>CM028137.1:674161250-675596875 GCA_016271365.2 Neoceratodus forsteri | reverse complement strand
TGTTTTTATCTGTAAAATCTGTTCTCAAATTTTAAATAGTTCTCATAGAGAACAAGTCTAGCAATTTCTACTAGGGCATTCACAGGTGGCATATCTTCTAGTGTGGATTGTGCAAAACCCACCACTAGGCTCTCAAGTCATCTCCATGCAGCATGTATGTGTACATGTCTTTTATGTCCATGCTACACAGTATATACTTACCGTTGTCTGTCATATTATTAATATCATCAATGAGTTGTAAAACATCACCTGTATCCATCAAGTAACTCATCATGTTAGCAACCATTGGTTGTGCAAAGAATTTCACGAAGGTTGATAGCAGTTCTAATATTGAATCATTGCCAGAGACAATGGGTTGTGTGGGTGTATGGATTGTGTCTTTATGCATTTTAGGGAGTCCATAAAAAAATGGAACTGAAACTGTAGGGTAGGGTGTTATTAGCAGATTCATCTGGCACATATGTATCTGTCCTAATTCTAGTTGTTCATGCAAAATCTATTTGATGCTGTCTTGTATCTGAACAGTGGGGTCACTGTACAGTACCTCATAGTTTTCTGTATTGTTCAAAAGGTTCTGACACATTTTAACATACTGTTCCCTCTGCATTATTACGATGCCCCCACTTTTATTTGCAGGCTTTATAATAATAGTTGTGTCTTTTTCTAGACCCCTTAGGGCCCCTGACTCTGATCTCATAAGGTTATAGGGATTAGTGGACTGTGTCCTAGTATTGAAGAGGTTCTGCACATCTGTAAATACTGATGTTACAAAAGCCTCTGTATTGTGATTTCTGCCTTTCAGCAGGCTGTATTTAGAGTTGTATTTGACTGCCTGTTTTCTCTTACCCTTACATTTTGTGGTTCTTGCTCAAAGAATTGTTTCTTGAGTCTAATGTTTCTAAGCAATCTATGTAGGTCCACCATAAGCTCAAATTTGTTAGCCTATTGATAAGGGGGGATAAGTCCTTTACTTAGAACACCCATTTATTCCACTGTGATTACCCTATTGCTCAGGTTGAATATCACTATATACTCCTGATTTTGTAGTCTCTCCGACCTCTCACCCCTCTCCAACCACCTCCTCCTCTCCCTCCTCTTTGGGTATTTGATAACGTTTTGTTTCCATATCTGGTATTTGGCCTTGGGCCCTGGTGTGGCATTGGGGGGGGTTCTCTCATCCTGATCTTGGTCCTGGTATGTTTCTGTTCTAAAAAAACTGTCTGTTTGGATATCGCCTTTGATACTGCAGTCTATTTGTTCTTCTCGTATACCTCCTTGAGCTATCAGAGTCTGTGTCCTTTCTCCTTCCAGGATGGGGGGATTGATTTTCTAACTATAAATTTTGTTTAGTCTGTAGTCATTTGTAACTCTCTCAAATTTTCTGATTTTCTCTTTCTTTAGATCTTCCTCAAATGTTTCTAGTCTTTCTTTTAATGTCCTCCAAAGTTTTTTTAAAAATTTCTTCCCCAGTTTGGAGTTTGAGTTGATTTTGTACCTTGTTTATCTCTGCTGCTACATCACTCCTTCCTTCAAGTAACACTTCTATAAGGGTATACAAAAAGTCCAGGGAGCATCTGGTTCTTATCCCCTCCCATCTTTCATCCAGGGTTTTTGACTCTTTCCCCAAATTAGTCTCTAATGTCCTGTTCTGATGCTGCATTTCATATGCATCTTTTCATTTTTACTGCTAAAAGAAACTGTTGTTTGTCTCAAAATGAAATGATGAATAGCTTCAAGGAGTCAAAAAGTGATAGGTATGTGATTCAAGTAAAGTCAATATACAAATGTGAACTTAGGTAAAAATGTGATAAATGTAAAAATGTTTAAAATGATAACAGATTGCTAAATGAGACAAACAATAATATATTCTAGCGGTGAAAATTATAAGATGGATATGAAGTACAGCATCAGAACAGGACTTTAGCAGCATATACAAGAGTTATAAAATGCATAGACAGAACTGAGATGAAATGTGTATAATGTATATTTGGAATAAAGCAAATACAGTCTGATTTGAAGGCAGCTTTGAGACACTGTTACTAAGGCCAACTCAAGTATATTTAAATGCAAGTGTTAATTTGATGATTAAGAGAAGCTGACCAATTGTGTGTAAAATTGCACTCAATGTTGAATTAGGGAATCATGCCTAAAATGGATGTTAATATGGAACATGTGAAAAATAGTAAACATCTGAGTAGATTTTTTTTCCACATTATACTTAATTTAAACTCTATTTAAATCTAGATTCCTAGCACCTGAAGAAGACCATGTGGAGTGAAACATTGGGTGACACCAGGGGATCTACTTGTAATAAATATATGAACTGAACAAATAAATTGGTGGATTTATGAAATTATTGAGTGACTGGTGATGTATTACTTTGAATTCATAATTGTAAAAGTGAAATCAAATTTTATCAAGAAGCTGAGGATTTATCAAATAGATTAATGACTATGAATAACTCTGAGCAGTGCAGGAGAGCGGCTAGCAAGGCAAACAGGATGTTGGGATGCATCTTAAGGGGGATCACCTCTAGGAGCAGGAAGTGATTCTGCCGCTGTACAATGGACTGGTTAGACCACACCTTGAGTACTGTGTACTGTACTGGAGACCACACTTGAAGAGGGACATACAGCTCCTGGAGAGGGTACAGAGGAGGGCAACTAAGATGATACAAGGACTAGGGGATTTGACGTATGAGGACAGACTTGAGGAGCTCTGCCTCTTTTCATTGGAGGAGAGAGAGACAGAGGGGACATGATTGAGGTCTTCAAGTACCTCAAGGGAATAAATAGGAGTAAACATGGAGGGATCTTTAGACTAAGCGGGGAGGTATCACTAGGCGGCATGGTTTGAAGTTGGAAGGTGGAAGGGTGAGGGGGAAAAGAGGAGGAGGTTTTTCACTGACAGGGTGGTGGACCCTTGGAACGCACTGCCTGGTGAGCTGGTTCAGAGATCCACAGTGGAGGGCTTCAAGAAAGGGTGGGACAGACACAGAAAGTGGAAGTATCAGATGATGGCCTGGCCCAGGGGGGTGGGGATGGATGATAGGGGTTTCAGGAACACAAGGGGGGAAGGGCCTCGGCACCCAACTAGGGATATAAGGTTCGAGCAGACTCGATAGACCGTAAGGCCTAATCTGCTGGCAATTAGTATGTTAGTATTAATGCAAAGAGGCAACAGCATTAGGAGAACAGAAGCAGCTAGAGACAGAGACAGAAATACAGACAAAACATTGCTTTTGCAAGATAAGAAAAACAAGAACAATGGAATGCAAGATTTAACTATTTTATGTCCTATTTCACTGAGGCTAGAAGATTAGAAAAGATTTTAAGAAACCACTGGCATGTTCTATCTGCCAATTTAGGACTGAAAGAAATCTGTCTAGAACCACCTAGAATGTGCTATAAAAAGGCACCCATCCAAAGAATTACCTGATGCATAGTCACTTTATATACAGATGCCCTAGCACTTGGCTTGAACAGGTTCACAGCTGATATCAGTGCAGAAAATGTGTATATTCTCAGTCAGTGAAAATGGGGAAATATTTCAGCACTTGTAATGTAGCGAAAGAGTTTGAAATCTTACTGTGTATTATCGGCAGCATAGAAGGGACTGTATACCTAGCTATCTGTTCCTGTGATGCCTTCCATGTGGGAAGAATGATGACATGTTTCAAGACACAAATGGGAAGACACATAAGGTTGATCACTAGAAAAGATAGCACCTGTGCAATAGCAGTGAATGTTATGGAAGCTAATGATGGCATGGAACACATTTTTAAATTTATGGCCATAGAAAAAGTGAGGTTTCAACACTGAAGTTGTTTGGAATGGAGAAAATGGAAAGAGAAGGAAACTGGGACACTCTATTGTTGAAAAGAGAAGCATGGTGGATCTATACACTACAAACATACTGTACATTCAGAGGTATGGACTTAATGAAAATCTGATATGAACAACCTTCCGCTAATATGTACCTGAACTGCATTGTCTGTGACTACAATGGGTTAACACTTTATGGACACTACTAATGAGATATGGACTCCATAAAAATGATATATGAGCATGTTATCACTACAGCATATTAAGTGACAATCACAATTATGAATTTTCCATTCAATATTGACAGTTAATTTCATTTACATGACCATGCATATTTATTTATAATGTAACCATATAACATGCTACATGATAGGTATAGTTGTTAATAATTAATCCCCTTCCACTCCAGTTCCTCCCCCTCACCTCTCCAACTCTGCTTTCCACCTCAATTTACTGAAAATTAGGCTCCTCCTGTGTCTTCTCTTTAATGTGAAGGGGTTAGATTAATACCGTCACTTCAACTGCTAAGGTCCCGGTGCCATAATTTCATTTTTTTCAAAAATAAATATAACAGAAGTCCCATTTTGACATCTTAACCACAATTTTCAATTGTAAATTACACCATTCTGATAAGTGAGATACCTATCTTGAAGTTTTATAAAGGTAATAGCATGTAAACTTCTACAAAAGGGGGCCATAACTTCACTTTGTGAAAAAGAAGTTTCCTTAGTGACCGGGCCACCAAGCATGTCACCCAGTGATGTAATCATGCTTACCAAGTGTAATAACTTAGCTGGCCTGGAGGTGTTGAGGCACTGGATGCAGCACCTCATGCCACAGTGGTGACCTGGGTTCGGGAATGAGCTGGGGCCGCTGGGGGTTGGCAGGGGGGAGAAGAGATTGACCATCCACTGACTGCTCTCTCTTCCCAGGGGTGGGTATGGGAATCTGCTTGCTCTTGGAGCAACCTCTGGAGGTGGCTGGAAGATTGCCAGTATAGTGGCACGGCGTAATGCCTGGGGGCAGAGCCAAGGTAATCCGAAGCCTTGCTGGCTGGGCTCCATGGGGGGAATAGAAAAAAAGCAAGAAAAAGCCTCCTATACAATTGGGAGATGATGGTGGCCCCGGTGGATCCTCCCACATCCCAAATACCTGCCCAGATGCACCCAGGATATCTCTCCGGAGGACCTGACGACTTGCAGGTAGGCTCCTCACACTTAGGAGTTAGCCACCAAGGGAGGGCAGAATCAGACCTGGAGATGATACTTGGGGTCGGGCCTGCCTGTAGTCACACGGGGAGAAGGGGTCAGGGAGATGTGGGTGTTCAGGTTGGGAGTAGGGCGGGCTCTGTGTGGGCACTCCTGAAGGATGCCCAGGGATGTAGGAAAATAAATAAAGTAAAAAAAAAAATGTGTGATAACTTACAGCCTGGCCCCTTCTGCATCTGAAGAAAAAGGTTAGGCAGTCAGTGAGAACGGTGTTCTCACTAATGGCACAATACTTTGAAAACAAACATGATGTTTTAAAAAAAAAAAAAAACTAAAGCCATGCAGAGCTGACTTAAGAAAAATATCAGCTTGAACTTAAGAGAAATCTCATATCAGTCAGGTGAGTGTATGAAAAAGAAAAGACTATAAAATATAGCCACTGCTCAAAGAAAAGATAAAACTGCTTAGGTTCTTTAAAAAGTAAAAAGTTTCCATTTTGTCACCCTTCTAGAACTAACTGGGACATGCAGACAGAATCAGTCACAGAATTCAGTAAAATGAATAAAGAAACCATTTCAGGTATTCTAAACCTAGCATTTGTTTGAGACAAGGAACATTTAAAAAAAATCTTTTTACTCCCTAAAACAGATACAACTTACCAACAAAAAGAAATGCAATAAACTATTTACATTTATATGCTCCTCCCAGGCTGTTGAGGCAAGAATTACAGCAAGAACACCAAAAAACAATATGAATAGAGCTGATACTATATTAAGATTTGTTCCCCCAATTCACTATAATATAGAAATGCTATTACAAACATTACTAAGAGTTTAGATATTCATGTTTATGATGCAATGTTTTGTTTGCTTATATTTTAGCACTGAAAAATTGTCTGAAGAAGAGATAGGATTGTCTTGAAATGTTACATAGAGAGAAAAAAATAATTTAGTGCTACATGAATTGTTATATCTGATCCATACGATATAAAAGAACTGTATAACACAACAGAAACTGTTCAACTTGGATCAGGAAATTGATTTTGAACTTGAAAGTAAAAAGCTGGAATGAAAATATTTTTGGGTTGATTGTTTTTACCTCTTTAACAAAAATTACTGTAACCAGAATAAAAAGCACTCCTCTACACTAAAGCATATGGAATGATAAAAACAAAACAGAACAATGGGAAATTCATCCAAGGATACAAAATTGTATAGACAAAGTAAACCATAATCCAAGGGGAGGAAATTTTAACAACTTGATGCCAAAAAAAGGAGATTTTTTTAATCCTCTAACTCAGAGAAAACAAATAAACAAGTCTTAATAACAATTTTGATATGCATTCATATTTAGAAAAAAGGTGAATTTTTTTAAAAATGTTTTAAGAGAGTTTTTAAGCACAATTATATGAGAGTGGTATTTTAACTAAAGGAGCTTAAGATATATAGCCTTGAGGAAAGAAGGGAGAGGTGGACATGATAGAAACTTTCAAATACTTCAAGGGAATCAACAAAGTCCTAGAGGGTAGCATCTTTCAGAAAAAGAGATGTACAAGAACAAGGGGGCATACTTTGAAGATAGAGGGGGGACAGCCCAGAGGTCATGTGAGGAAGTATTTCTTCACAAAGAGGGTTGTAAATGCATGGAACAGCCTTCCTGAGGAGGTTGTAGTGTCAAAAACAGTGGGGGAATGTAAGAATACATAGGACAGCCATAAGGCAATTCTAGTGGGTAGTAGTAGGAAGTAGGTTAACTAGGATCTGCAGCTTATCCGTTAGGTAGGGAAATGGGCAGACTAGGTGGGCCAAGCGGTCCTTATCTGCCATCAGATCCTATGTTTCTATGATACTGATTTTATACAGAGATACAGAGGCTTGCAGTGGATAAATGTGATTACCTTTCGTTCTTCCTCTCCCCCCTATTTCTTCTACATTAAAATGGGTACTTTAATAACTATATGGATCTTTTTGTTAGTCAATACCTGTTTTTTTTAAATACTTGACCTATGAAATTTATGTATTTGGATTTGCTAAGTTACTGCATGCTGTTATAGATTTTAGGATTTTAAAAATGTATTTGTTTTGATCAATGAATGTTTTGTTGCTGTGATGTCAGATGATCACGTCTCACTATATGTATTTAAGTGTTTCATTAATGATGTTCCCCAGCCTTTGATAAAGGACATACCTTATCTGAAATACATCAAACGGGACAGGTTTGTGAGGTGTGTGACCACACTCTGCTTCTTTTTTTGTCAATAAATGACTTTATAAAAACTCAGTAAGATCTTGGAGTACTGTTATATGATGAGGTGGTGAGTGCCCAAAATATATGATTGAAGTAACTTTTGCCTCTTTCAAGAGCACCAAACTCTTTACACACACTGTTTTGTTTTAAATACATCCAGATTATGTAGCAGCATCAAAGGGATCCAACTTGGCTTCCTGTATGTCTGATAATGACAGACATAGTCTCTTGTATTACCAAATATGTCTGAGAGTAAATTGGTAGGGAATGGCAAAGAGCATCAGGAATCTGTTCTTCTCCCTTTTTACAACCTGTGGCATATTCTATTAACATTCCCTCATGAACTGTTCACACCATGCATTTGCATGTAACTTACCATACTGCCATGGAGACACAGACCTTTGAGAAAGCACGTTGTGCGAAACACGTCAGGTGACGTAATACGCTTGCAACCAGGCAGTTCTCTGGGGAGCAGGATAGCGCTGTACTCCTTTGGCTTATGGATTTACTAAAATAAATGTTTTTGCTTGGATTGACTATGGACTTCTAGCATTTTATAGCTGGGTGAGTTCACATACTTCAGTGGCTTTATATTTTGGAAGGCATAGTCTTTTGTTATGAGGCAGTGGTGCTGGTCTCCTTTCTCTGCTCGATACTTCATTTTGACTTCAGCACAGCCGTTTCCTGGTGTGTTCACACCAATATTCTGTTTGCATAGACACATATAGTGCAGCTCCTAGGCTGGATTCTCAAGACACTTGAAGGTTGCAAAATAACGTTCAACTCCCCAAAATGTGTGCACTTGCAGAAAAAAGGATAATTGCATGGAGTGGCATACACAAAACTTCTGCAACTGCAGGAAAAATACACTACGGACTGTGGAGAGTAGGTCAGCTGTGAAAGTTCCCAAGCAAAAAAAAAGCCATTTAAAATTATGGCATATCCTTTTAAAGGCTATTCTCAGCCACTGTCTTTCTGCAGTTGCAGAAAAAATTTTGCGCACATGGTGCACCACAGAGAGTGAGGCATAACTCACCCTGATCAAAAAGCAGTGTACTAACAAATGGGCTACAATTATAATGGGGTTTAGGAGCCAGCAACTGCAAAGTTGTGGGCTGTATAGTAGTGTCAGTCATTACAAAAAAAATAGCACACAGTTCCAGTGAAAGGCAACAAACCACAACCACATGACCAAGTGCAGTCCATAAATGAGCCCCACAGCAAGTAGAGGCAGAATGGGTAATGGTTACAAGTGAATGCTACTGAAACAGGCATTATAAACACCCCAGGGAGAAACAGAACTGGTGGTTACAGAATGCCACTGTGGTACATGGTCCTGCTGGCACTGGTGGTGCTGCTGTGGCCTCGGCTGTGGGACTGGCTGCTGGTCTCACTGTGAGTACTTTCTGCTGCATCTATGGCAAGCCTGTCAATGTCTGCTGCTTCAGATAATATGGATCACCTGTTGTTCTGGCTGCTGAGCCTTTTCCTCAGCAGTGGATCAGCACTTGTATATTTTCAGCAGCTGCAGAATTCCATAACTCACCTAATTTGCAATTTTTCACAAGTGCAGACTTTTTATTTGTGAATATGCTAGTAACTGAATTTCTGCAGTGCTGCAAGCCATGTTTTCACAACTGTGGAATTTTTGGCTCCCTTTTGAGAATCCAGCCCTCTGTCAGGTGACTCTTTGGTCCTACCCACTCCTCCTCCTTCCATGCAACTTACTGAATAAACAATGTAAAATGCAGTGCCCCCAGAAGAACTCTGAGACAGTCTTACCCAGGAAAAACTTTAATAATGACACAAAGCAACCTCCTGTATTTGCTACAGAAATCAAAGCTCCTCAGCCCACAAAATAAATAGAGAAATTGAGCAGTATTTCGATGTCCAGACCTTCACCAGCACAGCTCTGAGGAGCCAGTACTTCTGGAATGGTACACATGGTTCAGATACTCGACCTAAGATGTGGTCCCACAGCTACTGTACATGAAAGAATACCAAAGTTCCCCAGAGCTTTGCGGCACACTGCCTCTTTGTCAGGGGGTGTGGTGTAGCTTATCTCAACTGACGAAGGGTCAATTATTTAATGGCTAATTAATGAATATGCGTAGATGTATATCATCAATGAAACAATGCCAATGCATCACCTGCCCCCATATCAATTTTCCACATCATCAAAAATCCAGAGTTGTTCCTAACTGCCAATGAATAAATGCACAAATGAGGGTGCCATGGTGGCCCCCCTTGCAGTCCCTCTCTGCTGTAAAAAAAATTCTACACTGACAGTAAACGCATTGTGCTTTAATATGAAACAAGAGGTGTTTGTCAGAAAATGTGCAGGTGGTGCAATGGTCCACTCCTGTCTCCTTAAAAATAACCAAGGGCTTGAATCTTGTTTCCTATATCTAGTTTTGTCACAATTGAATATGTAGAGTTTGGTTAAATGGATAAACATAATGCATAATTGTTTTTTTTTCAACAGTAAGATCAGAAATATGAAGCACTTCAAACATACATTTATTATTGGAACTTTTTGTTTAATAATAGGTCATAGAGTATGGACTAGAGCCATTTATGGACTGAACTGTGGAATCCATTTTTAGAGTGTTCTAATTGCAGTTTTCCTGTTTATGTCCCATTTGTCTTCTGAGTGAATATCAAATATTTTGCTAATTGTTTCTTGATGTTTTTCTTCACAGTGGATGTAATTTGGGAATATGTTTGAATTAACTAAGGTTCATTGGTGTATATGTCTTTCTAACATGAGTGGAGTTGGAAGGGAGCTTTGAGGCATGAGTTTGAAAAAGGTTATGTTGACCACCATTCAGACAGGTTCTTTCTAATATTATAAGAACAGATATGAATATTCATCAATTAGCCTTTAAATAGTTGACCTTCTGTTTGTTGAAGAAAGCCCGACCCCCACGGAGAAGAGGAGACACACCTTGAAGTGCTGAGGAACTTTGATTGTTTCACGTTAGTGAGTCTATTTGTTTTTAATTCAATAAGCTTATGTGGCTGGCTCCATGGTGCCAAGTGAAGAGATTAGCTCAGTACACTAGTGACCCAGGTTCATGCCCCAAGCCCAGGTGTCAGGAACAGAAACTGGCAGGGAGGGGATCCAGAGCATCCATTGGATGCTTCCCTCTGTGTGGGATGAGCAGGGCCTTGGCACCTGCTGGTGGATCAGAGATGTGCTAAGGGATTTGAAGCCTCAATATGCCCCCTCAGGTTGCCACTTTCACAAGCCAATCAGGGTTGAGTGGGGTGGGCCAAGAAAACTGAAAAAATGCTCTTTGGCCTGACCAAATGATGGCCACCAGTACCCAGCATGCTACGGTAGCCCAGGATAGCCCCATGCTGACCACCCCCACCACCGATCCCTGGACTAAGTAGTTGTGCCTTTGGGTACCTGACCCATTTGACAAAGGGTTATGTTGGGTTACCCAGTGGATCAAGTGGTGGTTGTGGGTAGCAGTGGATGGTAACCAGTGGAGGAGGGTGGCCATGGGGCATCGCTAGCCTGAAGGAGTGGCCGGTCAGGGGGGGTAGGGAGGAGCATAAAAAAATTAATAAATTTATAATTTTTCAGCCACATTACCAGTGCAAAAGTATTGTTTGTTTTAGTTGCAGTTTAAGCCATTATACAATAAAACATAGAAATGTAGAAGTTGATGGCAGATAAGGACTGCAAGGCCCATCCAGTCTGCCCATTTTTTCTACCCTATGAATGTGCCATAGGCCTTTATTCTGTCAATGGCCTATTTATTCATACTCATCTGTTTTGCTCCCATATGCCTATCCCATGCCTGTTTAAAGCCCTGCACTGTATTCATATCCACCACTTCCTGAGGTAGGCCATTCCATGCATCCACCACCCTTTTTGTGAAAAATACCATCCTCACAATTCCCCTTAATCGGCCTCCCTCTAATTTTATGCTGTGTCCTCTTGTCCTGTTATTTTCCTTATATTGAAACATGTTAGACACTTTCACCTTCTTAATGCCCTTAAGATGTTTGAATGTTTTGATCATATCACCTCTCTCCCTCCTTTGCTCAAAGCTATACATATTGAGCTCTGTTAATCTGTCCTCATATGTTTTCTGATGCAGTCCCTGTGCCATTTTGGTTGCCCTTCTCTGGATTGCCTCCATTTTGTTAATGTCCTTGTACAGGTGCAGCCTCCAGTGCTGCACGCAGTACTCCAGATGGGATCTAACCAGTGTCTTGTAAAGAGGGATTATTACCTCCCTCTTATGACTTGTGATATCTTAATATACCCCAACTTCCCTCTAGCCTCACCTACTGCTTTAGTGGTCTGCTTGGATGATTTCAGGTCATCTGTGATGATGATGCCCAAGTCTCTTTCTTCCCTTGTGACTGCCAGCAACTCCCCTCCCAACCTATAGGTGGCTTCGTAGTTCACTTGTGAGTGCATCTTTTATGTGAATAGTCCTTTTTGAAAAGGACTGCTACACAGCTACAAAGGTAAGCTCTAAGGACAAAGACTCATCTACTGCAGGAGGCCCATAAAGGAAAGTGAGCCTCTCAAGGTCATTGCTGTTCTGAGTGTGTTATCTGTACCAGGCTCACTGCCTCAGCCAACAGAGGAAAGCAAACTCTGCAAAACCAGTGTAAGAAACTGACAAGGCACCCCCCCCCCCACACTGGCTAAAGACATCAGAAAGATGAATCCATCCTTCAAGATGATTCTACAGAATCAGCATAACCAGAGACTAACCCAGGTTCAGGTTTGAACATTAGGGCATTTCAAATGTTGTACAGTACTTGTTTTTGCACCTATTGAACCAGCTCCCAGGTGCAATGCTGTGCACCTTAAATACAAAGGTGGTTATGATATTCTGCCTAAGAGGGCATATGTTATCAGAAAAATGATGAAAGATTATATGTTTTTTGTTCTCAACAGATTTTGATGCTGTATTACATGTTTCAGGGAAGAGCACATATGATATTAGTTGTACTGTACAATCATATTTATCAAAACCATGCCAGCAGCACATTTCTGGTTCCAATAAATGGGAGTTTGTTTAATCGAGATTGCCAGTTTCTGTGAGTCCCGCATGTAGAAAAGACACTACCGGCATACAGTAAATTATGGGAGTGATGCATAGTACTTTTTCACTGTGTGCAGTAGTGTTTTTGTTTTGATTTTTTTTTTGTAATGCTTGTGCTTGTGCTTACTGTACTTTATAACTTTGCAGTGCTTTGAGTGCGTGCCTAATTTTTGGGGTGGGGTGCAGTAATTGTGCTTGGGTGAAACATATTTGTTCTTCTTTGACAAAGGGGAGAAAACTGCTGCACAGTTGACTGCTGCAGGCTTTGGACTCTCTTTTTTGCATCTATCGTATGAAGACCTCATGATAACATAAGCTGCACAGGGTCGCAGTCATGTTGGCTTTCCAACTAAAGTAAACACTTGTCCAAGCTTTCTACTGCTTTGGTGTTTGTTGGGATGGGTACAGGATCATTAGAATCATCAGAATCCTCATCCTCGGTCTGGTCTGTGCTGTCAGTGGCCCCAGGTTGATGCCGCACAGCATCTACGATTGCATCATCTGAAAGATGCACATGACCTTCCTCAACTGTATCTCAATAGATTCCATTTTCTATACCCTCATTGGTCAAGGGCACAATAAGTTTGCTGATCATATCCTCAGCCTGCGATGTTAGGATCTTCATCCGGATTGAGCACTTCTGTATCTGCACTCAGCATCTCTGTCTCATGCACAAGTTCATCAGCAACCAAAATGCTGGATTTACACCAGGACTTTGTGGTTGTTTCTGGCTTTACTTTTTCCCAAGCCTCCGCATCCATATAGATGACATCTTTAAGAGAGATGGATTGGATAATCTCTTGTAGGCTCATTTCCTCATTGGTGTCTGATAGTACATCCTGAAGCAACCTCTTTCTGTAAAGCCTCTTGAATATTTCTAATATGTCCTGATCGCAGGACTGAATTTTTGAGGTTGTGTTAGGGGGCAAGAACAGAATATCTGATGCTCCCATCCCTAGTCTGGATAAGCAGTATGTCAAGGTGAGTGGGGGACTTCTCAAGCAGAAGAATGGCATTCAAGGGCAGACTAAGTGACATACAGTGACACTTGGGACAAAATTATCTTTGTACCATTTTACAAAAAGTGGCCCATCCATCTATGCGTTTTTCTGGTACCCATAAATCATTGGCAAGGCTGACATGCTACAATTCCAAAAACACCTGGGCTTGAAAGCATTTCCTCTAAGGAAAATGGGAAGTTTATGAGACCCACTGGCATTCACACAAGCCAGAACAGTGACTCTGTCCTTCAGTTTTTGGTGGCCTAGGGCATCCTTTTCAGTGCTGTGAGCTAGAGTTTTGTCAGGCAGACAGCTCCAGTACAATCTAGTTTCACTGGCATTGTAGATTTGGTGTTCTGACAGCAATTCTGCTTTTATGAGGTCTTGAAGCGCTGTGCAAAGGGTGTGACTCCTTCTACTGCAGTGCTTAACTTCTCATCACAAATCCAGAAATCCCTTTTTCCATGGCATTTTTTAAAGTGGTCCAGCCACCCATCACTTGCTGCAAAGCCCCCACAATACCTACCAAGCTTTGCATGCAGCTGGATTGTGTTTTCCTTTACAAGTGGTCCAGAAATTGGTGTGACCCTCTCCCTCTCCTGACAAAACCTGTTGAATACAGCAGCATCATCCCTCTCATCATCCTTGCAGGCTAGCGTGGCCTTTCTGTTTTCAAGCCCATAAGACCCCTCCAGTGACATAACAAACTGCCTCAGTTTGTCTTTGGCATCCTTTGCCCAGCAACAGAGCCTGAACTTGGGGATTGCCAGAGCCTTTAAGAGGTAAAGCCTCCTGCACTACAGCCTGCCTGTTGTGTAGCTCTTCCCACCCCAGCCAGGGTCAGCACTTCATTTATTGCTGCTGGCAGGTCACATGTCACATCACAGGACCTACCCCTTCATTTTGATGAAGTGTCCATTTTCCCATTTGCAGCTTATACACTCCAACCACTAGGGGTTGCTGCATTTTCCACTCTGGCACCTCTATCCACTCTCTACTCCTTCCTAGCAACTATTGCAATCCCTGTCCACTAGAGGTCTCTGCACTTCCCTCCTAATCCTTTCTACTATCTTCTTTCCTCACTCCTTCCCTTCAGCCCACCACTAGGCCCCTTGCAAGCCTCAAACCTTGCATCCCTTACTCCAAAGTCTGCAGCCCAACCACCAAGTCAACAAACCAGGCCAATATCTACCTCTAATTTCAAGCTTTTAACCCTTCCTTCTTCCTACTTAGAAACAAAAAATTTCTGTCCTACAGCTGTTCTCAAACCCAGTACCCTTGCTATCAGATTTGGCAGGTCTACCACTTAACCATTGTATCTGGCTATCTTATTCTTACCTTCTAAGACTTTCATAGTCTCTGACCCCCCAAGTCTGCCAAAATAATTCACCATTTCTGTCATTGCAGGCATTAAACCCTGCACCCTCACTAGTTCACTCAGCAGCTCCACCACTCAGCTATCACATCAGACTATTATTTGTGATAGGTTTTAAGACTCTAAAAGCCTCTAACCCTCATAGTCTGTAAAATATTTTCTGAGTACTGCTGCAGCTACTGTCCTGGGACCTTTTCTGTCACCCTAGGCAAGCCTCAAACCTGGTGGCCTGTGTAATTGAGGCAGGGGCTCTACCACTGTACCAAGGTGGCAACTACATTTATGGTTAGACCTTTCACCCTCTTCTACACCATCTCATTACTGCTATCTGCAAACTCATCCTGTTGTCCCCCCATACCCCTCTTCTCACCTCTCCCATCCAAATCCAACCCCTACCATCTTCCCCTCTATCATCTAAGTTCCCCCATTTTTCTTCACTTCAGCTCTCACACCCTTACCAATCATGCATGCACACCTCCTGCCTACCTGCCTCTCTCCTCCTCCTCCTCCTCCTATTGCCTTCTGCTAACCCTAATGTCCCTGTTAACCCTCAGCCTCACTACTCTAGTGCTCCTACCTGCCCTCCTGCCCTCCCCTCCTTCTATACCACTGCCCCCCCTCCCTCCTCCTCCACTCACCCCATATGCTCCTCTCCTCCTCACCCCCCATCTAGACACTACCTTTCCTCCCCCTTTGCTCCCTCGGGCATCTTATCACTCAAGCCTTCCCAGACTGTGCTGCCCTACCCACCCACTGTGCTATGAAACCCCCCTTCTCTTCCTATCGCTCCCAGCGAAAACTCTCCTTCTGCCACCCTCTATCCAGAGCAGCTCTCCTCCTTCTGCTCCTGACTGGTAACATGCATCCTAATCCCGGTCCAGCTTGCAAAGGCTCCTTAAAGGAATCCACTGGATTTCATATTGCTTCCATGAACATATGTAGCCTCCTTAAAAAATTCGACTCTCTCAATTGCTGGGTTGTGGTTCATAAACCTGACCTTATCTCAATAGTTGAAACTTGGCTGTCAGACTCTACCCCTGACTCCCTGGTCTCACTCCCTGGCTACTCCCTCTATCGGGAGGACTGTGTTGGTAGGCTAGGTGGGGGCTGTGCCATTTATGTCAAAGACCCTCTCATTGGACTAGCCCTCCCAGCCCCTGTCCTTGACTTCAGGGATTAGGCCCTAACCCTAAAACTATCTCCTGATCCCTCTAGGGGTCCCATCTACCTGACTACAGCATACATACCTCCAAAAAATCAAGCACAAGCACTAGGCCCACTAATTGATTATCTTACCTCCCTACCCCACTCCTCCGACCAAATCCTTGTGGGGACTTGAACATCAATTGGCTTAGCCCTTCATCCACTTCCTCCCGTGATGCCTTTGCAGCCATCGACCTAACCCAACTAGTCTCCAACCCACTAGAGTGAATCTAGAATGGGCTCTAGCACACCCTTGTATGGTCCTCTACACAAACCGCCCTAACAGCATCCGCATATCCAAATCCTCCTGGACTGTCTTAGCGACCACTCCCCTGTTCTCTCTATTGGTCAACCTCCTTGCCCAAACCCACAGCACAAACTACCCTTCAGCGACGTCTTAGACCTGGTGGGCTGAAAGGTCTTAAGCAACTCCTAGCCCTCATAGACTGGTCCCCTATACTAAATGCCCCAGATATTGACACGGCCCTTACCTTCTTTAACCACACCTTCTACTCTGCTTGCGACATTTTTGCACCCATAACTGCACGCCGGTTCAAAGTAAGGCATGCCCCCTGGGTTACCCCCACCCTGCGCCAACTTCTTAAGCACAGGGACAATCTATGGCACATTGCCATGGAAACAGGCCACCCAGTTGACAGGCTGGCCTATGCTGCTGCCCGGAACAAATGTACATGGGCCATCCGCAAAGCGAAGGCTGAGCACTATCAAGCCTCCCTCACTTCCTCATGGGGGAATGCTAGGACCTTCTGAGACAACATTAAGCAGCCGAATGGTGGCAAGCATTCCCCCCCACCTTCGCTTATCAACTTTAATGGTTCGGTCTCCTCAGACCCTGTCCTTATTGCTAATCACCTCAACAAATCTTTCACAGACCTTAGCCCAGTGGTCCCAGATAATTTCTTCACTCCCCCTCCCTCCAGGTCTGTCCCTATTCTCCCACGCCCCTTGTTCTACCTGCACCGAGTCATTGCCCAGGAAGTCAGACCTTACCTACTCAAGGCCTTAAAGAGTAACACAATTGGCAATGACTCCCTTGATCCCAGTCTTCTCCATCAGGTTCTGGATCTGGTTATCTCACCAATCACCAGCCTCTTTAACAAATCTCTCTGCCTAGGGCAATTCTGCCTGGAAGATAGCTACTGTCACCTCAATACACAAGGGTGGTGATAGGACCCTCCCTAGCAATTATTGACCTATCTCAATCCTATCTCCTCTCTCTAAGGCCTTAGAAAAAATTGTGGCCACCCAAATCTCTGAATACCTCGATAAATATAGCATCCTCTGCCCAGAACAACATGGTTTCAGAGCAGGCCACAGCACCAATACTGCCCTCTTGGAGTTCTCTAACTTTCTTCACACCTCACTGGACTCTGGCTCCCTAGCAGGTGCAGTGTTCATTGACTTATCAAAAGCCTTCAATACTGTCTCCCACCCCTCTTGCTAGTTACCCTTAGTCACTTAGGCTTTGCCACTGGGCCTGTTTCCTGGTGCTCCAGCTACTTGTCGGCCCGCTCACAATGTGTGAAAATCAACAGGAAACTTTCCAGCACCTGCCCTATCCACTCTGGAGTCCCTCAGGGCTCCATTCTTGGGCCCTTGCTCTTTTTCCTTTTTCTCAACTCCCTGCCCAGTGAATGTACTGGTAAAATCCTTCTTTACCCAGATGCTGCTGTACTCTTTGCCTCCGACCGTAATCCCATCTCACTTCAGGATTCTCTGCAGGAATCCTACAATGACGCAGAAGCCTGGTTTACTAAGCACAGACTCGTAATTAATCTAAAGAAAACCAAAACCACGCTCTTTGCCCACCCCCAAAATAAATCCAGTAACTATCCTCTTGCAGTCCACTCCACCTCTAAACTCCCTATTGAGCTAGTTCACTCTTATAAATACCTAGGTATAACCTTTGACCCTGTCCTCTCTTTTCATGCCCACATCTCTGCCCTTGCCTCAGCCTCTAACACTCAGCTGGGTATCCTCTATTGTCATAAAAACTGCCTCCCCATGGATGCCCTCCGACTTGCAGTCACATCCTATGTTCTATCTCTGGTAGACTATGGCTTACCTGTGTATGGTGCAGCAGACCAGACTGCCCTGCACAAGATCCACCTCACCTTAAACAAGGCCTGCAGTCTCATAACTGGGGCTCCTAGTCTAACCCACAGTTGCCTTCTTTACACCATGGCTAATCTATTCAACCTAGATGAGCGCCTCAAATACCAAACCTGCCTCCTAACAAAAAAAATCACTCCTTGGGCTATCCCCACCGGGTCTGTCAACCACTATCCACCGAGCAAACCCTACAGTGCATACCCATACATCCTGCAAACTGCAATTGGTTATACTGGGGCGAGAACCTCATAAGTGGTCAAAGGGCTTACCTCACAGAGCCCCCTGTTGGTATGTTAATCTCTCCCGCCGGAATCACTGATGCCTCGTTATCTTATTTTAAAACTAGCCTTAGAAATCACCTGCTCTCAACATGCAGCTGTACCTGCCTCTAAGCCTCCTCCTATCCTTCCAGACAAAGCTCCTGAGCCTCTCTCTGACCTTCTGTCCAGCTCTACCTTTACTTGTTACTATCTTCCCCACACTCCTCTTCTGATGTCTTCCACCCAGCCTTACCTTTATCTGCCCACTGAATCAATCTCCATGTAACTACTGTATATTGTCTACTCTGTAAAGCTCACATGTAAGCCTGTTGTATACTGTGTTTGACATATGCCTGTATTTTTGCCTGATTCCTAAATGTACCCTGATGTTTGTTGCTTGCACTGTTTTGTCCTCTCTGTGATGAGGTACCTTTGTAAATGAGCCTCTGGCTCAAAGGTTGTTAAACTGATGTTCTAATAAATAAAATAAATAAAATGTCACTAATAGTGAATTTACCAATGCTGTATTCAGCAACTTGTGACACTGCTCATTCACCATTCTCAATATGATCTAGGATTTGCAGTTTCTACTTCAAAGTAAGCACAGTGTACGTCCTCTTTGTGCTCATTATTCTGAAAGGTAAGCACATACTGAAGTTTAATATGGAAATGTACTAGGGAGGGATCATAAAGTTGCTGTACTTGAAGGGAACAGCTGATGCACAGCTGAATATTTTAGACCAATCGCAAGCTGCCAAAATCAATTATCAGTAGAAACAAAAGATATTCACAACCTTTTAATTTAATGAAATTAGTGAATTAAATATATTAGAGACAATGGAACTATTGTATGGGGTTGTTCAGTTAATCAGTGACAGCACTGGTTTGAAATGTAAAAATTTGGGTGACATGACAGTGGTTCGGATGACAGGGATTTCCAGTTAATCAGGGTTCAGTTAAGGGAGTCTTTAAAAGCCCTAGAGAGATTTTGGGTTAATAATTACCAGCTTAAACCTATTGCTCTATGGTCCCCTTTTTCAGTAATATCCATGTCTAAGCCTGATGTAAAAGTCATCATCATATTGTTTAGAAATCAAGGGGTCCACATCTCAAACATTTGCTGTTGGTTAAAGCAATGCTGTAACATTTTAGAAAAACCTACCCCTATTACTGACTGTGAGCAGGTGTGGACTGGAGGGTAGAAATTTCAGGTTAAACTATACCAGACTAATACTGGCATTTGTCATTTGTTGAGTACTTTCTTTTTAGGGTATGATGGGGCATGTGTTGCTATCTGGATCAGCCTCAGTCCTGTCATAAGTGTGGTTCAAATCCCCACCTTAGTTCTGCATGTGATACTGAAAGATTTTTTAAGTGTGTGGAGTATGGTCATATCAGCCATAGATGTAACAACTCATTTAGATGTCATTTTTGTGATGAGCAAAGACATTCTTTCAGGAAGTGCCAATAGGCTACACCTAATGAAGGAGGAGACAGGAAGCAAGATGATTTGATTGCAAAAGGGCAGGCTATGACAGCAGGAGCAGCATGTGCAAATAAATGTTCTACTCTGCAACCTGCAAACATAGATTCTTTTGATAAGCTGACAAACTCTCAGCTACAGACAATGACCAGCAAGAATCCACCCCCGCCCTCGTACAGCCACAGTGACAGATACAGGTCTTATAAAGATGGCTGCTGTATCTACAAAGTCAGCACAGAGTGTACTGCCCATGACTAAGACCCCAAGCATGGAAAAACTATTAGAGATCACTCAGGTAGGTAATTCTGTCATGGCCCTCCCCTTCACCCAATGAATGAGAACATGCCTTTAGTTCAAAATTGTAAAAGCGGGAGGCATGGAAAAGCCAAGAGTAAATTAGCAAAGATAGAAGTTGTGGTCATAGGAAATAGGTATGCTGCATTATCCACTGCATGTCAATGGGGAGTTACAGAGGAAGAGGAGGACAAATCAGAAGTATGTGTTTAGGGCACACATTTTCACCATTGACACTTAATGTTAATAGTATAAAGACTTATGAAAAAAAGACTGGCTACCCTGTCATTGATAACCTCACTTCCTGGTGATATATTGTTTTACAAGCTCCTAGACTGAAGATTTCACATGAAATTTCAGACACCAAAAAATAATGATAAAAAAGTCCTTCCTTTTGGTCCCAAGGACCTGAGCGACATAATGGTGGGGCATAATATTAAGAATCTTTGTTTTTGAGGTTCAAATCTTAGTGGAGATTGTACTTTGCTAATCATTATTATTAGATGTACAGTACAGGACTGTCTCACTATGCTTATTCAATGTTCATACACCCCAAACAAAAGTATGTAGGGTAGCTCTATTCAAGGACATTAGACCCCATTTACCTACTCACATGGTAGTAGTTTTTGGTGGAGATTTTAATTTTGGAATTCATCACACTAATCATAGATGGCATATCTTTAAAACATTCTGTGACACTGCATTCCTAAAGGAAATAATTGCAGTGGCTGATCTAGTGGCTAGTGCATCCTTACACCAACCTGACAGAGAAATCTTTATTAAAGGAACTTTAGCTATATGATTAGATTTTTTATTTGTATCTGAAAATTATTAGTTACTTGAACTCAAACCATTCCAGTAGAAACATCAGAACATTGCTTGGTGGGACCTAAATATTCCTCTACCCTGACATCATGGAAATTAAATATAAACATACTGAAAGATCTGCAAAAGGTACTAAAACGTGAAGTGTTATTTAGAGATAGATGGCTGGTATTTGGGGCATATGACAATGTACCACTATGGTGGGAAGACACTAAATCTGATTTTAAACATCTCTTTAAGAAAATATGCATACAGAGGAAAGACAGGTATCTGCATTACTTATGTCTTAGACTCAGTTACATAAATTAGTTTCAAATAAGTACACAACTGAAGAAGATTTATTGGATCAAATTAACAGAATAAAAACAGAAATGAAATTGTACAAATATGATAGAGTCAGTACATTGTATCAAGATGTGAAATCTGGTACTCAATGTAAAAGACAGTCCTTGCAGATTTAAAGTATGCCAGTAGAGACAAAAAACTAGATATATGGAAAGCTTAAGATGAAGTAATATAGGTCCCATAGCAACAGACAGAGATGATATTATAAGTATTGCAGATGAATTTGTAAAAAAAAAAAAAAAAACTTTAGTAACACTTGTAAGATGCCTGGCCCTTACGACCTTTTGAAAACTCATGAGATATTGTCCAAGGGATCCTTTTCTGATGACAGATTTCTATGTTTTTATTAGGGTTATATATGGGGATGAGATAAGGGCAGACTGGATGGGCCAAGTGATCCTTTTCTGCCAACCAATTTCTATGTTTCTATCATTCCTTGCATTCTAGATAATGTGTTAACAAAGGTAATTAAACCTATACAACTCATGGAAGTGGACACAGCTATGTCTGGGCTGCACAATAATACAGCAGCTGGCTCAGATGGACTCCCCTCAATATTTTATAAAAAGTTGATAGACTTTCTTGGACCCACTTTACAATTTTTCTACAATCATTTGTTATAAACCAATTCATAAGCACCATCAGTGTTATAGACAGTTCTGATTTTTTGTCATAAAAAGGGAGGTAATACATTGTTGCAGAATTGGAGACCTCCATGCCTTATGAATACCACTCAAAAAATATTTCCAAAATTTTAGCACAACAGTTGGCCTTTGTACCACCATTAATTATCTCACCAGCACAAACATTTGTGCTATACCTCAGTGTCATATTCAGGATAATTTAATAATTTCGAGAGCGCTTTTTGGAAGTGGAAAACAGGGATCCATGTCCAGATATGTATTATCCATAGATCAAACCAAAGCTTTTGACCGTGCTAGCCATGACTTTTTGTTTGCAGCTATATAGATGTATGGAATCCCAAAGCTTTTTATGCACTGGAGGAAAGCATTGTATAAGAATGCTCAACTGCTTCCTTATGTAAATATGTGTATGGGACTCCAGCAATTGTTTAAAATGGGGTAAAAGAAGATTGCCCATCGAGTCCCAGGTTATATATACATTTTCTATAGATCCTTTGTTAGACTGTTAAACCTTGCAGACTAATTTGAATATTGCAATGATCACTATGACTCTAGAAACACAGGATATTAAACTACTGGCTAATGCAGATAACCTCTGTGTGACTTGACAGAACCATACTTCAGGACAAGAAGTTAAAGATGTGATAGACATGTACTCCCTGATCTCCAGCTTCTGCATTAATTTCGAGAAAAGCGCAGCCATACTGATAGGAAAACCTTCTGGGGAGATGCCTTTTTCCTGTATAGCTGGTATACCATTGACATTGAGCCCTATAAAAATCTTAGGAATAATGTTTCACCATGAAGAAATGGGGCCCCTTAATTAGCAGTTAAGGATACAAAAGGCCAAAAAACAGGTGGCTCTTTGGAAAAACAAGTCTCTTTCAAAAATGAAAAAAAGTATATTTGATTAAAACATTATTTTTTACAGTGTTTAATCTTCCCCAGTTATATTCCCCCCATCTGTTAGAATCTGAGGCAAAAATATATAGTATATTTTTTCAGGACTTCTGGGATCCAGACTAAACCCAATTAAATGGGAGGTGATGTATAATGCAACTGCTTTGGGGGCGGGCGGGCATGATCAACCATCTTTTTATTTAGTATGCTTTTGACTTTTAATTTTGTACCTATTTTGCAAAATTCACAGGCTTTATGGGTATCAGGCCTGGAATATTGGTTATTTCCCTTCCTCTTAGGCTGGGGGAATAATATCTTTCTTCGAGCCCTGTGTTCCCACCAACTTGAAAATTCCTGCCTAAGATAAGAGTATAACTATTGAATATCATATGTATTACTGGCAGCACTTATGGGTGGGAGTGTGGGGCCCACCACCTTGAATGAAAGCAAAGTGTCAGTCATCAGGGGCATAATTCAACACCTGTTTACATGTCAGACATCTAACCACTACAAATTACCTCCATGGCAGTAATGCTAGGCACCCAATAAATATGAAACCAGTAGCACAATGTAAAACACCATATGCAAAACATAAAATGTGCCATGCAATATGGGTGCAGCAAATGAATTTTCCAACACCTAAACACCATAATTCACACGGACAGCACATCTCCTCAACACGCTCCAAATTTCATTGTAAAAGACCAAATTGTTTCTCAGATAAAAAATGGGAAAGTTTCAGATTTTTATTCATTGCACTGGCAGAATTCCACACCTATTAACATTTTACACACCTAATGAAAAGTACATCCATGGCAGTAAGGCTAGCTACCCTAGCAATTTCAAGCCACTACCACCATGAAAAACGCTGTCCGCAAAACGTAAACTGTGCCACGCAATATGTCCGCATGTGTATAGGACTTTTAATTCTATTCTGTTTGTAATAGCACCATTTGATGTATTATAACTTGAAACCTTTAGGCTGGCTTTTATTGGCCTGTGTGTTATTCTACATTGGTAACTTTTGTGAACCTTATTAATTTTATAACATCATGGTATCCTATTTAAGGAGTTTATCCTATGGACTTGAAAAGGACTCTGATTGTTCTAATTGCTAAAGTGGATTGGATAACTAATATGGACAGCATTAAGTGGTTTTAAATACCAACACGTATGTGTGCTTTTTATGTGTTAGCACAGGTGACTTGTGCTTTTTAATGGTCTCAAATAATTGGATAATTGTGACTGCAATACTATGTAAAGCATGTTTTTTGTATAATTAATTTATCTTGATAAAGCGTCAAGTGCGACGTGAAACGTAGATCTTCTTGTGAGCGGTGCGACTGGATGTAATAAAATTGCTGTTTTCATTTTTTTACAACAGTGTTCTGTTGTTTTTGTGAGGTTTTGTTTGGGTGAGCCAAGGGTTTTTCTCATTTCTTATCTTCCACATTTGAATATAAAACCTCTGTGGCTGAAACTCTCTGGGCTGCCTTTGAACAGGGCTATATTGATAAAAAAATGAAGGAATTTCTAATGATGGACAATCCAGTTAGAACAACTTTTTATATTCTGCCAAAGGTGCATAAAACCTTAGAAAATCCAATGGGCCAACTGATAGCGAGTGGCCTGAGCTCTCTCACAACACCCCTTTCCAAATTTGTGGACTTCTATCTGCAACCTTTGTACAAAAACTCCCAACTTATTTGAAAGACACTGAAGATGTGCTGAAAGTATTGAATAATGTTAGATTTCCAGCAGATACTATCTTATACACATTAGACATTGAAGCCCTCTATACTAATATTCCCAATGAAGAAGCTCTGGATGAGGCAGCAGAATGCCTTAACGAGCAGGAACAGTCAATAGCTCCACCCACAGACTTTGTTGTCAAATTACTTGAATTTGTGTAGAAATGCAATTTAATTTTTTATTTGATAGTAAAATATTTTTGCAAAACAAGAGAACTGCAATGGGGGTCACTTGTGCTCTGACAATTGTTAATTTGTATGCGGGCTCCTGGGAGACTAAGAATGTTTTGAATGCAGTGAATAATCAATTTTTCAATAACAATTTGATGTTTCAGCATTTTATTGATGATATTTTATTGATATGGACTGGAGTGGAATGTTTGTTAAGAGAATTCATTAATTATTTACATAGTACAACAAAGCATTTAAAATGTACATACACGATGAGCCAATCAAATATAAACTTTTTAGATTTGAATATTTGTTTAACATCAGAAGGCTACATTGAAACTGGGATCTTTAGAAAATCTACAGATGGTAACACATTGCTCTTGGCCTCAAGCTGTCACCCGAAACATACAATTCAAAATATACCAAGGGGACAGTTCTTGAGAGCCAGGAGAAATTGTAGTACACAGGCACAAACTAATAAAAGTATGGGAGAAATGGTTTACAGATTTCAAGAAAGGGGATATGGTAACACAGTAATAGAACAGGCTAAGGGCTTTGGCATGGAGCAGAATAGGGACTTGTTATTGCAAGATAGAGTAGAAACTGATATACCAAAAAACAAAATATTTAATTTGGTTACAACCTTTTCTATACATGCCAAGGAGCTAGAAAATATTTTGAAAAAGCACTGGTTGATTTTAGTTAGTGACCTGGGATTAAAAGATTTAGTACAACAGCCACCAAAAATGGCCTTCAGAAGTGCAAAAACCCTTAAAGATTTATTGGTGCATAGCCATTATTCAGACCCTCGGTCAACACAAACTTGGCTCAACAAAGGAGCAAGGGTGTGTGTTATGTGTAAAAGGTGCATTTATTGTAAAGATATTGTAAATAGCAAAGATTTTTCTAGTGTAAATGCACTAAAAAGATTCGAGGTGAAAGACCTTATGAGCTATGACACCTCAGGTGTTATTTACCTCATAACATGCTGGTGTTCTTTGTTTCATGTTGGAAAAACCACTAGAAATTTGAAAGTGAGATTTGGGGAGCATGTTCAGGCTATCCAATGAGGGGACTGTACCTATGCTACTGCAGCACATATTGAGAAAATGCAGCATAGAACGGACAGTGAGCATGGATTTAGTTTCCAGACAATAGAAAAAATCACTCCAGCAGAGAGAGGTGATAGTTTTAATGATTTAGTATTACATAGGGAAAGCTTTTGGATCATTCAGTTAGGTGGTAACAGAGAACCAGGTTTAAATACAGGCCTGGACATTAAAGCATATTTAAGAAGGAAATAAAGAAAAACATTTTTTTTTATAAAAACCTTTTCTGAATATTAACTTGGAAATGAATTCTTCTTTATACATGTGATTGTGTTCATGTTTTAACAAAATATTTTTGGTCCTGTTTGTATGAATTCCCCCCCCCCCCCATTCCCTTTCCTTTCACAGAATCCTTCTGCTTTGTGTTTTACATTGATTATCTCAGCTGAATCTGGAATGTAACAACATTGCATCTATTTAAATTGCCTTTGGTTGAAGCATGGAATGCATGATTTAAAGTGAATTATTAGCTTATCATGAATGTCTGATTTTGTAAGTCATTATGACGTCACAGTGTATGTTAAGCATTTAAGAGGTGGATGTGTTCAAATATTTTAGCCTTTGATAAAGGATCTGGGTGATCTGAAATGCATCAGGCATTTTTTACTTAAATGTTTTTTATGCTCTAATCTCTGGCGTCCGTGTAATTTGAGGTGATGAGTGCTCTGCTTTTGTGCTTGAATATTGACATTTTCAGCCAGAGCACCACCATCCCAGTGTGAAGCATTTTTGTTTCTTGCATATATATATATATATATATATATATATATATATATATATAGTAGCACGGGAGTTCAGTAGGCACTTTAATATTAAATACAAATACTTCCACTTTATTATCTTAACCGTTCTGCAGATTTGCATGAAATAATGTATGCGTGGTCTCATGAGGTAGATCTGTTGACATTCCAAGTTTCATTCCAATTGGATGTGCAGATTCTGAGATGCGGATAGTGAAAAAACATAAAAATAGCTGTTTATTTGCAGTTTTATTTGTCATAGCCTTGTGCGCAGATGGTTTGGGATTATTGTCTGAAATTTTCAGGGTAGAAAGGGCTTGGTCCACATATGTGTCTTTCACTGGTTCAGTGAAAAATATTAAGCAGTTCCAAAGTTATTAAATTAAAAAAATGTGGCTTATAAGCATGTTCACTAAGTATTTAAACATAGCCATATGAATATTTGTGTGCTGGTTATACATCTCCAACGTGTCTAGTGGCACTCCCTACCCTCTGATTGCCAGCTGTAGGCTGGGAGGGGAGTTGCTGGCAGTCACAAGGGAAGAAAGAGACTTGGGCATCATCATCATTGATGACTTGAAATCTTCCAAGCAGACCACTAAAGCAGTAGGTAAGGCTAGGGAGGATGTTAGGGTGTATTAGTAGGGGTATCATAGGTCAGAAGAGGAAGGTAATAATCCCTCTTTACAAGACACTGGTTAGGCCCCATCTGGAGTACTGCATGCAGTACTGGAGGCCACACCTTCACAAGTACATTAACCAAATTGAGGCAGTCCAGAGAAGGGCAACCAAAATGGTGCAGGGACTGCATCAGAAAACATATGAGGACAGATTAACAGAGCTCAATATGTATACCCTAGAACAAAGGAGGGAAAGAGGTGATATGATCGAAACATTAAAACACCTTAAGGGCACTAACAAGGTGAAAGAGTCTAACATGTTTCAGTATAAGAAAAATAGCCCACACAGCATGAGATTAGAGGGAGGCCAATTAAGAGGTAATGTGAGGAAGTTCTTTTTCACAGAAAAGGTGGTGGATGCATGGAACGGCCTACCTCGGGAAGTGGTGGATATGAATACAGTGCAGGGCTTCAAACAGGCATGGGGTAGGCATAAGGGAGCAATACAGATGAATATGAGTAGATAGGCCACTGACAGAGCAAAGACTGATGGCACATTTATAAGGTAGAAAAAGAAATGGGCAGACTGGATGGACCTTGCAGTCCTTATCTGCCATCAACTTCTATGTTTCTATCCCCATTTTAATGTTATATCTCCCTGGTGTCTAGTACCCCTCACACTCCAATCATCCATGCCAGTTATTATTTTATATGTCCCTGGTGTCTACTAGTACTCCCCTTCTAATCATCATCCCCATAAATATTAAATAATTCCTTGGTGTCAAGTGGCACCCACCCCACCCTCAGATCAACATCCTACTTATTATCTTATATGTCCCTGGTGTCTAGTGGTGTCCCACCAATCACCATCCCCATAAATATTTAATAATTCCCTGGTCTGTAGTGGCACCAGCCACCCTTGGATCTCCATTCCCCTAATAATTTTATATGTCTCTGGTGTGTAGTGGCACCCCCCCCCCACCCTGGCTGATCACTGTCCTTGCTGAAATAAAGAAAACAATCCCTCAATTACTTTTTTCTAAAAACCTGTAAAAAAAGAAACTGTCCCTTGCCGATCCGATCCCACCACCCTGACCACCCTGACCTTACACTCAGCACATACCACCCTGCACTCCCTACAACTCCACAGACCCTCAATCTCCTGAACCAGTGCCAGAGTGAAGATCCACTCTCCAAGGAAAGGCACATCTTGCTGCTGGATATGCCAACTGCTATATAAGAAAGTAAGTAAGTGCCGTTCAATGTATTTCAAAGGGGGTTTCAGCTTTGGTCCATAACTTTGTAATTTTCACAAATTTGTACACCAAAGTTTCAAGATTACCCACCTCATGAACAATGTAAGAAAAATTACATAAATATGGCACAAAAGCTGATTTCACAGTTGATTGGTGAAATCATTTTTCATTTGAGATTTGAAACTTTTCACTGCCCTTGTTCATGAGGAGGGGTCATAAGAAGGGCATGTTGAAAATTTGTGGTCAAAATATGTGAAAATGGCAAAGCTATGTGCATTCATTGATATGTAGTTATGCTCCCTCATAACTTTTGTAATTTTAAATGTTTTCACCCAAATTTTCAACATAGCCATTTCATTACACCACCTCAAGAACGTGACAGCTGTCATTGTTCAAATCTTCACAAAAATGTATTTGTGCACTTCTGGCATGGAATGACATTGCAGTGGTGCAGAATCATGTTTCAGCAGGGTTTTTAAAATTTGAAGTACCAGGTTCATGAGGTGGAGTAATATGTAGGCTATGCTGACAATTTGGTTGATGTTGTCCTACAAATGGAAGTGCAGGGCCCCGTGCTTCCACATCAACATACAAATATGCATCTATGGAGGGATGGGAGTGCTATGCCCAGAGGGTCCTGAAAAAGAAAAAAACCCATAGCGCTCAGACAAAAGGGTTCCAATGCTGCACCAATTATGAAAGCAAACAGCAGCAGAGCAAAAAGAGAGGTGTGCACAGAGGAAACCAAAGGCAGCTTTAAGGAAATGCAAAAAACAATTTATTAATACAAAGTGCACAGACCTAAAAAACGACACACAAAAGAACTACAATCCCAGCACTTTGAACCCTTTCGGACTCTTCGTCGGGGGGGAGGAGTCAGCGTGTATGGTAGTCGATTTTTAAAGGCCACCACTTAAAGGGCCAGTACCATAATTCATTCCAAACTACATAGGTGATAGTGAATAACACCACATACTAAAAATTACAACAAAAAATTAATTAGGCATTAAAGAAGCATTAGATAGGATAAAATATCCCTCACAAAATCCATTTCCTGAAGTAGAAAAAATACATCCATTATAATGTAGCTTTAAGTAGAATTCATTCTGATGAATATCTGTAAGAAGAAAAAAGGGAGAGAAAAAAATATAAACAAACACAGAAAAGTGTGCAACTTCACCAATGTTCAGAGGTTCTCTTAAAAACAAATAAATAAATCTTATTCAAAGAAAGGGAGTAATCTCCCAATTATAATTTAGTCATTTGGGGGAGACTGCATTCAACTGAAAAATGTGTCTACTCTCCCTTTGCAGAAGTAAATTACTTTGATTACCTCCTCTAAAAGAAGGAGGTACATGACCAATTGCAGTAAATTTAAAAGATGAGAAAAGGGGGTCCTGCACTGCCACATGCAAATAAGGATATGACTAAACTATCTGAAAAAGTATGGATGGATGGGATTGCAGGGCCCAGAAGGCTCTGTGCTCCCACAGGCAAATAAGGATGTGATTATACTGTCACAAAAATTAAGGAAATTCTTTGCAAAAAACTACATTAATGTATCATTTAAGGTTCAGGATAGAGTGACAGAAGTAGGGAAATGTGGCTTTATGGTTTCCAACCCTAAAACCCCACCCCCATGCCTACAACCAATCAGGGGTGCAGTCTTTCTTAGGGTTGTCATCCCTACATCTCACCCCATCCTATAAAGTCCAGTAACTAAAACACTGCTAATGGAGTGAACTTTAGCATTGACAACCCCAAGAAAGACTGCATCTTTGATTTATTTTAGGCATTTGGGTGGGTTTTAGGGTTAGAAACATTAAAGCCATATTTCCTTACTTTTGTCGCTTTAGCCTGAACTCTAATTGTTGCATTAATGCAGTTTTTTTTTGCAAAGAAGATGTATAGAGGGAGAAATAGAAATATAAAAGAAACTGTAAAAAAAAATCATCCCATTGGCATCAATTAAGCATTACCTCCATGTTCTCCCTGGTTTGACATCTGTACACATCAAAGAGTGGGGGTGGAGATGGTACATCAGGAAGTTGATGGGATGCAGCAACAGCAGTAAATAACATTTAAAAATAGGGGATGAACCAGGATAGTGCAAGTGGCTAAGGGTAGTCTAGCAAAAGGCAAAGAGTAGAGAGGGGAAGAAAGGAGAACGTAGATCATACGGAGGAGACAAGGGAGATCCAGAATTAGGGATGGATAGGTAGAGGAATGGGGAGAGGAGGAGGGAGGGGATATGTAGTATTAAAACTCAGGGGGGTGGGGAGAGAAGGGGGTGGAGACCCAGGAAGAGGAAGGTATGGAGACAATAACGGGAGGGGCGGAGTCAGGGCAGTTCAGGAGGAGGCGGAGTAATCGCGTATAAGATTGGAGAAGGAGTGGATGGAGGTAGAAGAATGAATAGGGCCAGGAAGGGAGTTCCAGTGTTTGGGAAGGTGGAAAGAGAAAGCAGCTTGCCCAGCCAAGTTCTGGATGGGAGAGTTAGAGAGTGGAGGTTAGAGCTACGGAGAGAGTAGGAGGGGTATGAAGGGGAAGAGGGAAGAGGGACGAGATGCCAGGATGGATGGGAGGGAGGAAGGGAGCCCAGCCAACACTTAGCAATAAGGGAGGAGCAATAAACAAACTATCTGGCTTCAAGGGAGGGAAAGGAGAGAGAGTGGTGTAAAGGTGGCAGTGGTGGGTCTGGGGGGGATCTAGGCCAAACCTACAGAAGGGGTGGAAAAGTGGATCCAATCTGGCCAGGGTAAACTTGGGAGCACTAGCATAGACAGTGTCACTGTACTCAAAGAGGGGAAGAATCATTCTTTGCACAATGGCTCCGGCGGGATGGCAGAGGGATGCACCTTCGGTTCCTATACAGTGTATCAAGTTTAGGGTGAAGTTTTTTGTGTAAGTGGTTAACATGAGCAGAGAAGTTTAAATTACTGTCGAGCCAAACTTCTAGGTACTTGTCAGTTGTGATGTTTTCAAGGCTTTTACCATCCAGAGTGTGGAAGGAGGGCAAGACTGGCAGTTTAGAGAGTTTTTGTCTAGTACCAAAAGTCATAGAGACAGTATTTGTAAAGCTGACCTGACTGGAACCACTGCTGAATATTGGTGAAAGACAATTGGAATCTACTTGCCAGGTCTGGTACAGAGGAGCCTGAAGCAAATAAATGCTGAAAGACAATAAGATGGCAGCATTACTGAAACATTTTTTATAATAAAGATAAACCACCCACAATGATGACCATCATAACCTGCCTGGCTCCTGAGCCAGCTGTCATCATTAGCACTCCTTTTTTTCTAATAAATATTTTCCCCCTGGCAGCACCCTCAATCCAGCCTTCCTCTCCCATCACCCAATTCTACTTTCAAGAATGCAACAAAGAAGAAGAAGAAGAAGGTGACAAACACAACTTTCTCTCTTCCACAGCCGTCTGGCTTCTACTGAATGAAAGCACTCCTAAAATCAGCTAATCACATTTATTTTTTAAATAAGGAGCACAAAGAGGTTAGCCAGCCATAGAAGTGGGCAGGTTGTGCCAGTTGCCCATTATGGGAGTTTATTTTTGAAATAAAAAAAAATGATATTGTTGGTGCTAGGTAGAGGAGGGTGGGGTTGGGGTTTGAGCAGAGGTTGGGGTAAGGGGTTGTATATTTTAAAGATTGAGGTGGAGGTGGGTGGACTCTGTTTCTTTTTTTTTTTTTTTAAACAAAAATTCATGAATAAAATAAATGAATGATGAATGCTGAAATATTTTGGGGCCCACATAATCTGCCAGACTGTTCTAAAGAAGGTAGCCACCCAGCCCTACAGAAAACATGGCATTATACAGTAAATCAAGCAATACTGCAAAACAGATCAGTATACAATTTCACTATAGTTACCTCAGCAGATTAGCAGGAAGATAGGTGCAAGTTAGTAATAACAGGTACTAATATCTGGTTATGGAGCAAAGGCTGAAAGACAGGGTAGAAAAACCAGAACAGAGCTATAAAAATGCAAAGGGAGCAGAATTATGTTAAGGCAGCAGTATAACAATAACAACAACAAGCATTTGTCAATGTCGAGTGTTTGCTTGCTGGTATTAGCATTGGGAATGCAGGAGTTAGACAGATGCAGAATAGGAATGGCACATGGCAGTGAAGTATTGAACTTCACGCCAACCCCACCTCCACCCTGCAGAGAGAGACAAGCATTGGGGCATGTGTTTGGGTTGTCATCCATAATGTTCATGCCATTTCACCTCACCGTATCCTGCAGACACCGACAAGTGTTGAGATGTGCCTTGGGGTGTTCAGCTTTATAGTCACCCTATTCCATAAGGACATACACTGAAATTGGTGCAGTATGGGAGAATGAGGTGAACTCTGGGGCCAAAGAGTGCAAGGTACATCTCGTTGCCTGTCACTGGCTGCAGGGTGGGGAGGTGGGGGGTGAATGGCATGAGCATTACAGTTGGCAATCCAAAGGCATACCCCTGATGCCTGTCAGTCTGTACAGGGTGGGATGTTATGGTTAGAAACTCTTAACACCCCAGGCATTTTTTGGTATTTGCACTACAAATTTTCAACATGACCTTTTTGTGACCCACATCTCACGAAAGCATTTGAGACCTCTTCTCATGAACAGTGGCACTGTGATTTTGTTAATGTGTCCCGAACTTTGAGTTCACACAGTGACTGTGCCATTCTGCACCAGATGTAGGGAAACACAGATCGGGCAGGATGTGAAGAATGACAGCTGTACCACTCATAGGGAGGTGTGAAGAGATGGCTATGATGAAAATCTGAAGTGAAAATATTAACAATGCTTGAGCTTCCGAGCATACATGGAAACTGCGCAACGCATGCACATAACACAGTCATTTAGTGGAATTACTTGACCAAATTTTCAACGTAGGCATTTTGTGACCTCTGCTCGTGAACACTGTCACTATGATTTTGTTAATCTGTCCTGAACATTAATTTCCTACAGCGACCGCACTATTCTGTGCCAGATGTGTAAACACATATTTTGGGCAGGATATGAAAAATTACAGCTGTACTGTTCATAAGGAGGTGTGAAAAAATGGCAATGTTGAAAATCTGGAGTGAAAATATTACACATGCGCAAAATTATGAGGGTATATGGAAACTGTGCAATGTACGCTCATAACAGTCATTTTATTGACTTTTGTCACTAAATTTTCAGCATAGGCATTTTAGCACCTCTGCTTATGAACACAGGCACTGTGCTTTTCTTAGTCTGTGCCAAACACTTATTTTTGTTATCGCATCCCTTTTTTCTTGCACCTTCTGCAGTGCCTACCAGTGGGGGCATCCAGCTGCCGGCCCTGCCCGTGGGGAGAGCAGCAGGCTCACTCGCATGATAGGGGTCTGGCATGGCTGTGGCCAATCCACTGGAGGGCTCCCCTGGCGCTGACAGCCAGACCAGTGCTGACCCCCCCCCCAAGTGATTCCATGACAGTCCTCCCCACATGGCAGAGTGCTGCCATCAAGCTGCTCGGTCGCACCCAGCCCTTTTTCCATTTTCTCCCTAGAGGGAGCACAGATGTGCAATGACATCCATGCACAAATGTGCAGACGTCTGCCGTGCTCATTCCCTCCAGACAACCATGCATCTGCAGTACCACCAGTCTTCCCCAGGGACAGCCAGAGAGTAGTGTGGATCCCGCCCTTTCCCCCAGGACTAGGAGACCTGTCATCAGATACTTGATCCTAGTACTCCCCTGCCAACCCCTGATGATCCGGGCTCATTCCTGAACCCGGGTCATTGGTGTGGAGCAAGGTGTGGCATCCAGTGCCTCAGCCCTCAGCACCATTGGGCCAGCTATGCCAAACACTTATTTCCCACAGTGACTGCGTTATTCTGCATCAGAAGTGTGAAAACACATTTCAGCCTGGATGTGAAAAATTACAGCTGTACTGTTCATAACAAGGTGTGGAAAAATGGCAATGTTGAAAATCTGTAATTAAAATATAACAAATTTGCGGAGTTATGAGGGTGTGTGGAAACTGCGCAATGTACGCTTGTAAGATAGGCATTTTATGGACTTTCATCACCAAATTTTCAACATATGCATCCTAGGACCTCTGCTCATGAACAGCATCACTGTGATTTTTGTAATGTGTCCCGAACACTTATTTCCCACAGCGACCATGCTATTCCCCGGTATCCCCATCCCCATCTGTTACTACTGTCCCAGTCCTTGAGCTGTCATCGGCTACTTATCTAGAAGTACTTAAGCTACTAAAGTCGATCCCTGCAACTGGTAGTGTGGGCCCTAATGGTATCCATCCTAGTATTTTAAGGCAGTTTGCCTCTTGTCTTGTTGTACCTGTACCCAAACTTTTCAACCTCTCCATCAGCACTGCCTCAGTGCCTCTGGTCTGGAAAGTTGATAGAACTATACCCATCTTTAAGAAAGGAGATGCCAGGATCATGTTGAACTACAGGTCCATTTCTCTCCTTCCCACACTCAGCAAGCTGCTTGAGAAACTCGTTCATCGGCAGGTCACTGTGCACCTTCTCAACTTCAACCTACAGTCTCAAGTACAACATGGCTTCAGGGCTGGGCACAGCACAACTACCACTTTCACTCAGTTTACCAGTGATGTTAAGAATAACATGCACAAGGGATTACTTACTGGGGCAGTGTCCATTGATCTTTCCAAAGCGTTGGACATGATTCATCACCCTCTACTATTGGCCAAGCTGAACTCGCTCGGTGCCTCTGATTCTACCCTCTCCTGGTTTAGCAGCTACCTTGAAAATCAGTCTCAGGTGGTCTCTTTCTGCAAGTATCTCTCCTCCCCTGTCCCGATCATCTGTGGCATTCCACAAGGATCGATACTAGGTCCCCTACTTTTCTCCCTCTTCATTAATGATATCCCCACTCCCTCTTCTCATTGCAATATTATCATGTATGCGGATGACCTGGTGCTGTACTCAGCTTCCAAGTCTATCATTGACATCAATCTACCTCTCTCCCCCAATTTTCAGACCCTTCAATCCTGGTTCTCATCCAACTACCAAGTTCTAAATGTATCCAAGACCGAGGCCATGCTCTTTGGGTCTGCTAGAAAGGTGCCCACCGAGTCCTCCAATCTCCTGGTGTGCTGCTGTGATGGGACTGCTGTCTCCAACACTTCATCCTTCAAGTATTCTGGGGTAACGCTTGACCCGGTACTTGACTACTCTTCGCATGTCAATGAGGTGTGTCACTCAGTTAATGCCAAAATTGATGCGGCCTACAGAGTGTGTCGCTCACTCACTCTGGCTGCCAGGATCTCAGTTTCGAGAGGTGTTTTACTCCCATAACTGCTATATGCCCTGCCAGTGCTCTCTCATGCCAACATGGGAGTTCTTTGCAAATGGGATACATCTTAACAACAGTATCGGTAGATTTGCTCTATTGGCTCCACGCCTAACCTATCACGGTCTTCTCTATTCTGCTTTAAAATGGCTGTCTCCCAATGCCCTTCATTCCTGCACCCTAGAGTGTTTTGTTGACTCCTTAACAAGAACTTCCCGTCCCTTCAATCTGGGCGACATGCTCACTCCTGTCTCTCACTCCCTAACCCTTAGTTCCTCTACCTCCCCATTGCTATCTGTTCAGCCATGCTCCATGAAAATGGGAGAGCAAGCCTTCTCCTACTTTGCATCTATGTTTTGTAACTCTCTCCCCGTCCATGTCAGGAACTTCTCATCTCATCTTTCTTTCAAGCATGTCCTTTTTTCCCACCTCTTCTCTCTTGATAACTGTGATTGCACTTAACTTCTGCCCTGTTTCTCTACCTAGGCTGTGTCTTTTTATGTTTACTATCAGCTTGTGACCTGCCCATCCTTCGGGATTTGCCTTTTGTAACTAGTGTCTCTAACTGTCTGCTTCTCCCACTACTAGTCCTAAAGTCTGTTAGTGTGCCTACCTGCCTGTTTCTCACAACTAGGCCTGTCAGTCTGGCCATATTGCTTGTCTTGTTTGATTGTATCTTGTAATAACTTGGCTACTGTTGGTGTTTTCCAGCAGGTGTATTCTATTCAGTGGCTGTCCTCTATCATGGTATTTTGTTGGACAGTTCTCCTGCACTATGTATCGGATTGTGTATCATTGTCATTTTGGATATTGTACTCATACTGTACTGTTATATTGTACTCTTACAGGTCGTGCCTGAAAATAGGTAGGATGTTTGCCTAGTGCACTTACCCAGTTACCAAAACCTAATAAATAAATAAATTCTGTGCCGGAAGTGTGAAAATACATTTCGGCCAGGATGTGAAAAATGACAGGTGCACTGTTCATAAGGTCATCTGAAAAAATGCCAATGTTGAAAATCTGGAGTGAAAATATTAACAATTCACAAAGTTACGAGGGAGCGTGGAAACTGCACAATGCACATTCATAAAACAGACATTTTTTGGATTTTTTTCACCAAATTTGTAACATAGGCTTTTTGAGAGCCCACCTCATGAACAGTGGCATGGTCATTTCACTAATCGGTTCTGAAAGGTGATTCCGCACAGTGACCATGAAATCACCTTTCGGGACCAAATAACACCATGACAGTAACTGTATTCATGACGAGGGGTCCTAATAACCACATATTGTAAATTTTTTGGCAAAAGTCAAAAAAATGGCCTAGATATCCACATAAGTTGAAAAAAACCTACTTATGCCATTATACAGCTTACTGGCATTTCTTGAGTTCGTGGTTGGCTTTGAAGAGTGCAGACGTGTTCCTGGTCCACCGAACATCGTCACACCAGGCTCTGGAGGTAAGTATGGGGTGAGGGGGGTGTGGGGAGCTGGGGTGTGTGTGGGTTGGGGAAGGGGGCACGACAGACAGTGAGGGGCCATTTTCTTTATTTCAGGGACAAAAATAATAAAAAGGATGTCGCAGGAAGTTTTTTTTTTCAGGCTTCATTTGTGCACACTGGGGTGGGCTCCCACTGTGCCGCCTGCATTTTGGGGAAGGAGAGGCTTAAGCTGATGGGGATTGGACCCCTGTCAGCAAATAAAGACTGTTTGGGAGGACATGATGCCAAGGGGGATTGGGCACCCCCTCGGCATACAACAAATGGGGGGACATTATGCCAATGGGGAGTGGGCTCCCCGTTGGCAAATGAATTGGGTCATTGGTATGCCGACAGGGGGATTGGGCATCCCCAGCTTACATGGGACTGTGAGGTGGCAGCATAGAGCTGCCACCATGTTCACAGAAATGTTACACCAGGCAAGGTACCAACCTGCAATGATGGGTCGCTCCCTCATTTCAGCGGAACTGCTGATGCTGCAATGATGAGGCGGCCCATCATTGCAGCGGCCAAATCATTTCAAGTTGGTGGCACTTCTGCAGAACCAGTGTCATCAGGATACTGGGACTGCATTGGGTGCACACCGCCAAGCCCACAAAAGCAGTGCAGGCATTGGCCACCGCACTGTCGCACCTCCACAACCCGCTTCTCTCCTATGCTGCTGCATAATGTTTCTTGCACATGCACACAAGCAAACATAACTCACATGAAAATGATGTCTGTTGAAGTTGCTGTGGTCTTGTGTCAGCAGGGCTGGCCTACAGACCAGGAAGACTGACTTTGTTCAGATCTGCAGTAATGAACAGTTTCTTTTGTTTTATTTTCTTTCGTTAGTTTTTAATCAAGTTGAAAAATACATTACAAATCACATGATATAAAAATGGGGGAAGGGGAATGGTAAAAACACAAATAGTTTAGAAATTGGGACCATGATAAATTATCTTTGTTTGTTTTTTTCGTTTGTTTTGTTATAGAGCTTTTACTCTAGTACTGCCACCTCCAACTTACTTCTGAGTTTTATGTCAGCAGCCTCCCAACTTTATTGGCCACCCACCCCCACTGTTCAAGCTAGTGGGGATCAACATGATGTGATGTGGTGGCCTGAGAGTACAGGCAACTGTCATACAGGCAGCATGAGAGACCTGAGATTTTCTGGCTTGCTCCCATTCCTATAATCATGCGATGCAGCTGGGAACGACATTTAGGAGGGATGCAAGGAAGTATTGCTTCACTGAAAGAGTGGTGGATACCTGTAGTACACTGCCAGCAGAAGTGGTGGAAGTGAATAGTGTGGGCTTCAAGTATGCATGGAACAAACATAGGGCAATATAAGTAGACAGGCAGGGAGGAGAGAGGGTCTCTGGAGACCGGTTATGGTATCCAGAAACAGAGTAGGAAGGGAACATCTGGGCAGACTGGGTGGGCCAAGTGATCCTTTTCTGCTACAGATTCTATGTTTCTATGTTAAGTGCTCCCACCTCCCTGATCCTCAGCAATGCCCTGTCAGGCCTCCCATGCATGGATGCAGTGACAACCTTGTGGAGAAGGGAAGCCCCACAGCCCACCAAAGGAGTTGCTAAGGCTATAAAACCACAGCGCCACCCCTGTTTGGTTGGGTTTGCTGTCATGTGGCAGTGCTATGCCAGCCTGCTTGGCCACCTGACCCAGCTTATGAGTCGACTCCCGATCCTGGATCACTGACGCGGAAGCCCAACATGCTACTATCTGGTGGGCCATTGGGCTGCCTGACAAATTATCTTCTAAAAATGAATTCCATCTACAAAACATCAGGATTACATCATAACAGCTACTAATGCTATTCTAATGGAAACAGTATATTTTAACAAAAAAAGTTTTACAGATTATGTTTGTTCAAGTGATGTCGTGATTCCTCCATGCGAGCAGCTGGCTCCATTTAGGCAAGTTCAATTCTCAGTACCAAATTTATTCAGCTAAAATGCGCAGCTGCCTATAATTTAAGAAGGAGAGTTATGGCAGCCTGTCAGTCCGGCAGTGAGACTACTGCTCCCAGTGCTAGCAGCCTGGGTTCAGGAATGAGCCTGGGGGCACTGGGGGTGGGCATAAGGAAGGAGGGCATAGCATTCTGGAGAGTGCCCTCCTCCTCCTCCTTCAGGGAGAGAGGGAGGCTAACAGGCCCTGCAGCACTACTGCCACCCAGTGAGCACAGCTGGCAGTGCAGGCTGGAGCATGGCTGGAGAAGGAGATTGCTGCATGATGGCGCACAAGAATATCTGACTTGTGTGTGCCTTGCCATCTTCACCCTTGGCATCCCAGAGGTCAAAAGAAAAGTGTAAAGAACCCCTGCCATGGCAGAATAAAGCCAGTGCTCTGTAGGCCCCACCCCGCTGACTAAAGCCACCTCTACCACTACACAGAAGTCATGGAGGGGCTGGGGAAATGTTGACAGCCCACTATGGTGGGGAGGGGGAGGCATAGTTTCCAGAGGTAAGGGGTAAACTCCCAGAGACCGCAGGTGATGTAGGAAAGGGCAGGTGGGAACGTGCAAGTGCATAAAAAGGAAAAGCAGCATTATGAGTGTCGGGCAGGGAAGAAGACTAGTTTTTTTTTAGATAGGATTTAAAAAAATGAGGGTGTGCTAATTAGATCATCTAACTACTAGGCATGTGAGAACCACAGAAGGTTTTGAGGTTCCCAAAGGTTCTGATGAGCTATGAAAAGTTCTGATACTTATTAAACCAGGCTTTAGGTGTTAGCATGGCTCAGTTGGTAGCACATCCGCCTCTGGACCAGAAGGTTGTGGGTTCTTGTCCCACACCAGGATTGAATTTGCACTTAAAAATTGCTGGCATCCGAGTGCAGTATAGAGGGGTGCTGTCCTTTGGATGAGACGTTAAACTGAGGTCCCTTCTGCCCATCCTGGTGGGTGTCCAGGTGGAAGTAAAAGAACCCAGGGCAATCTTTGCAAAAGAGCAGGGAACATTCCTGGTGTCCTGGCCAACATTCCCCTTCCTATAAACTGGTTCATGCAATTATCCAGGCTATGTGTGATATGGCTGCCACCACACATTCAGTCACTTCACTACCAGTCTAGCATTGCTTGTAAAGTGCTTTGGGATACTGTGTATGAAAAGCACTATATAAATGCTGATTCTTCTTCTTCTTTATCAGAACTTTCAGAACCTCTGAGTCCAAAGTACGGACACTCTTTTAACCATCAATTTCTACCCTAAGCTATTATCAATGAAGGGAAGAAAGCTAAATGCAACTTGGAGTGGTACAATAATACATAGAATAATACATTGGGAAGTGTGTATAATGAGAATTGTACACATGTGAGATGCTACATACTGTAAACCCTGAGTGAAGCTTGAGGGGTTTACAAAAGCACTAGAGGTATAAAGCAAATAGAGGTAGCATGTGTGTAAAATTTAAGTTTTACACACCTCCCCATGTTTTGATTCGTATAATTGATGGGTAGTGTTTTCTTGCGATGAAAACATGATCCAACAATTACAGAAAACAGAATGGCCAGTAGTTCCTATAATGCTAAGTCAATAGTGTTCACATGCATGGAGTGAGGGAAACCTGGTGCGTGTTTGTGCTTATAACCAGCTGGTTATAACAGTGAATGATAACTGGGTTTCCCTATGGGAGAAAATTCCCTCCAGTTATTATAAATTTAATGTGCCAGTTCCAGCAAACCACATCGACAGGAATTCTGTCAGTTGGCGTTACAATGATGGCACAATGCCAACAGCCGGCATTGTGCCATCAGTGGAAACAAATGTTTTTTGTGGGGGGCACCCCTGCACTGTAGATTATCAAGTTGGAGTTGTTTTGGGGAAGGTGCAAACTCCCCAGAGAAAGCAGTGTTGGGAAACCTGCAGACCATCACAGTGAACAGTCGATTCTGTTGCTGTGATGGTCTTCACTGTTTTTCCTGTCACTGTGGCAGTGGTATACGTAATGTGCCATATGGCTAGTTAGTACCCCACATGTAACACCGCTGCAAGTTGGACCACATAATATTGATCTGGGGGTTTCTCTGTCCTGTCAACACCCCTAACCTTCCCTCTTGTTCTTTTCACCACTTCTAGCAGTCTCTGTTCCAGATAGAGACCAGCTAAAGGAGTATATAATGCTCCCAAATCCATGTTTTTAAAATGATCAGAAACTTATGGCACACTGAACAAGTTCTGATAACAATCTTTTGCAGAAAATTAGACATGTTCTGGAAGTTTCAAAGCTTTTATGAACCAGCGTCCCCATCTCTGCTGATTATTGTTAAAAAAAAGTTCTAAAGATTTGAAATGCAAATTTGGAATTAGTATATATTTAATTTTGCAGATGTACAGTAATTCCAAGTTGTGAAGAGGGGATTCAAAAACATGGGCTTAGATTGGAACCAGTTCTGATAGCAGCAAGAAAAGGACCGCTGGTCTTGAATACCTATGCCTCTGTTGTGTGCACTCCAGTTCAGGTTTTTGCTGCTCCTCTCATCTCAAACTCCTTTACAAGTTCTGCAGCCATTATTATGGTGATGTGGAGACTGATATCTGGTCAGAAACTGTGTGATGGAGCTAGGACAAACCTTGCTGTGGACTGTCTGAATAGCCAGCAGACAAAAATATTCTGGCTCCACTGTCAGCAGAGATCATTAGCTGTACTCTAGGGGGCCCTTTCTCCACAGAGAAGTTATACGACTCTCTACGGACAATATATCAGTGCACTACTGAACAGCTAAATGGCCTTATTTGTAATGGAGTAGAATTTGACCTTATATTTAAATTTTCATACACACTGTGTCTCACAGTGCTTTTCAAAAAGAAGGAAAGGATTTGGAGTTTATATAGTGCCTTTCATGCACACAGTATCCCAGAGCAATTCAGCAAGTGAAGGAAGGAATTTGGGTATATATATAGTGCCTTTCATAAACACTGTATCCCAAAATGCCTTACAATGTGAAGGAAATGAAATTGAGTTTATACAGCACTCTTCATATACACTATATCTCAATGTTCTTTACAAACGGAATGAAAGAAGTTTGGGTTTATATAGTAGCTTTCATACACACTACATTCCAACATGCTTTATGAAGAAAAGGAAATACATTTGGGTTTTTACAATGCCTTTCTACAAGCTGTATCCAATGGGTTTTACAAAGAGAAGGAAATGAATCTGGATTTATATAATGCCTTTCATACCCACTGTATGGAAAAGGGAAATTGTTTAACCAGAAAAGGCACACTAAGCCACAGCTTGTTTCCAGGTGCAACCTGGGAGCAAAAGGAAGTTAAGTTACTTACGCAGTGTCACACAGTATGCAAGTAGGTGCTGATGGGATTCAAACTCAGGTCTCCAGGTTTGCGGCTTAGTGCCCTTAACCACTACACTATACTGCCTCCTACAAAGGGGAGATACTCTATACCAAAGTGCTTGACAAAGCAATGTGCTGGATACTGGTAATGCTGGGTCTTTATGCAGTATACAGATAGCAGTCACTTAGGCCCTGTCCACACTACATTGAAAACAGCCCTCTGTAACATTACAGAGGGGCCAAACAGTTACCACAATGGTTTGCATTTACACCTGTAACATTACAGGAGGCATTTCTGTAACCGTTGTTAAAACCACTTATGAGGTGCTTTCAACAACGGTTACAGAACTGTTGCTGCCTCCATAACATTACTGGCTGTAGTGTGGACGCATGAGCGTGTAGCTCCAGCTGTTCCCCAGTGCAGCACGCACTGCACTGTGGGATAGGGTGCCGACCGTAATGGTCCCACGGCACCCACAATGTGGACAGGCTGCACAGGTTCAGAACCATTACCCGGTCTGTTCGCTAGCAGTATGGATGCACGGTAACGGTTGCTGTCTGTACTGGTGTGGCACTGTTATGTCATTGTAGTAGTGCAGTGTGGACAGGACCTAAGTAGGCTAATCCCACACACAGATTTTTATATTGGAATTATTGTTATTGAAAGGTGGGAATGTTGGCCATGGCCACTGGGTAACGCCCCTGTTCTTTTGAAAATACCTTTAAATCCCACCTAGAGGCTGGATAACATGTGGAATAGCCTGTCCAGTAAGTTTGTGGGTGCCTGCACTGTTCAAGATATCAAAGTAGGACTAGACAGACTTCTGGGACAGGAGAGTACTGAGTGCTACAGCATACAGCTTGAATAGAGGTAGCATTCTGGCTAAGTTTCAGTTTGTGTCCCTACACAAATTGGGTACAGTCACTGTCATAAGGCAGATGGGGTGGGTAAGATGGACTTAAAGTCCTTTTACCTCATCACAATAATACTAATAAAGAGCTGATTGAACTGAAATGCAAATTTGTTTTGGAGTGTGTACCATGAAGTCGGCAGAACTCTAATTGTTTTTCCCAGTGACTGAAATCATTGTTAATTTACTTTTGAGAAATGACTTCTCATTTAGAAATTTTAAATATAAGGTTGATTGCCATATTTTAGACATTGTCAGCTCTTGACTCTGAATTAAAAAGAGCCTATATCAGCTAGCAATGGGGGGAGGGACCATGTCACTTTAAACCTTCGTGTGGTCCAGTGACCACCACATGGTGTGGTTCAACATGGAGACATGGACTAATTTTTAAGCCGCACACTGCTCCATCCTTATGTATCCCGTCCCACCAGATCGCACCGGGAGACGGACAACTTGTAACTCAGTGTGCCTTCCTGGTGAAATATTTCAATAAATAAATAAATAAATACAAGGGCAAGAGTAATAGATTTCAGGAGGCCAGATTTCACTGAAATGGGTAGATGTATAGAAGCAGTCCTGGAGAAGTGAGAGATAATAGAGGGGTGGAAGAACAATGGGAGAACCTAAAAGGAGCCATAGTGTGTTTAACAAACTAATGAGTTAGGATAGTGGCCAAAGGGAAAAGAAGAAGGAAACCACTATGCTTCTCCAAAGAGGTGGGGGACAAAGTCAGGGCTAAAAGGCTGAGTTTCAGAAAATATAAGGGGAGCCAAAGGGAGAAGGACAAGGAGGTGTACTTTGACTGTCTAAGGGAAGCAGGGAAGGCTGTTAGGAGGGCAAAAGCACAGACAGAAGAGGGCTTAGCACAATCTGTAAACAAAGGGGATAAGGCATTTTATAGGTACATCAGTGAAAGAAGAAAAACTGGGGAAGGGGTTGTGAGGCTCAAAGGGGAGAAGGGAGAGTGTAAGGAGGGGATCTGGAAAAGGCAGAAATACTGAACAAATTCTTCTGCTCAGTATTCACTAAGGAGGAAGAGGAGGAGGGTCAAGGACCACAGCTGGGTTGTAGAGGCAATGGGGGTGGGGGTGGACACCAGTCGATTCATAGTGGAGGGAGTTCTGGAAGAACTCGCAAAGCTGAAGGTGGATAAAGCCATGGGGCCAGAAGGCATCCACCTGAGGATATTAAAGGAGCTGCAAAGGGAACTAGCAGTGCCTCTGGCAGCCCTGTTCACAGAGTCACTAAACATTGGTGTCACTCCAGAGGACTGGAGGAGGGCACATGTAGTCCCGCTGCATGAAAGTGGCAGTAGGGAGGAGGTGGGGAACTACAGGCCAGGCAGCCTCAGCTCAGTGGTTGTAAAGATCATGGAGACACTGCTGAAAGAAAGGAGATTAGCACATATGGAATCCAACAGTGTTCAGGATCTGAGGCAACAAGAATTCACAGCAGGAAGGTCATGTCAAAAGAATTTATTAGATTTTTTGATTGGGTGACTAGGGAACTAAATCAGAGAGGGCAGTAGATGTTACCTACCTAGATTTCAGCAAAGCCTTTGACACCATCCCACATAGAAGGCTGATTAACAAGATGGATAGTCTGGGCATGGGAGACAAGGTGGTGAACTGGGTTAGTAACTGGTTAACTGACAGAAGACAGAGGGTGGTGTTATATGGGGTACAATCTGGGGAGTGGGGAGTGACCAGTGGGGAATCACAGGGATCAGTACGAGGACCAGTCCCGTTCAATGTCTTCATTAGTGACATTGCAGAGGGGCTAGAAGGAAAGGTCTGCCTGTTTGCAGATGACATCAAGATCTGCAACTGGGTGGATACTCCAGAAGGAGTGCAGAAAATGAAGAAGGACCTGGATAAGCTTGAAAGATGGTTGGAGATGTGGCAACCGAGGTTCAATGCAAAGAGGTGCAAAATAATGCACCTGGGTAGAGGGTACCCTGGGGAGAGTTACAGATTGTTGGGGGAGCTGACTGTCACCAAAGAGGAAAGGGACCTAGGAGTAATCATCTCTGATGACCTTAACGTATCAAAGCAGTGTACAAAGGCAGCACAGAGGGCCAGTGACATGCTAGGGTGCATAGGCAGGGGTATCACTAGCAGGAGGTAGGAGGTGGTGATGCCAATGTATAAAACATTGGTAAGGCCTCACCTGGAGTACTGTGTGCAGTTCTGGGGGCCACACCTGTGAAAGGATATAGATAAGGTGTATACTATCCAGAGAAGAGCAACAAAGATGGTGCAGGGCTTGCACCACAAAACATATGAGGAGAGAGACTAAGGGACCTCAATATGTAGTCACTGGAGGAGAGGAGACAGTGGGGGACATGATTGAAACTTTCAAGTACATCAAGGGCATAAACAAGTTGCAGGTCGGGGACCTTTTCCAATGTAGAGAAAGATACAGAGGACACATAACCTCCCCTCTCCTGGATGAAAACACCATAACTATACATCCTAGCATCTCAATAACTTTACCAACTGCCCTTTTGTACTGCCCCACCACCTTGAGATTGTCAGATATGATTTCCCCATTGTCCTTCATTGATTGTTGACTGTAACACCATCTTATATACAACCCCTTGGTTTCTCTGCCCAAGATGCGTGACTTTGCCCTTTTTGGCTTTGAAACCCAGTTACCACCCACTAGACTACTCTAGTTTCCTCAGGGCCAAGTGCAATCTGTCCACTCCTTTATGGGCATCCACCCTATTGCAGATTCCTGCGTCATCTGAAAAAAGACACAAATTCACCTCTGGTTCCACATCAATGTCACTTATGAAGACATTTAAGAGGACAGAACTTGGTATTAATGCCTGTGGCAAGCCACTAGTCACTCTGCCATCTCCTGGGTGGCTTCTGTTTACCACCACCCTCTGTCTCCTATCCTTTAACCAGTTTGATACCCAGCTTACTACCTTCTCCACAACCTCAGCTTGCAAAGCTTCTCTGTGTTGGACACTAACCAGAGGTGGGAGCTCATAAAGCTGAGGATAGTGGAGGCAACCAAAACCTGCTGCAAGGCCCAGAGAAAGAAGGCTAGGGCTAAGAAACTGAGCTGGTTGAGCAAGGAGGTCATGGAAAAGGTAAGGATGAAAAGAGCTGCCTTTAGGAAGTACAAGAAAACAGGGAGGGGGGAGGACAGGGAAGAGTACCTGACAGAATCGAAGGAGGTGACAAGAACAGTAAGGGGAGCCAAAGCATCTACGGAACTCAGGCTGGCACAAGGCATTCAGAAGGGGGAGAAGGACTTCTTTAGGTACATCAGGGAGAAAAGGAGCTGTAAGGACCACATTGTAAGAATTAGGAAGGAGGGGGGTTGGGTGGAAGAAGGGTGCGATAAGGCAGAAGCATTAAATGAGTACTTCTGCTCAGTATGTACTAAAGAGAAGGAGGGTGACACCCAAGGGGGAAATGGCAGAAACAGGGGGGAGGGTGACAGATGGAGAAATCATGGAGGGCAGAGTTTGAGAGGGTTTGAAGGCACTGAGGGTGGACAAGGCACCAGGCCCAGATGGCATCCACCCCAGGGCACTGAAGGAGTTGGCAGAGGTCCTTGCAGGACCTTTGGCAGACCTGTTTAATGCCCTCACTACATTCGGGTGTGTACCTCAGGACTGGAGGATGGCTCATGTGGTGCCCCTCCACAAGAGTGGCTCCAAGGATGAACCAGGAAACTACAGACCAGTGAGCCTCACTTCCATCGTGGGTAAGCTAATGGAGACTATCCTGAAGGAGAGACTGGTGGCCCTCCTAGAGGCCAAAGGACTACAGGACAGCAGACAGCATGGCTTCATATGGGGCAGATCTTGCCAAACCAACCTGGTGGAGTTCTATAGCTGGGTAACTAGGCAACTGGACAGGGGCCATGCAGTGGATGTCCTGTATTTGGACTTCAGTAAGGCATTCAGCTCCGTGCCACATGGAAGGCTGGGAAGTAAGTTAGTAGGCACAGAGGCGGGTGCAAAGCTGGTGAGATGGGTAGGAAGCTGGCTTCAGGGAAGGCAACAGAGGGTGGTGGTGGGTGGGGAGCTCTCACACCCAAGGGTAGTGATGAGCGGTGTTCCACAGGGCTCAGTTTTGGGACCAGTGTTGTTTGGGATATTCATTGCAGACATACTGTATCATGGGACATCAAGAGCAAGATCAGTCTGTTTGATGATGATACCAAGGTAGGAGCAGTGGTGGATGACCTAGGGGGATGGCAGGGGTTGCAGGATGATCTGGCAAAGCTTGAAACCTGGTCAGACACCTGGCAACTGGGGTTCAATGCCAAAAGTGCAAGGTGCTGCATTTTGGGATGAAGAACCCAAGGAGGGGTTACCAGCTGGGGGGAGTGCAGCTAGCCCAGACAGAGGAGGAGGAGAAGGATCTGGGGGTGCTCATTACAGGGTCAATGAACAACTCGGCACAATGTAGGAAGGCAGCTACAAATCCAATAAAATACTGGGTTATATTGCAAGGGGTATATCCTCGAGTACGGAGGAGGTGATTCTGCCACTATATAGGTCATTAGACAGCACCTGGAGTACTGCATGCAGTACTGGCGCCCTTCTCTGAAGAGAGACATTAAGTTACTGGCGGGGGTGCAGCGCAGGGCAACAAAGATGATCAAGGGGCTGGGGGACTTATCATGAGAGGATGTTGAGGGAGTTGAACATGTACTCACTGGAGGAGAGGAGGGACAGGGAGGACATGATTGAAACCTTTAAGTACATGAAAGGAATTAACAAGACAGGTACAGAGGGACTGTTCAAAATGAGGGAGGGGAGGGAAACCAGGGGCCATGATATGAGACAGGAGGAAGGAAGGTTCAGAAGGGAGATGAGGAGACACTTTTTTACAGAGAGGGTGGTGGCTGGGTGGAATGCGTTACCTGCAGAAGTGGTATCCAGTAGAACAGTGGACTGCTTCAAAAGGGGACAGGACAGGACAAGGGGGAGGGTTAATGAAGGGGAAGGGTGGAAGGGAGGGGCAGCTGCAGAATAAGGGGTGCTAGCTGCACATTCGAGCAGACTTGATAGACCTCTAGGCCTTTATCTGCTGTCAAATTTCGTATGTTCGTATGTTCATATGTTTCTTTATTAGCCTGTGTGTCACAGTGATAAAGGCATTATTGAAGTCCAGATAGGCCACATCCATTGCCTTCATCTGATCTTCCTCCTTAGTCACTCAGTCAAAGAAATCTATGAGGGTTTGAAATGAGGCCCCCCCCACACACACACACACACACACCGTTAAAACCATGCAGCTGATTTGACTCCATGTAGTCCATAAGCCTCTCCTTCAGCACAGCCTCCATTAATTTCCCAGGCACTGATATTTTCTGAGGTTTTCTACCACCCCTACCCACATTGGGGCCTCCCACATGAAGGATCCTCACAACCTCTCTTGCCACTCTAACAGGTGCCTCCCTCTTGGCAGTCTTATCTTGCCAAAGCATCAAAAGAGTTGTGTTAGTGGTTGAGGAATGAGTTCCTGTCCCGTAACCCCCACCATACTGGAGCCCACCATAGTCCAAGCAGTCTTACTTCTTGGCACTCTCTGAGGCACAATAGTAGCAAAACAGCATCATCTCTCACAGGGTTCCCATCCTTGCCGACATGGGTCACCACACATCAACTAGCTCTGCCTCCAGGGCATTGCCTCGGTCTATGCCAGTGAGATGAGACCCAGAAAATGGAAAAGTCGCCCGTCATGGCATGCCAGATGATGACTGCCTAGCTCATCCCATGCCACACATTCCCCTAGAACATCACTCCTGCTCCCCCAACCCTGCACACCTTGCAGACAGACCCCTCCAGCAATGCTACTCAACTTCATTCACCCACGTAGAGGGGCCCCCCCAGCAGGAATAAGCTGATCCCTCCAAGGTGTAGGGATACTGGGGAGCCAGGTGGCAAAAGTGGCAGTGAAGCGTGAGACTGGTGGGGGGTGCAAGGGAGGAACAAAAAAAAAATGTGATGCACAAGAATCCATATATTGACTATAGTACAGTACCCCCAACACGCACAATAATCCATATATTGATCATAGCACATAACACACCCTGTACCAGCCATCAAATGGTTGGATATTATCAAAGTGATAAAACTTTGCCACCCATATACACATACAGTCAAATTTTGGCATTATCACATGCCCCACTCTCTGCCCCCCTCCCCCATCCACCCACAAAGACTGGACTATCGACAAAATGCTGTGGATTCTGATACACACACACAGACAGCTATTGCTCACAGTATTGCCCACTTTCCAAAATAGCAGTTCAAGTACAATATAAATGCTGTAGTACGTACATCCTACCGTACAAATCAACACCCACACAAAGGAGGAGCCCTCCATGGCAGGTATTGACAACAGCACCCTCCCATCACCATCAGAAAGGTACTGGCTATTTAGAAATCCTTGTATACTATGTATCACACACACACCTGTATCTACGCATATGCACAAAACTGCCTATATCTATACACACACAAACATGCACACACACACACAAACACACACAAAACCACCTATATCTACACACACACATTCCCCTTTGGCAGCAGTTAAGTGTAGCATACATTCCATCTAACAGATAGCAAACTTTCATGCAATAGAAAAAAAACTGCTTCAGTATAAGACTGTCCAGATGGCATGGAGGGCAGAAGTTCTGTGTGCCTTACCTCCAGTCATGCCTCCGACCTGGGTTTGGGAGCTAGCTAGGTTGCTCGGGAAGGGGTTACTGAGCATCCATCAGTGGATATCCTCTGTCTCTCTCAGGGTGGGGAGGCATGCTGATTCAGCCCTTGACTGCCCCAGGTGGAGATCTGTGGGTGGTGCTGGAAGCTTAAGCAACATAAAAGGGAGGGGCAGTTATTCTGTAACAGTTGTGCACATCCTTGTGTGCATGCTTACATGCCACCACAGCAGGGGACCTAAGAGAAGAAAACTTAAAAATCATCAACACAGACTTCATGAAACCCTGGTTGCATACATCCATCCCATGCCACCAGCTAAACCACTGGCCCAATTCTGGAAGTGACTCACTGGGTGGATGGAGAATGTCCCTTACCTCCAGGCCCCAATGCGGGGGACAATCTATGGGGACTTTGGGTTTCTTGGATATGGTTGAGGTCGGTGCTAGACAGGTGAGGAGGGAACAGGGCTAAGAGCTCACCAGTGTCAACCTCCAAGGCAAAAATGTCATTAAAAAAATAAATACCAATGCAGAGCAGCACCATTACAGTAAACTCAAGTATAGACAATATGTAGAAGATCTCTTACCTGGGAACTAGGGAGCCAGAGCAAGGAGCCTTGAAGCGTAAAACATACATCGGACCTATAGAATAAAAAATAGGAAAGAGGTCACAAAGGATCTGTAGTTCTTAGGGATTAAATAGTAAAGACAGGACAAGTTAGATGTAGAGTAATACTTATCTGATAGAGGAGTCAACATCCTCTCAGATCTGTTAAAAGAAAAATAGGTTAGTATGCAGAAAATACAGTAGTGACAGCAGAGATCAGATAGATATGACATGTGTATAGGACAGCATAAGAGTAAAAAAGGGAGTGTTAGATAAAAAGTTACAGTTGGGGCACAGGAAGAAGATAAAGATCCAGTGAAAGATGGAGAAATAAATTACACTAATAAACACATAGCAAACAAGACAATAAAATGGTGTGTGTGGGGGGCAGCAAAACCATTTATCATCCCTTGGATGGCCTAGTGGCCAGTAAGTAAAATCAGTAGCCCAGGTGATCAAGTTTGGATTCTTTGGAGATAACGGTCAGCATTATTAAAATAATTTAACACTGGTGGGGTGGGGGGGCTAGTGTTCTCACAGATACGTGAGGTATTTCTCTAATACCCCTAAGTGGGCTACTTTACCGTGTGGTCAGTGGCTAATATATTTAAACTAAAAATAATATTTTTCCCTCGGTCTAGTGGTGGTGGGTTTCTTGGGTCCTGATAAATATTTTGTTTGGCAGCAGCCAACACGGATGTGGAGTGTTAGGAGAATGAACTGGGGCAGCTGCAGCAAGCAGCATGATTGACCATGCTAAAGTGAACATCAGTGGGTCGGGTGCAATCTACTCCCAGCCCATACAGAGCTCAGGCTGTGGCCTGCTCCATGCAGGTGGGAGAGTGAGGGACAGCAGCTTATCAGGAGGTGAAGGAGGCTAGTGTAGGAGTACCTCCCTCCATCTACCCACTTCAGCGGCAAATATAGTTTCCCGGAGGGGCTCTGGGGCAACAGCAGCATCGGGGAGGATGTTACACAGCAAGCCACACTTGTGGCTGTTATAAAAGGTATAAAAGTTCGTAGCCGGGGGGTGGCTATTTCTTTAACTAGCCAGGAGTGGGGGGTGAGTGCTGGTAACTAGCCCTGTGTGGGCTTTTGTTGCAGGTCCAGGGATAACTGCTGCTGATTAACTAGTTCTGTGTGGGCTTTTGATGCTGGTCCAGGCAGGGCAAGTACAGCCAATTAAAGCTGAATCAATGGCTAAGTTTAATGTAGTACTTGTTGCCCTCCACTTCCAATTTGGAGAGCCATCAGACAGCTGAGCCACACCGGGGCTGTACTTAAATGTCCCGGTGCCAAATTTGATGCATGTGGTGGTGGTATGGGAGGAATGACACTTAAAACCACATGTTGTCTAAGTTTACAGTGCCTTACTGGCCCTTATTTATCTAAATAATGCATGCATAAGTAAGAACAGGGCTGTTGCTGTAAGTCAGCTCTGAGGGGCTCCATGTGAGCAGTGGTGTGGAGGAGCTTGACTAGGAGAGGGGACTGATGCAGGAGTGCGGATATCCCAATAGCGGCACTCTATATAAAAGGTGGTACCCATGCTCATCAGGACTTTCTCAAAACGACCCTTTTTTTCTTGTTTTGGATTTATAAATTTGCACCCCTAAAATACCAATTCAGGGAGTCTATTCTGGACCCCTGCCCCCCCTTTTTTAGCATAATGTGAGGAGGCAGATTAAGGCACACATACAGCAATGGCATAATACAGGTGTGATCCTGGCCCAGATCTAATCCATCTCAGTTCCAGAGCCCTATCCTTCTCTGATTCTCCACCTCCCACCATCAGTCTCTTTCATGTTACTGATCTATGCACTTATCTGACTTCAACACATGCCAGTTGCTCAGGAGAAACATCAAAAATACTTTTCTAAGTCTTAATTTAAAAAAAAAAATCATTTTCAAAGTACCCTTTAAAAATAAAAATGAAACCTGTTCCTTTTTTACCCATAACTCAAGGATCCTGGATTCAGTGGTAATATTGCTGGGTCCACAACTCCCCCCTCAAAAAAAAAACAACTCACCAGTCACATAAACATTGCCTGATTAAAACAAAATGTAATTTAACTACACACAGTAAAGCCCTTGCAAGGAAAATAAATAAATATGGGTCCTCCACTTTTTGACAAGGGCTCCCTGAAAAGCTGAAGCTATAACACATGCACACCCATCTGCCCCTCCAACACATGAGCAAAGCTCGCCATCTCCATGGCCCAGCCCCCTACACACACACACACACACACACATATCACCCCCAGACACAGCCAGCTCCTCCTCCCCTCCACACCTGGCCAGTACTCCCCTCCACACACACACACATGATCAGCCCCCCAACCCCACACAGGCAGCCCCTACCCCTCGACACCTACATCTGCATGAGTGCACACACACAATTATTCAGTATTCAGTTTTTAGTATTAAAGTCAATTGATTTATTTTGTTTTTTCCAACAGCCTGATATATTGTACATGCAACTTGACCCCTTCACCTCTTTACCCACTTTAGCTATGACATGAAAATGTGGTGTTATATCTTTTTCAAAAGTTAGATCGAAGGTACTGTTTTACTGTACTGTACCTATGCTGTGTTTATTATGCAACTCAATCCCTGACTGCACCACTGTACAGTAGTTTGAAGACAAACTTGCAAACACCATTTAATTCCCTCACACACCAGAAACAGAGCCCCCACGTGCTGACATGCTGCAACATCATCTGAACTTATTAACTCTGGAATTAACCGAACATTCCTGACTGAGACTCGGCCTGAGATGATTACATGTTACACAGATAGATAATGCATTACTTTCAACTTGGAGAATGAACATTACAATGTGAATTCAACTTAATTCTCTCCTTATGGTTCCGAGATCTCTGTTCCCCCATAGGGTCCTCTATTCTGCCCTGTTTACCTGGTCCTGGGTGAACCCTCAAGAGCCCATCTAAAATCCAGCTATAACAAATGTACCTAATTGCTGGAGTGAAGAAGAAGTGGAGCAGACTTGTTACTCCAGTCAGTCAGTTTTGTTGCATCGGTCAGCATGTCACGCTCCCGGTCATGCTCAAACAAACTGGCTTGCAGACCCGCTTGCAGCACTGTTAACCCTCAGCCCTGTAACCCACAATAACCTTAAAGGAGATAGGGAACAAATTTGCTAATGTTTTTATCTGTTAAATAAACTAAAAATAAAACAATAATAGCCTATGTGTGTGTGTTTCTCTATTGGTAATGTTTATTGTGCATTTTTTATACTCGCTGTAATATCTAAAACCACCACTGGCTTTACAGATTGATTTTCAGTATCACAGTCAGCACGTGCCCCCTTTTGAATTGCTGACATCATTAACTCTTATTCAGTTTGAAGATAATGTGTGTGCTGAACTCCTCAGTTTCAAACAGAAACAATACACAAATGTTGATTGACTCCACTAATGTAAGTGTAACCTCCACCCATGTATGTCGTTTCTACCTTGACAGCTCTACTTGGTGAGCTGGGTTCGGAGAGGAATATGGCACTCGGCACATTGGCTTTCTTTAGCTACTCTGCAACAGGCGCACCCAAGTAACTCCTGACAAAGGAAGCAATAACTGTAATGTCCAATACCAGAAGTGGGATTCTAAAGTGTGGCTTTTATTCACATCCAATAGAATAAACAAAGCATAGATGGACCCCCACGGGGCTACACTCCTAGTAATGCAGATTTAAGGAGACCAGAACACATGCTCAACTCTTTAGTCCTCAGGCTCTGAAATACACTAGGCACACAGCCCGAACTTGCTCTCGGTTTTCCCTGAATCGGCTCACTTGCCAGCCACTTGGACACTTTCCATATAGCATGGAAACATTTACCGGTGGCTCCCTAAACCACCTATGAGCACTTCTGCTCCATAAGATAATCTTCCTCATCACTCCCACGTCTGGGTACTTTCCTCAGGCACTGGCCAAGTGCCTGACAGAAAGCAACAGGTGTCCCAGAGCAAATCCGTAGTGGTGAATTTGGTTACTACTGATGGGGGTCTCCCACCTCTCGCTCCCATAATTCATACCCGGCCATTTCTCTGGACTGTAACACCTCATCCTTTAAAACACTTTGCTGTGTAGATTCTTTTTAAATGTATGCCACATTCAGTCTACTGTCTTTACATTCCATTTGTGCTGAGCTTGAACATACTTAATAAGAGGCTGTGTCCATTACTCTAGACCCCCCACAGAATTAAGCAGTCCAATCCCATCTTCCAAACTGTACTTGGCTGTCTTTTCCTGACCCCACAGAAACAGTCTCTTTAGTTTCATCTTGATTCAGGTGAAAACACTTGGCCCTTTAGCAGAGTGAACTCACCCCATGGTTGCAGGTGCCCCACAGGTGTTTTCTCCTCAAAGAACTCTCATTCAGAGCTTCTGGTGCCTCAGCACGAACTTAATCAGGCAGCTTCTTTTCCCTAGCCAGACCAGGGGGGTTGCCCCTGGAAGCAGGCTGATTCCTTCCCCCCATCCCTGCCCTGAACCACTGAAAGCAGTCTCCACCACTTCAATGTGCTCTTCTTGTGTTCCTCTTCAGCTGAGAACACACACCTATACAACAAAAAATAGCTCTTTGTCAGAGCTTAGAGCTCTAAGGGCTTGCTTACAGCAGAGCACCTCTACTACAGACTGCACACACTCTACTGAACGCTACAGACTGACTTCAAATTCCCCAACGTTCCACTCTAACCTCCAACTACAACATTCCAATGTGGCTTATGCAGCTGTGACAGTTCTAAATGATGTCATCCCTCAGTCTCAGCTGAGACTGAGAACAGAGTGAGACAATGTGAAATCCATTTAACTGGAGTTTCACAAGCTGCCTTCCCTGCCTACCACTAGGTCTTACTGGGATTCTAGTAACCCTGGGTAACAGGGTGGTTACATAAGTAAAAGATGCACTGAATCCCCAAAAATAATACAATTATTCTTCCACCAGCAATTGAATTCAGCTCAGTTCAGTCCCCTCCTGACTCCCCCCGATATTAGTGAAAGATAGATGCCCGACAGTGAACTCCCCAAAGTAATAAAATTATTCGGGGATCAGCTTCAGTGCAGTTCAGTCCACTTCGGCCCCCCCAATATTGGTGAAAGATAGATGCTGATGGCAAACTCCCCAAAAAATAAAATTATTCAGAGATCAGCTTTGGCTCAGTCCCCCCACACCCCAAATCTGCAGCTCATCATCTAACATATTCCAGAGCAGTTATTAGATCAGTTCCATTTTTTTCTCCTTAGATCCCTTTCATTTTTAGTAGCGAAACTGTATTTTTCCCTGTTGTACTGTCAGTCCACACCCCTGCCCTATTACTGAGTGTACACCCCCCCATCCCCGGAGCTTAGCTTACCTGTATAGCCCTATTTGTGTTGCCCAGCAGCACCTTCAGGCTTTCTCAGCATCATTTATTTCCAGCCAACAGCCACCTGTTTTCGCTCCACTAGTCCACCTGAATTGCCTCAGGACCGGAAGCCCAGGAACAGTCAGGAGGTTCCTCGATGCACCCGTTTCATGTTTCTCTTATGGTCTCCCTAGTCCATACTATCCCCCCACAAAATGTGAAAATTTGGGATGGGAAGCAAATCTCATGTTGGAAGGGGGCTGAACTGAACTGAAGCTGATCCCTGAATAATTTAATTATTTTTTGGGGAGTTCACCATCAGGCATCCATCTTTCACGTATTTTTTGGGAGTTGGGTGGACAGCATGCGGCGGGATGGAGTGGGAGGGTTTATGTGCATTCTGGAGTATGGGAACGGAGGAAGCGAGGTGGACAGCATACAGTGGGAGAGAGAGGGAGGGTTTATTTTCACTTAGGATGCTGGCTGGGACAGGGAGCGGGGTGGACAGTACGCAGTGGGAGAGAGTGGAAGGGTTTATTTTCACTTTGAGGGCCGGAACAGGGAGTGGGGCCGAAAGCACACAGTGGGAGGGAGTGGGAGGGTTTCGTGCACTCCAGGGTGCAGGAGCAGGAGGCGGGGTGGACAACTGCGTAATGGGAGGAGCAGGAGAGTTTATTTTCACTTCGGGTGCTGGGAGGGGGAGCGGGGCAGACAGCACACAGTGGGAGGGTTTACTGGCACTCCTGGTGCCACAATGGAGGGAGTGGGGTGAACAGAAATGTTTCGGCATGCAAGGTTCCCCTGCAATGATGTGGCACTCCCTCACTGCAGCAGAATTGCTGATGCTGAAATGATGAGGCAGCACCTCATTGCAGTGGCCAAATTGTTTCAAGTTGGTGGCACTTCTGCAGAACCAGTGTCATCAGGACACTGGGCCTGCACTGGGTGCACAACACCAAGCCCACAAATGCAGTGCTGGCATTGTCTGCCACACTGCCGCTCTTCCACAACCCGCTTCTCTCCTAAACTGCCACATAATGTTTCTTGCGCATGCGTGCAAGCAAACATAATAAGGCTATAATAACAATAATATATAATATCTGTAATTAGTACTAAACATAGAAGCAGCAACAACCACAATTAGGAAAAGCTACAAACAAAAAAAGGCAGGAGTAAGGAACGGGGGACTATACCTGGATGAGTACGCTAATTTGCAATATTAGACAAGATGCTAAATGACAACACCCCGGTTCACTCAGGCAAAGCAGCATAGAGGACCAGCAGGGAAGCAGTACAAGGGATGTTAAAGTCAATCAGAGCATAATGTTCTGCCACACAGCAACCACCAGCTGATACCCACAGGCAGAATTCCTTATGCTGAGGAATGCATGCTGAGAACTGCTTATTGAGGACTGCTTGATCTGACTGATCTGCTATGGGAAGAAGTTATGTTTGTAGCAGCCTGATAGGTTGTGGCCAGCCAGGTACACTCCTGGCTGACTACTGGCACCAGAAGCAAAAGTTCCAGACCAAAGTGGGTGGAGGGGATTCTTGGACTTGCCCACTCACCTCATCTGCTATTATCGGTGACATTTATGGAGGAAACAGCTCTTATTATCTGCTTTGTAGATTTCCTTCAACAGTGATCTTCATAGCAGCCTGATTGACTATAGTGAACTAGGAACCTCCTGACTGCTTAATAGCACAAAAATAAAGAAGTCTGGGTTAATTAGGGTGTTGGGAATCTCCTGGACTTGTCTGTTCCCCTCAGCTTCTCAGATTGGTGGCATTTATGGAGGGAACAGTTTCAATAAGCCATTTAATAGCTTTTATATGGCAGGGATCTTTGTGGCATCCCAAATGGCTGTGACCAGCAACGTCTACTTCTGTCTGGCTAATGATTTGAAGAGCAAGAGTTCTGGGCCACATTAGGGCTAAAGGACACTGGGCGTTTAAAGTAATGAAATGAAAACATTATGGCTTTGAGTCTTAGGAGTTTTCGGGAATCAGTGGTGTGATATATCTTGTGGTCCTTACTCCTAATGCCCACATCCTCCCTCTGCCCCTAACCTCCCGCCAAGTCACAAGGAACAGGTCCAGGCCTGTGATTATAGGCATATAGTGTTTGAAGGTAGAGAAGTATGCCTTCCTACATCATATGCCGTCGCCGCAGCAAAATTTCAGTAACAAATGACTTTACAGTGGCAATTCACTGTTGCCGCTGTAATGTCTCAACAAGACCCCAGCACTGCTTTCTTGGGATCTTGCACTCCCTCCCTGAATCAGGTAGTGGAGGGAGCAGAGCCCCCTGCATGGTGGGTTCCGGGGTGAAGCCCCTGTAAAAAAACAAAGTTGTCTCAGACAGGTTTATGCCAACCGCAATTGTGGGTGACATAAAACCATTGCTGTAAGGTTGTGTCATGGAAAAGTTGTCACTGTGGTGTCGTAGACTTTTCCCCACATGTGACCAACAAAATCAGGCATAACCCCTCTTTCATGCAGGACTTGTGTGAGCCAACAGATCATGCACAATAAAGAATGAGAGCAAGATCATTCATTTTATTTATTTAGTTGTTTAATCAGGAGTAGCACACTAAGCTGAAAGCTTTTCTTACAGGAGCAACCTGGGAGCACAGGAAAGCTAAGTGATTTGTTTAGGGTCACACAGTATGCAAGTGGAAGCTGTGGGATTCAAACCCAGGTCTGGTCTGCTGGATTTCACCAGATTTGCAGCTCAGAGCCTTAAACCACTGTGCTATTCATACCTTTCTCTGCATATTGCCCTGCACCAAGCATCAGATCATGTGTTACTTTGTTTGCTATGGGGGAGAGGGTGGGCATTAGGATTCACAATCTCAAGAAACACCACAGCACCAATTCACCAAGATTCCTGAGACTCCAAACCCTAATGTTTTAATTTCCTTACTTTGTGTGCTTTTCATTCTTCAACCCTAATATGTGCATTAATGTAGCTTTTTTTGATTATTTACAATTAATTTCACTTCATGTCATAGTGGGATTGTATCCCCAAGTAAAAGTCAACAGTGCTTTAATTCTTGGGAGCAGAAACAAACTGAGAATTCAACAAAATTGCCAGAAAGTGCTTTTATTACATCACTGAAGTGCAAAAAAATAGTATCATCATATTCACGACTGTAGCAGAATCAGCCCCAGTGCTTCAAGGTAACGACATCTTCTTCATTCTGCATGGCCAGGGTAACTCTGATCTCCTCCTTATATCACTTACTGATGACATATGAACATGCAGAGATAGCATATCTATAGTGAAGCCAGTAAGCTGCTGAAATGGTAGGAGGAGCTGGAGAAACCGCAAGGTACAAAATTCACCATGTGATTACCAAAGCAGAGAATGGACATTCCATTTAATGAAAAAATACAGGTAAAAAGAAGTAAGATACAGTGTGTATTTTATAAAAATTTAAGTAACATTTACTATAATATTGATAATAAAAAGATATATAGAATGGTATGTCCAAAATAGAAATTTGTTGATGCTCATATTAAACACATAGGGTCAGATTCTAGAAGGGTTACACCTGGCATAACATCAGTTGCGCGAAGTAGAATGGCTCATCTAGCAACTTATGCCAACAGTTGCAACATGCGTGATTCTAAACAGTGACCTGCGACATGTCACAGGCCACTTGCGCCGAATAGCAGTTACGCCACATAAACCCCCTGCGCCATGGCGCTAGGGGTTTACGGCAGCAGTTGTGCTCCATTCTAGAAGGGCAGCCACAAAGTCCCCACATCGGGATTCCACAAGCACCCCGGAGGAGAACTGGCATTGTAAGTTACAATAGCATTGAGCTGGTGTAACCTATGGCCACCCCTGTGGGGGGTCCTGTAGACCCACCTGCAGACATGCCAACATGCTGCCATGCCCCCTCCCGTGCACCGAACCGCGAGTCGCCAGCCGCATATGTGGCAAAAAGCCAGCCCTGGTAGTCTAGTGCCCCCCCAAACTGTAAAATAATAATTAAAGTGATCCCCATATCCCTGGTAGTCTAATGGCCCCCAGAACTTTAAAATAATAATTATAGTGATCTCCGTATCCCTGGTAGTCTATGGCCCCGAACAACATAAAATATAGACAGTATGCCCATTCCCTGGTAATCAAGTGGCCCCCACCCAGCTGTGACAGCCCACCCATCACCCCCCCTGCCCCCAGCCAGTGACTGGCACAGCCCACCTCTCACCACCATGGCCAGCCGCAGACTGAGTCCAGTATCAGTGCAAACTGAAAAGATGTGCTCAGATATTAATATAAATAGTGGAGTGTCGGCACCGGGATGTGATGTTGCTGGGTGGGTGGATGGATGGATGGACTGGGGCAGAGCACACTTATGGGTGTTCATGGGAACAGCCACTATGTGGTGAGGGCAAAGCTGCCATTACATGGGTGTGGCCCGATGGTGGGTTCCCAATGCCAGGGTCCTGCAGTTCACCAGGAGGGCACTGTGAACCGTGGGCTGGGCCAGTGGACAGACTGGCCTTAGGGACTATGCTGCATGGGTCCAGGTGCCTGCAGTAGGCATGTAATACCCCAAATCTGCTCCTCACTGTGCGAGGGATCCACTGTTGGACCCAGGACAGGCACCCATTGGCAGCCTGCATGGTCTATGACTCTGCCCCCAGACACCCTGCAGAATCCTGTGCACTGGGGAGGAGGAGGAGGAGGACCCACAGCAGGTAGGTGCCAGTTGTGAATACCAGCATGTGCACACCTATCCATGAGTGCACAGCTACATGGGTGGGGTACGTGCTGTTTCCACATACCTCTGCCCTACTAGTGCATAGCGGCCAATATGAATTTTGTGTGGGGAAATTTTGGGAAACAAGTTGGGCAGTGGCAAACCAGAGCTGAAAATTTTGCAGGATGGGGTAAAGGAAAGCCTCATTGGACACATCCTCGGAGAGAGTTTGCTGATGAGCCACTTTCTACCTTGTTTCCCTCCTGTCACTAACAGAACCAATGACAAGCAGTCTTCTCAATAAACTTTCAGTTAGTGACAGTTGGGACCATTACCATGGCAACACTAATATCTGGAAACTTGATTTTCGCATGGTTGTGGTGCTTGATTGTGCAAAACAGATTGTGTTACAGCACTTGAAAAGGGCATGGTCTCATCCAGTGGATTCTTTGGACATGTCTCCCCTAAATATCTTCATGTTATTCTGCTTCAGCTGACAATGTGGTGAAGGGTGACATTTACATACAACGGTGCTTCGGTCCTCACAAAATTCAGTGGGGTGTCTCTGACATGCACACATGTCTTGTACTCCCTGTACACATCCTTCTTTTCTCTTGGTCTGATCATCCCCAGTGCTTGGTGGTGAAGAAGGCATGATACTGGATGCAAACCCTGGAGCTGCTTGTGTTACCTTCCCCCCCCCCCTTGCCACTTAGAGACAAGGAGCAATGTGTTGTCATTTTCTAATGGTGCATTCACCTGTCCCCTTTGCACCTGGTGTCAGAAGAATGCCCCCCCCCCCGATACAGACCTGAAAGGTGATCAGTGTTGGAATTATACTTTATAAACTTTGAGAGTTGGGGAGGGCATATGAGTGTGAGGGTCCTATCTTTAAACAGCCCTCTTTCCCATTATGTGTCAATGGCAGTGATGCCTGAGCTCATTTCTGAGCATGCCCCCCCCATAATTCCAGCCATGAAGGTGGTGTATTCTTGACAAAAGGAGTCCCTCTGTCACCTCCAGAAAATGTATGTGGAATGGAATTAGAATTGGAGGCATGGAGGCAGAAGTGGAGCATATAAACCAGGAGAGTATTTTCAGCTTTAAGAGCTCAATGCAGGGCAGTTCAGACCACTGAAAGATTAGCATCTCTGGTGGGAAACCAATGGGCTGCCACACTTGTGTAGCTGGACGATATGAAGTAAAGAATGAAAACTGTATGGGGGTAGGGATGTTTAACTGTTTTGGGGCCTCTTCCCCCTTATATTGCTTACTGTCCCAGTTAAACTTAATGTGTCACGGAGATGTGTACTTGCCACCCACTTAAACCTACATTGTAAGGTGAATAACAAGTCCCCATGAGGGAAGTGCATTGGTCCCAGAATAAGCAAATCCACTTACCCCCAGCAGTAGCCCTTGAATATGTGGATTCACTCCCAAAGAATGCAGGGTGCAAGATATGTTCCACTTGGTACAGTGGATCTCCCTGGTGAAGGCGGAGTTTGCCAGCTAAAATGGTGACAGCATAATTTGCTGAGGGCAACATCAAGATCCACTACCTACAGCATCTTGGGATCATTTGGCATCTTTAAGTAGAAAGAAAGAAATGATAATTGAGAAAGGGCATCTTCAGGACTTACCAATGGCACCCATATTAGTGTCATCAGCAGTCTATAGTAAAGGAAATCTGAGAGGGTAACTTTTGTGGCACTTACGTTGATGTTTGAATTCTTCAGGAGGGCTGTCATCAGCGAGGCTCCATTAACTCTCTGCCAACTTCTGCTATGGCCACCAAGGCTCTTGAAGGTGAATTGTACCCGACAGGATGGCACTGGGGGGAGAAAATGCAAGCACATCAGAGCAGGCAAATGTCACAGAACGATTAAACAGAATCCTGACAGACATAGCACTATTGAAAGAAACCACTACTAAGACTATAAGTGAAGTGCAAGTGCTTACAGCCTCAGTGGCTGGGACAGAAAAAATGGTCAAAGCTCATGGGAATATAATGCAAAGCCACCAATGTCGGCTAAGAGAACCTCAGAGCCAGATTCATTATCTCCTGCACATGGTGGATGACATGGAAAATTGAGCCCAACTGAATAACTTGAGAAATGTCGTGGTCCCCAAAGGGGTAGAGGGGAAGGACATGCTGCATTTTCTGAGGTCCTTTCTGTCTGCACCGATAAAGGACAGTAACATCCCTCCACCAGAGCGAGAAAGGACACACAGATCCTTAGCACCAAAGCCCCAAGGAAGGGAGAGGTCTTGCCCGATTCTGTGCCACTTCTTAAAATTTCCAGAAAAGGACTATTATCTGAATGCAGCAATGGTGAAGGAGGCCCTGGTCTGGGAAGGTCAGTGTATACAACTATATCAGGACTATTCGCAGGAATTATGAAAGAAATGCAGGGCATACTCAGCAGTTGAACAAGAACTGTACAGTCTAGGTCTCCCAGCATCCCTCCAGTACCCATCTATGCTACAAGTCCAGTACCAAGGAAAGGCTCTGCGGTTTGACAACCCAACTCAGGTTTAACGATTCACTTAGGCCCATCCCCCCCCACTGCCATCAATAGAGACTGCATGGCAAACATTGACACCAGTACCCATGGACATTTACTCCATCCCAGCTCCCGAGTTGACAGTTCCACACTCCATGGAGTCATGGCAGCAGGTGCAGAGGGGATGACAGAGGAAAAGGGGGAAGGGGCCCACCAGCCCGATGAACACAGTGCCCTGAATGGGATCGAGGAGCAGGCAGAGCTGCTTGCACCTGTCTGAAACCCCAAGTAGTGCCTCACCAACTGACACCCCAGTTAAAATTACAAACAGATACATTCTCCGGAGAGCCCTTATCCCAGTTGCACAAAATCTGAGAGAGGGGAGCCAGCATGGGGTTTCTCCAGAGGCTATGAATGTAGATCCAGTAGTGGACTGGGCTTCAATTTGCCAAGCATGGGCAGACTGCATAGAGAAGGCTGGAGAAGATGGTGCAGAGGATCTCCCAGGGAATGGGCCAGATGTGGAGTAGCAATAATGAGGTATGGCGTCGGTATCCTTTTTAGCTCAGGACTATGATGAGACAGCGGTGGGGATGGTAATTTACTGAATGGGACAAGGGGGATGAGTGGAGCTGACAGCTGAAACTGAACTGAAGAACCATGCTGTCAAATCTGCTGCCACATGGTGCCAACATACGCACTTGACTTCCAGGTCGCACCACAAGGAGCAGCATGCTAATTTCCTAAGCTGCCAGCTCTCTCCCCCCTCTACCAATGGCCCCACAGGTAACACAGATGAAGAGGGCAAGGAATTTAGCCCATTGAGGACAGAGCATGGATTTTAACATACTTTCTTTTGCTAGGCACTGTTTTCTTGAATTTGGCTGCCCAGTAATATAAGTATAGTGCTGCCGCGAGTAGGGATAGCATGGAAGGGAGTAACATTATGTGGAATGACTAAGCCCAGCTGCTTGAATACTGTTGTAGAACTGATTTGAGGGTAATTTTAAGGGAAGGAGGATAAGGGATACTGAACAGCCACTGGTGATCTCACTGGATTAGATTGCTGAAGTTTTCTTTCTTTCTTTCTTTCTTTCTTTCTTTCTTTCTTTCTTTCTTTCTTTCTTTCTTTCTTTCTTTCTTTCTTTCTTTCTTTCTTTCTCCAGTTTAAAAGTTATACACTCCTAGCTCTATGCAATAGGTGGGGAATAGAATACAGATCCAGAAAATAATGCCTCTTTTTCATTGGATCTTGAGGTGTCATTTCCTTTCACCCTATGATGGCACTGTACATAGTTACCTTCCTTAGGGAGAACGTAATGTTGGCAAGGCAACAGACAAGGGTGAGAACAGGCACTCCCTATCCCCGGAGCATCACAGAGCCATGGACTTCCAATGAAGTGGTCGGGCTGATACTGTGGGCTTTGATGAACAAAAGCCAATGGGTACAAAAAGAAATGGGGCCATATTTTCAAAGCCCCAGGTATGACGCAAGGGACTTGAGCCAAACAATAGTGGCGCAAGGGACTCTAGCGTCAAACATTGTGCCAGACCTGATTTTCAAAGGAGCACTGCATCAAAGGCAGTCCACCCTTTGTCAAAGGTAGCTGTGTCAGCCTTGCACCATACAAATGGCAGCGCCATGATGCAAGCTGTCTTGCACCACAGAAATGATGCAAGACCACATCTGTGGGAATTTCAAAGCTACACCACTGACACCAAACATGTCAAAGTACCGTCAGCTGCTAGACCAGTCAGAGCTGGTCTAAGGGACACTAGAGCATATAAAGAGACCCAAAGAAGGTGGTCAGACCTGACTATACTAATATTAAGGGCCAGTACTCTCCTACAGGACATGGTTAGAACATTTTGGGGGCTTAGTTTTAGCCATTTCATCTGCTGTTTTGTTTTCTTAGCTTGTGTCATTCTCGTCCTTTACGTCATTTGTTTGACTCGGCTTGCACCATTTTGGTTACTCAGCTGGCACCATTTCTACTCAGTTTGCACCATTTTTCACCAGTCTGCACCATTTCTACTCAGTTTGCACCATTTTTGTACTCAGTTTGCGTCATTTCCGTTCCATGCATCATTTTTCTGACTTAACATGCACCATTTTTGACTCAACTTGCACCATTTATTTTGGTGCAGCTTGCGCCATTCCCATCCCTTACACCATTGTGTTGATGCAGTGGACCTCTTGCGTCAGTTTGGGGGACTTTGTCACACAGACCCCTTTTCTTGCAAAATATGATGCACAGTATTTGGCTCACCAAGATCTGATTCAAGTTGGTTGGTTGTCGCAGCTTGCATGGATCTAAGGGCCCTTTGAAAATCCATCTCCTGATGTTTGAAGTTATGTGTTGCAACTTGTTTAGATGTCCAACGGTGTTGTATGCTCTTCTTAATTTTCTAGGGATGGAACAGGACCAGTGGGTCCTCCTTCCCTGTACTGCAGGGAAGGACGTACCAGGCCAGGGCCATTTATACAGTAGGGCAAGGTTTAATACTAAGGATCATACCAAGGATGATTTAGAAGCAAAAGGCAAAATAGCCCATAGAAGCTCCTTAAACTACATATAGTAGGTCAAATTTGTATGTGATAGCAAGACTCTATCTAGTCTGTTTTTAAACACATTTATATTATGGCAGATAATAACTGATGTTGGCAGACTGTTCCATGGGTTCGAAATTCTCTGAGAGAAAAAGAATGCCCTTTTGTTTACCTAAATCTATTTCTCATCTGTTGAAGTGGATGGCCTCTGGTAGTAATAGCTACTTGTTGAAAATCAAGCCTACATTCTATTATTCAGAAGGGATCATTAATAATGTCTCAAGTAAGTACGAGGTTGCCCCTAAGCAAGCATTGTTCCAAGGTCATCAAATTAAATTTGGAAAGTCTTTCGACGTACAAAAAATTCTTTACAGGTCAGACCAATTTTGTAATTCTTCTTTGAAGTTTTTCTAGTCTAATTATGTCTTTCTGCATATAGAGGCTCCATAATTGAGAGTCATAATCAAAATGAGGTCTAACATGCACAGTATAAGGGAAGCAAAATATTTGGATTCTTAGATGTTATGTTATGCTTAATTGCCCACTGTTATGCCTGGGTTATACACCCCTGCTATCCCAGATACACATAACAATGTATTCATACTAAGGTTCATACTAAGGTTTGTAAGAGCTAGGGGTCTTTTTTGACCATGATGCTCTTTAAAGACACTAATAATAACCAATAAATTTACCGGATAGTATGTACTTATCAAGGCGCTATTTAAATATATGTTTGGAACTGCTAATAACAACATCCTCAGGCAAGGAGTTCCAAGGTTTTATTACACGTAGGGAAAAAAAATGTCCTTGCCAACAGATTAAATGTTTTGCCATATAATTGAAGTGGATGGCCTCTTGTATTATATGGGTTCTGTTTGAACTCAAATCGCAGCTCGGTAATTAAGAAACATAACATCATACATAAACATATTCCTGGTCACTTGTACTGTGGTACTGCTATTTGCACTAATATGTACATGTACGTACCAATCGTACAAGCATGGATATTAGCAATGTGCTTTGCTGCTAATGTATGCTACTGTATACTATGTTTACATCATCTTATATGTTGTTTTACTGTTAAGATTTACATTTTACACTCATCATACATGATGCATTATACCTCACTATAATGCATTTATCTAGGTTATGTTTTCTTTTATGTATTTTATACACATGTATTCTGACTCTTATCACTGATAAGAGGGCCTTTTTGGATCGTCAGTGATTGTTATATATTCTTATATTCTCATATAATCATATGTAATTTGTGTCTTATACTTAGGTATCATGTCACATGTATTTCTGTTTACTTAGCATTCTCTTTGTCAGGTGCTTTATGGCTGACAGAGTATTTCCTTTATCCTAACTTCTTACTCATTAGTTATTCTGTTTCCTAAGAAATTACCCAAGGGAGCCACCTTGTTTACACCTTGCTTAGGAGACATATCCAATGTGTTATGTTTCTCATATCTGTAACTATGTTGTTAGCACTACTATATGACCTTCTGTAAGCATTTTCCTCAGAAAGAATTATACCTTCCTCTAGGACTGGTGAGAAACCGACTCCCTTGTGATTTTCTCTGTCACATGTTTGCCATCAGTATTGTAATAAACTTTTCATTATTACTTATTGCTTGTGTGTGTTCTTTGCTTAACACTACAAACATGCAAGAATCTGATAGCTCTAGAGCTGGATGTTAGATAACACCACCAAACTGTATTAGCTTTACTAACAATACCAGTCATATGAAGATCAAAATTTAGTTCTGAATCGATGGTAATACAGAGATCTTTTTCACTAACCGTACTAGCTAACACTTCATTATATAAGTAATACAAACTTCTAGGATTATGTTTTCCAAAATGGAGGACACTACATTTAGAGGTAGCCTGTGACCATGACAATCATGATTGGGAACTTTCAAAAAGGGTGATTCAATAATGGCTCCTGTCAACAGTGCAACTGAACAGGGAGGGCAACCGAATTGGTGGGGCCCATGAATATAGTGACAGGATGTCGCTATATGTACATGTGCGGGGGGGGAGCGAGCATGCCTAATGATGGGTGGAAGGAGAAGGAGGGCTCGTGAGGCATGGTGTGGTGGTGGGCTGCTGAGCTGATCCTGTGGCATGGTGGGTGGGTGGGTGGCAGACTATGGCTGTGAGGGTGCCGGGTTCAGGTCCAGGCTCGCATACATTTTGTTGCACCCGGCACAAACATTTTTTTCCCATGGTTTTGCACCCCTCATGACATGCACCCCCCTGGAGCTGATGATCCTTTAGTAGGGGTGTGTGCTGAGAGTGTACATCGCCAACATTTATTTTTGGTGGTACACTTGCCTTAATGGCGATCGCCTTTCCTCGATCACCGTTATCACATGGAAACCATTTAGAAGTGTTAAAATGCAGGCCCCATTCGATAGACCATGCCCCTAGGGCATCAATATCCTTCTACAGTGCCTCAATTTTCTTAGAAGTACTGCAGACATTAGTAATTTTGCAATCATCTGCATATTTATTGATTTTACAGTTTAGGTTATGAAACAGATCAGAAATAAAACATTTGGAATATAACTGGGGCCAATACAGATCCTTGAGGGACACTGCTCTCTACCGGTAGTCAAACTGATTTATGGCCATCAATAATAACCCATTACATTCTTCTTTTTAACCAGTCAGAGATCCATCGTATAATCAAAGACTGATACCATATTTCTGTAACTTATGAATTAATGCCCAATGTGGCACAGAATCAAAGGCCTTTTTGAAGTCAAGAGATATCACATCACCAGGAATTTTATTGTCAAGATTGTCACTGATACAGTCATAAAAGCTTAATAAGTTGGTTGAACAAGAACATCCCTTGACAAACCCATGTTGGTTTGCATCAATGTCTGCTAGAGACAGAGTGCTTTTGGGTTGTTGGGAATTCCTTCATAGCCACCCACATACGTCAAAACCTGTCTGTGTGCTTTCATTTACTGTGGTTCAAAATGCAGTTTCTGAACCACAAACAATTAAAAGTTTCTCCATTTATTTTAGACATATCTGACAAAATATGCACAAAGCTGAGGTTAGAAACCTCACAGTGTCTCACTAGCCATGGTGGTTTTGAGGATTTTGCTACAGTAGCCAAAGATAAAGTTGATCCTGTACAGTCTATCTTTGATCATTATATTAATTTAAAGAATGGTACCAAAAAGATTTCTTCTAAAGGCTTGTTAGTGCCAATACCATTTGCCAGCCTAGAAGCATTATTATAGCTGCTATCTGCAGTGGGGTTACATTACATTGCTTTCAGGTGAGATATGGGAGTGTTGAATGCTGATCTTGCCCTCCTAGTCTTTGCACCTTACTCTTTTTCTTCTATTTGCTTATGGTAGCCAACCAAAATGATCCCTGCACCTCCCCTCTTGACTCTTCCCTGTCCTCACTTCTCTTCCCCTATGTTATACCCCCTCCACTCTCTCTCTAACCCTCTTCATTTTCCCCTTTACCCTCATTTCATTATATCTTTTGGCTGACCCTGTATCTTTATCTTTCCTCTCTTTACCTGTTTTTCTTTAACCCCCCCCACATCCCCCCAGTACCATAGCCCATACCCCTCCTCATGTCTCCCTTTTTTCTTACTCCTTAATTTTCCCATCTTATTATTACTTATCTCTTCTGTAGTCTCTACACCCTCCACCTCTAATTATTTTTCCTCCCTCAGGTTTTTTGCTTCTTATACCTACATGTCAGGTACTATTTGATTATTATGTAACATATGGATCTAAACCACACTTTTACTTACTGTTATGTCTATTCATTAATATGTATTGTATATTTGACTGTATACATGTTCCAGGGCCTCCTTGTGAATGAGCTTACTCAATGGAGTTTTCCTGCAATACACTTGAACTTAAACTTGAACATACAGTCAGGCTGGAATCACCAATCCAGACACAGCATCAGCAGCATGATTCCCTGTCCCATGAAACTGCTAACAGTAATGTTCAGGAATTACATGCATTGAGAGATGATTGTGAAAAAGCAAAGCGTGATAGAAAGCAGGTTATACACATGAATGACTTGTTGTCTGAGATTAATGATACCTTATGAGAGAAAAATGTGGAACTGAGGGGGAGTTGAACCAGGTAAGTGGTGTGCTCAAGAATAAGATTAGGGATCAGACCCAAGTAAGCAGCTCTGTATGAGTTACTGAAAAAGGATGACCTTGGACCTGGGGTCCAGTACAAACTGCATCTGTAACCAGTTTGAAGCAATCACTGGCCAGAGTTCCAGCATTGGTTAATCCTAACCCAGCTTTACCGTACCATCTCAAAACTGCTGTGTCAGATGTAGCCATCTTGGCAGTTTTAGCCCAAAAGTTCAATGGCTATGTCAGGCTCATTGCGTATGCATCCCAGATGCTTTCCCCAGTTGAACTGAAGTATAACCTTTGTGAAAGGAATCTTTTGGCCACATATTGGGTGGTGAGACATTTTATGTACATCATTGGATATGCCCCTATTGTGCTGCATTCCAATCACATGCCCACAAACTTTCTGTTGTCAGACAGTGTGAAAGATGGCACTGTCTCCAACTCCAGACTTACACACTGGTCTCTTCTTCTACAGGATCTTGACATCACTGTCCTTCCCACCAAGACTCAATCCTTGTTGGCCCATGGCCTATTATTTACAAGAGAGACCCATGATTATTCACTCCAACCCCCTGATCTACCTGACCCAGGACCCTTCCTGCCAGCACCTCAGAAAGTGTTTAATGACCCTACTGTGCATAATGTTTTTACTGATGGCTTTGCCTCACATACTAAAGAGGGTTAGATAGCAGGGTTTGGAATTCTCATTGTACATCCTAGTGATGACAGACCACACATTTACAGGAGATGTACCATCATTTCTCCACAGTATGTCGAACTAGTTGCTGTGGCCTGTACTCTGGAAGTGCTAAAGCAAGGCACTGCAGACACTGTCATCATTACAGACTCTGACTGGGTCTGTAACTCTCTGACTGAATTTCTACCCTTTTGGGAGAAAACAAACTTTTAGTCCTCTGATGGCACTCCTGTAAAATACAGATTTGTTTGTGTACATCACAGTGTTGACCGGACAGCTTAACTATAAACTGTACATTTATAAGGTTTGAGCACACTGTAAGAGGGAACCTTATTTCCCTTTTAACAATCAAGCCAACTGTCTGGCAAAAGAAGGTGCTCGAGAAGGGGACATATGGGAAATAAAAACTCCCTCTGTCTCAGATACAGTATGCATTTCTGCAGTGAATAAAAAACAACTCCTTTTCAGTTCATTTCAGTTCAATTTATTGTGTAGGGGATAGCTTCCATTGAGCATACTCATTCACAAGGAGGTCCCTGATACAAAGTACTAAACATCACAGACAGTCAGCACAAGGATACATCATAGTAATACAGCAGGTATATCATGGTACATAGAGTAGATTGGTTGTAACAACTACATAAAGGCAAATGCATCACATGACAGTAAGTTTACACCACCTAATAAAAATCATCACAGACAAGCAATACAAGTAGTACATCATAGAAAAACAGCAGGGATATCATGGTACATAGAATAGGTTGGTTATAGCAATACATAGAGATAAATTAGAAGCATCACTTAACAGTACATTTATCACACCTAAAAAATATGGGAGATAACAACTTAGGTAGAATGGGAAGGAAGGAAGGAAGGAAGGAAGGAAGAAATATGCATGCCAGTATACATAGGAATCTACAAAGAAAATAGGAAAGGGATGGGGAGAAGGAAGACCCATGAGGAAAGCTAAGTGCAGTTGCAGGTCTCAGCAGTAATCTCATGTACCCTACCAATGAACATCCTAACTAGGATAAGAGTATGGAGTTTTAGCGTAGCTTGAAGCTTATTCCAAAGGCAGGGAAGAGAAAAGCTTATAGATGCCCTACCAAATCGTGTCCGATAATTTGGCACATTCAGGGTAATATATGCACATTTTCTGAGGGTATAGGTGCTTGCTGAGTGTGAGTAGAAGGCTGATATATAAGGGGTAGTTTATTGAGGAGCACTTTATATGTACAAGTATAACTGTGCACCATTTTCCTGGTGAATAAGGAGGTCCACTTCATTGCCTCATAAAAGGTACAATGATGGGTTCTGGCTAGGGCATTGGTAATGAAATGGATGGGCTGGTGATCGTGCATGTCCAACTTATGCAGATAGACTGGTGTGCAAATGTTTTAGAGAATATCAGTGTAATCAAGAAGAGGCATGAAGGTGGCCTGTACCAAACTAGTTCTGGAGTCTCAGGAGAACAATGATTTATTCTGAAAAAGAAGCCAAGCCTAAATTTCTGTTTTTTTTGTGAGAGCTTCGACATGTGATGAAAGGGATACGTGTGAGTTGAGTATGAAGCCTAAGTATTTAAACTGATTCACCAGTTCGAGTGAGTCTCCATATAGGGTGGTGACGGGAGCATAGTGATTTGTCATGGGGCATCCTAGGGTACATTAGGGGGATAGAAGAATATAACCTTTGTTTTTTTCTACATTTAGGAGAAGTTTGGCTGTTATTAAATTATGCTGAAGTTTGACAAAATCAGACTGGAGAACAGAACATACTTAACTAACTGTAGGTTTCGATATGTAGAGGACAGTATTGTCTGCAAATAAGTGAATATTGGAGTCGGTGATGCCTGAGCCCAAATTATTTACATAGATTAGGAACAACAACGGAGCCAGCAAGGATACTTGTGGGACCCCTCTTGTGACTGGCAAGAGTGATGAGGAGGTTCCGTTTATCTTAATGTGTTGATATCCATTTCCTAGGTTACTGGCAAACCAGGATAGCATAGCATCCAACAAGCCAAGGGACTTCAAGCTGTCAAGCAACAGAGGGTGATCCATGATATCAAAGGCCTTACTAAGGTCCACAAATACCACACCGGTGACATGTTTGCTGTCAATGGCCACCAATCAGTCATTAGTAACTTTGGACAAGGCCAAGACAGTACTGTGACTGGGTCAGAAACCTGATTGTTTTGGAGTTAGCAACTGAGAATTTTCAAGGAATGATCTCAGTTGGATACTGACCAGTTTCTCCAGAATTTTTGAGAGGGATAGCAAGATACAGATAGGTCGGTAGTTGTTAATATCATTGGTATCACCAGATTTGAAAATAGGTATGAGGTGTGCAATTTTCCAATCTTGGGGCACAATACTTTCAGATAGTGAGAGATTAAATAAATGAGTGATCAGGGCAGTTAAAAAATAATAGCCTAGTTTCCCTTAGATCTAGCATCTTCACAAAAGAAGGACCCTCATTTGAGGGCAGTGTTCAGATTCCTTCACAAAGGGACTGAAGAACTCCCAACAAACTGCTCCTACAAAAAGGTGAAAGATAACTGTCACCTATCCAGTGATAACCTACTCATATGGTATCACTGCCCCAACATTTCTGAAAAGTTGTGGGTAGTACTTGAACAACTGAGGATGGATTTTGTCTATTAAGTACAGGATACCCCAACCAGTGGACACCAGGGAGTGGAAAATTCCCTAGACAGATTAAAACCCTCTGTCTGGTGGCCTTACATGAGAAACGATTTAGAGCACTACATCAATAACTGTTTGATCTGTGCACAGAGCAATCCTACCCCGGCTAGGAAAAGTGCCAAATTGTTACCCCAGCAGTACTCAGGCCCCTGGAATAACATCCAGACTGATTACATTGGTCCCTTGCCAAACACCAAGAACAACAATAAGTTTGCTCTAGTGATCACTGACCTGTTTTCTAAATGGGTCGAGGCATTTCCAGCAAAGAACAACACTGCAAAGTGACCACAAAAGTTTTGGTAAACCAACTATTTACCAGGTGGGGACTACCCCTAAAGGTGGATTCTGATCAGGGATCTAGCTTCTCAGCTAAACTAATGGAGGAAACTTGGGATTTGTTAGGGGTAAATCAAAAGTTTCACACCCCTTACCACCTTCAGTCATCAGGACAGGTGGAAAGGGCTAACAGGCAGATCAAGCTCATGTTATCCAAATTCATTCAGGACAACCACAAGGACCAGGATTCATTATTGCCTTTACTCCTTATGGCAATAAGGGGGACACCCTCCACAAATCCACTGTGTACCCCATTTGAAGTCATAACCACATGGTCCATGAGACTACCGGAACACTTACTTTTGGATCTGTGTGCTCCCACTGCTGATAGAATATCAGTAGATAAATATGTCAAGCAACTCAAACAGGACATCCAAACGGTACATCTGTTTGCTGCACAACGAATGGGCAAGGCCCAACAACAGGCCAAAATACAATTTGACAAAACTGTACATGATGCAGATTGGCAGATTGGGGATCAGGTAATGGTTCTCAGATTTGTACAACCTACTCATGCATTTAAAAACAAATGGGAGGTGCCCTGCCCTGTTATAAACAAGCTCAGTCCATCAGTCTACCAAGTTAGACCACCCCAGAACAAGAAACTCACTGACAAATGGCTACAGACCTATCAGATGAAACTGTATAAAGGAGACTGAATCTACTTTTCCTTACCCCATTGGGTGGAACAGTACTAAACTAACTACTTTTTCTTTTCTCCTTTGTTTCAGGTTCCAGAGAGAGATGGCTGTTTTATGGTTACTTTTCTTTTTAGTAATTTTGGTCTTCTTTCAAGCCCAACTCGTATACCGTAATACAGATAAGATACCAGTGACCCCCAAACCCAACAAGCGTGTTGAGGCAGAGTACAAAGCAAGCCCATGGGATATAAAAGCATCCTGTGTTGTCCACATTAATGTCCTAGTAGACATGGTCACCATTCAGGAGGACAGTGAGGCCCTACTGAATGTTTTGATCATTACTTCAGATCAATCTAGTCTTGAAATTGAGTGATATGCAGATTGCAATAAAGGTCTAATACCAGTAACCCACCTTTACAAAGGCACTCTCCAAGGTTGGCCCAATGCCAGGATTTCCTCTGGTGAAACCCTATCCTTCCAACAGGTACACCCCACAAATTCTAGAGTGTACAACCTAACAGCTAGGACTGATCAAAATTCCTGCTTAAAATGTATTGATAACCAGGAAATTTGCATCCAGAATCATATGGTGACCACTGCCTTTGTCATAAAGGTTCTACCATATGATGCCCAAGAATTTGTAACAGCAGATACTGAGTGCCCAAAACAAGAACCTGATCCACCCAGTGGTTTAGTTGCAACTTCTCAACCAGGTGCCCTAGTCAATAGCGTGCAGTTCATGCATACTCCAGTGGTTTTAAAATCTATGGCACCCAGCTATGCTAATTTATTTTTGGGTTTCTGGGAAAAAAACTGTGATGTTCTCTGACACCAATCCTTTTGCAAAAAACATAGCACACTGGCATTCTTTTATTGATGATATTTTGTGAATATGGGAGGGACCAAATGATGATATACCTGACTTTACGGGATGGCATAACACCAACACATTTAACTTGAGGTCTACATACACCACTGATCCTACTACCACTACTTTTCTTGATATTTGCCTAAATGCAAACAGCAACAACCTTGAGACCAAGTGTTTCAGGAAGAATACAACCACTAATTCGATGCTGTTAGCCAGCAGTGCCCACCCCCACAGCCTTAAAAACTCTATTCCATTTGGACAGGTACTTAGACTCAGAAGAAACTGTAATTCTGACATTGATTTTAATAATCAGACAGATGAACATTTGAAAAGATTTGAGATCATAGGCTGCAACTAAGAACTTCTAAAACAAACAAAAGAAAAAGTTCATTAACTGAGTAGAGAAAATCTCCTCAAGAATGTAGCAAGGGACACAGAAATAAGAGAAAAAGTGCCTTGCACTTTTGTTACTGACTACAATCACATTGCAGGCCAGATAGGCAGCATTGAACATAGTAATTGGCCTATTCTTCTGGGGGACAATACTGTAGGGGCATCTGTTGGCAATAAACCTAGAGTTACCTTTAACAGATGTGAAAACCTTAGGGATAAGCTGGTTCTCAGCAGGATGGCTGTACCTGCCATGACTACCACTACTTGGCTACCTCAACATCCTTGTGGCTACTACAGATATAATCGCTGTAATGTTTGTAAATTTGGGGTTCCAACCAAAGAATTCATACATCCTATACATACAAACATTAAGGTAAACATCAGGGAACTTACCACTTGTGATACCCATCACGTTGTGTATGCACTGTGGTGCACTTGTAATTTATTTTACATTGGTAAAACTGTTAGACCTCTTAAACAATGGTTACAAGAAGATATTCGTTCTAACACCAGTGGTAAACAGGATACCACTGTTGGTACACATTTTGCAGATTGTCACAGATCTAAACCTGATGGTTTAAAATTTGTGGGCATTTAACATGTGCCACTCATAAAGAATGGGGGTGACAGATCAAACCTGCTATTACAATGGGAAAGTATGTGGATATACACTTTACACAGTGTGAACCCCCACGGACTCAATGATAAATGGGATTTGAAACCATTTTTTTTTAAAGAAATAGTATTTTGTTATTCTTCTGATTGTACCTCTCTAAAAACTTGCTGTTCATGTCTTCTAATTGCTTTTGTTGCATTCATTATGAATATTTTTTAGCAATGGTTAAAAGTAAAACTTTAGTTGTGGGCAAATGGTGCTGCATATTATTTGGAACTTAATGTTTTTCTCTCTTTGTTTCTCCTCAGGTCTGTTTCCATTTCCATTTCATTTGGCTGCCCCCCAGCTCCTCTTGTCCTCACTTACAAGGAGGTCCTATAACACAGTTGCCTTGCAGTTATTTCTCTGCCTGTTGCCATGCCATGCTGGATGTTTGGTCCAATTTGTATTAATTTCATTCACTGTTGCCATTGCCTTCAGTGTTTTACATCTAAAATTGTATTTTCACAGCAGTGGATATATTGCGCTTTAATAAAGCTGCACAACCTAGTGTTTAGAATTTATTAGAACACTTGTTCTTAGCTAAAGTGAAATGGTCTTTAAGTTTAATGTCTTACACATGTTTTTCATTTAATTAAATTGATTTTTAATTGGACCCATTATATAGGGTCACTCTTCACCAGTTAAGTGTTACCCACTGATGAAGACTCTGTTTTGAGTCAAAGCGCTAGGGCTATTAAGCATTCTGTTTTTGAATGCCTTTTGGTCCTTTTGGTGAATGAGCACTGAATAAAATATTTCATTGTGGCTCTGGAAAGATGGTCTAGAAAGTGGAATCTGAGGTTCAATGCAGGGAAATTCAAGGTACTGCACCTGGGGGCCAGAAACCTAGGCCAAGTGTACACCCTGGGGGGGGGAGTGCTACAAGTCTTGATGGCTGAGAGGGACCTGGGGGTGGTGGTGGATGTCAAGATAAACAACTCATAGACTTGTAGGAGGGCAGCAGCCAAGGCCACCAGGATGCTGGGATGCATCGCTAGGGGGGTCACCTCCAGAAGGAGGGAAGTGATACTCCCTCTGTATAACTGCTTGGCGAGGCCACACCTCAAGTACTGCATGCAGTTTTGGAGGCCACACTTAAAGAGGGACATTAAACTCCTGGAGAGGGTCCAGAGGAGAGCAACCAAAATGATTTGGGGCTTGGGAGACAGGACCTATGAGGAGAGGCTTGAAGAGCTGAATATGTTCATGTTGGAAGAGAGAAGGGACCGGGGGAACATGATAGAGGTCTTCAGGTACATGAAGGGGGTAAATAGGGGAGGAACAGTCAGGGTGCTTCAAAGGAAGGAGGAGGGGGCCACTAGAGGGCATGGGTGGAAGCTGGAGGGGGGAAGATTCAAGGGAGAAAGGAGGAGGTGCTACTTCACTGCGAGGGTGGTGGAGCCATGGAATGCACTGCCTTGGGGGCTGGTGGAGGCAGAGACGGTGGAAGGGTTCAAGAGGGGGTGGGACAGGTACGAGGAAGGGTTCTGGAAGCAAAATCCAATGCAGCGAGAATATCCAGAACTGGGAAAGGAGAAGCCAGAGAAGGTGAGGGGGACGGCAAGGTCAGCTCCCAGGGTGGGGGCTGACCAAATGAGCAGACGCGAAAGACCATTAGGCCTATTCTGCTAGCAATTTAGTATGTTAGTATGTTAGTATATTAAGTTTGGACCTGGATTTATCCTGAGCACAGACTTGGAGTTCTGTTTTTTTTTACTTTGTCCGTTTGTGGGTTGGCAGCCCTAACCTAGAGCACCCCCCACTGTCTTCACGCTGATCACAGCAAACCTTTTTGGCTATGTTTGACTTTTCACACTTAATGCTGCAGATGGCTTGCATTTGTATGATTACAATTGTATTTGGGGTTACACAGAACTGATTTGCTTACTTTGCTATGCCTATGGCTCCTTACTGGAGAACAACTGCAATGTTAGCTGCTGGTGAAAGCTTTCTTTAATATGCAGCAAGCTGACAGGAGTAATAGTGAAGCCATCGGTTTATCTTGGAATGAGTTCAACGACCCACATGTAAGGCGGAGGAGAGCCAAAGAGAGATTGCAAGGGGGAGAAGGAGAATCTTCTGCAGTATCAGAAGCTATGAGTACGTCGACTAGCTTCATCAGTATCAGGTCAGCGTTTAACAATTTTGAAAAGCATCTCATGAAAGAGATTGAGATAACATATGACATTTCTACATTAGAAGAATACATTGAGAGGGGACTCACACCAAGTGGATTGCGTATTCAAATATTACCCTCAAGCGGCATCAATGAATTTCCTTTTAAAGAGGAATAGATTCGAACTTTGTGCGAATGTTCTATAATATTTTTAGAACCACTAATCAAATATGATAAGCTAAAATATGATAGCCTGCTGAAGGATTTATGTGAGGCCAAAACACTTATAGCCACATTCCTTGACCACCCAGAATACAAGGAGCTTGAAATGAAATTAAAAAAGCAAGGTTCAAAAGTATGAATTACAAATTATTAAGAAGAAAACTACTAAACTCCTAAGGGATAAAATTGACTATGAAAAGGGACACATAGGCCGGCCCGGTGGCGCTGAGGGTTGAGGCGCTGGATGCCACACCTCACGTTACCATGGCGACCCGGGTTTGGGAATGGACTCGGGTGGCTGGGGGTCGGCAGGGGAGAGGGAGGATCGAGCATCCCAACGGATGCTCTCCTCCTTCAGGGGTGGGAGACCAAGAACGCACCTGCGTTCTGCATCCCTTCCACTGCCAGTGGAAGCACCAGCAACAGGAAGGGATGGAAGCAGCTCCTCGCCGGAGCTGGAGGAGAAATGTCATGGCCTGTGAGAGAGGCTGGCGTGCATCAGCATGCCACCACCGGGACGACGTCCCAAGCGCCCGACGCTCAGATGGTCGGGGATCTAGGGGAGAAAATGGAAAAACACCTCTTGGCAGCCCTGGATGAAAGCCACTCTGGTTCCATCCAGACCATCAAGAAGGGACAGACCCCACTGTGCAAGGAGAGGGGGAAGAGGCAGTCTAGGGGCAGATCCCATGGAAGGTGGCTTGGAGAACATGAGTGGACGGAAGGAGTGGCCACCAGGAGTAGATAGAAGGGATAAAGAGAGGAAGTAAAAAAAAAGGGACACATAACTGCCTGGACTAGAAAGTGTTCCACCAGCAGGGGGTGATCTAGAGTTCGCTTCCAATCCAATAACAGTAATAAAAAGTGGGGAAATCATAACAGTTCGAGCAGAAATGATCCTGAAACAAGGCCTTTTTTAGAGAACACACGGTAACAGGGAACCAATGACAAGGAAAAGAAAGACCGGAGGAGGGGTGGATGAAGAACCATCAAGAATAGAGAGAGCATTGAGGACCAGGAACAAGGAAATCAACTACAAATCATAAATCTATCTGAACACACACTGACTGAAATTGAAATCTCAGTACTTCGAAGAGGTTTGAAATTTGTCCCCATCCCATTTATTAGTGAGTTCAAAATACTGGTGGACTTACATAAGTTCTTTCAGAAAATAAGGCTTAGAACTTTCTTTCATCAAAAACAAAACTCTTCAACAATGGGGACTGCATTAATAGAAGATGCAAGGGACAGTGAGTATTTGGAGTTATTGATTACTGCTAAAAAGATGAGGGAGCACAGACTGTTGGAACTGATAATGTTCAGGAATATATGGATTTTAACTTGAGGTACAAAATGTGGATCTAAATTTGGAAATAAGGAAGGACTTCTTTATCAGGGACCGATGGAAGATGACCCCTTGATCTTTCGGTTCCAACCCTCAGGTAATACTATTCTAAACGCCAACCAACATATTTCCATTTTAAGGAAAGGCAGATTTGCAGGCACTTCCACCTTCTGTCCTAATATTTATAACCCTACTAGTCAGGTTTTTGAGAGGATAGTTTGTAAACAGGTACAGGACATTTTTGCTGCACAGGCTACTCCTAAATACTTTAACATGACTAGATATGAGAAAACTGCCTTAGAGGGACTTTGTAAAAACAAATCTGTTGTGATAAAACCAGCAGATAAAGGGGTAACATTGTGCTGTTAAGTAAGTAGGATTATTGTGAAATAGTGCTCTCACTGTTAAATGATGGTAATAATTATTACAAACTGGCTACTGATCCTACTCAGGATTTTAAGAAAGAATTGTTTCAGCTACTCAAACATACTGTTGATACTGGTTTAATTTCAGATACATAGACAGTGTCGGCAGATAAGGGCCTATGGCCCACCCAGTCTGCCCATTTGAGCTTGTAAGTTCAGTTTGTTTTCCTAGAAGTCTGTTGCCCCTTACCCCTGACCTCTAGAATTCCTTTATGTCTATCCCATGCATTCTTAAATCCCGTGATTGTTTCAGCCCCACCACTTCCTCTGGCAGGGTGTTCCACTTGTCCACCACCCGTTCTGTGAAGAAATTCTTTCTCATGTTTCCTCTGAATCATCCTCCTCCAACTTCATCCCATGCCCTCTAGTCCTGGAACATCTTTTTCGCTTAAAATAGTGTTTTCCCACCCTGTTCCTCCCTGTAAGATACTTGTATGTCTCTATCATATCCCCCTCTCCCATCTCCCTCCAGGGAGTACATGTTCAGTTCCTTCAACCTGTCTTCATAGGACTTGTGATGCAATCCATGCACCATCTTTGTTGCCCTCCTCTGAACCTTCTCTACCCTATCTATGTCCTTACGTAGGTATGGTCTCCAGAACTGTACACTGTACTCCAGGTGGGGCCTCGCTAGTGTCTTGTATAGCGGAATTATGACCTCCCTTTTCCTGCTGGTGATGCCCCTGCCTATACATCCCAGCATCCTATTTGCTTTACCTGCTGCCTTGTCACACTGTTTCCCTACCTTGAGATCATCAGAGATGACAACCCCAAGATCACTTTACTGCTTGGTGCATGCTATATCCTCATCCCCCAACTGATATATTGTGCCAGGGTTTAGTGCCCCATATGCATTATCTTGCACTTCTTTGCATTGAATTTCAACTGCCAAACCCCTGACCATTCTTCAAGTTTCTGCAGGTCACTTCTCATTCTGTCTACACCCTCTGGTGTGTCTACTCTGTTACAGAGCTTTGTGTCATCAGTGAACAGTGAAATTCTGCCTTCTAGATCCTGCTAATGTCACTGATGAAGATGTTGAATAGGACCGTCCCAGCACTGATCCCTGTGGTACCCCACTGGTCACTCTTCCTCTGTGGAGTGACAGCCATTTACCACCACCCTCTGTGTCCTGCCACCCAGCCAGTTACCTACCCACCACACTACTGTCCTGCCCACACCCATATTCCCCAGTTTGTGTAATAGTCTTCTATATGGCACAGTGTCAAAGGCCTTGCTGAAGTCCAGATAGGCCATGTCCACTGCCCTCCCCTGATCCACCTCTCTAGTCACCCAGTCAAAAAATTCAATGAGGTTGGTCTGACATGACCTCCCCCTGGTGAAACCATGCTGCCTTGGGTCCTGTAGTCCATTGATAACCAGATGTTCCACCAATCTCTCTTTCAGTAGTGCTTCCATGATCTTCCCGACTACCAAGGTGAGGCTGACTGGTCTGTAGTTCCCTGCTTCCTCTTTGTTCCCACTTTTGTATAAAGGGACTACATCTGCTGTCCTCCAGTCTTTGGGTACCTCCCCTGTTTCCAGTGATCGGCTAAACAGGATAGCCAGAGGTTCAGCCACCACCTCTCTTAGTTCTTTAATCACCCTGGGGTGCACCCGTCTGGCCCCATTGCTTTATCAACTCTTATTACTTCCAGTTCCTTCAGGACCTTTCTCGTGTAAAGGGACTTGTGTCCATTTCTGCACCATTCTCACCCCTTGTACTCCCTTCAGACCCATTACCCCCTCTTCCTCAGTAAAGACTGAGCAGAAATACCTGTTCAATATGTCAGCTTTACTGTTGTCATCCTCCACGCTGCTCCCATCCTCCCCTAGATAAAGAGTATGAGTTTATTTTGCCATGAAGAAGCTCAGCCTCCCAGCCAGCAGCCACAACGAGGACCCGCCTCAAGCTCATCCCTGTTCGGGACTCGGGTTGCGAGGGCTACCTGAAGAAGCCTCAGCCTCCCCAGCCAGCAGCCACAATGAGGACCCCCCCGAAGCTCATCCCAGGTATGAACACCTGCCGCAAAACTCAGAGCGTGGTTTTGGTGTCTTTACAGTTTGAAACTGAATAATAGAATCTGCAAGGGCTTTGGCCTTCCACAGGGACTGTTGTACTTCACTGGGCATCTGCCTTAAATGTCTGCGTATGGCTACTGATAGTTTTTTGCAGGCTAAATCATGTACTTGCCATAGAGTTTTACTGTTTTCTTCAGGGTACCTTAAGAGTTTCTGAGCTGTTACTGCATTTAAAGTAATTAATTTCCCCAAAGACATCAGTTTGCTCTGCCCAGTTATAAAGTGTTGAATTACTGACATGCCATAGAGTTTCTCTGTATTCCCCAGGGTACCTTAAGTATTCTGTGCTGTAAACTGCATTTTATTGAATTAATTTCCCCAAGACATCAGTTGCTCTACACAGATTTAAAGCGCTGTTAGGAATTACCCTCAGTTTCTCCAGCATTACCAGCAGTTTCACTGCTAGTGTCCAGGGTCCCTTAATATTCAGTGCTGTAAACTGCATTTTGCAGAAATTCACTTCCCCCAAGTCAATAGTTGCTCTGCCCATAAGAATAGTGTTGCTTAAGAATTATCTAGGTGCTCGAGCTTGCTCCTCCCTCTCTGCTTCTCCAAAAATTCTCCTCTCCTTTCTCCGCAGTTTGGGACTTGGGTCACAAGGGCTACCTGAAGAAGCTCAACCTTCCCCAGCCAGCAACCACAAGGAGGACCCCCCCGAAGCTCATCCCAGGTACGAACACCCACCGCAGAACTCAGAGTGTGGTTTTGGCGCCTTTACACTTTGAAACTGAAAAATAGAATCTGCAAGGGCTTTGGCCTTCCACAGGGATTCTTGGCTTCACTGGACTTCTGGACCACCACCCCCACCACCACCCTTGGTGAGCTCCTAGCTATATAGTGCTCACCCACGTGATCTCAAAAACCTATCAGCCCACTCTTCCATTTGCAGCTTATCAGCTGCTACCACTAGAGGCCGCTACCACCAGGACATAGCATTCTCCACAATCTTTCTGACCATGATGCTGCCCTTTCTACCTCTGCTACTCCTCTCACTGGCCCCTCTGGCATCCCTGCCCCCAGCAGACCTCCCAATCAGAGAAACCCCCCCGGAAGATGCCCCCCTGCCTTGCCCCTCAGCTTAACTATGCTGCCTCTCACCTCCTGCATGCCCACGCCCAGGCATACATACACAACTGGCCCATTAGTGCCACCATCCTGCCCCCATCCTTTCTCCCAGATCTTTTTGTTCTCCACATCCCAGCCCTCCGCTGCCCACTGCATACAACCTCAGATCACACACCTGCCCAAAATACCTCTGGCATAAAACCAAACAGCTATTTACACTGCTACTCCTCCTGGCCAGAGATATAGAGGCAAACCCTGGACCCACCACCTCAAATGCCCACACCCCATTTCCATTCCCCAAAGGTCTCAGGCTTCTGCACCTCAACACCTGCAGTTTACTAAATAAAATCTATGTGCTGCAATTAATTGCCCTAACCCATCGCCCTGACATCCTGATCATCTCTGAAACCTGGTTAAAACCCCAGCACACCGATGCTGAAGTATCCATACCTGGCTACACAATCATCAGGCATGATAGACTAGGGGAAAAAGAGAGGCAGAGAAACTGCCATGTACATCTCCACTAGTCTGCAGTTCACAATAGTGCAAATTCCCTCACTTCCAGCCCACATCGACTCCATCCTAATCAAACTCTCGCTCCCATGCTCCACCCCAGTGCACGTTGCAGGCACCTACTGCTCTCCTGGAACACCCCCAACAGACATCATTACTCATCTGGACACCCTACAGTCCTTAGCCGCAGGTGGCGAGATCCACGCCATCGGTGACTATAACCACAACTGGCTAGCCATAGATAAAGCCCACCTTAAGACCAAGATCAAGGCCCTGAACCTCACACAACTGATTGCAGACCCCACCAGGCACAACCACAAGATGCAAAATCACTCACTGCTGGACTGGGCTATCTCCTCCCACCCACACAGGATCATATGCGCGGGCCTGCTCCCTGACTCCCTAAGTGACCACCACATGATTTTCCTGATCAGGAAAGTGCACAGGCCCACAGCTCCCCCCAAAGACGCTGCACACAAGGTCATATAATTCCCTGGATCTAGCCTCACTCCTGTTAGATCTAGGCCAAATAGACTGGTCCTTCATCCCAGTGGCCACATCTATTGATGTCGTGCTCGAAACATTCAAGGCCAAATTTCCTAAAGTTTGGGACAAACATGCCCCCCTGCACACAAAAAGAGTCAGAGGCACCCACCTTCCCTGGCTCACCGCTGATATTATCAGTAAATGCCACTCCAGGGATGACGCATGGAAAGCCCACAAGAAACTGGGCACCCAGGCATCCTTCCAAACCTACAGAGCCCTCCGCAACTCCTGCACAAACCTCATTCACCAGGCATAAAATAACTAATTTCTATTGGCTTTTAGCACAAACATAAACCACCTGACAGACTTCTGGAAATTGTTCAAATCCCTGTTCTCCCCCCCACCCAACCTCCACCCCCGACACTATCAGTTGTAGCACCTATATCACCGATCCCTGCAAGGTAGCCAAGGCCTTCAATACTTATTTTTCCAGCTGCACTGACTCGCTTCTATCGACTGTCCAGCATCCAACCACCCCGGACACCCCCACCAACCTAGTGCAATCCCACCAGCCCTACAGTTCTCCTTCCACCCTGTATCCCAAGCTGAAGTCTTCAAATTCCTGCATTTCCTGAACCCCAACAAAGGCAAATGCCCTACATCCCTGGATGTCAAGATGCTATTCTTGTCCTCTCCAGCCATAGCTGCCCCTCTAGCCGTGCTATTCAACCTCTCCTTCACGATGGGCAAATTACCCTTTGAATGGAAACGGGCTACCGTCATACCCCTACCTAAAGGAGGTGACCCCTCCTCCCGAGGCAACTATTGCCCCATCTCCCTACTCCCGATTCTGGCAAGAATACAGGAACGTCTTGTTCTCGCCCAACTCTCCCCCCATCTGGACCCCTCCTCCTTCTTCACTCCTTTCCAATCTGGCTTTCGGAAATCTCACTCAACCATCTCCTCCCTCCTACGAGTCACTGACGACATACTCACCAGTATGGACAAAGGCCACATTACCTCTGCCATCTTTCTAGACTTAGCCAAGGCTTTTGACACCGTCTCCCACACTCTGCTCCTCTCCAAACTAACTGAAGCTGGGCTCTCCAAACCAGCCACCACATGGTTCCATGACTGCCTGGTGGGCAGAAACCAAGCTGTAAAAGTCGCCTCACACATCTCTAACCCCTGCCAGTTACCGCCGGCGTCCCCCAAGGATCATTCTTGGGCCCACTGCTCTTCTCCATATATCTAAACGACCTACCATCAGCCTGTCACCAGTCTTCCATACAAATGTATGTGGACGACACAGTACTGTATGCCTCAGGCCCCCTCCACAAGTTATAGTGGCAAATCTCCTACAGGAGGATTTCAACGCCATCCAGGACTGGTTCTGGTCAAACCAACTATTCCTAAACCCTAAAAAAACTATGTTGCTAACCTTTGGCTCACAGCAAAGACTCTCCTGCCAAGCCCCGTGCCCCCCTTTCAAAACCCTGGATGGGTCTCTACTGGAACAATGAGCCAGCTTCAGATTCTTAGGCATCTGGCTCAACCCGTACCTCGATTTTGCCACTCATATTGACTCCATTCACAAGAAACTTCTCCCTAAACTCAGCACCCTATATAGGAACAAAACCTGCCTCCCTTCTCCTGCTAGGAATGCTATTGTCCAAAAGATGATACTCCCAGTACTCGACTATGGTGATATAGTCTATACTATCGCTCCCTCCTCCGCCATGGCCAGCCTTGACACCCATTTCCACTCTTTCTGCCGATTTAACTTTGATTGTCCACAAACAACCCACCACTGCACCTTATATAGCTCCCTAGCCCAGCCGTCCCTCCAAGACCATAGATTAACCCATAGTGCTAGGTTCGCAGACAAATTTTGGTCCCATTCCCTACCCCCACCTGGCCTCTACCCTCTCCCAACAACCCCCTCCCACTTACTCCCTCAGATGCACTGACCCCAGGCTCCTCCATGTCCCCTTTATGCGCACAACCAAAGGTCAGGCCGCTTTCAATTACTGTATCCCACAGTTATGGAACGCCCTGCCAGCTGATACAAGACACTCACCCAACCCCAGCCATCGCAATCGCCTAGTCAGCACCCACTTCTCCTCCAGCTGCTCTTGCTATAGCTAATGCCAAATTGTATTGAAATTGTGTTTCTGAGCTCAGATGTAACCATCTAAAATGTATCATGTATTCAATCTTTCTACTCTCTGTATCTATCTGCCGATTGTCTGTATGGCGGATGGCCATTCACTGTTTGTAGTAACTCTGTAACTAGTGTTTTGTACTATTGTCTTGGGTCTTCACCCCCAGGTCGCATCTGGAATTGAACAGCACTGCTCAGTATGCCTTCCTGGTTAAACTAGTAAATAAATAAATAAATAGCCCCACTATTCCAAGTTTCTACTTTCTTCCCAAAGTTCATAAAAATCTATTGCATCCACCTGGTAGGCCTATAGTGTCAGGATGCAACTCACTCACACAGAATCTAGTGGAATTTATTGATTTTTTTCTCCAGTTTAAAGTTTGCAAACTTTCCACCTATATAAAAGACAGTAAGGACATATTAAATTTTGTCAAAAATATAGAATGGAAAACAAGTTACAATTGGATTGGTATAGATGTTGAATCCCTCTATACATCCATTCAACATCACTTAGGATTCAGAGCAGTGGAATTCTGGATGGAAGAACTAGCTAGAACTGATAACATCCCACATGAGTTCATCTTAGAAGCCACTAAATTTTTGCTCATTCACAATTATTTTGAATTTCAGGGTGAATTTTATTTACAGAAATGTGGCACTGCTGTGGTTTCATCAATTGCTCCCATCTATTCTAATTTATTTTTGGGTTTCTGGGAGAAAACTGTGGTGTTCTCTGATACCAATCCTTTTGCAGAAAACATAGCACACTGGCATTATTTTATTGACGATATTTTGTGCATAAGGGAGGGACCAAATAATGATATACCTGACTTTATGGGATGGCTTAAGACCAACACATTTAACTTGAGGTTTTCATACACCACTGATCCTACTACCACTACTATTCTGGATCTTTGCATAACTGCAAACAACAACAAAATTGAGACCAAGTGTTTCAGGAAGAACACAGCCACTAATTTGTTGCTGTTAGCCAGCAGTGCCCACCTCCACAGCCTTAAAAACTCTATTCCATTTGGACAGGTACTTAGAAGAATTTGTAGTTCTGGCATGGATATTAATAATCAGACAGATGGACTTTTGAAAAGGTTTTAGGCCAGAGGCTACAACAAAGAACTTCTAAAACAAACAAAAGAAAAAGTTCTTCAAACAAGCAGAGAAAAATCTCTTCAAGAATGTAGCAAGGGAAACAGAAGTAAGAGAAAAAGCGCCTTGCATTTTTATTACTGACTACAGCCACATTGCAGGCCAGAAAGGCAACATTGTACATAGAAATTGGCCTATTCTTCTGGGGAACAATACTGTGGGGGCATCTGTTGGCAACAAACCTAGAGTTACCTTTAACAGATGTGAAAACTTTAGGGACAAGCTGGTTCACAGCAGGATGGCTGTACCTGCCATGACTACCACTAGTTGGCTACCTCAATGTCCTTGTGGCTACTACAGATATAATCACTGTAATGTTTGTAAATTTGGGGTTCCAACCAAAGAATTCATACATCCTACACATAGAAACATTAAGGTAAACATCAGGGAACTTATCACTTGTGATACCCATCACGTTGTGTATGCACTGTGGTGCACTTGTAATTTATTTTACATTGGTAAAACTGTTAGACCTCTTAAACAAAGGTTACAAGCACATATTCATTCTATCACCAGTGGTAAACAGGACACCACTGTTGGTACACATTTTGCAGATTGTCACAGATCTAAACCTGATGGTTTAAAATTTGTGGACATTGAACATGTGCCACCCATAAAGAATGAGGCTGACAGACCAAACCTGCTTTTACAATGGGAAAGTATGTGGATATACACTTTACACAGTGTGAACCCCCAAGGACTCAATGATGAATGGGATTTGAAACCATTTTAAAAAGAGAAATAGTATTTTGTTATTCTTCTGATTGTACCGCTCTAAAAACAAGCATTTGTCAATGCCGAATGTTTGCTTGCTGGCACTGGCATTGGTAGTGTAGAAGTTACAGAGCTGCATAATAGGAATGGCAGCGAAGTATTGAACTGAAGCCAACCCCACCACCACCCTGCAGAGAGTGGCAGGCATTGGGGTGTGCCTTTGGGTCGTCAGGCATAATGACCACGCCATTTCACCACACCCTACCCTGCAGACACTGACAAGTGTCACGGTGTGCCTTGGGGTCTTTGGCCCTTATGCGCACCCCATTCCATCAGGAAATACAGTGAGATGGGTGCGGTATAGGAGCATGGGGTGAAGTTTGGGCCCGAAGAGTCTGAGGCACACCTTGATGCCTCTCACTGGCAGCAGGGTGTGGGTGGGGGTGGAATGGTATGAGCATGACAGGCAAGAATCCCAAGTCACACCCCTGATGCCTGTCATACTCTACAGGGTGGGGCGTTATGGTCGGAAACCCTAATGCCTCAGGCATTCGTTGGTATTTTCACTCCAGATTTTCAACATGGTTTTTTTGTGACCCCCTCCTCATGAACAGTGGCAATATCAGTTTGTTAGCTGAAAACTGGTTTTGCACAGTGACTATGACATGTGCTATGACCACAGGTGCAAAAACACATTCCGAACAGGATGTGAAAAATGACAGCGGTACTGTTCATGGGGAGGTGTAAAAAATGGCAATGTTGAAAATCTTCTGTGAAAATCTTAAAAAAACTGGTGAAGTCATGAGCCCATGTAGAAACTGTGCAATGCACACCCGTAATGTAACTAGTTTGGGGATTTTTTTACAGTAGATTGTTAACACAGGCATTTTGGGAACTCCGATCATGAACAGTGTCAGTGTGATTTTCTTTATCTGTCCAGAACAATGATTTCCCACAGCGACCACGCATCTCTGCACTGAAAGTGTGAAAACACATTTCGGCCATGTTGTGGAAAATGACAGCTGTACTGTTCATACGGAGGTGTGGAAAAATGCCACTGGTGAAAATCTGGACTGAAAATATTACAAATTCATGAACCTACGAGGGTGCGTGGAAACTGCTCAATGCTCACCCATAACACAGTCATTTTATGGAGTTTTGTTACCAAATTTTCAACATAGCCATTTTAAGACCTCTGCTCATGACCAGTGTCACTGTGATTTTCTTAACCTATCCCAAACATTGTTTTCGCAAACTGACTGTACCATTGTGCGCTACATGTGCGGAAACACATTTTGGGCGAGATGTGAAAAATGGTAGCTGCACTGCTCATAAGGAAGTGCGGTAAAATGGCACTGTTGAAAATCTGGTGCGCAAATATTACAAATTCGCAAACTTGCCAGCGTGCGTAGGAACTGAGCAAGGTGCGCTCCTAAAACAGTCATTTTTGGGAATTATTTCACCAAATTTTCAACATAGCCATTTTAACACCTCTGCTCATGACCAGTGTCACTGTGATTTTCTTAATGTGCCCCATACATTGATTTTGTACACCAACTGTGCCATTGTGCGCTACATGGGCAGAAACACGTTGTGGGCAAGATGTGAAAAATGACAACTGTACTGCTCATAAGGAGGTGTGGTAAAATGGCAATGTTGAAAATCTGGAGTGAAAATATTGAAAATTTGCGAACTTCATTTAGTGCATAGAACTCTGCACCATCGTCAGAAACAGTCATTTTTAGGAATTTTTTCACCAAATTTTCAAAATAGCCATTTTAAGACCTTTGCTCATGAACAGTATCACTATGATTTTCTTAATGTATCCTGTACATTGATTTTGCACACCAACTGCACCATTGTGAGCTACATGGGTGGAAAAACATTTTGGGTGAGATGTGAAAAATGACAGCTGTACTGCTCATAAGAAGATGTGGTAAAATGGCAATGTTGAAAATCTGGAGTGAAAATACTGAAAATTCGCGAACTTACAAGCGTGCGTAGGAACTGTGCAATGCATGCTCATAAAACAGTCATTTTTAGGAATTTTTCCACCAAATTTTCAAAATAGGCTTTTTGAAAGCCCCCCTTATGAACACTGGCAGTGTCATTTTGTTAATCATTACGGAAAGGTGATTTCGCACAGTGGCTGCGAAATCACTCTTCGGGCCCGAGTAATGCCATGACAGTGCAAGAATTCATGAGGAGGCGTCCCAAAAACCCCATGTTTAAAATTTGGTGCAAAAATTCCAAAAAATGCCTGAGATATGCAACAAAGTTGAAAAACCCCTATCTATCCATTTATACAGCTTACCAGCATTTCCTCAGTTCGCGGTCGACTTTGAAGAGTGCAGACGTGTTCCCGGTCCACCGAAGATTGTCACGCTGGAGTCTGGAGGTAAGTATGGGGTGAGGGGGGTGTGGGGAGGCAGGGTGCACAGTGGGTGGGTGCAGGTTGGTGCACTGCGAGGGACTGTTTTGCTTTTCAGGTGTTTTTTTTTAAAAGATGACGGGACGTTTGCCACACTGGGGTGGGCTCCCAGCATGGCAGAAGGATGGCTGGGGGCGTGGAGCCGACGGGGATTGGGCACCCCATCGGCCTTGTCTGTTGCCACACTGGGGTGGGCTCCCAGCGTGGCACCCTGTACTCGTGGGGGAGGGACAGTGAAGCTGACGAAGTTAGGCACCCCCATCGGCGACAGTATGGGGGTGGGGAGAGACAGTGGAACCGGCGAGGGGATTAGGCACCCGCTGGCCATTACATCATTTTGCCACATTGGGGTGGGCTCCCAGCGTGGCACCTGGATGCCTGGGGGGCCTGGAGCCGACGGGGATTGGGCACCCCGCCGGTAGTACAGTGTGTGAGGGGAGGGGAAGGCATGAGCACGCAGTGCAGTGGCGGCGCGTGATGTGTGTGTGTGGGGGGGAGAGCTCTGCTCATTCAAGCGGAGCTCTCCCTTTCAATTGTATGCCACTGCATTTTCAGCTGTGATAGACAGTTGGAGCAGTGATTGGCGCTCTTCGACGGCGCCTTCAAATACACTGACTGAATTGGAAGAGGCTGACACACCTCTGGAAAACCCGTATGATGGCACTATGTTTCTTGCACATGCTTGCAAGCAAACATAACTAGCTGGTCATGTGTTCTAATTACTTTTGTTGCATTCATTATGAATATTTTTTAGCAATGGTTAAAAGTAAAACTGTAGTTGTGGACAAATGGTAATGCATATTATTTGAAACTTAATGTTTTTCTCTCTCTGTTTCTCCTCAGGTCTGTTTCCATTTCCATTTCATTTGGCTGACCTCCAGCTCCTCTGGTTCTCACTTACAAGGAGGTCCTATAACAAAGTTGCCTTGCAGTTATTTCTCTGCCTGTTGCCATGCCATGCTGGAGGTTTGTTTCACTTTGTATTCATTTCATTCATTGTTGCCATTGTCTTCTGTGTTTTACAACCAAAATTGTATTTTCATAGCAGTGGATGTATTGTGCTTTAATATAGCTGCACCACCTAGTATTCAGAATGAATTACAACACTGATTCTTAGCTAAAGTGAATTGGTATTTAGGTTTAATGTCGTACACATTATTTTCATTTAATTAAATTGATTTTTTAATTCGACCCATTATATAGGGTCACTCTTCACCAGTTAACTGTTACCCCGATGAAGACTCTGTTTTGAGTCGAAGCCCTGGGGTAGTAAGCGTTCAGTTTCTGTATGCCTTTTTGACCTTTGGTGCATGAGCAGTGAATAAAATATTTCATTGTTTAATATATTCAGTTTCGACCTGGATTTATCCTGAGCACAGGCTTGGAGTGCTGTTTTTTTTTTTTTACTTTGTCTGTTTGTGGGCTTAGAGCCGTAACCTACAGCACCCCCCACTGTCTTCACGCCAGTCGCAGCAAACCTTTTTTGCTGTGTTTGTCTTTTTGCCCTTAATGCTGCAGATGGCTGGCGTTTGTATGATTACAATCATATTTGGGGTTTACACAGAACTGATTTGCTTACTTTGCTTTGCCTATGGCTCCTTACTGGAGGAGAACTGCAATTTTAGCTGCAGGTGAAAGTTTTCTTTAATATGCAGCAAGCAGACAGAAGTAATATTGAAACCATCGGTTTATCTTTTTTTTTATTCATTTATATAAAATCTAGGAATTGTAACCCTTTGAGTCAGGAACTTATTTATAAAGGCTCCATGTCATACATTGAGTGAGGACAAATGCAAAGTAATTTACAGTACAGTAGCTAAGTACAGAGACAAAATGGGATAATACATGTACAGAGCATCACCAAAGGTGCATAATTCCAAGGCATATTATAAACAGAGTTTATTTAGCAACAGAGAAAAGCCTACACCCTTATAGAGGAGTTTATGAGTAATCACAGTGACTGTTTAACATAACATGGGTGTGCAGCACTGGTTTAAAAGGCCCTAGCCTTGGGATTGAGAGGGCAGTATCAGGGAGGGAGTTCATCCAGTGTGGCACCCTGTAGCAAAAGGACCTTTGGCTGGCAGTGGTCCTTGCAAAAGGGATGCAAAAGGTATTAGTGTTAGAGTGTCTTGTGGTCTGTGTTGGCAAACACATTTGAAGGAGTGATAGACAGACAGGGGGAGCTTATCCTAGTTGTATTTTTTTGGCCAATAATCAGGTCTGATAGAGAAGGTGCCCCTGAAAGTTTAGCCATGATGACCGTTGGTAGAGGTAACAGGTATGTGTAAGGCGATCACAGCCTGAGGCCAGCTGGCATGCTTTGTTAAGCGTGCATTTTATGCTGGACAGGGCAGTGTCAGAGGCGGCACCATATATGACTATGCCATAGTCTACCAGTGAAAGGATGGAGCTAGAGATGGCTAAATGAAGGGCATCAGGAGGGAGATATGGCCTATATTTTTACAGGAGGCCGATTCTAATGTTTATAACAGAGCAAGTCGATGCTATATGCTCATGGAAAGTAAGGGCTGAGTCCAGGGTGACCCCTATATATTTAAAATTGGAAACTGCATCCAACATGGTACCCTGTGAATTTAGCAGGGATTATTTGGTCATGTCGTGCTTATGATGAGGGTGGGCGAATAGCATGACCATTGTTTTTTTATAGTTGAGGACAAGTTTGTTGGAGGTGAACCATAGTTCTATTTCTGTGAAGGAGCCCTGCAAGAATTTTTGGAGCTGAGTAATGTCTGGGTGCCTGCTGAAGATCACAGTGTCATCTGCATAACGGAGCAGCCGCTCAGTGGAGGCCAGAGGGAGTGTAAGTATAGGGAGAAAAGAAGAGGGCTAAGGAAGGGCCCTTGTGGGGCACTCGATTGGACTGGGAGGCTAGTAGAAAGGGTGCTATTTATTTTTACTTGCTGGGTGTGGCCATAGAGATAGTTTGAGAACTAGTCTGCAGTCTCTTGGGATACACCAACAGAGAGGAGGGAGTTAATCAGCATACTGTGATTGATGGTATCAAAAGCCTTGGAAAGATCAATGTAGACAGATAAGGCCAGGGCTCCCTGGTCAAGAGCTTCATGGATAACTGAGGTAAACTTGAGCAGGGCAGTAGTAGTAGTATTGTGCCCTTTCCTGAAACCATGCTAATGGCACAGTAGATGATGTGAGTCTAAATAGTCAGTAAGTTGATTTGCAGCTATTTTTTTCCAGTGCTTTAGAGAGTAGAGGAAGTATAGAAATGGACCTATAGTTACTACTAGAGGTAAGGTCACCAGTTTTATGAACTGGAGTGATGACCGCTCTTTTCCATAGGGTAGAAAACTGCCCAAGGCATAGGGGCATGTTTAATATTTTTGTTACGGGTGTTACGACTGCATCAAGGGTTAAGGAGAGCAGCTTTGCATCGAGAGAGTCCCCACTCTGTGTTGTCTTTCCTAGGAACTTGTCGAGATATGTGCAAGTGACACTAAGGGAGATCGTTTTGAAGTAAAAAGATGGAGAGCTGGGGGGTGGTGGAAAATGTCCAGTAGATGCAGTAAAGAAGTCAGCAGGGAGGATAGAGCTGAGGTCAGAGAAAGATGCATTTAAGGCATTAGCTGTCTTGCTAGGGTCCTGGGTGGAGACATCGTCGATGACAATCATTGATAGAGGAGGGGGAGGGGAATTGCCACTAAGTTCTTTCATATTTTCCCAGAACCTCTTCCCATCTCCCCAGGTGGCAGTTAGGTTGGACTGATAGAAAGCTGCCTTAGCATTGCGGATAGCCCAGATGCATGCGTTACAGGCAGCGTGATACAGCTGGTGATCTGAAAGGCAACCAGACTCAAGGGCACGGTACCATAGGTTATCATGGGCCTTCATTTGGTTGAGCAAGGACCAATTTACCCAATGGGAGGATTTGATCTTTTCTAGTCACTTAAGTAAGGGGGCAAAGATGTCACAGGCGGCTTGGTAGGAGCTAATGAAGAAGGACAGGGTGGCATCCACCAATGACTGGTGATCTAGTGGGAACCAGTCGAGGTTGAGAAGATGGTTTTGGAGATGTACCAGGGACCCCTCCTTTAGCTGATGATACAAGGAGATCCTTGGGGATGGGGGCTTCCATCTATTTGACCAGCAGCAGGTAACAGGGGAGTGATCGCTGAGTGAGTCTGGGAGGACCTGGACATCCTGTAGGTGCTCAGGGTGGTTTGTGAGGATGAGAACTATAAGGGAACTAGTGCCCCTGTGTTGGTCTAATCTAGTAGGGATAAGGACCATTTGTGAGAGATTATGGGCTGCGGCTGCATCCCCGATGGAGGATGTATGGGGGGGCAGGCCAGTTTGTGTTGAAATCTCCGAGGGCAATGATTTCCGAGTTCTTTGGTAGATGGGCAATGATATTCAGGATGAATGAGAAGGCCTCCTTTTGGTTACGAGGGGGTATGTAGACTGACATTAGGTAGAGAGATTTACCTGATTTGCCAACTGCTATCCTAACGGTGAGGGACTGAGCACCTGCTACAGGGTTCAATGAAAGAATCTGAATACCTTGTAGGTGATCCTGAAGGTACAGTGCACATCCACCACCCCAACTATTCAGTTTGTCTGATCTGAACAATGTATAGCCAGGTATGTAAACAGCTGAGTCTGGGATGTTTGGAGATAGCCGTGTTTCAGATATTGTGAGTGCATCAGGGTAGTGGAGGCAGATCCATGCTTGAAGTGGGGTGAGATTTTTTTGGAGGCTACATATATTTATGTCAGCCAGTCATAGCCCTTTGGATTGCATTGATAGGCAAGGGGTGGGGGTAGACGGGCCAGGATTGGGGTGTATATTGCTCATAAGTAGCAGAACGATAATGAAGATCCTAGATAGGGCACTTTTTAGGGTCATCTTGTAATTATGCAGTGTATGGCCTGCAAGTTGGGGTAGATTGTTGACTAGATGAGAGCAGGCAAAATGCAGAATTTCTTGGCTATCGAGAAAGGAGGTAGCCACAGCTGCTGGGAGCAGATGGCTAGAAGCAGGTGGGAGGTGGGGTGGGAAGAATATGGTTACTGAAGGAGGAATAATCACAGGGGAGGTGTTTTGGGGGCTGGAGGGATGGGGTTTAGCAGGCAAGGGGAAGCAGATGGGACACTGAGGGGGACAGTTATAGAGAGGAGAAAAAGCAATGACATCATTCTGCGAGAGAAAAAGTAAATGTTGCTTAGCAGTATGTGGGATGATATTTAGTGCAAGGTGTATAGGTGTAAGTGCTATGATTACAGGAAGACAATGGGCTTATTGTTGTTGTGAGGGGAGAGGAGATATAAGGCTAGCAGAGATAATTGGGATTAGGAGTATTCTAGGTTTCACACACCAGGCAGTGTGCAAGGATGATTTTGGCAGAAATAGCAGCCACTAGTGGCAGGTGCTGATAGCCAGCAAACGGGAGAATTGCCTGATTGTTTTCTTCAGGTTATCTGAGATCCACTATAAGACATCAAGTTGATCAAGGGTGGTGGTGGTGGTGATGGGGCAGCTGACGCTCAGCGTCAGTGGGGTTCCCTACTCCGATTTTGGAGAAAAGTTCAGGGCTGTGTTTTCTATAGAACTGCACACTTGGAAGGCTATTTCAGAGATGAGCATTACCTGGCAAGAATGCTGTGGGGGGGCCTTAGCTCAAGGGAGGGCTCTGTACCCTCACGACCTGCACACATGAGGGTTGCCTTGGATGTGCTGGTGAGAATGCTGTGGGTGTCCTTAGCTCGGGGAAGGGCACTGTACCCTCATGACCTGCACCCATGAAGGGAGCCTTGAATGTGCTGCAGAAGAAAACAGAGGAAAGGAGTTTAAGAACAAGCAGAGAGATTGTGGTGATACAGGTAGGGGGAGAGGGAGAGTTTGAATCCGAATTACAGTGTGATTTGTTTTATTTTGGATATGGAGTAGGGAAATTCTGCAATTTCAGCAGGATATGTGTTAAAGCAAAGAGATCAAGATGCTTAAACTATTATCTTATGCTGAAGCAGCAGGAGAGCTATAGACAGTAGAAACCGAGGCAGATTTCAATTCTGGATTTCTTTTTCTATTACAGAAGATACTGTTTTTTAGGCAGCATGGGGAGAGAGCAACTTCTTTTCCCCTTTGTTATTTTAAATGGAGAATGGTGCCAAAATGGCCCTTTTGCACTCACTGGGATCAAGTGGAGATTTGGCCACTTAGACTTCGAGAATTTTTATTTCTTTTAAAATAACTCAAAATTTGAACAGTTCACTTTAACTACTGTCTTCACTGCAACATTTAGACGGTGATTTTAAGGAAAAAAAACTAAGGCAGGGTCTGGATCAGGGCTTGCTTAGATCCCTCAGTTTTTATATTAAAAGGCAAGTTCGGATGCTTAAAAATACATTAAATATTAAAACAGCAGCAGCATGCAGTAATGGAAACCTGGAATTGTTAGCAAAGCAAACAGAAAAACAGTGATTTTCTTTTTTTTTAACAGGGATACAATGCAATCGGCAGTGTAGGGTAAGAGTCACTTAATTCAAACTGAGAAAAATGGCGCCAAAATGGCTCTTAAGGCACACACTATAACCAGTTCAAAAGGTCGCTAGACGCTGAAAGGTACTCAGAATAAACTCTCTCCACATGTGTGGGGTCAGAAAAACCTTTAAGTCAGTTTGAAAAGTTTTAAAATTAGAAGGTAGAAATAGTCCTTGTCTCCTGCTCCTATTCCGAATTTGGAGAAAAGTTCAGGGCTGTGTTTTCTGCAGAGCTGCGTGCTTGGAAGGTTATTTCAGAGATGGACATTACCTGGTAAGAATGCTGTGGGGGTCCTTAGCTCGGGGAAGGGTGCTGTACCCTCAAGACCTGCACCCACAAGGGGAGCCTTGGATCTGCTGGCTTATCTTGGAATGAGTTCGATGACCCATATGTAAGGTGGAAGACAGACAGAGAGAGAGAGATTGCAAGGGGGAGAAGGACAATCTTCTGCGGCATCAGAAACTATGAGCAAGGCAACCAGCTTTATCAATATCAGGTCAGCATTTAACAATTTTGAAAAGCTTCTCTTGAAAGATATTGAGATAATATATGACATTTCTACATTAGAAGAATACATTGAGAGGGGACTCGCACCAAGCAGATTGCGTATTCAAATATTACCCTCAAGCAGCATCAATGAATTTCTTTTTAAAGAGGAATGGATTTGGGCTGCGTGTGAATGTCCTAAAATATTTTTATAAATACTAATCAAATATGATAAGCTAAAATACGATAGCCTGCTGAAGGATTTATGTGAGGCCAAAACATTTATAGCAACATTCCTTGACCACCCAGAATACACGGAGCTTGAATTGACATTAAAAAACAAGGCTCAAAAGTATGAATTAGAAATTATTAACAAGGAAACTACTAAACTCCTAAGGGATAAAACTGACAATGAAAAGGGACACATAACTGCCTGGGTTAGAAAGCATTCAACCAGCAGGGGGTGATCTAGAGTTCACCTCCAATCCAATAACAGTAATAACAAGTGGGGAAATAACAATTCAAGCAGAAATTATACTGAAACAAGGCGTTTTTTTAGACAACACGCAGTGAACTGTAACAGGGAACCAACGACAAGAAAAAGAAAGACCAGAAGAGGGAGGAGGGGTGGATGAAGAACCATCAAGAATAGAGAGAGCATTGAGGACCAGGAACAAGGAAATCAACTACAAATCATAAATCTATCTGAACACACCATGACTGCAATTCAAATCTCAATACTTCAAAGAGGTTGAATTTTGTCCCCACCCCATCTATTGATGAGTTCAAAATACTGGAGGACTTACATAAGATCTTTCGGAAAATAAAGTTTAGAACTTTCATTCATCAAAAACAAAACTCTGCAACCATGGGGACTGCATTAATAGAAGATACAAGAGACAGTGAGGATTTGGATTTATTGGTTACTGCCATATAAGATGAAGGAACACAGACTGTTGGAACTGATCATTTCCAGGAATATATGGATTTTAACTTGGGGTCACAAAATGTGGATCTAAATTAGAAAATTATGGAAGGACTTCCTTATCAGGAACAAATGGGAGATGACCCCTTGACCTTCCAATTGCAACACTCAGGTAATACTATTCTGAACACCAACCAATATATTCCACTCTAAGGAAAGGCAGATTTCCAGCCACTTCCACTTTCTGTCCTAATATTTATAACCCTATGATTCAGGTTTTTGAGAGGACAGTTCGTAAACAGGGACAGGACATTTTTGCTGCACAGGTTACCCGTAAATACTTTAACATGACTAGAGATGAAAAAGCTGCTCTAGAAGGACTGTGTAAAAACAAATCTGTTGTGATAAAACCAGCAAATAAGGGGGTAAGATTGTGCTGTAAAGTAAGGAGGATTATTTTCATCTAGTGCTCTCACTGTTAAATGATGCTAATAATTATTAAAAACTGCCTACTGATCCTACTCAGAATTTTAAGAAAGAATTGTTTCAGATACTCAAACATACTGTTGATAGTGGTTTAATTTCAGATAAAGAGTTTGAGTTTATTTGCCATGATAACCCCACTATTCCAAGTTTTTTACATTCTTCCAAAGTTCATAAAAATCTATTGCATCCACCTGCTAGGCCTTTAGTGTCAGGATACAACTCACTCACACAGAATCTAAGGGAATTTATTCATTTTTCCTACAATTTAAAGTTTCTGTACTTACCTTCTATATAAAAGATAGTAAGGATATATTAAATATTGTCAAAAATATAGAATGGAAAGCAAGTTACAATTGGATTTATTGATGATATTTGGTGCATATGGGAGGGACCTAATGATGTACCTGACTTTAAGGGATGGCTTAAGACCAACAAAACAACTCATCCTACTACCACCACTTTTCTGGATCTTTGCCTAACTGCAAACCACAACAAAACTGAGACCAAGTGTTTCAGGAAGAACACAGCCACTAATTAATTGCTGTTAGAAAGAACTGCCTACCGCAACAGCCTTAAAAACACTATTCCATTTGGACAGGTACCCAGACTCAGAAGAAATTGTAGTTCTGACATGGATTTTAATAATTAGACAGATGAACTTTTGAAGAGATTTGAGGCCAGAGGGTACAACAAAGAACTTCTAAAACAAACAGAAGAAAAAGTTCTTCAAATGAGCAGAGAAAATCTCCTTAAGAATGTTGCAAGGGACACAGAAGTATGAGAAAAAGCGTCTTTCACTTTTTTTACTGACTACAGTCACATTGCAGGACAGATAGGCAGCACTGTACATAGAAATTGGCCTATTCTTCTGGGGGACAATTCTGTGGGGGCTTCTGTTAGCAACAAACTTAGAGTTACCTTTAACAGAAGTGAAAACCTTAGGGATAAGCTGGTTCACAGCAGGATGGCTATACCTGCCATGACTACCACTACTTGGCTACCTCAATGTCCTTGTGGCTACTATAGATATAATCGCTGTAATGTTTGTAAATTTGGGGTTCCAACCAAATAATTCATACATCCTACACATACAAACATTAAGGTAAACATCAGGGAACTTACCACTTGTGATACCCATGATGTTGTGTATGCACTGTGGTGCACTTGTAATTTATTTTACATTGGTAAAACTGTTAGACCTCTTAAACAAAGGTTACAACAACATATTCATTCTATCACCAGTGGTAAACAGCATACCCCTGTTGGTAAACGTTTTGCAGACTGTCACTCATCTAAACCTGATGGTTTAAAATTTGTGGACATTGAACATGTGCCACCCATAAAGAATGGGGCTGACAGACCAAACCTGCTTTTACAACGAGAAAGTATGCGGATATACACTTTACACAGTGTGAACCCCCAAAGACTCAATGATAAATGGGATTTGAAACCATTTAAAAAAAAGAAATACTATTTTGCTATTCTTCTGATTGTACCTCTCTAAAAACTAGCTGGTCATGTGTTCTAATTAGTATTGTTGCATTCATTATGAATTTTTTTTAGCAATGGTTAAAAATAAAACTGTAGTTGTGGACAAATGGTACTGCATATTATTTGGAATTTAATGTTTTTCTCTCTCTGTTTCTCCTCAGGTCTGTTTCCATTTCATTTGGCTGCCTTCCAGCTTCTCTGGTCCTCACTTACAAGGAGGTCCTACAACAAAGTTGCCTTGCAGTTATTTCTCTGCCTGTTGCCATGCCATGCTGGAGGTTTGGTCCAATTTGTATTCATTTCATTCATTGTTGCCATTGTCTTCCATGTTTTACATAAAAAAATTTATTTTCACAGCAGTGGATGTAATGCACTTTAATATAGCTGCACCACCTAGTGTTTATAATGTATTACAACACTGATTCTTAGCTAAAGTGAAATGGTCTTTATGTTTAATGTCTTACACATGTTTTTCATTTAACTAAATTGATTTTTTAATTGGACCTTTTATATAGGGTCAATCGTCACCAATTAACTGTCACCCCCCGATGAAGACTCTGTTTTGAGTTGAAGCACTGGGGTTAGTAAGCATTCTGTTTCTTTATACCTGCTGGTTCTTCGGTGCATGAGCACTGAATATAATATTTCATTGTTAAATGTATTGAGTTTGGGCCTGGATTTATCCGGAACATAGGCTTGGAGTGCTGTTATTTTTACTTTGCTGTTTGTGGGCTGGCAGCCCTAAACTACAGCAACCCCTATGTCTTGACACCGATCACAGCAAACCTTTTTCGCTGTGTTTGCCTTTTCACCCTTAATGCTGCAGACGGCTGGCGTTTGTACCATTAGAATCATATTTGGGGTTAAACAGAACTGATTTGCTTACTTTGCTTTGCCTACGGCTCCTTACTGGGGGAGAACAGCAATTTTATCTGTGAGTGAATGTTTTCTTTAATATACAATTAGCAGACAGGAGTAATATGGAAGCAACCGGTTTATTTTGTCATGAGTTCGATGACCCTGATGTAAGGCATAGGAGAGCCAGAGAGAGATGGCAAGGTGGAGAAGGAGAATCCTCTGCGGCATCAGCAGCTAGGAGTACTGTGTATGGCTTCATCTGTATCAGGTCGCACTTAACAATTTTGAAAAGCTTCACTTGAAAGAGATTGAGATGACAAATGACATTTCCACATCAGAAGAATACATTGAGAGGGGACTCACAGCAATCTGATTCAGTATTCAAATATCATCCTCAAGCTGCATTGATTAATTTCCTATTAAAGAGGAATGGATTCAGACTGCATGCAAATGTTCTAAAATATTTTTGTACTAATCAAATATGATAAGCTAAAATACGATAGCCTGCTGAAGGATTTATGTGAGGCCAAAACACTTATAGCCACGTTCTTTGACAACCCAGAATCAAAGGAGCTTGAATTGAAATGAAAAAACAAGATTGAAAAGTAAGAATAAGAAATTATTAACAAGAAAACTACTAAACTCTAAAGGGATAAAACTGACTACAAAAAGGGACATATAACTGCCTGGCCTAGAAAGTGTTCCACCAGTGGGGGGGCGATCTAGAGTGTGCTTCCAACCCAATAACAGTTATACAAAATGGGGAAATTATAACAATTCAAGCAGAAATGATGCTGAAACAAGGCCTTTTTTAGACAACACACAAGTAACAGGGAACCAACGACAAGAAAAAGAATGGCCAGAAAAGGGAGGAGGGGTGGAAGAAGAACCATCAAGAATAGAGAGTGCATTGAGGACCAGGAACAATAAAATCAACAATAAATCATAAATCTATCTGAACACACCCTCAATGCAATTGAAATCTCAGTACTTTGAAGAGGTTTGAATTTTGTCCCTAGCCCATCTATTAATGAGTTCAAAATACTAGTGGATTTACATAAGTTCTTTGAGAAAATAAGGCTTAGAACTTTCTTTCATCAAAAACAAAACTCTGCAACAATGGGGACTGCACTATTAAAAGATACAAGGGACAGTGAGGATTTGAATTTTTTGATTACTGCCATACAAGATGAAGGAGCACAGACTGTTGAAACTGATAATGTTCAGGAATATATTGATTTTCACTTGGGGTCAGAAAATGTGGATCTAAATTTGGAAATAATGGAAGGACTTCTTTATCAGGAGCAGATGGGAGATGACCCCTTGATCTTCCAGTTCCAACCCTCAGGTAATACTATTCTGTACACCAACCAACATATTTCAACTTTAAGGAAAGGCAGATTTACAGGCACCTTCACCTTCTGTCCTAATATTCACAACCCTACTATTCAGGGTTTTGAGAGGATACTTTGTAAACAGGTACAGGACATTTTTGCTGCACAGGTTACTCTTAAATACTATAACATGACTAGAGAAGCAAAAACCAACCCAGAGGGACGTGTAGAAACAAATCTGTTGTGATAAAACCAGCAAATAAGGGGGGGGGAACACTGTGCTGTTAAGCAAGGAGCATTATTGTGATCTAGTGCTCTCACTGTTAAATGATGCTAATAATTATTACAAACTGCCTACTGATCCTACTCAGGATTTTAAGAAAGAATTGTTTCAGCTACTCAGACATACTGTTGATAGTGGTATAATTTCTGATAAAGAGTATGAGTTCATTTGCCATGATAACCCCACTATTCCAACTTTCTACATTCTTCCCAAAGTTCATACAAATCTATTGCATCCATCTGGTAGGCCTTTACTGTCAGGATGCAACTCACTCACACAGAATCTAGGGGAATTTATTGATTTTTTTCCTCCATTTAAAAGTTTCTGAACTTCCCTTCTATATAAAAGACACTAAGGACATATTAAATATTGTCAAACATATAGAATGGAAAACAAGTTACAATTGGATTGGTATAGATGTCGAATCCCTCTATATATCCGTTCAACATCACATGAGATTAAGAGCAGTGGAATTCTGAATGGAAGAATGAGCTTGAACTGATAATATCCCACATTAGTTCATCTTAGAGGCCACTGAATTTTTGCCCACTCACATTTATTTAGAATTTCAGGGTGAATTTTATTTATAGAAATGTGGCACTGCTATGGGTGCATCTATGCACCCAGTATTGCTAATTTAGTTGTGGGTTTCTGGGAGAAAACTGTGGTGTTCTCTGATAGCAATCCTTTTGCAAAAAAACATAGCAAACTGGCATCGATTTATTGATGATTTTTCCTGCATATGGGAGAGACCAAATGATATACCTGACATTATGGGATGGCTTAAGACCAACACATTAAACTTGAGGTTTGCATACACAACTTACCCTACTACCACTACTTTTCTGGATCTTGCCTAACCGCAAACAACAACAAAATTGAGACCAAGTGTTTCAGGAACAGCACAACCACTAATTCCCTGCTGTTAGCCAGCAGTGCCTACCCTCCAGCCTTAAAAACACTATTCCATTTGGACAGGTACCTTGACTCAGAAAAAATTCTAGTTCTGACATGGATTTTAATAATTTGACAGATGAACTTTTGAAAAGATTTGAGACAAGAGACTACAACAAAGAACTTCTAAAACAAACAAAAGAAAAAGTTCTTCAAATGAGCAGAGAACATCTCCTCAAGAATGTAGCAAGGGACACAGAAGTAAGAGAAAAATCATCTTTCACTTTTTTTACTGACTACAGTCACATTGAAGGCCAAATAGGTAGCATTGTACATAGAAACTGGCCTATTCTTCTGGGGGACAATACTGTGGGGGCTTCTGTTGCCAACAAACCTAGAGTTACCTTTAACAGATGTGAAAACCTTAGGGATAAGCTGGTTCACAGCAGGATGGCTGTACCTGCCATGACTAAAACTACTTGGCTACCTCAACGTTCTTGTGGCTACTTCAGATATAATCTCTGTAATGTTTGCAAATTTGGGGGTTCCAACCAAAGAATTCATACATCCTACACATAGAAACATTAAGGTAAACATCAGGGAACTTATCACTTGTGATACCCATCACGTTGTGTATGCACTGTGGTGCACTTGTAATTCATTTTACATTGGTAAAACTGTTAGACCTCTTAAACAGAGGTTACAAAAACATATTCATTCTATCACCAGGGGTAAACAGGATACCCCTGTTGGTACACATTTTGCAGATTGTCACTGATCTAAACCTGATGGTTTAAAATTTGTGGACATTGAACATGTGCCACCCATAAAGAATGGGGCTGACAGACCAAACCTGCTTTTACAATGGAAAAGATTGCGGATATACACTTTGCACAGTGTGAACCCCCAAGGACTCAATGATAAATGGGATTTGGAACCATTTTAAAAAAATAAATAGTATTTTGTTATTCTTCTGATTGTACCTCTCTAAAAACTATCTGGTCATGTGTTCTGATTACTTTTGTTGCATTCATTATGTATATTTTTTAGCAATGGTTAAAAATAAAACTGTACTTGTGGACAAATGGTACTGCATATTATTTGGAACTGAATGTTTTTCTCTCTCTGTTTCTCCTCAGGTCTGTTTCCAATTTATTTGGCTGCCCTCCCTCTTCTCTGCTCCTCACTTACAAGGAGGTCCTCTATCAAAGTTGCCTTGCAGTTATTTCTCTGCCTGTTGCCATACCATGTTGGAGGGTTTGTCCAATTTGTATTCATTTCATTGATTGTTGCCATTGTCTTCAATGTTTTACATCAAAAATTTTATTTTCACGGGAGTGGATGTATTGCCCTTTAATATAGCTGCACCACCTAGTGTTTATAATGTATTACAACACTGATTCTTAGCTAAAGTGAAATGTTCTTTATGTTTAATGTCTTACACATGTTTTTCATTTAACTAAATTGATTTTTTAATTGAACCTATTATATAGGGTCACTCTTCACCAATTAACTTTTACCCCCTGATGAAGACTCTGCTTTGAGTTGAAGCACTGGGCTAGTTAGCATTCTGTTTCTTTATGCCTGCGGGTCCTATAGTGCATGAGCGCTGAATAAAATATTTCTTTGTTAAATGTATTGAGATTGGACCAGGATTTATCCCGAACATGGGCTTTGAGTGCTGTTATTTTTACTTTGCTGTTTGTGGGCTGGCAGCCCTAAACTACAGCCCCACTGTCTTCACACCGATCACAGCAAACCTTTATTGCTGTGTTTGTCTTTTCACCCTTAATGCTGAAGATGGCTGGCATTTGTACCATTAGAATTGTAAAAGGGGTTACACAGAACTAATTTGCTTACTTTGTTGCCTACGGCTCCTTACTGGGGGAGAACAGCAATTTTATCTGTGGGTGAATGTTTTCTTTAATATGCAGTTAGCAGACAGGAGTAATATTGAAGCCACCAGTTTATCTTGTCATGCGTTCGATGACATTGATGTAAGGCGTAGGAGAGCCAGAGAGAGATTGCAAGGTGGAGAAGGAGAATTCTCTGCGGCATCAGGAGCTAGGAGTACTGCAAACAACTTCATCTGTATCAGGTCAACATTTAACAATTTTGAAAAGCTTCTCTTGAAAGGGATTGAGATGACATATGACATTTCCACATTAGAAGAATACATTGATAGGGGACTCGCAGCAAGTGGATTGACTATTCAAATATCATCCTCAAGCAGCATCGATTAATTTCCTTTTAAAGAGGAATGGATTCAGACTGTGTGCAAATGTTCTAAAATATTTTTAGAACTACTAATCAAATATGATAAGCTAAAATATGATAGCCTGCTGAAGGATTTATGTGAGGCCAAAACACTTATAGCCACATTCCTTAACCACCCAGAATACAAGTAGCTAGAATTGAAATTAAAAAAAAATTTGAAAAGTATGAATAAGAAATTATTAACAAGATAACTAGTAAACTCCGAAGGGATAAAACTGACTTCAAAAAGGGACATATAACTGCCTGGTCTAGAAAGTGTTCCACCAGCAGGGGCGATCAAGAATGTGCTTCCAACCCAATAACAGTAATACAAAATGGGGAAATTATAACAATTCAAACAGAAATGATGCTGAAACAAGGCCTTTTTCAGACAACACACAAGTAACAGGGAACAAATGACAAGAAAAAGAATGACCAGAAAAGGGAGGGGGCGGACGAAGAACCATAAAGAATAGAGAGAGAATTGAGGACCTGGAACAAGGAAATCAACAATAAATCATACATTTTTCTGAACACACCCTCAATGCAATTGAAATCTCAGTATTTTGAAGAGGTCTGAATTTTGTCCCCACCCCATCTATTAATGAGTTCAAAATACTAGTGGATTTACATAAGTTCTTTCGGGAAATAAGGCTTAGAACTTTCTTTCATCTAAAATAAAACTCTGCAGCAATGGGGACTGCATTATTAGAAGATACAAGGGACAGTGAGGATATGAATTTATTGATTACTGCCATACAAGATGAAGGAGCACAGACTGTTGAAACTGATAATGTTCAGGAATGTATGGATTTTCACTTGGGGTCACAAAATGTGGATCTAAATTTGGAAATAATGGAAGGACTTCTTTATCAGGAAAGGTTGGGAGATGACCACTTGATCTTCCACTTGCAACCCTCGGGTAATACTATTCTGAATGCCAACCAACATATTTCCACTTTAAGGAAAGGCAGATTTACAGGCACATTCACCTTCTGTACTAATATTTATAACCCTACTATTCTGGTATTTGAGAGAATACTTTGTAAACAGGTACAGGACAGGTTTTTGCAGTACAGAATACTCCTAAATACTATAACATGACTAAAGAAGCAAAAAGCGCCCTAGAGGGACTGTGTAGAAACAAATCTGTTGTGATAAAACCAGCAAATAAGGGGGGAAACACTGTGCTGTTAAGTAAGGAGCATTACTGTGATATAGTGCTCTCACTGTTAAATGATGCTAATAATTATTACAAGCTGCCTACTGATCCTACTCAGGATTTTAAGAAAGAATTGTTTTAGCTACTCAGACATACTGTTGATAGTGGTTTAATTAGTGATAAAGAGTATGAGTTTGTTTACCATGATAACCCCACTATTCCAACTTTCTAAATTCTTCCCAAAGTTCATACAAATCTATTGCATCCACCTGGTAGGCCTTTAGTGCCTGGATGCAACTCACTCACACAGAATCTAGAGGAATTTATTGAAATTTTCCTCCATTTAAAAGTTTCTGAACTTCCCTTCTATAGAAAATACAGTAAGGACATATTACATATTGTCAAACATATAGAATGGAAAACAAATTACATTTGGATTGGTATAGATGTCGAATCCCTCTATACATCCATTCAACATCACATGAGATTAAGAGCAGTGGAATTCTGAATGGAAGAATGAGCTTGAACTGATAATATCCCACATTAGTTCATCTTAGAAGCCACTGAATTTTGGCCCACTCACATTTATTTAGAATTTCAGGGTGAATTTTATTTATAGAAATGTTGCACTGCTATGGGTGCATCTATGCACCCAGTTCTGTTAATTTAGTTGTGGGTTTCTGGGCAAAAACTGTGATGGTCTCTGATACCAATCCTTTTGCAAAAAACATAGCACACTGGCATTGATTTATTGATGATTTTTCCTGCATATGGGAGAGACCAAATGATATACCTGACATTATGGGATGGCTTAAGACCAACACATTTAACTTGAGGTTTGCATACACAATTTACCCTACTACCACTACTTTTCTGGATCTTGCTTAACTGCAAACAACAAAATTGAGACCAAGTGTTTCAGGAACAGCACAACCACTAATTCCCTGCTGTTAGCCAGCAATGACCACCCTCCAGCCTAAAAACACTATTCCATTTGGACAGGTACTTTGACTCAGAAAAAATTCTAGTTCAGACATGGATTTTCATAATTTGACAGATGAACTTTTGAAAAGATTTGAGGTCAGAGGCTACAACAAAGAACTTCTACAACAAACAAAAGAAAAAGTTCTTCAAATGAGCAGAGAAAAACTCCTCAAAAATGTAGCAAGGGACACAGAAGTCAGAGAAAAGGCGTCTTTCCCTTTTTTTACTGACTACAGTCACATTGAAGGCCAAATAGGTGGCATTGTACATAGAAATTGGCCTATTCTTCTGGGGGACAATACTGTGCGGGCATGTGTTGCCAACAAACCTAGAGTTACCTTTAACAGATGCATACCTCTCAACTGTCACACATTATGAGGTACGTCACTCATTTTACCTCTCAGAAACCCTTTGTCCATCATGGGGAAGGTGATAGTCCACATTCCCCACTGAGGCTTTAAAGCAGAAATTCATAATAATCTATTATGCTCAGTTATCGAAAAACATGAACATTCGTGCACTGATAGCTGTTGTGTTCTGAGCTTGCAATGCCATGTTAGATGATATGTCACACATTTTGCTCATTTGTCACACATCGTGTCACACATTTTGGTGAAGAAAGGTTGAGAGGTATGAACAGATGTGAAAACCTTAGGAGTAAGCTGGTTCACACCAGGATGGCTGTACCTGCCATGACTACTACTACTTGGCTACCTCAACGTTCTTGTGGCTACTTCAGATATAATCGCTGTAATGTTTGTAAATTTGGGGTTCCAACCAAAGAATTCATACATCATACACATAGAAACATTAAGGTAAACATCAGGGAACTTATCACTTGTGATACCCATCACGTTGTGGATGCACTGCGGTGCACTTGTGATTTATTTTACATTGGTAAAACTGTTAGACCTCTTAAACAGAGGTTACAACAACATATTCATTCTATCACCAGTGGTAAACAGGATACCCCTGTTGGTGCACATTTTGCAGATTGTCACTGATCTAAACCTGATGGTTTAAAATTTGTGGACATTGAACATGTGCCACCTATAAAGAATGGGCCTGACAGGCTAAATCTGCTTTTACAACAGGAAAGATTGCGGATATACACTTTACACAGTGTGAACAACCAAGGACTCAGTGATTAATGGGATTTGGAACCATTTTAAAAAAAGAAATAGTATTTTGTTATTCTTCTGATTGTACCTTTCTAAAAACTATCTGGTCATGTGTTCTGATTACTTTTGTTGCATTCATTATGTATGTTTTTTAGCAATGGTTAAAAATAAAACTGTAGTTGTGGACAAAAGGTGCTGCATATTATTTGGGACTGAATGTTTTTCTCTCTCTCTCTCTGTTTCTCCTCAGGTCTGTTTCCAATTCATTTGGATGCCCTCCCTCTTCTCTGGTCCTCACTTACAAGGAGGTCCTATATCAAAGTTGCCTTGCAGTTATTTCTCTGCCTCTTGCCATGCCAGGCTGGAAGGTTGGTCCAATTTGTATTCATTTCATTCATTGTTGCCATTGTCTTCAATGTTTTACATCAAAAATTTTATTTTCATGGGAGTGGATGTATTGCGCTTTAACATTGCTGGACCACCTAGTGTATATAATGTATTACAACACTGATTCTTAGCTAAAGTGAAATGGTCTTTATGTTTAATGTCTTACACATGTTTTTCATTTAACCAAATTGATTTTTTAATTGAACCTAATATATAGGGTCAGTCTTCACCAATCAACTCTTACCCCTGATGAAGACTCTGCTTTGAGTTGAAGCGCGGGGCTAGTAAGCGTTCTGTTTCTTTATGCCTGCTGGTCCTTCTGTGCATGAGCACTGAATAAAATATTTCATTGTTAAATGTATTGAGATTGGACGTGGATTTATCCCGAACATGGGCTTTGAGTGCTGTTATTTTTACTTTGCTGTTTGTGGGCTGGCAGCCCTAAACTACAGCACCCCCCACTGTCTTCACACCAATCACAGCAAACCTTTATTGCTGTGTTTGTCTTTTCACCCTTAATGCTGAAGACAGCTGGCATTTGTACCATTAGAATCGCAAAAGGGGTTACACAGAACTGATTTGCTTACTTTGCTTTACCTACAGCTCCTTACTGGTGGAGAACAGCAATTTTATCTGTGGGTAAATGTTTTCTTTAATATGCAGTTAGCAGACAGGAGTAATATTGATGCCACCAGTTTATCTTGTCATGCGTTCGATGACATTGATGTAAGGCGTAGGAGAGCCAGAGAGAGATTGCAAGGTGGAGAAGGAAAATCCTCTGCGGCAGCAGGAGCTAGGAGTACTGCGAACAGCTTCATCTGTATCAGGTCAGCATTTAACCATTTTGAAAAGCTTCTCTTGAAAGGGATTGAGATGACATATGATATTTCCACATTAGAAGAATATATTGAGAGGGGACTCGCAGCAAGTAGATTGACTATTCAAATATCATCCTCAAGCAGCATTGATTAATTTCCTTTTAAAGAGGAATGGATTCAGACTGTGTGCAAATGTTCTAAAATATTTTTAGAACTACTAATCAAATATGAAAAGCTAAAATATGATAGCCTGCTGAAGGATTTATGTGAGGCCAAAACACTTATAGCCAGATTCCTTAACCACCCAGAATACAAGGAGCTTGAATTGAAATTAAAAAAAAAAAAAGTTGAAAAGTATGAACAAGAAATTATTAACAAGATAACTAGTAAACTTTGAAGGGATAAAGCTGACTGCAAAAAGGGTCATATAACTGCTTGGTCTAGAAAGTGTTCCACCAGCAGGGGGTGATCTAGAATGTGCTTCCAACCCAATAACAGTAATACAAAATGGGGAAATTATAACAATTCAAACAGAAATGATGCTGAAACAAGGCCTTTTTTAGACAACACACAAGTAACAGGGAACAAATGACAAGAAAAAGAATGGCCAGAAAAGGGAGGAGGGGTGGACGAAGAACCATCAAGAATAGAGAGAGAATTGAGGACCAGGAACAAGGAAATCAACAATAAATCATAAATCTATCTGAACACACCCTCAATGCATTTGAAATCTCAGTACTTTGAAGAGGTCTGAATTTTGTCCCCACCCCATCTATTATTGAGTTCAAAATACTAGTGGATTTACATAAGTTCTTTCGGGAAATAAGGCTTAGAACTTTCTTTCATCTAAAACAAAACTCTGCAACAATGGGGGCTGCATTATTAGAAGATACAAGGGACAGTGAGGATATGAATGTATTGATTACTGCCATACAAGATGAAGGAGCACAGACTGTTGAAACTGATAATGTTCGGGAATGTATGGATTTTCACTTGGGGTCACAAAATGTGGATCTAAATTTGGAAATAATGGAAGGACTTCTTTATCAGGAAAGGCTGGGAGATGACCCCTTGATCTTCCACTTGCAACCCTCAGGTAATACTATTCTGAATGCCAACCAACATATTTCCACTTTAAGAAAAGGCAGATTTACAGGCACATTCACCTTCTGTACTAATATTTATAACCCTACTATTCAGGTTTTTGAGAGGATACTTTGTAAACAAGTACAGGATATTTTTGCAGCACAGGTGTCTCCTAAATTCTATAACATGACTAGAGAAGCAAAAACCGCCCTAGAGGGACTTTGTAGAAACAAATCTGTTGTGATAAAACCAGCAAATAAGGGGGGAAACACTGTGCTGTTAAGTAAGGAGCATTATTGTGATATAGTACTCTCACTGTTAAATGATGCTAATAATTATTACAAACTGCCTACTGATCCTACTCAGGATTTTAAGAAAGAATTGTTTTAGCTACTCAGACATTCTGTTGATAGTGGTTTAATTACAGATAAAGAGTATGAGTTTGTTTACCATGATAACCCCACTATTTCAACTTTCTAAATTCTTCCCAAGGTTCATACAATTCTATTGCATCCACCTGGTAGGCCTTTAGTGTCTGGATGCAACTCACTCACACAGAATCTAGAGGAATTTATTGATTTTTTCCTCCATTTAAAAGTTTCTGAACTTCCCTTCTTTAGAAAAGACAGTAAGGACATATTAAATATTGTCAAACCTATGGAATGGAAAACAAGTTACAATTGGATTGGTATAGATGTCGAATCCCTCTATACATCCATTCAACATCACATGAGATTAAGAGCAGTGGAATTCTGAATGGAAGAATGAGCTTGAAATGATAATATCCCACATTAGTTCATCTTAGAAGCCACTGAATGTTTGCCCTCTCACATTTATTTAGAATTTCAGGGTGCATTTTATTTATAGAAATGTGGCACTGCTATGGGTGCATCTATGCACCCAGTTCTGCTAATTTAGTTGTGGGTTTCTGGGCAAAAACTGTGGTGGTCTCTGATACCAATCCTTTTGCAAAAAACATAGCACACTGGCATTGATTTATTGATGATTTTCCTGCATATGGGAGAGACCAAATGATATACCTGACATTATGGGATGGCTTAAGACCAACACATTTAACTTGAGGTTTGCATACACTACTTACCCTACTACCTCTACCTTTCTGGATCTTGCTTAACTACAAACAACAACAAAATTTGAGGACAGAGGCTACAACAAAGAACTTCTAAAACAAACAAAAGAAAAAGTTCTTCAAATGAGCAGAGAAAATCTCCTCAAGAATGTAGCAAGGGACACAGAAGTCAGAGAGAAAAAGCGTCTTTCCCTTTTTTACTGACTACAGTCACATTGAAGGCCAAATAGGTGGCATTGTACATAGAAATTGGCCTATTCTTCTGGGGGACAATACTGTGGGGGCTTCTGTTGCCAACAAACCTAGAGTTACCTTTAACAGATGTGAAAACCTTAGGAATAAGCTGGTTCACAGCAGGATGGCTGTACCTGCCATGACTACCACTACTTGGCTACCTCAACGTTCTTCTGGCTACTACAGATATAATCGCTGTAATGTTTGTAAATTTGGGGTTCCAACCAAAGAATTCATACATCATACACATAGAAACATTAAGGTAAACATCAGGGAACTTATCACTTGTGATACCCATCACTTTGTGTATGCACTGTGGTGCACTTGTAATTTATTTTACTTTGGTAAAACTGTTAGACCTCTTAAACAGAGGTTACAACAACATATTCATTCTATCACCAGTGGTAAACAGGATACCCCTGTTGGTACACATTTTGCAGATTGTCACTGATCTAAACCTGATGGTTTAAAATTTGTGGACATTGAACATGTGCCACCCTTAAAGAATGGGCCTGACAGACCAAACCTGCTTTTACAACAGGAAAGCATGCGGATATACACTTTACAGAGTGTGAACCCCCAAGGACTCAATGATAAATGGGATTTGGAACCATTTAAAAAAAAAAAATAGTATTTTGTTATTCTTCTGATTGTACCTCTCTAAAAACTATCTGGTCATGTGTTCTGATTACTTTTGTTGCATTCATTATGAATATTTTTTTGCAATGGTTAAAAATAAAACTGTAGTTGTGGACAAATAGTGCTGCATATTATTTGGAACTGAATGTTTTTCTCTCTCTGTTTCTCCTCAGGTCTGTTTCCAATTCATTTGGCTGCCCTCCCACTTCTCTGGTCCTCACTTACAAGGAGGTCCTATATCATTGTTGCCTTGCAGTTATTTATCTGCCTGTTTCCATGCCATGCTGGAGGGTTGGTCCAATTTGTATTCATTTCATTCATTGTTTCCATTGTCTTCAATGTTTTACATCAAAAAATTTTATTTTCATGGGAGTGGATGTATTGCGCTTTAATATAGCTGCACCACCTAGTGTTTATAATGTATTACAACACTGATTCTTAGCTAAAGTGAAATGGTCTTTATGTTTAATGTCTTACACATGTTTTTCATTTAACTAAATTGATTTTTTAATTGAACCTATTATATAGGGTCACTCTTCACCAATTAACTCTTACCCCTGATGAAGACTCTGCTTTGAGTTGAAGCGCTGGGCTAGTAAGTGTTCTGTTTCTTTATGCCTGCTGGTCCTTCAGTGCATGAGCACTGAATAAAATATTTCATTGTTAAATGTATTGAGTTTATACCTGGATTTATCCCGAACATGGGCTTTGAGTGCTGTTATTTTTACTTTGCTGTTTGTGGGCTGGAAGCCCTAAACTACAGCAGCCCCCACTGTCTTCACACTGATCTCAGCAAACCTTTATTGCTGTGTTTGTCTTTTCACCCTTAATGCTGAATATGGCTGGCATTTGTACCATTAGAATCGCATAAGGGGTTACACAGAACTGATTTGCTTACTTTGCTTTAGCTACGGCTCCTTACTGGGAGAGGACACCATTTTTATCTGCGGGTTTAAGTTTTCTTTGATATGCAGTTAGCAGACTGGAATAACATTGACGCCACCAGTTTATCTTGTCATGAGTTTGATGACCCAGATGTAAGGCTTAGGAGAGTCAGAGATGGATTTCATGGTGGAGAAAGAGAATTCTGTGTGGCGTCAGCAGCTAGGAGTACTGCGTACAGCTTCATCTGTATTGGGTCAGCATTTAACAATTTTGAAAAGCTTCACTTGAAAGAGATTGAGATGACATATGACATTTCCACATTAGAAGTATACAGTGTGAGACAGTACAGGAGGGCTGCAGTGTTTTGTTAGGAGCAAGACTATGGATATTCAACATACTTTATTACACTGTCTGTCACTTGGGAGGGCTCCTGGAAGTTCCTGCCCATTTGTAGTTTTAAGGGGGTTTGCTGTGGACTACTATAAGGGTCCAGAAGTGCTATTTTAAATTTTTGTGAAGTGTCCATTTCTGCCAATGTGCAGCGGGGACTTTACACCTTAAGGGCACAACTCTATGTTTATTTATTGATTTTGGGCACTAAAAGAATTACGACCCACTAAAGCACTTCCAGGTCCAGAGCTATATCTGCCCGCATCTCTGTGAGCATTGTTTTGTATACAACAAATGTTTTCTGCACTCTCCCTATGCTGTGAGACACTCTGTGTGAGACAGTACAGGAGGGCTGCAGTGTTTTGTTGGGAGCAAGACTACTAGTATTCAGTATACTTTATTACACTGTCTGTCACTTGGGAGGGCTCCAGGAAGTTTCTGCCCAGTTGTAGTTTTAAGGGGGTTTGCTGTGGACTGCAATAAGGGTCCAGAAGCGCTATTTTTAATTTTTGAGAACTGGGTCAGTTTCTGCTAATGTGCAAAGGGGACTTTACTCCTTAAGGGCACAACTAATCACAACCCGCCTAAGCACTACTGGGTCCAGAGCTATATCTGCTCGCATCTCTGCGAGCGGGGTGAGCACGTGGCTCTACGCATGGAGACATGTGCCAGGACACGCGCATTAGCGTATGTCTAGAGTGTCAAGAGGGTCTAGACGGATAGAAGGGCTCAAAATTCTGTGTAATTAAGTAAAGTTAAACATGTTTGCAAGTATGTATTCGTGTCTTTAATATTAATATATTACATTGTGTTTGATATAAAATAAAGTGAATTGCACTATGGCTTCACTGGATTTAATTGATTTAAACCATTCTGCATTGACAGCTCATTCGACCATTTTTCACCACAGGTTTGTATTCTGGGAGATTATTCTACCGTTCCTTTCAAAGAGAAAAGATACTATATGGCCATTATTTCCCTGACAGTAAAACGGCTTATTCTCCGATACTGGAAGGACTAACATGCAATTTCTTATCTTGAATGGATTAAGGAGTTGTTATATAACTTAGGAATTGAAAAAGCCATTGCTAGCTTATGAGGTAAGCTTCCCCTGTATAAATCTAGATGGGACAAGTTTTTCATGCTTTGGTCTCTCTCCTTTTCCTCCTAATGAATCTAGTTGGGAATAGTGTAGGGAGGATATGGTCCCAGTAGGCTGCCCTGCAAGAATTCAAAGATGAAACACTTAGGGTCTCACACATGATTGGGAGAGGGCACCATCGGTGAATGTATTAGTGGCTCTGGGGGATAGGTGGGGGGGCAGGGGTTGGGGGAGGTAGGAGGGGGAATGCATACTATTTGACTGGAGGGCATGTAGAGATTCTCTCTTTGTTTTTTGTGCTTTATGTACGATAAGCAAGTTATCGAGTCATAACTGTATGGCACTTGTATCTTCGAGTTCTCATGCCATTGTACCAATATATGTATGTATGTAAAGATGTATGATTCATGTCAAAGGGTTGTACTTGATGGTAAAAGAATAAAGTTTATTTAATTTCAAAAAATTTACAGCTCATTCAGGTGTTTTAGGGATGCAGTGTATATTGTGTAAAATATTTACTGGTATTATTGAGGTCATTTCAAATGAGTCCTATCAATGTAACAAATGTCTGGAGAATATTGAACTGAAACAGGAGATAAATTTGTTTTCCTTAAGATTGAAACAGTTAGAAATTAGTCGAATCAATATGTCTGAACAGTTTAATCGTTTAAATGCCTCTAATCCGTATACTGATTCTCACATTATTAATAATACTCAGTGGCCCATTGATGTTACTTCACTACATGAGGTAGTTAATGATCAGCAATTGGGTGATAATTTATTACCTACCCCCATACCTTCTAAACCTGCATCCCCTATAAATGTAGTTTTCAACAAAAAAAGAGCTAGGGAGGAAGATGTAACTGAAGAGGTAAATGATAGTGGTTGGTGTAAAGTTCAACATTCCAGGAGAACAAAAAAAGGAAGAAAGGCTGAACACTATTCTATTCCATTATCAAATAGATTTGATTGTTTTCAACCCTTGCTTTGTCAGCCATCTGATGTCAATGAATTACCTCATAGCCTAATTGGTAGTAATCATAGACATGATTCATTGTTAACAAGTAATGTCACTCCCTCGGATCTGATATCGTTAGTTCCTGATCACCCCCTGATTGACTTCTCAATGGATATTGGCTTACAAAATTCTGATGTACCTAATGTTAATTGCAGTACTTCCCCTTCAGAGCATCCCACTAAACAGATTCTGGTTATCGGTGATTCCATGATTAAGTATCTGGATACAGCCATTTGTAATCCAGATAAAGTTAATAGAACATGTACAAGTTTTAGTGGTGCTAAGATTTGCGATATTTCTAGTATGTTAGACAATATTTTGTATAATTGTGGTGGTAATCCTTTAGTTGTTATACATGTGAGTGTCAATAATATCCCTCATGATTCAATTCAGGACATTAAGTCTGCTTTTGTAGGGTTAATAAACAAATTGGTGGATGTTGGCTGTCAAATCAATATATCTGAAATACTTCCTGTACCCTGTTATTCATTTCATTTTAATCATAAAATCAAGATCATTAATAATTGGCTTCACCAATGGTGCCTTCAACAAGAAATCAACTGTATTACCCATTGGGAAATTTTTGATGGCAGAAATGATCTGTTTAGTAGGGATAGACTGCATTTAAGTCGAAAGGGAAATGCTGTCTTGAGTAACCAATTTTTATCCTTGATTGATGATCATTTAAACTAGATCGTGGGGTGAGGGGAAAGGTTAAACAGTTATCACCCCCATTATAATAACTCCATAATTGAATAAAAAGATGCATGTTCTCAGTTTCAATGCTAGAGGTTTAACTAAGAAGATGGATAAGCTACAGTTAAAAACTTTAGATTATGATGTGGATATTATCTCCATATGTGAAACCTGGGGAGATGATAAATCTTCATGGGAAGGTTGTCTGAGTGATTATAAATCATACAGATTAAATAGACCAACTAGAAGGTGTGGTGGTGTAGCTTGGTTTTTAAAACCAATCTGAATACAGTTGACATTACTAATTGCATAAAAACACATAACATATTTACTGAAACTATTTGGGTCAAATTTTATTTGACCCAAAATGATTTTCTTATTTTTGGTAGTTGTTACCATCCTCCCAATTCACCAGTTTATTTAATAGATGCAATTTTAACAGAATTTGAACTGGCATGTGAAATTGAACAAGTTATAATTGTTGGCGATTTCAATTTTGGAAACATCGATTGGTCTAATTCTACTGCTACAGGTGGTAAGGGAATTATGTTTCTCTCAACTTGTCTTGAGCTTAATGTATTACAACATATTACTATGCCTACTAGGGAGGACAATATTCTTGACCTTGTAATTAGTAATGATTTGGTACCAATTACTGACTTGAGTGTTCAAGATCCAATAGCGGGAAGTGATCATAATACTATCCTTTTCGCTATTGAGAAAATACATTCCTCTACTAATAACAAATCTATTATCTGTCTCTATAATAAAGTAGATTTGAAGTCTGTTGATAGAGTTATGGAGGAGATTGATTGGAATTTTGCATTATCTAATTCAAGTCCTGAAAATTTTTGGCTTACATTTAAATCTATTATCTCAAATATAAGAGATAACCATATCCCTTTTAAGTTCAAAGTTCAGAATAAAAAATGGTCTCCAAAATGGCTTAACACATCTATAAAAAAAATTTATTAAAATAAAAAAGAAAACATATAACGATTATTTGAGGAATAAATCTAACATTACCTGGGAGGCATGTAGAAAGATACAGTCCAGATGTAAATCGTCTATAAAGAGGGCAAAATCATCTTGGGAATCTAGGTTAGCAAAATCTGCAAATAAGAATAACATGAAAGATTTGTATTCCTATATTAATTCTTTAAAGAAAACAGGTTGCCAGGTTGGTCCTATTGTACATCATGGTGATATCGTGCACAATCCTAATAAGATGGTCGATATATTTAATACAGAGTTCTGCAAAATCTTCACAGGTTTGGATACCATCCCTGTAAATATTAATAGTGGGATTGATTCTGTCATAACCTTTGATGAAAGACATATTTATGATAAATTGATTTCCTTAAAGGGTAAATATTGTTCAGGTCCTGATAGATTGGCTGGGCATTTATTATTCTTATTAGCCAAATATATTGCATGGCCTTTAAAAATTATATTTGAAATTTCTTTATTGGAAAACTATGTTCAAGATGATTGGAAAAGAGCAAATGTCATACCAATTCATAAGAAGGGTTTAAAAGATAACTATGAGAACTATCGACCTATCAGTTTGACCTCCACAGTCTGCAAGGTATTGGAGAGTCTTATTAAAGATATTATTACATCAATCCTAAACATTCATGATACTGAACAGCATGGTTTTAGGAAGGGTAGAAGTTGCCTAATCAATCTGCTTTCTTTTTATGAGAATATCAGTGAGTATCTGGATCATAACATTCCATGTGATGTTATTTACATCGATTTTAGTAGAGCATTTAACATTATGCCTCATACGGTGCTTATTTCTAAGTTATGTGACATCAATATCAACCGTCATATTATAAATTGGATTGGCAATTGGTTGAGAGATAGGACACAGTGTGTTCTTATTGACAGATTCAGCTCAGGGGTAGGATATGTTTCTAGCGGTGTCCCACAGGGTTCTATGTTGGGCCCTTGTCTTTTTCAGGCATTTATTGTGGATTTGACTGATGAATGCCAGTCTATTTCTATTAAATATGCTGATGATGTAAAAATTGGTGGTTCATGTCTAGGCATTATGCACTCTACCATCATACAAAATGACCTAGATAATATTACTCTCTGGGTAGATAAGTGGGGTATGAAACTGAATTTGACAAATGCAAAGTTATGCATTTGGGATCTAATAACACAGATTACACATATCAATTATATAGAACAGACTTAGTTAGCTCTTTTGATGAAAAAGATCTGGGTATTAGTATTTCCAATGACATATGTTATAATAAGCATATTCAAGATACTATTAATAAGTCCAACAGAGTGATGTGGTCTATTTTATGTAATATTAGATCACGTAAATCTGAGGTTCTTGTACCTCTGTTTGGATACTATGTTAGGCCTCACTTGGAATATGCTGCTCAGTTGTGGTCTTCTTATAAAAAAATTGCTAGTAATTCTTTGGAAAATGTTCAAAGACGGTTCACAAAGAAAATTTTGGGATTAAAGAATAACACTTGTAATGATAGGCTTCAGATATAAAAATTAATATCTTTATCTACCTGTCTTCTTAGAGGTGATTTGCTTCTTCTTTTCGATATAATTAAAGACCCTGTCATTATGACTGATTTAAATCTACAGTTTAAAGAATATTCTTATAATGTTAGAGGTCATCCTTTACAACTAATTAGGAATAAATTTAGGCACAAAAGCCGACAATATTTTTTTACATTAAGAGTTGTGGGTCCTTGTAAGAATGTACCTATTAGTGTTGTTATTAGTGAAAATAAGAACATTTTCAAGTAAAGACTTGATCAATTAATTTGCAATGGCTTTGCCTTATCATATTATCCTCTCGCTTAGTATAAGAGCATTATGGGCTAACACCCCCTTGCTCTTCACATAACCTTAGTATGAACATTGAGAGGGGACTCGCAGCAAGCAGATTGAGTATTCAAATATCATCCTCAAGCAGCATTGATTAATTTCCTTTTAAAGAGGAATGGATTCAGACTGCATGCAAATGTTCTAAAATATTTTTAGAACTATTAATCAAATATGATAAGCTAAAATACGATAGCCTGCTGAAGGATTTATGTGAGGCCAAAACACTTATAGCCATATTCCTTGAATACCCAGAATACAAGGAACTTGAATTGAAATGAAAAAACAAGGTTCAAAAGTTTGAATAGAAATTATTAACAAGAAAACTACTTAACTACTAAGGGATAAAACTGACTATGAAAAGGGACACATAACTGCCTAGGCTAGAAAGTGTTCCACCAGCAGGGGGCGATCTAGAGTGTGCTTCCATCCCAATAACAGTAATAGAAAATGGAAATCATAACAATTCAAGCAGAAATGATGCTAAAACAAGGCCTTTTTGGACACAACAGGTAACAGGGAACCAACTACAAGAAAAGAATGAACAGAAGAGGGAGGAGGGTGGAAGAAGAACTATCAAGAATAGAGAGCATTGAGGACTAGGAACAACGAAATAAACTATAAATCATAAATCTATCTGAACTCACCCTCACTGCAATTGAAATCTCAGTACTTTGAAGAGGTTTGAATTTTGTCCCCACCCCATTTATTAATGAGTTTAAAATACTGGTGGACTTACTAAAGTTCTTACGGAAAACAAGGCTTAGAACTTTTTTTCATCAAAAACAAAACTCTGCAACAATGGGGAGTGCATTATTAGAAGATTCAATGGACAGTGAGGATTTGGATTTATTGATTATTGCCATACAAGATGAAGAAGCACAGACTGTTGAAACTCATAATGTTCAGCAATATATGGATTTTAACTTGGGGTCACAAAATGCGGATCTAAATTTGGAAATAATTTAAGGACTTCTTTATCAGGAACAGATGGGAGATGACCCCTTGATCTTTCAGTTGCAACCCTCAGGTAACACTATTCTGAATGCCAACCAACATATTTCCACTTAAGGAAAGGAAGATTTACAGGCACCTTCACCTTCTGTCCTAATATTTATAACCCTACTATTCAGGTTTTGAAAGGGTAGATTGTAAACAGGTACAGGACATTTTGCTACACAGGTTACTCATAAATGCTATAACATGACTAGAGATGCAAAAACTGCCCTAGAGGGACTGTGTAAAAACAAATCTGTTGTGATAAAACCAGCAAATAAGGGGGGAAACACTGTGCTGTTAAGTAAAGAGCATTATTGTGATATAGTGCTCTCACAGTTAAATGATGATAATAATTATTACAAACTGTCTACTGATCCTACTCAGGATTTTAAGAAATAATTTTTTCAACTACTCAAACATACTGTTGATAGTGGTTTAATTTCTGATAAAGAGTATGAGTTTATTTGCCATGATAACCCCACTATTCCAAGTTTTTACATTCTTCCCAAAGTTCATACAAATGTATTGCATCCACCTGGTAGGCCTTTAGTTTCAGGGTACGACTCACTCACACAGAATCTAGGGGAATTTATTGATTTTTTCCTACAATTGAAAGTTTCTGAACTTCCCTTTTATATAAAATACAATAAGGACATATTAAATACTGTCAAAGATATAGAATGGAAAACAAGTTACAATTGGATTGGTATAGATGTTGAATCCCTCTATACATCCATTCAACATCACACAGGATTAAGAGCAGTGGAATTCTGGATGGAAGAATGAGCTTGAACTGATAAAATCCCATGTGAGTATATCTTAGAAGCCACAGAATTTTTGCTCACTCTCAATTATTTAGAATTTCAGGGTGAATTTTATTTACAGAAATGTGGAACTGCTATGGGTGCATCTATGACACCCAGTTCTGCTAATTTAGTTGTAGGTTTCTGGGAGAAAACTATGATGGTCTCTGATACCAATCATTTTGCAAAAAAACATAGCACACTGGCATCGATTTATTGATGATATTTCGTGCATATGTGAGGGACCAAATGATTTATCTGACTTTATGGGATGGCTTAAGACCAACACATTTACAGTGGCGTGAAAAGTATTTGCCCCTTCCTGATTTTCTCTATTATTGCATATTTGTCACACTGGATGTTTTCAGGTCTTTGAGAAAATGTAATATTAGACAAAGGGAACCTGAGTGAACAAATAACTTTTTTTTTTAATTTCACTTATTTAATGAAAAAGTTAACCAACACCAACTGGCACTGTGAAAAAGTAATTGCCCCTTACACTTAATAACTGGTTATGCCACATTTAGCTGCAATGACTGCAACCAAACACTTACTATAATTCAATATCAGTCTTTCACATCGCTGTGGAGGAATTTTAACCCACTCTTCCTCACAGAACTGCTTTAATTCAGTAACATTTGGTAGGTTTTCGAGCATGAACTGCTCGTTTCAGGTCCTGCCACAGCATCTCTATTGGGTTTAAGTCTGGACTTTGACTAGGCCACTCCAAAACTTTAATTTTACTTCTTTTTAGCCATTCTGAAGTGGACTTGCTTTTGTGTTTTGGATCATTGTCTTGCTGCATGACCCAACTACGCTTCAGCTTCAGCTGACGGAAGGATGACTGGACATTCACCTTAAGAATTTTCTGGTACAGAGCAGAATTCATGGTTCCTTTAATTATGGCAAGTCATCCAGGTCCTTAGGCAGCAAAGCATCCCCACACCATCACACTACCACCACCATGTTTGACTGTTGGTATGGTGTTCTTACTGTGGAATGCTGTGTTTGCTTTACGCGACATTATGGGATCCATGTTGTCCAAAAGTTCCACTTTGGACTCATCTGTCCATAGAACATTTTCCCAAAAGGCTTGTGGATCATCCAGGTGCTTCTTGGCAAATAAGAGACGAGCGTTTATTTTCTTCTTGGTTAGCAGTGGTTTCCGCCTTGCTACTCTCACATGAAGCCCATTTTTGCCCAGTCTCTTTCTGATTGTGGAGTCATGAACACTGACCTTAGCTGAGGCAAGAGAAGCCTGCAGTTCTTTGTATGTTGTTTTAGGATCCTTTGAGACTTCTTGGATGATTTTACACTGCGCCCTTGGAGTAATTTTGGCAGGCCACCCACTCCTGGGAAGGTTCACTACTGTTCCAAGTGTTCTCCATTTGGAGATTATGGCTCTCACTGTGGTTCGATGGAGTCCCAGAGCCTTAGAAATAGCTTTGTAACCCTTTCCAGACTGATAGAGGGCAACAAATTTTTTTCTGATCTTTTCAGGAACTTCCTTTGATCATGGCATAATGTGCTTGTTGAATCTTTGTGCTGGCAACGTGACTCTGATGGTAAGGGCCAAAATAAGTGAGGTTTATATTGAGCAGGGCTGGCTGTTATCAAGCCTGGCTGTGTTCAATCAGCTGACTCTAATTATCCCTTTAATTGGGTTGATTTAACTAGGGGGCAATTACTTTTTCACACAGTGCCAGTTGGTGTTGGTTAACTTTTTTCATTAAATAAATGAAATAAGTAAAAAAAAAAAAAGTGTTATTTGTTCACTCAGGTTCCCTTTATCTAATATTATATTTTGTCTAAAGACCTGAAAACATCCAGTGTGACAAATATGCAATAATAGAGAAAATCAGGAAGGGGGCAAATACTTTTTCACGCCACTGTAACTTGAGGTTTACATACACAACTTACCCTAGTACCACTACTTTTCTGGATCTTTGCCTAATTGCAAACAACAACAACATTGAGACCAAGTGTTTCAGGAAGAACACAGCCACTAATTCCCTGTCGTTAGCCAGCAGTAACCTCCCCCACAACCTTAAAAACACTATTCCATTTGGACAGGTACCTAGACTCAGAAGAAATTGTAGTTCTGACATGGAGTTTAATAATCAGACAGATGAACTTTTGAAAAGATTTGAGGCCAGAGGCTACAACAAAGAACTTTTAAAACAAACAAAGAAAAAGTTCTTCAAATGAGCAGAAAATCTCCTCAAGAATGTAGCTAGGGACACAGAAGTAAGAGAAAAGTGTCTTTCACTTTTTACTGATTACAGTCACATTGAAGGCCACATAGGCAGCACTGTACATAGAAATTGGCCTATTCTTCGGGGGCCAATTCTGTATGGGCTTCTGTTGGCAATAATCCTAGTTACCTTTAACAGATGTGAAAACCTTCGGGATAAGCTGGTTCACAGCAGGATGGCTGTACCTGCCATGGCTACCACTTTTGGCTACCTCAATGTCCTTGTGGCTACTACAGATATAATCGAAGTAATTTTTGTAATTTTGGGGTTGCAACCAAAAATTCATACATCCTACACATACAAACATTAAGGTAAACATCAGGAACTTATCACTTGTGATACCCTCATCGTTGTGTATGCACTGTGGTGCACTTGTAATTTATTTTACATTGGTGAAACTGTTAGACCTCTTAAGCAGAGGTTACAAGAACATTTTCATTCTATCACTAGTGGTAAACAGGATATCCCAGTTGGTACACATTTTGCAGATTGTCACTGATCTAAACCTGATGGTTTAAAACTTGTGGACATTGAACATGTGCCACCCATAAAGAATGGGGCTGACAGACCAAACCTGCTTTTACAACGGGAAAGTATCTGGATATACACTTTACACAGTGTGAACCCCCAAGGACTCAATGATAAATGCTATTTGAAACCATTTAAAAAAAAAGAAGTAGTATTTTGTTATTCTTCTGATTGTACCTCTCTAAAAATTAGCTGGTCATGTGATCTAATTGCTTTTGTTGCATTCAATATGAATATTTTTTAGCAATGGTTAAAAGTAAAACTGTAGTTGTGGACAAATGGTACTGCACGTTATTTGGAACTTAATGTTTTTCTCTATCTGTTTCTCCTCAGGTTTGTTTCCATTTCATTTGGCTGCTCTCCAGCTCCTCTGGTCCTCACTTACAAGGAGGTCCTATGACAAAGTTGCCTTGCAGTTATTTCTCTACCTGTTGCCATGCCATGCTGGAGGTTTGGTCCAATTTGTATTCATTTAATACATTGTTCCCAATGTCTTCAATGTTTTACATCAGCAATTGTATTTTCTCAGCAGTGGATGTATTGTGCTTTAATATAGCTGCACCACGTAGATTTTATAATGTATTACAACACTGATTCTTAGCTAAAGTGAAATGGCCTTTATGTTTAATGTCTTACACATGTTTTTCATTTAACTAAATTGATTTTTTAATTGGATCTATCATATAGGGTCACTCTTCACCAATTAACTGTTACCCCCTGATGAGACTCTGTTTTGAGTCGAAGCTCTGGGGCTAGTAAGCATTCTGTTTCTGTATCCCTGCTGGTCCTTCAGTGCATGAGCACTGAATAAAATATTTCAGTGTTAAATATATTCAGTTTGGACCTAGATTTATTCATAACATGGGCTTGGAGTGCTGTTATTTTTACTTTGCTGTCTGTGGGCTGGTAGCCCTAACCTACAGCACCCGGCCCACTGTCTTCACACCGATCACAGCAAACCTTTTTTGTTGTGTTTGACTTTTCACCATTAATGCTGCAGATGGCTGGTGTTTCTACCATTACAATCATATTTGGGGTTACACAGAACTGATTTGCTTACTTTGCTTTGCCTACTGCTCCTCACTGGGTGAGAACAGCAATTTTATCGGTGGGTGAATGTTTTCTTTAATATGCAGTTAGCAGACAGGAGTAATATTGAAACCACCGGTTTATCTTGTCATGGGTTCGATGACCCTGATGTAAGGCGGAGAGCTAGAGAGATTGCAAGGTGGAGAAGGAGAATCTCGGCAGCATCAGCAGCTTGAGTACTGCGAACAGCTTTATCTGTATCAGGTCAGCATTTAATGATTTTGAAAGCTTCTTTTGAAAGAGATGGAGATGACATATGACATTTCCACATTAGAAGAATACATTGAGAGGAGACTTGCAGCAAGTGGATTGAGTTTTCAAATATCACCCTCAAGCGGCATTAATTAATTTCCTTTTAAGAGGAGTGGATTCAGACTGCATGCAAATGTTCTAAAATATTTTTAGAACTACTAATCAAATATGATAAGCTAAAATACAATAGCCTGCTGAAGGATTTATGTGAGGCCAAAACACTTATAGCCACATTCCTTGACCACCCAGAATACAAGGAGCTTGATTTGAAATGAAAAAACAAGGTTCAAAACTATGAATTAGAAATTATTAACAAGAAAACTGCTAAACTCCTAAGGGATAAAACTGACTATGAAAAGGACACATAACTGCCTGGGCTAAGAGTGTTCTACCAGCAGGGGAAATCTAGAGTGTGCTTTCAACCCAATAACAGTAACAAAAATTGGGGAAATCATAGCAATTCAAGCAGAAATTATGCTAAAAAAGGCCTTTTTATGTTGGCTTGCCGCGCTTGCACCGCAGTCAACATATTGGGAGAGTGCAGCTTTGGGGGCGCAGCTGCTGTTGGGTGAATGCAGGGCACACATCAGTAGGTGCGTCCCTCATTCCCCAATAATCCAGCATGCTAGCACTGACACCAACATTATGTAAAGTGGACAAAACTTCTAAACAAAGTGCTGCTGCAACCAAAGACATGCTCATCATGCAGCGTCACTTTGTTTAGAAGTTATGTCCACTTTACTACATGCCGTCCCCCCAGTACAGGGTGCCATGCTGGGAGACCACCCCAGTGTGGCAACTGATGCCATGGCCGACGGGGGTGCCCAATCCCTCGGCTCCACTATCCCCCAGTAGAGGTTCCACGCTGGGAGCCCACCCTAGCGTGGCAGCACTGATGCCATAGCTGGCAGAATTGCCCAATCCCCGTCAGCTCCATGCCCCCAACCATTCTTCTGCCCACGCTGAGGAGCCCACCCCAAGCATGTGCAAACGTCTCCAAGGTCAGTTTTTTTTTAACCTGCAAATTAAAAACGGTCCCACAGCGCCTCCCTGACCCCCCACAACCTGCACCCACCAATGTGCACTCCTGCCTCCCCACACCCCTTCACCCACAATTACCCAGAGTCTGGCGTGATGATCTTCGGTGGACCGGGAACATGTCTGCACTCTTCAAAGCCGACCGCGAACTGAGGAAATGCCGGTAAGCTGTATAATGGGCTAGATAGGGTTTTTTTCATCTTTGTTGCATATCTCAGGCATTTTTTGGAATTTTTGCACCAAATTTTCAACATGGGGATTTTGGGGCCTCTCCTCATGAATTCTGTCACTGTCATGGCATTTATCGGCCTCGAAAGGTGATTTCGCAGTCACTGCATGAAATCACCTTTCAGGGCCCATTAATGAAATGACAGTGGCGGTGTTCATGAGGTGCCCTCTTAAAAAGCCTAAGTTCCAAATTTGGTGGAAAAAATCCAACAAATGCCTGTTTTACGAGCATGCGTTGACAGTTGCTATGCAGGCTCGTAACTTCGAGCGATATTCACAATATTTTACTGCCGGATTTTCAGCATTGTTTCATTTTTGTACACCTCCTTGTGAACAGTACAGCTGTCATTTTCCACATCCTACCGGAAATGTGTTTCCGCACTTCCGGCGCACAATAGCGCAGTCGCTGTGGGAAATCAGTGTTTGGGCCAGATTATGAAAATGACAGTGACACAGTTCATGAGCAGAGGACCTAAAATGCCTATGTTGAAAATTTGGTGATGATACTCCATAAAATAACTGTGTTACGAGCATGCATTGCCAGATTGCATGCACGCTTGTACCGTCATGCATTTGTGATATTTTCAGTCTGGATTTTCACCATTGCCATTTTTCCACACCTCTTGATGAACAGTACAGCCATCATTTGACATATCGTCCCCAAAATGTGTTTACGCACTTCGAGCAGAATAGCGTGGTTGCTGTCTTGAAATCACTATGAGGAAACTTTGAGGAAATAACAGTGACACTGTACATGAGCAGAGGTGCTAAAATGCCTATGTTGAAAATTTGGTGCTGAACGCCCATAAAATGGCAGTGTTGCAAGCATGCATTGCATATTTCACACACACCCTAGTAGCTTCGCAAATTTGGTATATTTACATGCCACATTTTCAACACTGGCATTTTTTTACACCTCCTTATGAACTGTGCAGCTGTCATTTTTCACATCCTGACCGACATGTTTTCCCGCACTGCACTACCAAACACCCAAAGGGACACCCTAATGCTTGTCACTCTCTGCAGGGTGGGGGTGGGTTGGCATCAGTTCAATTCTTCACAGCCATTCCTATGATGCATCTGTCTATCTCCTGCACTACCAATGCCAATGCCAGCAAGCCAACATTCGGCATTGACAAATGCTTGTTTAGACAACACACAGGTAACAGGGAACCAAAGACAAGAAAAAGAATGACCAGAAAAGGGAGGAAGGGTGGAAGAAGAACTATCAAGAACAGAGAGAGCATTGAGGACCAGGAACAAGGAAATCAACTATAAATCTTAAATCTATCTGAACTCACCCTCACATCAATTGAAATCTCAGTACTTCGAAGAGGTTTGAATTTTGTCCCTACCCCACCTATTAATGAGTTCAAAATACTGGTGGGCTTACAAAAGTTCTTTCGGAAAATAAGGCTTAGAACTTTCTTTCATCAAAAACAAAACTCTGCAACAATGGGGACTGCATTATTAGAAGATACAAGGGACAGTGAGGATTTGAATTTATTGATTACTGCCACACAAGATGAAGGAGCACAGACTGTTGAAACTGATAATGTTCTGGAATATATGGATTTTAACATGGGTCACAAAGCGTGGATCTAAATTTGGAAATAATTTAAGGGCTACTTTATCAGGAACAAATGGGAGATGACCCTTGATCTTCCAGTGGCAACCCTCAAGTAATACTATTCTGAATGCCAACCAATATATTTCCTCTTTAAGGAAAGGCAGACTTACAGGCACCTTCACCTTCGGTATTAATATTTATAACCCTATTATTCAGGGTTTTGAGAGGATAGTTTGTAAACAGGTACAGGACATTTTTGCTGCACAGGTTACTCCTAAATTCTATAACATGACTAGAGATGCAAAACTGCCCTAGAGGACTGTGTAAAACGAATCTGTTGTAATAGAACCAGCAGATGGGGGATCAGCTGCACTGTTAAGTAAGGAGCATTATTGTGATCTAGTGCTCTCACTGTTAAATGATGCTAATAATTATTACAAACTGCCTACTGATCCTACTCAGGATTTTAAGAAAGAATTGTTTCAGCTACTCAAACATACTGTTGATAGTGGTTTAATTTCTGATAAAGAGTATGAGTTTATTTGCCATGATAACCCCACTATTCCAAATTTCTACAATCTTCCCAAAGTTCATACAAATCTAATGCATCCACCTGGTAGATCTTTAGTGTCAGGATGCAACTCACTCACACAGAAATAAGGGAATTCATTGATTTTTCCTCCATTTAAAAGTTTCTGAACATCCCTTCTATATAAAAGAAAGTAAGGACATATTAAATATTGTAAAAATATAGAATGGAAAACAAGTTACAATTGGAATGGTATAGATGTGAATCCTCTATACATCCATTCAGCATCACATGGGATTAAGAGCAGTGGAATTCTGAATGGAAGAATGAGCTTGAACTGATACTATCCCACATGAGTTCATCTTAGAAGCCACTGAATTTTTGCTCACTCACAATTATTTAGAATTTCAGGGTGAATTTTATTTACAGAAATGTAACACTGCTAAGGATGCATCTATGGCACCCAGCTCTGCTAATTTAGTTGTGGGTTTCTGGGAGAAATCTGTGGTGTTCTCTGATACCAATCCTTTTGCAAAAAACATAGCATACTGGCATCGATTTATTGATGATATTTCGTGCATATGGGAGGGACTAAATTATATACCTGGCATTATGGGATAGCTTAAGACCAAGACATTTAACTTGAGGTTTACATGTACAACTTACACAACTACCACTACTTTTCTGGATCTTGCCTAACTGCAAACAATAACAAAATTGAGAACAAGTGTTTCAGGAAGAACACAGCCACTAATTCCATGCTGTTTGCTAGCAGTGCCCACCCCCACAGCATTAAAAACACTATTCCATTTTACAGGGACCTAGACTCAGAAAAATTGTAGTTCTGACATGGATTTTAATAATCAGATAGATGAACTTTTGAAAAGATTTGAGGGCAGAGGCTACAACAAAGAACTTCTAAAACAAACAAAAGAAAAATTATTTCAATGAGCAGAAAAATCTCCTTAAGAATGTAGCAAGGGACCCAGAAGTAAGAGAAAAGTGTCTTTCACTTTTCTTACTGACTACACTCTCATTGTAGGCCAAACAGGCAGCATTGTACATAGAAATTGGCCTATTCTTCATGGAGGGCTTCTGTTGGCAACAAACCTAGAGTTACCTTTAACAGAAGTGAAAACCTTAGGAATAAGCTGGTCCACAGCAGGATGGCTGTACCTGCCATGACTACAACTACTTGGCTACCTAAATGTCCTTGTGGCTACTACAGATATAATCGCTGTAATGTTTGTAAATGTGGGGTTTCAAACCAAAGAATTCATACATCCTATACATACAAACATTAAGGTAAACATCAGGAACTTATCACTTGTGATAGCCATCACGTTGTGTATGCACTGTGGTGTACTTGTAATTTATTTTACATTGGTAAAACTGATAGATCTCTTAAACAATGGTTACAAGCACATATTCATTCTATCACCAGTGGTAAACAGGACACCCCAGTTGGTACACATTTTGCAGATTGTCACCGATCTAAACCTGATTTTTAGTATTTGTGGACGTTGAACATGCCTCCCATAAAGAATGGGGCTGACAGACAAAACCTGCTTTTACAACGGGAAAGTATCTGGATATACACTTTACAAAGTGTGAACCCCAAAGGAGTCAATGATAAATGGGATTTGAAACCATTTTAAAAAGGGAATAGTATTTTATTAATCTTCTAATTGTACCTCTCTAAAAACCTAGCTGGTCATGTGTTCTAATTACTTTTGTTGCATTCATTATGAATATTTTTTAGCAATGGTTAATAGTAAAACTGTAGTTGTGGACAAATGGTACTGCATATTATTTGGAACTTAATGTTTTTCTCTCTTTGTTTCTCCTCAGGTCTGTTTCCATCTCCATTTCATTTGGCTGCCTTCTAGCTTCTCTGGTCCTCACTTACAAGGAGGTCCTATAACAAAGTTGACTTGCAGTTATTTCTCTGCCTATTGCCATGCCATGCTGGAGGTTTGGTCCAGTTTGTACTCATTTCATTCATTGTTCCCATTGTCTTCAATGTTTTACATCAAAAATTGTATTTTCACAGCAGTGGATTTATTGCACTTTAATATAGCTGCACCACCTAGTGTTCATTTAATTAAATTGATTTTTTAATCAGACCCATTATATAGGGTCACACTTCACCAATTAACCGTTACTCCCTGACGAAGACTCTGTTTTGAGTCAATGTGCAGGGCTAGTAAGCGTTCTGTTTCTGTATGCCTGCTGGTCATTTGGTGGATGAGCACTGAATAAAATATTTCATTGTTAAATATATTCAGTTTCAACCTGGATTTTTCCAGAACATGGTCTTGGAGTGCTGTTTTTTTTACTTTTCTGTTTGTGAGCTGGCAGCCGTAAACTGTATTACCCCCCACTATCTTCAAGCCGATCGCAGCAAACCTTTTTTGCTGTGCTTGTCTTTTCACCCTTAATGCTGCAGATGGCTCATGTCTGTACCATTACAATCGTATTTGGGGTTACAGAGAACTGATTTGCTTTCTTTGCCTATGGCTCCTTACTGGAGGAGAACAGCAATTTTATCTGCAGGCGAAAGTTTTCTTTAATATGCAGTTAGCAGACAGGAGTAATATTGAAGTCATTGGTTTATCTTGTCATGAGTTCGATGACCCTGATGTAAGGTGGAGGAGAGCCAGAGAGAGATTACATGCTGGAGAAGGAGAATTCTCTTCGGCATCAGCAGCTAGGAGTATGGCGAACAGCTTCATCTGTATTAGGTCAGCATTTACCAGTTTGGAAAGCTTCTCTTGAAAAAGATTGAGATAACATATGACATTTCCACATTAGAAGAACACATTGAGAGGGGACTCACACCAAGCAGATTGAGTATTCAAATATCACCCTCAAGCGGCATCGATGAATTTCCTTTTAAAGAGGAATGGATTTATACTACGTGAGAATGTTACATAATATTTTTAGTACTACTAATCAAATATGATAATCCAAAATACGATAGCCTGCTGAAGGATTTATGTGAGGCCAAAACACTTATAGCCACATTGATTGACCACCCAGAATACAAGGAGATTGAACTGAAATGAAAAAACAAGATTCAAAAGTATGAATTAGAAATTATTAACAAGAAAACTACTAAACTGCTAAGGGATGAAACTGACTATGAAAAGGGACACATAACTGCCTGGGCTAGAAAGTGTTCCACCAGCAGGGGATGATCTAGAGTGCACTTCCAACCCAATAACAGTAATAAAATTGGGGAAATCATAACAATTCAAGCAGAAATGATGCAGAAACAAGGCCTTTTTTAGACAACACACAGATAACAAGGAACCAACGACAAGAAAAAGAATGACTGGGGGGGTGGATGAAGAACCATCAAGAACAGAGAGAGCACCGAGGACCAGGAACAAGGAAATCAACTATAAATCATAAATCTATCTGAACACACCCTAACTGCAATTCAGATCTCAGTACTTCGAAGAGATTTAAATTTTGTCCCCACCACATCTATTAATGAGTTCAAAATACTGGTGGACTTACATAAGTTCCTTCAGAAAATAAGGCTTAGAACTTTCTTTCATCAAAAACAAAACTCTGCAACAATGGGGACTGCATTATTAGAAGATACAAGGGACAGTGAGGATTTGAATTTATTGATTACTGCCGTACAAGGTGAAGGAGCACAGACTGTTGGAACTGATAATGTTCAGGAATATATGGATTTTAAGTAGGGGTCACAAAATGTGGATATAAATGTGGTATTAATAGAAGGACTTCTTTATCAGGAACAGATGGGAGATGACCCCTTGACCTTCCAGTTGAAACCCTCAGGAAATAATATTCTGAACACCAACCAACATATTTGCACTTTAATGATAGGCAGATTTACAGACACCTGCATCTGTGCTAATATTTATAACCCAACTATTCAGGTTTTTGAGAGGACAGTTTGTAAACAGTTACAGGACATTTTTGCTGTACAGGTTACTCCTAAATACTATAACATGACTAGAGATGCAAAAACTGCCCTAAAGGGATGGTGTAAATACAAATATGTTGTGATAAAACCAGCAAATAAGGAGGGGTAACACTGTGCTGCTAAGTAAGGAGGATTATAGTGATCTAGTGCTCTCACTGTTAAATGATGCTAATAATTGTTACAAACTGCCTACTGATCCTACTCAGGATTTTAAGAAAGAATTGTTTCAGCTACTCAAACATACTGTTGATAGTGGTTTAATTTCAGATAAAGAGTATGAGTTTATTTGCCATGATAACCCCACTATTCCAAGTTTCTACATTCTTCCCAAAGTTCATAAAAATCAGTTGCATCCACCTGGTAGGCCTATAGTGACAGGATGCAACTCACTCACACAGAATCTGGGGACATTTATTGATTTTTTCTTCCAGTTTAAAGTTTCTGAACTTCACTCCTATATAAAAGACAGTAAGGACATATTAAATATTGTCAAAAATATAGAATGGAAAACAAGTTAGAATTTGATTGGTATAGATGTTGAATCCCTCTATACATCCAATCAATATCACATGGGATTAAGAGCAGTGGAATTCTGGATGGAAGAACAAGCTATAACTGATAGTATCTCACATAAATTCATCTTAGAAGCCACTGAATTTTTGCTCACTCACAATTATTTTTAATTTCAGGGTGAATTTTATTTACAGAAATGTGGCACTGCTATGGGTACATCTAAGGTACCCAGCTCTGCTAATTTAGTTTTGGGTTTCTGGGAGAAAACTGTGGTGTTCTCTGATACCAATCCTTTTGCAAAAAACATAACACACTGGCATTGTTTTATTAATGATATTTTGTGCATATAGGAGGGACCAAGTGATGATATACCTGATTTTTATGAGATGGCTTAACACCAACACATTTAACTTGAGGTTTACATATACCACTGATCCTACTACCACTACTTTTCTGGATCTTTTCCTAACTGCAAACTGCAACAAAATTGAGACCAGGGGCCAGAGATTCAAACAATTGTGTGCAGTGCAAAACCATAGCGCTGGAATAGTGTGAGGCTGCAATATTCAGAATCCCTAATAGTGCTGGCGTTGTGTGATAGCGCCAACGCTAAAAGTGAATGTATGCTGGGGCGGGAGTGAGGGGAGTGGCCATGAATGCCAGCTGAAAGGCATATTCAAATGTACAGAATGGCACTACAGGCATTAGCATGACCTGTAGCACAGCGCTAAATACCGCTGACAAAAAGCTGGTAGTAATGTGGTGGTGCCCCCCAGCGTGATCCCCAAGCCCCATAGCCAGGGTATGTAGAGAAATTCCCTGGTGTTCTAGTGGCCCCCAACCCCCAAGCATGATCCCCGACCCCATAGCTGTGATATTGCCTCAATTTCCCTGGTGTTCTAGTGGCCCCCCCACCCCCAAGCACAATCCCTGACCCAGTAGCCGTGGTATTTCCTCAATTTCCCTGGTGGTCTAGTGGCCCCACCCCCAAGCATGATCCCTGACCCAGTAGCCGTGTTATTTCCTCAATTTCCCTGGTGGTTTAGTGGCCCTTCCACCCCCAAGCACGATCCCTGACCCAGTAGCCACAGTATTTCCTCAATTTCCCTGGTGGTCTAGTGGTCCCACCACCCGCCAAGCACAATCCCCGACCCAGTAGCCGCAGTATTTCCTCAATTTCCCTGGTGTTCTAGTGGCCCCCCACCCCCCAAGCACAATCCCCAACCCAGTAGCCATGGTATTTCCCTCAATTTCCCTGGTGATCTAGTAGCTCCCCACCCCAAGCATGATCCCCGACCCAGTGGCATTAGTGTTTCCTCACATTCTCTGGTGTTCTAGTGGACCTCCACCCCCAAGCATGATCCCTGATGCCCAGTAGTCCCAAAAGAGGCAATACCTGGTGGTCTAGTGGTCCCCCACTCCCCAAGTGCACTGCCATCCTCCTGGACTCAGTTCTAGATACAGCAGGCGACTCAATTCAGCCTCCTCCTCACCACCATGGCCGCGCCGACTGTGGTATGCATGAGCGCCACAGCCACAGCGCCTGGCATACCACAGTTGGTGGATGGCTGTGGTGGTGAGAGGAGAGCTGAGCAGGTCGGCGCCGATCTAGACTGAGTCCGGGAGGATGGGGCGTGTACTCTGGGGGCAGGGGCGGCAGGACAACTAGACCACCAGGTATTGCTCTCTTTGGGACTACCGGGCATCAGGGATCATGCTTGGGGGTGGGAGGCCACTAGAACACCAGGGAAATTGAGGAAATACCATGGCTACTGGGTCGGGGATCATGCTTGGGGGTGGGGGGACCACTAGACCACTAGGTATTGCTCTCTTTTCAGGACTACTGCACATCAGGGATTGTGCTTGGGGGTTGGGGGGCTACTAGATCACCAGGGAAATTGAGGAAATACCGCAGCTACTGGGTCAGGGATTGTGCTTGGGGGTGGAGGGGCCACTAGAACACCAGGGAAATTGAGGAAATACTGCAGCTACTGGGTCTGCCTAGCAGAGGGAGAGTATCTACTCATAAAGACAATTAAGCAATAAGGCATGACCAACAGTTATGTTAAATGGTCTGTTAATCACCCTGTAGGGGTTTAATGTTGAATGAGGTGTAGCCAAGTGCCACATGTTGCTAGACAGTGATAAACCTTACCATTAACATAATATCTGGGAGTGGCTTATTGCTATCATAATAAAACTGTTTTTTTAAACAACATTAAACCATGTTCATCATATGGTTAGGCTCTACATGTACACTACCGGTCAAAAGTTTTAGAACACCCCCATTTTTCCAGTTTTTATTGAAATTTAAGCAATTCAAGTCCAGTGAATAACCTGAAATGGTACAAAGGTAAGCGGTAAACTGCTAGAGGTTAAAAAAAAAGTTTAGGTTAGCAAAACTGCTGTAGAGAAATTGCAAAGAAAGCCAAGGTGAAACAGTGAGTACAGTTTCCTACACCATCAAAAGGCACTTGGAAACTGGAGAAAACTCTGACAGGAAGAGGTCTGGCAGACCCAAAGCCACAACAGAATCAGAAGACAAGTTTCTGAGAGTCAACAGCTTGCGTGATAGGTGGCTCACAGGACAACAGCACAGAGTGACTGGCACCCTGAACCAAAAGGACTACCACAGCATTTTGCAGCACCATGCAATACCCTCTGGTCTACGCCTAGTTGGGCAGGGGTTCATCCTACAGCAAGATAATGACCCAAAACATACCTCCAGGCTATGTCAGAACTACCTTCGAGGAAAAGAACAAGACGGTAGGCTTCAAATCATGGAATGGCCAGCACAGTCTCCAGACTTAAACCCCATCGAGCTGGTTTGGGATGAACTGGACAGAAGGTTGAAGGCAAAGCAACCTACAAGTGCAACACATTTGTGGGAACTTCTGCAACAGTGTTGGGAAGAACTTCCTGAACAATATTTGATGTCCATTGTGGGAAGAATGCCACGAGTGTGTTCGGCAGTTACAGTATATCTGCAAAAGGTGGCTACTTTGATGAGTCAAAAATTTAGATTAAATTTTGTTAAACAAAATGATTCTATGATTTCTTTTTTATCTCCAATTGTTTATTTGTTCTATGCTTTAATTTCAGAGTAAATTGAGACATTAACCTGCGTAAATTTCAATAAAAACTGGAAAAATGGGGGTGTTCTAAAACTTTTGACCGGTAGTGTATCTTAATAAAAACTAAACATAAGGCTGTTACAATGTTTACAGTCAATTAGAAAGCTACATTTCTCAAACCCTTGTTATAATCAGAGATATTATACCTGTACAACTCCTTGGTTTTGCTCAACTCTATTGCTCAGGTGGCCCACCACATGTGGTGTGGTCTGGTGTGGGGCATCGGTAGGTAAGGCCATGCAACTACTAAGTGTGGTACATTGTGTGCAGCTGTAATCAGGGATGTGTACATTTGGTGTACATGGCCTCAGTTTTGCTGTTGATCTCCACTGAGCATGCAGTACCTGGTCAGGTGGGTGGATGTCTCAGTAGTACATTTAGACAATTGTTTGTTATTTCTGTCACCTGCTGCTGGATGTCTGTCATTGGTTGTGTTGACTTGGTCCTCCCCCATATTTGCATGTGTGTGTGTGTCTCTTTGTGTGTGTGGTGCTGGGGGAGGTGAATTCAGAGTTAGGGTTTTCAACCCTAACAGCGAATTTCCTCACTTTTGTCACTGTGTAACAACCCTAACTGATGCATTAAACGGAGTTTTTTGCCATGAATATCCTGCCTTTTTCAGAAGTATTACTCACTATAGTACATGATTTATTGTTCTAAGAATATTGCACATACATACAAAAAATGTTCCAATATCAGGAATATTTCAAGTCTTGTAGTACTATTTTCTGTTATTTACAGTAACAGTACTTCACTGTGAATCATATTGTTTTTATATAACTGTATTCATTGTAATTTTTCACTGTTATTCCAGTTTGTATTTTTTATGTAATATTATAAAAATGCTCTCAGAAATTCTGCAATCTGATTGGCTGTTAGGATTCCAACAGCCTTACATTAATCCATGTTATACTGTCACGTACAGCCTGATCACCATGGCATGAGGATTCTTCCTGTCAGCATTCCATCCTCTAGCACTGCTGAATGTGTGGAATGATGCATTCTGATTTTGAACCAGCATTCTTAAACTGTTGGTGGAAGAACTATTTTATTAAAAATCTCCCTCTAAATGAGGAAAATGTTCAAAAAGTATACTTTTAACACATTTCTTTTGGAACCATTTTTTATAATAGCAATAAGGCACTCCTAGGAGTTAGATTAACAGTCAGTTAATCACCTCCTATGGGCAATATGGCAGTCGGCTGCACTTCGTGCCACATCACACCCCTAGGGGGTGATTAACAGACTGTTAACCTAACCTCTGGTTATGCCTTATTGCTTAAGTGTCTTACTATTTTTCTTTGTGAATTCAATGTAAGTATTCTTCAGAAACATGATGAATATAGCAATGTATGGGGTGAATATTTAAAGTATGCCAGATATCACACAACCCTTGGTGCACCAGAAGTTGCTTGTGCAGTGGTGCGTCATGGTTACATTCAACAGAACTGAACTATGGTGTAGTATTTTTTTATATCACAGCCTTGGTACCCTAACTGTGCATGTTGTAGTACTAGTGATACAACACAACTGTCCAGAGTGGTTCATGCAGAACCGCTAGTGGACATGTCATTGCACCATGCAGTGCTTCTCACATATTCAGAATGTGACATCCAAACAGGTTCATTATCTGTACAAGACACACAGAGAAACATTTGACTCTTATTACAGCCCAATTTGCATGTGACTACCATACACAATTACCATTCTCTCAGTACTAGTGGGAGGTGCAGTCACAGTCAGCAGTCATAAAGAACAAGACTGCAAGCACCCCAGTCAGACAGATTCATTAACACCCACCAAAAGATGCAATATTACAAATAGTTCAGTGTATTCTTCTGACCCAATAACATGCATCATTAAATGCACCCCCCAAAACTGCAATAACCCTCATGGTGTAGTGTGGTGCAGTGAGCCCAATCGCAGTCATCATTCACACATGACTACAAGCTACAATATTGTTTATGATACACAGAGCCAGTTCATGATTGATTGAGAACATCTCAACCTTATAAAAAAAATGTTAAACCCTGATGGTGAATCATACAGTACAGCACACTTGATACTAAATCCTAACACCATTATTTACTGTATGACACTTAACAGATGGCTGTAGTGCAGATGGCTTCCACCATGCCACTAACAAACTAACAGGTCAGTACACTTGAACAACCATTGTTTATCAACATCAACCAATGGGTATGCAGCCCATGGCCTGCTACTCACAACAGATATGTTAAGAAAAAGATGTACATAAGTAAAAGAGTATATGACATGAGATGGATACCATCAGTTCATCTTGTGAACAAATGGATATGTTACCATAGTAACTTGTCATTTTATAGACATTGGGCTTACAACCAATTGAGGTGGTGGCACCAATCATGTGAAGAGAGGTGGGAGAGGCTTGCTGGGACTGAGTAGATGACTTTGGTGAGAGTACACAAAAACACCACTGTGTAACACCATTCAATTACATACTAATCAATACAATCACACAGTGATTGTTGTGGTGCACCACCACAGAAATTTCACTGTTGTACTAGCGGGGACATACTCATCTTCATCATGATCCACATACATACATACTGTAGCACTAGGTCTATGAAACAACAGTAGTGTGCCACAAATAGTGTATGGTACCATTGTCACACATTTCAGTTACTGGTATGGAGAACCATAAGTGTAATACCACAATAGTGTGGTATGATCTTTCAGCAAATGATAAAATAACAGTTGTGTAAATCTTTCTTTCAAGTATTGGAAATAAATATCCCCAGTACACAATAACACACCAAACACAAGAGAGTATAAATTAACTATTTTTTTTACTATAAAAGTATAAAAGATTTTTAAAACCAAACGCAAACAAAAATATATTTTTTCTTATAAAACCATACAAAAATATATATTTACAAATATTATATGAAAGAAATAATAAAAAAAATACTTGTTAAACTGTGTATTTCTTGCATACACAAATAAATATTTTATGAAAATAAATTTTTTTTTACATAAATAACAAAAAAAAAATAATTGAATACTAAAAGTCCTTTTTTAAGAAAATAAAAGTCTTTGGCCAAGACTTGCGAAAGGTGTATGCACTGCCTGAGGCAATCCAAGGTGGAAACTGGATTCGATATGGAGGTGCAAAGGAAGTGGAAGCTGTTGCGCCCTCCAGAGGAGATACCAGACTACTGCGAAGGGTGATCAGTTTGGCCCAGGGAAGCTGTGGGAACAGGTGGTGCTGGTGGAGGCGAAGCACTGATACTGGCCACAGTGTTGTCAGCCGCTGCTACGACAGGCTCGAGCACGAGGTTGACAGTCCACTGTTGCGCCTCCAAGAAGGACAGCATTTTAGGCTGCCCTTCAAGGAGCGCAACATTATCTTTTCTCAGACTGGCAACCTCGCGCTCACGCCGTCTATAGCAACAGCAGTGGCCAGTACATCTTCTTAATCGCCGGCACCCTACAAAGAATCAAAATAAATAAATCAATGCACAAGACTAAGAAAACAGTTATGACTTTCAATTATTTAACTTTAAATATTTCCTAGCTACTGCAATATCATAAATTCATTGATTTGGCACTTATGATAATATTTTGAAGTCTGATGCAAAACAATTTTGTTGTCTTATTTGTCTCTCTATTATACTTTATTAACTATATTATCTAATGAGCTGACAGCATCAAAAAACTTGTAGTAACATGTGGTTTCCCATGCTATTCATCTATTTTATTGACTAGACATAAATATTCAGTATGTATGTACCTTTGCATAATCAACAATATAGTACCATACAGTTGAAATAGATCCTCATCATGTGTGAGAATTTTTACTTCACCATGTCTGCCTATAATGTCTAGTCATCTCTGCAACAGAAAACGAAACTACCTTCACACGAACACTATCATAAGATACTTTAAATGTGTACATCAGCATGATCACTTTCATGATTGTTTGAAAAGAAACAGCTTTTGAGTCCTATTTCAGCCCCTCAACACACATAAATGTTTTAAATAATTATGTTACTGATATCACATTCATTCAGCTAAACACCATTAACAAGCTGTTATTTACAGTAATCATAGACTTACATTCTGGGGATTGCCTACAACAGGGAAATCTAAAAAATAATGTCTTGCAGAACACACCCTATATGTCCACTCAGTAACCTACATATTAACATATCAACAGCGAAAATGTACTCAACAAACATGCCAGAGATCTTGAAGTATATGAAGAACATAAATAACAGATTTGCAGGTAGCATAACTACAAGAAATTCAGATGACTAACCTAAAAGTGAAACTAGAGTATGGGAAAATCTAGGCAAAATAAGCAGATTTAATTCATTAGTGCAGTGTTGGATGCCCGTAATGTGCTGATCACTGTGCTGTTGCACGGACACAGGGTGAAAGTGTTCAAGACAATGTGGCACAGCAGTAATAAGCTTCTTAACTGTACTATCTCACATTATGAAACAAACAGTTGTCAATGCCGATTGTTGCTTTGCTATCATTCACATTGATAGTGTAAGAGTCATAAAGTTTGTAACTGATGCCAACCCACCCGCACCCTGCAGAGAGCGATAGGCATTAGCGTGTCCCTCTGGCTGTTAGATATTGCAGGGCAGGAAAACATGTTGGTCACGCTGTAAAAAAAAACAGCTGTAGAGTGCATTAGGAGGTGAAAAATAAATTACAGTGTTAAAAATCTGGCATATAAATAGACATTTTGAAACCTACTACAGTGCATGGGAAATATCCAATACATGATTGCGATGATAGAATGTAATCCTCATCTGACACCAAATGTTTAAAATAGGCATATTAGCACCTTTGCTTACATACAGTCTCACTGTTATTTCCTCACACTGTACCAAGAAGTGATTTCGCACAGCACCCACTCCATCATATAGTGAAAGCGTGAAAACACAGTTTGGTCAGTATGGGTGGACATTCAAAGTGTGCTACTCTGTGGCACAAGGCCGTGCAGTGTTTAAAAATTTGTCAGTGTGGGCCAATATTCAACAGAGTTTTGCTACTCAACAACTCCTTTGAATAGCATCCCCCCAGGCACAGGCAGTGTATGATGTAGTGGAACTTGCACCACTGCAAGTGGTCACTCTACTGTATTAAACATGTGGTGGGACAACTTCCATTGTGCCATGTACAAATGTGCAATATTCATAGAGTGACATGCAAACAGGTCCATAATTCACTCCATTATGCAGTTTACAAACATTTCCTCACTTCATTATCACCTTTGAAAAATCCACACGTCACAATGCACTGAAGATCATCACACTGCACTGTAGAGGTAAGTATTAGGTTGGGAAGGGTGAAGAGAGACACGCTGCACAGCAATCAGGTTCAACTGGGAAGAGGGGTCATCAAGACTACAAGGCACATTTTTTACTTTTACATTGGGAAAAAAAGCAAAAGCATCATTGGACACTTTTTTGTGTTCCAGACCATTTAGCTCACTGGGATATCCTCCCAGCATGGCGTCCGTTTTTTTGCCTTGGGTATCTGTACTCATCAATCCATTGCCACCCTTGTCAGCTCACAGCACAAGTAAACTCAATAATGGCAACAGGGATTTGCACCCCCCAGCAAACAAAGACAATGGTAGTGGGTCGCTACCCAAGGGGTATTGTGCACACCCCTCACAATTCAACATTTGGAGTGAGTATGCCAACAGACAGTGGGCTCCCCCTGTCATCAGACTAAAACAGCAACATGTGGTTACCAACTGAGGGACTGAGCACCACCAATGTTGACAACCATAGGCTACTTGGCAAGCATGCACATAATAGCAGCAAGCACACAACCAAAGGTGTGCTGAGTATGATAAGCTTTGCTCAGATTGAAGTAGACCTTCGGTTACATATGCAGGGTGATTGCATAATCCGCTACGCAGCTACTCATGTGTACCCTGCATTCACCCAAGAGCATCACTGCCCCAAATCAACACCCTCCTCACATGTTGCTGTGCAGCTGCAGCAAGGCAATATAAAAAAAAGTTTATACTACCATGAAATAACATGATTAATTACACAACTGCTCAACTGAGACACAATAATAATAACATACATTCTAAGTGAACAGTACTCTGGGACAACATCTTGCTTGGAAACATTTTCAGATTTCACTTACTTGTTGGGCTGGCGCCGGCCTCCTGCTTCACCTCCACTGGTTCTACATCGTCAGCTTCCCCGGGCTCTATAGAAGCAAACAAGTGAAAAAATGATCACATAAATAGATGAAATATCAAGCTAAAAGTCTTTTTCTTTAAAATGTCCATTACTAATACTGCATCATTGTGTACAACTAACATATGAACACATATCTCTTTACTAAAAACTGTCTGTTCAGATACATTTATGTTCTTAAGTCAGTATTACATGCATACAGCAACTCTTCTCATCTGCAGAGAGATCAAGCACCTTACAAGAAGAGTATGAAAAATACAAAACATTATTACTAATAAATGTGACACAACATTTTACGATGTAGTGCGTTTGTCACACCATGAGTGTACAATACTGTAGATCTGCAAATACTTATTCACTGATATCCACCCCATTGACTGTTATTGTGGCAGGAACAACATAACATGTTACCTGCCGTTGCTGTACTTACAGTCAGTAACCCTTATACTTCAAACCATGTACGGCACATTACTGTGGTCACAGCACAAATGCACACAAAGTTGAAATAATGAAACCCTGTGTGTGTGTTCTTCCAAGACAAATGTCCATCCAATCCTGAACAGACTTAATATAAAAAAATCCAATTTTTTTCTGGTGCTTCCCTAACAATGTTTGTCCAATTACATTTTCACAGAAAGAAAAACAGAAATCTGTTATTGATAGTATACATTGCACAACAAGCAGCGCCTACCCATTTATGCCAATAGTCAAAATACTATGATAATGCATATTTCTTTCTGTTAAACATCCTAACAACCTTATGTGTATCTTTTATTAACATACATGTAGACATAACCATATGATGACCTGCTTTTTAAACAGTTTGACAAAATGTGTAATTATAATAGTAAGAACGCAAACATACGTATCATGTTACTCTTCACTTAATCACCCTCTACCTGAATATGGCAGTTGTATATGTGTTATTAAACATATTACCCCTTCAGGGCTATTAACACACATTAAAATAACCCTAGTTAATATCTTACACCTTAATAAAACCAAGGCTGTCACCATTCCCAGATTTATGCTCAACTACAAACATCGGCAAAAACTTACATTATTCATTAACAAACATGTAGACAGTCTCCATACTGTCCATTTACATATATTTTAATGATAGAAATGATACCTTGCCAGCAGATATATAAATAATCAGTTATAACCATCTAGGACCATGTGGTAATCAGCAACAGATAATTATACACCACACTAGTGAATACCAGTGAGACACCATCAACATTACAATTGGTAATGAATGATTCATTGAACATGAAACTCCACCACCAAAAGTAGCAGAGGACAACAGATTCCCCCCCAGTAGACCACATGGACTGACAAGTAGTCCTATGGACATACATCCATTGTCACACACATGAAAAATGGTATCCCACTCATATGGTAGTATACATTACCCATATTTTCATGTATCAAATGACATATTTTCATTTTTGGGGATAATATGTGCTACATCAGCATACGTTCGCAGTCTGTTATAATAGACAGACATCTGTCCCACTGGTGTCAGTAAACACACAGCAGACAATCAGGTGTGTGCTGAAGTACTAATTATCACACATTAGAAATGTCACAGAAGCATAACAGCAGTTACTATTTCACTGCCAACCACTGTATTACACTTAAATAATATACTTAGCAGGTTACTGTAATTGGTGTATTGTTTCAAAGTACACCACACATAGAAAGTCCAGCAACCTGGAAACAGCTATATCCAATGTTATCTGTGACTGTTAGCAGTCATACACCTCCACTGTTGCAAGACACTCAGTAGGCAATGTAATATTTATCTATCATATCATCATGCAGCATGTTGTGCAATAGAACAGCAAGCAGATATATGAAGACAAACATCACTGCATTAAACAAATACAGATTCTGTTCCACCAAGGATGTCATACCTAATCACACTGCAGAGACACATACTCATTCTTAAAGAGGCACTGTCAGCTTTGCCCTCGTTTCCTGCTAAATTTCCATCTGACATTCTACAACCACAGGCATTTAAAGAGGTGACTGTAGAATACCTCTGAATAAAAAGAGGTGATTGCTATCAATTTTCATAATTTATAACTATTTATATTGTTGGTGTCCCGCTCTGGCCTCCATGCTGAAGCCTTTCCATGCTAAGAATGCGCATTTAGGGCGCTGTTCGGCCGTACATTTTAACACTGGCATACTTGCAGTATACGTTCATACATACAAATGGCTTCAAGATGTTTGGTGGTGTTTACAAATAAAAACCAAGAGCTTGTTCTGGCGCAAAATACATTTAAAACCTGGTCGCCAAATCCCGCGCATGTGTAGTAACAGCAGTTTCTCACGCTGGTGCAGGATCTTGTTCCATGCTGCCACTGCGCATGCACTGGAGTTGGGCACCAGCTTTTAAATGTATTTTGCGTCAGAAGAAGCCCTTGGTTTTTATTTGTAAACACCATAAAAGATTTGGAATACCATTCTGTTATGCATTAACAGTTTTTTAGCATGCCAATGTTAAAAATGTGTGGGTCGGGACAGCGCTCCCCATAAATGCACGTGCTTAGTATGTAAAGGCTTCTGGGGCATGCAGATTTTAAGCCGGGACACCAGTAATGGAAATAGTTTGAAAATTATGAAAATTGGTAAGCTGATCAGTTTTTCTTTTATTCGCAGGCATTCTACAGTCACCGCATTATGATTTTGTGGATGTAGAATGTCAGATGTAAATTTAGCAGGAAACGAGGGGCAAAGCTGACAGTGCCCCTTTAAGTGTTGTCTCTTGCCAGATGAGAGACTGGCTCTTTCTTTCTTGTACTGAATGATTTAAAACAATGTTTTCAACCCACTGAACAACTACAAAGAATACATTCATGATTCAATTAATAGTTAATCAGTAAAGATATTTAAAAAAAATACAGCCTTAAGTTCTGCAGCTAACACATAACATTATTTCCTAATACAGACCAATGACATAGTACAATTATTTATACCACACTCTTACCATCGGACTCAATGACAATGACGCTTTCTGTGTCTGACTGGCCACCCTCCACAGCTTCACGCTGTGCTGGTACTACCTCGCGGGAAGCCGGGGGAGACCTCCGTTGTTCTGCCATGAAACAGAAACCAAAAGTATATGTAAGTGGTTGATGTGAATAACATTACATTTTTCAAATACTTGCAACAACAGTAAATCATGCATTACATAGATAACATTGCTTCTCATTATACACAGCACAAGCATTGTGGCCACATATTACAATAACAATTACAATTAATCTAAAATATTATGTTTCAAGACCACTACAGCAGTGCTCTAAATGAAGATTGGTGGTTTATACACAACCATGTCACTGTTATTTAATTTATCTGTCCCCAACAATACTTTTGCACATCGAGCATGTATCTTTGCAGTGGAACTGTAACAACACATTCTACCCAAGTTCTGAACAATGACAGCTGTACTGTTCATAAAGAAGTGTGAAAACATTTCAGTAGTGGTAATCTGTACTGAAAACACACTAAAGTACTGAACTTAGAACCCTGCGTAGAAAGTGTGCAATGTTCACTCATAAGAGATATGCAGAAAACTACAAAAATAAGTATCTATCTCATTATACAGATAATGAACATTTCAGTTCATGGTTACTTTCAAAAGAGCAAACGTTTCCTGTTCCAGCAAAGATCATCATGCCGAAATTCAGATGTAACTATGGCATGAGGGGGGTAATTCCTGGGAAGACACAAGGGAAGGTGAACTGCTAAGGACAACAGGAGAGGGTACCAGTGCTGTCTGTCCTAGTCTGGATGAATGAGAATCTATGACCCACTGATCTAGGTATGGGAAGATGGCAATCGTTTCCATTCTTAGGGAAGCAACTACTACTGCCAGCCATTTTGTCAACACCCTTGGAGCAGAGGATAGGCTGAAGGGCATTGCTCTGAATTGGTAATGGCCTGAGGGCAGCTCAAACCTGAGCTATTTTCGATGGGACCTTCTTATGAGAATATGTAAATAGGCACTCTGTACTGTGTGTGGGTGGGGGCATGTAAAACAGTGGAATCAACAGGGCATTGGCCACCTCCCACCACCTATATGATAACTTGCCATGCTGAGGTAGGCACCCACTATAGCATGTGAATTTTTGTGTGGGGGGGCCATCACACCATTGTTTACATAGTCTGTGGTTGGTGGTGCAGCACACAGTATTGATACATACGTGTCTATGTGTCTGTGTGTGTGTATAGGACACAGGACACATCAGTAGTCAATATTGCATTACTGCTCATTGAAACATACTTCCCCCTTTTAACTGTACGCCAATGCATTTTGGACTTGTGATAGACAGCTGCAGCACACATAGGAAAACTGCAAACACACCTGCAAATACAGTACCTGAATTGGAACAGGTCTGGAACAAGTGTGAAGTGTCATATGATGGCACTATGTTTGTTGCACATGTGTGCAAACGAACTTTTAATACATACACAGTATTACAAAGTTACAACTTTCATACCACTACATTACAGTAAATAAAGAGTTACATATTGTTCTCTACCAACATACTATGATAGGAACTGTGTATATGGATGGATGTACTATTTCTGGTACAGCTATGTCACTAAGCTGTGCCTTGTGGCTCAACAACACCACAGTTAATAAAGACAACAATTTATCTACATGTTTTCATAGTACATCCTTACATATAGTAGTAAGTATTATAAAAAGGGTCTGAGAAATAGAGCTTTCTGATTGGTTGCAACCATTCTATTAGCCCTATGTTAATCTTTGATTAACATACATGTACAAAGTCACACATGCCCCCACAATGCAAAGCATCATGGGCTGCATATGCAAATCACCACAGAATGTTATGCTGGTCCAACTTTAAGCAGAATTGCATGGTGCCGAAAGGCCTCTCACACAGTTTTCAAAGGGTACTAACAGAAGATACATGTACAGCCTAATCAGATGCTAAACAAGGTTTAACACTATTTAAAAAACATTGCTATTATAATATCAATAAGGCACTCCCAGGAGTTATGTTAATGGTCAGTTAATCACCCTCTAGGGTCATGTAGCACTCGGCTATGCCTCATGCCATATTACACCCCTAGAGGGTGATTAACAAACCATTAACATGACCCCTGGTCATGCCTTATTGCTTAATTATGCTGTCTGCCATAATTGTAACAAATTCTGAATCAATGCACATCCATTATTAAAAGTTCTGCTGATTTACTTACGATGAGTAAGGCCCCCCACAGCTGGCTTGCCAGCAGTTTCATAGAAGCTCACACGCCGGAGTACCAGCACGTATCATTGTCTGGTATCCCCCCAAGCTGTTTTAAAATGTAAAAACGCTAGCGCAACAGCTTCCACTTCCACTTCAGCTTCATGATTGTTTTGTTTTTGACTTTCAAAACAACATGCAGGAAGCAATTTATGCACCTCCACATCGAATCCAGTTTCCTGTTGGTACTCCTCATAAGAACTCTAGCATTCCCTCTGGCTTGGACTGCCTCAAGCAGTACCCACACCTCTCACAAGGTCCACTGCCTCATTTTTTTGTTTTTTTATTATTCAGTTCTGAAAAACGAAACAGAAAAAAACATCCACATTACTATCATCTAACAATATAAATGATTTGTTCAACTAATTCCATGTAGTACTTATGAAATTAAAGAGCACATCTGCTTCAGCATGGCAGAAAGACAGATCGCTAGCATTATGCAGCCCCAACAAGGGATTCGGCACCCTCAGCACTGACAACATCTGCTGGCACGCTGTGGTATCCCTCCAGCATGACACCTAGTACTCTCGGGGGGTGATACTGCACCCAACATCAGATTCCCACACCATCACCTATGCATGTCTACCACACTGAGGTGTTCACACAGCGTGAGCTGTACAACTCTCTTTTGCGGTCTTGCATCACAGTTATTGAGCTCTTGCACACCACCCTCACCTATACAGTGTATAACAGAGTCCATCACATACTGTGCATCCATGTGTGTGTGCAGGTAAGTACCAGACTTGAACATGTGCTATCCTACCACTGTCCATAACACCATAACTACAGCCTTCAACCATACACCACAGCATTGTAAAGTGATGTAAAACACAGCTGAACCACACATTGCAGAACTGTGCACACACCTACAAATACACTGAATAAATTTGAAGAGGGCTAACAAACCTGATTAAAGTTAAATGATATCATAATTGTGTTGTGCATTCATGGTAGCACACATACAAATTACTCCACATATGTGTTACATTCAACATAACTCTATTTCCACACATAACACTAAAGAAACCTATACATAAAACTGCACCACTGTGTTTCACTGTTGTTGCACCCATGCCATCCATGCCATCCTGTTACAAGTACTATACTGTAAGACCACAGTGAATGCTACATTCACTTAACAGACTAAAACTATATAAAAATATGAACACATAACAACATCATACAATTGTGTACTAACAGCAACACGGTACATTGCTATTGCTGTCTCCCCACTATTGTTACACAGCATCCCATCCCCAGCACAGCATGTGGAGGGGGCCACTAGAGGGCATGGGTGGAAGCTGGAGGGGGGAAGATTCAGGGGAGAAAGGAGGAGGTGCTACTTCACTGAGAGGGTGGTAGAGCCATGGAATGCACTACCTAGGGGGCTGGTGGAGGCAGAGACAGTGGAGGGGTTCAAGAGGGGTGGGACAGGTACAGGGGAAGGGTTCAGGAAGCAAAATCCAATGCAGCAAGAATATCCGGAACTGGGATAACTACTAATGTTTGTTAGCGGTTCAGCTGGCACAGGGAAGAGTTTCCTTATTGAAGCCATCACTGCTGAAGTACAGAGCCTGACAGGCTCTTCAATGTCTGTTGCTGTAACTGCTCCCACAGGACTAGCAGCATACAACGTTGGTGGAGTTACATTACACCGTCTCTTTATGTTGCCAGTGGAACATGGGAGAACTGGAGAGTATCGTAAACTGTCATTCAAGGTTGCATCTCAGCTCCGTTCCATGTTCACAAAGATGAAGTTACTCATCATTGACTAAATCAGCATGGTCTCCAATGTCATGCTTGCCTGTATTCATCTACGCTCTACAGCAGATCTTAGGTACTGACGATGGAGTGCCATTTGGTGGCAAAAGTATACTTGTGTTGGGAGACCTTTTACAGCTTGCACCAGTCAATGCAGAGCATGTATTTACAACTCTAACTGCCAAACAAGCTAAGAATATCCTCGGTTGCATTGCAGGCTATAACATATGGGAATTATTTACCTATGTTGAGTTGTCTGAGAACATGCGCCAAAGTGGTGATCTAGCTTACAAATCACTTTTAGATGAAGCTCGTACAGGTTCTCTATCACCAGAACATGTTTGTATGTTAAACAATTGGAGAATCACAGTAGATACTGCATGCATAGAAACAGCATGTCATGTCTTCAGCGATATATACTCTACAGAGACACACATAGTGTGTCTTATGCCATGACTAAAGAAATGCACTGAATTCAACAATCTAATGCTGCAGAGAGAAAACCAAGAGATTGTAACTCTGCATGCTGTTGATACAGTTGACGGCGTTATTCTTAGTCGAAAACTAGTAGCAAAGATGACTGAACGACTAAGTGAACTCAAGTCAGATGTTTCACGCACAGCTGGCCTAGAAGCTCTTCTCACAGTTTGTAAGAATGCACGTATCATGCTGCGACGTAATCTAGATGTAGAACGAGGCATGGTAAATGGTGCCATGGGAAACATCACTGACTTTGTCTACAATGTCCAGAAGACATATATCGAGATGCTTGTGGTTCACTTTGACAACATGGAACAGCCTGTACACATAGAACGAACCTGCATAAAATTCCAGGTTTTTAAGGATATCTGTATAAATAGGAAACAGTTTCCATTATGTGTTGCATATGCTGTCTCCATTCACAAATCTCAGGGATTGAGTTTGGATTCAGCAATGGTAGACATAGGTACAGACATTTTCAAGGATGGCATGAGCTACGTGACACTTTCACATGTATACAACCTTTCTGGGTTGCACATTATTACTATAGCACCTCAGAAAATATGAGCTGACAAGCGATGTAGTCTTGAGTACAACAGGTTACGTACTCTACATCAGCCACAAATGTCTTTAATACCACTACCTACATATCTACCTGTCTCACAGAATTCAGTCACAGCTACAGGTATCAACAAACAACGACAAGCTTCCAGAAGTGATTCAACTAAAAGGAGTTCAACAAAGGTCACAACTTCAAGTAAACATTCACAGCCAGCAATTCATCAGAAATCAGTTGGTGTAGCTGCTGTACCAGTCTTTGACAACAGCACTAGAGTAAACTGCTATGCTAACTCAGCTATGCAAGTTTTTCTACACATGCCACACTTTGTGCAGGCCATATCTGCTTCACAAGACAATCCCCTATCAAACGCTTTGAAGCAGATTGTCAACATGACTTCTGACCAATCTAACCATGTACACTCACTAACACCACTACGACAGGTGTTAGCTATATATGATGGATGTAGCACATTTGCTGCAGACATACAGCAAGACACTACTGAGTTTATGATGGCTGTCATAAACAACCTGGATGAAGACGGCACCCCAATGCGGCACTACTTCACAGTAACATATGTAACAAAATATGTATGTGTTTCATGTGGCCATTCACAGCGTGAAACCACAGAAGACATGCTGTGGATTACTCTCTTTGTCCTCAAACCAAAAGTGTCAAATTTCGACAGCTATTCACCAATGCTGAATGTAGGCATGCCTGTGGAAGGTGTGGAGGCAGATGCACTCAGTCCATACTGCCTCAGGAGTTCATCTCAATATCTGTTGCTTATGTTGCACAGATTTGACTCAACGGCTCAGAGTTGATACTCCTATCACAGATTACACAGCTGGTAGAATAGTCTTCAACCAATCAGTGTTTGACACTCACAGTATAATATATCACCATGGCCAATCCATGCATTCTGGCCATTACACCTGTTTACTAAGGTGCAGAAGTGGATGGGTAGAGGTGACTGACCCACAAGCAGTTTTAAACAGAGACTGCCACTACACTTAAAAATGCATATCTTCTAATATTGAAGAATTATGATGACCTTCATATTTCAGAAGAATAGGACAAAACATGTTGCATTTTTAAAACGACTACTTTGTCCCAGAAACATTCATAGGTCAGTACAATTTTTTATAATGTACCACTCTGAATAAACCATAGCATTTAAACAAAATGCTATTCTGACAGAGACATTCCATACATTATAACATGTAAGATCTTGTGTGGATCAGTGACTACATGAAAACTGTTGTAGTGGCTTCAATCGGTGCCAACAATATTCAGTCACTAGAGAAACCATGATTACATGTCTATCAAAGATTGTACATCTACAAACTGAGGCCTTACTGCTGTCCTCCTCTGTACATATCTTTAATTATTCATGTATCGAGTCATACATAACAACAAATTGATATGAGTTTTAAAGTGTTACTCTTTGCAATAAAGATAAGTTCTCAGTTATCATCATAAATAACTGAGCAACACTTCTACCATTCACCAAACATTGCACTCTGTCACAAGTTGTCTATCAACACTTGTATTTGTCTATTGACTCTTGACATGTAGACAACGACATCATTCGCTCACCATGCAACAGTGTAGAACTATCCCACCTTCATGTGTAATACTAATACTGTACATATGTAAAAATAACTACCTTTATTGATAATGCAAGAAGCTGAATTATGCAACTGTAAATGCCAACCAATTGCAGAATATAATTAACTGACTTTTACATGTGTTTGTAATTACTTGTACATAATATAAAGATTTGTATTCACCTTTACATTGTTAATAACTACTTTAATACTTGTACTAAAAGTATTAGTCTAACACTAAAGTACAACTGAATGTTTAACATAATATACAGCACTATACTAACTACATCTAATTAACCATAAGTTTGTTAAAAAATGCATACCATGCACAGTTTTAGTATTTACCAGTTAAGAATTTACATGGAAGCTAATGTAAGAATAGAAAAAATGTCATTTGTTCATGTAAGAATATTCTATTTTTTCAACTTGTCATATAAGTAATTCTAACGTATGTAAAAAATATTGACAATTGTAAATCAGACACTGTTACTGATCACAACACACTGCATACCTGTTCCTGACAATATTTATGATAGCCTCAATTGAGGGGTCAGGTGGGAATTTTCCATTTGCGCCTAGTCAGTGACATATAATTAAATAACAGTAATCAAATGTCACTGAAGTAACATTTTTTAATATTGTATTACTTCAACAGTTAGCATATGGTTTTTCGCCCACCCCAGGAACATCCACATTAGCAGTCACACAATAACAACAAAACACTTGTGTATCATGTGTGTAATCACAGTTTGCAACCTACTGACATTGCCTTATTAACATACAACACAAGTAATGCACTACACATAATTACGACATACAACCATTTAAAAAAAAATATCATTTTTTAACAAAGTCTCTTCACGTTCAATAGTAAATATATAACGAAGCGCCACAGCTTCAGCTTGACTATTACAATTCCAGGTCGAATGTCAGAAAGTACTTCCTCACATAAAGAGTAGTGAGTAGTGTGAAACATCACTTGAAACACACAACACCTGATTAGTTTCCTATAATATCACATACTTACTCCAATTCATATTATACAGTTGTTATTATTCTTACACATTTACATATATGACAAGCAATGATTACACACATACAAAGATTGTATTGTGAGACTGCTTCTGTTAACTAAATTTCAGTCTTGATTGGCCCTTTTCTCCATTTAACAATTTGACAATAAATTTTTTAAAACCATAACCACCTGTGTCGACTCTTTACTTAAAATAGCATTATGACATAAAAATAAGTGTGTCTGACTTAAGCATACAAACCAATGTTAACTAATAGTGTTACAACTATATCTCCATCAATTTCTTTGGTGCCTATGATGTCCAGTCAGTAACACTGCATATGCAATGATGTGGCACATTGCATGTCACACTTTACATAATTCCTAAGAGTGTAAAAAACTCAGCAATGTACTTACTTTTCCTGTGCCTATACAGTCATTATTACTGTACCAAGGTGCCGCACATCAGCACTCAACAGTACACAGCTGTGACTATACACTTAGGATGCAGTCACTACTATGTGTACTTCAATTCCCTGTCTCAGCTTCTGCAACTCCCAACTGTATTGGTTAATTATACCTAGAATTACAGAGGTGTGCCATACATCTCCAGTCCCATATCGATAACCAGTCATAATGCAGTAAAAATATAACGAGGCACACCAGCTGTAGCTGCCTAAATCCATGCAAATACTAATAAATGTCAATACAGTTTACCTGTTTTCAGTCATGTGTGGCATAAATGTACACATACTCAACTGTATTGTGTATCTTTATTTATTTATCTTTTATTATAAAAAGAGTCTGAGAAATGGAGCTTTCTAATTGGCTGCAAACATCCTAACAGCCTTATGTTAATCTTTTATTAACATACATGAAGAGGTTAACCATATGCTGAACAAGGTTTAACACTGTTTAAAAACATGTTTTATTATAATACCAATAAGTCACTCCCAAGGATTATGTTAATGGTCAGTTAATCACCCTGTAGGGACATGTGGCACTCGGCTACACCTCGTGCCACAGTACACTCCTAGAACGTGATTAACAGACCATTAACATAACCCTGCATCATGCCTTATTGCTTAATTGAATTTTGATGACCTGGTAGGCCCACAGGGCCCTGGAGGTCCCTTTTTCAGGGGCGACCTGGGAAGTAAACAGTACATGGAATAGAAGACAGTGGTACATATACAAGCTGAGGGTATACAGTATGCTTCAGTTTACAAATCCATCTGAATTGTCATCTGCATCTACAATTACAATGTACTACCTACTGTTACATTTACACACACATTGCCTCCCTGAATCTATTTAAAAGGCAACTGTGATAACTGGACTATTCCTGTAATCAGAGACCTGTACACCTGCTGTACATTCACTATCATTTACTGTGGCTGCTTACTTACTATACAGCAAGTGCTATAGAAAAGCAATCACCCATCACACTATTTAACAGCATTTTTTTTACTATTTCATACTATTAACTCAGTGTTCAATATGTGGACTACCTGTTCATACATTGACTTACAAATGTCCTCTAATTCCTCAGAAACTTAACTACCTGGCACAAACCTATGTTGTCTGCCATCCTGAAGACCATTTTCTTACAGGTATTCCATGAGGTCCTCCTTCATCAGGGTCTCCATAACTTTTACATTACTAAATTGAGGCAAACTGATCTGCAATTGCCAGCCTCATCTTTGGGGGTTTAATGGTTTCAACTTGAATTCATGGTAGTACTACTGTGCTACCATAATATATGTATGTATATATTATGAGTATGGCAGTGCTACCATAGTTAGGGCTGAGGAGCCATTACATGTTAAACCCCAAATTTTGCACCTTAATAACTTTGCAACTGTTTTCATGGATTTGCCTGAAATTTGAATACTTGATCAAGACCCATACGCCTTTGAGATCTGAAAAGTTTCGTATCGATCGGATACACGGTTGTGGAGTTATTACATGATTCATGCTGCATTCATGCTTTTTCTGGAATTCCGCCGGTTATGTACTTACAGGTCGCATCAGTTTGCGCGACTGGCCCTAAAATCTTCAGGGACGTGTGGCCAGGGTCCCCGATGTGTCTTTCAAAGATTTCATGAAAAAATATTAAACGGTTCAAAAGTTATTCAAAAAACAATTTCCCATTATAAGTCAATGGGAAAAGTTAACAAAAAGTAAGACAGTGTCGCAAATGCATTTTTACTTTCGCAAATGGCCCTCTTACTTTCGCAAATCCTCCATTTTGTTTTCAGTTAGTGATCAGAAAAATGCTTGGCATTTAAAATTGAGACCCTCTAGCAACCTAATTCTTTTTGTATTCACCTAGTCGGAGCCTGAGGATGCTAGCCATGTCTTTATTTTGGGGTAAAACACTCCAGAAATATGTTTTTCAAATTTCTGGAAAAAGTACTGCAAAGTACTTTCTATGCTCAAAAGTGTCGCAAATTTTTAAGTAAAGCTCAAATTGTGACAGTACTTTTCTAGGCTGTGGGGAATGACAGCACCTTTGGCACCCCTGCTGCAAAAGAACGGTTTGGAGTTTTGGGCTGAAATTTGGAAGGAAAGCAGCCAACATCTTACAGATGTGCCTTTCAGTATTGTGTTGAAAAAATATTACACAGCAGAAAAGTTACAGCACTCCAAAGTTGACACTTTCTCCCATAGGATAACATTACGGCAGCAGATGCATTGCAGCAATCGTTTGGCGCCCTGCTGCAAAATAACAGTTTGGTCTTTTGGGCTGAAATTTATAGGGGATACAGCCAACATCCCACAGATGTGCCTTTCAGTGGTTTGGTGAAAAAATATTACAGGGAGGCAAAGTTATGGCACTCTGAACTTCTGTTTTTTTCCCATAGGATAACATTATGGCGTTCGCCGCACCTTTGAGGGCCCGTATCTCGAAAACGGTGCGAGATATGGAGTTTTTGTTGAAAAATTCTTAGCCCTCTTATTGGGGCTAAGTACTAAACTAGCCAGGGAAGTGATAATACATATGACTTTTAAATTTTTTTTCTATGTTGTACGGTTACTGAGATATAAGCAATTTACTATTCCAACTCCTGATTTTTGTGTTCCGAGAGTCATTATTTTCCATTCATTCTTTCTACTCACTGTCTTTCTCTATACAGCTTTTGGGGAAAATCAGCCTGTGCACTTACATTACTGTTACCATTACCATTTCTGTTTGTGGTTCCGCATCTGCTTCACCTCTACTGCTCACATTTACGCCACCATGTGCGATACCCTTTATGCTTTTCATTTGTGGTTATGTTCGTTGTTTTTAACATTTCTGTCTACAGTACTGTTTCTCTTTCTGTTTTGCTTTGCATCACCATGCTCATTACGATTTGCGTTTGCGGGCACAATGTTACTATGTGACACGACATCACGGAGGGAGTGCGGGGCCCCACCGCTGCATTACTTGCACTATTTCTCATTATCATTCTCAAAAAGAAGGAAAATTAGAGGCAAAAAACTCTGTTTAATGCATCAGTTAGGGTTGTTCCACAGTGACAAAAGCGAGGAAATTCAATGTTAGGGTTGAAACCCCTTTTGCACCCCTCCAGCCCACCCCCCCAACTGGAATCAGGGTGCGCATTGGGGTCATCAGTCCTAACTGTCACCCCATTCTCCTATTCCTCAGCTTCTTTCCACGTGTGATGGGGTGACACTTAGGGCTGATGACTCAATGCTTACTTCGATTCCAGTTGGGGTGGGCTGAGGGGTGCAAAGGGGTTTCAACCTAACATCAATTCTCTCACTTTTGTCGCTGTGGAACAACCTTAACTGATGCATTAAATAGAGTTTTTGCCTCTAATATATATATATGTATATGTATATATATATATGTGTGTGTATATATATATATATATATATATTAGAGGCAAAACTCAGTTTAATGCATTAGTTAGGTTGTTCCACAGCGACAAAAGTGAGGAGATTCGCTGTTAGGGTTGAAAACCCTAACTCCAAATTCACCACCCCAGCACCACACACACACAGACACACACACACATTCAAGTATGGGGGAGGACCAAGTCAACACAACCAATGACAGACATCCAGCAGCAGGTGACAGAAATAACAAACAATTGTCTAAATGTACTACGAGACATCCCCACCCACCTGACCAGGTACTGCATGCTCAGTGGAGATCAACAGCAAAACGGAGGCCATGTACACCAAACGTACACATCCCTGATTGCAGCTGCACACAACGTACCACACTTAGTAGTTGCATGGCCTTACCTACCGATGCCCCACACCACACCACTTGTGGTGGGCCACCTGAGCAATAGAGTTAAGCAAAACCAAGGAGTTGTACAGGTATATCTCTAATTTAACAAGGGTTTGAGAATGCAGCTTTTAATTGACTGTAAACATTGTAACAGCCTTATGTTTAGTTTTTATTAACATACATGTAGAGCCTAACCATATGATGAACATGGTTTAATGTTGTTTAAAAACAGTTTTATTATGATAGCAATAAGTTACTCCCAGGTATTATGTTAATGGTCAGTTTATCACTTGTCTAGCGACATGTGGCACCTCGGATATGCCTCATTCAACATTAAACCCCTACAGGGTGATTAACAGACCATTTAACATAACTGTTGGTCATGCCTTATAGCTTAATTGTCTTTTGAGTAAATACTCCTCTGCTAGGCACTTCAGCAGCTTTGCAACACAGTGTCCCACCCAGTTACACCATACACTGTCTAGTTGCTGGAGAATGGCTGTGAATATGAACTCATGAAGATGAACAGTGTAACTTGATCATTACAGTCATCGAAACCCTAGTGTGATTATAACTGACAGACTCAGTGATAGAGGATAACCCCTGCTGTCCTAGTACATTTACCCCATTATGAGTTAAATCAGTACTAAAAGACATTCTGTTTATCTACACCATACCTACTTGATTCCTGTTGTAGCAGAATTAACATAGTTATCACTTTGATAGCATCAGTGACAGAAGTGTGGCAAACCCAAACAGTAGGCATACAGCCTGAGTATGAAACAACTGTTAAAAAAATCACACTGTGTCCATAAGTGGTATAGATCACTCATTGCAACAATAGCAAATGTATTACTATTTGAAGAAGTTAGTCATCACAGATGCAATGAGATTGTCTTTATCAGGTACAACATACTCAGTAAGTGCCTACAGGAAAATCTATCCTATATACACATCCGATACAGGCACATCATTGTTGGCTCAGTAGTGCTATGATATTTAGAAGTTGCTTGGCCTGATCCATGCAATTACAATCTTTCTTACAAAGAATACTTACTGCATCTTTAATATTGAAACACACTGAAGGTCTATGTATGTACATCAGCAGTACACCTTCATCAGTAAGAATGCATGTGATACTGGCAGTACCAATTTCACAGTTGAACAGGCAATGCTTTTCCACACGTTACATCAGCCTCTATGTTGAGTAAACCATTGCAGTAAATGTACTACTATGTAAATCACCTACTAAATGTATCACTACTTTTATCTTGAGCATGCTAGTGTCTTGTAGTTAATTTATGTGCTTCTTTAATTAATGTATACCAGTAGTGTTAAACCTTTCTACAACTGTCATCATGCACCTTCAGCATTTATATTGAATAACGGCACTGTACCAGTTGTGGTGTGGTGTGCATCGGTAGGTAAGGCCATGCAACTACTAAGTGTGGTATATTTGTGCAGCTGCAATCAGGGATGTGTACGCTTGGTGTACATGGCCTCCGCTTTGCTGTTGATCTCCACTGAGCATGCAGTACCTGGTCAGGTGGGTGGATGTCTCGAGTACATTTAGATGATTGTTTGTTATTTCTGTCACCTGCTGCTGGATGTCTGTCATTGGTTGTGTTGACTTGGTCCTCCCCATACTTGAATGTGTGTGTGTGCTGTGTGTGTGTGGTGCGGGGTGATTCGGAGTTAGGTTTTCAACCCTAACAGCGAATTCTCACTTTTGTCGCCTGGAACAACCTAACTAATGCATTAAATGGAGTTTTTGCTCTAATTTCTTTTTTTGAGAATGATATTGAGAAAAGTGAATGTAATGTAGGGAGGAAGGCCCCTTTGGCTCATGTGTCCCGCCCACATGATGTCTTGTGGCATAGTAACAGGAGCAGCAATGCAAACAGAAATGCTAACAGTGGCACACATGGTAATAGCCACCACGAATGATAACAGAAAGGGTAACGCACTACGGTGGCGAGACGTGAATGGTGTGCCATGTGATGTCTGGTCTCATAGTAACATGGTGCCTGTAAATGGAAATGTCAATGGGCATGGTGACGCAAAGTGAAACAGAAAGAGAAACAGTGCGGTACACACAAATGGCAAAAATTAACAGAAATGCAAGCGCAATGAAAACGCAAAGGATGACAAGATGTAGGGTGATTAAGGTGCATTATCATTAGCCCAACTCTCACCCCATGACCTGTGTAAAGCAGCAGAAGTATAGGAGAATGGTGTGAGAGTTAGGACTCATGATCTCAATGCACACCCCAATGCCGGTTGGCGGGTGTGGGGTGCAAGGGTTTTTCACCCTAACAGCGAATTTCCTCACTTTTGTCGCTGTGGAAAAACTCTAACTAATGCATTAAACTGAGTTTTTTGCCTCTACTTTCCCTTCTTTTAGAGAATGATAACAAGAAATAGTGAATGTAATGCAGCAGCGGGAGCGCGATGCCCTCTGGGCCCCGCGCTCCCACCGCATAATGTGGTGGCGGGAGTGCAGGGCCCTTTGGGCCCCATGCTCCCACCACATGATGTCTTGTGGCATACTAACAGGGACAGCAACGCAAACAGAAATGCTAACAGTGGCGCACATGGTAACACAAGCACGAATGAGAACAGAAAGGGTAACGCACATGGTGGCGTAGACGGGAATGGTCTGCCACTTGATGTGTTGTCACATAGTAACATGGTGCCTGCAAACAGAAATGTCAATGGGCATGGTGATGTAAAGTGAAACAGAAAGATAAACAGTACTGTAGACAGAAAATGGCAAAAAATAACAGAAACGCAAGCGCAAATGAAAACGCAAAGGATAACGCACATGGTGGCGCAGACGTCAACGGTAAGTGATACGGGTACGGAACTGCAAGCGGAAAGGGCAACAGTAACAGTAATGTAAGCGCACAGGCTGGTTTTCCCCAAAACCTGCATTGAGAAAGACAGTGAGTACAAATAATGTATGCAAAATAATGAGTATTGGCGCAGAAAATGAGATCTTGGAATACTAAATACATTATATCTCAGGAACCGTACGACGTAAAAAAAAAATTTAAAGATCATATTATTTACAACTGTTCTGGCTAATTTGAATCTTAGCCCATTAGGGGGCTAAGAAATTTTCTGACGAAAAGTCCGTATCTCGCACCGTTTCCGAGATACGGGCCCTGAAAGGTGCGGCGAACGCCATAATGTTTTCCTATGGGAAAAAAAGGAAAGTTCAGAGCACCATAACTTTGCCTCCCTGTGATGTTTTTTCACCAAACCACTGAAAGGCACATCTGTGGGCTGTTGGCTGTCTTCCCTCCAAATTTCAAGAAAAAAGACCAAACCGTTATTTTGCAGCAGGGATCCAAAGGATTTCTGTTATGCTGCGTTACCGAATGTTATCCTATGGGAAAAATGTCAAATTTGAGTGCAGTAACTTTTGCCGCCATGTAATATTTTTCACCAAACCACTGAAAGGCACATCTGTGGGCTGTTGGCTGTCTTCCCTCCAAATTTCAGGAAAAAAGACCAAACCGTTATTTTGCAGCAGGGTGCCAAAGGATTTCTGTAATGCGTCGGGCGCCGTAATGTTATCCTATGGGAAAACTGTCAACTTTGAGTGTCAGAACTTTGCTGCCGTGTAATATTTTTTCAATACAACACTGAAAGGCACATCTGTGAGATGTCGGTCTGTCCTTCCAAATTTCAGCCTCAAACTCCTAACGGTTCTTTTGCAGCGCAGTGCCAAAGAATTGCTGTCATTTTCCCACAGACTAGAAAACTACTGTCGCACTTTAAAAGCTTCAAAAATTTTGCGACACTTTGGGAGCACGAAAGTAATTTTGAAGTACTTTTTCCAGAAATTTGAAAACATATTTCTGGGGTGTTTTACCACAAAATAAAGACATGGCAAGCATCCTCAGGGCCCGACTAGGTGAATACAAAAAATTAGGTTGCTAGAGGGTCCCAAATTTAAATGCCAACCATTTTTCTGATCACCAACTGAAAACAAAATGGCCGATTTGAGAAAGTAACAGGCCCATTTCTGAAAGTAAAAATGCATTTGCGAAAGTGTTGAACTTTTTGTTAACTTTTCCCATTGACTTATAATGGGAAACTGTTTTTTGAATAACTTCTGAACCGTTTAATATTTTTTCACGAAATCTTTGAAAGGCACATCGGGGACCCTGGCTGCATGTTCCCAGAAGATTTTGAGCCAGTCACGCAAACCGTACGACCTGTAGGCGCGACCACAGAATTCCAGAAAAGCTTAAACGCGCGCACAGATCACACTTAATAACTCCGCAATCATATATCCAATCAGTACAAAACTTGGCAAATCCCAAGGCCTGTGGGTCTTGATCATACATTCCAAATTTCAGGCAAATCCATAAAACGGTTGCAAAGTTATTAAGGTGCAAAATTTTGGGTTTAACATGGAAATGGCTTCTCAACCCTAACTATGGTAGCACTACCGTGCTACCATAGTATATGCGTGTGTCTCTGTATCTATCTATATTTATAGATCATTGCAGATCTACACACACACATACATATATATATATATATATATATATAAAATTATGTACTGCTTGCAGTGCTGCATCGGTATGTTGTATGCACCACTAGTACCTGCCAGCAAACAGTTCCTGCTGCTTAATGCCTGTGATTCCATTCTGACCAACAGGGGATGTTGTGGGCATGCCTTGGCCTGCAGTGTCCAGCCTCTACTGCCATTCTGATCAACAGGTGGAGCTGTGTGCACCATGCAGTAGCACCGGGCAAAATGCATGGTAATGTATGCTAAGCAGCATATAATGAGATGAAAATGTGCCTGTTTGCCCAAGGATTACCTAAGTACGCTCATTTGCATGGGAGTTTTGAATATAGCTACCGTTTGCTCCAGGCTAACCAGTTTGCACTGGGCTAATGTGTTAGCACTGTGCAATCAGGTTAGCCCCAGGCAAACCTCACTTCAGCATAGCACAGTTCTGCAGTGTGTGGCTTACAGTGTTGTTTGCAGTCATACCTCTCAACTGTCCCTGATTTTCAGGGATGTCCCTGATTTTACCTCAAAATCTTACTCTGTCCCTACTAAAGATTGTGTTTCTGTGGCCAAACAGTGGGGGCATAACTCTCAAGTGTCCCTCATTACGTGGGACATCCCCTATTTTGCCCCTTAAAATTGCTCTGTCCCTCATCCGTCCCTCACGGAAAAGGTGCTGCCCAGAGAGAGAATGTGCTGTATATTCAGATTTTAAAGCAGAAACTCTAACTATTCTAAAATACTAAATCCAAAATACACCTTGTACAAGTAAACACTATGGTTTTCAAAGTGTTCTGAACTTGTATCTCCATGTTTGAGGATGTGTCCCTCATTCTGAGTGTCTGTGTCCCTCATTGTCCCTCATTTTGAGTGTCCAAAAATGTCCATGTCCCTCATTTCAGTGACAAAGGTTGAGAGGTATGAGTGGGGTTGTAAGCATAAAATACTGTCAAACATTAATGTTACTGACGTGTTCTTCCTTAGTAAATGCATTTTACACTACACCACTTATCCTACCAGCTTCCTGAGTGGATTTCACCAATTTTTAGGATGTGTCCCTGATTTTAAACCTTTGTCCCTGATGTTTTTAAGCCTTGTCCCTGATTGATGAGGCAGGGGGTTGAGAGGCGTATTAGCAGCAGCTGTGAAATGTCTCTGTGCAATCACACACAATGTTCTCCACCTGCAGCACTGGCTTGCTACAGAGTCTAATGAACTGCAGTTGCAGTTTGCACTTCCCTGTTGCTATATTCAGTACTGTCTTATTCCCAGGCTATTTTTGCCCTGCACTCCCAGACCAGTTTGCTTGGCTTCCTTAGACTGCTATATTAGCAGGATTAGCACTGGGCTATTTCCTTTTGAATATAGCTTGCTTTGTGCTCCGGGCTAAGTTTGCCCGCTGGGCAGTGCTAATTTAACCCCGGGGCAAAGTTTTGAATATCTGGCCCCAAGTGTTTCAGAAAGAACACAACCGCTGATTTCCTGCTGTTAGCCAGCAGTGCCCACCCCCACAGCCTTAAAAACTGTATTCCATTTGGACAGGTGCATAGACTCAGAAGAAATTGTAGTTCTGACATGGATTTTAATAATCAGACAGATGAACTTTTGAAAATATTTGAGGCCAGTGGCTACAACAAAGAACTTCTAAAACAAAAAAAAGAAATGTTCTTCAAACGAGTAGAGAAAATCTCCTTAAGAATGTAGCAAGGGACACAGAAGTAAGAGAAAAGTGCCTCACACTTTTGTTACTGACTACAGTCACATTGCAGGCCAGATAGGCAGCATTGTACATAGAAATTGGCCTATTTTTCTGGTGGACAGTTCTGTGGTGGCTTCTGTTGGCAACAAAATGTAGAGGTACCTTTAACAGATGTGAAAACTTTAGGGATAACCTGGGATGGCTGTACCTGCCATGACTACCACTACTTGGCTACCTCAACATCCTTGTGACTACTACAGATGTAATCACTGTGTTATTTGTAAAAATGGGGTTCCAACCAAAGAATTCTTACATCCTACGCATACAAATATTAAGGTAAACATCAGGGAACTTATCACTTGTGATACCCCTTACGTTGGGTATGTGCTGTTTTGCACTTGTAATTTACTTTACAATGGTAAAACTGTTAGACCTCTTAAACAGAGGTTACAAGAACATGTTCATTCTATCAATAGTGGTGAGCAGGATACCCCTGTTGGTACACATTTCATTTTTCAGATTGTCACAAATCGAAAACTGATGATTTAAAATTTGTGGGCATTGAACATGTGCCACCCATAAAGAATGGGGGTGACAGACAAAACCTGCTTTTACAATGGGAACGTATGTGGATATACACTTTAGACAGTGTGAACCCCCAAAGGAATCAATGATAAATGTGATGTGAAACCATTTTTAAAAAATAAATACAGTAGTATTTTTTTATTCCTCTGATTGTACCTCTCTAGAAACTATCTGGTCAAACGTTCTATTTGCTTTTGTTGCATTCATTATGAACATTTTTAAGCAATGGTTAAAAGTAAAACTGTAGTTGTGGACAAATGGTACTGCATATTATTTGGAACTTAATGTTTCTCTCTCTCCATATCACCACTTTTTATCGACACTCCGATGGAAAAAGGCCATTATGGCAACATTCGCAGTAAAGGTCCTTTTTCCATGTTTCACCTTCCCCCAGTGTTATGCCCCCTCCCCGGGCCAACTCTGACCTGGAGTTGGAATCCTAGAGTCCAGGGGTGTGGGGGGCTCAGCCCACCCTACATGGGGTGTAGGTGGGGCACAACCCCCGACAGAAAGCACCAGTTCAAGAGGCTGCATAATACCTGCGTTGGTATTGTGCCGTCACTGTGGGGGAGATTGGCATTTTCGTTGATGGGAAAACTTGGTGCTTCCTTCTCTCTCTCTGTTTCTCCTCAGGTCTGTTTCCATTTCCATTTCATTTGGTTGCCCTCCAGCTCCTGTGGTCCTCACTTACAATAGGTCCAATAACAAAGTTGCCTTGCAGTTATTTCTCTGCCTGTTGCCATGCCATGATGGAGGTTTGGTCCAATTTGTATTCATTTCATTCATTGTTGCCATTGTCTTCAGTGTTTTACATCTAAAATTGTATTTTCACAGCAGTGGATGTATTGCGCTTTCATATAGCTGCCCCACCTAGTGTTTAGAATTTATTACAACATTAATTCTTAGCTAAAGTGAAATGGTTTTTATGTTTAATGCCTTACATGTGTTTTTCATTTAATTAAATTGATTTTTTAATTGGACCCATTATATAGGGTTACTCTTCCCCATTTAACTGTTACTCCCTGATGAAGACTCTGTTTTGAGTTGAAGTGCTGGGCTAGTAAGTGTTCTGTTTTTGTATGCCTTCTGGTCCTTTGGTGCATGAGTACTGAAGAAAATATGCCATTGTTTAATACATTCAGTTTGGACCTGGATTTATCCTGAGCACAGGCTTGGAGTACTGCTTTTTTTTTTACTTTGTCTGTTTGTGTGCTGGCTGCCCTAACCTACAGCACCCCTGTACACTGTCGTCATGCCCATTACAGCAAACCTTTTTTGCTGTGTTTGTCTTTTTGCCCTTAATGCTGCAGATGGATGGCGTTTGTATGATTACAATCATATTTGGGGTTTACACTGAACTGATTTGCTTACTTTGCTTTGTCGGTGGCTCATTACTGGAAGAGAACTGCAACTGTAGCTGTGGATGAAAGTTTTCTTTAATATACAGCAAGCACACAGGAGTAATATTGAAGACATCAGTTTATCTTGGAATGAGTTCGATGACCCAGATGTAAGGTGAAGGACAGCCAGACAGAGATTGCAAGGGGGAGAAGGAGAATCATCTGCGGCATCAGTAGCTATAAGCATGGTGACCAGTTTCATCAGTATCAGGTCAGCATTTAACAATTTTGAAAAGCTTCTCTTGAAAGAGATTGAGATAACATGAGATTTTCACATTAGAAGAATACATTCAGAGGGGACTTGCACCAAGGGGATTGTGTATTCAAATACCACCCTCAAGTGGCATCAGTGAATTTCTTTTTGAAGAGGAATGGATTCGGGCTGTGAGCGAATGTTCTAAAAATATCTTTAGAACTACTAATCAAATATGATAAGCTAAAATACGATAGCCTGCTGAAGGATTTATGTGAGGCGAAAACACTTATAGCCACATTCCTTGACCACCCAGAATACAAGGAGCTTGAACTGAAAATAAAAAAAAAGGTTTAAAAGTATGAATTAGAAATTATTAACAAGAAAACTACTAAACTCCTAAGGGATAAAACTGACTATGAAGAGGGACACATAACTGCCTGGGCTAGAATGTTTTACTCCAGCAGGGGGTGATCTAGAGTGCACTTCCAATCCAATAACAATAATAAAAAGTGGGGAAATTGTAGCAATTCAAGGAGAAATGATGCAGAAATTAGGCCTTTTTTTGGACAACACACAGCAAACTGTAACAGGGAACCAATGACAAGAAAAAGAAAGATCAGAAGAAGGAGAAGGGGTGGATGAAGAACCATCAAGAATAGAGAGAGCATTGAGGACCAGGAACAAGGAAATCAACTACAAATCATAAATCTATCTGAACACACCCTGACTGCAATTCAACTCTCAGTACTTTGAAGAGGTTTGAATTTTGTCACCACCCCATCTATTAATGAGTTCAAAATACTGGTGGACTTACATAAGTTCTTTTGTAAAATAAGGCTTAGAACTTTCTTTCATCAAAAACAATACTCCAACCATAGGGACTGCATTAATAGAAGATACTAGGGACAGTAAGGATTTGGATGTATTACTTACTGCCATACAAGATGAAGGGACACAGACTGTTGGAACTGATAATGTTCAGGAATATATGGATTTTATCTTGGGGTCAAAAATGTGGATATAAATTTGAAATTAATAGAAGGACTTCTTTATCAGGAACAGATGGGAGATGACCCCTTGACCTTCCAGTTACAACCCTCAGGAAATAATATTCTGAACACCAACCAACATATTTCCACTATAAGGAAAGGCAGATTTAGAGCCACCTCCGCTTTCTGTCATAATATTTATAACCCTACTATTCAGGTTTTTGAGGGGACTGTTTGTGAACAGGTACAGGACATTTTTGCTGCACAGGTTACCCCTAAATATTATAACCTGTCTAGAGATCAGAAAATTACCCTAAAGGGACTGTGTAAAAGCAAATCTGTGTGATAAAACCAGCAGATAAGGGGGGTTACATTGTGCTCTTAAGAAAGGAGAATTATTGTGATATAGTGCTCTTACTGTTAAATGATGGTAATAATTATTACAAACCACCTACTAATCCTACTCAGGATTTAAAGAAAGAATTGTTTCAGCTATCCAAACATACTGTTGGTACTGGTTTAATTTCAGGTAAAGAGTATGAGTTTATTTGCCATGATAACCCCACTATTCCAAGTTTCTGCATTCTTCCCAAACTTCATAAAAATTTATTGCATCCACCTGGTAAGCCTATAGTGTCAGGATGCAACTCACTCACACAGAATCTTGGGAAATTTAATGATTTTTTCCTCCAGTTTAAAGTTTCTGAACTTCCCTCCTATATGAAAGACAGTAAGGACATATTAAATACTGTCAAAAATATAGAATGGAAAACAAGTTACAATTGGATTGGTATAGATGTTGAATCCCTCTATACATACATTCAACATCACATGGGATTAAGAGCAATGGAATTCTGGATGGAAGAACTAGATAGAACTGATAATATCACACATGAGTTCATCTTAAAAGCCAAATAATTTTTGCACACTCACAATTGTTTTGAATTTCAGGGTGAATTTTATTTACAGAAATGTGGCATTGCTGTGGGTGCATCAATTGCTCCCATCTATGCTAATTTATTTTTGGGTTTCTGGGAGAAAACTGTGGTGTTCTCTGATACCAATCATTTTGCAAAAAAACATAGCACACTGGCATCGATTTATTGATGATATTTTGTGCATATGTGAGGGACCAAATGATTTATCTGACTTTATGGGATGGCTTAAGACCAACACATTTAACTTGAGGTTTACATACACAACTTACCCTAGTACTACTACTTTTCTGGATCTTTGCCTAACTTCAAACAACAACAAAATTGAGATCAAGTGTTTCAGGAAGAACACAGCCACTAATTCCGTGCTGTTAGCCAGCAGTGCCCACCCCCACAACCTTAAAAACTCTATTCCTTTTGGACAGGAACTTAGAAGAAATTGTACGTCTGACATGGATATTAATAATCAGATGCACTTTTGAAAAGATTTGAGGCCAGAGACTACAACAAAGAATTTCTAATACAAAGAAAAGAAAATGTTATTCAAATGAGTAGAGAAAATCTCCTTAAGAATGTAGCAAGGGACATTGAAGTAGAGAAAAAGCACCTTCCACTTTTGTTTCTGACTACAACCACATTGCAGGCCAGATAGGCAGCTTTGTACATAGAAATTGGTCTATTCCTTTGGGGGACAATTCTGTAGGGGCTTCTGTTGGCAACAGACCTACAGTTACCTTTAACAGATGTGAAAACCTTAGAGATAAGCTGGTTCACAGCAGGATGGCTGTACCTGCCATGACTACCACTACTTGGCTACCTCAATGTCCTTGTGGCTACTACAGATGTAATCGCAGAAATGTTTGTAAATCTGGGGTTCCAACCAAAGAATTCATACATCCTACACATATAAACATTAAGGTAAACATCAGGGAACTTATCACTTGTGATACCCCTTATGTTGTGTATGCTCTGTGGTGCACTTGTAATTTACTTTACATTGGTTGAAACTGTTAGTCCTCTTAAACAGAGGTTACAAGAACATAGTCATTCTATCACTAGTGGTAAACAGGATACCCCTGTTGGTACACATTTTGCTGATTGTCACAGATCTAAACCTGATGGCTTAAAATTTGTGGGCATTGAACATGTGCCACTCATAAAGAATGGGGGTGACAGACCAACCCTGATTTTACAATGGGAACATATATTGATATACAATTTACACAGTGTGAACCCCCAAGGACTCAATGATAAATGGGACTTGAAACCATTTTTAAGGAAGAAATAGTATGTTCATAGATTAATCAAGCTATAGCAGACTTTCGTCCTTTTGCTTACCAATGAATAGGTATTATACCCCAAATTTAATTTCGTCACTCATCTCGTTATTTAGTGTGATTTAAAACATGTTTATAATGACACTGTTTCTTACTTCTTGTGGAAGATTATTCCATAGGGTAATTACCCTTTGACTGTACCAATATTTCCTAGACAGCGTGTTCCAGTTATCCAAACAGAGTTGTTTTGAATGTCTCCAATTACTAACTCTGTCCTGATTGAATCTTAATCCAAATTCTGTCATTAGGGTATTGTCATTAATTACCTTGTGCAACAGGCACAGATCCCCCCTTATTCTTCTGTATTGGATGGTATATAAGTTAAGGGTTTTCAACCTTTGTTCATAAGGTATCAATTTTAATCCAGTAATAAGCCTTGTAAATCTGTGCTGGACTGTTTCAACCTTTTTTATGTCTTCCTTACTGTATGGTGACCACACCTGAACACAGTACTCCAATTGAGGCCTAACCAGTGCTATGTAGAGGTTAAGCAATACCTCTCTAGTTTTACTGAATATGTGTCTGGTGATACAATTTAGTATCTGATCAGCTTTTTTGATCTGGTTTCTGCAGTAAGTATTAAATTTTAAATCATGACTGATAGTTACTCCTAAATCCCATTCACTTATAGTTACTATTTAAGGGTTATTATTAAGAGTATAATTATACAGCCAGCCTGCAGGTGCAGTGGTTGGATTTCCGCTCACGACGCCGGCGACCCAGGTTCGGGAGTGGACCCTAGTCATTGGAGGTCCAGCTGGGGGAGAAGGATGGATCATCCTATGAGGGGGCTCTCCTTCTCCGGGGGGAGGTTGGAGTAGTGCCCAGTGCACTGAGGACTCCTGGCGGAGGCTGGGAGACACTCACACACTGGCGCTCATTACATGGGAGGCGGGGCAGATGCTGGCGTCATTGCGTGTCCCCGCCTCCAAGAACACAGGGAAAAAGGAGAAGGTGGGTGGTAGCCACTGTCTCAGTGAAGCCCTCCTTGGTGCTTTGATTAGCTGTCATCGCCGCTCCCCCAACCACTCACTTGTTCTGCGGTGCAGATTGGGGACCGTGGCCATGGCCCCACCCTCTGGGGGGGTAAGCCGGTTGTAACTGGATGAGTCAGCAGCAATGGATGATAGTGGGAGTCCTGGGGGCCGTGACCAGGGCTGAGGACTGACAGTGGCCCTGCCAAGGAAAAAAAAAGAATTAAAAAAAAAAGAGCATAATTGTACTGTCTGTTCCTAATACCCAAATGCATTACTTTGGATTTATTGATGTTTAGTTCAGGTTTGTTGTATATAGTCCAGGAGAAAATATGTTTCAAAACATCCTGCAACATAATATTACTTTCTAAAGTATTCACCACTGCTCCCAGTCTGCAATCATCTGCAAATTTAGATATTCAAACATTTGGTACATCAATTTTCAATGAAGAAACATAGATGTTGAACCAACCTGCGCCCAGCACAGACCCCTGGGGCACACCGCTCGCAACTCCAACCCAATCTGAAAAAACTCCATTTATCACCACCCACTGTTGTCTCCCCTTCAACCAATTAGAAATCCAATGTGTTATATTTACACTCAGATTTAAAGTTTTTAATGATTCAACCATTTCCAGATGCGGTAGTTTGTCAAAGACTTTAGCAAAATCCAAAAATATTATGTCAACTGAGTTTTTTTATCAATCTCTCTGTTTACCTTTTCATAGAAACTTTGTAAATTTTTTAAACATAATCTATCCTTAATGAACCCATGTTAGTGTGGGTCAATATCTCCTATAGTTGATAAATATTGTTGGATATAATCCTTGATTATCCCTTCAAGTATTTTGCCCAGTAGGGAAGTCAAACTTATTGATCTGAAAATTTCTTCTGATTGTACCTCTCTAAAAACTAGCTGGTCATATGTTCTTATTGCTTTTGATGCATTCATTATGAATATTTCTTAGCAATGGTTAAAAGTAAAACTGTAGTTGTGGACAAGTGGTACTGCATATTATTTGAAACTTAATGTTTTTCTCTCTCTGTTACTCCTCAGGTCTGTTTCCATTTCCATTTCATTTGGCTGCCCTCCAGCTTCTCTGGTCCTCACTTACAAGGAGGTCTATAACAAAGTTGCCTTGCAGTTATTTCTCTGCATGTTGCCATGCCATGCTGGAGGTTTGGGCCAATTTGTATTCAGTTCATTCATTGTTGCCATTGTGTTCAGTGTTTTACATCTAAAATTGTATTTTCACAGCAGTGGATGTATTGCACTTTAATATAGCTGCACCACCTAGTGTTTATAATGTATTACAACACTGATTCTTAGCTAAAGTGAAATGGTCTTTATGTTTAATATCTTACACATGTTTTTCATTTAATTATATTGTTTTTTTTAATTGGACCCATTAAATATGGTCGCTCTTCAACAATTAAATGTTACCCCCTGATGAAGACTCTGTTTTGAGTCAAAGCACTGGGCTAGTAAACGTTCTGTTTCTGTATGCCTGTTGGTCCTTTGGTGCATGAGCACTGAATACAATTACTCATTGTTTAATATATTCAGTTTGGACATGGATTTATCCTGAGCACGGGCTTGGAGTGCTTTTTTTTTGACTTTGTCAAATCAGACACCACAGAGGTATAAACGGTGCCAAGGAGAATCAAAAAGTTCACAAAAAGAGCAGTGTATCACAGTGCCCTTGAACAATATTTACACCCAATACAAGAGTAAACAGATTAACCAGGCTGGCAAAAGAATTTTCAGAGCAAAACAATATTCTGAGAACTAATGCCTGGTGAAAAACAGAAATTGGAGAGTCATGGCTAATAACAAATAAGGTGCTTAGTTCTCCAGGATCCAGCATGATGCTACATAAAATATAGTACAGCAAAATGTGGGCAGACATCAATCATTCAGGAGTCCCATCCAAGCCAGATCACTGAGCCCTGGATTGCATTTGAGTAACAAGTTTATCAAAACAAATTCGAGGTAGCATCAGTGTCAGAAAAGGCATGTTACTGCTGCTTGTGGAAAACTTGAAGATGATCTAGAAATACCATTTGCACCACCACAATGTTTTCCATGAATGATTTTTTAATTATTTGTAGCAATTTCTTTTAGTCCTTTGTCTGTGAGGAAAGGTTGGGAAAAACCCCAATCTGCTGACTTCCCATTCAATTTTGCCCTTACTACGGGCAGCCTGTATCATACAGATTCTGGCCATGGAAATTGAAAGAGTGGCAATGGCCATGAGGGTCTGGTTCCTGAGAGATGCTTGGTATCTGGAACAGATTTGGACATCAAAAGCTTGGCCCACACAAACCAATGAATCCCTTGGAAGAAGAGCTAGATCTTCCAAAATAATTTTATTCAGAGAGGGTAGCTGTTATGCACAGCCTGCTGCCTCTGTGGGTAACCACTATACAGACATTGTGTTGGTGTAGTCCATTTTCCAAAGTTTCATTCTTTACCCACAAGAAGCTTGCATCCTGAATGAGGCCAACACTTACTTCAGCATGTCTTTCATAAGCCTTGATGTGGTCTACAGTAGCAGGTGTATTATCAGAAATGTTACTGTCCAAGTCTGTAAGCTTTTGTTCTAAAGATGCCAGGCACTTAATCGTTTAGTCTCCCGTCTCCTACAGGTCAGCTAGAAAAGGCATTAGTTGAGAAAAGTCATGGCCACTATGCATAAATGACCCACCAGATTTTGCTGATGCACTTGTCCCCAGGGAGGAAACGTAGGTATCTAGTCCTTGTGCCAATGGTTGCTGCTGTGCTTTCAGCCCCATGTTGATGACAGAGGTATGAACAATCCAGTATTGTAACAGGAGGATCCACATAGTTGTTTTAAAAAACATGAAAGTATAAAAGATATAGCTGTGATGGTAAGGCTAAAAAAATGTTAACTGCTCCACAGTGCCCCCCATGTTCATCAGCTTGAGGTCAGTTTCTTGTTATGCTTTGAATGTTAGGTTTCATACTGAAAGTGTGCTTGTCAAATTGGGACATGAACCTACTGCAGTAGAAATATCTCATGTTAGACGTGACTGTCTGATGACTTTTTAATATTTGTAATAATCCATCTGAATTATTACAGTTAGCTATGTCATGGAATCATAGAATCATGCCAGCAGAAAAGGATGCATTGGTCCATTGAGTCTGCCCCTGCCCTCCCCCTTGCTCATACCCTGTCACTGACCCACCCCTTGCCCCCTTCCCAACCCCATATGTCTATCCCATGCTCTCTTGAATCCCTCCACCGTATCAGCTGCCACTACCTCTTCTGGCAGTTTGTTCCAGGCCTCCACCACCCTTTCCATGAAGAACTTTCCCCTCACATTCCCTTTGTATCTTCCATCCTGTAACCTCAGGCTTTGCCCTCTTGTTTTTGCCTCCACTTTCCTTTTAACTTAACTCCCCTCCTTTATCCTATTGATCCCTTTTACGCATTTAAAAGTTTCAAATATGCCCCCCCCCCCCGGTCTCCAGCATGTACAGATCCAGCTCCTTATACCTTTGTTTCTTATGGTTTACCCTGCATCCTCTGCAACATTTTGGTTACTCTTGTCCGAATTCTGTCTAAGCCCTCTATGTCCTTGCGTGGGTGTGGTTTCCAGACCTGAACCCCTCACTATAAGTGCAATCTCACCATATCTTTGTACAGAAACATCAATATCTACCCCTTCTGATGGTGATGCCCCTCCCTATGCATGCCAGCATTCCATTTGCCTTTCCCACTGCTTTGCTACATTGGTTCCCTATCTTGAGGTTGCTGGATATTATGATCCCCAGATCCCTCTCTTGCTCCATTTTCTGGATTTCCTCCACACCCCTTCCCCGAGTGTATACCGCTCGTGGATTTTTGTATCCCAAATGCATCACCACACACTTTTTGGCATTGAACTTTAGCTGCCAAGTCTCTGACCACTCGTCCAGTCTCTTCAGGTCCTGCCTCATGGCCTCTACCCCAGCTGTGGTGTCCACCCAATTACAGATTTTTATATAATCCACAAACAGACACACCTCACCTTCCAGACCATCTGCTAAGTCACAGATACAAATATTGAAAAGGAGGGGCCTGAGAACTGACCCTTGTGGCACCCCACTTGTCACCCCCCTCTCATTGGCGTGCACCCCTTTCACTACCACTCTCTGACTTCTGCCCTCCAGCCAGCTTTCCATCCACCTAGTTATTTTACTACCCGCCACTAAGAAATCCAGCTTATTTACTAGCCTTCTGTGAGGGACAGTATCGAAGGCCTTACTGAAGTTCAGATAGGCCATATCTACCACCCCTCTCTGATCAATATCCTAAGTCACCCCATTGAAGAATTCAATCAGCTTGGTCTGGCATGACCTCCCATTTGTGAATCTGTATCAGTGCACATTATGCAGACTGCTTTTCACCAGGTATTTCTCCACCCTTTCCTTTATTAGTGCCTCTATCACCTTCCCCACTACCAAGGCAAGGCTGACCAGGTGGTAATTTTCTGCAACCTCTCTACTGCCCCCCTTGTGCAACAGTACCACATTTGCCCTCCTCCAGTCCTCAGGCACTCCCTCCCACAGTGTCCAGTGATAAGTTAAAAAGACTTGTAAGTGGGACCGCCAGCTCTTCCCTTAGTTTTCTAAGTACGCTTGGGAGCAAACCATCTGGCCCCATTGCCTTGTCCACTCTTAAACTAGCTAGCTCCTCCTTGACCCTGCCTACACTGAATTCACTAGAATCTACTGTTATGTCCCCCCTTCCCCTGTCCCTCAACTGAGGCAGTCCCCCCCCCAGTGAAGACTGAGCAAAAATATTTATTCAATAATTCAGCCTTCTCAAAGTCCCCCTCCAGTTGCACCCCTCCATCGCACCTCAGTCTCACTATCACTGGGCTTACTTTCCATTTTTCTCCCACATATCTAAAAAAAAAGTTTTATCCCCCCCTTTTTACTCACTTTGCCATTTTCTCCTCTGTGTCAGCTTTAACCCTCCTTATCTTCTGCTCTACTTCTCTGTAAACCTCCCTGTCCTCCTCCAGTTGTGTCTTTTTTTACTTCCTAAAAGTCCATTTCCTTTCCCTGACTGCTTCTGCCACGCCCCCTTGTAATCCAGAGCATCCTTCTCCATTTCTTCTTCCTCACCTTCCTTATGCAAATTTCCCTGGCTTTCAGTACCCCCACCTTTGACGGCCTCCCATAATTCTTCCACATTCTCCAAATTCTTAGATCCTGCCAGCTCCTTTCTAACTATTCTCCTCATTTTGTTGAAGTCCATCCCTCTGAAATCCAGTACCTGCATGTTGTTCCATTTTGCCTCCCTCCCTGTCCCTTACCCTGAATCTTATGGTCTTGTGATCATTAGTACCAATCCCTTTGCTCACCACCACCTCTTCCATGCTCTCCCCATTCATGATGACTACATCCAACAGGTTGTTCCCCCTTGTGAGCTCCCTGACCAACTGCAGCATGAATACTCTCTGAAGTGCTTCCAGGATCTCTCTGCTCCTAACTGAGGATGCAGCCAGGATCTTCCAATCTATGTCTGGGAAGTTTAGGTCCCTCACTATGAGGAGCTTCCTCTGCAGGCCATCTGTGTAACTGCCTGTACAGTTGCCTATCCCCTTCCTCCTCCTGTGTAGGAGGCCTGTACACTACTCCCTAGTCTTAGGGATTCCTCCATCCTTTTGTCGAGCATAACCCACAGAATTTCTGTCTCCCTGTCCTCTTCCTGTCCTTCCATTACCCTTGTGTCCTCCATATTATATAAAGCAACCTTCCCACCCTTCCATCCTGTCCCTCTGAAACAGTCTGTAGCCTGGCATCCCAGGTATGTTTCTCTGTCCACCATGGCTCAATAATTGCTACAATGTCCAGTTCTTCTTCACCTGTGATGGCCTCCAAGTCCACCATTTTGTTTCCCTGACTCCTGGCATTTGCGGACAGTACCTTCAACTAGGAACTCCCTCCCCTGCCCACCACTTGCAATCCCCCATTTGTGTCATATACCATTATTTTCTCATCCTCCTTGGAGGGGGGAGGCTTGTACTCCCTTCCTTTCCTGACCTCATAATTGGCCCTTTGCTTAGCCCCCCCCAGCATTCAGTTTAAATTATATGCTTCCTCTATGAAATTCCCCAGCTTGCTTTATAGCACTGTTGATCCTGCCCTGCTCAGATGTAATTTATCCTGGGCATAAAGGCTGTTGTCCTCCCATGTTGCCCCCCCCAATCCCACATTAGTCTATATCCCTTCTGTTTGTATCAATCTGCTAGTCATTTATTAAATTTTCCAATCCTTTGTTTCCTCTGTGTTCTTGCCCTAGGCACTGGTAGCGCCTCCAAGAAAGCAATAGACCTGAAATTAGTTAAACCACAAAACCTAGCCAATTCTCTGAACCGGGCTTTCTCATTCATTAGCCCCTCACCCTCCAAGTCATTTGTGCCTAGGTGAAACACCAAGAGTGTACTCCCATCTTGCTTCTTCCCCCAAGAAGGTACTGTAGAATTGATTTATTTCACTGTAAAAAAAGTCTTGCTATGTTCGCTGTAGAAAGTGACCTGCTAAATTAATTGAACAGCTAAGTTCATTTTCTATGTCAGACTCATTATATGGTAGTACATGACAGTGAAATTTAACTGCAGCTAACAAGTCCCATAGCCTTGGACCGCTAAATTAAATGAATGTGCTATTTTTCAGTTCTACATTATATGGTGTATTACTTTGTGTGCCATCATTCCTGGCATGTATTCTACCCAGATTGCACTGCTCTTTGCCCCTTTGCCTACTCATCTGATTCCTTTTATTATCGAGCCTCCTATGAACATGACCCTGCTGTTCCTTTCCTTTTGATTGTGCTTTTTTCTTTCTATCCCACCCCTAGTTTCTGGATTCACCGTAACTTCCCTGCTCTTAGTTACCCCCCATTCTTTCTTCTCCCCACTAGTTTTGTGTTCCCTTAGTCTTGCCTCTTCATTGCCCCCTCCCCTTGCATTGTTCTCTTCCTGGAAGCCATCTTCCATTCCTGCTCCTCCAGAGGCACTCTCTCTTGACCCACATTTCTCTGTCACTGTTTCACTTTCCTTCTCCTGCCCTGCCGCATACTTTGCACCATCCACTACATCAGTGGTTGTCAACTTTTTTTGGTCTGGGGAACCTCTGGCCACCTGTCAGTCATGTTGGGCACCACCTACCAAAAGTCTGTATATATTGTACTGCGTTTAGTGTTTGTACAGCATTTATGCAGCTACCCTTAATAGAGCACTAAACAACAGCAAGGGACTGTTATATAAACCTTGTTTTTAATATCTTTCAGAATACACAAAAAATATATAAAATACACCAGTATAAAGTTTAAAGTGCACAAAGTTCAACAATTGTAGTGATGGGGTAGTAGTGTGATACTTGGACTTGATGCAATGAGCAAAGTCTCTCAATCCTTGTTGTTATTTTTGAAAGACATATTCCCAGGCCATTCTCTGGCTGTAGTCTTGAATGATATTTGGTTTTAAGAGCAGTCAAGGTGGAGAATCCACTTTCACACAACTAAGTGGTTGCAAATGGAAGAACAATTTACAGTACCTTATTTACTAGCTGTGGGAATTCCTTCTTGCTTCCAGTCCAGAATGTGGCAAGCCATGGTGCTGATTCAAATCAGTTTCTGTGTATACAGTCAATGGTTAGTTCTATTAGCTGGTCATCTTCCTTAGCTGTCAAGCTGGATGGAGTACTGTTTGAGTCTGAAGAAAAAGGAAACTGAATCCAATTATTGTCACAACGCCAGGTTTTAGACTCTGAAAAGTACTCTTCAAATTGCTGATCCAGTGCTGTCAAGTGTGAACAAATATTTGCAGCTATTTTTGAAATAATGTTATTATCTGTGTTATCATTTCTTGTAAGGATGGAAACATGGATACATTTCCCTGTTGCACTCTTTCTATCCATTTTTTGGCTCTCTTCATGAAAGACTCAACTTTGCTGCACAGTTGTACAAGATTTACATTTCTGCCTTGCATTGACATATTCAGCCTGCTCAAATTGCAAAACAAATCAGCAAGGTATGCAAGTTTTGCTACCCTCTCCACATCTGTAAACTTGGCAGTAAGGTCTGTCTGTGAGTTCTGTGATAAGAATTCATAAACATCACCACATAACTCAAAAACCCTGCTTAGAACTGCTCCTCAAGACAACCACCTAACTTCTAAGTGATAAAGCAGGGCTCTGTGTTCAGCACCCATTTCATTACAGGGAGCAGCAAAAAGCCCTGTGTTCAAAGTTCAGTTTTTGATGAAGTTTGCCACCTTTACAACTGTGAGCAGTACTGCATTGAAGTCAGGTCTCATTCTTTTGGATGCTAGAGACTCCCTATGTAGCACACAATGTGGCCAAATAACTTGTGGTGCAACTTTTTTAACAAGTCCAAGTAGTCCACTCCTTAAACCTGTCATAGCCATTGTTCCATCTGTACCCGAGCCCATACATTGTTCCCAAGAAATGGCATTCTCTTTAATAAAGTAATCTAGCACTTTAAAAATGTCTGCACCAGTGGTTCGCTGCAGCAACATTTTACAAAACAGAAACTCCTTCACCACATTTTTGTCTTCAATAAATCAAACAAAAGCAAGTAACTGTGCATCATTTGAAATATATGTTGACTTGCCAAGCTGTAACAGAAATGCACATGTAGTGCGCAGTTTCTGTATTAACTGTTCTGCTATGTCTGTTGCCATGTCATCAATTCTTCTGGCTATTGTGTTATCAGACAAAGGAATGGATTTGAGTTTCTCACTAAAATCCTGTCTAAACATGGTATTACAGATTTCAATTGCTGCTGACAATACCAGACTTTCTCTAACAGTACGTGGCTTTTTGAAATGTGAAATTCAAAAAGCTACATGATATGATGCTTTTAATGCACTCACATTGACACTTGAAGCTTTTTTGATAAATGTCCGCTGCCTCAATAAATTTTTGCAACAATTTTGAAAATACTCAATTGGTTTGTCTTTGACTGCATAATGTTTAGTTTCCAAATGTCTGACCATTTTCGAATGCTTCATTGCTTCATTTGAAAGCACCAATGAGCAAACAATGCATTGCGGCAGCTCATCTCCCTCTGGTCCAACAACTTTTGTTGTTATGAACTCATATTTCAAATAGTGATCCTCATATTTCCTGAACTGTTTTGAGCACTTATATTCTGATGGGGAAGAAGTTTCAGGCTGCACATGATCAAGTTTTCTTTTCTTGATAAATCTGTCCATCCAAAAATATGCCCCCTTCTGTGCTGCAATTATCAAAAAAAAACCACTCAGTAGTGGACATTACCAGTGACATAACTAACATAACACTAGCATCATTCTGTACCACTGCTTTATTAAGCTGCTTTCATGTAGATTTCATGTAGATTTCAAGGGATACTTCTTACTCTCCTAAATAACTCAGAACCTGCATTAATTTGCGTGTCTGGGGTAACTGAGTCTTATAACTTCTAAACAATATAAAGAAGAAAAAAACATCTAAGAAGCATCATTGTGATCCATTCAGATCACTGTATTAATGCCAAGGAATACTACAACTGCTGTAGTTCTGCAGCAGTTCTTACATGCTTTCATGCTGGTATGGTGCTGGGGGCAGTGACAATAACTGAGCCATATAACCACTGAACCATATAAAAATAAATAAAAGAAACAACTTCTCAATGCATTCAACTCACTGCATTAATACCAATGGAAACTACAGCAGTTTTATTTCAGCAGTAGTTCTTACTCTGCTAAGTAACTGAGAACCTGCAATAACTTCCTTACCCAAACTGTAATTCCATGATTCTGTGAGTCTGTGATTCATGAGTCCACTGGCAGGAACAGAATCAGGCAAAATTGTAGCGTAATTGTTTTAAAAGTTAATGTGATTAGTCAGTAGCAAGAAGCAGGGAGTGCAGAAACCAAATTGTCTGTTGCGGTGACTGGATAGACTGACTGTGTGAAAAACAAATGCACTGCTAATGAGGAGTGAGGAAAAAGGATCAGAATGCGTGCAGTGATGAGTGGAAAGATTAAATAAGGACTTGCATAAATAACTAAGTCGGGCAAGTCAGGCAAGTGAAGACCTATAGAAAAAACCTGGGGGTAATCGGCAAAAAATGATAAGCTGCTATGACAAATAGTGCTTTTACTTTTACTCTTCAATCACAGCTGCAAATCAGGAGCAATTACAGCACTTTAAAGCTATTCAAGCTATTCAAAGCAATAAACACTCATTGAGTGAAGTAGTGAGGTGATGGAGTAAATTGCTGAACTAAATTGGTGCAACAAAGTCTTTTATTATGGAAACTCATTCCATTTAGCTTGCAGTTACAATGTTAGACTGACAATTAACATACAAAATCTGTACTGTGCTATGATTTTCTAAAAACTGTTCTGCAGACTCCCTGGCGGGTGCTCGCGGACCCCCTTTGGGCCGCGGACCCCCGGTTAAAAACCACTGCACTACATGATCTGCCAAGGGTGCAGATCTGTTCTCCTCCTCCACACCTCTCTCGTGGTTCTCACTGCTTGATTGTCGTCCTCCTGTTTCCATCCTTTTGACCCATTGTACTCTGTAGGGTTATTTTGGTTTGACAGCCTGCCACTCCCTTTCATCCCTCCTCTGCTTTTCTGTACCTTTTTTCAAGTCTCCCTGCCATTCTTTACTATTTCCCCTCCTTCTGGCCTAGAACCCTTTCCATTTTGATCCCTCCTATCCTGTCCCATTGTACCATTTTCCTAGGTGGTTCATCCCCCCTTCCTCTGTCCAAGCAACTCCCCCTCTACTTACTGCTGCCATAACAGTTCCCAGTTCCCCCCCTCCGCCATGCTCTTTCTCTTCCACACAATTTCCTCCCTTAAATAGCCTACCTCCATTTCTAATTTCCTCAGTCTTGTACATATCGGACAACACCCCAACCTCCACAATGTTTCCATGAACACCACTGCCCTGCCTGCCCCCAGAACTCCCATCCCCATCCAAAAGGACCCATGCCCCTGCCCTCTCCACCATCCTGGGTAAGTCATTTAGACTCTAGTTTCAGAGTTTGTCCCCCCACTTACTGATTAATGCAATTTATATACTTTTATATAGTCCTAAGTATTGTAAAAGTGTAACCACAGTAACTCCCTGTGTGTAAGCTCCCTGCAGTTCACCTAGCACCATCCACCCTTGGACACCTTATACTGTATGCTAAACTCAATGATCATAGAACACCATCCACCCTTGAACACCTTATATGGTATATTAACTCAAGGAACACAGATCACTATATACTAAGTTAAACAATTTAAATTGTTAAAATTCTCCTTCTAGTGTCCTTTTTTCATTCTTAGCCAAAAATTCCACAACTAAATTGTCTCACCAGTTTGTTCAGTTCATTTTATGATTGAAGTGATCAGCCCTTTTTTCCCAGATTCTTCTCTTTGCCTCCCTGCTCCTCCCCCTCTGCAGCTGTCAAATCTGTTCTGATTCCTGAGTATTTTTTCAAGTAAATTTTTAAGTGGAAAAGTCCTTAAAATCCATTGTGAGCTCCACTTTTATATCAGAGCCTACCGTTTAAATTTGCCACCCTGCACCGGGATTGGCTGCTTGCTGCAGCTCCAAAACTCACTTGAGCCTTGGTGGCAATGGCCACCCCCTTTCTCCATGGCTATGGCCACCCTGTAGACCCAGCGGCAATGCCCACCACCCCTTTCCATCACTACGGCCACGCTGTCTATCCAGTGGCAATGGCCGGCCTGCAGACACTGCGGCACTGGCTACCTCCTCTATCCATGGCTATGGCTGCACTGTCAATCCGGCAGCAATGGCCACCCTGTAGACCCTGTGGCAACAGTTGCTCTGCAGACCCTGCTGAGTGGAAAAGTCCTTAACATTTTTTATGGGCTCTGCTTTTATATCGGAGCTTACCATTTAAATTTGGCACCTCGTGTCAGGATTGGCTGCTTGCTGCAACTCCAAAACCCACTTGAGCCTTGGCAGCAATGGCTGTTTCCTTTCTCTGTAGCTACAACCACCCTGCAGACCTAGCAGCAACAGACACCTCCTCTTTCTGTGGCTACAGCCGCAATGTCAATCTGGCAGCAATAAACTGTGTGTGTGATAGAGCGCAGGTACATGTGGGCAGTCATATAGAAAAATGCATCACCATTCTTTGTAAAAGTTTCAGTTTTAATTAATACTTTTCCAGACGTTGTTTACAACAGGATAATTTCAGCATGGCACAGTACTTTAACATCTTACTCTTCCATTCGGAGTAGCAAATAACACAGCAGACAAAATAATCTGGCATTTATAAATCTTCCATTCGGAGCAGTAGATAGCACAGCAGACAAAATAATCTGGCATTTATAAATCTTCCATTCGGAGCAGCAAATACCACAGTGCATCAAAACTCCACAAAGCACTTTTCAGCAGCTTCCAGAGTATACCTCCAGACCCACAGCAAGCAAAATCTACCTCTCAACCCCAAAAGTCTGAATTTATACCCAAAAGGGGTCATGTGATTATTTAACTCCACCCCAGTATTTACTACACACTTTAAATCTTTATTTTCAAAGTATTTATTTCATTTATAAACGTAATGCCCCTTTTAATTACTTCAGCAAAATATGTACAAGCATACAAGTAAATTATACTCCTTTTTAAGAGCTTTTAAAATCTTTGTAATGACTGAAAGCATCTCCCCTTCCTATACATAATATAAGGAATGCAGTTGTGGCTGGCTGGCTCCTAGAGAAACAAAGACTACGGCAGGAACTGAACTCGGGACCTCACAAACACCGAAAGTACCCTCGTCCCAAAAAGTCCTAGACCCAACTCCAAACCTCCCCACTTCTCCTCCAAAAGGTTAGTCAAACTCAGAATAAGAATGCTTTTACTGCTAGAATACATTATAGGGAAAATTCAAAGATAATTAACTCTGCGATAGTGCGAATGTTCGCACTATTGAGAAGAAACTTGGCAGCTTATTTAAAAAGACAAAGCCATATTATAGGAACAAAAAGAAGGTTTATAATCAAAACATTTGGAGGGATGGAAAAACAAAACTATTCAAAAACAGTACCCAGTAATAATATTAACTAAATATTATTCTTTTATACATAGCAAAATGCAAACCAGCATTTTAACAAAAAGGGAAGCCTGTAAATGGTTCCAGGTATCTATTTAATCCATATATATATATATATATATATATATATATATATATATATATATATATATAATTTATGAAAGAGACCCAGGCCAATTATTAAGAGGGAATTTTATCAGAACATGCAAAAGGGAACCATAAAGGGTTCAAATTACCCGTACTTTTTGTTCCTCGTTCTTAGCAACAAGGGATCACAACAGAACTCGTCGCGAATCAGGAGACATGGAAACACTTCAACAGGCATTGCTATGCCTTTCCAATTCCCAAGGGCTCCCTCTAAATAACCACAAGAGAAAATGCAATATAGGGGCCTTCATCTTCGCAGAATCTATTCATATGACTCTCCTAACACAATGGGTATTAAGGTAAATTAATTTCTGAAACAAACAAAACAGCTCCAAAAAGGAAATTTTCAATATGGGCGAAGGGTACAGAACAAACTAGGGAATGCCCAAAAGATTACCCACTGCCTTCCAACCTAAATAAACCCACTGAAACACCAACGGGCACTGCAAGGCTTCTTTGTACTATTATAATGTAACATCTTTCCATTTTACTTAATGGAGGGCTTACTATGCACCCCGATATAGTACAAGCCGTAAATAATAAACGTTTAAATACTAAAAGCAAATATAATATCTGAACTTTGTCTGTGCAGTCATTTACTCTACCAAAAAGGTAGAAGCCATATTTACAACTACCGGTGGGGAATTCAGGTATACTGCTATGAAAGGTATTTAACATTAATCTAACAACTATCCATTTGTTTGTTATTTATGTTATTCATTCCATGTTTCAAACGATATCACTAAGCGGCGGCTGCCTTTTACTTTAATGGGCTTAGAAACAGCCACCACTCAAACTGAACAGCCTAACTGTGGAACAACAGGCATCATGACAGCACCTTTAGAAAAATAAAAATGGGGCTTTCAGGTTCCCTCCCATTTTTATGAATATTAACTCAGGGCCCTAAACCCTTCACAGGAGCACTCTGTGACAGTGTGTCATATTTTTTTTTATTTGAGCTCTGAGTTCATATCCCACAATAAGCATGTCCCTGACATCTGTCATTGCTTCATATCTGTGCTCTCTCGAATGTTTAAAAGTTACCTTGTCTACTGTACTAATGTTGATAGTGATGAGCAGAATTCAGTCAGTCCTGATCACACCAACTCTAATAATAAACCATACATGAAATCAACTTCATTCATTTCATTTTATTTTTAAATCATGCCCCAACATTTCGCCAATCTTATGACTTCTTCTGGGAAACTGTTAAATCTAATTAAAAATAATCATTTTTACCATTTATAGTGAAATAAATAGAAACATTTTAGAACAAAATATTCACAATTTTAATTTAACACCTCCATTGGAAGCTCGTATCAAAGTCCATAGTTCTACTCATTTGCTTTCAATATCTCTGTATCACAGTTCATAATTATATTTACATTATTTCAATGCCTCTTTTTGAAGCCACCTATGTAAGTGCCTGTGTTAACCATTTCTCAACTTTCGACATTACGGCTTATAACTCATTTCACTGACCGCATGCCAACCTTCGCTGTCCCAAAATAGAATCTTATCTAAAAGTTTATATAAGTACTACCAATAACAATATTTACTTGTTCACTATTCATCTCCATGTTAACTTCCATTTCTGTTTCCCCTCACCTATTCTGTTGCATTTAGTATTATATAATTCTACCTTTAAAATCCATCAAGCATGTTCAAAATTGCTGTTAGTTTGAGTTTTTATAATATTCACCTATTTTAGTCTTTATTAGGCTCTTCTATGGCCAAAAATCTCTACTGTTGTGTCACTTCTCTGCCCCCCCCCCGCATCAAACCCTCTGTTACAATGAAATTGGTTTGATCAGTATTTAGGAGTTATAAATAAACGTAGGACCTTTAAGGGACATCACTAACTTAGCATTGGTGAGCTCAAAGTGATAGCAATGAAAAAAGAAATAAGCATTGAGAAATAAATATGGCATGGACCACAGTAAACAATAGTGAGAGTCTCCTTTAAACCTTCAGATCCTGGCCTGTGTTTACAAATACCTGTGAGAAAAGAGCTTCACCTGTCAGTAATTAATTGCTAGGTTACAACATGCATTAATGTTGATTAGGTCACCTGAGCCTTTTTTCACACAGGTGTAAGATGTGAAGGCCGATTCCAAACTCTTGCTCCCCACATTAGAGATTTGGAACAGAACAAGCCAGCTCTATTTGAGCACAAGTTTCTGTATGAGTAGTAGACATGATATCTGGATAAACTGGGACTAATTTTGTTTCTGTTTGTTCTCAAAACTGAGGATAGAGGAGGCAAAACACATTTATTGGAACTACCCACACATTAAATATCAGTCGATGCTGGAAAGAGCAGCATTATTTAGGTAAAATTTTAAATGAGAATTTGTGAAATGAGATGAATGTAATTACTAGCATGCAGTAACAAAGAACTGTTTGTATGTTCACTAGGTAATATGAACAAGCTACTTGAACTTTCTGGCCGTAGAAGAGCCTAATAAAGACTAAAATAGGTGAATATAAAAACTCACACTAACAGCAATTTTGAACATACTTGATGGAAGTTAAAGATAGAATTACATAATACTAAAAGCAATAGAATAGGTGAGGGAAACAGAAACGGAAGTTAACATGGAGATGTATAGTGAACAAGTAAATATTGATATTGGTAGTACTTATATAAACTTTTAGATAAGATTCTATTTTGGAACAGCGAAGGCTGACATGCGGTCAGTGAAATGAGTTAAAAGCCGTAATGGTGAAAGTTGAGAAATGTTTAACACAGGCACTTACATAGGTGGCTTCAAAAAGAGGCATTGAAATAATGTAAATATAATTATGAACTGTGATACAGAGATATTGAAAGCAAATGAGTAGAACTATGGACTTTGATATGAGATTCTAATGGAGGTGTTAAATTAAAATTGTGAATATTTTGTTCTAAAATGTTTCTATTTATTTCACTATAAATGGTAAAAATGATTATTTTTAATTAGATTTAACAATTCCCCAGAAGAAACCAGAAGATTGATGAAACGTTGAGGCATGATTTAAAAATAAAATGATGAATGAAGTTGGTTTCGCATATGGTTTATTACCAGAGTTGGTGCGATCAGGAATTATTGAAGACTTCACACACCAAGGCACCGTCTCCTCAATAGAAATATTTTGAAAACTATTTGGCAGATTTCCCAAGGGGACTGTTATTTTGTGAACAGGATTCAGTCAGGGCATTTTTTTTCCTGACACAAACACAAAGCTGAGGCATAGAATCATAGAAAGCAGATTAAAATCAAGAGTCGCACCATCCTAAAAGGGTCATGGTACTTTACTGATACACTTTCAAATTTCAGTAATTGCATTTTGCTGCTTAATTGTCTGGATTTTCCCCTGCTTTCCTTGATTCTGTGAACCAGCTTTGTATCTGTATCTAACTGCTTTGGATTTCTGGTTTGCACTCATCTTCTGTTGTTAGCATGGTGCTCATTTGTGATTCCTGGCAACAATTACTGATTTGGGTTTCATCCACTACATGGCCACAAAAATAAGATACAGAAATGCAGATTCTTTAATTTTTTGGAGTCAGGACATGATAGAAATTAGGCTATCCAGACTGACCTCCCCCAAGCTGAGCGACCTTACTTGTCTATCCACTACAGATCTACACAGTACTACTGTCCCCAAAAACTGTATCAATTCAAGCAGTGAGGTGCAGTAATGTCAAGCTGTGCTGCTGTGCAATGATACCCTAGTTTAAGTCCTGCTCGCAGTGACACCTTACTTGGGTCAGTACCAGCACTAAGGTATTGCAGTTGTTGAGGTACTGTACATGGTTTTTAAAGGACATACATTTACACACTGGGTGTGCACTGCTCCCCCCCACACACACAGCTTCTAGTTATTAGGGGAACCGAGCTAGTCATCGGGGGTGGGGGTGTCTTCTGTGGATGGGAATGATGGAACATGATCTTATCTGGGGACAGTGCAGGGCACCTCCCCCTTCCCCTCTATAAATAAAGCAAAGTTTGTATCCTCCACTGGTTAAACAAATTATTTAAAAAAAATGCTACTGTCTGGTGATCTTCCTCTTCCCAGTCCCACTATTTCACTTTGCATTTTTAGCACTCTGTCATGTACTGTACTGTAAATTTAGGATGCTACAGGGAAACTAGGTTTTCATGTCAGCAGGACACTGTGGGGAAATGTGACGTACTGCTGTCTAGCAAGTCATTTTCCATTCCAGTGGGTTTTTGTGTCAGCAGGGCACTACTGGGAAATATAACATGCTGCAGTATCAAAGGCCAGTGGATCAGAAAATAGAATAAGAGGTGCACAATGCAGCTGTTCAAAATCATTTCCCTGATACTGACACATCTGAAATCAGTGAGACAGATCAGTGCTGTGTGCGGATAAGCCAAACAAGATTTCCCCACCCTGGATATAGAGTATATAAGAAAGGAAGCTACGCATAAGGGTTGACACCTGAAGCATGTACATCCCTAAGTACTGCATGAAAATAAGTCTGATGTATTACAGATGACTCAGTTCATGCACAGCCCAGCCTGCATTGTCATCAGGTCCCGGTCTATGGCCTTATCAGTATTTCCCCCAAAGAGTCTATGCACAGCAGTCCCACTATGCTTATGCTGGCTGCCAGCTTCTGTGCATTAATATCACCAGAAAATCAAAGTGGCACAAAATATTACGGCAACACATCGTGGGCAAATCAGTTGCCTGGTGCAAAATGTAGCCGGGTGAAAACTCCACATGTGCACAGCCCATTGTGTGCTGCCAGGGAATCATACAGCAGAAGCTGGAGGGTGGCAGCTTGTGGCATGCGGGGTGGGGGCAGAGGGAGTAACCAGGAGACCAAAGGCGGCACAAGCATTCCCTAGGAGAGGGGATGTGATAGTAATCGGCAATGGATAGGTCTGGACAGAAGGGCACAGGTATGGGGGGGGCATAACAATTACAGGAGCACTGTACTCCACATATAAATGAGGTGTCACACAGCCAGAACCCATTACGGAGACAGGACTGCCAACCACACTGAAGCACTACAGCCATCAGGCTGGGTGGCTGGGTTGTGACTCTCAGACTGTACGCTGAATGCCATCTATATTGTGCTGTTTTCCCCCAAACACCTTAATTTAAATCAGTTTATTCTTTGTTATTTGAATTGTTGTTTGCAGTCAAACTTTAACTAGGTAGCCTAGTAGTCAGGTTGGGAAGAAGAGTAGTCAGGGTCATACAGTGGGTTCAGTGGTAGAAGCAAGGTTTGTTAAGTTTTAGTTAGGTCCCCTTCAGTTCATTCTGCTCCATTTTCCTGTAGTGCTTGCCATGGTCTAACATTTATCTTTGTCTATGGAACTGTGCCACCGGAATTATTGCTGAAATTTTTATCATTCATACATACTGGGGTCCTTCTGTTGATATTAACCCCACAACCAGACATCAGTCTCTACAGTCAGGGCAGGAAAGGGGATGGTCTCTTCCAACATCAGAAGTGGTCGACAGAGTGCTGGGGATGTACTTGTTGTATGATTACTCTGCACTCTGGGACTTAAGTGTTGCAGCCACCACGTCATCTTTGAAGTCTAACAATCTCTGACTCTTCATGTTGTGACTGTGAACATCCCATTATTTGTGGGTTCAGCCTTTCTGTTGCCTGGTTCAGAGAGGTAATGGAGGGGTGCAACAAAGGGCTTGTGCCTCCCACAGAGTTCAGTCCTGAGATGACATTACCGGGCTTTATTATTGTCCGTGATGTACTGACTGCGATATAATGTTCTGCGATGGAATGTCCCATGATGCTGACACATGGAACCGGCTGTGGCTGCACTTCTGCTATCCTTTTGATATGCCACTATGCTTCCCGCTATGCCTCGGCACTTCATAAGCCTATTCAGGGTGTCCTTTTTCTTCTGATATGCTACTATTTACACACTGAAGTGAGTAATTACAGCAGAGAGCCCAGATGCTATCAGACTTCTCCAGCATTAACCCCTACTCACTAGAATTAAATAGAAGTCAATTGAAAAAAGAGCTACATACATTCTGCAGAGTTGGTCTTCATCCTAGTGGGCTTCACTCTAAGTATCTCTCAGATATAAAGGGGTTAGCTACTCATGTCCATGAAGTGATTTGTAGATCCCTAGGCTGGCACCACCAACAAGATTGCAACCTCCCCACCCACCCACACACACTCAGCACTTTACACCTCAGGAATCAACCAACCAAGCAGCACTTTGGACTGTCTCCAGCATTAACCCTTTCTGTCCAGAATTACATAGAAGTCATTACAGGGCTGAAATAAGGATTTAACAGTCGAGAGACAGAAATAGCTCCTGGTTAGCAACACTTTCTTGCTGACCAGGAGCAACTTTAGCAAAACCAGGAACTGATGTTTAAATATATGAAAGAAAGCAATGTGGCCTATTAGGAGGCTGGAGGGTACCTTAGGATGCAGTGGGTTGTAGTGATTAGAACAATTGCTTGGGAATCATGAGAAAACAGGTTTGAAGCCCACTGAAGCCAAATACACAGTCTGACTTTGAGCAAGTTATTTAACCTCTCAGTGTTCTAGTCTGCCAAGTTACAGAAATGGGTAGAAGCATGATCCCACTGAAAATGAGATATTTCATTGCAGCTAGGCTATTCTAGGTAAATTGTAAAATAAAAAGTATATGAAATAACTCTACTTTTGAGCACACTGATACAGTAGTATATTATTTATCAGAATTGTATTCTCTCCAATCACCTGGCTGCCATTGGGAAGGGGGTGTCTGCCAAGTTCTTGATGGGCATCCTCTGCTTTTTCTAGGTTGGGGGAGGTTGTAGTAGTTGAATATCCTTCTCTTCTCTTGTGTTCCTGGATATTTGGTGGTAGAAACAAACACAGTACCTGTGACCTGCCACATTAAGATTTCCAATCTCAGAAAATAGCCATACTGCAAAGCATGCAGGCTGTGCACCAGTTCCAGCAAAGGTGAAACTGCAACGATGTCATAAGAGGCTAACATACTGTACAGCTCCATCAGTGACCGCAGAGCTAGCTCCCTTCCTCTTCCTGTCCTGTGCTGCCTGACTCAGCCTGCTCATACTTCAACTCTTCTCCTCCCATAACACCATTCCCAAACTGCTTGTCACTGTTTGCATAATCCCCCAACCATCTATCTCCCCTCTCATGCTCCTGCTTGTTTACCTCTCCTCACATGCACTTGCTTTGCAACTCAAATGTCATCTCTGTCTCTCTGTCTCTCTGTCTGTCTCTCTCTCTTCCTCTTTCTAGCAACTTATTTTAGATGTTACAAGCACCCCCCCCCAACACATACACACACAGCACTGTACACTTCTGGAATCGGCCTACCAAGAAACCCTTTGAACTCTGGAAATTTTACACATTATTATTAGTACAAATATTATAGCTGTACTAATAACCAATGTATTTTTCCAAATTCAGATCTTGACAGTAAAAATCTACTCTCAAGAGATGTGAATATGGAAACATAACATATGAACTGGGTCAGTGACACATACTTTTTCAGTATAAAATTGTAGTTTCTAAAAGTTGAAATAACACCAGAAAATGGTCATGAAATCCCTTAAAATGCACCCTATTGAACCATTTTTCAAATTAATAGGGGTATGCCCCCAGACCCCCCTAGATTGGTTAGAGAATTCAGCTTTTGCAAAACACCCTATCCTTTAAAATTTGTCTGGGGGAAACACTGCTCATAGTATGCGGTATCTCCCCCAGCCAGATTTGGTTAGTTGTATCCATTTTGCTGACAAGACAGGTTCTTAGACATTGTGCAGTAATGGCATGATATGCCACTGTGTTTTGATACCCTAATTTAAGTCCCTTGGGTCAGTGCTAGCACTAAGCTATTGCAGTTGTTGAGTTACATGGTGTACAAAAGACCTGCATTAGCACACTGAGTGGGATCCCCTCCCCCCACATACAGCTTTGCACTACTGGGGGTAAAGATAGTAAATGAGGGGGGATATCTGCTATGGATGGGTACACTGGAATATAATCTTATCTGGGGTGAGTATAGGGCACCTCTCTCTTCCCTCCTTAAATAAAGCAGAGTTTGTATCCTCCACTGGTTATACAAGTAATCTTTACACTGATTAACAAAGGAAATTCAAGGGCTAAAAGTGGTCAGTTGGATCCTGTTTGTGAAAACAATGGCAGATTGCTCAACACAGTGTATCACTTGTTACAAGTGCTCAGTTAAATACATGGGAATATATCATGTAGAACATAAAACACTGCCCTTCTACACACAAGAAAAACAATAAAATTACTTGCCATCAAAGGAAAATCAGTATAATTTCAAACATGTAGTTATAACACAGAGATATGCTACGTAGTTTCTGAACATTCAAATAAACAGTACAACTAAATAAAGCACAAACCTCATAAATAACATAACACCACCCCTTATATAGGTTATCTCCTTTACTCACTGATACTACACGTCTTCTGTTGGCTCAAAGTTTTTTTACTACCGTTAATTGATTTTGGGGTTTTGTTTTATTATTCTGCAAGGGAGGGATTGTTATCCAAGGTAAAAGTGTTACTTAATTCAGTTGCTAGATTTGTAGTGAAATCCCCACAAAGGGTCCATCATTGTATTCTTTTGGAGCAAGTGGGCTGGCTTCCTTTGGATGGTAGATATAAACTTCAATTGGGTATTTTGGCAAAAAAGGTGATACTTATTAGAGTCCCGGATTGTTTTTCTCTAATTTGTAAAAAAACAGAACTCGCGGGTAAATACATGGTCAACAGTTAAATTTTCTCTTTGCATTCCAAAAATGCACACTTCCCTTGGACAAAGGGCACTATCCTATATGTTACCTACTTTTCTTAACACAATACAATCAGTTTTTGACTGTATGAACCTTTCCCTTTGTTCCTTTGTTCCTTTAGGCATACAGTGGCGTGAAAAAGTATTTTCCCCCTTCCTGATTTTCTCTATTATTGCATATTTGTCACACTGGATGTTTCAGGTCTTTAGACAAAATGTAATATTAGATAAAGGGAACCTGAGTGAACAAATAACACTTTTTTTTTTTACTTATTTCATTTATTTAATGAAAACAGTTAACCAACACCAACTGGCACTGTGTGAAAAAGTAATTGCCCCCTTTCATTTAATAACTGGTTACGCCACCTTTAGCTGCAATGACTGCAACCAAACGCTTCCTATAATTCAATATCAGTCTTTCACATCACTGTGGAGGAATTTTAGCCCACTCTTCCTCGCAGAACTGCTTTAATTCAGTAACATTGGTAGATTTTCGAGCATGAACTGCTCGTTTCGGGTCCTGCCACAGCATCTTTATTGGGTTTAGGTCTAGACTTTTTACTAGGCCACTCCAAAACTTTAATTTTACTTCTTTTCAGCCATTCTGATGTGGACTTGCTTTTGTGTTTTGGATCATTGTCATGCTGCATGACCCAACTATGCTTCAGCTTCAGCTGACGGACGGATGACCGGACATTCTCCGTAAGAATTTTCTGGTACAGAGCAGAATTCATGGTTCCTTCAATTATGGCAAGTCATCCAGGTCCTGAGGCAGCTAAGCATCCCCACACCATCACACTACCACCACCATGTTTGACTGTTGGTATGATGTTCTTGCTGTGGAATGCTGTGTTTGCTTTACGCCAGACATAATGCGATCCATGTCATCCAAAAAGTTCCACTTTGGACTAATCTGTCCATAGAACATTTTCCAAAAAGGCTTGTGGATCATCCAGGTGCTTCTTGGCAACTGAGAGATGAGCATTTATGTTCTTCTTGGTTAGCAGTGGTTTCCGCCTTGCTACTCTCCCATGAAGCCCATTTTTGCCCAATCTCTTTCTGATTGTGAAGTCATGAACACTGACCTTAGCTGAGGCAAGAGAAACCTGCAGTTCTTTGGATGTTGTTTTAGGATCCTTTGAGACATCCTGGATGATTTTACGCTGCACCCTTGGAGTAATTTTGGCAGGCCGCCCACTCCTAGGAAGAATCACTACTGTTCCAAGTGTTCTCCATTTGGAGATTATGGCTCTCACTGTGGTTGGATGGAGTCCCAGAGCATTAGAAATAGCTTTGTAACCCTTTCCAGACTGATAGATAGCAACAACTTTTTTTCTGATCTTTTCAGGAACCTCCTTTGATCGTGGCATAATGTGCTTGTTGAATCTTTGTGCTGGCAACGTGACTCTGATGGTAAGGGTCAAAATAAGTGAGGTTTATATTGAGCAGGGCCGGCTATAATCAAGCCTGGCTGTGTTCAATCAGCTGACTCTAATTATCCCTTTAATTGGGTTGATTTAACTAGGGGGCAATTACTTTATCACACAGTGCCAGTTGGCGTTGGTTAACTTTTTTCATTAAATAAATGAAATAAGTAAAGAAAAACAACAAGTGTTATTTGTTCACTCAGGTTCCCTTTATCTAATATTACATTTTGTCTAAAGACCTGAAAACATCCAGTGTGACAAATATGCAATAATAGAGAAAATCAGGAAGGGGGCAAATACTTTTTCACGCCACTGTAAGTTGAAAGAGTATCTTTTTTATAGAATGTAAGTGCAAATGTTATTGAATGATAATGTTGTGATATATTTATATATATCTGTCTTTTTCTAAGTTGTATGTATTTATATTGTATGTAATTATTATTTGTACACTGATCACCCATGAAAACGGGTCTTTTTTTTTTGGCCCATGGTCCTATCAGTATAAATAAATAAAACAAACAAACAAATGCATATGTTTTGAAAAATGCACCCAAACAGCAAAACTGCTCTAAATAGATAATATCAGTAGATAAATCAGTATGTATTGTATGAAATCTGAACACACCACTTCTGTTAAACTCTGCAGTGATCACAGGATAAAACTCCATCTAGACACAGTTACTGATATTTTAATTACAGAGGAACCACCAGGCATCACATAAATGAAGGAACTTTTCAGATTGTAAAAACAAAGTTAATCAGCTATGGAATATATTAATCCCTATGGATTATATTATTTATCGTCAGCTTTGTATCATGTCTATCAGTTGTGCCGACTGAGCATATATTGGTAATATGAAGGCATTGCTCTAACACAATAAAAAATATTTAGAAGGGCAGCAGCATAATATGATGCACATTACAATGTATATAAAAACAGTATACTATTACTCAGAAAAGACTACTGGACTGCATGTGAACACTGACCAGTACTAAGATCAGGATGCAAATCAGAAAAGATTTTGAGCATCAGCGACAGCACTTGAGGTACCTTTTCTACCCACACAGAGTGTGTCACTGAGATCCACATTGCACACATTCTCAGGGGTCTGGTCAGGATTAGAATGACACTGTTTTTTATTTTAAATAGATTACCCCATGCCTTCCAGGTTTGCATAGAGCATAGTATGCCAGACGTGTCCCAAACAGCTCCACTATCATGGGCCCTATGAAGAGATGGATGCCAAGTTGTTTGTTTTTTAAATATAGCCAGAATGGAGCACAACTATGTCCTCAGAAATACTTCTCCCAGCTGACATCACTTGCAGAAACTCGATCGGGTGAAAGATACCAATTATCTTCTTTTTTTTTTAAATTTTAAACAAAAAAATTGCTACTGTCCGATGATACCTCCTCTCCCTCTCCCTACTGCTGTACTTCACAGTTTTAGCAGCCTGTCATGTACTGTACTGTATATTCAGTGCACTGTGGAGAAATTCGATGTTCTGTAGCACAGCAAGTTATTTTTCATTCCATTGGTTTTTCATGTCAGCAGGGCACTGCAGGGAAATATGACATGCTGCAGTATCAAAAGTCATTTTCCTATCCACTGAGTTCTTAAAGTATGTTATGCCATTCTTTCCCTGACAGAGAAGGATAATGTAAGAATATGGCACAGCTTTTTTTATTAATTTGCTCACTGCTATTCACAGATTGAGGACCGAATTCACCCTGAGCAGAAAAAATGATAAAAAAAATCCCCTTCTTTTCAATCTACTCTGTGGTCCCAGAGTCCCAGCTGATTACAACAGACTGGACAACAGTAACTCATTCTGAACTACTAAGCATGTAAGAAGACCCCCAAATTGTTATTTTTCTCCCATAGTGTGTATTTTTGTTGTTTAATTCCGTGGATGCAATTAGTAGTTTATTTTGTTTTTAAACTGTCTGTCCTATATTGCGGGTAATGCAACATGTTGCAGTCCAGCCTGCCATTCCTGTTCCCTACTCCAACTATGCAAATAAACAACCAGGAATCCCACTGACATCACTGAGGTTATTTTGCTAGGGTGTTATCATGGAGTCAAGTCCAGTCATGGAGTCCAGAAAAAGTTGCCTCCCCTTGCTACAGAGTAGACAAAGAAAGAGTACTGTACATGAGACAAATCCTCAGGGTGGCCTTTGTTACAGTGGCAGAATAAATTATTTTCACTGGGTCTAGTATACCAACATTCCATTCTTGGAGGAGAAGAGAAGAGAAGAGAAGAGACGAGAAGAGAAGAGAAGAGAAGAGAAGAGAAGAGTTGAATTCAGATCTCATAATCACAATCATCCTCTTGTCTCCTGGGGCCTAATTACAATAATAATTGTTTTTGAAAGTGTCTTATGGAATTAGCAGTCTGCTGATTAATCACAGAGTGTCAGAAATGCTTTAAAGAACAGTAGGATGACATTTTTTTGCTGACTATAACTGCTTTAAAAGATTATTGTTCTGTGCCATGATAAGGAAAGCCAGAAATTATCACTGAGCAGCCCCAACCAGGACTCAATCAGTCACATCAAGCCAGGTGACAGCATGAACCAAGAATTTGCATTCCACTGTGAATTCCTATAACTCATATTCTTCTGGGAATTCCTATCTTTTTTAAGGATTAATTGTGCTTTCCTGGACAGAAGCACATCCTTTGGAAATCTCAACATGATTAGACTGACATAATCTCTTATAGCATTTCCCTCCAGAAATAACAGAAATTATTTATTAATTTAAAAAAAAAATGACACATGATTATTTCACATCCCACTGGTCATACATCTTTTGAAGTTTATAGCAGCATTATAATGTATGGTAAGTGCCTATTAACCACCATAATCAGCAGTCACACAGCTTTGTTATGCACTGTTTAGAATTTTAAAAGTTGTTAACCACACTTCAGAACTTCCAAACAGTGGCATAACAAAAAAGAATGCACCGGAGTTCCATAATTCTCACACTTACAATGCAAACAAAAGTGCTTTTTGACCATACACTATAAAAGATAATGGCTGGGGATCAGGTGACAACCACGCTGAAATCACCTCTCATGGTTGCTAGGGCTACAGCAAACCTCTCGAGCTGCTCTCTCGAGGTTTACCATGTTGCCCTAGCAACCACTCGAGGTGATTACAGCGTGGTTATCACCCGATTCCCAGCCATTATCATCTATGTTACCACCACTAAAAAATTATAACCTCACACCACATGCTTTGCAAAAAAAAAAAAAATCATGTTTATTGATCGTTAGGTCAGGTTTTATAAAAATTGTCATGAAAATATTATAAAGACAAATGCTGTTGAGAAAAATTATTTTACAGATTCCCAAATAAATCTTCTTATACTATGCCCAAATACAAAAAAAAATGACACTAAGTGCCAAGAAAAAGAGCTTTTCTAAGAATTTATAAAAATAGACTAATAGATAAGTGTGTATTACAAGGCAGTAATACCATTGAGAGGTTTTGGGGACTGAGAAACTCGAGAGTGAAGCTCGAGAGGTTCCCAAAGTCCCCAAAACCTCAAGATGGTGTTACTGTCTTATAAAACACTTATCTATCTGTTATTGTTTGTAATATGTGGATACAAGGCAGTTTTTTTCTTACTATGTGTTGCTGGCAGCATATGTTTTCTGTGGTGGGATGTGCGTCTGGGAAGGTTGCTGCAGGAAAAGGAAGTGCACTAAGAGTAAACAGCAAACTGGTTTGACGAAGTAAACTGTGAACTGGAGCTTGAAATTTAAAGTGGAATGGGACATTAAGTTTTATACAACAAATGACTGTGTCTAGCAAATAGTTAAGTAAAGTTGAAAAACAGTCTTCTGAGGTGGCTGTTTTCTGTGGTTACTCTGAATCTGAGTCAGAGTAAGTAACAAAGCATAATTTCTTTGCTGCTGGTGGCAACTGGTGGATGTTAATGCAGATGTTCCCTTAAAAGCTGCAGTTGGAACCAAACCTGTTTTCTGCTGCAATGACGAAATTCATTTATCTGAGTTTTGTGGAGTTCCTTTCCGTGGCGAGGCAGCTTTCTGTGAGAAAACACTTTGAGTAAAAAGCCTGCTCGTGCTCAGCATGCACTGGTTGCTGCTCTCGTGGTGCTGAACGCCATTGATAATACTACATTTGGAGATGACCTTTGAACTGTAGTATCATCAACAAAAATGATAGTATTATCACTTCGTAGGATAGTATTATTGAGAGAGCAATGATCTTTTTACCAGGAAATGTTTGTACAATGTAGTATAGTATTATTGAGACTTATACATTTAGAAACATAGAAACATAGACGTTATTGCCAGTACCAAAGGCCTCAGTGGAGAAAAAAATTAAGATCACAGAGGTTAATGACTGGCTCAGGAAGTGCGGTGAAGAGAGTGGGTTGGGGGTGTTAGGGAACTGGAAAGGAGTTTGGGAGGATAAGGGAGGGGAGGATAAGGGACTGTATGCCAAGGACAGGCTTCATCTTGCCCCATTAGGGAAGGAAGTCCTTAAACAGGGGATGGCTGACTACATTCAAGAAAGGCGGGGTTTAAACTTGTGAGGGGGAAAGGGATAAGAGAGGGGCTGAACAGAAGCCCTCTCCTCCTGATGAGGGGAGTAGCCTTCAAACCCAAGGGGAGGGGAAACAGACTGGGGTGGAGGTTTCAGGAGGAGCAGAGGGAGGATGGAAGTATAAGGAACCTGGGTGGGGTTCTACAAAGGGATCAGGGATAAGGGGTGGGGGTTGGTGATAGTAAATGCCAGGAGCTTGGGAAACAAGTTGCCAGATTTCCAGGCCATGCTGTTCGGGGGTGGATGTGGCGGTGGTCACGGAGACGTGGGCCAACAAAAACCATGACTGGGACCTAAACGTGCGGGGGTACACTATGCTTAGGAAGGATAGAAAGGAGGGCAGAGGGGGTGAAGTGGCTATGTTCATTAGAGATGACATAGAAATTGCTAGGGTAGAAGAGGCAGAGGGAAACATGGAGGCCTTATAGGTCACCTTACGGTCCCCAGCAGGAGATAAGGTCAAGCTGGGTGTAGTATATAGGCCCCCCGGGATGAGTGATGTTCTAGAGGATGGTTTGCTGGGCAACATAATTGCCCAGTATGGACCAAAAGGGGAAGGAGTGGTGTTGATGGGGGACCTTAATATGCCAGGCACTAACTGGGGAACCATGTCCTCTAAGGTGGCCAAGGAGCAGAGACTGCTGGATGGCTTCCAGGATGTGTTCTTAATACAGCATGTGATGGAGCCCACAAGGGAGGGGCATGTCCTGGACGTGGTTCTGGCAGATGGGGATCTGATAAGGGACCTGGTTGTAGAGAACCCCATGACTGGGAGCGACCACAATACTGTCTGGTTTCAAATAAGCATGGGGGGAGGGGGCTGAGATCTAGGACACTGGCAGTGGACTTCAGGGGGGCAGACTTTGTGGGCATGGGAAATATTCTCAAGGATCATTTGAAGGGGATTACATCAATGACAAGTGTGGAAGGGAGATGGGAGGTCATAAAACCGGGACTTAATGAGGCAGTCAGGATCTGCACTAAGTTGAAACGTAAGGGAGCAAGGTCACATAAACCATGCTGGTGGTCCAGTGAGGTACACGTAGCAGTCAGAGAAAAGAAGGCGGCCTACAAAAAATATAAAACAACAAGAGGGGATAGGGAAAAGGAAATGTACCATCTTGCATCTAGAAAAGTCACCCGGATGGTGAGGGGAGCAAAGTCCAGTAAAGAGCAGCGGCTGGCACAGGGGATACATGGAGGGGAAAAGGGGTTCGTCCGGTACATTGGGGAGAGGAGAAAATCTAAGGGCCATCTCAGCAGATTGAGATCAGAATGAGGGTGGGTGGAAGAGGCGAGGGGACCAGGCAGAGGTATTTAACGAGTACTTTGCCTCTGTGTTCACTAGGGAGGGGGAGGGGATATCTACAAAGCAAGGCACAATGGGGATAGAAGCGGCAGTGAGTGGGATCAGGGGAGCAACAGAAATGGAGCAAGAGAGAGGGAGAGGTACCCCAGGGGTGTCACATCTGGACATGGATAAAAAGGCCAGTAAGGTGGAGGGGACGGATGATGCTATCTTCGCCAAAAGGGTGTGGTTAGCCCTCAAGGCCCTAAAGAAAGACAAATCTCCTGGGCCGGATGGCATTCAACCGAGAGTACTATGGGAATTGGCAGACATACTGGCTACACCCCTTGCAAAGCTCTTCAACAGGTCACTTGAGACAGGGAGGGTACCTAGGGATTGGCGAGAGGCACATGTGGTGCCAATCCATAAAGGGGGGGGTCAAGGGAAGTACCAGGTAACTATAGACCCATCAGTTTGACCTCGGTGGTGGGAAAATTAATGGAGAGTATACTAAAGGAACGATTGGGGGTGTATTTGGAGGAGGTGGGAGGTCTGGATAGTCGGCAACATGGGTTTGTGCCAGATAGATCATGTCAAACCAATCTTGTGGAGTTCTACGAATGGGTAACATCAGAACTGGACAGGGGAAAGCCTGTGGATGTATTATTCTTGGACTTCAGCAAGGCGTTGACTCTGTCCCCACAATGGTCTGGTTGAGAAACTGATGGGGTTAGGAGTAGGCCCTTTGATGGTCAGATGGATTGAAAACTGGCTAGCTGGACGCACCCAGAGAGTAGTGGTCTGTGGGGAGCTCCTCAACCCTAGAGAGTTGGTAGTGGGGGCACTGTGAGCTCGATCCTGGGTCCGATCCTGTTTAATGCATACATATCTGACATCAGGAAGGGTATAGGATGTGAAATGAGTCTCTTCGCTGATGACTCCAAGATGGGAGCAGTAGTTGAGGGAGAAGAGGGGAGGTTGGCCCTGCAAGGGGACCTGGACACCCTGAAAAGCTGGGCTCACACATGGAAATTAAATTTCAATATCACCAAGTGCAAGGTGTTGCATCTTGGGTGGGGAAACCCTAAACACAAGTACACCCTGGGAGGGGAGGTGCTGGAGGCCTCAATAGGGGAAAAAGACCTAGGGGTCATGGTGGATGCATGTATGAATAACTCTGAGCAGTGCAGGAGGCGGCTAGCAAGGCAAACAGGATGTTGGGATGCATTGTAAGGGGATCACCTCAGGAGCAAGGAAGTGATTTTGCGCTGTACAATGGACTGGTTAGACCACACCTTGAGTACTGTGTGCAGTACTGGAGACCACACTTGAAGAGGGACATACAGCTCCTGGAGAGGGTACAGAGGAGGGCAACTAAGATGATACGAGGGCTAGGGGATTTGACGTATGAGGACAGACTTGAGGAGCTCTGCCTGTTTTCATTGGAGGAGAGGTGAGACGGGGGGACATGATTGAGGTCTTCAAGTACCTCAAGGGAATAAATAGGGTAAACATGGAGGAGATCTTTAGACTAAAGCAGGGAGGTATTACCAGAGGGCACGGTTTGAAGTTGGAAGGAGGAAGGGTGAGGGGAGAAAAGAGGAGGTGGTGGACCCTTGGAATGCACTGCCTGGAGAGCTGGTTCAGAGATCCACAGTGGAGAGCTTCAAGAGAGGGTGGGACAGACACAGAAAGTGGATGTATCAGATGATGGCCTGTCCCAGGGGGGTTGGGATGGATGATAGGGGTTTCTGGAACACAAGGGAGGGGAGGGCCTCGGCACCCAACTAGGGATCTGAGGTTCGAGCAGACTCGATAGACCGTAAGGCCTAATCTTCTGGCAAATAGTATGTTAGTATGTTAGTATAAGGACCACAAGGCCCATCCAGTCTGCCCATTTCTTTTTCTACCTTCTAAATGTGCCATCAGCCTTTGCTCTGTCAATGGCCTATCTATTCATACTCATCTGTATTGCTCCCTTATGCCTATACCATGCCTGTTTGAATCAATGCACTGCATTCATATCCACCACTTCCTGAGGTAGGCTGCACCATGCATCCACCACCCTTTCAGTGAAAATGAACTTCCTCACATTCCCCCTTAATTGGCCTCCCTCTAATCTCATACTGTGTCCTCTTGTTCTGCTTTTTTCTTATATTGAAACATGTTAGACTCTTTTACCTTGTTAATACCCTCAAGATGTTTGAATGTTTCTATCATATCACCTCTCTCCCTCCTTAGCTCTAGAGTATACATATTGAGCTCCATTAATCTGTCCTCATATGTTTTCTGATGCAGTCCCTGCACCATTTTGGTTGCCCTTCTCTGGACTACCTCAATTTGATTAATGTCCTTGTGAAGGTGTGGCCTCCAGCACTGCATGCAGTACTCCAGATGGGGCTTAACCAGTGTCTTGTACAAAGGAATTATTACCTCCCTCTTCTGACTTGTGATACCCCTACCAATACACCCCAGCATCCCCCTAGCCTTACCTACTGCTTCAGTGGTCTGCTTGGATGATTTCAGGTCATCAGTGATGATGATGCCCAAGTCTCTTTCTTCCCTTGTGACTGTCAGCAACTCCCCTCCCAGCCTATAGGTGGCTTCAGGGTTTTTCTTCCCTATGTGCATGATCTTGCACTTCTTTGCATTAAGCCCCAGTTGCCACTTTTCTGACCATTTTGCTAGTTTATCCAGATCTCTTCTCATTCTGCCCACCCCATCTGGATCATCAACTCTGCTGCAGATTTTGGTGTCATCTGCAAACAGACAAACCTTACCCTCCAGTCCATCTGCAATGCCACTGATGAAGATATTGAAGAGGACTGGCCCCAGGATTGATCCCTGAGGTACCCCACTTGTGACTTGCATCTCTTCTGACTGTATACCATTTACCACCACTCTCTGTTTTCTGCCCATTAACCAGATTGCCACCCAGTTGACCAACTTCTGACCCACCTTGAGCCTACCCAGCTTATTAATCAATCTTCTATGTAGAACAGTATTGAAAGCTTTGCTGAAGTCAAGGTAGGAGACATCAACTGCTCCTCCTTGGTCCACCACTCTAGATACCCAGTGAAAGAAATCTATGAGATTAGTTTGACAGGACCTTCCTTTTGTAAGCCCATGCTGTCTTGGATCCTGTGCTTCTATGGATTCCAGGTGTTGCACTATCCTTTCCTTAAGGAATGCCTCCATAATCTTGCCCACTACTGAGGTAAGACTGACTGGTCTGTAGTTCCCTGCCTCCTCCCTGCTACCACTCTTGTGGAGCGGGATCACATGAGCCCTTCTCCATTCTTCTAGGACCTCTTCTGTGCTCAGAGACTCACTAAACGGTTCTGATAATGGCTCTGCTAGTACCGCCCTTAGCTCCTTTAGTACTCTGAGATGTATGCCATCAGGTCCCATTGCCTTGTCCACCCTGAGCTTATCAAGCTCTTATAGGACCCTTTCTTTTGTGAAGTGACTAGTGCACACCTCCCTTCCCACTGTGTCCATGGTGCTAAGCTGTGGGCCCTGCCCTACTTTCTCTTCAGTAAATACTGAGCAGAAGTATCTATTTAGGATAGATGCTTTTACATGGTCCTCCTCCTCACACACACCCTTATCTCCTATGATCTTAGCAATACCCCCTCTGGACTTCTCCTTTCACTAATATATCTATAGAAAGTCTTGCCACCTTATTTTAATGTTTGTGCTAGTGTTTCCTCACTTTGGGCTTTTGCCTGTCTTACTGCCTTCCCTGCTTCCCTTAGGGAAGCTTGGTATGCCTCCTTATCTTCATCCCACTGTGTTCCCTTATATTTCCTGAAGGCCAGCCTTTGGCTCTGACCTTTTCTGCTACTGTTTTTGAGAATCAAAGTGGTTTCCTTCTTCTTTTGCACTTCCTTTTCTCTCTAACACAATGGGATGTTGCTTCAAGTATTGCATCCTTAATGCTTGCCCACTTTGCCTGTACCCCCTCACCTGTATTTCTTTTTGCCAGGGCTAGCTTAACTCTGTTGGCCATCTTATCAAAGTCAGCTCCTCTGAAGTCCCATATTTTTGCCTTAGAATGGGATGATTTAGTTCTAGTGGCCAAATTGAATCATACTATGTGATGGTCTCTGGCCCCCAGGTAACCTTCTACCTGGAGATCTGTGATACTTTCTCTGTTAGTCAGTACTAGATCTAGGATAGCCCTGTTTCCTGTGGGTTGTTGTACCAGTTGTCTGAGGCCCTTCCCCTGCAGGGAATCCACCATGTGTCTAATTCTGGCAGATTTTCCTTCTGGTATTGACCAATCTGTATCTGGCATGTTGAAGTCTCCCATTATCAGAACCTCCGCTTTGCTGTCATATCTTGTATATTTTCTAACAGTAATGTGTCTATATCCTCCCCTGGACTGGGGGCCTGTAGACAACCCCAGTTCGTATGGCTGTCCCATTTCCTGTTTCCAGGGTGCCCCACAGTTATTCTGGCTCCTTATTTGAATTCTGAATTTCTGTAGCTTTGATATTTTCATTGACATACAGGGCAACTCCACCCCCCCTTTTTGTATCTCGGTCTCTTCTGAACAGTACATAGCCAGGTACTAAAGTCTCCCATGTGTGGTTACTGGTAAACCATGTCTCGTTAACTGCTACTATGTCCAGTTTAACCTCTGTCATTATTGCCTGCAGGCCTGGGATCTTTTTTCCCAGACTGCGTGCATGTGTAGACATATACTACAATGTGATTCAAAATGATATAAGGGGAGGTGTTGAAACTGTAGATTAGACATGTGGGGCCAGATTTTAAAAGCAGCTTGACTGTCACAAGCTCTAGGTGTGTTAAAGATATGGTGTACTGGGCCAGAGGCAGTCTAATAGGATTTTACATCCCTTGCAGCAACTGCTGCAAGTTAGACCAACTTTTTGTGGTCTAGCTTGCAACAATCCTGTGGACCCTTTTTACAGTGTTTGTATCAAATAAACTGTCACAACTGTGTCTGGCCTACTAAAATCAGACCCAGTTGCAGCAAGCCCATTTGGCACACCACCAAAAACAAAGTGTGGTGCTGCAGGGCCTGATGCAAGCCCCACACCACCCATTGAAAATCCAGTCCATGGTCCCTGCAACCAGTGTCTTCAGTGACTCCAGATTACAGCACCCATTAAACACCATTCCAGCCTTACCCCAGGGGCTATTGAATAAATGCAAGTCAACGCTGAAGTGGAATTTGAAAAACTGAGTGAGAGGTATTAAACAACTTTGAATTACAATTCCAAAAATACTTAGCTCATTCCTTCCAATAACTTCATTGTGAGCAGAAGGACATATCTCATGACTGTTAACTCTAGCTGCCCTGCACCTCAGTGTCTTTGGGTTTGGGAAGTGAGGGTAGAGGAAGTAGGTATAGTTCAGAGGAGAAACATTGCAGTGTGTGGCACTTCCCTGCTGTGCCTAACAGCACCACACTTCTGAAGTGCAGCTACAGTAGGCACAGTGGGGAAATGCAACACACTGCAGTGATTCTGGGTCAGAATGGCTGCCTTCAGGGAAATACATTTTATTTAGCTTTAAAGCTTGTTTCACAGTCATTTTATTGTCTTACAGAGGAAAGATTTTGAAGAACAATAGTGTAGCTGAAACCCTTTGATTATGGACTCAGTGTGCCAGGGCTCCATAACATAATTAAATGCAGGTTGTCAATTAAGCCTATTTTTTTCTGTGTGTTTTCATACCATTCTTAATAAACATCTGTCTGAAACCAGTTTCTTATTCTGGCCCCTGCCTAATCCAGGCTGCTCGCTTGACAGGCATGCATGATTGGCGTTGCAATCTAGAAGGGGAAAGCACTATTTTTTTCCTTTTAGAGCTACATTTTGATTTCTAAAGTAACAAAAAAAGATTAATCTTCCAATGACTGCAATTACAATATTGTCTTATTGTATTTATTAATTATTGTTGCACATTATTTTATTAATCACTGCAGCACTAGCTAAGATGATCTATTGCCTGATACACCTTACATAGTATCAGGACATATATACTATATACCTACTCTGCATTTCTTTTAGTATATGCTGTCATTAAATGCACATCTATCAACCCCCTCCCCACACTACTCAACACTCCCTCCAATGCAGCCCATGATACAACTCACAAATCAAGATACACACTTTAAAATGTGTAAGCATTTATAATTATTGTCAACAAAGCAATAAGGATTTATAAAAAAATAGACTATAGATTTACTATGTTATATATATATATATATATATATATATATATGTATTTTTTTTAGTCTTTGGTAACCAGGTAAGGCCCACTAGGTGCAACTGTCTGTTTTCAGGGGTGACCTGGGAGCACTGGGTGGTTAAGTGACTTGCTCAGACATCTCATAACAAGTTATCTGGGCTTGTTCATATGTATTGGTTGCTGCATGAGAAGGAGTGATGAGTGGTGGTGGTGGTGGTGACGGAGTGATCAATAGTGTATGCATTTGATGACACCCTGTAGTAAAAGAAATGCAGTTTAGGTATGCCTGTCCTGTTACCGTCTAAGTTGTGTCTGGCAATAGATAGTTTTTGCTGGTGCTGCAGTGATTAGTAACATAATGTGTGACAAATGTGGGTGTAGCTCACTAGATTATTTTCTTCCATGGAAGGAAATGATCCCAGGACACCGGGATTTTGTATTATACCAAGTTTCATTCCAAAATTAGAAGCAGTACATCTTGTAGATAACCACAGCACTCACCAGTAAAAATTGTGTCTCTTCAGTGGTGGGTTGTCATGCCAGTGTTAATTTGTTATTCAGGCAACAGATTGTTTCTTTTTTCTAGCTGCAGTTTTCAGTTAATGAGAAACGGCCAGCATGGGTTTAGCTCACTGCATGTTAATGTCTCCAAAATCACAATTTAGTAATAATGTTAGTATGTATTTGACAGGCTATGTTAATAGGAATATATTTAGTTGAAGTATACCTGTCCTGGTACTTTGTAATTTGTATCAGGCAATGGATCAACAAACGTGGATGCAGCTCATTAGATAATTTTCTGTCATGACACGAGTTAAACCTGGGCTAGTTGGATTACATATTTCCCATTCCAAAATTAGAATGCACACATTTTGCATACTATTATGTCCCTTCTGTTGTGGTTTGTCATGCTACTGTCTATTTAATTTATCTGGTAATTTTTTTTTTTACTAGCTGCATTTCTCAGTAAAACAACAAGTAACCAGCACTGGTGTAGCTCAGTACATTTTATAGTAATGTCTGAATGTCAGATTTAGACACTGCTCACTTTCTGCTCACTCTCTTCAGTGAATCTTCTTTATCAGAGTTTCTATATATTATCATTAATCAAAACAGTGACTTCATTTGACAACATTCTTAAGGTCTCCTTAAACGTACTTTTGTGAGACAAAATGAGCATTCTTGGCATCTCCAAATAAGATGATTTATTTTTTTTTTATTTTCTGCAAAGTCTAGAAACAGCTGTTGTACTGTATTTCTGTGTCTCTGTATATGGATCAGCTGACACAGATGCCATCTGTTGTCTGACTGTAGCACTGCAGGATTCTTTCCTGAAAGAAAAAAAATGCTGAACTGTTGTGGGGAAATGTAACTTTCTGGGCACTTAAACACAACATTCTTCACACAGAATGTGCTTCATCTAGGTGGGTAGCATTATTCGTGGATGTGTGCCTGCAGACCATCTCTCCACATCCTGGCCACAACAGGCCCCTTAACAGGCTGGTGTCTCTTGCCATATACAGAGCCCTCTGTACTCACATGGCCTTGACACAGTAGCACTCTCCACCATTGCCCAAAGTTGCTTGCTGCAGGCAGCAATGCTTCCTCCTCTGCATGTCATTGTACCTGTGGTGACATTAGTTGCCAGAGAATGTGACACCTGTCCTGAGGATGAGCTGCCTCCCCACTGATGCCTACAACTTGCACCTTGTACATTCTGTCTCGGCTCCCTAGCTCAGCAACTGTTCCTCCCTGGCCATCTCCAGGTCAACCTAGTTAGCCAACTCAGTTGCTGACCACCTTTGGTCCCACTGCAGCACAGACCAGATCCTTTGTGTGGACATTTTGCAGTTTTGTCAAGTGCCAGCTCTCACACCAAGTATGGTGTGTCTTTTCAGGTTTTGCAGCATGTTTCCACATTAGTACTGTACTAACACCGATTAGCACAGTGCTATGTGTGCTTCGCTGAGACTGGGACCCTCAACACCTGGCAGTCATGGGGTGGCATGTGTGCTTGGTGTGCCTGTGCAGACAAGCACTGCACATGTGCAATATCATTGTGCAACATCATAGCTTGCATGCCTGTACTGTATGATGATGTCATCCATGACATGTGACATCATGTCCTTACCACATATGGATGTAGCACTAATGCAATATCAGTGCTAGCATAAATACAATAGTGCTTGGGCTTAAACTGCAATACTCAAACAAGGTATGCAAATGAGATCAACTGAGACAAAGAAAGAGAGAGAGAGAGAGAGAGAAAGCAGCCACAACTTCCTTAAATCAAGGAGGTTATTTTCTAGACTACACTGAATTGAGTTATTACTTTTTGGACCTGTGTAAGTAACTAGTATTGATTCTATTCTTGTGGTTGACTTTTCTTAGTTGTAACTTTAATTTGCCAGGGAGGAACTGTAGCTGGGAGATATTTGCAGTCATTTGTGACTAGATCTGTAACTTAACCTCTGTAAAATAGGTGGTGGAGGGTCAGAGTTGTGGTTGATTGTTTCTGGACACCATAGGTTTACTCCCACCCACCCTACCCCTCACCCCACCTGCCCCAAGTACATAACTTTCTTTATAGCAGGGGTTCTGACATCATTTCCCCAAAACTGCTCATATCCTTAAAGGCACAGCACACCGAATAGGAGGTAGAGACACTCACAAGCTTGCACACACTAAAACAAGAACAAAAAAAAGTATCTTTAACAGGAAGGGATACAGACATGTAGAGAGTGGTGCAATGCACTGGCTGTGGAGCAGCAGTCTTCTGGGAGACATTCTGGAAACTGCATTGCTGCCCTATTTGCAGGCACCTCTCCGGTCTGAGGGAGGAGGTTGTTCATCTCCATGTTGACCTGGCAAGGATCTGGGAAACCTGCTCCCCCACCCAGGGACCACCCAGGCCACTGTCACTACCTCAGAGGTTGCAAAGAAAGAGGAGTGGTTGGACCACGGTGGGCTCAGGGAGGCTGAGGGTGGTGAAACAAAGGCACATCCCTCCAGTTGTGCCTCTCCACAATTCATTCACCACTCTGGTGGAGCATGGTTCCTCTATGGAGGCACTGGCAGTGGAGATGAAGGAGGATGCTGGGAACCTCCACAGTGGAGACTCACAGGAGGGTGGTACAGGACCACACAGGGGAAGGAAACAACTACTAGTGGGGGACTCAATTGTTAGGGGGTAGAACTCGGGGAGGGAGGGGAAAGGGAGGTAAGGTGCCTGTTCTGCACCATGGCTTGGAAGGACAGGAAATGAATCCTCAGGATCATGGTAGCAGCTGCATTGGGGAGTGAGCTGGATGTCATTATCCACCTAGGGATGAATGACCTGGCTGAGAATGGGATCAGAGCGATATAACAAGAGTTTGTGGAGTTGGGGAGGGGCCTTAGACAAGTAGCACACACGGTAACTTTCTTGGAAATGCTACCTATCTATGGCATGGATAAGGCTAGGATACTCCGCACCATGGGATTCAATGACTGGTTGAAAAACTGGTGCAGAGCTCAGGGATTTGGCTTCATTGGGGACTGGGGCTCCACCTGGAGGGATGCAGGCCTATACAGACACGATGATCTGCATCTATCCAGAAGGGGAACCAGGATCCTAGGTGATAGGTTTAAATGCTTCACTGGCAAGCATTTAAACTAGCCAAGGGGGGGAGGCACTGAAAAGGATAAGGGAAATTCTAGCCCCTCCCAAAAAATCAGGGTAGTTAGTGAGGTAAACACCAAGATAGAACAGTCAATAGGGAGAAGGGCAGAGGTAAATGGAGAAAAAGACAAAGGCAGTAAGGACAGAGATGGGGCAAAAAGAAATAAAGCCATAAAAAATGGGGGGTAATGAATACCAGTGCCAGTAGTCTAGGCAAAAAGCTCCCTGAAATGGTGGCCTTGATGGAAGAGGGATGCCTGGATAGAGTGGCAGTCACAGAAACATGGTACACAGAGAACCATGACTGGGATGTCAACATACCAGGGTACACAATCTATAGGAGGGACAGGGAGGGAAGAAGATGAGGAGGAGGAGTAGCTCTCTATATAAGGGAAGGGAAGGAATCAAAGCAACAGAACTAAAGGGTAAACAGGGAGGAGAGGAGAGGAGGCACTGTGGGTCACCATGGAAACTGGAAATGGCTCCACAATCCGAACAGGGGTTGTATACAGACCCTAGTCTCAGGGGTAGGAGATGGACAAGGAAATGTATTTATTTATTTATATAAGAGTTTAACTAGGCAGGCCTACTGAGTGGAGAACCACTGATTTCCAGATGTGACCTTGGGGAAATTAAGGTAAAGGGGAACATAGGATGGTTATTACATTCTGTACAGGATTTATAATAGTATACAGGATATTCACCCAGAGGGCTGAAATGATAGAAGGCATCCTTGAGATGGCAGAGAAAGGGGAAATATTGCTGTTGGGGGACCTGAATATGCCAGATGTTAATTGGAGCACCTTTGCTGCAGCCACATCAAGAGCAGGACCATTCTCGATGCCCTACAGGGGGCATGCCTCAGACAGCTAGTTTTGGAACCCACTTGGGAGGGAGCAGTCTTAGACCTGGTACTGTCAAATGGGGACAGAGAGAGGATCTATTAACTTGAAGTGGATAGCCATCTGGGAACAAGTGACCACCAAACAGTGTGGTTCACGATAAACTTAGCTGTAGAATCAAGCCATATAAAAGTGAAGGTAATGGATTTCAGGAGTGCTGATTTTGTCAAAATGGGAGAGTGCCTCAGTAGAGCACTAGCAAACAGGCAAGAAGGTGGGGTGTATCAACAATGGGGAAACATCAAAACTGCCATCACAGAGGCAACAAGACTTTGTGTGAAGCAAATAAACCAAAATGGAAGAAAAAAACACTATGGTTCTAAAAAGAAGTAGCGGGGAAGGTAAGGGAGAAAAAGTTAGCATTCAGGAAGTATTAGGAAACACGGAAGGAGCAGGACAGAGAACTGTACCAGTTAAAGCAGAAGGAAGGGGGTAAGGCAGACAGACTAGAAAAGGCCCAAACCGAGGAAAAGATAGTCAACTCAGTTAAGAAGGGAGCTAAAACCTTTTATAGGTACATTAGGGAGCAAGAAAGACTAAGGCAGGGATACTGAGGCTGAATAAAGAGGAAGGTGGTTGGGCAGAGAGTGACAGTGAAAAAGCAGGGATACTGAACAAATACTTCTGCTCAGTATTCACAATGGAAAAGCAGGGGGAGATACCTAATCCAGTCAATAGAAGCACTCTCTATAGGTGGGTTGATATTAGTCTTCTCACAGAAGAAAGGGTTCTGAAAGAACTCTTAAAACTGAAGATGGATAAAGCAATGGGGCCTAATGGGATTCACCCCAGAATTCTAAAAGAACTAAGGGAAGAACTAGTAACTCCACTGACTACCCTTTTTATCAAATCATGGCAGGATGGTGTGGTACCTGAGGACTGGAGGAAGGCGGATGTGATTCCCCTTCACAAAAGTGGGATCAAGACAGAGGCAGAAAACTATAGACCTGTCAGCTTGACCTCAGTGATAGGGAAAATGATGGAATCACTTCTGAAGGAAACAATTGTTGAGTACCTAGAGGCCAGTGGGGCATATGACCTAAGGCAGCATGGATTCACAGCAGGAAGGTCATGTCAGACAAATCTAATTGATTTATTTGACTGGGTGACCAAAGTAGTAGACCAGGGAGGGGCTGTGGACATGGCCTACCTAGACTTTAGCAAGGCATTTGACACAGTCCCACACAAAAGATTAATAAACAAATTAGCAAGCCTGGGAGTGGGTCCCAGGGTGGTAACCTGGGTAAAACACTGGCTGGACAACAGGACCAGTGGGTAATAGTAAATGGAGTCCACAGTGAAGAAAGGTGGGTTACTAGTGGGGCACCACAGGGCTCAGTACTGGGGCCGGTCCCTTTTTAATGTCTTTATAAGTGACATTGCAGATGGACTGGAAAGAAAAGTATGTCTCTTTGCAGATGACACAAAAATCTGCAACAGGGTTGATATGCAAGGTGGAGAGGAAAGAATGAAAAGGGACTTGGCAAGGTTGGAGGAATGGTCAAATGTATGGCAGCTTATGTTCAACGCAAAGAAGTGCAAAGTAATGCACCTTTGAAACAAAAACCCAGGGGAAGAGTACACAATGGGGGGTGAGATACTGATAACAACAAAAAATGGAAAGGGACCTGGGGGTAGTTACATCAGAAGACCTAAAGGTGGGCCAGCAATGTGAGAAGGCAGTAAAGAGGGCTGGGAGGATACTGGGATGCATAGAGAGAGGTATCACCAGTAGAAAACAGGAAGCTGTTGGCCCTCTGTACATACAGTTGGTAAGACCACATCTGGAGTACTGTGTACAGTTCTGGAGACCCCATCTCCGCAAAGACATAGACAGGGTGGAGGCTGTCCAGAGGAGGGCAACCAAAATGGTGCAGGGTCTGCACCAGAAGACATATGAAGAAAGGCTAAAGGAGTTTAAGATGCATAACCTCAAGGAAAGGAGGGAGAAGGGAGACATGATAGAAACTTTAAAATACCTCAAGGGAATCAACAAAGTCCAAGAGGGTAGCATCTTTCAGAAAAAGAGATGTGCAAGAACCAGGGGGCACAATTGAAGATAGAAGGGGGACGGCTCAGAGGTAATGTGAGGAAGTATTTCTTCACAGAGAGGGTTGTAGGTGCATGGAACTGCCTTGCTGAGGAGGTGGTATAGTCAAAAACAGTGGGGAATTCAAGAATGCATGAGACAGACATAAGGCAATTCTAGTGAGGGGTAGGAGGAAGTAGGCTGTTGGTTAACTAGGATCTGCAACTTATCCATTCATGGGCAAACTAGGTGAGCCAAGCGGTCCTTATCTGCCGTCAAATTCTATGTCTCTATGTTTCTAATTTGCATTCTGAGGACAAAAAAAAAAATATTCATTATTGGAATGTATTCATTCATTAGCATGCCTAATTGTGCCTGCAGCTCATAAAGTAACAAAGTGTGCCACCTAGATTCCACAGCAAAACTGTAGGTGGCTAGAGGTAAGTGTTTCGCAAAATGTCCTTAAGTCAGGATATGGGTGATGTACTGTGTTTATGATGTATCATGACTAGACTGTTGCTGTATCTGCAAATAGCCAGGTGCAGTGATAGGCAGTTGACTGGATATGTGTTTGACCGCTACATGCAGGAACATGTATGGGTCCTGGCCAGGGGACAAGAGGCTTGCATGCCACTGCACCTTAGCTCTGTGCTCTGCTGTGTGTATACAATGCTCAGTGCTGCCTTTACTCCTTATTTTAAATTGGTAGCAAGATGGAAGACGAATCCTGAAGCAAGAGAAAATGTGTGAAGTGGTGCTCCTACCTTGCTGATGCATATCTGGACAATGTGGACCTAGTCAGCCGAAAGAAGGGGACCAGGTCTGAGATCAGCAAGGCATGGGACACAATCACAGAGGCTGTGAATGCTATGAATGGCAAAAGGAGGACCAAAGAAGAGGTAGAGAAGAGAGCATGGGACCTGAAAAGGAGTACCAAGGACACTGTGGCCCAGGTGAGGGCAAATCAACAGACCACAGGTGGTGGGCCTAGCAATGCAATGTCTCTAGCTCCAGCAGATGAACTAATGGCTTGGATAGTGAACCTTGTCCATGTGACTGGCAAACTAGAAGGTGGCTGCAGGAGCGAAGGTGGACCAGTAGAGCCATGTGAGTAATCATGTCAGCCCCATCACACTGAGCTTGTGAGTGCACATGCAGTAGTGGCATTGTGCTTTGCATGCCTGTGGGGGTGGAGGGGCTAGTGATGTGGACCATGACTGCACCAGCAAAGTGTGCGGGCACAGTGGTACTTTACAGATCTGTGTTCTGTGTACACACTCTACAGTAGTATGCTTGTATCCTGTATGGGCCACAGTATACCACACAAGTGGGCCATCACTGTTACATGCCCTATCTGTAATGGTTTACCTGTGTGCAGCACTTGAATGGCACACTGGGATGCTTTGATATTGCCATGTCTACACCCCCTCTGTTTGGTTCATGGTCATCTTAAACCCAGTACAGCTCCTTGCATTTCCCATTATTTGTCTAATGAAATGGAGTATTTATGGCCATACAGGTATATTTAGGAGGCACACAGAACTATTGCACCATATCTACCTAACATATTTGCATGCATGTACAGTACCAGTAGGCCCCATCCTCTATTGATTTCCTCTTTTGGCAGACTTATCAACACTGTTGTTGTGCTTCCACAGCCCTGGTCAGACCCTGACTGTCAGATGTATCAAACAGTGGATGTACTCTGCATGGTGTGATCCATTTATCTGGGAGATGTGCAGTCTGTTGTGTACTCGCCTACTGTGCCACATGTTATCTCCTGTGTGATCAATGGTAAGTTATTTATTTATTAGAAAAGTTGGATTTACAACCTTTGAGTCATGGACTCATTTACAAAGGCACCTCATTGCAGGGGGAAACAGAGTTACATAGTGTGATTACAACAGTGAGAACAGTACAGGTGCAGAACATTAATCATAGAGTACACATAGGTTACATAATAATGTTACTTATAATAGGTTACAGTCAAATACAAGGTACCCAAGGGTTACATTGAGGTAATGAGATGTAAGTTAGCAAATACATAAATACATTTTTATTTCTTAATCTCCCAATGCCAGAGGCACTGGGCACTTTACAAAGAGGTGTAAGAAACATATAATAAAATTACATACAGGGCCAATGCAAATAAATACAAACAATAAATAATCATAATAATAATAAATATTGATAAAATCTGGCTGTAGCTAACTAAGGAAGGCTTCTTTAAAAAGGTGAGCTTTTAGATCTCGCTTGAAAGTATCCACCAATGGAGCCTCTCTCAGAGATCTGGGGAGTGAGTTCCAGAGGGCCAGGTCAGCCACTTCAAATGCATGGTCTTCCAAGGTTTTCAGCCTAGTCCTTGGAATCATTAGGAGGCTCTCAGTAGAGGAGCGGAGTTGGCACACCTGGAGGACAGGAATCAGGAGTCACGCAGTTAGCCAGGGTGTGGGCAGTATAGGGCCTTATAGGTGAGATGATCCTCTGTCTGACAGGCAGCCAGTGCAGGTCATGCAGGACCGAGGTCACATGACAGGACCAAGACCCATCAGCAACCTGGCTGTTGCATTCTGCACCAGCTATAGTTGATGCAGGTTCCTGCTACTGACCCCGAAGTAAAGAGCTTCACAGCAGTCTAGCCTTGATGTAACAAAGGAATGTACCATCGCGGGCAGATCGCTGGTAGAATTGATTTATTCCAGGTGACATTCCTTGAGTGGTAAAAACCACTCCAGATAATGGGTGACACTTGCACTTCAATTGTTAAACAGTCGTCTGTGTGTGGTGAATACAGCAATGGTGGCATATGGCCACTGCACAGCATGGATGGCATGGGTTGCAAGACACAGTGCACTGGGCATGCATGCTACCATGGGCAAAACACAGGTACAGTAGGTACATCAATAGGTGGTGTCACTGTCTTCTCATCGCTCATCAACCCAGTCTATGATGGAGGACAAAGACCTGGAGAATGGCCTGGGACCATCTGTCTGTGTGCTGGGACTATCTGGCTGTGTGCTGGGACCATCCCACTGCATGCTGCCCCTTAGGGACACCCATGCTGTGACAGGAAGAAACCAGGAAAGGGATAAGGAGGAGGATGATTCCAAAGAGCAGGACGGCACTTTTGTTCAGGAGTGGAGGAGAAAGGGGTTTGGCTCAAATCAGGAAGGATTGCCTGCCCTGCCAGCCACCTACACATAACACCCAGCACCCCTCCCCTGTGTCACTCAGAGTCACTGCCCATAGCACAGCCAAAGTTGTGCCACCCCATAACCACACAGATGGCAAAGCCCACAGCCTGCATCCCCAGGCCAATACCACTAGCCCGGCTAATGATATGCCACCCCAGGATGCTGCTACCAGCATGGCCACTGCACTGCCTCACCATGCCAATGCTACTAGCCCAGCCAATGCTGTGCCACCACGGGAGCCCACCACCAGCATGCTCGCCAACCCTGTTCCAAAGTCAATGCCACCAGTGCAGCCACTGCTGTGCTGTCCCAATCATAACAATGCACAGCACTGTCCATGGTGCAGACCGGCCACACAATGGCAAAGACTGCAGCCTGATCCTGTTTAACAGTACAATCCATAGTGACAGCAGAAGGCAACAGTAAACAGGCAGCTACTGTGGACAGCCATGGTGGGACGGGGGAGGCATTTAAGCAGAACTCCCCACATATGCCACATACTGCAGGACAACCTGCAGCATGCAGAAGCATGCTATGCAGAGTAAATGGTGGCCATGTGTGAACTGTGGCAGAACATGTCTGCCAGCATGCCTGCTGGCTTGGATACAGTGTGTGCCACTGCAGCCATGGTCTCAGGCACTGCGGGGGATGGCCAAAGTATTGGCTGTTCTGGTAGAAGCACTGTCACCCTATGGTGGACACCTAGATGTACTAGCACCACACACATTGTATTCATCTGGACACTAAACACACCCAGGATGCCCAAGACACTGTGCACCCCTGTCCAAGACTTGCTCCTTGGTGGGTTCAGTACTCAACAAGGCAATGGCCACGGGTTGGTAACATCAACCCCATGTGGGAGTCATGTGATGTTCTGGAGGTAGCAGCCAGCTGTCCAGCATAGCTCTGCTACTTCAGATGTTAATTTTTCTGTAATATATCTTAGTGCACTACACTTTTTAGCGTTTTGCCCAAATTAGCTTCTCTCCTATCGCCTGTGCTACTGGTTGGTGCTCATTTTGGCCAAACAAATGGATATTGTGGCCGAATCTGCACCGGTGCATCATACTCTGCCTTCCACCCCTGAAAAGGACCGTGGACCTAGACATTCTAAATCCAATAATACCATGGGGAGTGCAGGTACTTTGGACACCAACCTTCTTACTGTGGAGAGATTTTTGCAGAAGCTGCTGCCTTTATGGGATTCTTTTCTCCAGTTGTAAGAGGACATAGTAAGCTATTAGACCTTCTCTCACAGAGTTTACACACCAGGTGGGGGACACAGAGGCAAGGATAAGCTCACTTGAAGACTGTTGCAGTAAAACTGACCTTTCCCTGATCTCTATCAAACAAAAACTTGCTAAACTAGAAGACAGATTAGAGGGTCAGGATGGGCATAGCAGGCATAATAATCTGGTGATACTCAGTTTATTAGAACATAGAAACAGAAACATAAACTTTGATGGCAGACAAGGACTGCTTGGCCCACCTAGTCTGCCCATTTCACTACCCATTGAATAAGCTGCAGATACTCGTTAACTAACAGCCTACATCTTCCTACCCCCCACCAGAATTGCCTTATGTCTGTCCCATGCATTCTTGAATTCCCCCACTGTTTTTGACCCCATGACCTCCTCAAGAAGGCCATTCCATGTGTCCACCACCCTCTCTGTGATAAAATACTTCTTCATATTGCTCCCAAGCCATCCCCACTTTATCTTCAAATTGTGTCCCCTTCTTCTTGCGCAACTCTTTTTCTGAAAGATGCTACCCTCTTGGTCTTTGTTGATTCCTTTGAGGTACTTGAAAGTTTCTATCATGTCCCCACTCTCCCTCCTTTCCTCAAGGGTATACATATTAAGCTCCTTTAGTCTCTCTTCATATGGCTTCTGGTGCAGACCCTACACCATTTTAGTTGCCCTTCTCTGGACAGCCTCCATCCTGTCTATGTCCTTGCGGAGTTGGGGTCTCCAGAACTGCATGCAGTACTCCAGATGGGGTCTCACCAACTGTCTGTACAGAGGGATAACAACTTCCTGTTTTCTACTAGTGATGCCTCTCCCTATGCATCCCAGTATCTCCCCAGTCCTCCTTACTGCCTTCTCACATTGCTTGCTTACCTTTAGGTCATCTGATATAACTACCTCAGGTCCTTTTCAATTGTTGTTGCCGTTAGTATCTCATCCCCCATTGTGTACTCTTCCCCTTGGCTTTTGTTTCCCAGGTGCATTATTTAACAATTCTTTGCATTGAATATAAGCTGCCATTCTTTTGACCATTTGGAACGGTCCAAGGGTAAGGATGTTACTGCCTTTGTTCAACGTTTATGTGAACAGTTTTTTTGGACCCTCACCCAATGGCCCACAACATATCATAAAGAGTGCACATAATGTTCTTCTGCCAATGCTTGGCACTAGAGAAAAGCCATGTCCTCTAATCGTCAGATTATTAAACTTTCTTGACAAGCAGCATATCTTGACTGAAGTGCAAAGCAAAGAACAGCTGATATGAGAGGATAACTGTGCTTTCATTTTTCTGGATTTGTCCTATGAAACATGACAGAAGAGAAACATATTTTGTCCCTTCTTTTTGAAGCTTGCAGCAGCCAGTATTCACTATCAGCTTTCTTAACCATTCCAAGCTGCAAGTTTTTCACAATCGATTGCAAGCCCAGGCTGAACGTCCTATTCTTTTTCGTGACATGTTCAAGAAGAAGTCCTAACTTGTCCACATTTGCATTAGCACAGACTGTTTTTGTGACGGGACATCAGTGACTTTAACCAGTTAACTTTTTCTAGTTAGGGGTTTGTTTTGAGCTGGTATGGATTTTAGGACATTATAGGCTAGCAAGTATAGGATTTCTTTATTATATCTTGTTATTTGTGTCATCATTCATTTATAGTGATAGTTTAGTGTGGAATGCAGCAGTGTTAATGTTATATAGTACATAACTGATCTTGTTTGCCTATACTGTTTGTTACCTGACATGTCTGGTTCCTATAATTTTTGTCATTGTACTTTGCTGCCCTCTATTGGCCATTTGTAGGCAATGACAGTTTTCCAGATGTTTTTGTTTGGACTTCTTAGCAATCTGATTTTACATTTGCTTCTTTAACTTTAGTTTCAATTGTTTGCCATTCAGGGAATAATTCACTGTTAGTGTTTTTCTTTTATGAGGGAAGTCATGGAGGGAAAGGGAGACCACTTTTCTTTTCATATAAATTGGAGTTGTTTTTATGTTTGCTTGCACACATTGTGCAAGAAACATAGTGCCACCATATGAGTTTTCGTAGGTGTGCCACCCCCGCTTCCAATGCCCTGCTTCTTTTTGCAGACAATTTGCATACTTCTGTTGGCAGTATGCAAATTGCCTACACGTCACCACTGCATCTGAACTGCTTTGCCCAATTCATTTGCCGATGGGGGATCCCACTCCCCGTCAGCATAATTCACCCCCCCATTTGTTGTATGCTGAGGGGGTGTCCAATCCCCCTCAGCATCATGGTCCCCCAAACAGTCTTTATTTTCTGGCAGGGTGCCTAATCCCCATCGGCTTAAGTCCCTCCTTCCCCAAAATACAGGTGAAACACTGGGAGCCCACCCCTGTGTGCACAACCTTCCTACAATGTCTTTTTTACTATTTTTGCCCCTGAAATAATGAAAACGTCTCTCATGGTCTTTTGTGCCCTCCCACAACCCGCACACCCACTGTGTACCCACTTCCCCACACCCCCCCACCCCATACTTATCACCAGAGCATGGCACGATGATCTTTGGTGGACCAGGAACATATCTTGCACTCTTCAAAGCCGACTGCAAACTGAAGAAATGCCAGTAAGCTGTATAACGGCATAAATAGGTTTTTTTTCAACTTATGTGGATATCTCGGCCATTTGCTGGACTTTTGCCACCAAATTGTCAACATGGGGTTTTTATGACCCCTCCTCATGATTACAGTCACTGTCATGGCATTATTCAGTCCCAAAAGGTGATTTCATGGTCACTACATGAAATCACCTTTCGGGACCGATTAATGAAATGATAGTGCCACTGTTTATGAGGCGGGGTCTCAAAAAGCCTATGTTGCAAATTTGGAGAAAAAAATCCCAAAAATGACTGTTTTACGAGCTTGCATTGAGCAGTTTCCATGCTCCCTCATAACTTCGCAAATTTTCAATATGTTCACTCCAGATTTTCAACATTGCCATTTTTTCAGACCCCTTATGAACAGTACAAATGTCATTTTTCACAACCTGGCCAAAATGTGTTTTCTCACTTCCAGCGCAGAATAGTGTGCTCACTGTGGGAAATCAATGTTCAGGACACATTATGAAAATTGCAGTGACACTGTTCATGAGCAGAGGTCCTAAAATGCCTATGTTGAAAATTTGGTGACGAAAGTCCATAAAAAGACTGTGTTACGAGTGTGCATTCTGCAGATTCCATGCACCCTCGTAACTTTGCAGATTTGTAATGTTTTCACTCCATATTTTCAAGATTGGCATTTTTCCACACCTCCTTATGAATAGTACAGCTGTCATTTTTCACATCCTGGCCAAAATGTGTTTTCGCACTTCCAGCACACAATAGCGCGGTCGCAGTGGAAAGTCAGTGTTCGGGACAGAGTAAGAAAATCACAGTGCCACTGTTCATGAGCAGAGGTGCTAAAATGCCTATGTTGAAAATGTAGTGACAGATGTCCATGAAATGACTGTATTATGAGCGTAATTTGCGCAGTTTCCATGCACCCTCATAATTTTGTGCATTTGTAATATTTTCACTCCAGATTTTCAACATTGGCTTTTTTTCACACCTCATTATGAACAGTACAGCTGTCATTTTTCATATCCTGCCCAAAATATGCATTTACACATTTGGCGGAGAATAGTGTGGTCACTGTGAGAAATTAATGTTCGGGACAGATTAAGAAAATTATAGTAACAGTGTTCATGAGCAGAGGTCACAAAACGCCTATGTTAAATATATGGTGAAATAATTCCACTAAATGACTGTTACGCTCATGCATTGTGCAGTTTCCACATACACTCAGAAGTCTGAGCATTTTTAATATTCTCACTACAGATTTTCAACATAGACATCTCTTCACACCTCCCTATGAGTGGTACAGCTGTCATTCTTCACATCCTGCCCGATTTGTGTTTTCGTACATCTGGCGCAGAATGGCATGGTCACTGTGGGAACTCAAAGTTCAGGGCACATTAACAAAATCACAGTGCCACTGTTCATGAGAAGAGATCCCAAATGCTTTCAAGAGGTGTGGGTCACAAAAAGCCATGGAGAAAATTTGTAGTGCAAATACCACCAAACGCCCGGGGCATTAGGGTTTCTAACCATAACATTCCACCCTGTACAGCCTGGCATCAGGGGTGTGCCTTTGGATTGCCGATTGTAATGCTTATGCCATTCCATCCCCACCTCCCCCCACCCTGCAGCCAGTGACAGGCATTGAGGTGTGGCTTGGACTCTTCGACCCCAGAGTTCACCCCATTATCCTATACTGCACTCATTTCAGCATAAGTCCTTCTGGAATGGGGTGACTGTAAAGCTGAACACCGCAAGGCACTCCTTCACACTTGCTGATGTCTGCAGGATAGAGTGAGGTGAAATGGCATGAATGTTATGGGTGATGACCCAAATGCTACCTCAATGCCTGTCCCTCTCTGCAGGGTGGAGGTGGGGTTGGCGTGAAGTTCAATACTTCACTACCATTCCTTTTCTGCATCTGTCTAACTCCTACTTTCCCAGTGCTAATACCAGCAAGCAAACATTCAGCACTGACAAATGCTTGTTTTCCTTCTCCATGGTGGGGCCCAGGATTGCTTAGCTGATCCAGTTGTTACATATCTATGGCCCAGTTAATTTTAGTGCTCATAATTTCTTAATTATTCACTGGAATTATTTAGAGTGTACTGAGATTTCCTTATGATTTTTAGTCTACAAGTAAGTTCCTTCTATTTTTTACCAGTTGGCAGGGTATTTAATGGGTGGGGGGTTACTACTGTTTTCTGTGGTTAGTTTGTTTATTGTATTGGAGGGTATCCCATGAGGTGGGTGCATGAGAAAGGGCTCCGTCCATAACAGCGACTTCTTCCCAGTGCAATCTCTCACGGTGATGGGGAGGGTAGGGTGACCGGATGAGGCTGTGGGCCAACTGAGTGACAGAATGTTGCTATGCATACGTGCACAGGGGAGAGTGAGCACAGCGAGCGTGGGCTGGGAGGGGGTGGAGAGGCTGTAGGAGGTGGCACTGCGGTAGCTGGCCGAGCTGCCTCATGGCATCGGGGGTTGGCTAGTGGTTGAGGTGGGAGAGGTAACAGGTTCGGGTCCAGACACTGGTATGATTTTATTGCTCCCAGCCCTTCAGTTTTTCCTGCTTTTACCCCCCTGACATGTACCCCCCTGGAGCTGAGAATCCTTAAGTAGGGGGTGTGGGGGGCAATGCCCCCCATGAGGGGGGGTTGTGGGGGGATGCAGCTCCCCCACAGGAAGCAGTAAAATACTGTCTTGGAGCCATTGTCCTGAGGTGCTGGGCTTGTCAGAGTGCTGAAAATGTTTTCTGCACTCGGACTGAGCGATAACGGTGATTGCCTTTAGGTGTTTGCTGTTATCACATAAAACCTGTAAGGAGGATATTTTTTTCATTTAGATCGCATTTCAGTTACAATAGTGGAGGGATCATGGCTCGCTATTGGTGAGTGTCAGGTTGGGATGAATAGTGGACCACTTTGGGTTTTTGCTCTAGTCCCTTGGAACTGGAAGCTTTATTTTATTTTAATGTTTTATATTGCATGCTGTTTTTCCAGTGTTTCTCCATTTTATTTCTTTATTTTTCATTGTTTCTTGTTTCTTGTGTTTTGGAGGGATTTTAAGTTTGGGGAGATGGAAAGTGCTGTCATTTTGGTTTTGTTGGCTATTTGTTTCAGATTTTGGGGCGTACAAACTATATTTTTCTGAAGTGACTATGGGGACGCACTATGTTTTCATCTCTTAGAATATTAAAGGCACTCAGGTCCTAAGAAATGGTAAGCTATTCTGAAACATCTGAGGCAAATGGGTATTGATATTGCCTATATAAAAGAGCTTCAGTTAAACAGAGACCAATTATTACTTTTTAGGCATGACTGGGTGGGGATGATTTACAGGGCTGGTAATAGCACTAAAAAAGGTGTGGTTTGTATATTGATCGCTAAGAGCCTTCCATTTCACCTTATTCCTGGACACTGGGATCCAGGTAGGCGCTATATATTTATACGTGGTAGTCTTCGGTTACATGAAGTAGTGCTGGGCTCAGTTTATGGCCCCACTTTTGACAACCCTCAGTTCTTCATACAGTTACTCACATGGTTAGCCCCCTGAATACATCTCCCTATTATTGTTGGAGGAAAATGGAATTTAGTATTCCAACCTGATTCATGTAAATCCATTTTGGGTAGGAACAGCCTTTCTTCTGCACAAAGAGGTATTTGAGAATTTATGAATTCCTCCGGCCTCATAGATCCTTGGCACTTACTACATCCCACCAAATGTGGCTATACTTTTTATTCTCCCCTGCATAAATCTCTTTCTTGGACAGATTTTTTTTTTCAGTAAACCAAAAAATTCTTCCTGAAGTTATGGGGTGCAAGATTCAAGAAATGGTAACTTCTGATCGTGCTCCAGTTTGGTTGCCCCTTGTCATTTTTGGTGGTTATGGAAAATATTTCCTTTGACAGTTAAATGTGCAATTGTTGCCTGATAACATAACAGTTGATACCTTACACCAACTTATTCACTCTTTCTTTTGCCACCCATATGAATTCCACTACCAAATTGGACATACTGTAGGGGCTGCCAAAGCTTCTATTTGAGGGGAATGTGTTTGTTTAGCTACTAAAAAAGTTAAATGACATCATAAATAATTTAGTGATTTATTCTTCCATTTGGCAAATAGAGGCTTCACTCACTCCCACTACCCCGAAACAACTTGACATTACTCAGCTCCCTTCATTCTAAATATCTGTCTTTGATAAACGGAGTAAAAGAACTAGATTTGTTTTGCACCAAAGCTCACTATTTTGGAGCAAGGGGAATGTGCAGGCTCATTAGTCACTCTTCAGCTATGGCAGCAAGAAACCTCATGAGTGGTGCATGGACTCAAGGGTAATCATTCTGATGATCTTATACCTAAGCCCAGAGATATTGTTGAAGTCATCGGACCTATTTAGAGAACTTGTAGTCAGCTGCTCAGATCTCTTCTAATCTTCCCAATTTAATTTCACAATAATTACAGGGAACATCACTTCCACGTCTTTCTGAAGACCAAAGTAAATTGTTGTCTGCTCCCATTACACTGGTTGAAGTACACTGGGAGATTTCCTCTTTACCTACTGATCAGGTGCTTGGCCCTGATGGTTTCCCTTCTAATTGTTACAAAACTTTTTCAGCTGAACTTGTTCCAATTTTAGTTGAGATTTTTTAATTGTATTCTCATAACCTTACTGATTTATCTTTATCAAGATCTTGCATAATTCTCCTTCCTAAACCCAGTTAGGAAGTCACTTGTCCTTCTAGTTACCATCCCATTTCTTTGATTAATACAGACTTTAACATTTTAGTGAAAATCTTTGCTGATAGATTAGAGAGTGTCTAGACAAGGTAAATTGGTCCCAAACAGGCTGGATTCATGAAGGGCCTTCATTCCAGTCACCATACATGTAAACTTTTTCATTTGATCTCTGCATCTGGGGATGCCAAGGACCCATTGGTTATTTTTTCCCTAAATGCAGAGAAAGCATTCAATCAGGTGTCTCGGCTTGGCCTTATTTATTCAAAATTTTAGGTAGATATAATATTCCAGCGGATTTTATACAATGGGTTAGACTTCTTTATGATAATCCTTCTGCTTCTATTTTTTGTAATAGTGTTCTTTTAAAACCATTTCCCATTATTTTCAGAACTCTCCAGGACTGCCCACTGTCCCCTTTTCTGTTTGGTTTGTGATTAGAACCTTAAATTTTAAAACTTAAGGGAAATCCTCTTGAACAAGGTATCAAGGTGCAACAGACTGAATATAAGCTCTTGGTATATGCAGATGATATTTTATTGCACCTAACTCACCTCAAAATATCTATTCTTGCTGCCCTAGCTGACATTACCTCCTTTGGCACTACTGCAGCATATAAATTAAACTTAAGGAAAACTAGTGCTTTGCCTCTTAATTCATGTGTAGATAAAACTTTTATTTTTTCATTAGGCCTTCAGTGGGAATCTAAAGCAATAAACTGTTTAGGTTTATGTTTTCCCCTCTATCTCTCTGTTTTATGGAAATTAAACTTAGACACGTTAATTAAAGCCCTTAAACAAGATCTATGGATATGGACTATTTTGCCTCTTTCCCTGTGGGGTTGGGCTAATGTGGTCAAAATGAATGTCCCTCTATGTCTTCTTTGTTCCTTTAGGATGTTCAACATTATTATGCCATGAAGTTGGTTTTGCCAGGTACAGACATTATTATCTCAGTTCTTATGGTGGGAGGGCATGGTTTGGAGGGCTTATTTTAAGCTTATTTTTCCGACCCTACAGGGTGGGTTAAGTTTGCCTAACTTTTATTCATATTATTTAGCAATTCATGGCTCTAAATACTATAAATGGGGATGTTTCTTTAATGAGCAAGTTAACCCATATGAAAACCTGTGGTTATTCCTGGAAAAAAATGTTGTTAAAGAACCATAATCTTTAACTTGGCACTCTTTTGTATGTTTCTCCCTCATTCTTTGAAAACCACTCAAATATACTGGTCACCGAGAGACCATGCTCAGTTATGTCAGTATTTCAGTATTCAGGCTATATGTTGCTTATCTCAGCATTTTCTGTATTTTTTTTTCAGTTCTCTTTTTTGCTTCCTTCAGGTGGCTGGGGGACCACCCCAACTCTGTTCTAGGCAACCTTCTACTGACATCTCCCACCAGGGCCTCCATGGCTGGAGATGCCTGCAGCTTACTCCCTGTGGCATGGGCTCTCCCCTGATGTGAGGGAGAGAGACCTAGATCCACCAATCACCAACCCTCAGCTGGTCTGGTGCGTCATACAGGGAGGTGCCTGGGCATCATTAGGGATGCAGAGTAGGGTTTTTCTTACTCTCTTCCTCATTCCTTAGAGGTTTGAATGTACAATGATGTCCAGCGCTGGCTGAGTGTGCTCCCACATTCAGCTTGCAGATGACTGCCATCACCTCTAATTCCATGCCATGGCAGCCCGATCTTGATGTACTGTACACTCGGCCTTTTCTCGATAATTCAAATTTTAAAATTGCCCGAAAACCCATTTCTCTTTTATTTCATCCCTTTGACCCAAATACCCCCTGTGTCAACTCTTTTGATAGAGAACCGGGTCACCTTCCTTCATTTAACTTTGGCCTGCGGCAAGCACGAGCAAAACTAGCCATTCTCTGTTGCAAGAAGTGCTGTCTGCACACATAAGGCTTGTTTTGCTGTTCACTGCTATATGTATCCTAACTGTACTAATTGTTAAACCTGCCTTGTAGCTAGGTACTGGAGGCCTGCTGTTAGAGGAAGCAGGAAGAGGAGCAGTAGCTCTCTAGCGTGTAATGAGAACTACAACTCACTTATTCTTGGGCATTTTTTGTATCTGGGGGTGAGGACTGTGTTTTATTTCAGTACCCCTGCATGAGTGGTGTCAATGAACTAATTTTAAAGCATTTTTAGCTGCATTTTGCTTTGCACTTTACATTCCCTGTGAAACATTTCCAGGTCACCTTCCTGCATTTAACTTCGGCCTGCGCGTGTTTTGCATGTTTGGCGGGTTTGGCAGGAGTTCTAAATGATACTAGCAGATCATGCAATCTACAATTTAGCTGGTAAGCTGTGAAGTTACTGTTGTGCTATACTCTTGACTATCCAATATTGTACATTGAGTAGAAATTAATGATGAATGATATGATAACTACACTAGATGGCTTGGAAGGAACCAAATGTAGTAGTTGTCTAATGTATTGCCTAAATATAAACAAAACCATTAATAAAATATTCAAATGTTTCAAATGTGTTCAAAATGAGGACATGGTGTTAGAAATTAATCTCTTCAGCACCAGACTAAGTGCATTAGAAAAGAGCCACACTGAGACCTTGAACCGAATATTTAAAGTGGCATCTGCTGACAGTCACCAAAAACATAAAACAAATGAAATCAGCACACAAACACACAACAATATTGAGCTATTAGTATCTACCCCTAATGTGTGTGCAGGCATCCATTTGGGCACGCCTAATAAAAAAGGGCCAGGGAAGAGGATGACCCCCTCAGACATTGTAAATAATTGGTACTAGGTTCAAAGTACCGACGTTACTAAAAAGTGTATGAAAGCTACGCAGTTCAATATCCCTACACGTAATAGCTTGGATCCACTTGGTGACTTAGTTGAAGAGGAAGAACCCCCCCCCCATGTCTCATACCTCTTGCTCCCCACTGCACTGGACTTAAAGCACTAGAGAAAGACAATAACCCAGTCACACCATTGAGCACCCAATGTATTTCTGAAGACCTTATGGATCTAGATGAAACTACTGTTCTTTAGTCCAAACAGATCTACGTTCTGGGAGATTCTATAGTCAAACATCTTGATCGACCAATTTGTGACCTAGATAAAAAGAATAGGACAGTGTCTTGTTTTAGAGGAGCAAGAATCATGAACATAACTAAAATGTCTAGACAAATATTAAAGAACAGTAGAGAAAAGCCCCTAGTTATTATACATGGAAGGGTTAATAATATTATGCACCAGAATATTCAGAGCATCAAGGAGGAATTTGTGGACTTAACTAACATGATCTCAGAAATAGAGTGCCAAATTGCTTTTTGAGAAATACTCCCTGTACTTAAAGTTGACTTGCACACAGAAGATACAATAAAATTAAACATCAACAACTGGCTATGATCTTGGTGACTTGAAACAAAATATAGGGTGCATTACACCTTGGGAAGAATTCTATGACAAAAGGGAATTGTCTTGTTGGGACAGTCTACACCCTAGCAGGAAGGGTACCTCACTATTAGGGCAACACATAAATGACTATATAAATCATATTTTAAACCAAAGCTTGGGGGGGGGGTGGAGAGTTATGACCTTCTCTGTATGCCTACCTACCATAGATCATACACTGCTAATGTGAATAATTTTCCACCAATCAAAATAGTGATCAGTGCATATAAAAGCACTGTGAATAGTGAGGAGACAGCAAGCATGTCTCAAACGGTTGATCCTAGTAACCTCAACACTGAGTTATAAATCCTAGCCAGAAGCTTAAAAAGTAAAATAGACAAACTTAGATATGTATTAAATAAAGATAACATAGACATTTGTGGAGTAATCGAGACCTGGTTCTCAGACTCAGACTGGGTGATCGATATACCAGGATATACCACTATAGTCAAAAATTGTACAAAATCAAAAGGAGATGGTGCTGCCCGCTATATTAATGATAATCTAAATAGTTATGAAATAAAAAATAATGTAAACTCAGGTACTGACATAGAGATTATTTGGGCAAAAATCAAAATTGCTGACAGAATTTTGACTATAGGACTCTGCTTTCATTCTAGATGCTCCAAACAATGAAGGTTTTATGAAAAATATTGAGGCTACAGAAGATTATGATGATTTAATATTAATGGGAGAATTCAACCTGCCTAATATATGCTGGCAATCACTTGTAGGGAAAAGTGGATTGGAAAGTAGATTTGATGATGTCATACTACAACACAACCTTGAGCAGTTAGTTCTTGAACTAACTAGAAATAAAAATATTCTAGATTTAACTTTTAAAAATATCAGAGACACAGGGGCCACCCCCTAAAATTATTTAGCCACTTGGGGATAGTGACCACAACATAGTATCATGTACTCTTAAATGCCATAAAAATACAACCAGAGGCATTACAAAAACAAAAAAAAAATTCTAAGCTGACTATGCTTGAATTAAACAATATATAACCACCTGGAACTAGGAGGAAGAACTCAAAAGCCTGGATTCTACAGATATGTGGGCGGCTATTCTCAAGAAAATAGAATATTGTATCAAGAACTGGATTCCAAAGAGTATTAAATACAATAATAACAAAATAAAAGTTCCCTTGTGGTTGAACACAAATATTAGCAGAATTTTCAATAAAAAAAAGAGCTTTCAATAAATACAAGGAAAAAACATCAGAGGAACGGTGGCTAAAGTTTAAAGCAAAAGCAAACAAGACTAAAAAAGCAATAAGATCTGCTAAAAAGAGCCTTGAACTTAACTTGGCAACCTTAACACAAGATAACAAAAAAAGTTATTTAATTATGTAAGATCTCTAAAAGGTAATGCCCCTCAAGGATCAATTCCTCATTATGGATTAGCAAAAAATGTCTAGAGAACTTAATTCCTATTTTCTCAGTGTGTAAAAACCTAAAGAAACAGCATGTCTTGATAACTTGAAAAATCAGGAAGAACCATTGCTGTTTACCAAAGGAGACATCATGGCTGCTACTAAATGTACAAAAACAAACTCATCAGCAGTACCTGATGACTCTCCATCAAACTTTTTATAAAGAACTTTCAAATGAACTGTCAGGCCTACTTACCCTTTTATTTAGTACCTATATTAAGGAGGGACTGCAATATCTGATTAGAAGATAGCTTCCATTATACCTGTTCATAAAGGAGGTACAAAACAAAATGTAGCTAAATATAGGCCTAATAGCCTTGCCTATTGTATAGGGAAATTAATGGAAAGACTACTGCAGCAGAAAATTATTATGCATATCCAAGATATGGGAATTATTGATATAGCACAGTATGGCTTTACTCAAGGGAGATCTTGTCAAAATAATTTGCTCAATTTTTTTTGAACCTGCATGTAAGGCCTTGGATAATGGACTACCTGTTGACGTTATCTTTCTCAATTATGAAAAGGCCCTTGATACTGTCTCCCATAGAGTGCTGATTGAGCAGCTAGTCAGAATTAAGCTCCATCCAAATATTATCAAATGGATTGATTCATAGCTAAGAGATAGAAAGCAATGGGTTAACATTAAAGGGCCAACATCTGAATGGTGAAAAGTTACCAGCGGGGTACCTCAGGGCTTTGTGTTGGGCCCCATATTATTTAATATATTGATTTCCAGCATTCAAACTACAAATGGGGTATGGATCAATAAATATGCAGAGGACAGTAAGCTTGGCTGTATTATGAATGATATGCACTCCTTAAAATCATTACAAACAAACTTGGAGCATTTGACATGCTATTGATGGGCCACAGAAAATAAAATGTTATTTAATACTGCCAAATGCAAGGCAATACACCTTGGCAAAAACAATAGGTTGGCTAATTACACATTGAACAATATTCAGCTGCAGATTGTCAGCTCAGAAAGAGACCTAGGTATCACAAATACAAATGATTTAAAGTTTAATACCCACAAAAATAAAATGGTTAAAAAGTGTCATGGTTCAATAGCATGTATTCTCAAACATATTAAAAGTCGAGAATCTGAGATCCTTGTTCCATTGTACACCAGTTTGGTGGGATCTCATATTGAATTATGTGCCCCATTCTGCATGCCCACCTCATTGGGAGCTAAAGCCATAGTTGAAAAAGTACAGAGGAGGATTACCACAAATATTAATAATTTAAAAAATACTGAAGATGAAGAGAGACTAGAAATTTTGGGGCTATATTCTCTTGAATACAGATTGCTGAGAGGTGACCTTTGTCTGGCATACAGGGCCTCACAAGATCCTGCCCTATTTAAAACTATCTGCCTTGAGAGGCATGTATCCAACAACAACACAAGGTCTCAAAAACTAAAACTAAGTCAGTATTAATAAAACGGTTAAAACAAATAACTTTCTAACCCAAAGATTATCACCTATATGGAATTCCCTACTCATGTCTGTAGTAGCTAGTGATAATTTGGAACAGTTCAAGACCAGACTCAATCAGTATATGGATAACAGAAAATCTGTTTTGCCATTAGGTTTAATGGTGACAAGTTCAATATGGGTTCGCCCTTCAACTTGTAGATACCTATGAACCATTTTTGTGACCTTCCTGCTTTTTTACATTTATTTCAGCTGGATTTAAAGTGTTATTTTAAATACTTGCAAGTAACTATGCTAGTTTTAGCTCATTTTGGATCTCTTCCTTGGTTGGATGCCACCTATACCCCTTTTGTACATATTTATTTATTTTATTTAGATTTTGTGCACTAGACAAATTCTGCCTATTTTCAGGAACAACCTGGGGGAGGGGGATACAGATGAATGACAACTGACTTTGAACCAGATTAAGCTGTTGGTGGTATTTTAGTGAATGAGGAAAATTTGGCCAGGGCACTGGGGAAATTCCCCTACTCTTTTGGTAGGGGGTGCTGTTGCTGCTGGTTAAGGCAGCAGTTGATGTGAACCAGGAGAAGGAGATGGACATAGAGGAGGCAGGAGGGATTGTTCCACCTCCCGCTTCTCAAAGGCCTGGAACGCAGCAGCAGGAGACCTGCTCTTAGGAACCAGCGATGGAACTATTGTTATGGAAAAATCTGAGCAAGACACAGAAGATGATGAATTCTCAAGACTAGAATGTCAAAGGAGGCAACGACTAGCAGTTATAGTGCATCAGGAGGCATTGCTGGCTAAACAGAACATGCCTGAGGTTTTGCAGCAACTGGCAGAAGGACATCACAGATTTACTTGGGTAGAGGAAACTATTTCAGAAGATGAGCAGCCGCAATGTCAGATAAATTCAGTAGCTTCAGAAATGGTATCTCCTTGCATCAGCCCAAATGCTCCCTTTGAGGTGAACATTGCCGGGCAGAGCTTTACAATGACAGGCATTGACATTCAGCTGACTTCTACTGCTGACATGGCAGCATCACAGGTTTTGGCAGCTGTGTCAGCCTGCAATGCCCCACACTTGGATTCTAACTCAAGGACTACTCTACATAACCCCCCACCTTGATTAAAGTGACTAGGAAAGGCACACTGGCCTGGAAACAGCCTGATAAGGCCATTCCAGCCTCCAAACTGGCAAAAACGCAGACTATTCCATTGCAGAAGAGATATCAGAATCTCCCAAAAGATGATAGTGATTCTGAGGAAATTTCTGACTCCTCCTCAATGGTCTTGGTGGGAGAAGTACCTTCTGGCGTTGAAGAGGAACCCCATTACGAATCAGCAAATTGAAAATCAGGGGAAAAAAACAAAAGCCTAATGTTAAGTACAAGACCACACTGGGCACAAGGAGTGGGGTTAGAAGAAAATGAACATAATTCTCTGAATGTATTTCTCTTTTTCCTTATGGCCCTTCTTTTCCATTCGATTATTGTAAATAGCATTAAAAGTCTAAGAAAGAGGGATGTGATTTTCTCAGCTTTACAGATGCAACAGCCAGGTGTTTACTTTTTACAAGACACAAGGTTGCATGCATTGTTAGATATTCAAAAGGCCACAGCTGCCTGGTATGTAGGGCCTTCATACTGGTCAATAGGGACAGACCAATGTTCAGGAGTGGGGAACTTGTTCCATAGTATGGACTTTAAATGTGTCAAGTTGTTTGACTTGGTACCTGAAAGGGCACTGTTGATTGTTTCTTTTAATTAACATATATGCCATGCAATCTAAGGCTGAAAAAATGTCTCGGTTTAAACTGATACAACCATATTTGCATACGGCACAGCCAGTAATTTGGGGGGGAGATTTTAACTGTGGTTTGGATAAAAGGGATAGGGGTACACATACTAAAACCCTGAAGGTATTTTGTGACTCACATTGCTTGAATGATGTCTTAAAGAAGGCAGATTTGCTTGATGTCATGTTTTCCTATCTTGGCACAGTTGCCCCTACATTCCATAAAGGTCCTCAGTCTACGAGGATCGATTTTTTCTTTATATCAAAGCATTTACAAATTTCAAAAGCTGCTGCACCAGCAGTAGAATTTTCAGAGCACTCTCTACTTACATTACAGATTGGGACAGGAGTTAAAGTGGGGTGGGGAACATGTAAGTGTAATTCCTCACTGTTGAACAATCCAAAATGTAAGGCACAAATTCAATATTTTCTCTCTGCAAAAAAAAAAAAACAGTGTTTTTTTATGTATGATTCTCCTGTCCTGTGGTGGGAGGATGTGAAGCGGGAACATACAGCCTTGTTGAAAAGTTTAAGTAGAAAAGACAGAGATGAGCATTATCTCCAATATTTGCATGAAAGAAAATAACTGCAAACTTTACTTTCTTTATCACATACCTCAACACACAACTACCGAGAACAAATTTTATGCATAAAAGAAACAATGTTTAAATTTCATCAAAAAAGGGCAGACACATTGAATTTCCAGCAAAGTTTTGGTTTGCAAGGTACAATCTTGGTAATCTGTCTGTATGACACTTGTAAACAAAGGGTACAGCCGAAGCAAATGGACAGTTTGTAGGCTCATACTGGACAGGTTCACAAGGACCTGGGTAACTTTACTAAACTTGTGACTGAGTACACCACAGCTTTCTTTTCGGAAAAAGAAACAGTTCTTGAGAAAGTGCAAGGGTTCTTGCAAGATATAGATATCCCAGAATACCCTGCTCCATTAATACAAGAAATATTAATAAACATTGATTCTGCAGATGTTGTGGCAGCAGTTAAGACTCTCCCACTACATAAATCTCTGGGCATAGATGGTCTGACGACTGAAATTTATAAACATATCATAGATATTTTGTCTCTGGAACTGGCTTAAGTTTTTACCAATATACTGCAAAATGCATTACCATTTACTATGGTGCAGGGGTCACTGGTTTATCTATATAAATCAGGTAATCAACAGTTATTAACAAATTGGAGGCCTATCTGTCTGTTAAATATGGACTTCAAGCTTCTGACCAAAATTTTGAATGCTAGATTATCACGTATAGCAGACTGTGTGATCAGCCCAGCTCAAGCATGTTCGGTTAAAAACTCTTGTATTCTTGACCATTTATTTTTACTTAGAAAAGTCATCACCAGAAGTAATAAGGCTGAGGTATCTAGGTTTTTGGTTTCCTTGGATCAGACCAAGGCATTTGACTCAATCAGCCATGCGTATTTGTGGGAAGTACTTCGTTTTTATAAAGTCCCACAGAAATTTATTCAGTGGTTACAAATATCATAAAAAACAGAGACAGTGACTCCATTGGTTAATGGGCACTTAGGGCCGATTATACCAATAAAAAGAGGAGTCAGACATGGGTGTCCCCTTAGCCCACTCCTATATGTATTCTGTATTGACCCTCTGTTAAGGAAAATTAATGCCCATGCAGGTATCAGGTTGTCACAATTGGTTGTATTACAGAGTCCAAATAAAGGTCTTGCCTATGTGGACAATCTATGTCTTTTAGTGCCAGATGAGACCTCAATCATAACAACCTTAGAAACTTGTGAGGATTATTCAGTAGCATATAGGGCAGGTTTAAATAAAGCAAAGTGCCAAGGGGTTCTGTTAGGTGCACAGCTGCAGAGCATAACAGAAATATCAGGAATTCCTATTTTCCAGCAACCAATAAAAATGTTGGGTTTATACTGGGACAGAGGGGCCTTAGATGCATTGAACAGGACACCAAAACTAGAACTTGGGAATATAATGGTATGTAAATGGATGGTTGGAAATTAAGCAAAAAGAAATGTGTTTTACTGATTAAAACAAAATGATTGCCACAATTGTTGTATGCTAGTAAGGTCTACCCACCCCCTAAAAAATTGGAAGCAAGTTTGCTCAGCCTGTTTTTTTGAGCAGTCTGGGGGAGCCAGTTTAATCCTATAAAAAGGAATATAACATATGTGTCAAGTTATGAGGTTTAAACATGGTTAATCCTTTAGTTTTTTTTATTGTACATTTTGTTATGTCAATTTTAGACCTTTACTAGTAAACCAAGATAAGGTATGGGTCCCATATCTGTATAATACTGTCAAGGATTGGTTTCGATGTTGGGAGGTGGCAAAAGCAATGAAGTTGAAACAAGAGCCTACACTACCAATCTTCTATAGGGAAGATTTTCTTAAATTACAAACCTGGACTAATACAAATCAGATGATGATTTGTAATAATAAAAAACTGCTGTACAGGAATATTATTAGTGCAAACTTTACAGAATCAGTAATTTTCCCCTTGCAGCCAATACATTTGCAGGAAGCACAATTGACTTTATTAATGAATAACAGGGTTCTGATGAAAATGTGGGATTACCACTGGCTTAATTGCCATGAAAAGATAAATGTGAAGGGTAACCAAAAATACAAGCAACTCACAGAAAGATGTTGCATAAGACAGGAAAGCATGCAACAGGAAGAGACCATAGAACATTTATTTTTTACTTGTAATTTTATACAAAGCTTTTGGGTTGCTTTAGCAGAATATCGGTCTGCCCCTATCTTTTCTACTATGATGTATGAGGAGTTGATGCATGGCACTTACCATGGAGGTTGGCAGATATTCCATGAAAGTACTTTAACAATAATATGCTTGGTGATAAAACTGTATATTTGGGCCCAGATATTCAAAAGGGTTGTGCATGGCGCAACAGTGTTGCGCCATGCACAACCCACTGATGCACCCCGGTGCGATATTCAAATGGGAATTGTGCCTGGCACAAATCCTGATGCACCAGTGCGCATCAGTAATGTATGCGGCACAGGTGGGGGGGGGGGCTGCCCATGCATACTCTGCACTTCCCGATATTCAGCCCGGGATGTGCTGAGTTCATGCATGCGCAACCCTTACTTGCACTGCACACAGGTAAGCCCCCCAAAAAAAGGAACAACGGCTGGCCACCCACAGGTGAGCTGCTGTATTGCAGGGTGCAACACGGCAGCTGCCACCTGTGGGTGGCCACCCGAGCGCCAGCTGCACCTGGCAGGGCCCCCCCATGCCAGATCATGGGCATATGTACAAATATGACCCTCCAAAATCCCCGGTGGTCCAGTGGAGCTTGCTGTCAGCCTGATCGCGGGCTTAAGTATAAATGAAAGTGATTCCTATATCCCTGGTGGTCCAGTGGACCGCTGTCAGCCCGATCATGGGCTTAAGTATAAATAAAAGTGAATTCTATATCCCTGGTGGTCCAGTGGACCGCTTGCAGCCTGATCTCGGGCTGAATGTAAAATTAAACAAGTCCAATATCCCTGGTGGCCCAGTGGACAGCTCACAGCCCGATCGCGGGCATTTCTATAATAAAATTACATCCAATATCCCTGGTGGTCCAGTGGACCCCTCTCCCCACCCACCCACTAAACCCCACCTCCCGCTCTCCTCCCCGGTCAGCAGTGGTGGCAGCACCCCACTCACCTGCTGCCCCACCACCCATGGACTGACACTGTAGGTAGGGCAGTATGCCCATTGGTCCACAGCGTGAGCCAATGGGCATGCAGCCCATACCGTACTACACATTTCAGATATGTGAATGGATTTACTGTACCACCAGGGATATAGGACTTCTTTATTTATACCTAAGCCAGCGATCAGGCTGCAAGTGGTCCACTGGACCACCAGGGATAATGGACTTCATATTGTTATTGCAAATACCCATGATCAGGCTGACAGCGGTCCACTGGACTACCAGGGATATAGGATTTTATTTCATTTTACAAATGCCTACGATTGGGCTGACAGTAGTCCACTGGACCACCAGGGATATTGGACTTGTTTAATTTTACATTCAGCCCACGATCGGGCTGACAGCGGTCCACTGGACCACCAGGGATATAGGGATCTATTTTATTTATACTTAAGCCCACGATCGGGCTGGCAGCGGTCCACTGGACCACCAGGGATATAGGAATCTATTTTATTTATACTTAAGCCTGCGATTGGGCTGACAGCGGTCCACTGGACAACCAGGGATATAGGGCTTTAGTTTATTCAACACATGCCCGCGATCAGGCTGACAGTGGTCCACTGAACCACCAGGGATATAGGAATAACTTTTATTTTACAAATGCCCATGATTGGGCTGTGGGAGACATTGCCATGCTGTGCAGGGGGCATCAGTCCCTGACGGCTGCTGCCTGGCAGGGCACCAGGCACAAGTCACCGGGGATTAGCCCACCTGCTTGCAAATGGGGCCATAATCACATGCATTATGGACCCATTTGCATGTGCACTTTTGAATATTGCAGTTGCTGCACCTAGCACAACAGAACTTGTGCTAATGCATCCCACTGCTCCACTTTGGCCACTTGCGCTGGTGCAGTGCCACTGCGCCATGCACACTGCGGGTGGCCAGGGTGCAATATTCAACAATGCTGTGCCATGGCGCAGTTTGACTATCCGGGCCTTGGACTGCAAGGTGTGGACTCATGTTGCAGCAAAAAGATATGCCAACTAATGTAATAATGATGAATATTATGATGGATATTTAGAGAAGAATTTAACTCTTATCCAAGACATGTACTGGAAGCGCACTGGAGAAATTTACCTTGGATAACCACTTCTGATGTCCCAGTAATATGCATGTATTTGTTTACCTTTTCTTGTTTCCATCCTAATTATTGTCATAATGCTGAAGTAAGCTTGTTTTTTCTTTTCTGTTGAAACACTTTTGTATATTTTTCGGTCTGATTTATTCTTCTAATAAATTCCCCTACTGTTCCTGCAGGGGGCCTTGCTTCCTGTAGGCAGAGGGGACCCCTTTGTCTGATGTACCAAGATGGCAGATTTGGATGGTTAGAGACAGAGAAGCAAGCTCCCTCCTTTAGTCTCAATTTGCAAGGAGCTATTCAGAATACAACTTCGGTCTTTAACATCAATGAGAAAGAGCTTGATATTTTCCATTCCAAAGAGGATTTAAGTACAACAGAAGAAAAGACTCTCATGGACACACAAAATGAAAAGATAAGTGCTGAAATAAATTTGTTATTGATGGAAAATGGCGATGATACTTTGGATGACCATGCACCTGCTTTACTGCTTTGTGAGCAAAATATAATTCCTGTGGGCTCCTTATCTATTCTGGGGAAAATGAAAGCCAGCAAGGCTGTCAGTGAAATGGACAGGCCTGTCAAATTTAATGATAATCCAGTAACATCACAGAGGAAGGCTGCTTTGCCGGTTAACCCAATACAGCCTATACTTTCTACCAGTGATGTTATCTCCGCAGCAGCCAGTTCAAGTGAAGATGTTTGTGTGTGCCTAAAGCCACCATACAAAAATGAAGCAAAGGCAGCATTGGGCAACTAAGGAAATGTCATTTTCCAGGCTGAAACATTACCTGGAAATAATTGTGAGCCGGCTGGTATTTACATCTCCCAGACCCATACAGTGCAAAAAAATATTGTCTCCAGTATTAAGAGCTTGGTTGCAGCATGTATGAAGGAGCACATTTCAGAATCTCGGGAGGAAAAAAGGAGCTGCAACAAGGTCCAGGGTCAGGGACTGAGAGCATCATTATTTACCAATCTAAGCCACTAAATCAGGATAATGTCACTACCTTTTCATTTACAGCCAAAGGTCAGGTGGTGAAAACTGCATCGATGGAAGGAACAAAACTAAAAAGGGCAGCTGTTACTTCAGCAAAGAGAAATATTTCTTTGGATTGGGACAAAATGAGTGAGGACTTAGGGGAAAAAAAGCCCCCCCTTTTAAACTTCTTCAACAATCTACCTCGTCGGCCATTTGGTTGGTTTTTGCGATAGCACAAGGACCAAAAAAACAGTTTGAAAACTGGTCACCAGACAAAGCACTGCAGGAGTCTGGCTGGAAGTGAGCACCAGGTAGTGGCTGGATCCCAGACCCTGAATGGAATCTTTTGGATCCCCTCTCTTCACAATCTCCAGAAAGGCACCCAACAATGACTATGTAGATACCTGTTGTACATGGATTTGTGAATTTAGAACTGGTGAAACTTTCTTCACCACAGACATGTCCACCAAACCCCCTGGATCATACTTTGACTGAGTTAGGGACTATAGAGTCAATCTCTGTTTCCCCAAAAATAGTAACTGAAGACACTGGTGCCCCCCCAACCTAGACCTTTGTTATCAGATCTGTTTTCTAAATCTAAAAAATAGCTGCTTCAAGATGGAATGCAGGCCATATTCGTTATAAAGGAGGCTTAGAAGTTAGGCCTGATGGGCAGTATGTAGGGAAATCCCTACTGAAATAGTCTTTAAAATTTTCTTCCCAAGAAGTCTTAGTCCTTGTTAATATTTCGGATGAAGATAACTTTGATGTAAGTTTTCATTCTCCATATTTACTGGATGTTTTTGGCAAAGTTACAACCAGGTTAACTTCTCCCCACTGTGGACCCACTTCTTTGTGATTCCTTTAACTAAACCTTTGATCAAGTTTGTCACAGTTATGTTTCAGAATGAGGGGGTCCATGTTTAGGACATAACTTACTAGTTGTTCCAAAAATGTGAGGTCCTGAGTACCCCTGAGGCAATCCTGGATAATACAGAATGTTTTTGGACTGGGGGTTAGAAGTACAAGGTGAAGCTTAGACTGATTGAAAATGAGACTGAGCATATTCCTAATTCTTTTGTGTTGGGCAGAGATCGGGGAGTTTGTTTTTATGCCGGTCAGCCTCGGGCCTGCTATAGGTGTGGATCTTGCACTCATTTATCTAGTGTGTGTGATACTCCTAAATGTGACATATGTAGTGAGGTAGGACACATCAGTCTTCAGTGTCCAAATCAACCTAGATATGACCTGTGTGAAGAATATGGGCATGAGTTTATTGCGTGTCCATGGGTTGCAAAAAACAATGCTTCTGTCATGAGTCCTGAACTCTTAATTCAAAAAGCACAGGATACTGTTTGTAGCCAACAACAGGATAGTGGTATAAGTCCTGCGTGTCCTCCCAATACCCACCCAACCACACCATGACTACCTACGGGAGGATGGTTTACACATTAATGGTGAAAATCCCATTGAACCTCTGAGACCTGTAAAATAGGAAGTAGTGAGTGTTCCCCCTAATCTTTCTGATGTAAAAAAATTTCCTCTGGTTTGCTACCATGAGCCATTGGGGACTTTGGAACCCCCCCAACCCGAATCACCTTCTATGATTGAACTAATAACTATCAGGAGTTCTAAGCCCCCCCCCTCCATCCACCTGAGCCCTCTGGGGTGGAAACTGAAAACTCATACAAAGCCTTAGCTATGGTAGGATAGGATTCAGACTGGAGTACCAGATTCACAGAATCAAAATAAAACTAAGACTTCCCATTCTGAGTATAAAGGTAAAAAGAAAATAAAAAGGAAAAAAGCACCCTAGGCAACTAAAACCTCAGCCTTTATCTCTAGGAACTTTGAATTGCTGTAGTTTGTTGAATTCTTCCAAATGACAGGCAATTTTCCAGTATATTCATGACTCAAAATTGGATGTTTGTTTCCTACAAGAGACCTGGATGTACACTCAGGATCAGGGTAGGCTTTTCCAATCGGAATGGTTATGGGGTCCTTCCTTCTGGTCATTCAGTTTGAACAGGGCAGATAGAGTAGGACACATTTTTGGTTCCTTTTCCTTGTCCAAATTAGTGGACTTAATACCAGGTAGACTACTTATAATTGATGGAGTTTGGCAAGAATCTGCATATTGATTTATTATTGTTTATGGGCCTCAAACAAAGGCAGGAAGGATGGGTTTATTGGATACACTACAACCCTACCTGGCCTCCTCCATGTATATTATTGTGGGAGGTGATTTCAAATCTGATCTGCCCAAACCTGTGAGGGTTTGGGTCCTGACTACCTGAAAGAGCTTCTGGTGCCTTACATCCCTCTGAGACAGCTTCGCTCAGCTGATGAGGGGTTGCTGGAGATTCCGAGGGTGAATTTGAAGTCTTCTGGAGCCCGTGCTTTCAGCTTTGTGGCTCCCACCCTTTGGAATTCTCTGCCCCGTCAGCTCCGAGAAAGTACAACGGTGGATAGTTTTAAGAAGGCCTTAAAGTCATTTTTATGGAATCAGGCATTCCCTGTTTTATCTTAAACTGTTTTTATATTTTACTGGTTTTGTTTGTTAGTGTATTTACTGTCATGTTGAATGTAATGATGATTTGTACAACGCCTTGAAATATTTGAAAGGCGTTTAATCAAATAAATTTATTATTATTATTATTATTAGGGGAGGGGGAAAAAAACATACTGTGATTCGAATGCTTTGGGAAAAATCATTCAATTTGCCAATCTATTGCTCTGTAAAAATCATCAAACTTTAGGTCCTTCCTAGGCTCATAGGAAAGGGTAATTGATTACAACAATACATCATTTTTTTATTTCTAATAACTTGCCTGTCCCGATCTTCAAATGCGTTCCAACTGAATTTTCTGATCACCTTTTACTAAAAATAATAATCTCCACACCTCCTCCCAAAAAACACAAAACAAATCAGTAGCGATTAAATTCATCTGTCTTGATGACTTCTGAGGTTCAAGTATGAATAAATAACTTGTTATGGGCCAGAACCTCTGTAGTTGATCTATATGATGAAATAGGAGAATGGTGGGCAGATACTAAAATGGATGTAAAACACTGGTTTCAAGGATATGGAAAAAAGACTGTAATTTCACGATTCCTTTACTATTCAAAACTATGAAACCAGTTGCAGTATCTTTTTTCACTATCTGTTACATCCAGATATGACTATTCTGCTCAAATTGAAAGTCTAAAAGCTGAAATGAAATTTTATCAGTATGATAGGGCAAAGACTTTGCGAACTGAGGTACAATTTGGGATGCAAAAATTCCCAAGTGGGGACCCTTATGAAGCCTGTAAATCTAGAACTGAGGCTACCTGGTTGGGAGACATCGTGGATCATGGTGGGAGATTAATTTAAATTGAAGAAAGCATTCATAAGGAGATTAATGAACATCTGCAATCTCTCTCTCCCACTGAATCTCCACAGGAAAAAGACATTCTTGTCTATTTGATTAATATTCATAGAAACATAGAAGTTGATGGAAGATAAGGACCACAAAGCCCATCCAGTCTGCCCATTTCCTTTTCTACCTTATAAATGTGCCATCGGCCTTTGTTCTGTCAATGGCCTATCTATTCATACTCATCTGTATTGCTTCCTTATGCCTATCCCATGCCTTTTTGAAGCCCTGCACTGTATTCATATCCACCACTTCCTGAGGTAGGCCGTTCCATACATCCACCACCCTTTCTGTGAAAAAGAACTTCCTCACATTACCTATTAATCGGCCTCCCTCTAATCGCATGCTGTGTCCTCTTGTCCTGCTATTTTTCTTATATTGAAACATGTTAGACTCTTTCACCTTGTTAATGCCCTTAAGGTGTTTGAATGTTTCGATCATATCACCTCTCTCCCTCCTTTGCTGTAGGGTATACATATTGAACTCCATTAATCTGTCCTCATATGTTTTCTGATGCAGCCTCTGCACCATTTTGGTTGCCCTTCTCTAGACTGCCCCAATTTGGTTAATGTCCTTGTGAAGGTGTGGCCTCCAGTACTGCATGCAGTACTCTAAATGGGTCCTAACCAGTGTCCTGTAAAGAGGGATTATTACCTCCCTCTTCTGACTTGTGATACCCCTACTAATACAGCCCAACATGCCCCTAGCCTTCCCTACTGCTTTAGTTGTCTGTTTGGATGATTTCAGGTAATCAGTGATGATGATGATGCCCAAGTCTCTTTCTTCCTTGTGACTGCCAGCAACTCCCCTCCCAGCCTATAGGTGGCTTCAGGGTTTCTCTTCCCTATGTGCGTGATCTTACACTTCTTTGCATTAAACTCCAGTTGCCACTCTTTTGACCATTTTGCTAGATTGTCCAGATCTCTTCTCATTCTGTCCACCCCATCTGGATCATCTACTCTGTTGCACATCTTGGTGTCATCTGCAAACAGACAAACCTTAACCTCCAGTCCATCTGCAATGTCACTGATGAAGATATTGAAGAGGACTGGCCACAGGACTGAACGCTGACGTACCCCACTTGTGACTTGCATCTCTTCTGACTGTATACCATTTACTACCACTCTCTGTTTTCTGCCCATCAAATAGTTTGACACCCAGTTGACCAACTTCTGACCCACCATGAGCCTACTCAACTTATTATTCAATCTTCTATGTGGAACAGTATCTAAAGCTTTGCTGAAGTCAAGGTAGGTGACATCAACTGCTCCCCCTTGGCCCACCACTCTGGTTACTCAGTCAAAAAATCTATTAGATTAGTTTGACAGGACCTTCCTGTTGTAAATCCATGCTGTCTTGGATCCTGTGCTCCTATGGATTCCAGGTGTTTCACTATCCTTCCCTTAAGGAGTGCCTCCATAATCTTGCTACATTACTGAGGTAAGACTGACTGGTCTGTTGCTCTCTGCCTCCTCCCTGCTACCACTCTTGTGCAGTGGGGTCACATGAGCCCTTCTCCAGTCTTTTGGGACTTCTCCTGTGTTCAGAGGCTCACTAAACAGTTCTGATAATGGGTGTGCTAGTTCCACCCTTAGCTCCTTAAGTACCCTGGGATGTATGCCATCAGGTCCCATTGCCTTTTCCACCCTGAGCTTATCAAGCTCTTGTAGGACCCTTTCTTTTGTGAAGGGACTAGTGCTTATGTCCCTCCCCCCCCCCATGTCCATGGTGCTGAGCTATGGGCCCTGCCCTACCTTCTCTTCAGTAAATACTGAGCAGAAGTATATATTTAGAATAGATGCTTTTACATGGTCCTCCTCCTCCTCACACTTCCACTTATCTCCTTTGATCTTAGCAGTACCCCCTCTGGACTTTCTCCTTCCACTAATGTATCTATAGAAAGTCTTGTCACCTTCTTTTACTGTCTGTGCTAGTGTTTCCTTGGTTTGGGCCTTTGCCTGCCTTACTGCCTTCCCTGCTTCCCTTAGGGAAGTTTGGTATGCCTACCTATCTTCATCCTGCTGTGTTCCCTTATATTTTCTGAAGGCCCGCCTTTTGGCTCTGACCTTTTCTGCTACTGTTTTTGAGAACCAAAGTGGTTTCCTTCTTCTTTTGCACTTCCTTTTCTCTCTAACACAATGGGATGTTGCTTCAAGTATTGCATTCTTAATGCTTGCCCACTTTGCCTGTACCCCATCACCTGTATTTCTTTTTGCCAGGTCTAGCTTAACTCTGTTGGCCATCTTAACAAAGTCAGCTCCTCTGAAGTCCCATATTTTTGCCTTTGAATGGGATGATTTAGTAGCAGTAGCAGCCAAACTAAACCATACCATGTGATGGTCACTGGCTCCCAGGTAACCTTCTACCTGGAGAGCTGTGATCCTTTCCCTGTTAGTCAGTACTAGATCTTGGATAGCCCTGTATCTTGTGGGTTGTTGTACCAGTTGTTTGAGGTCTTCCACCTGCAGGGAATCCATCATCTGTCTAGTTCTGGCAGATGTCCCTGCTGGTATTGACCAATCTGTATCTGGCACGTTGAAGTCTCCCATTGTCAGAACCTCCCCTTTAGCTGTTATGTTTTGTATATCTTCTAACAGTAATGTGTCTATGTCCTCCCCCTGGTCTGGGGGCCTGTAGACAACCCCAGTTCTTATTGCTGTCCTATTTCCTGTTTCCAGGGTGATCCACAGTTCTTCTGGTACCTTAGGTGTATTCTGAATTTCTTTAGCTTTGATATTTTCATTGACATACAGGACCACTCCACCCCCCCCCCTTTTTGCACCTTGGTCTCTTCTGAAAAGTACATAGCTGAGTACTGAAGTTTCCCAAGTATGGTTATTGGTAAACCATGTCTCGTTAATTGCTACTATGTCCAGTTCGGCCTCTGTCATTTTTGCCTGCAGGTCTGGGATCTTGTTTCCCAGACTGCCAGCATTTGTGTACATGATTTTCCATTGGCCAGATTTTGGTTTGTTAGTTGTTGGGTGAGGTCTGGTGTTTCCCCAGTGTGTCATATGGGGAGTGGGACCTTTTTCCTTACCTGGTGATGCAAATGAACTTCAAACATGCTGAACTCCTGTTTGACCACTAGCTGAGGGGGGAATGGTGTTCTTCCCATTCGACGTATAGGGTGCTGCACCCCTGTCCCCATTTGCTAGTTTAAATATTCTGCAAAGACATCAAACGTCTGCCCCAATGTACTGACTTCCTCCTTAGTCAGATGCAGTCCATCAAATTTAAAGAACTTTTGCTCCCAAAACTGTTGCCAGTTCCCTTAAAATTTATGTCATTTTTCCTGACATCACCCCTTGAGCCATATGTTTAGCTCCCCATCTCCCTTTCTCTGACCTTCTGTCCATCTGCCCCCCTCTCCCAGACTGGCAGGATCTCAGAGAAGGAGATGCTGGATGAAATGGATGATAGTTTTTCACCCAGCCTGGTCATGTGTTCCTTGGTCTCCACAACTAACTGGCTGGTGAGATCATTAGTCACTATGTGTGCCAGGACGTCAATGTTTTCTCCTGCTTCAAGAACAATTTTAGCAATGTGGTCAATGTCGCTCCACGCTGATGTACCTGGGAGACATCTGACCATTTCCCCTGGTTGGAGATACGTATCAACTCCCCGAATCATGGAGGCTCCTATGATCAGAAGTTTTTTGGATTTCTTTTTCTCTTTTTTTATTTTGTTTCCTGTTTTGGGCAAGTTTTGTTGTGCTAGCTCCTGTGCTGCAGTGTCCTACTCTGCAGTGTCCTCTGCCCCTCTGTTTGATTTCGGAGATAGAGGCAGATACCTATTTGTAGTTTTTATATGGTTTGTGGAGGTAATATGTTGGAGAGAACCAAGTGATGGGGCACCTGATTTGCCCCTCCTAACCACCTGCCAACCTCCCAGACCAACTACCCTCTGTGGTCGAGGTGCTTCTGTTGGATGTTGGGGAAATGGTGGGTGGTCCAGCTCCAATACCTTCCAAAGAAGTGCTTATATTAGTTAGCCCCATTGTTACCTTGGAAATAGAAGCTGTCATTAGGTCCCAGGCAGTAGGGAAATTTTCAGGTCCGGATGGGCTTCCATATGAGTTTTATAAATCCTTATCTGGGACCCTAGCTGCTTGTTTAGTGGAGGATTTTAGTAATTTTTTGAAATTGTCTGCAGTTCCCACCTTTATTATGTCTGAACTAATGGTCTTTTTATTTAAATCAGGTGACTGAAATCAGATTTCAAATTGGAGGCCAATTACACTATTAAATTCTGATTTTACAATCCTTTCTCAAATTTTGAATAAAAGATTGCGGAGTGTAGCATGGACTTTTGTGGTATTCCCAATAGAAAACTTCAGTATGCCCTAATGATTATTAAGGATTTAATTGAATACTTAAATAAATCAGGGAAACAGGGATGTATTCTTTCATTGGACCAGAGTAAGGCTTTTGATAGAGTTCATCACAAATTTATTTTCCATACCCTAGAATACAATGGAATTCCAAAAGAATTTGTAAATTGGATACAGATGATTTATTCTTCCATTGTAGTACACCCTATTATCAGGGGTATGGTACTTGCACCTGTTAAAATTACATTGGGTGTAAGGCAAGGATACTCCCATAGTCTCCTATTGTATGTCTTTTCATTAGATCCCCTGTTATGCAAACTTAATTCTTCTGTTACTATAAAAGGTGTATTGAGGGATCACCCCTGGATGCTTTGGTTATTCAAGCCTATGCTGATGATATATTATTTTTTTATTTGATGTTTCACAGACTCCTATAGTACTGCAAGAGGTAATACAATATGCAGGTGTGTCTAATTCAAACTTAAATGTGAATAAATCAAGAGGCCTGTTTGTAGGCTGTCCCTCTCCTGACCCAGTGTATATTGATGGCATACATTTTTCAGTAGAACCTCTTCAAATTTTAGGGATACTCTTTGGTTCACAAAATTGGCCGGGTGAAAATTGGGAATCAGTGTTATGGGAGGTAGAAATGAACGTTCAAAGATGGAAGGGTTGGAAACTTTCAAAGATAAAATGAATCCATATTATTAAAAAAATCATAGTTCCCTGTTTGATGTATGTGGCAATTGTATTCCCTCCCCCTTTGTAGCTTGAAAATAAACTATACTCATGTTTTTTTTCTATGTTATGGGGCAGTAGATTAAACCCCATCAAGCATTGTTTCACATATTTGGCTAAAGCTCAGGGAGGATTGTGGATGATAAACCGTATAATATTTTTTTCATTCAGGGTTTTTGTCACAAAATCTCAGAATCGGCTTATAGCCCACCGTTACTTTACAGTACTTATGGCTTCAAAATGCGTTAGTTAGTTATCTAAGTATTTGGGAGGACTTCCCCCCTCCAAATTGTCCCCCCAGGTGGTGGTTTCTGTATATTTTAAACCTTGTGCTCAGAAATTGTTTAAATAGGTTCTCTCAAAGTCCTTGATAGCAGTGAATTCAGGTCCCCACCTTTATCAGCAACTAATGGTTCTAATAGATCTCTCTGATCCTGAATTTAAAAATTGCCCAGATATCCTGAAGGGAATGGTATTAAACCAATTAAAAAATGAAAGGATTCCAAGACACACGTGGGAGGTATTATGGTTGTCTGTGTATTACAGGCTAAATGTTAAAGATAATGCAAAACACAAAATGTAAACTGAGAGATACTGTCCTTATCTCATTTACCAAGCAGCAGAAGGAACAATGGAACACTTTTTGTTTAACTGTTTCTATGCTAGCCATCTTTTGACCTTTTTTGTCAAAAAATGGGTGTTTTCTTGGCGACAAATGCTCAATTACCCCCTCAGGCCATGCATCTCGCTGTGTCCTCATCTATTCTATCCTTGGTGAACTACAGAATAGTTATTCATGGGCCAGCTGATCAAACTGCCCTTCGCAGTATCAACCTCACCCTCAACAAAGCCTGCTGACTAGTCATGGGATGTAACAGGTTAACTCACACTTGTGAACTTTATCAACATACTGGCTGGCTAAATTTCCAAGGCAGGCTTAAGTACTTTACCTGCATCCTTGCCAAAAAGATACAACTGAAGCAAGCCCCAATCGGCCTCAACCCACTTATCCACACAGCCCCCCACAGGAGGACACAAAGGCACTCACCTAACCCCACCCTTCTAGTCCCCCACTGTAGAAACTCTCTTGGACAAAGATCCTTCCGCTATCATGCCCCTTTGTGGCTGAACAGCCTACCGTCTTCCATCTCCTTGGCCCACAGTCTCAACCTATTTAAATCAGGTCTCAAAACCCTAATCCATGACTCAATAACCTGTGACTGTAATTAAACCCTCTCACATTACTCTTCACCCCCTCTCTGTACCTCTTTCACAGACATATGGTACACAGAAGCCTCCTCTATCTCAGTTAATACCCTCTAGCTAATAGTTTGCTGCTAGCCTCCCTCCTATGTCTCTCCTATTTTCCCAATCCCCTGTTCTGATTTTATGGCTCTGGGTCCCTCAAAGTCCTACGAAACTGTATCCTGTCTTAACTCTGACCCAGGACCTTCCGTATGCTCCCAGTTGATGTAACCCACAAAATATGCTTAAGCCAGGTCTGTCTGACCTGTATTATTACATTATTATTGTATATGTATTTTATTGTGTTTCCTCTGTACTTTTACTTTTATCTGACCTGGAGCCTTTGGAAAAAGAGTTTATGACTCAAAGGATTGTAATTCTGATTCTATTCAATAAACAATTTGTTTAGTTTTTGTTGACCAGGTAAGTGCACCAGACAAATCCTGCCTATTTTCAGGCACGACCCGGGGGGGGGGAGGCGGGGGGAGAGGAAGATACAGACGAATGCCAACTGACCTTGAACCAGATTAAGCTGTTGGTGGTATTTTTAATGAATGGGGGAAATTTGGCCAGGACACTGGGGAAATTCCCCTACTCTTTTCGATAAGTGCCATGGGATCTTTAACATCCTCCTGAACTACCACCAATCCAGGCAGATGGGACCTCGGTTTAATGTCTCATCCGAAAGATAATAAACAATTACCAGTCATTTGTGTTGGGTTATTTTCCTCATTTGCTTAGCAAATATGATCAGAGTACTGTGATAGATTTTTTTTGCCGTCTGAAATTTTACTTGTGGCAAGCAAGGTGCCAATGGGTTCTGCAGCAGTGATTTATGTCTTATGAAACTTTGAGTATATTAGCTCTGCATGCAATGTATTCTGTCTATGAAACAGATAAAGCAGTGTGTACTTCAACTAAAGTGTTTCACTGGTGGAATGGTTTTGCTATATTTATAAAATATAAGTAGAGTATTCAGAATTGTGACCCAGGAGGTTAGTGAGGCTAGTTAAAAAATTAAAACAACTAAAAATAAAGAAAAGATATATTCCTATTTTGGATAAGAGTCCTGTGTAGCTTCTGGGTAGTGCATAAGTGTGATATTTGTGGTTCATGTTTTGTACATTTGGGTTTAAATAAGTATTGATTAAGCTTTGTGACTGTGTATGCTTGTAAATACTGATGTGCGGTACAAATATAAAAATATGATTTTTTGGTTTTCTAAATAGTTTGATCTGCATAATTTTCTTTTCTGTGTGTTAATCAACACTGTCTTGCATTTATTTGGTTTCCCTTTACCCTATGATTTGTATATTGTATTGTATGACTTAACACTGTTTGCAGTCATTTGTTTTTTGATGTTATTATAATAAAAATTAGCCTACTATTTTTGAGAAGTGCCATGGAATCTTTAACATCCACCTGAACTACCACCAGAACAGGCAGATGGGACCTCGGTTTAATGTCTTATCCAAAAAGAAGGCAACTCAGGAGTGCAGCACCCCACCCTCATGCTGCACTGCACTGCAGTGTCAGTACTGGGATATGAACCCAAGTGCCTGGTGAGGGGATAGAATCCACAGCCTTACTAATCTCCAGCCTCAGAGGCAAGTGTGCTACCTGCTGAGCCACTGACACTGACCTCATGTGTCTGACTCTCTGCATGCTATGGCCCAACTATACCAATTTCTTCAGTCTTCTGTCCCCTTTAAACCTACATGAATAGGTTATTATTGGCAAAATTGTCTTTCATTAGAGTGAGATCAGACAGATTGGCAAAAAACTTTGGGCAGACCTTTACCAAACAGTTAAACAGGACCATTATTGAGTAATTCAGTTTAAGATTTTACATAATATGTATTTTGCCCCTTTGCATTTGTATAGAATGGCTAGATTATCATCTCTCCACTGCCACAGATGTAAAAACCAAGATGGTTTGCTCTTTCATATCCTCTGGCTTTGTGAAAAAGTAGCTCCTTTTTGGCTGACCATTAAAACTCAATTAGGCTCATCTTTTGAATTAGAAGATTTATTTACCCCAGAGATTTGTTTATTGGGATATTACAAGACTATGTCTTCTAGCTATAAGAAATCTGTTGTGCTGATTTGGGCCACTGCCAAAATCATATTACTATGACATTGGTCTGAAGATAAACTTCCTACTTGGTTTGAATGGCATGCTGAAATCCTGAGTGTCTTGAACCTGGAATTATATATTGCAAATGTCGGGCATTAACGTCATGCCTTTATCACTAAATGGAGTCTGTTATACGCTTGTCTTACTACTTTATGATCTATTGGCAGAACTTATTAATTTAGACGCTGCTATCCTTGATCTTATTTAACCTATTAAATGATCATGCATTTATGTATTTATATGGAATCATGGTTGCCAGCACTTGTTGAGTTGGGGCAGGAGAGAGGGAGTTTTTTGACTTTATTGTGGTTCTTAGTTTTTTATGATTTTCTTTATGCTTTTCATAATTTTGTGATTTACCTTTTTTCTTGTTGTTGCAGTATTGTAATTGTTAAGCTACAGTAAAGTATAGTTAATTAAAAAAAACATCATCCCCATGCTTATCCCACATTAAATGGATGATACCCCCTGCCACTACCTCACAGGTACACTGCACATGCAATGACTGTATCTGGGTAGGTAGTGTAGTATGGGACCCATCTAGGATGTGTATTACCCATGTTTTCTCACCCCAGTTGACCCCCCCATTGGATGGCAATGCATTTCATTTCAGCCTACTTTAACATCCCCCTCCTGCTCAGATGCCACTGAATTTATTTTCAGCCCCATGTTAGCCCTCTGCTGGAATGGCACTGCATTTCTTTTCAAATTTCTTCAACCCCTGTCTGTAATGCTTGTTATTTAATTTTTGATCCACAACATAACTATTCACATAATGAATTTTCTGAACACATCACAGTCTCCTGTGTGGTCTGTATTCATCGTTTGAGTGTGAAGAGGTCTATAATGAGGTGGGCTTTGTACTCCTGTGCCCCTTGGACCATCCTAGGATCATGCCTGTCAAGCAGGTCCTTTATCCCCTGGTCCTCTGGCTCGGCATCTGCTGCAGGGTGTTCCTCTGGGACTGGCAGGCATATCTTATATTTGAGTGTCATGTGTGTAGTATGCAACAGGCAAGGAATATGGCACATACCTTATGAGTGGTGTATTATAGGGCACCACCTGATTGGTCAAGTCATCCAAATTGCTTGTGAGCATGCCAAAGACTCACTTGATGATGTTATGTGTAGCAATTTGTGACACATTATACAGTACATGTCCTCTGCAATGGATGCAAATTGTAGGACAAGGATGAAGCATTAGGGATGCAGGGGATATGCACTGTCTTCTGTGTAGGTAAAGGATATGGGTTAGTGACATCATCTGCAACGTGGAAGGATGGAGAGATGTCTTTGGGTATACTCATTGATGATATGATCACCAGGGATGTCCCCACCTGCAAACCTCTGGCACAGGGTGGAGTTGTGAGAGATGAAGGTGCTGTGGGCAGTGCCAATGAACTGTACCAGGGGACTAATGATGTGCCCTGTTGCATCATACAACACATGGCAGCTGATGAAGTGGTACCCCTTCCTACTCAAATAGGCATCCACTCCATCACTGGTGGGAGCCCAGATAGCAATATGGGTGCAGTCAATGGCACCAAGTACGGCTGGTAGGTGTGGAACTTGCTAGAACTGCATGGTTGCTGTTTACTTTGCTGGTGTGGTGGGGCGTATGATGAACTCCTCAGCTTGGGCCAGCAGGGCATCTAGGAACTGGACCAACAGGCAAATGGTGGCAGACTATGAGGCACCGGTGGTGTCCCCCAGTGGTGTCTGGACTCAATCAATCAATCATCCTTTATGTATATAGCGCAATGCTCCGGTGAATCGAAGCGCTTTATATAAAACATGCAAATACATAGAATAAAATACTATAAAAAAATATCTAAAACAATAATATATCTTACTTATTCATCACCAACATTAAACTGTTTCAGGGAATGCCTGTCTAAACAGATGTGTTTTCAGTTCAGATTTAAATTGCTCTATGGTCTGGCACTCTCTAATCTAACAGGGTAGAGAGTTCCACAGGGTCAGGGCTGCAAATGCAAATGTGCATGCCTCAGATGCATTTAATTGGACCCTGGGAACCTCCAGCAATCCCTCATCAGAGGAGCAGAGTGGGTGGAGGGGGAGGTAGGGACACAGGAGGTTTTGCAGGTAGCTAAGCCCCTGCCATGTAGGGTTTTATAGGTCAGCAAACTGACCTTGAAAGAGATCCTTCACCTAACAGGCAGCCAGTGCAGATTGGGAAGCACAGGTGTAATATGGCTCAACCTAGACTGGTCAGTCAACAATCTGGCCCCTCCATTCTGCGCTAGCTGCATTCAGTGAATATCTACCCCACTAGCCCTGGATATAGGGCACTGCAGTAATCCAGGTGCGATGTCACAAAAGCATGAACCAGAGCTGGCATATCCCCAGGGGGAATCAGGTGTTTAATTCGGGTGATATTCCTCAGATGGAAAAATTAGGTTTGGATCACGGCAAACACCTGTACATTAACTGTCAAACCACAGTCCAAAACAATGCCTAGATTCTGCACCTGATCTGAGGTGAGCAGCTGGGAGTCCCCAGGCCATAGCCCAGAGACCTGTCCAGCTTGCTCCTTCATTCCCCAGTGACCAGGTTCCAGTCCAAGCACCTCAGTCTTGTCTGGGTTTAACTTCAGATAGTTGGCCCTCATCCAGTCCTGGATCTCAGCTAGGCAACTGTTAAATACAGAGACCATTTTTTGCTGTTCATGTGCAAAAGACAGTTATAGTGGAGTGTCATCTGTGTAACAGTGAAAACTTGGCCAATAATATCTTATAATGTCTCCCTGAGCCAGCATATACACAGCAAACAACATAGGGACAAACCAGAGCCCTGTGGTACCCCACATGTCAAGGGCAGAGATGCCAAGGAAAAAAATCTCTGACACAACCCTCTGTGATCTGCTAATGAAGAATGATCTAAACCAGTTCAGGACCATACCAGCTAGCCCACAAAAAAAACCTATGGGTACTCCATTAGCACCCCATGGTCCACAGTGTCAAATGCTTTTGAGAGATGGAGGAGAACCAAGATCGAACATCTTCCCCAGTCCCTCTCTGCAAGGAGATCATTTAACACCAAAACAAGGACAGTCTTAGTACTATGCCTTTTCCTGAAACCTGACAGAAGAGGACTGTAGATGCTGTGAGTTGTTAAATGGTTCTCCAGCTGACCGTCCACCACCTTCTCAATAACCTTACCCACAAAGGGCAGATTAGAGACAGGTCTGTAGTTTAACTGGCAGTCTGGATCTAGTGAAGGTTTTTTCAGGAGTGGCCTTACACCTGCCTCCTTCAGGGGCTCCAGAAAGACCCCCATCACTAGAGAGAATTGGACTGTCTTAGCTAGGACCAGGCCGATGACATCCATGCACCCCACAAGGAGGCGTGTTGGTCTCGAATCCTAACTACAGCAGGTTGGCCACAATCTCTGGACAACCTTTGCAACATCAATGACAACCAACTGGTCGAAGTCAGACCAGGCAGGCTGACTGCCTGTGATCTCAAGCCCATCACTGCAAGGCCAATCCAGGGTGCTGACTGAATCTCTGATCTGATGAAGGCTGTCTTATCGGCAAAGAACAGAGCAAACTCCGCACACCTTGATAGTGAAAAGGCTCCTCCAGGCTGAAGACAGGCTGAAATGCACAACCTATTAACTGTGTGGAAGAGCTGAGCTGGTCTGTAAATTGCTGCAGCAATCTCCTTGGACAGTAAGGTACTGTATACCATCACAACAATGACACCTAAACAGCGAAGACCATTACAGCAACAGAAATTGGCAGGTTGCTGAAATGGTCCCTGCTGTACACCGGCACTGCATCTCCCAGTGTTTTCCCCCTCCCTGGAACAACTCTGTCTCAGAGTTGGTTATTCCAATAGTGGGGCATATGGGGGCAGAGCCCCCTACATGGGGTGTTTGGGGGGCACAGCTCCCCCAAAAAACACATTGTCATACCAACGGCACAATGCAGACAATTGGCATTGTGTCTGTTGATGTGATGGATGTCAGTGATTTTGTTGTCACTGTGGTGTGGTAGAACTGGATAGAAACTCTGCCTTCTTACTGGAGGTTGCTGATTGATAGTCTTTGTAATGGGCTATCAATGTAAGTTTTTCCTCCTCCAAGCCAGGCTTCCTTCAGCACCCTCATTAACCTTTTACCCCTCCTCCTCATTCTCCTGATAGTCCCATCAAATCAAGGGGACTTCTGAAAAAAGGTGAGGGGTCAAACACAGACAGCTGCATGAGAGTTGAGGGCTTCAGTAATAACCCTTTTATAGGTCAATACTAACTTTCCCAGCTCTTTGCACTCACTCTTCACACCTGATAGGTCCAATACCTCCATCAGACCTTATGGGGACAATCCCCTTAAAGCGCAGTACTGGATCATCTCTGTAGGGGCTGGTCTATTGGTGGGGGCCTCAAACTTGAACCTTACAGTATGGTGGTCTGATCAAGCAGCTTGCTCCAACATTAGTTCAGAAACCCCAACAAACCCATTAGTTGGAAGAAGTCTTGACCAAACTGCCAGACTTCATCGTCGATCCTAGCATTGACATCCCCCAGAATAATCCACCTGGGAGACTCCAACATCAGATCGATGACAAAGTCCGCAACTTCCTTCAGGAATTCCTTCCCATCCTCCACTGGTCAATAGATTAGGAAGATCCTGCAACCTACACCCAGGACTTCAGTTAACTACATTTTGGGAGCAGAGGAAAGCACTTTCTGAACCCAGAAAATGGTCAGCACTCCAAACTTACTCACAGTACCAGTTTATTTCATGTGCAAACACAGTTTATCACAGCTCTGCTGGCGTTTGGGGTTCCAGTGTCTCTAATGTTGAGTTGGTGGGCTAAACAAGTGTTTATGCTACTGTTTTATAGACTCCTATGGATTTGAAACTGTGGACTATTATGGATTACCCTACGCTTGTCTACTGCTGCTATTTGCCTTATGCTGCTTAAATGCTGTGATGAACTGTGTTTGTACATGAAATAAACTAGTACTGTGAGCATGTTTGGGGTGCTGACCATTTTCTGGGTTCAGAAAGTGCTTTCTTCAATGAGATGTCCTGGTAAAGTGCACCACCTTTTTTTCATTACTGGTAACAGTCTGGAACTTTGAGTAGGTGAGCAGTTCATACTTTGTGACTTTGCATTTTGGGAGTATTTGACTTTCAAAATAAGGCAAAAAATTCCAAAATGAAGAGGAAGGAAGTCATTGACTTCAAGATGTAAAACCAAAAATTAAATGACTTCCAAAACTGCAGGCTTGGAAGTCAGAAATTATGGATTTTTCTGAAAAAAAATCTGTATTTTACCACTAATATATTAACATCCATAAATTTTTCCATCGTAGAATATTGACTTCCAAAGGTGGGGTTCTGGAAGTATTTTGACTTCAAAAAAATTGGAATAACTTCCAGATTTCAACTTCTGGAAGTTGTAGACTTCCACTGAAAATAAATGAACTGAATCCCTGCCTACACCTGCAAACCCTTTGATGGCTATCATACCTCTCAAGTGTCCCTGATTTTCAGGGACGTCCCTGATTTTGCCTCAGAATTTTACTCTGTCCCTCCTAAAATGTGTGTTTTTATGGCTAAACAGTGGGGACTGTAAGCACAAAACAATGTCAAGCATTAAAGTTACAGACATGTTCTTCTTTAGAAAATGCATTTTGTACTAAGCCCCATATTCTACCAGCTTTCTGGGTGAATATCTGTAATTTTGAAGATGTGTCCCTGATTTTGGTCCTTTGTCCCTGATTTTTTTAAGCCTTGTCCCTGATTTATGAGGCAGGAGGTTGAGAGGTATGAATTGGCTATACATTCAAATGATCTTGTAATTCCCACTGGAGGGACTGCGAGGCCCAAGTCTGACTTAAAACAGATGGCTACACTACCCTATGATCCTTTCTCAGGCAGTATACCACCAAGTACCCAGCTGAAACGGCCAATTCCAATATAGGGCCAGCAGTTTCATCCAGCCAGGTCTCAGTGATGCTAGCCAGATCAGATGTTGCCACAAGATCAACAGTAATTGCTGTCTTGTTTCTAATAGATCTGGTGTTGCACAACACTGCACAAGAAGGATAGGCAGATGAGGCTGGCCAAGCTCTTTGCCACCAGTTGTGGAACCCTTGGGTATGGGCACCAGCCAGGGAGGTTCTGGTGGCCAGAAAGCACAGTGCTGCTATTAATTTGAGCTCTATGGACATTGCACAGTTGCACTGGGTGCCTTTCTGGAGCTGGTCATACAGCAGCTCACACAGCTGCATGCTCATGGACCTGTTGAGCTTGTACTGACCCACAATTGTTTTTGTCACTGAGGACTTCAAATGGGTCTCATGGACAGTACTGTTTGTTTACAGCATAATAACTCCAGGCCTGTGCCTGTGTGGTGGTGGTGGTCATTGGTCCTCTTCTAATTTTGCATGACTAGCTGTATCAGGTACACAATGTGAGCCATTTTGTGTGTGTGTGTGTGTGTGTGTGTGTGTGTGTGTGTTCTGCTATGCTGCTATGTCTCTCCCCAGCTCTTGAGTTTACACCAGGTTAACACCTGTTTTTCATATTCAGTATTTGTGTTGTGCTATTTCATTAGCACAGCCCTATGGGAAGGGGACATTATTTAACCAGGAAAGGCACACTAAGCCAAAGCTTGTTTCCAGGTGTGACCTGGGCGCACAAGAAGGTTAAGTGACTTTTTCAGGGTTACACAGTATGCAAGTGGGGGCTGTGGGATTCAAACCTAGGGGGCTGATTCCAAGATGCATTACGCAACTCATGGGCACATGTGGGTTGTGCCATGTGGCACTATGCTTGGACTCTGTGTTATATTTTTAGACAGGCAGGGTCCCAGGCACTTACATCATGTGACTTGCGGCAGGCATAAGCTAGTGCCATGAGCATGGCGCAATGGCCCTGCATGCCACAAGTTGCAGTCCACTGCAAACAGATCCCCCAGAGCTATCTCAAGCTGGAACACTGCCCTATCCACCAGGGGGCATTGGGGGGGCTGGCCATGTGGCACTGGTGTTTGGGGGACACATTGTTTATTGAACCCCAGGGGTCCTTGACATTTGTGGGTGGGGGGCATGAATGTGTTCGGTGGCACAGGGAGCACTGCAGTACCTTTGTCATGGTGCTGCAGAGTGGGCATCCATCGATTGGCATGGACAGATGCCCCTTAGACCATCTCCATGATGGTCTAACTCCACTGCGGCTCTTGGAATAGAGTAAGTAGATTATGGCAGCTGCCCTTTTGGAATAGGGCGCAGTTGCTGCTGTAACCCACCCTTGCATCATGCCATTGTGGTTTGCTGGCATAGTGGGTGGCATAACCCACATTTGGTGCAATCTGCATAAGATATGGTGCAAGGCACCTTTTAGAATAGCAAACGGGATAATGCATAGAGCAAGTTGTGATTTATGCCATAGGGTTTGGTGTAACTCAGCTTGTGCCATGCGTAAACTGTCTTGGAATTGGGCCCCAGGTCTCCAAGTTTGCAGCTCAGAGCCCTAAACCACTTCACTATACTGCCTGTCCTACTATATGTTTTAATATCTCACTGTACATGATATTTACTTCACTGCCCCCTGTTTGGGTACTGCATACGTTAAATTTGTGGTCAACCAATAGCACTAATTGCATGAGCAGCTCTACCCTCTGAATATAGTAAATGAGCACTGATTGAGTGCCGCACAAGTGCTAATAATTAGCACCAAGAGCAAACCTTCTGAATATCTGGCCTCTGAGGTTTGTTACTCACTACAATCTGCACTTGTAATTTTTTCCAGGGTTAAAACATTTAAATTCTCTAGATTATTTGAAGGAGCAGTATGTGTCAGCATAAATGATCATTATGCTGATTTTTGGAAAGAATGTGTTTCTGACATCCTTAGATTCACCATCAGTGTATTTAAATTTTCTTGGCTACTTTGAAAACAGATTTTATGGTAAACTTGAATGAAGGAAAACAAGGGTGAGCTAGATATGGTGAAGTTTCTGGCATAGAAACATTGTTGCTAGAAAAACTACATAGTGAGTGAGTTTGTTTCTTCTGTGTATATTTAACTTGTATTTAACTATTTCTACTGGATTATGTTAACCTGCTGAGAGCGGCTTTCTGATCAGGGACCCCCATGAAAATGAGATACTATATCTCATGGGGTTATCACTGTTGCCTGTTGGAGTAATTTCAAATAACTAAATAAATGTTGGCTAACAAATACTGCCCTTTCAAAAGCCTAATTTTACAGAAACTCTTGCAATATAATCATCTAACAATGTATCAGTTTATCCTGCTGTGACATTGCATCCTAGGAAAAGAGTCTGCATCTCCAAACTAAAGTATAACCCAGATCCTTAAAGACTGCGGGGCAGGATTCACAAAGAAAGCCAAAAATCCCACAGTTGCGGGGAAAAAGGCCTGCAGCACTGCGGAAATGCATTTGTGTGATATTCATAAAGAAATTTTGAGCAGGTGTGGAATTTTGTAAAACCCCCTCAGCTGCGGAAATTGCGCACGTGCTGAAAATCCACAACTGCGTATCCGCAGCTTCAGAAATAGCTTAGAAGGCACAGCAACAGTGAACTTAATTAGCTGCAATAGCAGACTTTAACAGGGCTGTCATAGAATGAAGCTGAAAATGCCCACAAAAGACCAGCAACCAGTCCCTCAACTGGGTTCACTGCAACACCACAGGTACCAGCATTACCATGGCATCACAGTGGTCAATTGTCACTGCTTGTTCTCCCTCCCTGGGGTGTTCCTGTTGCCTGCAGGGGTAGCAATCACTGCAGGCTGGCCAGGCTCTACTGCCTGTGGGGCTCTGTCATGGGCTGCACTGTGTCTGGTGGCTTTTGCCTAGTGCCATATCGTGGCAATGTGTGCTTTCATTGCTGTTACAGCAGCCGCTGTTGTACTGTCTGGGATGCTATTACCTGTGCCTCACCTCCACCTTAATTGATTCCAAAATTGCTGGGGCACTGCTGCAGTTTGCTGACGGAGAGTTACACCTCATTCCACTGTGCGTAAATTTTTTTCCGCAACTGTGGAAAAAATTGGTTGTGAATAGCCTTTTAGGGGCTGTGCCTTACTTATCTCACACCTTCTTTTCCTCAGGGACTTCAGCAGCTGCACTTTTTTCCTCAGTCCTTAGTGCTGTTTTCCACAGCTGCAGAGGGTTTTGTGAATAGCACTCAGTGCAAATTCCCCTTTGTTTCCACAGCTACGACAGTTTGGGGGACTTAAGGAAGGTTTTGCACCTTCAGAAAGCTTTGTGAATCCAGCCCTGCCTTTATTGTCTATGCATACATTAATTAGTTCCCCGATAGGATAACTTCCTTATCAACAGAACAGTCACACTTATAAGCAAAAAGTTCATTAACAACTGAAGTACCTGCATTTTATTCTTCTTGTAACCCCCCCTACAAATGGGGGTTCCCAAAAAGTCATCCTTGAGCTTGTCTAAATGTTCACTGCCAGGATGGTGTCCTGTGTTTTTGCAGTTTAAATGTGATTCCCAGAGAGTTCCAATATGGCCTCTGTGTGCTGTCTCTTTAAGAGCTGCCTGGATTGCAGTCAATTAATTTAAAAGGGACTCTGTTAGAGGAGGTGCTTGTTTGCTGATCATTTGTGAGAGTAGTAATAATATTGCAGTTTGTTCTAACCTTCCTTCTTTGCAGCATGGACAGTTTTGTTTGTTTCCATCATCTTGGTCCTGAACTGCTGAAATGGGCCAGTCAGTACATTTGGGACTCTAAAATGGAGCTTGCCTACAGGGGCTTGGTGGGGTCAAAACTTGTAGAAATTGTAGTTTTTGCATTTTTGCACCTAAAATAACCAGGGGGGGAGCTCTTGTTGTGACTGACAGACAGATCAGCCAACCAAACCTTTTGGGTCTTGGGGAAATTCCCACACTGCTTGCAGCTAGTTTCAGTTCTGAGTTGGGAAGTGAAGAGGTAACAGCTTGAATGATTCAAGCAGCAGCCCCGGTGTGGATTCGTGTGGGAGAACTGTGGAAAGGCCTGAGTTTGTCCTGCATGTCTGCCTGCTATCCCTGAGAGGGAAAATAGAGTTTATTTGGACTGAATCCGAGTTGTGAGAACGATTTAAGCCACTGGACTGTGACCAGGTTTTAACCTGAAGAAGACCGAAGATTTGCAGAATGCAATTGGCCTGTTAGGACTTCCAGCCACCTCTGAACTCCCAGATTGTGCAGAGACTCTGTAATTGTGACTGGAGAGCCTTTTGCCTGGTACAGTGGAATTTCCTTACATGTGAATGTGTTGTGTGCTTTTAGTGGTTCGTGATTTGGTTCCCCACTGTGGTTTGAATTGTGTTCTGCTTGCTGGAAACTACATTAGAATTTCCTTACGTGTAAATGTGCTGTGTGCTTCTAGTGGGTCATGATTTGGTTCCCCACTGTGGTCTGAACTGTATTCTGCTTGCTAAAAACTGCATCCAGCCCCATGGACTGAATCAAAAATCATCTCCATTAGGCCTGGGCCTTGCCACACTGACCCAGCCTGACAACCCGCTGCACAGAGAAAGCCATCGACGAGAGACCTGCCTGGGGATCAGCCCCCTGTTCAACACTTGAGCAGGAACGACGCCTTGGTGATTAATGTGGGCACTGCTTCTCTGGGCACTCTAGCTCAACAACCTGCAGTCTCAATTTCATCCTGCCTGTGTCCAGTATTGGGTATCGTGAGTAAACATCAGGGTAGCTCCCTGCAACAACAGCTAAATCTAAAGTGTTGTCATCTGATTGTCTGGTTGCTTTTTCCTTTATAAACTGAGCCCTCCGGCTCCAAATTACAAATAGTGTATGTTGTGCATGTTGCTTCCTTCCATCACAGGGTCCCAACCAGCTGCAACATTCCTGGCTAGTCCATCATCTTCCTACCTGGGTACCCAGAGGTGTGACTGTGTGGGGACTTAAAGCGCATGCATAACTGTTTGATTAAAATAGCCTTTAAGCCAATCAACCTGATTACACCCCTTCCTTGTTCAAGTCCCCTGAATAAATCAGATGACTTTTTCTGCATTTAACCTGACTGTGGTTCCAGTTTGTGCCAAGAGTACTGTACTGTTGCTATTTGCTGTGCATAACCTTGTTTTACATGGGGTCCCTAGGGTTGAGCCAGAGGAACCAGCCCTGGTGGTAAGTGCAAACAGTGTGGGTACTTGTATGGTGCACAAGGGGTACTGTGAAAGTGATTATTGCATATTGCTCAGTCCACTAGAAGGGAAAGAGGGGGTTACAGTGTCCCGGAGGGCTGTGCCCAGGTTACTTTGACCACTACCAACCCTGACCTCCGGGTGGAGGCACCCCTTGCAGAACCTAGGTCCCTTAAACTGCTACTAGCCAAGCAGGCAGGGGTAGTAGTCCATGGGATAGCGCCACCCAGGGGTTACATTCTTAACATGGAGTTCTCTGTATATTTTCTACATGTAACTGTATTCATACAATGTCTGAATAAAGGGCACAAGTGGCCTCAAATGCTTGTATAATATAACTTTCCCTTAGTCAAATAAAAGGTATTACAACTTGTTTCCCCTTTTTCCAATCAGTTATACTCTGATACAATACTACAATTTCTTTTATTATTATTTTAGTATGGGTAAGGTGCTGCTTAAGCAATAAGGCATGACAAGGTGTGTGTTATTGTGAAATAACGTCACTCCTGGGGTAGGTTGAAGCACAAGGCAAAGCCAAGGGCTTCCACCACCCCAAGAGTTATGTTATTACACATTAACACACACTTTGGAGTGCCTTATTGCAGTTATATAATAGCTTGACAGTATCCAAAAAAAAAGTAATGTTTTTAGTAGATTTTTAGTGAGGCAGTATATCTTTGTTTCTTAAGAGAAAAGAAACAAAGCTAGTGCTGTGGCTACAAATCAATACAGTGATGTTTTTGTGTAATAACATCACTGTCTCAGGCTCCCACTGACCAATACGAATACAGGAAATTTCCTTGCCTTTGTATAATTGTAGGCAATAATGGGTGATTCGGAGAAATGACTTTTAGTTTTCCATTTTCACTCAGCATGGATTGTATTGCATTTTTTAATCATTTACTGAAGCAGACTAGCATGGGGCTGTATGTGACCACTAGGGGTATGTGATTAAACTGATCAGCTGTCTCTACTTCAGTAAATTTTCTCAGTGTCTGCCTAGTGCATTACATTTTTCTCTCTACTTGTCTTATGGAGTTGACCTGCTGGATGAAGGAATTATGGAGGTGTGTTGTCTGTTTCTTTTAATTCAGGATCTCATTTGAGCAATCCCAATTATTGTCAAATTGTCTGATTGTAGAAAATAAATTTATTTTCTATGCTTTGGTGGAAGTTGGAATTGTGCAGGTACCAATGTCTGTCAGTCAGGTTCATCAGTGGTGATGCTAACTGTGATATCCAGGACATGTATGCCAGTGGTGGCGGTAGTAGTAGTATTAGTCCTTATTTTTAGCTGACACCCTTCCCCAGAGGCTCAGGGTGCCATTACAACAAAGTACCATGAGGGCCAATATAACTCATTAATAAAATAATAATTATAGCAAGCCCACTGGTGCAGCGGCAAGGTGTCTGCTTGCGGCGCTGACATCCCGGGTTTGGTGATGGACTCAGGAGTCGGAGGGCCAGCTGGGGGGAGAAGGACTGGGCATCTCATGGACTGCTCTCCTTCTCTGGGGGAAGGGAGAAGAGTGTCTGGTGCAACGTGGACCTCTTGCAGAGGCTAGGAGTACCACTACAGACTGCACCACACGACATGGGGGGAGGGGTGGATGCTGGAGTCATTTCATGTCTCCGACCAGGGGGGAAACATTCCAAAAGTGCCAGCCCACTAGTGATAGCTCCCCATCTCCTGCCATCACTCCCGCTGTCAACCAAGGTCCTTCATGGAGGTCTGCTCCTTTTGCCCCACCCTGGGGAGCAAGCCAGGACTGGTGACCAAAGTCCTTGCGGAGGGGTTACCCACCTGGTGGCCCTGCCCAGGGGGTAGTTCTGGGGTTGGGGCAGTGAGTGAGCAGGGATTCTAGATCCTCTGGTCCCCGGAGGGGAGGAGCCACACAAAAAAAATAATAATAATAATTACATAAAATAATCATACATAGCTACAATAAAATATCATTAAACCCTTCAGAACCTAATACATTTTTATTTTTATTTATTTATTATTTTTTAATACATATATTGCTAGCAGCAGACTGGGATGAAGTCAAGACATGGGACATATGTGTCGTATATACATATAGGTATCTATGTATATTGTAGTAGCAAGCACAGGGAGTGCCATTAGGGCTAGTTCATACCTATAGATATGTATAGTACTATGTATGCATAGCTCCTTCATGCCCAGTGGGCATTCCTTTGTCTGTGTCCAACAATGTGGGACCAGTATCTCCTGAGTAGGAGTAAGGATGGCCTCTGAGCTTATGCGCTGTGTCTGAGTCTGTCTGTCTAGGGCACCAACATATTATGCTGGGGACAAGGATCAGAAGAAAAGCAACACCCATAGCTGTCTTAAAGAGCAGCTGACCTGTAGTGGTGTTCCAATGATCCTGTTATTTCCCTCAGCTCCCAAATACATGAAATTCATTGTTTCTGTGAAATGTCATTGTTTTATTACTGAGTAATGTTTAAAAAATAAACCACATCATGACTGAGCTTCAGCCATGACTTGTGCAGTTCCCGGAGACTGACGGCAATGCACGATGACATCAAATGTGGTACGACCTGTAGTAGGACCCTTTGGAATTCATGGAATTCAAGCACATGTGCCCTTGTCAGCTCCTTTGTGTTTTACAGTTCATTAATGGCAACATACCACCCTGAATCTTATTTACAAGATGATAATCAATCAGTGAAGTCATCTTTCTCCAATTTGGAGTTTGAAGATGAGGATGCATCCGTTTTTAGTCTGACAGCTAATGTGTGGCCATATTTACAAAACATTTGAGCCCTATATGTTCAAGCCTGAATTACCATCTGCCAGCTCAGACTTGGACACTCAGATGTCCATTCACATTCGAGATGATAGAGCAGGAAGGCTGAACAACACTGACTGGTAAATAATCTATTCCTTAACAGTATTGTCATATGTCTTAAATCCTGAATATTGGAATCGTTATGATTGCAATGTAAGTGAACTGCAGAGTCATTCTCTATGTCCCCTTTACATTTTGTCAATAACTTGCAAATGATTATGCATCTCAAATGTCTTATGTATCCCCCTTTGAAATGTAGGTAACATATTAATATTAAACCTTAGAATAGTGTCATATCCATGTCACAGGCATTAATTTATAATTTAGTAATCCTTGCAGCTCCATTGTGTTCACCCACAACTCCTGCACCCATTGTGTGTTGTTTAGCTCATGTAATGTATTACATAGAACATGTACATATTTACTTGCCCCCAAAAGATCCAGTATGATTCAAAGTTTCTATTTCTGTTGTTTCCTGGATGGCCATGACAAATCCACCTCCAATATCATTCTATTTTCGCCAAGACCTCTTTTATATTTGGTCATTGTACCTATTGCTGTATTGGTGATGTTTTGGTGGTTGGGGGGGGTTGTATTATTATGCCATTGTAATGATAAATTTGTTGAGGTATGAGGTCCAGGGGTGAGGTATAAGTGTCAGGGGTGAGATATGAGGGACAGAGGTGATGTATGAGGGACAGGAGTGATGTATAATGGACAGGCATGAAGTATGAGGGCCAGGGGTGAGGTATGAGAGCCAGGGGTGAGGTATGAAGGGCAGAAGTGAGGTACAAGGGCCAGTGGGGAGGTATGATGGGCAGGGGTGAGGTACAGTGACAGGGGTGAGACATGAGGGTCAAAGATGAGGTATGAGGTACAGTGGTGAGGCATGAGTGACATGGGTGTGGCATGACTGACAGGGGTGTGGTATGAGGGACAGTGGTGATGTTTGACACTGGTGGGAGGTATGAGGTACAAAGATGAGGTGCTAGGGCCTGGGGTTAGGTTTGATGGCCAGTGGTGAGGTATAATGGACATACAAGAGGTATGAGGACCAGGGGTGAGCTATAAGGGACAGGTGTGAGGTATGAGGGCCATGGGTGAGGTATGATGGACAGGGGTGAGGTATAATCAACAGGGATGAGGTATAATGGCCAGATGTGAGCTATGAGGAACAGGAGTGAGGTATGTGGGACAGGGCTTAGGTACTGTATGAGGCCCAGGGGTGATGTATGAGGGACTAGCGTTTTAATTTATGAAGCCCAGGCAAACAGTGAGTGTGTTACTTGTTGAGGTTTGATTTGCATGCTAACGTTAGAATTCTGAGTTTCATTCTTTTTTTTTATACAATCACTCAATGTATATGTAAGACAGATGACACTGAACATTCCTTAAGTAACATGGTTTTCTAATTCTGTTTCAGATGCAGAAGTGGTTTGTGCATATCAATGGAATCAGGAGCTGAATGTGTTTGTTACAGACAGCCAGAACCCATTTTGGACAGAAGTGGGCCTCATGGATGCATTACACAGCATCCTGGTTTAAATACAGTATGTGTAGACATCTGGGTGCTGATGACCGCATACTATGCATTAAGACAGCAGTATGGTGCCCATCTGGACACCTCAGTTCATGAGTAAGTTATGTTTTTATCTCAGATGTTACATGCAGGGTTTCTTCATCTAACTCCACTCCTCATCCAACAACACACTTGTTATAGTGTGACATGGATCATCTTATGATACATGCTTCATTATTTGCTATCACATGCATGTGAGATTGTGTGACATGTGAGACTGTGTCTCCACCACCTTCCTCATCCATGTATGCACCCCACTACGTCATTGGAGATCCCATGACACTTGGCCTGCAGCTGCAGTGTCAGATCACATCAGACAGTATATATACATTACTCAAACTGTAGAACTGTGCTGTTTTACATATTTGTAGTGCTGTGTACCACATACAGTATCATGTGTCTACCCCTCTGCATCTCAAGTTTTAGTAAATGGTACTTGCATAAAACATGAAGTGTTACTTCTCAGTATGTTGACCATTTGTATGCCCCAGCATATGATCATTTTTAATGTTACACGTCTCTGTCATGCAGGGTATGGGTACTGAATGCTTGGTATCCTCCCCTCCCCAGGCCCCCATCACCAGCTGCAACACAATACAGTTGTTGTATTGACACAATGAAGACACCAAGTTAGCTAAGCACTGCACTGCTTGTCTGTGTTTGCCATGTCCATAACCACCCCTTCTGCTCATACATAATCATATGTCCCATCATGCAGTAAAGATATTTTTTTTAAATCAGAATTGTCAGGATATTAAATTACCTGACACCCACTCCCCACTCACAATCTGCAAACCACCTTATTTATTTTAGTCAGACAAGAAGAATGTCATGTTACTCATAGAGATGCAGTGAAATTAAATTCCGCTGGCAAAGTGAATGTGAAGTGGCCACTTCGCATTATCAGAATGCTATGCAAAGTGGCCATTGGAAAGTGCTCACTTCACTTTGTTATTATGATTTCACATTGTTATTCTACCTTAATGTGAAGTAAGGCAGAATGACAACAATATAGGCATCCCCCTCACACACTTATTTTTTATTTATTTTTATTTTAGTCTTTGGTAACCAGATAAGGCCCATTAGGCACAAGTGCCTGTTTTCAGGGGCGACCTGGGAGCACCGGGCAGTTAAATGACTTGCTCAGAGTCACACAGTATGCAAGTGGAGGTTGTGAGAATCAAACTCAGGTCTGGTCTGCTGGATGTACCAAGCTCATTCACACCTCATTCCTCTAACCTCTAGGTTATACTGCCAGCCCATCACATGGCTTACAGTACTGTAAGTCACATGCTTTAGCCAGGCAGGAAAGAAGTGAGTCATACAAGCAGATACTTTTACTTTCTCCTTTGTAGAGGTAGAGAGAGGAAGCATTTTGTGTAGGAGAGTAGAGTTCGAGTTAACAAGTTTCTTTCTTGACCAAATTCCAAAAGACTAAAAGCTTTCTTAAAAGGTAATTCTTCAGTTTTTTTTGTACTGTTTTGTCAGTCCTTTTTGGTGACCAGTGTTTTGTTTTATAAGTTTTGTTTTGTGTGTGTGTGTGTGTGTGTGTGTGTGTGTGTGACTGTGTGTGCCTGTGTTTTGTGAGTGTGTGTGAAGTCACTCATCGCATCCGAGAGGGAAGGAGTGTTTTTTTGTGCAATGAACCAGGGACAGTATATGGCCTGTGGCCAGAGGGGAGTATGCACATGCGTGGGGGTCATAGCTGGGTGGCACTGGACTGCTTCAGACTTGTTGGTCCTGCCCCCACCCTCTGGAAGCAGCAGCACCACCAGTGCCACCACCACGTCCATCAAGTCTGCCACCACCACCACCACAACCAGTAGCAGCTGCAGGGCTTCAGCAACACCACCTCCACAGCAGCTGGTAGGGTCCCAGGTGTGTGACCATGCTGGTACTGCATCTGCTTCTCCTGTGCCTGGTCCCCCCCCCACAGCTCCCTAGTTTGCCAGTTTTTCAACTGTGTCAGGGGGGGACAGCAGCCTTGTGGTGTGTCTGCTTTGTGGTGTGCAGGTGTGCTGTGGCCTCCAGTGGACACATCTGGGGATTGGGGGCCAGCGCACACAAATGTTGAACCACCACAAGGTGGAGTGGCAAGCTGCCATCGAATGGACCAGGCCTCCACCTGCTGGCCCTTCTGTGGCAGTGGTAGAGTGTGCTGCTGTTGTGCATCGCTGCAGCAGGAGAAGGGCCACAGCAGCAGCTGCTCCACCACCACCAGCACCACCTCCTCCTCCACCACCACTACTTGGTGCCCCCCCCACCAGCGGACCCCACAATGCCTGCAACTCAGGCAGACATAGCACTTTTGTGGGCCATGGTGGAAGAAAATAATGAGAGGGTGGATACTGTACAGCAGCAGGTGGAGCCGATAGAGCGACACCAGTTACAGATTGTGTCGATGCTCCATCTGCTGCAGGAACATTGGGGATCCCCCATTAGCTTTTTTTTTTCAGCATACCTCCCCCCAACTGCTGTAGTGTTTTGTCTTTTGTTTATGTTTCATAACAGACAGAGGGAAAGCCACAGTATTAGTCTCAAGGGAAGCAGTCAGCAACAGGATGTCCCACCCCCTGCAAGACTTACCCTCCGGTTAAACCTTTTAAGTATGTTGCAGCATTTTTCTCGTGCCACAACATACTTTATTTTAATAAACAAAAGTAAGTGACCCAGAAGTATGGCAGGCGCCATGGGGGCTCCAATATGTGTAAAGGTGCAATGGCGATGCACCATGCGCTTCAATAGAAAAGTATTTTATTGTCACCATCATCATCAGTGGATTAAGTGATATGATATGTTTTCAGAGGTGTCTGGCCAGAGCGCACATTAGTCACATACTGCACACATGACTTTTAGGAGAGCATGTGTTTTTTGTGCTATGATCTCCACAAAGTCATGTGTGCACTGTGAGTGACTGAGGTGCCCAGTGACCCGATATCTCTGAAAAAATATCATATCACTTACTCCACTGGTGCTGATGGTACAAATAAAATATACGTCATCTATTCTTTCTTATCTTTATTCTTTACATACTCAATCAATCAATCAATCAATCAATCAAGTCTTTATTTAACCAGGCGTTCATCGTTGAGCAGAAGCTCATTTGCAAGATGGACCTGGGTGGAGCATGAACAATTGTATATACAGGTCAACACAGGTATTTACAAGGCAATACAGATAATACTCTTTACAGAGAGGAAGAAAAAGAAGTTCATATGTACATAGAATTATACAGATATTGTACAGATTACACGGTATTTACATACATAGAAGTGTCTATAGGAAGATAAAGCAGGTTATCTAAGGTTGCAGGAGGAAGTAATGGAAGAAAAAATAAAATAAAACTATACACCAGATAGAGGTGAAGGTAGGGGGAAGAGAGGAGGGAAGTAGGGGGAGAAAGGCTAGGAGGGCACGGTGCACAGAAAGGAGTTGGTAAAGCTGGATGTAGAGAAGGTGGATGGAGAAAAGGAGTATGTGTGAGCCCCGGGATTGAATGCTATAAAGTACGGGGCATGGTAGGATGTCACAACCCAGGGTAGTGAACTCCTATCCAAGGTTGGGAAAGGAAGAATAAAGGGATGGATAGGCCTAGTGTTGATAAGACAGGGGAATAAGAGATAGAGAGAACAATTAGGCTGGTGAGGAGCAAGCTGGGGGGGTCAGTACTTAAAATTGGGTCTAGGCATGGCTATATACCAGTGCTGGGTCTGAGTGGGTGAAGCAGTTACATACTTCTCTGATTGTACGGAAATAAAGCATCTTGAAAGCATTTATACCGATTAGAGTGCTTAATTTGAGGTTTTTTTGTAGATCGTTCCATAAGGTAGGTAGCACGAAGCTTATGGCTGCCCTGCCAAAGTGGGATTTTGCTTTGGATACTTTAAGTGTAATAGCTGAGTAACTTCTTAACGCGTATTTCTCAATTATACTCAGGGGAAGACAGCAGGAGATATAGTAAGGCAGCTTATTAGAGATGGCTCTATAGGTCCAGAGAGCGGTGTTTCTGTGGCGCCTGAACTTTAGTGATGTCCATCCCACTACCGCATATATATTGCAGTGATGTGTGTCGAAGGGGAGTCCCGTTATAAACCTCAGTGCACGATGGTAGAGTGTGTCCAGTTTAGCCATGTAAGAGTTGGGGCATTGGCTATAGAGGAAGTCAGCGTAATCAACCAATGATAGGAAAATGGATTGGACCAGTTGTTTCTTGGCATCTCTGGTGAGAAATTGGCTGATTCTAAAAAACAGTCCAAGCCTTTGCCGAAGTCGTTTTAGCAAGTCCTCGATATGTTCAATGAAGGAGAGTCTTTGGTCTATCCAAACTCCCAGATACTTGAATTTTGTAACAAATTCTAGTTTTTCACCTAGAACTGTGGTAATTTGGGGAACTGTCCCACTGGACACAGGGTTAGCTGTACGGATAAAATGAGAGGACCATCGCTTTAGTTTTTTTTGGCATTAAGGAGTAGCTTTTTTTGGAGGCGTTGGCTTTGTAAAAGGTTGAATTCTGGCTGTAGGTCATTGCAGGCAGCTTCAGGTGTTGGGCGACTCACATAGAGAACTGTATCATCTGCAAACAGATGGATGTTGGCTTCTTTTATACAGTAGTCGATGTTATTAATGTAGATTGCAAAAAGTAAGGGCCCTAATATAGAACCTTGAGGTACCCCTCTTTGCAGAGTTTTTAAGGGGGATAGGCCTCCTTCGGCTTTAACTTGTTGAAGGCGCCCTGTAAGATAGTCAGTGAACCAACGCAGAGAGGAGGGGTCTCACATACTGCAACAAGTCACACCATATGTATGTTTGCACAAAGCTGGACAATGTCTGCACACACAGGAAAGAACACTGACAGCACACGTGCAATTTAGCACAATATACTTGCACTGCTCAGTCCTTCTTTTTGCAAAACACTTCACGAGTCCCAACACAAAGCAAACATTACTGAGGCTCCAGAAATATTTATTTTTTGAAATAGACATTAAAGCAGCAGTGCAACATTCTGGTGAAAATTTTGACCTATACTTTTTTATGCTATTTTACATTGCCACATTACTTCCCTCCTGACATGTATGATACCATTCTTTCCAGTATTTGAGTCTGCTTTAGTACTTTTTTTCATGTCTGAAATAATAAAAGGAGCACTCCTTTTAATACGGTGCAGACCAGGTCTTCATCAGTATTTTCCGCTGTTTTTCTCCATCAGTTATTTATATATTGCTTCTGCTGTAAAATTAACAATTATGCAGCAGGCAGTGCTTTATGACCTTACAGAACAATATTTGTTGAAAAACAGCTGCAAATAGTGATGAAAACCTGGTCAGAGCCATATTAAAAGGCGTGCTCCTTTTAATTTTTTTAGACATGAGAAAAAGTAGTAAAGCAGACACAAATTGTGAAAAGAAGAGTATCATACAAGTCAGGAGGTAACTAGTGGCTGGCAATCTAAAATAGCATAAAAAAGTATAGGTAAAAAGTTTCACCACATTGTTGCACTGCTGCTTTAATTTGTAATGTAATTATGACATTATGTGCTCACAATCACAACACACAAAATGCAACTGTCTAGTCTCTAAAAAATTCCCAAGTGCTGACGAATTGAAATGGGAGTGGTACACCACATGCAAAGTCCCCCAGAATTTATTGCGCAGTCACTCATGTGTGCAGTGGTCACACAGAGTCCCCAGAATTTTTCTGCATTCCCTAACTGCAACTGTCTTGTGTCCAGAGAATTAAAGCACTGTGATGATAATGTCATGACCATGATGCACAATGTCTTGCCAAACCAAGTGAAGAAAGGATAACATGATATGAATCCATTCAGTGTTCCATCAGAAATGATGACCTTGATGAAGAACTGTTGCTGGTCCAAAGTGTGCTGCAATGTGATCACCTCAACTGGATGGAAGGGTGCCCTTTGTGTGTACACTAATAGTAACCTTGGTGAGTTGTTACATATATATATATATATATATATATATATATATATATATGTATTTTCTAGGTGGGGGATTGACATATATATACATGTACTCATTGTATTGTTTTGTATCACAGATCACATACTGTGTGTGTGCACATTGCAGTGCTTGATGAGACATTTTGGCATTGAAACTGGAAATGGAATACTCTCAAGCCAATGAAGGTAAGTATTTTTTTTTGGGGGGGGAAGCATATTTGCAAGTAGATCTCATTAATGATTTATTATTTGGTTACTTCTTCACAGATTTCATCTGCATCCTTCTCTAGTCTGGTAATGAATGATCATGGTCATCAATTGAAACAACTTCTACTTGTTGCATGTCTGCGCCAGCCTGAGGGTGGGGTGCATAATGTCAAAGAAGTTCTTTGGATGAAGCAACTACGACACAATAAACATTTGGAAGTTTCCTAAAAAAAGAAATGAAGGACCTATTACAACTTGTTGCTGCAGTAAGGCATTATGTTTAAGCTATGGCTGTTCCACCATGGGTACCTGGATTAACACGGATAGCAAGCTGTCCCACTGTAATCATCAGATCACAATTTAATTTAGTACCAGGCTGTGTAACAAATATACTGTGTCACTGTCCCTGCGTCTCAACTCAAGTTACATTTTAAAACCACATCTTGTAAAGTAACACAATCTGGGTCCAACTTTTTCAACACTGTCATGGCTGCACAGCTGCAAATTTGGAATACAGTGCATGATATCTGTTGCAGAAATATTTTTCGTGACGTACATATCACCTAGTTTATGACTCAGCAGTCAGATTTGTTGCACTCTTATGAAACAAAAAGAAACAGATGAAATAAAATTGATATACTTACCAGTATGGATTGGAAATAGATATCTCATAGCTTCCTGTACACAGTACTTCTGCTGCCATTGATACAGACCTTCAGTGAAGGATAGTCATTTGATGTTAACCTGTTAAAAAACAAATAAGTTGAATGTATGTGTTTGACCATTGCAACTCAGGAAAGCAACACAAAACACACAGCTAAAGGAATTTGAATAGCATGAAAAACATTAGTACACATACTCATGTTATAGTTTTAATAGTAAGAAGCCTTGTGCCTGTGGCTGATGGATGTGGTCTCCTGTTCGACTCCCTCTGCCTTGGCATGGTCAATGTAATGGAAAAACATTGTCACAATGGCACTGGTGGTGCATGGTGGTGGTCATAGCTGTGGCACATGATGACATTCCCTCTCACATCTTTCTGCATCTGGTGGTGGTGGCAGTGGCGAACAGTGGTCATATGGTGGTGGCAGTCTGGGGGGACACACGGTCACATTCCCTATGGTGACAGTGGTGAATAGCGGTCTTATGGTGGTGGTATTCCAGGGACACACAAGGTCACATTCCCTAAGGTAGCAGTGGCGAACAGCAGTCTTATAGTTGTGGTACTCCAGGGGGACATATGGTTACATTCCCTATGGTGGCAGTGGTGAACAGTGGTCTTATAGTGGTGGTAGTCCTGGGGCCAGGATATACTGTGCTCTGTGTTATAAATGTGATGTAACATATGGAATTTGAGTCACTATGAGTGGGACAGTGATTTAACTTTATGAAAAAGAAAACATGTATCATACAAGACAAGTGACAGCCTTTTAACCACTTAAGTTAAAAACTGCCAACATTAACCTCATCATCATTCATCATCATCCTCATAAAGAAAGCTGCCCTTGCAGTCTTCTATGTCTGAATTTTGACCATGAGGAAATTCTTTCTCCATTTTGTTATCATCTATGTCAGTGGTAGGCTGCTTCAAGCTGTCACTGCCACCAGGATGGTCCCTTTCTTCATCATCAGCAAAACCATGAGTGTGCTGGGGTACAAATACTGAGGTTGAAGTCTGAGCTGGTATGTGCCTCTCATTCATTTTTATGAATGTCAGCAAACTGACATTTGCAGGAGAGAGGTTTATATGATGATCCCGAGTTATTTCCCCTACTGAGCTGAATACCCTCTTGACACTCACACTGGAGGGTGGGCATATCAGGTACTTCAGTGCCACAGCGGTCAGCTCTGGCCATTCACTGACCTTTCCAATCCAGTATAAAAGGGGATCATCAGTGATTGACAGATTCCTGTTTTCAGACACATATGACTCAACCATTTGCTGTGCTGCTTTAAGTTTAGGGGTTGATGCATCATCCGCTTCTCCGGAATCATTTATGTCACAAATCCCCACTTGGGACAAAGCCTCCCAAAGTGGGTTAATGCCAGCTGCTTTTGATGACAGAACACCTGGAACTGCAGTCCCCTTCCCCTTATAGGATATGCTTGATTCTACTCCTCCAGGTTCACCTTCAGCCTAATTATGCTGCTCAGGTTTCTTGACCTTGGCACATGACATCTGTGCCCCATGAACCAAACGTACCAGTTTCCCATTGACAGTTTTTACTTGTTCAGGCCCTTCCTCCAGTACTGAGGCAATTCCACTTTTGTATCCTGGGTCCAGCATTGTTGCTATTGCAAAGTTGTCACTATGCTGAATGCTCAAGATGTGATCATTCTGGTCAAATACTGTCAGCATGTATTTCAGCAACACACTGCTAGCACTGTCTCCGGCAACATCAAGGATATACTGTATATTCACCAATGTCTGCCTCAGCACCCACAGAAGTGGAATTGATTGGATAATGGAGGCAGACTCATCACTCACTGCCTGTGTGGCATGTTCAAAAGGCCTCAAGATTGTTATTACAGAGTCCAAGAGGTGCCACTGTTCAGTTGTCATAGACATGGAGGCCCCGAAACTGTCACGGTTAGCGTGCATGACAAGATATTCTGAGATGACTTTGTACTGTTCAAACAACCTCTCTGCCATGTATAAAATGGAGTTCCACCGGGTGACAACTTCCAGCTTCAAGCAGTGCTGCGGGAGGCTGTTTCAGATCTGCAACTGCCAAAGTTGGTCACGGGCCTTTGCAGAGCCTAGAAAGTGAGAACAGATATGGCGTGCAACTGTCAGCATTTCCTTTATATCAGGGTGCTGCGGAAACTCCTGCACCACAAGATTTAAACAGTGGGCCATGCATGGAACCCAAAAAAGCCACCATTCATGATGCATTTCACCACATTTGACCCATTGTCACTTGCTATGAGCCCAGCTCTCTTGTCAATTTCAGTCAGTACCAGGTCCAGCATGTTTTCACCAGTGTGTGAACAGGTCACATTGCACATAGCAATCATTGCATGCTGTCGAATTCCTGGAAGATTGCTACCACGACACTCCACCTTACTACACTGATTATTCACACTACTAACAACACAAATAACCCCTGGCACTAGCGACCAGTGTGCTGTTACTGTGTACACAAATATGAACTCCCCACTGTTTTGCCACTTGTCCACATATCCATACTTAAATGGATGAATGGAGAGGAGGAATGTTGAAGGACTTGTCTTACTGAGTCGGACACAGTATGGTACAACTCAGGGACAGCACGGGTCAAAAAGTATGTCCTGGATGGGACTTTCCATTTTGGACAGGCATGTGCAGCAAACTGCAGGAACCCAGTATTCTCCAAAAAGGAGAAGGGCAAAAGATCAGTTGCCAGCATTTCAGCTACAGCAGCATTAAGTTCATGTGACACTGTATGACTGGGTGGGTAGTTTGGCTTATGTGCAAAAACACTCTGTAACGTGGGCTGACTTAAATGTTTTACAAGGGGTGTGATGACAAATGGTTCTGCTCTACAAATCGCAGATTGTTGTGGAGTGTGGATGTGTGATGGAGACGATTGCACAGGTGATGACAAACCCAGAAATGCAGTTATTTTCTCAGATTTACCAACAGGGGTTGATGTGCCACTTGCACAAGACATACTGTATTGACCACCACCACCACCAAAACTGCTACACTCACCATTACTGGACAAGACTTTAAAATCATTTGGCTCTTCCACCTCATCATGCCTGTAGTAATCCTCTGCTGTTATTTCATCACTAATGCACACATTTAATTTTCTACTTGATGCTACAGTCATGGAAGAGGATAACATGCTTGTTATGGTTGATGACAAGGGTGAATGCCCCACTGTGGTACAGGTATTAGCTGCCGTCTTGTGCTGGGTCCCAAGTGCCAAGTGCTTATTCTTAACATGTGTATGCTGTCCCCATGTGCCCAGATGGCTCCCCTTTTTACCTTGACTCACATGCACCTGGCAAATCTGGCAGATAACAACTGACTCATCATGTGCATCTTCCACAAAAAAATCCCAAACAAGAGATTTTGATGTCCTAGTTTTAACATGTCCCCCCGATGCTGCTTATTGGACTCTGTTTTTTTAAGTCATGAAGTGGGGGGTGTGCAGGATACACTTGAACTGCAACTGACCACCACGACTACCTATCATTATTACTGGGTCATCATCATCAACTGAAACTGGTAAATCACAACTTTTTATGGGAGGCGGGATGCAAACAGACCCAGACACAACCACCTTGAGTTTCTTTTTCTCCAGTTCCCAACAGAGGTCACTTGACATCATCATCATATTCATCAACATCATCCACATCTTCTGCTTGGATGTTGGCATATGGACTGCATGTTGCAACCACAGCAAAATCATCATCATCATCAGCACCCATCATTTTTTCACCACACTGTGAATCATTGCATGGCAAATGCATGATCCAAGCCATGGTGGAAGAAATGTCACTTTGTGTGCTATCATTGACATGATGATCAGAATCCTCATGTTCAGTTACCAGGATGTTACTGAGGAGTATGACATCATCTACACTGTAACTCACTGCCACTGCTTCACACTCCACTACATTTTTGGACACGGTAAACTGATCAGAAGTGGAACTTGAGGCAGCAATACACATACCACCACCACCACCACCACCAGCAACTGCGCTAACACCACCAGCTGGGACAACATCATCTCCTCCAACTATGAGTGAAGCTACTGATTGCGCTGTAAAAAACATTGAAGGAGAAATACCTTTCCTCACATCAGCAATGCACTTCTGAGACTGCATACTACTGCCACTCCCACAGACAATCTCACCACTGGCAGCAATGCCATGGCGAGAAACAGCTTTGTTTGCACATCTCTTTGTGGGCATTTTGGGGGATCAACAGGAATGTTATAAACACATTTAGATTTTGAATGTTCAGTCTGGGTGGGGTGACTCTGGATGTGAAGCCAAAAAAACAACTGGGGTTTCAACAACAGATACAGATGTAAAGTCACAACAAGTTCAACAACACCTTAACTAACCAGTGGTGTTCTCAAGTCACAAACAATCCAATCTGGAAAATAATACCTTTTCCATTGGAGGGGAGCACCGACTTCAGATTATGGCAGTTCAAAACCAAAAAAAGATACCATAATGGCAGTACAAAATCACGCAGCTGCAGTGGATAGCAGGTTCACACTGCTGCACCTGCAATTACACTGTGGCACAATAAAAGGTATATTATTTGATGTCACATCACGCACCGTATATACACACACACACACACACACACACACAATTTGTCTACAAGTAATGCATAGAAAATTTAAAACTTCAGTAATATAGAACGTATTTTAAACAACATCACTGCTTCACCAGGTCCAGACTACAACACATACAATCAGCAAAAAAAATTTCAACAATTACTGAAAGTATTACTGTGTGTACATTAATACAGCCAGTTATACAAGAAAAATATAACCAGAAAACAAAAAACTCCATTTCTCCAACTTAACTCTACCTACACCAGATACGCTCCTCCCACAAAGCACACTTCCACTGTATCTCTGTACACAGACTGAATGTTGTACATTAACATTCAAAATCCACACACAAAAAATAAACGCACAATGATATGAGCATAGGAGGATTTCCTACAATCGAGGAACTAAAGTTTCAGCAAAAAAAATGACAAAAAGGCCTTTTTAACAACTTTTAGGTTTAAATCACAGAGAGCTCTCAGAGTAGACTGTCTCCTACAGTTTCTTATACACGCTACCCCAAACTGAGGCTGTGCAAAACAATCTAGAGCCCATATGACCAGAAATCCCATGAATCATTGCAAAATTTGCCTTTGGAGCTTAAAATTAAGGCCAAGTGAGGTGAAGTACATTGTTTTCAATGTACTTCACCTTAAAATTTGGTGGAGTAGTGGTTTGGGAAGGTGGAGTAACAAGAAGTCGTTGTCTTCAATGGACTTTGCGTTACCCATTATAATGTGAAGTACTCCGCTTCGCATTGTGGAGCACTTTGCAAATTCGCCTTCACTCCGCAAATCACTCCGCAGAGTGAATTGAGGCCACTTCGACCATCTCTAGTTACTGATGACAGCATCTGCTACCATGTGACCTTTTTTGACGTGTTTGCTGGTGATACAAATCACCAACAGCATCCCTTTTTGTTCATACATCATTGTTGACTCAACACCCCACCCTCCACTCCCAACTCAGATAATATAGTTACCTTACCCACATGCACATATGTGACAAGCAGTCATCCATACTCCTTATCTCCTACCTTCAGCCCCCTCACCACCATCAAAGAAAGCTGCTGTGTATACTGTCACATGGATTTAGTGATGTTTTCTGCTACTTGATCAAAGACTATGGTACTGTTTGTTGCTGGTTGCATGTCCTACCTATACTACCCCCCCCCACATAAAACCTAGAATCATAGATAATGATGGCAGATATGGACCACTAGGCCTATTTAGTCCTCCTGTAATCACTACACTCAATTTTGTTATATGACCCTATATGATCAGTGGCTTTATCTTCACTCTGCTCAGCCTCCAGTGTTACCTTATGGCTTCCCATCCATGCTTGCATCTCTTTACAGTGCTCACGTTCATCGTCTACTGTGGTAGACAATACAAAGTGTCATCCACCTTATCTGTGAAGTAATTATTTCTCACATTCCCTCTTATCCTGTCTCATTCCAGTTTCATGCAATGTCCCCTCATTCTGTTACTTTTTATACATTGGAAGATGTATCCCCCTTGAGCCATATTAATTACCTGGAGGTACTTGAATTTCTCTATAATTTCTCTAATCTACCTCCTCTCCTCTCCTTGTTTTACTTGATTTTGCAGCACCTTGATGTTTGAAAGGTGCTATATAATATAAATTTATTTTTATTATTATATTGAGGTTCTTTTAATGTCTCCACAGAGGTTATATGGATCAAGTCCCATAACTGCCTCCATCATGTCAATGTCATTATGAAGGTGAGGCCTTCAGCACTACACACTGTACTCCAGGTGAGGCTTGGCTTGTATTTTATACTAATTCATCAATAATTCCAGTCTCTCCACACTGTGAATGGACTGATTTCCACCACTCCACTTCATTTGCATCTGTCTCTCAGCTGTGTACCTTGTTCCTCCTCCTTTGCATTGAATATTGAACAGATGTAATTATTTAATTTTTCTGTCTTTCTAGGACTCCCGCAAAACACTCCATTGATCCCATTTTAGCTTAACAACCCCCCATTCTGTTTTTTTCTCCTATTGTTGAGGTCCCTATATAATGTATTTTCCCCTCTTTCTACTTTCTGTGGGAATCCTTCCTCAATCCTGGACTTTTTACATCCAATAGCTTTCTCTACTTCCCTTACACATTATCGTTATACCTCCCTTTCATCTCTCCTTTTGGTATCCTTATATTTCCTTAATGCTTGTACTTTTTGCCATTACCTTGTCTCATACCTCTTTCAACAACCATATTGGCTTCCTCTTTTTCTTCCACTTGGACACACTCCTCACACATCAGTTTGTCGCTTCCACTATGGCTGCTTTAATTTGTCTCCATTGCTGTTCTGTCCTCCATCCTCCTTTGTCCACCTTCTCCAGGGTTACTGTGATACACTTCCCCATTTCAGAGAATTCTGCCACTCTGAAATACAAAACCCTCACATTTGTGTGTTTAGCGATCTTCCCTGACCCTGTGCTAAACCACACTGTGTTGTGGTCAATAGGTCCCTGCTGACCATCTATCTGTAGATCTGTGATTCTGTCCCTGTTCTTCAGCACTAGGCCCAGAATCACCCTGCCTCTTGCATGATCAAGGACAGGCTACCTGATACCTGACCCCCTGAATGGAGTACCAGATGCTTGTGCTCCTGGTTGAAGCAGCTGCCTTGGTGGTCCTGTCTACCTCCGTCATGTTGAAATCCACCAGCAGTATAACTTCACCACTTATTGCCATGGTGTGTATGTCATTCACTTGTTCACTGACCAATTCCTCCCCAAGCACCGTAAGTCATTAAATTACTGCTGTATGTATTACTTTGCCACTGTTAGCTTTGAGTGTGAATCACATAGCCTTGTCCTCACACTGTCTATCTTGCACTTCTGTAGCCTTTACTAACTCTTCGGCATATAAAATTACCCTTCTACCCTTTTTGTCCAACCCTATCCCTCATGAACAGAAAATTAACTGGCACAGTTAGGTCCCACCAATGTTTTGAAGTTAACCATGTCACAGTCATTGCTGTCATGAACAAGTCTGCCATTACTATCAAGGCCTCCATGTCTTGGTTTTTAATTACCAGACATCTGGCATTACTAACTATTGCATTTCGTGTTTTGCTACATATCCTCCCTCTGTCTCTTTTTCAATTCATCTGCTTCTTCACACAATTACTTTTAAACTTGTGCTGCCCCGATTTTACTACTTCCCTTCACCGACCACTGCTGTTGTATGTGAATAATAAAAAAAGAATCCAGCAATCCAGACTTCAAAAATTCAGTGAGATCATTTATTATTTTATAATAAAATGTTTTGAAAGTGCAATACTTACAAAAAAAACAAATAATATTAGCACTTAATGTGATTTTTAAGCTGCTCTCACATTCCTAGCCAGCCTCGTTGTGTGTGACCCTGATTAGACTGCTTCAGATGTTCCTGACTTTAATCACTTGTCCTGCATGTTCCCAGTGGAGGGGGATCACACTAAGCATCTTGACCTTCTTGCCACCACAACCCCTCCCAACTTTCCAGTTTCAATGCTTGTTGCTGAAGCATTCAAACATCTCTCTCATGCTCATGAACACAACCACTTAAACCTGTGCTTCAACATAATCGTTGACTGACTGAATCAAGTCCCGTAGTTTCCATGTCATGGACACCCCCCACCCCATCAAGTAATCATCCAGCAAGAATTATATATATAGACAGGTATGTCCACTTATGATGAGCACACTTTCAACCACTACCCAACCCCATCAAATACTGCACCTCCCAGTGATATGTGATTTGTCACATTAAGACCTGCAACTTTCATAGAAAAATGTATGCACCATAATATGAGAAATTGTTGTTTTTGTACTGGGTTGTTGTGCTCTCACAGTACTGCCCCCCCCCAAAAACCCAACACCATCCAAAAATCTCAGTTATCAAAGTTTACCATTGAGACAGTACTGATAGTTGCCCCAACATGTGATATCAGGTGTATGTCTGGATATGTTTGCTGGTCACACCAGTGTCCAACCACTTTCCAGTTGGCTCTTTTCTCAGCTGTGAATGCAGTCATCAAGGCATGCAGTTACCATGCCCTTGTGCATCCAACCTCATGTGTAAGTTATTGTTCATCACAGGAGCAGGATAAAGTTGGGGAAGTAGGGTGTAGGAGGGTGGTAACTCAGTGCTATCAGTAAGGCTGGTGAATAGGAGGTTGAGGTAGGCATCATCAGTACACGACCCTGATAGCTGAACATTCAAGCAGACTTTATAGACTATTTGGCCTGTATCTGCTGGCACTGTCATATATTTCTATGTTCATATGCATCGCAGATGTGATATGCTGGCCATCAGATTCAATTCCCCTTCTCCCCAACTCTGTGCTTGCAATAATCTGAAATTGTTTCCAACATTGTCAACTGCTACCATGGCATGATGCACTGGATAGTGCCTAATTGGCGGTACATAATGTAGACTGTCAGAGATGACATGTCATTTGTTTTCTTTTGTTTTCTGAATCAGTATTGTCCACATCTGTATGCATGAACATATGATGAATTTTTGTTCTTCTACAGTATTGTCATGTTGTAACATTCGTGGTTCCCAACACCTGGCCCCCTCATCCAGAAAACAACAACTTTATTGCAGTTATTAACTTTTAACATGGAGGGAGTCATGTTAGTTGTGCCAGCATCTGGCAGCACACTAATGTGTGGCAGTGTTTGTTGGGATCTACACCATCTTACCTCACCACAGTATGACCCTATATCATCTGTTACTGCACTCATCAAGACATGCAGTTAACGTGCCTTTGTGCACAATACCATATCAGTAAGCACCACACCACATCCCAAAACAAATAATATTAGTGTGGTAAGGATGCTGGTAGGTTATTTGTGATAGTGTTTTAGAGCCTGGGATTGCTTGGCTGTCATAGGCAAGTAAGCCTACAACCACCCAAATCACATGATCATTGACCCTGGTGATGTCGCATACTGTTTGAGTGCCCTCACCCAGCCCTGCTATTCAAATGTCATGTAGCAACAATGAGTATCCAAACAATAGGTCAGAGATACAATGACAGTGATAACCTGTGGTGGAGAGCTGTGGTTTGTGTAGCAGCATTGGGCTCATCTGTATGTATCAACACAGGATTTATTTATTTAAGAGATTTACTAGGAAAGGCATACTGAGCAGAGTACCGCTCAATTCCAGATGCGCCCTGGGGGTAGGGGGTTACAAGGGCTTAGTACATAAATACATACAGCACAAAATAGAAACATACATAAGTTGTAGATATCCAGCAAAAGCCAAAAGGGATGGGAGAAGTTGCTGAGATGCATGTAGAGTTATACAAATTTGGGAGTAGTTGCAGGCAGTAATACAGGCAGTGAATACAGTAGCAGTATTTGCAGGCAGTGATACAGTAGCAATAACAACAATTACATAGTGAGATTTGATATACCTACTCGAATGGGTAGGTGAGAATCACAAACAGTAGCAGAGGAGGGTCAAAACAAAAATGATGTATGGTACTGATTTAGTCATGGAGACCAGGATAGCTGACAGGATTGAGCAGGGAGTTTAGTGATGGGGAAGGCATAAGCAGTTGGTGCCGAAATGCGATTTAAGGAGGGCATTTTGGTGTGGGGTGCTTGTGGTGTGTCTGATGTCGTCTGCTAGGGAGTTCCATAATTTGGGGAGACTGAAGCTGAAAGCAACCTGACCTGATCAGGTGGATCTGTGAGGGATGTGAAGAAGTCTAGAGTCAGAGTTCCTGAGATCGTAGGTAGGTGGGGGGCGGTGGTTAGGGATGTCGATAGGTAGGAGGACAGCATATGCGACCAGAATTTAGCAGTGATTCTAGTGCAGTGCAACAATCGCCGATTTTGGAGTGATGGAAGGTCAAGTGATTTGTAGAGGTCGCAGTGGTGGGTGTTTGGCCGACAGTCCAAGGCGAACCGGTAGAAAAAGTTATAAATAGGGTCGAGCCTGGCAAAGGATGTTTGGGGGGCAGCTCCGTAAATGACATCGCCGTAGTCAAAAATTGGAAGGATCATTTTTTGTAACATTTCTTGCCTGGTTTGTGTAGGGATGCAGAACTTGTTCCGATAGAGAGCTCCCAGCATGGGATGTAATTTTTTTTGCAGGGCCTCTAAATGTGTTGAGAAATCAAGGTGCTGATCCAGCCAGATGCCAAGATACCGATATGAGGAGCTGACCTCAGGTTGGGTCCTATCCAAGGTAAAGAAGGTGAGCGCATCCTTTAGCTGGGTTAGCTTGGCTCGGGATCCGAAGGTGAGGGAGACAGTTTTTTTTGAGTTTAGGAATAGTTGGTTCTTAATGAACCAGTGTTGGATGGAGTCGAAGTCCTTCTGAAGGAGAGATGCTACAGTGGTTCCAGATGGGCCAGAGGCAAATATCACCGTATCATCTACATACATATGGATACCAGATTGTGTGCAGACAGCAGGCAGGTCATTGAGGAAAATTGAGAAGAGCAGAGGGCCAAGTACAGAACCTTGAGGTACGCCACTGGTGACAGGGAGGGGGAGGATAGCCATCGATGCGTGGACTGTTTGTGACCTGCCTAACAGGCATGAATGGAACCAACTGAGTGTGTCGACGCTAGACCTGTTTGGCCAAGTTTAGATATCAAGAGGTGGGAGACTGTGTCAAAGGCTTTTGCTAGGTCTATAAAAATAGCTGCAGTAATGTCCCCGTTGTCAATGCCTGTAAGGATGGAGTTGGTGAGGCGAAGGAGGGATGTGGTGGTGGAGTGATTTTTCCTGAAGCCAGCTTGAAAGGGGGTGAAAAAGGAGATTGTATCCAGATAGTTGTGAAGCTGGGATAGAACGAGGCGCTCTTGAATTTTGGCAAGGATAGGGAGCAGAGATATAGGCCGATAGTTTGAAGGGGAGGAGGGTTCCCATCCCTTAGGGAGTGGAATGACTGTGGCCTGTTTCCATTTTGTAGGGACTGAACCAAGTTTAAATGACAGATTATAGAGCATGGCTAGGGGTTAGGCTATGGCTGGGGCTGAGAGTTGAAGCATTTTTGAGTCTAATCCAGATGGGCATTTTCCTTTGGTTGTGTTTAGAGAGTGTAGGATTTTTAACACCTGGTCAGGGGTGGCTGGGCGGAGCAAGAAGGAGGCCTGGGGAGGTGTGTTAGGGAGAGTAGGGGGGTCCTTAGGGAGATCGAGGGGAGGTGGATGGGGGTTGGAGGAGAGAAGCGAGGCAGTAGTGGTGGATAAGTGGTCATTAAACTCTGATGCAACCTGGCGAGGTCATTTATGATTCTGCCTGCTAGGTTGAGAGTGGGGTGGGGTTGGGTTGGCGGACTGAGGAGGGATTTTATGGATTTCCAGAATTGAGATGGGTGGGCGCGGTTTTTGTTAAATGTCAGTTTGAAGTAATTTGATTTGGACTGACGTATGAGACGTGTGCAGGCATTTTGAAGGGACCGGTAGTGTTGTTGTGCCAAGTGAGAACCAGTGGTCTTGAAAAGTTTCCAGGCCCGGTCTCTGGCTTGGAGTTGACCATGAGTTTTGAGGTTACCCAGGGTAAGTGGGAGCCCCTGACTCTGGATCTCTTTAGGGGGGCATATATGTCCCAGATAGCGAGGAAATTTGTAGAGAAGTAGCCCAGGGCCTCATCCAAGGAGGTGGTGCTAGGGATGGGAGACCAGTCAATGGTGGAGAGGGTGTATAGAAGTGCTGGCAGATCCAAAGATTTGTAGGCTCTGCAGTGCAGCAGATGGGGAGGGGGGCCGGGGATGGAAGATTTTACACTCTACGTAAATCATGTGGTGGTCACTAAGGGAGTCCGGTAGGAGGCCTGCTTTGAGTATCCTGTGTGGGTGGGTAGTGAGTGCCCAGTCCAGTAGCGTGTGTTTCTTAGATTTGTGGTTTAGGCATGTGGGTTCCTCTATTTGCTGGTGTAAGTTTAATGCATTTACCTGGCAGCGTGTCTTGGATGCAGCACATCCCAGCCAGTTCAGATTGAAATCCCTGAGGATGTGGCGTTCTCCCCCTTCTGTGAGGGCCCTCAGGTTGGCTAGGTATTCAAGGATGCAGGTTAGCGGTGTGTCCGGTGGGCAGTATGACCCAGCTATGTACACTGGGATAGAATGGGGCAGGGGGATTTTGATCAGGAGGAATCCATGTTTATTGAGGGCGCTGGTATGGTGATTTCTGAAAACTGAAGATGTGATGGACGTACACACAGCAACGCCGGGCCACCCTTCTACTCCCTGCCTGTCGTGGGCGGGATTAGCGAGAAATCGGGTATAGAGAATTCCTCGACACGGTGATGGGGCTTCAGCCAAAACTCTGTGATGATTACAATGTCTGGGCAAAGGGTAAGAACAGTTGTATGTAGGGCAGCAATTTTATTTAGGATGCTGCATATATTTAAGTGCACGATTTTGAGACCTTTAGGGAGGGGTGTGGGTTGAGCCGGTGATGGGGTGGCCATGAGTGCCTGTGGCCCTGGGTTCCATTCGACGTCCCCTGCTATGAGTAGCAGGAATACCAAGGCGTTCCTTAACTGGTGCATGATCTTTAATGGTGTGCCCCTCCAGGTAGTTTGAGATGCAGGGGTTAAGTTTGTCTTTGGGGCTAAGAGGAATGAGGGATGTAGGGCAGGTGCAGTAGCATGGAAAGAGGGGGGGAGGAGAGAGGCCCCTAGGGTCCAGTTGTGCCCTAGGTGAAGGTAGTATTTAGGTGCAGCAGAGGAGGAGTGTGGCGTAGGCTTGAGAGTGAAGGCAGGCAGTGGCACAGGGTCTGGTAGGGTAGGGTTGACTGAGGTAGGGAGGGAGGATGAGGCTATGCAAAGCAGGGTAATACTAGCAGTGAGGAACTGCATTTTTTCTTCTTCTTCTAAACCAAGTGGATTCCTGAGGGAAAACACAGGCTGCTCAGCGGTGGCCGCTAGTGGTGGAGCAGTATAAGGGACTAATGGTAAAGTGGGCTGATTGGTTCACGAGCTCTGGGGCAACACTATATAAAGAGAAGCCGACCAAGGGTGGTGGTGGGGGTGGTGGGGAGCCTGCACGTAGCGCAGGTGGGGCTACAGCTCCTCCAGGCACTGGGAGCAGCTGCAGGAAGAAAGAACTCCGGCTAGCTGTAGCGGCATGGTCTGGGGGGGTCCAAGTTCATCTGCCAAACGGCTGTGGGGAGGGCTGTGTAGACTCCTGCCCTCGCGACCCGCGTCTGCTGAAAGAAAGGGACAGAAGTAAATAGAGGTGAGCAGGTGAGTGGCAATGGAGGAGGAGTGTGCTTAAGTGTAATGCTAATTTAGCTTGGGGATTCAGACAGAGAAGGAAATTTCTATGCAGCTACTCCTGGGCTCTAGGCTGTGCAAAAAGCAAAAATAGGCAGCCACACAATTACAGGAAAAGCCATACTTTGCTAGTGATTTTCTAAATTCAGTCCGAATACAGTTCTAACAGTCTACCAATTCAGAGCTAGCAGAAAAAAAAAATACAGCAGTTCCTATTAATTTAAATTCTTTTTTTTTTTTTCCCTCCCCGACTAGCAGAAACTCCCATTTCAGTTTATCCCAAGGTTCAGCAGATTCGAGGACTGGAGACAGAGAGCTGTAGAGACACTCGGTGCATGCCAGCTGCTTATATTTAAAATTGATCTGGTTCAAACAAAAAAGGCGCCAAAAGGCAAAAACAAATGGTGTGGTAGAGCTCCTCCAGGCACTGGGAGCAGCTGCAGGAAGAAAGAACTCCGGCTACCTGTAGCGGCGTGGTTCGGGGGGGGTCCAAGTTCATCTGCCAAAGGGCTGTAGGGAGGGCTGTGTAGACTCTTGCCCTTGCGACCCACGTCTGCTGTAGTGGCATGGTCCGGGGGGGTTCAAGTTCGTCTGCCAAAGGGCTGTGGGGAAGGCTATGTAGACTCCTGCCCTCGCGACCCGCATCTGCTGTAGCGGCGTGGTCCGGGGGGTCCAAGTTCGTCTGCCAAAGGGCTGTGGGGAGGGCTGTGTATGGCCCAATTTCCATTTCAACACCCTCACAAACTCTAGAGTCATATGGATGATATCATATTGTTTCACGGTTATTTTCCGAATTTTTTACTGTTCGGCATTGATAGTCAATATCACCTTGAACAGCCATAATACTCCATCACCATAACCATGTGTCCCTCAGTAATATGTGACTGATTTCATCAAGGATTGTATCTACCTTGCCTCATAGCACCAGTCAGGACCTAAACATTGAGGCATAGCGACACCATCATAGAAGATCTGCCATGATGGCCTTTGATTTCTGTAGCAGTATGGTGCCCACCTGTATGTACTAACATATGCGTAGTTCATGTTTTCCTACATGTATACCATCCTCTGTCATTTATGTCCCCCACCATCCACTGAAAAAAATAAACTTGTTATAATCAACTATTGTGATTATAATATTGTATCTGTATCATTCACTTAACTGTTCAGATACAGAATTTGGAGACATTGATATATGACTAATTAATATTTTATTTTTGTTTGTTTTTTAGGGGCTACCGCTATACTGCCTATTGTCAATTTGTTGGGTGGTGCTGTGAATACCTGGGAAGACATTTATGAGTCCCAATACCAGCATGTTCAGTTAATCGCATCTGTACAGCCTTTCCATCAGTGGAATATTGTGGGTTTCAATATCTTGATTTATAGTTGAAACAGACAAAATTCAAAACAAAAAAATCATTGTTTATTTGGAAAAAAAATAAAATAAATGAACATGCATTTTCATAATGTTAAATTCATAACTTGTGTTCAAATGTATCATTGTTAAATGTTTATAACAGTTGTACATTGAGTTTTATACAGTAAAAATACTTACATTGCTAATTGAATTTTGTCTCATACCAAATACCTTGTTGAGCATGTTTCAGCCAGGAGTAGATACTCAACCAGGAGTAGATACCTACTGCCAGGTTGTTTTTCACACAATAATACAATTCTAATTTGATTTACCTGAAAACAACAACTTAGTCTGTTGTAACTGCTATTTTTAGAAGGTACTGACCATGACTGCTAATGAACTAGCAATTGCCCAGCTTCATTAAGTAAGCAATACACCATGATAGGGTGTGCGGTTGTTGAGGATTAATCAACAGAACAGGTGTGATGTGTTGCACGGGGCTGCAGGCTGAGTGTGCTCAAAGCACCTGGGTTGCTGATTCATCCCCAGTTTTTGCATACCCTATCATGTGTTATTGTGCTTATAACATGGGGTATGTTTAAACATGGCTAACTATGGGACACCCACATGCACTCCTGAGTGACAAGATCCAATCTCCGCTCAAAACTCAGCTGCTAATATGGACCGTAAAAGCTAAAATCAGCATGAGTGCACAGTGGAGCATCACAATACTAACTTCTGTCCCACACTCTGCGTTGCTTTTGGGGGGGTAACAATGGCATGGATGTGAGATGATCCAATTCTCTGGTTGCTGTGCCTGGGGGGTGGGCAAGTGTGGAGCAGATGTTGGGGACACAATGCTGAATTTTCAGTGCCGCTGACCATGAGAGGTGGGGGACACCAAAGGATTTACAAGCAGGCACTGGAATACACACACAGTGAGACAGAGTTAGAGGATTTCAGCAATGTCCTTGTCCTAGTATGGCTGTCTCATGCTTGTTGTGACACAACAAAGTGCATAGCAGTCAAGGGCAGTGGGCACACAGAGAGGACACTGTTAATGCTAATGGCATGTCACAGAGCCTCTCAGTCGTGTGTCTCGAGGAATGGGATGGGGAATGAAAATTCTCTGCCTTTCTCGCTCCCTGCACAATGTCTTGCTCATGAAGGGGGGGATGGCAAGATCCAATTTGACCCATAAGGTACATCTCTTTCTTGACCCCATGTTATAATAAGCATTAAAGAGCTGCTGACACCTTCAGGAGAAATTTAGAACAGCATAATATTTAGACCCAATTAATTTTATAGGTGAAATTAGTTCTGCATTTCTCCTCATGATTATTTATTACTGAGGTCATTTGCGTGAAAGGAACGTCTTTGCTCCTGAAGAATAAATTTATTAATAGTGGACAAAGCAATAGAAATAGATCAACTCTCCTTGAGCAGAGATTCTGTTTACATGCAAATGGCAATCAGCAATAAATAATGGCTAAAAAATGTACAGAACTGGTTTGAAATATTAACTAATCTGAGTTTCAAGAATAAGTAAGCAATAAGACACTACAAGGGGTGTGCATGACAGTGTGATATCTGCACTCCTATGAGTGTAATTAGGTTCACGGCCAAAGGCCTAGTGCCGTCACCACATAAGTACAGTTATCACACCATAATTCACACCCCAAAGTGTCTTACTGTGCTTATAAAATTGTCTTCTATTTTTTTTTAAATATGGTTTAGTAACAGAATTCAAAGTTTAACATGTAGAAGTTAAAGCAATTACATGTTTTTAAGTTAAAGTAGTCCTTCTGTCTTCTGTGACTACATTGAATATATTGGTTTGCTTTAGATCTTTTGACCTAACACATATTCTATAGTTTAAATCAACAGCCCCCAACATCCACCACCCAAAAAAGTGGCCATATCTTACCTATAACACCATGTCTATTTGAAGAGTTGCAACTGTACCACCTGCTATCCAGCACTATGCAAAGCTAACTCACTGTTTCAGTACAATCAATGGGTCCTCCCTTGCACCGGCCCAAGCAGTCACAGCAGCAGGTCTTTCTTCCTCCTACAAAAGCCGTTAAGGGTACCATTCAAAATGCTTTAAAAAAAGCACAATCTGCTCCTGATGCTTTTGCTTCATGCAGTGTGACAAACTGTGTTGAAAACTTTCTCCCATCTCTGTTCAGCCAAGTAACCACCATCCCAAATTTATGTGTAATTTTGTTTTCATAGTAGCAAAGTTGCAGAATCAGTTCTATCTGCTGAAATGTACTGAAGAACTACACATATCATTAGGGTTGGGGTTACTTGACTGAACAGCGATTGGAGGAAGTGTTCAACAGAACATGAAACAGAAGCATCAGGAGCTTACCATTTTTTTAATCATTTTGAATGCCTGACTTAATGGCTTCTGTATGAGGAAGAAATATCTGCTGACATGACTGCTCTGGCTGGTGTGATGGAGGACCATATCACTTTTACTGAAACAGTGAGATAACTCTGCAGAGCACTGGATAGTGCATGGTACAGGTGGCTCTCCGCAGAGGGACAATGTTACAAGGATGCTATGGTTACATTCCTCCATTGTTTTCTATCATTTTATAAGAGTTTTAATTTTGCTTACAGTTATAAGGAAAGTGCTAGCTGATCTATAACAGAAATCAGTGTCACAATTTCTATACATGTAACATGGCATTGTTCTCTCCATATTAAATAATCTGCATTATGGCCTGTCAGTGATTGCTAATTGCGTTACAATGGGCATATTTGTTCAGATGTTATTTGTAGCACTTCTCCACATAGCTAACATACTGTCTGTTTATGATTGACTAGATAATTAACATAAACTTTACAAACTGAAAGCTTCAGTGCACTTATAATACAGAACGTATTGCAAATATTGAACCAGTGACATTAAAATAATACTAAATGTTAAATTTTTATTATTTAGCGTCCTTATATTTGTTCATGACATTTTAATAGGGGATTTACTACAAAAAAATACACCACTGTATGTATAACCTTGGGACCATTTAAGCAGAAGCTGCATCAATTCCTAGTTTCCAGAGCATCATGTGACTGCTATACCTAATCTCTGCTGACAGCTAAATGCACTGGGACCTCCCTCTTTTACCATTTGCCTCTGTATAGCCCTATGCTGCTGCTGCTGTATTCCACTCACAGCACTTCCTCCCTTATCCCTTTCCCATTCCTTCCCTCTTTTCATCCTACCTCATCCCTCCTTCCCTTACCCCTCCACTCCCACTTCCCCCCTCTCTCCTCTGTTTCCTCACCTTCTTCTATCCCTCTAACCCCAACCCTGTGGGTCTTTGCTGCTCAAGCTTCATTGTGGAATCTCCCTCCTTGCTCTTTTTTTGCTCATTCCACCCCCCAATTCACCCCTGTACTTTCTCTCCTTGTAAGCCCTTTCACCCATCTTCAGACAAGGCCACTGGCTGCACTTGATGCAATATTTATCTTGCCATATTGTTCTTTTGTTTATGTAATTACTTTCCTCATGTTGTACTACTTACTGAAACCATTTTTAATTTGCTATTCTTGTGACTTGGCGTGGAACCTCTGTAAAAGAGCCCTTGGCTCAACAGGCTTTCCGATTTGTTAAATAAATAAACAAAATAAATAAGTAAGTATGTATAGCAACAAAATTATTTGAATTGTAAGACTATTATTAACTCTTTTCAGACAGTTACATGTAGTACGTTATGCATGAATTAGACAGTTCTCAATAAATGTCTCTTCATTTAATTGCAGATCTTGTTGTTCTCTGCATTTCAATCTTTAGCACAATAACCAAGGAATCAGAAACACTTTGGACCAGCATATTGCATCAGTTATGAGTCCCTTGATGTATGATATTATAGATCTTTATAGAACTAGGCGATAATCCACTCATCATAATAGTTGGTTTATGCTAAATCGTGTAATATGGTCTGCTACAGCATCATCTTTCTCTGGATGATGAAAGGATGATGACAAGGATTCAGGTGCTGTACGTAATTCGGACAGGTCCAGTTCTTCATCACTGATCCCAGTGCACATTTGAAGAACAGTCTCCATTAGTTTGTCTACGTTGCCTAGAATATAACATTTTAAAAGATATTTGTTATTATTGTACACTTGTAAGAGTAAAGTGATAACTTTTTTTCAATGCTCTAGTAAAGCATGCAACATTAGCAACAAGCAGCATTTACAACATATAAATGTGACAAGAACCCTTTGCTTTCATTTTATAAACAGATATAAAGTGATAAAAGTGCAGTATGTTTGAAATAGATAGGCACATCACAAATATGGAAGTCACCCCCATCTACTGATTTCCACGTACCATCGTAGTGAAGTGGTCTACCACCTTCCTCCACACTAAGTTGCAAAAGCCAGTTATGGATCAAGTTTAGCAGGATGGTACAACTGGGGTATTGTCACAACACAGCATGTAACTATATGGAATATAAAATAGGCAAGGAAATCCCTGTGACCTGATTGGCTGAGACTTGGTTCTAGCCATGGCAGTAAGAGAGTACCACCAATGGCTACAACAAGTCCCTGCCAACCAGGGCAACTCACACACTGTAATTCATTGGCCACCTATTTCCTAATTTCCATCACAAATATGGCTGCAGCCTTTGCTCATGTATAAAAGAACTTAAACTAGGCCCTAAAAATAAAAGTCCATTAAATTAAATAAAATGGGTAATTACTTTAATATTATTTACACTCATAACCCCCCTTACACACATACACAAATTTAAGTAATCAAGTACCATTCAGAATTTCCATTCTTGTGTGTCTTTGATGACCATAAAAAATCTCCCTCTTATCACTACCATTTTGCCAGAGAACTCTCTGCTCCTTATCTGGCAACAGATAAATTTGAAGCTGTTGTTCCACTTCTAGCCTCTGTGTGTGTCTTTGTTTGTATGTCAATTGAACATTGAAGAGTTTTGAATTCATGTATTCCATGGTACCATTCTGTGTATATAAGTGTGTGTGTGTGTGTGAGTGTGTGCACATGCACACGTGTGTGTGTGTGTGTGTGTGTGTGTGTAGGGGAACATTCTACTACTGAAATAATGTATAGCTTTGAATTCTTCTATTCCCTGGTAAACAATCACACAATGTATTGAGTGTGAAGAAAGGCAGATAACTGACAGGTGACAAACATCTGTGGGGAGGAACTATATAAGCAATAAGACATGGCTGGGTGTTGGTAGTAATGAGATACCTGCACACCCAGAGGCTGAAGGCATTTGACCTGCAGTCTCATACCTCATTATACCTCTGGGTGTGCAGGTATCTCAGTACTACCAACATCTAGCTATGTCTTATCACTTATGCAACCTTATACATCTATTATATGCATAACTTAGTTTCAGAAACTGAAAACCTGTGAACCAGGAATTGGCTGCATTAAATTTTTAATCATGACAACATCACACCACCATATGGACAGCATCAGAAGCAGAAGCAACACAGTAGCAGTGATGGAAGAAAAGCACCTGTCCGACCAGATACTGAAAGGGAGGTGGGGGAACATAACCCTTTGATGTGGGTACATGGAGGCACAATGACACAAGCAGAGTGCCCCCAGTCACCAGGTCCTAGGGAAGACCAGGGTAATGAACTCAACTGAAGTTGCTAACAAGACTTAAAAAAGTGCTCTGTAATTAAAAAAAAATATGTTTACATACATGACTGTGCATTACACAAATAGTTCTCACAACTTAATGTACATCCAATTTGAATACTTTGTTATTAGTACCCATTATCAGTTATTTATTTTATGCAATGATATGCTCTTTAAAAGAAGTGATTAAAGGTTTCCACCCAGATAAAGGTCACCTTGTATGAGATGGCATATGTTTTCGCAATATATACCATCGTTGATGTACTCACATTTGTTGGCTTCTCTGGCACAGCTCTAACTATGTGCCCTTCTTTCTTAAATTAAGGATAATGTATATCTGTTTTCACCTTTGCATGTAGTTGCCTGTTTTTCGGCAACTGTTTTCATTATAATGTAGTGTAGCCAACAATGACCTAGTGAAGAATATGAATATAATATCATATGACATTTTAAAATCATTCCTGTGAATTCCCAAATACTGAAATAATGTCGGTACCTGCATTTCATCCCATGGTATGAAAAGACAACCATTTTGGATGTAAATTATTTTAAGAAGCAGTGAGAAGCCTCAAGTTCCAACATTTACTATCTTCTTGATAGCTTGCCAACATCGTTACATAACCTGATAGTGTACAGAACTTATTCCAAACATTCAGTCACTTGAGTTGCTACCATCATAAAAAAACTACAATCAACAATGTTAACTCCCCTAAAAGTTATATATTTTAAATTACATGTAGAATCACATACTGAAGCAGTCAAATAATACTCTTTAATTACTTCTTTATACTATTAGCTCCCTCTGCTACATCTTAATTAATAGTAAGTACTGTTGAAATTCAAGAGATGGAATGTTTACCATACATGGAATTCAATAATTTCAGTGTGTAAAGTTCTGGTAACAGAGATATGTTCCCTGACTCTCAAACAGTTATTATAAAAAGTGACTGCAAAAAAATATATCTTTCAGATTGGATGCAACAATTCTATCAGCCCTATGTTAATCTAAGATTAACATGCAGGTACAGGCAAGTCATATACTGCTCAAGGTTTAAAATTATTTAAAAAAATATTTTAAGCAATACGAATCTCCTCGGGGTTATGTTAGGTGTCCTTTACAGTGAAAGTATCTTTGAATAAATGCAGCAAACCAGTACTCACATAGCTGCAGCCAGTTTTTACGGTCTATGGAAGGATCAATGACTGGATGGCCACAATGTGGAAATGCTGTGCCTGTATGTTGGTGAACATTTTGGACATGTGGCATGACTGACTTCCACTTCTCAATGACAGTGTTAACATTGCCCACTGGACTTGATGCAACAGACCAATACATGTGGTTAACAATACTCTGTATCCATGGATGCAGAGTACTGCAGTCCTTCAAGTCAGTGATGGCTATCATTTTTTTCTTTATCCCTGTTAAAAAGCAATGTAGTACTTCTTACACAATGTTGGAAACTAAATGATTGCAATAGTAATAACATAAGTACTAATGAGTGTTAGATCATTGTACTATCACTCTGCTAATAATAATCAATTTCTGAACAGTCGACCTGGTGGTGCCAAGGATTGAGGCAATGTATGCGACAGCTAACACCATGCCAGTGTATTGAGTTAGGAATGGCCTTGGGATAATGGAGGTAAGCAGTGAACAGTGGATAGGGTTGAGTGTCTGCTGGACTGCTTTCCTATTCACATAGGGGAGGATCATAGTCCAGATAGTTGGATGTACCATACTGTATGACAGAGAGCAGTGTCTGAGGTTGCGAGACACAAGATTTCTAGAAACGTGGCTTGAGAATGCCTACACACAAGAAGGTTCATGCCATGAGGGGTTAAAAGGTGTATGTGCGAGATAATGGAATACCATGGAACTGTTTATCCTAGGTCTGTATTCTGCGTGTTAATCATCCTCCCCCATCATTGCCATCAACTCATTTGGATGGCCAGATCTGCATCCACTCTCCTCCCACTTACCATATGCAGATCATCATCCTGATGCCCCGATCATCCTGATGTATATCTTCATCGTGTGTGTGGGTGGGGAAAAGAAGGCCCCCCCGAAGATCCATTGTAATGGCCATTGGATGTGGGTGCGGCCTGCCCCATCAGGGAACTTCCTCCATCCACATCAGAATCTGTGATGGTGCAGCTCAGGCAAGCATTGGGGATGTCATGGAGATGAAAGGATAGCTGCTATCAACCAGGAAGTTAGACATACATGTTACTGTTTTGCAGCCTACCTTCCAACCTGTAAGCTTGTCGCTGTGTCTTCGCCTAATCGGTCATGCATTGCATCTTCAAAGTGTGAGTCCTCATCCATCTGCAATGACCAGCCAAAAGGATGATGCCTGCTTACCCTCCCCTCTCCCATGTTGAGATGGTCTTAATCGTAAATGTAAATAGATTGAAACTGACACCAATTACAGTGGCGATTATATGTTGCACACAGGCAGAGACATTTCAAACAACTTCTGTGTTATGGCAACACCTATCTTGACTACTCATTTGTTTCATGATACATACAATGGGATGACATTTTACCTTTTGCGTCATTCCACACATCGTATCAATGTGTTGTGTGCAGCATATTTTCTCGCACCCATCCTGTACATACCAGTCAATGATCACCTCGACTATGTACAGTCCATATTTCTCAAGTGAAGTCGTGGTTCTTCATAGGTCTTCAAGTTCCATATTGTAACTTTTCATTTCATTTTTCATTTTATTTTTTATTTTTGTAGGCCTGATGAGCAAAATGCCTGTTTTCACAGGTGACAAATATAAATAAACAATATACATAAATACACAAAGTACAAACACAGGTACATACATTATAAGAACATTAAATTACATTAGTACTAAAACATACAGTGGTCTAAATATAGACAAAAAGTACTTGCTTTAACAATCACGATGCTGTTGCTCTTTCAAATACTGTGCAAGTCACCTCTTAAAACTATTAATTGAGGGGCATCTCAGGAATAACAGAGCACAGTATTAAAGAATTCTGGAGCCTTAAACAAAGTTGATCTTTGACCTACTGCTTTCCAAAATAAAGGAAACTGGATGGTAAACGTATATTGGGATCTTGAACCAAAAGTATTAACAACCCTGGAAAAAAGGCTAGATACAACAGAAGGTATTAAGTCCAGGACAATTTTGAACATGAATAGAGAATATTTTAACTGAATCCTTTGAAAACTGTAAAAGCTGACAATGGTGGGTATGAAATGGAGTTAATAAAACAAATCTTAACATTGTATTGTATGTGTCCCAGAGACTGTCCTGCAGATATTTACTGACTGAAGCATATATAATCAGACCATAGTCTAATTTACTAAGCAAAAAAAAACTGTTGGCTAACAAAAACCTAGATTCTTTGCTAAGGCATGGCTTTATTCGATAAAGAGCACCTATTTTTTGATGTATTGTTTTCCTAATGAAATTTAATAGGTGACTCAAAGGATAATGTGGAGTAAAGGGATAACCCTAAATACTTAAAATGGTTAAGCAGTTCTAATGTATTTCCTTTTCAGTCAATTATAGATGGAACAGTTTCTTCACTTTTCCTATTCGAGAAAATCATGGTTTTAGTTTTTAACATTTAAAACCATATGGTTTTGAAGTACCCAATCTTGTAAGGAGTCGAAATCCACCTGTACTTTTTTATCACATCATTCGGACTTGGGCCAGTACTAAACAGAACTGCATCATCAGTATACATAATCAACAATGTCTGTGTACAGATACTTGAGACTGAGTTCATATAAAGGGAGAATATTAACGGCCCCAGTATAGATCCTTAGGGCACCCCACAAGTAATCGATTTTGATTGTGAGAAAAAACATCAATAAGGGTAGTATGCAAACGATTACTTAAATAAGGAACAAACCAGCTTATAGCATCTGTATAGAACTGTAGATGTAATAAGACACCAGGTAACAAAGTATGGTCTACAAAATCAAAGGTCTTAGTGAGGTTCACAAATACAGCTGCAATGGAACGCCCCTTATCATGGGCATCCTGAATGCGGCTGGTGAACCCCACCAAGGCTGTCTCCATACTATGATTTTGTTTAAAAATCATGCTGGTTGGGAGATAACAAATGATACTTACCAAGAATGTCAATGGTCTGGTCCATTATAATCTTTTCCATGATTTTAGAATGTGGAGATAGAAGGGAAATAGGATAATAGTTTGATACACATTTTGAGTCACCAGACTTAAAGACAGATTTTATAATAGAACACTTTCATTGATCTGGATAAAGGCCAGTACTTAATAATGCATTGAAAATAATTGAAAGGGGAAATGCAAGAGACTTTGCACCTCACTTTACAATTTTAAAATCAGTTCCATCAGAACATAAAGATGGGTGTGGGTCCCTACTAATAATATCTTCCATAACTGATTCAGCTGAGATCTTATTAAAGTAAACCTTGGGAATGTCCTTATCATCAACAGAATTATCACTTGTAGGGGTACCAAATACATTTCTATAATAATCAAGGTCCCCAAAATAATTATTGAAGACCTTGGATACCACACTGGGGTCACAAGTTAGAACAATATCATTCAGTAGTGAAATAGTAGAGTTTTTTTTTTCTGTCATCCCATCAATTGATTTAACACATCCCAGGTTCTCCTTTGATCTCCAAAACACTTTCACTGTTCAGATAGAAAAAAGAGAGACTTCATGTTTCTAACTGCTGTTTTACATTGATTATGTATTTTTATAGTTCTGTAGGGACAATATATCCCTACATTTCCTAGAAACTTTACAGCTTCTGTCTCTAGTTCTCATTAATTGTAACAAATTCAGTGAAACCCAGGGATGCTTATTAGCCCTGATTCTAATCTTTTTAAGGGGGCGGACATGTTTGTCAACTGTTCTCAGGAGGTCTTAATAAAAAAATCTAGCATAGTAGTAGGGTCAGTTAAGGATTCAAGGGGAGACCAATCCACTTTAAAGAAAGCAGCATCAACTCTTTCAGAAGTAAGTTAAGAGCCCTAAATTGAATATACTTTGGGGGGCTCTTTACCAGTTTAGCGGACCAGCCACAATGGACAGGACAATGGTTGATCAGTCTGTTAGGCAGGATCTCTTTAAAAGGGATCTTGTTGAAGTGAGTGACCAAAATCCAGTCCAAAATAGTCCCTGACCATGACTGATAGTTAATTCTAGTAACTTCACTAACTAATTGATATAGGCCCAAGTCCAAAAGGGATTCCCTGACTGTACTATTTTTTTTGTTTAGCACCCCAGTCACAATTAAAAATTCCCCATAGTAATTAATTCTCGGTTCTTGGGTTCATCACCTTTAAGACTAGAGACAAGATCAATACCAAGGGAGATATTTCCAGGGGGAACATAAACTGTACTAAGCATTAAATGTTTCTTACTGCCCAGAATAATCTCAACAATTATGGAATCACATAATAGACTCATATCATGAACAGAGAACAAAGTCAACTGTAACCCCTCAGAAACATAGATTCCAACCCCCAATTTCTGTTCTTTCTGTAGAAGTTATAATTGGGCAACAAAACCTCTGAATCCTGAACCTGATATATAAGCCATGTTTCTGGCAAAGCTATAACATCAAATGTATTCTGCTCAATCCAGGTTGAAAACTCTGACAATTTGGCAGTTAGGCTCTGAATGTTAAGATGGACAAATCTTAGGGAAGGGATATCAGTGGAACAACCATCATGGCCCAAAAAATTATTTTGAGGGGGAGGAAGATGGGGGGGGGGCGAACTGAGGCTGAAATTAATAATACCAGGAAAACACATTTCTTTGATCTCTACTTATTTCCATGTTTAAGTTCTTTTTTAGAGAGGATCCCAATCCAATAGATGCTCATTTTAAAATTGAAAGAAAAATAGATAAAATAACTATTAAAATTAGAAAAAGAAGGCCCATAGTAATTGCTAGGTGCCTCACTGAAGGGAAAGGAATGGATATTATACATGGTGGTTGCCATCTTAGTTATTGAATAGTCATTCCCCAAGCCCCAAAAGACAAGAGGGGGAAGGGGTGAAATTGCAGAGCTCCTTGTACTGCATATAAAAAATAAGCAGTACATTAATAACAACATTTTTAGCCTAAAAACCAAGTTTTCTAAAGACAGTAGTTTAAAAAACCTACAAGAACAAACTGAATAAATAATGATAAAAGCACACTTCTGGCACAATACATCAATCCATACCATACAGAGATTGGGTAATACAAAGTACAGTTCTAAATATCCACTGTCCCTTTAATAAGAGCGAAATAAAAAAAAAATCCTACCTAAAAGTGGGGGGGCTGCAGAAAAAGCAATCCAAAAAAAGCCAAACCTCAGAGACAAAAATGAAGCATTACCCTCTTAAGATATTTTTTTCCTAGGAGTGGCACAGCCACTTATGCTCATGCTTGAGGCTCATGCCACGGGCCGGTACGAGCATTTTAACATGCTGCTGCTCTGCCTCTTCTTGCCCACTATTGGCTGGTGGCCCACCAATGAGCCCACTACTGCAAAATCAGCCAAATCAGGGCACAGAGGGATGAATTAGTGTCCAGCAGCCTTCCCCTGGAATGCCAATAGGGTGAGCAATAGAATAAGCGTTCTTGACACCATCTGTACCTGAACTGCACCATACATGGCTGTTTGGACTGTGGCTTTCTGTCACTGAGAACTGTTCCTGAGCCTGCAATTGTTTCTACCAGGCTGTTTTCTGCTTATTCTATTGCTTACCCTATTGGCATCCCAGGGAAAGGCTGTTGGACACTAATAACTTCCTCCACATTTGTTACTCTGCGTTAATAAAAGTGTTACAGTATTCCATTTGACTGTTTACTTTACTTCATATGGAATTTAGAATGAAAACTAGATATGCAACATACATATTCAGTACTTAGGTTCAATTCATAATGCTTTATTCAAGTCTGCAAGATTTCATACAATGGGATTATTGTAGCAACTGCCACTGATGCAGCGTACCCATGATAGAATGTGCCTGAGGCCCAAAGGGTGTTTGCTTACCCACTTTACTGTAACATGACTGTATGCAAGCAACTATTAGGCTTGCAATGAATCATTGTGAAGCAGGCCTACCCTTTCCAACTTCCCTATAAGTGCAGAACTGCAGGTTATGCTCAGACCTAGGAGCCTTGGTTCTGTCAAGACAGTGGCACGGGGCACTCTTGACATCAAGGTGATGCAGTTTCCATTCGGGTGAACTGGAATTTTCTGTTGAAAACACTGCTAAAGTAATAGTCGGTTTAAAATTAAAATCTGAGACAACCTTAGGAATGAACTTCAGTTTGGTCCTTAGTACTACATTGTCCCCATGGACTGAGACATATTACTGGCCAGTGCATAGGGCCTGTAGTTCACTGATTCTCCTGGCTGAAGTGATGAACACCAGTTGAAAGCAGTTGCCCATATAGCATACTTCAAGTCTGCGGTTGGTATGGGCTTAAATGGGGGCTCCTTGAGCCTTGGCAATACAAATATTCTGATTCCAAACAGAAACTGGATCCCTGAACAGATGGTAAAAGTGATTAAGACCCTTGAAGAATTTCATGAATACAGGGTACGTCAGTTCTCTTCCATCTGAAGAGAAGCAGTCCACCACTTTCATCTGGTTTGCCAAATAGTCATAATTGAAGATAACAGTATGGAGCTCTGGTGACAAAATAAAGTTCTTACAGAATATGCACACATGCCCATATGTTTCAGCACCCATAACGTATTTGATACAGTGGATCCAGAGAGAAAAAGGATTGCTGCAGACAACAGAATATTGCCAGAAGCTAATTTACCAATGCAGGGTTGGGGGTTGGCTGTGCCAGACATGCTCTTTTTTTTTGCCTCCCATGCTTCCTGACAGGCCACTCCTTTGGGTCATCTAGGACCCCCACTGGCACTCCATCCCTGCCACCAACCACCATCCCACATTATAGTCCCCTGGGTAACCCAATGTATCCCATCATCAGACAGGTCCACCCCTCTGAGAGGGAGGCACCGGTGGGGCTGGTCAGTGCTACTTACTTGGCCCGGGTGCTGCTGGGGTGGTCTGGGCTATTCAGAGCTTCATGGCAGTGGGGGGGCCAGCATTCTTTTTTGGGGGAGCATGACATCCGGGGCGTCAAGATAAGAGCCGATGTCCATCAACTCCCTATGCTGCCTGACTCAATGTGCTGCTGCCATGCCTCCAGCCTCTGCCAGAAGTAGAGCAAACACTGAGCTGCAGAGTCCCTACCTCAGGAGATGGCAAGCCATCATGGGATGCTCAAGCCATCTCCACCTGGCTGGCCCTGAATCCAGGTCACTGGCGTCACAAGCAGAAATCCAACCGCTGTTTCAGTGGGCTGGCCCAGACATGCTCTTTGAAGCATGATGTTCATGTAAAGTACATGATCAGCAATGTCCCTATGATTCTCTCATTGCTGAAACTCAGACCAGTGTGGCACATGTAATGCAGTGGTACCACTGAAATATGGTCTTTAAACTTGATCTGAAATCAAATGGCCCTATTTACAAATGGACCAGGGTGGCTATGCACCACGTACTTTGGGTGCATAGCCACCCCACACCCATTCATGCCCACTGCACCCCCGGAGTGGTATCCACAGATTACATACACCTCCCTGGCACCTGATCCAAGACCGAGCACAGAGCTCCACATGTGGGTGGGCTGGGGTCTCCATGGGGGGGGTGCTAGCACTCTGCACCATTCACAAAAGTGCAGAATGCTGTATGTGGGGGCTGGTGGCTATCTGGCTGGAAGGCAGCCATAATGGATATGCACCCCCTCCAGATGCCACTGCTGGACCCACTGGTGCAGACAGGGGAACATCAGACCCCCTTCAGATGGTGCCACAGGTATCAGGGGACAGTGATCAGGCCAGGGGCGGGTGGCCAGTAAATGCCCCCCCAGGCAACATGACTGGCATGCTGCATGCCCCTGCAAGATGGTGCCATACTGGCACAAGTGATCCACTGTGAACCTGGGTAGGGCAGCTGATTGGCTGCCAACTTGGGTCCACATCCCTGCCCCCCACGAACCTCCACGCCGGGGTGCGGAGATGCAGAAGGGAGCCAGGTGGGGACTGCTGCTTCATCAATGAGGTCCCCATGCAGATCTCCCAGGGGTGCAGAGCTGCACGATCCTTTATGCGCCAGCTCTGCACAGCTTTGTGAATAGAGCCCAATATACTTAGCTTCTTGAGACAATGTTGACTTTCCAAAGCTGTAGTCATTGAATGGTTCATCTTTCTCAACCTCAGAGTCATCGCCAAATGATATTTATGATGATAGTATATATTCTGGGTCTTCCTCATCAGGATATATGTCAAAACTGTATGTCTTCATCTTCATATAGTATCTCCTCAGTATTTGCTTCATCATGGCAGAAAAGTAACAATTCGCACTGAACACCAATGTCACGGGTAACAAGTATTGTTTGGGTAGCTACAACAAGAATGCTAGTGATGAGTTATAGAAAATGTCACTGGCATATTAACTCATTTTATGCAGTAGGCATGGAGATACAGTGAAGCACACCATGATGAAACCCACCTATACAGCATTCTACAGTATGCAGCAGCAGAGTTACTGCAGTAAACAATGTAATTTCAACGGTAATTAATCCCTTTGGTAATGCAGTAAAATGTGACACTGCCAGGGTAGAGTGAATGTTACAGTTTCCTACGTTGCAAAAGGAACTAATTGCCATTGAAATTACATCGTTTTCAACAGTAACTCTGCTGCAGCATGCTGCAGAGTGCTGCAAAGTGCTGCAGAATTTGGTTTCATTCTGACAAGCTTCAACTGTAACTCTCCACTATTAAATGCTGTAATTATGTGATAACAGGATGATGATGTGCACACTATGTGTATGAATGTGAAATCTCACATTTGTACTTTTAGTAGGCACATCATCAGACTTTTGAGTACATAGAACACACTTCACACCATTGCCTCAACACCTGTATACCAGCCGTAACTACTATATGTTTAATATGAATCCATTAATTCACTTACTGGCAGCTCCTTGCTGCTCACCACACTCTCCATGACCCACACCCTGGCACTTACATACACCAGTGGAGTGACTTCACTACTTGCCCAGTGCACTCTCCATGTCACCCCCACCACCCCCCACACCACCTCATGACTCTCAGTAATGCCATTGAAGCGGCTTTACTAAATGATCGATTGGGAAAATGGGGGGAGGGGGGAACTGCATACTTTACTGCCTCATCCACCTCAGCTGGCTCAATCTGCCCCATGTATCTGAAATGTGTGGAGTAGACTACAGCCTGAACAACATGAGGAATTTGAGTTTAGAGTACCCACAGGCACTCTCCTTGTATTGTGGACATGCTATCAAAGGTTGCATTTAGGTCACAACTCACCCTCCTGGTGACTGCCATCACAAAATACAATGCCCATGGCATGAAAGGGCTTAGAAAGCCCCCACTAGACTCAGGAAAGGAGATTAACTTAACTGTAAGGACAATATTCCCATCACCTTGTGAGATAAACCACTAGCCCACACACGCTATTATTTTTTAACACAGTGGCCACCATCATGGCATATCTTATCACACTGTTCCACTGTTCCAACTTTTATCGATTCAAAAGGGCTACTAGCCCCATTAACACTTCACTATCCTATCTGGGCTACTAAATTCAGTAAATGGGCACTTGGCCATTGCTAGGTTCAATGGGGTTTTATAGCCGAGTCTCACTTCACAAAGCCACACACCCTATCTTCTATTTCTTCTTTTTTAAATGTTGACTTCAAACTAATTTTTTTTATTTTTATTTCTCCAGGACTGACCAGATGATGGTTCCTAACTATCAGATAAATATAGTTATAAGTCTATCCCATCCCTTTCCTTCAGCACTGTTTCTTCACCTGAGATATGCATATCATTTGTGACCCCTTTTCCATTCTTTTACATTACAGGTATAATGTAAGTCACCCATTCCAGCTCCCACCTTTTGGCTCACTATGACAGGTTAAGTCCCTGTGTTTATTTTGCTTTGGAAGTGTTGACTGCAATGGGGTGGATGCTGTGCACTATATTAATGGATATATGGGACTCTGCTCTACCATTGGAACATTAGGATACTACTAAACTAAATCAAAAATTAAAGTAATAATTTGCAAAAAACTCCATTAATGAAATAGGTATGGTTAAATCAACAAAAGTAGGGAACTGTGGCATTAGGTTATTCAACTCTAACACACCACCCCCGCACTGCACATACAAAAAGGCATCAAGGTGTAGCATTGGAGTGTTCATCCCTAATGATCAACACATTTTCCTATGTTGTACCCACCCCATTTAATTTTACAATGGAATGGAGTAAGCATTAGGACTGCCAACACCAATGCCACCCCGATGCCTCTAGGTCTGTGCAGGGTAGGGGGTGGTGTGTTAAGGTTAAATATCCTAATGCCACATTTCCCTCTCTTGGAAGGAATTCAAAAAAAGAATACTAAAATACTCAGACATGATCATTTATTTTATGCTGATGCAGTAAGTGATAACAGAAATGATTAATTAATTCATGTAAGGTTAGACTCACAAATATGATGGCCAAGGAAGAATGTCATTGTCTTGTGTGACACTTTGTTTTTCAGCTGGTAGTCATTAACCTGAGTTGCGGAGCTGGTGTCTATGATAAGATCTGTTTGTGTTGTGATGCAATTTTCAGTCTGTTCAGCTAAGCACACTTGCACTTTGTGACTGTTGTCAATTTCTGGCGAGTTGAGATCTATAGAGTGAGCTGAAGCAAAAATTTCCTTCACCATGTGCATTAAGAATAAACAGAAAAAATTACAAATGATTCATAATGACATGAAGCTACAGATAACAATGAGTTAAATACACGTGCATTATTGTATGAGACATGCTGTAACATATCTCTTCTGTTTCTTCTCAAATTGCATACATGAATGCCTGATGAAATCACATTTCTTTCCATGTACAGTACATGTAGCATATGATGGTGCGGCTCATTTCAACACAAAACTGATTGAGTTACATTACATTAGAGTCACCCTGTTAAGTGTCAAATGTGCCTGCATGTAGTAATGGAGATAGTGGAAATATAACACTCCAGAACCAAAGAAGTGAACCTCAGTAAAGAAAGTGCATTTTGGAACTTCCATGCTAAGGCAAAGGTTATATGATTAACTAACGGATAAACATTCTAAGTATAAAAGAAACCACAGATGTGAATGGCTGCTTCATATAGCCGGCATACACTACTTTGCATTGATCGCCCATTAACTACCCACTGTCATTCACAGAACAGGCCAAATTCAGACATTTGGAGAGAGGTATCTGTGTTGGCCAATGAATTGGGGGTTATGTAGGGTTTTGGGAGTGGGGTTTTGTGGGTTGGGTTGAGAATTCATTATGGAGGGTTTGGAGAAATATCTGACTGAGTGAGAGTGTCACATAGACCGGCATGTAATACAGCTCAACCTCCAATGGTACAAATCAGGGACAAGGCCTACAATGAAGAGTGTCAGTGGGAGGAAAAAAAAAAACATGGCAGCTTTGCAAGTGTATTCGTATGAATAGCGTTCTGCACTGAATTATTTTACTAACATGCGGGCGACTCGCACTTTATGCAGTGATTATTCAAAAATGACCCCATGGCAAAAAGTTTCACCAGATCAATCATAAAGCTTATTATGAGAACAGGACTGAAGCAGTGATTTCTGCAATTATTTTGTGAGAGATATCAATACAGTGCAGTGACAGAAAAGCCAAATTAAGGATGGACAGCAGAGTTTTTCTGTGCTAATCAGAGAATGCAGCCAACATATGGGACAGTTGAAAGGTATGCAAAATAGAAACAGCATTTCTTTGTTTCATTTAACATAAACAGTGTTTGGGAGTGACTGTAAGAGTACCAGACTAGTGTTGCAAACTACACCCAGGTCGACAAATGATGGCACATGGTGAGGAGGAGCAGATATGCAAATGCCTTCAGGATGTGGCCTTGTGCATCAAGGTGAACACTGTTTGTGTATTACTCTGCCTTAACACAAACCCACAAAGTGGGTAACTGCTTAAATATCGGCTTTAATAACAACAGATGGCAGTAGCATAACTTTTTCCTCCAACAGCCTCGAGTATCAGACGACACCTTTTTTTTTTGCAGTTTTGTCATTGGTCACCCACTGGTCATTCCCTAGACACCTTCCATGTCACACGAAAGAAAAACATCTAAATATGCAGTAATTCAGGTGTAGACTTCATAACAAGCAAATCGTGCCATGTGCTTTGCTGGATGTAGCTTTGTCAGATAGCCCCCTGACCAGACTTTGTGCCCAAACCCACAAATTCCACACTACTCGCTGCCCCAAAGAAACCACTCATCAAATTGCAAACAGAAAAGTACTACTCAAACCTCCACATCTGGCAAGCAGCAAAGCAGCGAATGATTGTGTAAATGAATCAGGAAATTCTTGAAATCAGTGATTAAGAAATCAATGAAAATGACTGCATACTTAACAATGTGCATGCTCAGTTGCAGCCCAATCTACAGCAAGACATGGAGGTGTGAGATGTCTGTGATGACAGACAAGTGGAAAATGCTTTGGGAGAGGGACCTTGTAACTGACAACAGCACTGTGCCATTGCCTGACAGAGTTGGTGTGGTTCACTGTACCGCTGTGGTGATATTCCATTATCTCACATATTTTGACTATGACAATAACACCTACAATAAAAACACATATTTGCTGCTAATAAGAAATGGAACAGTAAGGGGAATTCAAACATTGAACAGGTAGAAAGGGGAATGGGAGAACACTACCCTCAAGCTGATATAAATACAGATATGGGTAGCACTAATGTAGCACTGAAGCTATGTGATGTCAGGCAGACGTGGATCGTGTTATCAAATCTTCACCCCTAATGCACAGTGACTGCAGTCACATGTAAAAAAAAAATCTGTGGAGGATCACGTGATGCCTTTCAGCTAGACGGACGTGTGGTGCCCTCGGTCCTGCTTCACCTTAAAAATAATTTATTTTATCCAGCTGAAATTGGTTATAACCAGACAGCATCTGAATCATCAGTGTGCCTACGATCATTGGAAAGCATCTATATGCAGGATTGGGAGATTTGCAGGCAAAAACATTTGCTTTAATGGAGGCCGAGATGAAACAGGCCCTGCCAACTCACACACCACTGCAGACACTGGGGAAAAGTTCTAAGAGGTCTGAAAATCAAGATGCCAACTCAGGGAAAGGTGGCCAAAGTGTCAACGCCCCCACGCCTCTTTCAGAAGAGAAATTCCTGGCAGAATCAGCACCTATTAAGGCAACATTTCTGGACTTCTCATCAGACATCAAAACCATAAAAGAAGACCTGAAAGAGACCAACAAAAAACTTACAGACATTTCAGCATGTACCACTTCTCTCGAAAACTGGCAGAGTAGAATTGACCCAGAACTCATCTCGCTAAGGCACAAAATGTCTAAAATGGAGTTGAAGTTTGAAGATTTGGAAAGTTGAAGCAGCCGCAACAACCTTGTTTTTTATTTTTGGCCTTCCAGAGGATGACAAAGGCTCAACGGCAGTAATGTTTGCCCAAAAACTGCTGGCTAAGGTGGTGGACCCTCCCTTATACTCTGCTACATACGTGGAGGAGAGAGCAAATCAGTCCTTGAGGCTCAGAACTCCCCCCAGTGCCCAGCTTATACCCTTCATTTTATGGCTTCTCAATTACCTAGACAGACAGCACATACTCACAAAAGTAAAAGAGCTTCAGGCCATCCAGAAGGAAAGTGCTACGCTAAGAATCACTCAAGATTTACCAACTGCTGTTCGCCAGAAAAGAGCAGCTTACCATGCATCAGTTGCAAAATTAATTACAGCAAGTATAAAATTCTGGATGCTGTGTACTGCCCGGCTATCAGTCCTCCACAATGGCACCTGGAAGATGTTTGAATCTGTAGAATCAGCTGTGAAAGATCTCCAGAGCCTGTTTCCAGATTTATTCAAACACCGCTGAACTACCCTGAAAGTCTAACAAAGAGATGTGGAAGCATTGCTTGGTAAAATTAAGGAAGCTGTGGAAAGTACACAGGTAGAAAAGTTAATAACCTGTTACTGTCCACAAACTGAACCTTGATCCTTTCTGGCAGTATACCGAATTGTGGTGCACTGCTGTAAAAGAGAGTCTAGCCATAGTCCTACATCATAACCCTTCATTTCGGCCAGACAAGAAGAGCCTTATCATTCCGTTTTTCTTGGCTGCATCGCTCTGTGCATGATTATGCCTGCTCGGCTGTGCAAACTAACAATCATCTTTGTGATCGTGCGCACCTCCGCGGAGTTTTAGAAGGAAGCAGTCAGCTCAGCGGTTCTGAGAGCATGCTCTTCGTGGATCCTTATGTACTGTTACAACAGCTGCCTGGCTGCCAGAGACTTTTGCATAGCTTTTTCTTATACCCCTTTCTCAGGATACAAACCGGTAACATCATTTGCTTAGATCTTATAAGGCGGTTGCTATGCTTGATACTTTTCTTTCTCTAATAAGATGCCGGGAGACATGCAATCAAAATTTGGAAGTGTATTTTGGGAATATATCTATTTGTGTTCATTTACTATGTCCACTGGGTACTATATGATGTAACAATATGGTCCCAAGATGTCTTTTGTCTTATTGTAGATGATACTGTTAGAACATAAATCAATCATGACATGGCCTGACACAGAATCAGGGTTAGGCAAATCAGGTGGTGAACAAAAAGCTTCTATTAGTTCCTTTTCTTTTGTTAAGGTTGTAGACTGTGTGTCTCAGATATAATCTGATCATTAACCTGCAACATTACCTGTCTAGACCCTCCAAGGAGACCGCCATCTTTGATACTCCTTTTTTCTTTAAAAAAAAAACAAACAAAAAAACACCTGGATAAATACAACCAAAAAACCTGGGGCTGTATTACAGGAAGATAGCTACTAGTGATTATTCTCCTATGTCCATTGGGCACTATATGAAGAGAGGATATGGTCCCAAACAGAGTTTTGACTTAATTTAAATGACACTGTTCGAGTATAAATCAGCCACGCCATGGTCTAACACAGAATCAGGATCAGCCATACCAGGGTGGCGAGTAGAAAATTTCCATCAGTTTTTCTTTCATTCTAGGTTGAGGAGTGTATGCCATGGACACAATTTGATCATTTATTAAGATTCAGCTGCAAAGCTGCAAACACTTAGACATTGTTCTAATCAATTATTTGGTTCTGGTTCTTTTTCTTTATTTTCTCTCCTGATGATTTTGGTGGGAAAATAAAAACTATAAAGTTAAGTAAAATAGCCAGGTTACGAGGTTATGGATTGTACAGATGTTGTTAAAGACTAAACTTAGATTTCTTCTAGTTTGCAAAACTATAGGGGAGCAGGAGGGAGGGGCTAAAGGACAGCTAGCGAGAAAGCAGTCATGCATCAGCAATTGGTTTTGGACTTCCCATAGAGTTGAGTCTGTATTGGACATACTGTTGCAGTAGATTCAGTGACACAAGTAGGGTCCGGGGGAAGGGGTATTGTTGATGGGTTGTTGCTATAAAGGAAGGGATTGGGTTTGGGAGGGTGGGTTGTATGGGGGAACACAAGTGGTGGCTGGGGGAGGGTGGGAGGGAGGGGTTCCACGGGGGTTCCATGTCATTTGTAAGCAGAAAAATTAATCGTGGCCAATACAGCGTTGGCAATACAGCGCGAGCATTTTCACCTAATGTACTTCTCAGTGCTACAATATCTTTATGCAGTCTCAACTGCACCCTTAATCCCTTTTAACACCCCTCTTTAAGCAATGTCTCTTCTTATGTCTCTATCTATCCAATTAAATCTTCTCTATCACTGTATACAAATTTTCCTTAATAAAAGTACCTTTGTTAGGCATGGCAGCCTATGTAGAGAAAACATGCCGCTGCATTTCATCCTAAGCACCAGAGGGCAGCTGCTTCTCAGTCATGACGGCTACCTGTACCGAAAGGAGCGAAAGTATGGCCTTAAGGAATATTGGAAATGCAACCAATATGATGCATTCAAGTGTCTGGCAAGGTTGCACACAGAAAAAGAAGAAATTATAAAACTCATTCAGGTACACAATCATGTACCAAACCCTGCTGATGCTGCAGTTCATCAAGTGGTAAATGACATGAAAGAGAAGGCAGCAAGGTCTCAGTAGACTACTCAACAGGTAGTCACCAGTGCTACCAGTGACATTAGCCATTCGATTAGTGGAAAGCTCCCTTCTTTTTACAGTCTGAAATGAACTGCCCAAAGGGCACGTCAAACCACTTCAGTAGCTCCTACTCAATCTGCAGCACTCAGTGAGCTATTAGTACCACCTGAGTATTGTACATCTGACTGGGGAGATCTTTTTATGCAGTATGACTCTGGACCTAATGACAGTGAGCATTTTGTTATGTTTGCTACAAAACAGAATTTACATTACATGAAATGCTCACTGCACTGGTATGCCGATGGAACATGTAAGGCTACTCCAACATTGTTTTCACAGTTGTACACAATACACGGTGTTCGATTCACAGCAGTAATCCCATCAGTGTTTGTTTTAATGGCAAATCACACTTTAAACAGCTATTCAAGGATTCTCACACAAATTAAATTATTATACCCTGAATTAGCTCCACAAAGCACCATGACAGATTTCGAGCTAGCAGCTACAAAGGCATTCAGCTCAGAATTTCCAAATGCTGTCATAAGGGACTGCTTTTTCCATCTTTGCCAGGTGGTCTGGCGCAAGGTGCAAGACCATGCAGACCTAGTTAAAAACTATACTGTGGACACAGATTTCGCACTACAAATAAGGATGCTTCCATCTTTAGCATATGTGCTACCTGCAGATGTAATACATGCATTTGAGCATCTGAGAAACAGTGACTTTTACATAGCAAATGATGAACAACTGGCCCGCTGCTTGACTATTTTGAGAACACATTGATCAGGAGGCCAGTTGGTTATCGTGGTCATTGTAGACCACTGCTTGCAATAGATTTTTTGAATTGCTATGATGCTGTAAAGGAAGTATTGCCAAGAACAATAAATGCCGTGGAGGGCTGGCATAGAGGGTTCAACAGTCTGTTAGGTGCAAGTCATCCAACCATATGGAAACTAATTAAGGAACTGAGCATAGAACAGAACAGCAATGAGCTTAAAATAGAACAGTACCTTTCAGGGATGGAACCACCAGCACCAAAAAAAAATGTAGGGACACATCGAAAAGAGTCGCTGCTGTTGTTGCAACTTATGGAAACACTGACTACACTGATTACTTAAGGGGAGTTACCCACAACTTTCTGCTACAAGTGTAACACTTGTGCCCATGATGCGATCCTCAAAGAAATTATATTAGTATATGCATCTTGTTTTAATTTATTTTCAATAAAGATTGACATTTTAACTCATACCTCTCAACTGTCCCGGGCTTTGAGGGAAATCATGATTTTCTGCTATTTGTCCTGTTGTCCCTAATCAACTGGCCATTTGCACGATTTCCCTAGAGCCCTCCAAATGCCATGCGGTCCATGCCACCATCGCCATGCTGTCTCCATCCAAAATCCAAATCCACATGTCCCCATGTTGCAGTTGCACAACTTGCACATACCGGTGGCATCTTATGTAGGAGGCGCTGATGTAGGCTCTCCCCTTTGACCAATGGTATGATTCCAGTGCTATCTGTTGGTCTTTCAGCACCCCCACCCACACACAGACCTGATTTTTTGTGTCCCCCATCAGGTCCAAACATGGAGCATAAAATAGGATCCCCGGTGTTCTGGAAATCACACAACTGAAGAGAGTTCCAAAGTGCCGGTGAAGAATTAGCCTGAACACCCACTGCCTAGCTACGAGGAGAGACTGCCTGGAGACTTGGACGGGACAGAGAGTTGAGAGCATCTGGAGAAGTGCAATGCCATTGCTTATTGAATCGCTGCTGCCAGCCCAGTCTGTTTTTTTTTTTTGCATCTACTCTGCAAGCCCGTTAGCTGCTGCCTGCTGCTACTGTAAATTATTTTATTTATTTTCAATAAAAGAACAAAGCAGCAGCAAACAGTACTGGCAGCTGGTATACCGACTTGGAGATGGAGGTGAGACAGCAAAGAGAGACTAAGAGGGAGCAGACTCAGAGCAGCACAGCAGAAGGACCCAAGCTGACCCTGCGACCCAGCGCCACTATCTACACTTAGCCAGCAGAGATTGCCACCACACCAGTGCCTTTACCGTTTATGTGTGTCATAGAGGTGTGTAAAATTAAAAATGCCATCTAGGAACTGTGGAGAATATATAACAACTAGTATGTTTTATAAGTTAACTTGTTTATTCTTGCTAATGTTCTTCGGTGAACCAACAGTTGGTGCTTGTGGTGTTTTCTTTCTTTTTGGGATGCGGGGGGAGGGGGTACTACTGGCAGACTTTGTTACATGTGTCTGAAGTAAAGTCTACAAGGCTTATTTTGTTTTTACTTTACCGCACAGGTGAGAACTGCGTTGAAAAAGCCTTAAGTGCTCTTCAGTGAGTGGCATTTACAGTGTGTCTGTCTGTCAGACTGTCAGTAATATATCAGTCACTGTTTTTGTCATGTCTGTAAAGTGTGTAGTGTAAACAGGGGATAGGATTATTGGCCACTCGTAGGCTAGCCCTGATTAAAAACAAAAAGTGGTGAATGCAATTTGATGAATGATGACCTTGTCGTGCTGCAAAAATATTAATACATAAAACATATGTGTAAGTTCTGTCCTGCTCCACTCTGGGGAAAGCTAATTTTTGTATATTAAAAATTTAAAATGCACTTAAATTTTTTTTTGGGGGGTAGGTAGCTAAGGTAGGACAGAACCTACATATAACTGACTAAGAACCTAAGGCAGACTATTCTGTATTAATATTTTGCAAAACCGGGAGACCTGGGGTTTGAATCCCATCAGCAGATTTCCATACTGTGATCCCAAGCTATTCATTGCCTTGTGCTGAGCTTCCAGCAGGTAAGCAAGTTCTGGCTGGGAGTGCCTGTCCTAGTTAAACAATTTCCTCTTTTTAATATAAACTTCATACATGTGCCACATGGTGTGGGTGCTGCTGGTGGGGACGCTGCTGCAACAGTAGTCTGCACTGCAGAAGAACAACGTACCATAGGCAAGGTAACAAAAAATAAATTTGATTTGGAATGCAACAGCAGCACTGTCCCAGACAAAAATGTGCTGTTGAGGCTGTCTGTATGAAATACTATGCAAACAAACAAACAAACAAACAAACAAACAAACAAACAAAAAAAACAGAAGAAATGCCCTAACAGACCGTATTACTTACTAACATTAGTAAATGATGCTGTCTCTCTGTTTTGGAGTGATGTTCTGTACTTTATTTTGTTTTGTTTGCAAAATACATAACACAGTCATCCTTGACCCTGGCCTCAAGTGCATAGTTTTGCCTGGAACTGCAGCAGTAAGAGTCAGAGTCCAAATCTTCCTTGCTTATGTTCTTATGCAGTGTTCAGGCTTCAGCTTTACATGCTCATTAACATATTAGATTCATTTAGAAGTGAGTCTGAGTCAGTGCTGTTTCAGATCCATTTTTTTTAATCTGTTGCAGAGGTTGATCTTAACATTGTTTTACTAGCCCAAACACTAGCGCAAATTGACCAGGGCTAGTGCAGCTAACTCTCTACTAGCCCGTCTTGACTAGTGCAGATTTTCATGGCTGTTAGTGAAGTTAAAAATGTCTCTACTTTAGCATTCTCTAGTCTTCATGCTAATCTCTCTCAGTGTTCCAGATGGCCAGGTGTGATTAACAGCTCATTAAGAGCTGCAATTATCTGGCAGTTCAAGAGAGGGATCCCACAAAAGACTCAATGTGAGTCATTATCACTCCACTGTTAAGACTTTCAGCTAGTGTTCAGGGTGTGATCAAGGGTAGATTGCTGTTAAGTCGCTAGGCTCCAGTTTTCTGAATGCATCTATAGGCCCTTTTACACACACGCTGCTGTGCATAAACAAGCGTTACCTGTGTAGTGCCGATACAGCATGTTCCGCTCCACGTTCTGATTACATGAGTTCTATTTTTCACCACAAAGTGCACTGCCATTGGTACCAGTGCAGAACTCCTTGCTAGAGCTAGAGTTGTTTGTTCCAGAATGGGTGCTTTACACTGCGCGCTGCAATGGCACATTTGGGACAAACCACCTACACCACTGAATGCATTTCAGGCGACCGTTCATTTTTATAACGGAACAAATAGCGTTTACACATCATCGGATGGAACGGTATTGTCCTTCCGTAACACTTATTCCATTGCAAGGCTGCCAGTGTAAAAGCGCCTTATATCTAACAATTTTTTCAATATTATTAACACCAGTACCCCTCATTTCACTAAATGTTGAGTGTTTGTATCCAACATTTCAGTGACAGAATGCAAAGAGGTATACAGATCGGCCCTGCAGGTCGTGGGTTTTATCCCAACCTCACTATAACTTCCCTCTTCCCTCCAAATCTCTTAACTCTGTTCTTTCCCTGGACACCACTGCAGACCAGACTCTGAAGTGACCATCCATAGATCCATAGCTGCCATTACTGGCAAGTGTAGGGGGTCCACAGCTCTTCTAAATGGACCATGCCAGCCATCTGCATCCATACAGTTCCACCCTTATCCCACTCAGCATGTCCTTTCAGCCTAAAAACAAAGCTTTGGATCACATATGGTACAAAAATAAACCTTGATAAAATACATAATTTGATATCTTGAAATTGGCATTCCTGTGGTGTATAGATTATCCTATACAGAAATAGAAATAGTATGGTATTATGCCTGTGTACTATTTCCTCTGGGCTGATGAAAGGACAATGTTAAAGAAAAATCTGTTATTGTTGGGGCAGAGCATATTAAAATCAATGCTTTTACAAATAAAAATGTCAGTTTTCTATTTCCCTAGCCTCTTAGGTTTGTCTAGCCCCCACCCCAAAGAAATCTTAGATGTGCTCCTGGCTCACTTGAGACTGTACAAAAACTTTCAAAAGTGCAGGTCTCCAGTTGACTATAGGGTGGGGACTGAGAGTGTCTTTCTCTGTTTATTGCCCTGTGGGTGGAGGTGAGAGTGTGGTGAGGTGTATGATGATGTCAACAACTGTGTACGCAGAGCTAGGACTGCTTGATTGAATATTTGCTGTTGTGGTATCCTCTCTCTGTTTGGTGTGGGGGGGCAGAAAGAGGAAGAGAGGAGGCTATGGTACAAAACAATGGGGCGGCTCACTGTAATGGCATTGCAGTCTTTTTTCTGCTGGGGAGCTGGAAGCAGTGTGGGAGCAGGATAAATGTGCAATAATCAGAGTATTTCTTGGCTTTGCTTGCATTGTTTCCTGTATAAGTGATCAAAATTTACCATTATAATTAAGGGCTAGTGCAACCATCTGCTGGCTAGTGCAATTTTTAATCAACTCGCCCTGCTGGCTAGTGCAAAAAAAGGTTAAGGTTGACCCCTGATCTGTTGTGATCTTCATATTTGTTTCCTGTCATGTGTGACTGAGAGTAAATGCTGGTCCCGGTTTTATGTTGGCTCGCGCATGTGCAGTCAACATATTGCGGTAGTAGCAGATTTGGAGGCGTGGTCACTGTTGGGTGAATGCAGGGCACACATCAGTAGGTGAGTCCCTCATTCCTCAATCAGCCTGCATGCCGGCGCCACACCATGCATACTTAATGTGGCAATCATTTCAAAGAAAAGGTCCCTTACAATGAGAGTGAAGCTCTCATGCAGCAGGATCACAACACACCTCCCGACATTCACGTAACATGGCTGCAGTGACTGCCACTGCCACTGCCACCTGTGACAATGCCGACAAGGGACCCCTCTCCCCATCAGCATAATGACTCCCCATTTAAAATGTATGCTGAGAGGGTGCCCAATCCCACTCGGCATCATGCACCCCCAACAGTTTTTCTTTGCTGACGGGGTGCCCAATCCCCATCGGTGTTTATCCCCGTCCCCATTTATATTGCTGATGGGGGAGCCCACTCCCCATCGCATAATGTATCTATCCCCACTTCTCTTGTGTGCCGAGGGGTGAAAAATTCCCCTTAGCTCCTGTCTCCAACCCTTCAGTATGTGCTTACAGGGATGCCCAATCTGACTCTGGCATCCCCATAAAAGACTTAGGTGGCACACTGGAGCCCACTCCAGTGTGCCAAATCTCTGCAAAAAAACTGTCTCCCGTTTTTTTAACCTGTAAAAAAATGGTCCCTCATGGTCTCCCTGCCCCCCTCCCACAACCCACATCCATCCACTGTGCACCCTACCTCCCCACATCCCCCTCACCTCATACTGGCCTCTGGAGTCCGGCACGATGATCTTCGGTGGACCGGGAACACGTCTGCACTCTTTAAAGCCAACCGTGAACTGAGGAAATGCCAGTAAGCTGTATAATGGAATAAATAGGGGTTTTTTTCAACTTTGATGCATATCTCAAGCATTTTTTTAGCTTTTGGCACCAAATGTTCAACATAGGGTTTTTGGGACCCTTCCTCATGAATTCTTGCACTGTCATGGCATTATTCAGTCCCGAAAGGTGATTTCATGGTCACTGTACGGAATCACCTTTCGGGACCGAGTAATGAAATGACAGTGCCACTGTTCATGAGGGGAGCTCTCAAAAAGCCTATGTTGCAAATTTGGTGGTAAAAATCCAAAAAATGGCTGTTTTACAAGTGTGCATTTCTCAGTTTCCATGCACACTCATAACTTCATGAATTTGTAATATTTTCACTCCAGATTTTCAACATTGGCATTTTACCACACCTCCTTATGAACAGTACAGCTATCATTTTACATATGCTGGCTGAAATGTGTTTTCGGATATCCAGCACAGAATAGCGTGGTCGCTGTGCGAAATCAGTTTTTGGGACAGTTTCAAGAAATGATGGTGACACTGTTCATGAGCAGAAGTCCTAAAATGCCTATGTTGAACATTTGGTGATGAAATTTCATTAAATGACTGTGTTACAAGTGTGCGTTGTGCAGTTTCCACACACCCTTGTAACTTCACAAATTTGCAATATTTTCATGCCAGATTTTCAATATTGGCATTTTTTCACACCTCCTTATGAACAGTACAGCTGTCATTTTTCACATCCTTCCCAAAATGTATTTCCACACCTGTGTTGCACAATGACATGGTCGCTGTGGGAAATCAACTTTTGGGGCAGATTAACAAAATCACAGCACCACTGTTCATGAGGGGAGGTCCCAACATGCTTATGTTACAAATGTGGCTAGCAAACTACCAAAAATAATTGAGTTACGGATGTGTGTTGTGCAGTTTCTATGCATGCTCATGACTTCACCAATTTTTCATATTTTTATTCAGATTTTCAATGTTGCCATTTTTTATGTCTCCTCATGAACAATACAGTTGTCATTTTCCACATCCTGCCCAAAATATGTTTTTGGCCCTGTATCGGCAAATGGCATAGCCACTGTGCAAAACCACCTTTCGGCTAGCAAACTGATAGTGTTGCTTTTCATGAGGGGAGCTCGCAAACAGCTCATGTTGAAAATTTGGAGTGAAAATACAAACACACGCATATGGTGTTAGGGTTTTCAACTGTAGCATCCCACCCTGTAGAGACTTACAGGCATCAGGGGTGTGACTTGGGATCATCGGCTGTAATGCTCATGCCATTCCGCCCTCACCCCCACCCTGCAACCAGTAACAGGCATCGTGGTGTGCCTTGCAGTGATTGGCCACAAAGTTCACCCCATTCTCCTATGCTGCACCCACCTCAGTGTATTTCCTTATGGATTGGGGTAAGTATAACACCCAAAGACCCCAAAGCACACCACAACATTTGTCAGTATCTACAGGGTAGGGTGAGGTACAATGGCATGAGCGTTATAGCTGACAGCCCAAAGGCACACCCCAATGCCTGTCAGTCTCTATAGGGTGGGTGTGGAGGTGGCGTCACTTCAGTACTTCACAGCCATTCCTATTATGCTCTCTAACTCTGGCACTACCAATGCCAATGCCAGCGAGACAACATTTGACATTGACAAGTGCTTGTTCTTGTACTGCCTTGTGGCTTGCCTATCTGATTGTGAACAAAGCAAGCTTAAAATGCATATTTTTGTCTATTCTGCTGTTCTAATCTAATGAATAATCTGTGAAGCAAACCTGTAGCTCATTGAGGATGGCACATTCATAAAGTAGAAAAAGAAATGGGCAAACTGGATGGGCCCTGCAGTCCTTATCTGCTGTGTTTCTTATGTTGCTAATGTTCTGAACTTTGGCTCTCACTTTCTGAAGCTGATGTGGTACATTGTTTCTGGCACTTTTATAATTCATTTTCTTTGATCTCTCTCTCTGCACAATGGTTTTACTAATTGGAGTAAGGGAATCCATAACTATTTCAATGGGATAGCCAGACAAAAATATGTATTTGAAGTGGTTGTCCTTGCAGCAGAGTAATCGCAAACCTGGGAACACAAATTCTGTAAATGATAGCATCACTGTGCATCTACCGGCATGAAACAGAATCGTAGAAAATTGTTGCCATTCCAGGGAGAACTTTGTCACATTGACAGTAAAAGTGGCTGGACTGGCTGGGATCAGTTTGGGGATAGCTTGAATTTGTATCCATCCTCTAAACTACTAAGTTTTCTTTTTCTTTCTTTTATTTTTTATTTTTGCACTGTCACGATCTAACTGGGCATTTATTTAATTTAATATGGACCCTACTTATAAAAATAAATCCTAAAATTATTTTTACTAGACAACATAAAATCAGAAAAGGGAAAATGCTTGTATTTTTGTCTATTGTCACTGTCTGGATGGAGTTGTCACAACACCATCCAGCTACTTAGTAGTAATAGACAAAAATACAGACTCTTTGATTTTTTTATATTTAAATATTTCCACATACTACATCTAAAAAGAGATGTCATGAGGCTGAAAGGAGAGAGAGAGAGGGAGGGAGAGAGTGTGTGTGTGTACACACACACACACACACACACACACACACACACACATATGCACACTATATACATTTATTTAAGCCTGTTGACTCTGCAATGCAGCATCTCTTTTCAAATGTAATATGTTGGCCTAGAGTAAAGGCCCTGTGATTGTGAACTGGGTAGGGGAGCGTTGGTTAAAAGCTGTGCTGCTACAACAAAGCCCTCCCCTGTGGGCACTGGTTAAAATACAAATGAATATTGCTTGTTTTGTCTGCCTTATGCTGTGGTTGACAAGGACTAGAGGTTTCAGACATGGTAGGAGGACTTTTAAAATAGCATGCTTAAACTACAGTAGTTTCAGACTTGGCAGGAGGACTTTTACAAAAGTTTGGTTCATGACCCAAACCATTAAGTTAGATCTGGCAAGAAGACTTTTTACAAAAGTGTGATTCAGCTAACTAATAACTCATTAGCAGCTCTTTATGTGTGTCTGAGAAAATGTGTTGCAGAAAGGCCAGATGGAAAACATGCATACATATGAGGATGAATTAGCAGCTCATTATGTGCACCTGGTAGAATTTGTAGGATATATGTAAAAACAAATGAATAAAGGGGACAGCTTAAGCTTGATTTGGACTCATTAACTACTGCTTAGGTATACTTGGTATTGCATCTCAAAGGTGGACATTGAAGGTGTTATCCAGCGATCTAGAACTGATACTGCTCTATCTCTCTGCCTCTGTCAAAGAAATGCCATGGACCACCCATCCCTCTAGCCTGAAGTCAGTATTACATTTTTTTCTTGATTACTATTCTCAATAGGAGATGGACTGTGAACAGATGCTTCAAGCGCGAGAGGACTGCAGTGTCAGTGGCAACTCCACACCTACCAAGAAGAAGAGGAACTCAGTGTTCCAAAGTTCATGGAAGACTTCCTTTGAATGGATCACACCCAGCAAGAAAGGGCCCCAGTATGCATTCTGCAAGTCCTGCGGATGTGACATCAGCATCAACCATGGAGGATGCAATGATGTACACAGACATGAATCTTCGGAGAAGCATCTCCAGAATTGGAAGCACGCAGAAGGGAAGAAGCTGACCCAATTCATCCAAGCACAGACTACCTCAAAAGTTTTGGAGGCAGAGGTGGCATTTGTGAACATGTTGGAAGAGCACAACCTGTCATTTTATTGTGCAGACCACCTCCTGAAATTTATGAAGAAGTACTGCACAGATCCAGAGGTGGTAAAGAAGATGAGCTGTGGGGCAACCAAATCCACCTGTATTGCCAGAGATGTGCTTGGTCCCACCTACCAGAAGATTGCAGCTTGTTTTTGCCGTCGAGTGCCATTTTGCCTGTATGTTGACCAAAGCATGGACATGGGGGATGAGAAATTTCTGGTCATCCTTGAGGGTTGCTATGACATTCGACAGGGAAAAAATCTCATACAGTTTCTTGACATGCCAGCATGCACTTCAGGGACTGGACAAGCAGTATTTGACTGCATGATGAAAACTCTGGAACAGCTGGACATCCCTGTAACAAATCTTGTGGCATTTTCATCTGACAAAGCTGCAGCAATGATTGGAAAACACAACTCTGTGTTTTCAAGATTAAAGCAGGTGAACCCAAACCTAATAAATATGGGATGTTTGTTCCATCTGCTGGACCTGTGCTCCAAATCAGGGGTCAAGGTCTTGTCCTCGCCTGCTGAGGAACTAATTTCTGACATTTATTGCCTTTTTTCTTCCAGCTCATTATGGCAACAGCAGCTGAAAGAGTTTGCTCTCTTTGCTGATATTAACTCAGTAAAAATCATTAAACTCGTACCCACAAGATGGCTCAGTTTGAGTAAAGTTGTGAAATGAATAACTGATATGTGGCCTGCTCTGCTGTCTTATTTTAGGTCTGTTGAACCAAAAGGTGCCAAAGTAAAACTTATATGTGACCACCTGGGCAACCAAGAAGTTCAAATGACCTTCCTTTTTCTAAAATATGTCCTTGAGCCACTGTGCAATTTTAATGAGAAACTGCAGAGCAGAGAGAGATAGCTAATGACTCTGCAGGGTGACATCAGCAAAGTCATACAGTTGTATGCTAGCAGGGTTTTGCAACCTCAAGCCACAGTCGCCTTGTACAAAGAAGGTCTTTTGGACCTAAAGAGCAAGGCAAACTTTCTTCCACTAAAAGATGTATGTGTTGGCCCTGAAGTGCATGAATTCATTGCAAACAATGATGACATGGTAGGGACATCAGTGGAACTAAGTATTTATAAAAAGGCCAAATCATTTTACTGTGCTGTGCTTCAAAAAATGTTAACAAAGCTCCTACTGAAATGCAGTGTCATGAAACAGGTTTCCACATTGCTGAATCCAGCACTAAAACTACACACAAGTGTAAGTTCTGTGGTGAACCTTGCCAAGGAGCTTGGTGTATGCTGTAGACACACTGAGTGTGTCCAGCTTTTGGATGAGTTTGGGACATACCAGTTTGCAGAAACTGGATCTGCACAGGCCTTTGAAACAAACAATTCTGTTCTAAAGTATTGGGGCATGATGCTGTCCCAGCTATGCACCAGTGGTGAAGGTCTGCCCCTATTCAGGCATCTGATGAAGACCATCTTATGCCTACCTCACTCCAATGCTGGGCCAGAGCAGGCCTTCAGCATGGTGTTAAAATTAAAGACTGAATTAAGACAATCCTTGAATGTAAAGGCTTTGAACTCTATTATTGCCATAAAAATGAACGAAGAGAGACACTGTTATGAGGTAATTCATATGAAGGGAGTCTTGGAGGCTGCAGGGAAAGCAACTATGCTTTACAACCGAGAACACCTTGCAGCAAAAGACAAATGAGACTCGTCTCCAAACCAACTTTGTTTTGTTGTATATTTACATAGGTTTCAGTTTGTAGCATAGAGTAGATAGCATGATTTTCATTTTTAGTATACAACAGCATAGATATGGTATAGAGTAGATAGCATGTAAACTATTGTGTGTGGATGTTTATTTTTTAGTATAGATGAGAGAAAATATTGTGTGCTTATTTTTAGTATAAACTATGGTAGCATGGTTTTCATTTTTAGTATAGGGTAGAATGATAGCAAGTAAATTGTGTAGGTTTTCAATTTTAGTTAATTGCATAGACTAGATAGCATGTACAGCATTGTATATAGGTATATAGGTTTTCATTTCATCTGTTTGTTGCAATATGTAAATAAATGTATTTAACATTAACCTAGAAATAGCCCAAAATAAAGTTTTAAAAGTAAAACTATCATGTTCTATGTTGTATTCTTAATAAAGTATTCAATAACTTTTAATTTCACTCATTTGAAAGATGTGAACATCATGACGCAGCACTTTACGTGGCGTGAAAAATGGTGTCCCTGATTTTCAGCATTTGTCCCTGATTTTAAAGGGTAGTGTCCCTGATTTGCAGCCTTGGAGGCTGAGAGGTATGTTTTAACTTATCAGAAAATGACAAAATGAACTAAAGAGAACTAAACTAGTCCCCCCCACCCCCGGAGAAGATGAAGCTTCCCATGTACACTGGACATCTAATGAACTATGAACTGTGAACTGTGAACTCTGCACTACTAGTGATGTAATTGCAGACAGAAGCAAGGTAAGGTGCCAAGTTTATATGGAATGCTAAGTTTTGGTGTCTGTTTTGGCGTCTATTTAACTGAATCAGTGCAGTTTTAGCAGAATGATAGTGTGAGATACTTCAAGATATTTTTTAGCAGGACGGTAGCGTGAGATCCTGGGTAAAGTGCTGTGTTTGCTGTTTGCTGTTTTGTGGAGTTCATTCAATTTGCTTAAACTGTACTGTTTTAGTTAAATTTTTTTTTGCGGTGTTGTTTGCGCTGAAATGACGTGATACCCCACTGGAGACTGTGGTACAAACTTTATTAATTCCTTTACCTTCCTTTTGTCAACCTCAAGATGAGATGTCTATTCACCAGTGCATGTACACCCCAGGGAGTTAGGAAAAGCAATGGCCACATTTAACTTTTGTTCATGGAACATCAAGGGGGTGCGATCTCCCTCTAAATGAATGAAAATCTTACTGCATTTGCAAAAATTGCAAATAGATATAGCCTTCTTGCATGAAACCCATCTCCCCCCCCCCTCAGGTTCTTCGACTAGGGAGCACCTGGGTGGGGTGGTCCTATGGCTCAGGGACAGACACCTGGAAGAGGGAAGTGGTCATTGTTATTTCCCACAGTTTACCATTCTGACTCATACAAGAGATTACTGACCAGCTGGGTAGGTATATTCTAATTCGAGCAATATTGGGTAACCTGGAAATTGTATTAGGGTCCATCTACAGGCCAAACAATGATGATCCCTTGTTCTTCTCCAACTTACTGACGAGTCTTTTGCCCTGGGCCTCATTACCCATCATATTAGGGGGAGACTGGAGCCAGGTTCTCAACAGCCAGTTAAACAGAACAGGAAATCCTAGGATACTCCCATTCCTGGGCCAGAGAACCATAAGGAACTTTATGCATTCCTTAGGCCTTGTCGATCCTTGGAGAACCCTGAACCTAGATAAAGAGAATATTATTTTTGCTCATTACCTCACAACACACATTCCAGAATAGATTTCTTTCTGGTGGGAGTTAATCTCCTTCAAGAAACAGGGTCATGCTTTTATTGATCCAGTGATATCAGATTATCACCCAATATTCACCCAAATCAACCTAATCCCCTCTTCAGTTAGGGACAAGGTATGGAGGTTTAACAATTAACTGTTAAAATCCAGGGACTTTCAGGAAAACCTACAAACCCTCATCAGCTCTTTCATGAAATACAATTACCCTTCTATAGATAAACTAGACATTTTATGGGGAGCCCTCAAATGTGGGCTTAGGGGGAAAATTATTCGCTGGGCACACAAGGCACAAAAAGCAAATATCAGCTTCTCTCTCTACTCTGTTAGAACAAATACAATGTGAGGAAAAATGTCTTTTCCCCACTTCTTCCTCAAGAGACTGGGAGCAATTAGAATCCCTTAGGGCTCAATATAATTGGATCATCAGAGAAAAGGCCAAACACATTCTACTCCACTCCAAAATATCTTATTCTGACCAGGGAGAGAGAGGGAGATGGTAAATTACTAGCCTTAAGGCTGAGATGTCAGGAAATGGACAGGATAATCCCTTCTATCCTAGCAGAAGAGGGCCACCTTTGCACTGCCCCTCAGGACATAGTCAACACGTTTAGGCAGTACTATAAGAAGTTATATGCACTCCCCCAAAATCCCTTTTCAATCAGACAACTAGACCTATTCCTCCAGGATATCTTTTTCCCACAGCTTTCAGAAGCCCAGGGCACAATATTGAATGCCCCCTTAACTCTCAATGAAATATACACAGCCATTGAATCATTGCCACTGAACAAATCTCCTGGTCTGGATGGCTTCTCATCAAACATCTTTAAAGAATTTAAAGCCCAACTGTCCCCTATTCTTCTGAGCACCTTCAGGTATCTATTTAATGAAGGGCTGTCAGACTCTTCATTAACCTCCGCAATAATAATTGTTCTCCCTAAACCAGGCCGGGATCTTCTCAGAGTCACGAATTATATGCCAATTTCACTTATCAACATGGATATTAAAATTCTAGCCAAAATACTGGCAAACAGGCTAAACCTGGTCTGGGATTCGCTAATTAGCAGAGGACAAGTCAGATCAGTAAAGGGCAGGCTCTCGGCTGACCATTTCAGAAATCTGTCATACCTCTTTTCTGCCTCCAGGGACTCTCTGGTAGCAGCCACATTTGTCTCACTGGACGCAGAGAAAGCATTCAACAGGGTCTCGTGCGACTGTCTCTTCTCCATCCTGCCAAAATTTGGCATCCCCAAAACCTTTATCCATTGGGTGAAGATACTGGGTTCCACTATGACGCAGCAACAAATTTTATGTCAACCAACAGAACTGTGACAGCACAACACCGCCAACTGATGTTGTGCTGTTGCTCGGATTTAGTGGAAGTGTTTTTCTGGGGGGCACTTTACATCTCGCGTGGGGTCTCTGCCCCACACCCCCATACTATAGATTACCAACTCCAATTGGAGTTGGTTCGGAGATGGGACAAACACCTTCCCAACACCAGTGTTGGGTAGCGGAGACCATCACTGTGGCTGCCAACAATGTCGCTGTGATAGTCTTTGTTCTGGGCATGTCACAGCGCAGTCAGTATACGAAGATATTGTATACCTCCCCATCAGCAAGGGTTTCATGTAACGGATTACTATCCACACCCTTCTCTCTCTTTCAGCACACAAGGCAGGGATGCCCACTCTCCCATTCTTGTTCAACCCGTTCCTGGAGCCCCTAATTCACAAACTCAATACCTCACCTAATGTTGCAGGCATACAAATTGGTGACATGGAATTCAAATTGTCTGTGTACGCGGATGACATTTTGCTGCACATCTCATCCCCAGTGTCTTCCATACCTACCACCCTCCAGCTTATATTGCAGTTCAGTATGCTCTCTAACTACAGGCTGAACTTGCACAAAACAGAAATCATGGCACTTAGCAAGTATACAATTGGGGCAGATTTGCAACACTTGGGATTTCTCTGGGTGAAAGATAAGCTGAAATACTTACGGATACGTCTAAGTACATCGCCCCAGAAAATCAAACAGAATAACTTGGACTCAGTGATAACAACCATTAAAAAAGACTTAAACAGATGGAAACTATCACCTTTAACCCCATGGGAAAGGCTCAACATCATTAAAATGAACATTTTATCCTGTCTATTATAATCACTTCAGATGTTTAATGGGGCACTACCCCAAGGTTTGTTCTCCCAAATGAACAAAATATTAGCATCTTTTCATTGGCAAGACAAAAAGGCCAGGTGGGCATATGTTAAATTAATGAGATGCAAGAGAGAAGGTGGTCTGCAAGCCCTCAACTTCTACTTTTGCTACCTAGCTATACACCTAGCAAGGTCATTGCACTGGTATGATCACTTCCCTGTTCCTTAAACCGGTTCATATCTTCCACTTTGGTCAGAAATTGAATGTACACTCTGTTCTAGTTCTGGCCTAGATATTATAGCACTACCTTATTTCCCAAAAAAGCAACTACTCAGTCAGTTACAGGACACCCCCCCCCCCCAGGAGAATTACTAATGTCTCAAACCCAACTAACTACACTGTTAAAAATTCACTGGAACCAAGAAATCTTCGAACCTATATTCGGGAACCCCAATTTTCAGATCTCTGACAAGGTCCTTTCGAAAGACAAGTTTTGGCCTAATATGGAGTTGAAAGGGTAGAAGAACTAACAATACTACAAAAAATAATGACCTCCAAGGAAGCAAGCCAAAAATATGGCTGGGCTTCTCACCTAGTGTTTAAGTTCTTCCAAATCACTCAAATGCTGATTGCCACACTGGGCAGTGGCCAGTGGACAAAACCTCCCCACATGGTCATCTCCCTGTATCTGACTTCTATCCCCAGAGCTCATTTAATCGCGTATTCATGTCAATTCCTACATTCTCTTTTTGACCCCAGGGGAAACTTGCAATTCTACTGGTGGGATCTAGTACTCCCTCCCACCTCCCTCTCAAGAGATTGGTGCCGGATATGGAAGCACTTGTACTCCATGGTACATTGGGACCGTTACCAGTTCATGCAATTTCAGATCGACCATAACCTTTATTATACCCCTGTTAGACTACATAAAGTGGGCTGTCTACCAAGAGATACCTGCACAAATTGTGGCAAGGAATCCAGCATTCTCTTGCATATTTTATGGCAATGCGAAACTGTAGCCCCTTTCTGTTCTGCCACCCAGAGCAAACTTGACTCTCTACTAGGTCTATCCCAGAAATTCAGTCTGGCAGCCTGCAGCATTGGAGAATATATGGACCAGCTGGTTGACAATCAGCAGCCACACTTAGCACTGATATCGGCTTGTGCCAAAAGAAGTGGTCTTAAGACACTGGAAAGACTAGATCACCCCAAGCTACACAGAATAGTACAAAGAAATTATGTTTGCACTGCAAGCAGAGAGAACAATAGCAAGCATGTCTAACAAAATGCACAGATTCAGTAATATCTGGGAACCACTATATACCCTCTTGTCAATTCAACAAACTTCATAGAGTCATCACATGCTTAGCAAACCCTTCAGCGAGGTAAAGAGGTACTCTTAGATTAATATACAATACTAGGGATAGGCATCTCCTAGACATCTCAGCAAGAATATCCTTCTTAACTGTACTTTATATGTGCTCCAGTAGTGAGTGGGGGGAGGGCAGGAAGAGAGGGGTGGGTAGTTTAGGATCTTTTTTGTTTGTCTATTTCCCTTTAGATAAAATTGTCTCTGTATCTCATGTACCTGACCCCATGTAAATGTACAATAATTATGTTCTTTGTATGATGTGTCAGTAAATTACTCATACTTTAATAAAGTATATTAAATTTGAAAAAAAAAATGTGCCACACACACATGCAGAAAGAAATGATAATAAACCAACATTTACCTCTTTACCCTATCTCTTAGCAACAGCAATAGATGCATGTGGCTTCTTGACTGTTGAACCAATGCTACCAGGAGTTGGAGGTCTTGTAAATATTGAAGGCACTACATCAGCACGTAAATGAGGACAGGTGCTATCTACGTCAAGTCCAAATTGCTTCATTAAGATATACGCCACTTCAAAACACTCAGGCAGGAAGGGAGCATCGCACAATTGACAACTATCTGATGGGCCAACCCAAGTCAAGTAAACTTACAGTAGCTTTGAGGAACAGAATGACCAACCTTTTTTTGCTTGCCTTTTTTTTAAGAAATCAAATAGAAACATAGAAACATAGAAGTTGATGGCAGATAAGGAACGCAAGGCCCATCCAATCTGCCCATTTCTTTTTCTACCTTATGAATGTGCCATTGGCCTTTGCTCTGTCAATGACCTATCTATTCATACTCATCTGAATTGTTCCCTTATGCCTGTCTCATGTCTGTTTGAAGCCCTGCACTGTATTCATGTCCACCACTTCCTGAGGTAGGCAATTCCATGCATCCACCACCCTTTCTGTGAAAAAGAACTTCCTCACATTACCCCTTAATTGGTCTCCCTCTAATCTCATGCTGTGTCCTCTTGTCCTGCTATTTTTCTTGTATTGAAACATGCTAGACTCTTTTACCTTGTTAACGCCCTTAAGGTGTTTGAATGTTTCAATCATATCACCTCTCTCACTCCTTTGCTGTAGGGTATACATATTGAGTTCAGTTAATCTGTCCTCATATGTTTTCTGATGTAGTCCCTGCACCATTTTGGTTGCCCTTCTCTGGACTGCCTCAGTTTGGTTAATGTCCTTGTGAAGGTGTGGCCTCCAGCACTGCATGCAGTACTCCAGATGGGGCCTAACCAGTGTCATGTAAAGAGGGATTATTACCTCCCTCTTATGACTTGTGATACCCATACAAATACACCTCAACATCCCTCTAGCCTTACCTACTGATTTAGGTGTCGGCTTGGATGATTTCAGGTAATCGGTGATGATGATGCCCAAGTCTCTTTCTTCTCTTGTGACTGTCAGCAACTCCCCTCCCAGCCTATAGGTGGCTTCAGGGTTTCTCTTCCATTTGTGGATGATATTGCATTTCTTTGCGTTAAATCCCAGTTGCCACTCTTCCGACCATTTTGCTAGTTTATCCAGATCTCTTCTCATTTTGTCCACCCCATCTGGATCATCAACTCTGTTGCAGATATTGGTGTCATCTGCAAACAGACAAACCTTACCCTCCAGTCCATCTGCAATGTCACTGGTGAAGATATTGAAGAGGACTGGCCCCAGGACTGATCCCTGAGGTACCCCAGTTGTGACTTGCATCTCTTCTGACTGTATACCATTTACCACCACTCTCTTTTTTCTGCCCATCAACCAGTTTGCCACCCAGTTGACCAATGTCTGACCCACCCCAAGCCTATCCAGCTTATTAATCAATCTTCTATGTGGAACAGTTTCGAAAGCTTTGCTGAAGTCAAGGTAGGTGACATCAACAGCTCCCCCTTGGTCCACCACTCTGGTTACCCAGTCAAAGAAATCTATGAGATAAGTTTGACAGGACTTTCCTTTTGTAAACCCATGCTGTCTTGGATCCTGTGCTCCTATCGATTCCAGGTGTTGCCCTATCCTTTCCTTAAGGAGTGTCTCCATAATCTTGCTCACTACTGAGGTAAGACTGACTGGTCTGTAGTTCCCTGCCTCCTCCCTACTACCACTCTTGTGGAGTGGGATCACACAAGCCCTTCACTAGTCTTCTGGGACCTCTCCTGTGCTCAGAGACTCACTAAACAGTTCTGATAATGGCTGTGCTAGTTCCACCCTTAGCTCCTTTAGTACCCTGGGATGTATGCCATCAAGTCCCATTGCCTTGTCCACCCTGAGCTTATCGAGCTGTTGTAGGACCCTTTCTTTTGTGAAGGGACTAGGCCACAACTCCCTCCCCCCTGTGTCCATGGCGCTGAGCTATGGACCATGCCCTACCTTCTCTTCATTAAATACTAAGCAAAAGTATTTGTTTAAGATAAATGCTTTTAAATGGTCCTCCTCCTCACACACACCCTTATCCCCTTTGATCTTAGCAATACCCCCTTTGGATTTTCTCCTTTTATTAATATATCTGTAGAAAGTCTTGTCACCTTCTTTTACTGTTCGTGCTAGTGTTTCCTCAGTTTGGACCTTTGCCTGCCTTACTGCGTTCCCTGCTTCCCTTGGGGAAGTTTGGTATGCCTCCCTATCTTCATCCTGCTGCGTTCCCTTATATTTCCTGAAGGCCAGCCTTTGGCTCTGACCTTTTCTGCTACTGTGTTTGAGAACCAAAGTGGTTTCCTTCTTCTTTTGCACTTCCTTTTCTCACTAACAAAATGGGATGTTACTTCAAGTATTGCATCTTTAATACTTGCCCATTTTGCCTGTACCCCCTCTCCTGTATTTCTTTTTTTCAGGGCTAGCTTAACTCTGTTGGCCATCTTATCAAAGTCAGCTCCACTGAAGTACCATATTTTTGCCTTGAAATGGGATGATTTTGTTCTAGTGGTTAAATTGAACCATACCATGTGATGGTCACTGGCACCCAGGTGACCTACTACCTGGAGATCTGTGATCCTTTCCCTGTTAGTCAATACTAGATCTAGGATATCCCTGTCTCTTGTAGGTTGTGCTACCAGTTGTTTGAGGCCCTCCCCCTGCAGGGAATCCACCATTTGTCTAGTTCTGGCAGATGTCCCTGCTGGCATTGACCAATCTGTATCTGGCATGTTGAAGTCTCCCATTATCAGAACCTACCCTTTAGCTGTCATATTTTGTATATCTTCTAATAGTAACGTGTCTGTGTCCTCCCCCTGGTCTGGAGGCCTGTATACAATCCCCGTTCATATGGCTGTCCCATTTCCTGTTTCCAGGGTGGCCCACACTTCTTCTGGCTCCTTGTGTGTATTCTTTATTTCTGTAGCTTTGATATTTTCATTGACATAAAGGGCCACTCCACCCCTCCTTTTTGCACCTCAGTCTCTTCTGAACAATACGTAGCCAGGTACTGAAGTCTCCCAAGTGTGGCTACTGGTAAACCATGTCTTGCTAATGGTTACTATGCCCAGTTTAGCCTCTGTCATTATTGTCTGCAGGTCTGGGATCTTGTTTCCCAGACTGTGAGCATTTGTGTACATGATTTTCCATTGGCCAGATTTCGGTGTGTTAGTTGTTGAGCAAGGTCCGGCATTTTCCCTGTGCATCGTATGGGGAGCCCGACCTTTTTCTTTACCTGGTGTTGCAAATGAAGTACAAACATGCTAAACTCCTGTTTGACCACTAGCTGAGGGGGAAGGGTGTTCTTCCCATTTGATGTATGGGTGCTGCACCTCTCTCCCCATTTGCTAGTTTAAATATTCTGCAAAGACATCAAACTTCTGCCCCAATGCACTGACTCCCTTCTTAGTTAGATGCAGTCCATCAAATTTAATGAAATTTTGCTCCCAAAACTGCTGCCAGTTCACTACAAATGTATGTCCTTTTTCCTGGCACCAGCCCTTGAGCCACATGTTTAGCTCCCCTATCTCCCCTTCTCTGACCTTCCGTCCATCTGTCCCCCTCTCCCAGACTGGCAGGATCTCAGAGAAAGAGATGCCAGGCGAAATGGATGATAGTTATTCACCCAGCCTGGTCAGGTGTTCCTTGGTCTCCACAACTAACCGGCTGGTGAGATCATTAGTCCCTATGTGTACAAGGATGTCAATGTTTTCTCCTGCTTCTTGACCAATTTTAGCAATGCGGTCAGTGTCTCTCCATGCTGATGTAACTTGGAGACATCTGATCATTACCCCTGGCTGGAGATATGTATCAACTCCCGAATCATTGAGTCTCCTATGATCAGAAGTTTTTTGGATTTCCTTTTTGCTTTTTTTTTTGTTTTGGTTCCTGTTTTGGGTGAGTTTTGTTGTACTAGCTCCTGTGCTGTAGTGTCCTGCTGTACAGTGTCCTCTGCCCCTTTGTTTGATTTCGGAGATAGAGGCAGATATCTGTTTGTAGTTTTTATGTGGTTTGTGGAGGTGAAATGTTGGAGAACACCGAGTGATTTGGCACCCGATTTGCCCCTCCTAATCACCTGCCAATGTCCTGGACCAACAACCCTCTGCAGTTGAGGTGCTTCTGTTGGATGTTGGGGAAACGGCTGGCAGTTCTTATAATATATTTCCTCTTGAATATGCAATTTAAGGCTCACAATCGCTGCCCATGCTACCTGGAGCTGAACCTTTAGATCTCCAATGGTCCAGCATGTGGGACAGTCTCCTAAATCCTGTAAAACTGCCGTTCTGAAAAGTGTTCCACAGTACCTGCAGTTAATGATATCCATTCCAGATAAGTTGCTGGGTTTATAACCTGGTCAGAGTAATTAGAAGTAAGAAAATGAAAGCTAAAGTTTGATTCTGTGTTTTGTTTGTTTTTGTATAACTTGTTATAACAAGTTAAATTACTAGTACCCCTGTAAATGAGGTCATTGTGTGGATACCCCTCTGATCCACCCCTTCCTGCTTTGCTACAGGAAATGTCACGACTGTGCTACCCTATAAAAGGAGTGTAATGTGGGGTGGTTGGAGATGGGGGTGGGTGGCTGGGCCCTTCTACTGCCAAAAAAGTAGAACCACGGATGAAAGAAACAAGGAGGTAAGAGCAGAAACAATCAGCCAGCAACAAATGCAGTAGCCCTGAAAGCTTATCCTAATGATAGATAAAACTGTAAAACCAGTAAAGCACCACCTGTAATACTTTCACAGAAGATATACTCTGTAAGAAACACTTTGCTACAGAGAAAAATAAAGCAGTAACAGAATATATACTTTACAAAATACAGTTTGAATCAGAAGATTACAGCAGTAATCTGTACTTGTAGGCACACCCTGTAATAATGCAGCAGAAGGTATACCCAGCATCAACAATTTGAATCAGAGAAAAATAAAGCAGTACAATGTTAGCAACAAACAGTAACAATCCCAGCGAGTACAAAATAAAAATAACAACACATAGATACATATACCGTGTCGGCAGATAAGGGCCTATGGCCCACCCAGTCTGCCCCTTTGAGCTTGTAAGTTCAGTTTATGTTTTCCTAGAAGTCTGTTGCCCCTTACCCCTGACCTCCAGAATTCCTGTATGTCTATCCCATGCATTCTTCAATCCCGTGATTGTTTCAGCCCCCACCACTTCCTCTGGCAGGGTATTCCACTTGTCCACCACCCGTTCTGTGAAGAAATTCTTCCTCACATTTCCTCTGAATCATCCACCCTCCAACTTCATCCCATGCCCTCTAGTCCTGGAACATCTTTTTCGCTTAAAAATAGTGTATTCCTGCACCCTGTTCCTCCCTGTAAGATACTTGTATGTCTCTATCATATCCCCTCTCTCACTCCTCTCCTCCAGGGAGTACATATTCAGTTCCTTCAGCCTGTCCTCATAGGACCTGTGATGCAATCCATGTACCATCTTTGTTGCCATCCTCTGAACCTTCTCTACCCTGTCTATGTCCTTACATGGGTAAGGTCTCCAGAACTGTACACTGTACTCCAGGTGGGGCCTCACTACTGTCTTGTATAGTGGAATTATGACCTCCCTTTTCCTGCTGGTGATGCCCTTGCCTATGCATCCCAGCATCCTATTTGCTTTACCTGCTGCCTTGTCACACTGTTTCCCTACCTTGAGGTCATCAGAGATGATAACCCCAAGATCCCTTTCCTGCTTGGAGCATGCTATATCCTCACCCCCAACTGATTTATTGTGCCAGGGTTTTGTACCCCATATGCATTATCTTGCACTTCTTTGCATTGAATTTCAACTGCAAAACCCCTGACCATTCTTCAAGTTTCTGCAGGTCCCTTCTCATTCTGTCTACACCCTCTGGTGTGTCTTCTCTTTACAGAGCTTTGTGTCATCAGCGAACAGTGAAATTCTGCCTTCTAGGTCCCACGAATGTCACTGATGAAGATGTTGAATAGGACCGTCCCAGCACTGATCCCTGTGGTACCCCACTGGTCACTCTTCCCTCTGTGGAGTGATAGCCATTTACCACCACCTCTGTGTCCTGCCACCCAGCCAGTTACCTACCCATCACACTATTGTCCTGCCCACACCCATATTCCCCAGTTTGTGTATTAGTCTTCTATGTGGCACAGTGACAAAGGCCTTGCTGAAGTCCAGAAAGGCCATGCCCACTGCCCTCCCCTGATCCACCTCCCTAGCCACCCAGTCAAAAAATTCAATGAGGTTGGTCTGACATGACCTCCCCCTGGTGAAACCATGCTGCCTTGCATCCTGTAGTCCACTGACAACCAGATGTTCCACCAACCTCTCTTTCAGTAGTGCTTCCATGATCTTCCCCACTACTGAGGTGAGGCTGACTGGTCTGTAGTTCCCCGCTTCCTGTTTGTTCCCACTTTTGTATAAGGGGACTACATCTGCTGTCCTCCAGTCTTTGGGTACCTCCCCTGTTTCCAGTGACCGGCTAAACAGGATAGCCAGAGGTTCAGCCACCACCTCTCTTAGTTCTTTAAGGACCCTGGGGTGCACCCCATTTGGCCTCATTGCTTTATCAACTCTTATTACTTCCAGTTCCTTCAGGACCCTTTCTCGTGTAAAGGGACTTGTGTCCATTTCTGCACCATTCTCACCCTGTACTCCTTCAGACCCATTACCTCCTCTTCCTCAGTAAAGACTGAGCAGAAATACTTGTTTAATATGTCAGCTTTACTGTTGTCATCCTCTTGCGCCCCCATCCTCCCCTTCAGTCTCACCATCCCTCCCTTTGCCTTTCTTTTTTCACTTATGTACCTGTAAAAGGTTTTGTCCCCTACCCACTGATTTTGCAATGTGTCCTTCTGTCTGAGCTTTGGCTTCCCTTACTGACCTCCCTGCCTCCCTTTGCTTCTCCTGGTACTTCTCCCTATCCCCTTCTGCCTGTGTCTTTTTGTACTGCCTGAATGCAATCTTTTTGGCTTTCACTTTCTTTACTACCTCTTTGGAAAACCATAATGGTCTCCTCTTCCTTTTCCTCTTGCTAACCTGCTTAACCACACAGTAAATCTGCCTAGAAAAAAGAAGCCTTACTCCTTATCCTTGCTCTGATAAGGTTCTTTGCTCTGTCCTTTCAAGCAATCTAGAAGAAAAGAGCTCAGGTGAAGTTAGGTGCCTTGGCAAGCAAACCTAGTCTTCCACTCTCAAGTTCAGCAGTAAATATTTTGTTAGAAATCACTATCAAAATTAGATCACACAGAGACATGTGCAACCTGGATAGAAAATCCACATTACTAAACAGACTAAAACACATCAAAAGTTTGACAGGAAGAAGGGTTTTATTTAGAGTGTTTAAAAAAGAGATAGAAACTTAGTAACATAGACTTTGATGGCACATAATGACCGCTTTGCCCAGCTAGTCTGCTCTTTCCCTACCTATTGGATGAGCTGCAGATCCTAGTTAACCTACAGTCTACTTCTTCCTACCCCCAAAACAGAATTGCCTTATGTCTGTACCATGGATTCTTAAAGTCCCCCACTGTTTTTGACCCCATGACCTCCTCCATGTGTTCACCGCCTTCTCCATGAAAAAAATACTTTCTCACATTGTCCCTGAGCCGTCCCCCTCTATCTTCAAATTATGCCTCTTGTTCTTGCACATCTCTTTTTCTGAAAGATGCCTCCCTCTTGGACTTTGTTGATTCCCTTGAGGTACTTGAACGTTTCTATCATGTCCTCTTTCTCCCTCCTTTCCTTGAGGCTACACATATTAAGCTCTTTTAGTCTCTCTTCATATTGCATCTGTTGCAGACCCTGCACAATTTTAGTTGCCCTTCTCTGGACTGTCTCCATCCTGTCTATGTCCTTGCAGAGATGGGGCCTCCAGAACTGCATGCAGTACTATAGATGGGGTCTTACCAGCTGTCTTTACAGAGGGGATAACAACTTCTTATTTTCTACTGGTGATGCCTTTCTCTATACATCCCAATATCCCCCCAGCCCACCTTACTGCCTTCTCACATTGCTTGCTTACCTTTAGGTCATCTGATATGACTACCCCCAGGTCCCTTCTCATTTTTGTTGTTGTTAATACTTCTCCCCCCCCCCACTGTATACTATTCCCCTGGGTTTTTGTTTCCCAGGTGCATTACTTTGCACTTCTCTGCATTGAATCTAAGCTGCCATACTTTTAACCATTCCTCCAAACTTACTAAATCCCTTCTCATCCTTTCCACCCTCCCTTGTGTATCAACCCTGTTTCAGAGCTTTTTGTCAATTGTAAAGAGGCATACCTTTACTTCCAGTTCCTCCTCAATGTCACTTATAATGACGTTAAAAAGGACCAGACTCAGTACTGAACCCTGCGGTATCCCACTAGTAACCCCCCTTTCTTCAGAATAAACTCTGTTTACTATTACCCTCTGGGTCCTGTTTTTTCAGCCAGTTTCTTTACCCAGGCTACCACCCTGTGACCCACTCCCAGGCTGACTAATTTGTTTATTCTTCTTTTGTGTAGGACTGTGTCAATGCCTTGCTAAAGTCTAGGTAGGCCATGTCCATAGCTCCTCCCTGGTTTACTATTTTGATCACCCAGTCAGAGAAATCTATCAGATTCACCTGACATGACCTTTTCACTGTGAATCCATACTGCCTTGGGTCCTGTGCCCCACTGACTTCTAGGTGCTCAACAATTCTTTCTTTCAGAAGTGATTCCATAATTTCCCCTATCACTGAGGTCAAGCTAACAGGTTGGTAGTTTCCTGCCTCTGCTTTGCTCCCACTTTTGTGAAGGGGAATCACATCCACCCTCCTCCAGTCCTTAGGTACTACACCATTCTCCCATGATCTGTTAAAAAGGGTAGTCGGTGCTATCACTGGTTCTCCCATTAGTTCTTTTAGAATTCTGGGGTGAAACCCATCAGGCCCCATTGCTTTGTCCACCTTCAGTTTAAAGAGTTCTTTCAGAACCCTTTCTTCTCTGAAAGAACTGGTATCAACCCCTCTATCCAGAGTGCTTCTATTGATTGGATTAGTACCTCCTTCTCCTCTTCTGTTGTGAATACTGAGCAAAAATATTCATTCAATATCCATGCTTTTTCACTGTCACTCTCTGCCCAACCACCCTCCCCTTTATTAAGCTTTACTATCCCTTCCTTGGTGTTTCTTGGCTCCCTAATGCACCTAATAAAGGTTTTATCCCCCTTCTTAACTGAGTTGGCTATCTTTTCCTAGGTTTGGGCCTTTGCTATTCTGACTGCCTTTCCCACTTCCTTCTGCTTTAACTGGTGCAGTTCTCTGTCCTGTTCCTTCTGTGTTTCCTTATACTTCCTGAATGCTATATTTTTCTCCCTAACCTTCCCTGCCACCTCTTTTGAGAATCATAGTATTTTTTCTTTCATTTTGATTTGTTTATTTGCTTCACACAGCACTTGTTGCCTCTGTGATAGCAATTTTGATGTTTCAACATTGTTCCTCCACCCCTCCTTCTTGCCTGTTTGCTAGTGGTTTTCTGAGGTACTCTCCCATTTTTGAAAAATTCAACCCTCCTAATGTCTGGTACCCTCAATTTTGCACGGCTTGACTCTACAGCTGTGTTTATCGTGAACCACACTGTTTGGTGGTCAGTTGTTCCCAGATGGCTACCCTCTTCTAGATCAGAGATCCATTTTCCGTTCCCATTTGAGAGCACCAGGTCTAAGATCACTCCCTTCTGAGTGCGTTCCAACACTAGATGTCTGAGGCATGCCCCCTGTAGGGCATCGGGAATGGTCCTGCTCTTGGATGTGGCTGCAGCAAAGGTACTCCAGTTAACATCTGGCATATCCCGATCCCCCATTAACAATGCCTCTCCTTTTTCTGCCATCATAAGGATGCCTTCTATCATTTCCTTGTCCATTTCCTCCCCCTGCATCTGTATGCAACTCCCATGCAAATTATGATGCCATTTTTGGTCTCCAGGGTGACCCACAGTGCCTTCTCTCCTCCCTGTTCACCCTCTAGTTCCATTGCTTTGATCCCTTCCCTTACGTAGAGAACTAGTCCTCTTCCTCTTCTACCCTCCCTGTCCCTCCTGTAGATTACCCTGGTATGTTGACATCCCAGTCATGGTTCGCTGTGTACCATGTTTCTGTGACTACCACAATATCCAGGTGTTCCTCTTTCATGAGGGCCACCAGTTCAGGGAACTTGTTACCCAGACTACAGGAACTGGTACTCATTGCCATCCATTTTTTGATGGCCTTACCTATTTTAGCCCAATCCCTGTTCTTACTGCCTTTGTCTTTTTCTCCATTTACCCTTGCCATTCTCCCCATCAACTTCTCTATCTTGATGTATACCTCACTAACTACTCAGATTTTTTTGAGTGGGGCTAGAATTTCCCTGCTCCTTTTGAGTACCTCCCCCTTGGCTAGTTTACATGCTTGCCAATGAAGCATTTAAACCTATCACCTAGTATCCTGGGTTCCTTCCTGGACAGATGCAGATCATTGCACCAGTATAGGCCTGTATCCCTCCAGGTGGATCCCCAGTCCCCAATGTCGCCAAAACCCTGAGCGCTGCTTCAGGTTTTCAACCATTGATTGAATTCCATGGTGCGGAGCACCCTAGCCTCATCCATGCCATAGACAGGCAGCACCTCCGAGAAGGTTACCGTGCATGCTACTTGTCTAAGGCCCCTCCCCAACTCCACAAACTCCTCCTGCACTGCTCTGATCCCTTTCCCAGCCAGGTCATTTGTTTCTAGGTGGACAATGATGTCCAGCTCCATTCCCCGTGAAGCTGCTTCTGTGATCCTGATGATTTGCTCCCCATCCCTCCAAGCCATGGCACCAGGCAGGCACCTTACCTCCCTCTCCCCCCCTCCCTCAGTTCTACCCTCCTAACAATTGAGTCCCCCACCAGGAGTTGTTTCCTTTCCCTGTGGGGTTCCATGCCACCCTCTGCTGGGTCTTCTTTGTGGAGGTTCCCAGTATCCTCCTTGGTCTCCACTGTGGGTGCCTCCATAGAGGAACCACACTCTGCCAGCATGGTGTATGTATTGTGGAGAGGTACAACTGGAGGGATGCACCTTCATTCCACCACCCTCACCCTCCCTGAGCCCACTGTGATCCAACCACTCCTCTTCCTTGGCAACCTCTGAGTTAACGACAGCAGGTTGGTGATCCCTGGGTGGGAGAAGGGGTAACTGGAATCCTAGCCAACTCAGTCTGGAGACGAGCAACCTCCTCCCTCAGCCCAGAGAGGTACCTGCAGATGGGACAACACCGCATCCTCCAGAACATCTCCTGGAAGACTGACACTCCACAGCCACTGCACTGCACCACTCCATTCATGTCTTATTTGTGGCTCCTCAACTGTTGTCTTGTATGCTGACTCTTTTGTCTCTCTGTTGACTTTTTCTTTTTTTTTTCTCCCTATTCTCCTATTGCCTCCATGCCTTTATGGCTCCTGCTCTTCCTGTTCTGGGACAGGAAGTTCCTTTATTCCTCGGTAGTCTTCTTCCTACTTGCTCAGAGTTCACACCTGCAGCAGCTGGGGGGGTAGGGAGAGCTACTCTTTTCCTTCTAGGATGGTGAGTCTTTTGTGCCTCTGTGATCACTCCCTTCCAGCTTCCAAACAGGAAGTTCCTGTTGTCAGTCAAATCCTGTGCCTATAAAAGTGGAACTAGCTAAGGGTAGGGTGCAGAAAGGAGAGAAGGAGGGCTATATAGTCCCAGTAGAAGAGCAGTAAAGTTCTAACAGCACCTCCTTCCTCCTGCTGTTCTCTACCAGAAGCTATCTAGGGTAGTTTTAAATCAAAACACCTGGCTTCCTGCAGCCTAAGCCACTCCTTCTAATTCACAACTGTTTTCTTCACCTAGCTAACTGCACACATAACAGTTCCCTTCACCCAACTCAGGCAAGCACACTAACTCTAGTTTTTTTAACCTAAATTGAAGGTCCCAGTGGTAGAGTTCTAGTTCTTAAGTCCCAGTAGAAGAGTAATAAAGTTTTAATATCACCTCCTTCCTCTTGCTGTTCTCTGCCTTAAACTATCTTGAGCAGTTTTGAATCCTAACACCTGACTTTCTACAGCCTTATCAACTCCTCTTAATTCACAGCTGTCTTCTTCACCTAGCTAACTGCACAGATAACAGTTCCCTTCACCCAAACTCAGACAAGCACACTAACTCTAGTTTTTTTTTACCCTAAATTGAAGGTCCCAGTAGTAGAGTTCTAGTTCTTAAGTCCCAGTAGAAGAGTAATAAAGTTTTAATATCACCTCCTTCCTCTTGCTGCTCTCTGCCACAAGTTATCTAGAACAGTTTTGAATCCAAGCACCTGGCTTTCTGCAGCTAAGCCACTCCTCCTAATTCACAGCACTCTTCATCATCTAGCTAACTGCACAGATAACAGCTTCCTTCACCCAACAAAGACAAACACGCTAACTCCTGCTTTTTTACACTAAATTGAAGGTCTCAGTAGTAGAGTTCTAGTTCTTAAGTACTAGTAGAAGTGTAGTAAAGTTCAAACAGCACCTCCTTCCTCTTGCTGCTCTCTGCCAGAGCTATCTAGGGCAGTTTTAAAGCCAAACACCTGGCTTCATGCAGCCTAAGCCACTCCTCCTAATTCACAGCTGTCTTCTTCATTAAGCTAACTCCACAGATAACAGTTCACTTCACCCAACTCAGACAAGCACACTGACTCTTGTTTTTTTTATTTTTTTACTCTAAGTTGAAGGTCCTAGTAGTAGAGTTCTACAGTACAAGTCACATTAATCTGTTTCTTCAATGAGTTTCTGTAGCACTTCTGACTGAGTTGCAATAAATGTTCCTGGATCCAGCACAAAGCTCTTCAAAAACAGTTTCTTAAAAGTTAAAACTCAAGACTTGCATCGCATTGTGACTGGACTGTAGATACATTCCAAATGATTTGCAAAAACATGTTATAAAGATTGCTCTTGAGCTGGTTAAGTATTGAAAAATTATGCAGTATGAGTTGCCAGTGCATTGCCAACTATGAAAAACAATGCTAAACCAAATCATTGGTGGAACAGTTTAATGTGACTTGTACTGTAGTTCTTAAGTCCCAGTAGAAGAGTAGTAAAATTCTGACAGCACCTCCTTCCTCTTACTGTTCTTTGCCAGAAGCTATCTAGGGTTAAATCCAAACACCTGGTTTCCTGCTGCCTAAGCCATCCCCCTTATTCACAGCTCTCTTATTCACCTAATTGCACAGATAACAGTTTCCTTCACCCAACTTAGTTAAGCACACTAACACTTGTTTTTTTTATCCTAAATTGAATGTTCCAGTAGTAGAGTTCTAGTTCTTAAGTCCCAGAAGAAGAGTAGTAAAGTTTTAACAGCACCTCCTTCCTCTTGCTGCTCTCTGCCAGAAGCTATCTATGGCAGTTTTAAATTGAAACACCTGGCTTCCTGCTGCTTAAGCCACCCCCCTAATTCATAGCTGTCTTCTTCACCTAGTTAACTGCATAGATAACAGTTCCCTTCACCCAACTCAGACAAACACATTAACACTTGATTTTTTTTTGGTTTTGCTCTGAATTGAAGGTCCCAGTAGTAGAGTTCTAGTACTTAGGTCCCAATAGAAGAGCAGTAAAGTTCTAACAGCACCTCCTTCCTCTTGCTTCTCTCTGTCAGAAGCGATCTAGGGCAATTTTAAATCCAAACACCTGGCTTTCTGCTGCCTAAGCCACTTCACCTAATTCACAGCTCTCTTCTTCACCTAGCTAACTGCACAGATAACAGTTCCCTTCACCCAACTCAGACAAGCACACTAACTCTTGTCTTTTGATTGTTGTTACCCTAAATTGAAAGTCCCAGTGGTATAATGCTAGTTCTCAAGTCCCAGTAGAAGAGTAGTAAAGTTTTAACAGCATATCCTTTCTCTTGCTACTGTCTCTTAAGGGTGCTTACAATAGCTTGGCTGTTGGGAATGTTAGCAGCCTAAGATATATAGTAAAACAGATAACTACACATAAATCACAGTAAAGCTTCTAATCACACCACTCACTGCTGGATGCACATTCTCTCTGACAGAAGCTCCTGCACTGCTGAAGCCCTACCCTGAATGAAACCAGGACATTGCACATGCGGGAACTGGTCTGAAAACAACTCCGGGACAAGCAGACCATGATACAACAGTAAAACTATAAAATAAACATATTTTGAATTTATTAATTTGGAAGACTGAATCAGAGTGAGTTCTTAAACACCAAAGTCGATTGAAGGGAGCAAGGTAAAGGACTTTATGTCAGCTGCTCTTTAAAGGTTCAGTAAGCTACTGCATGTTCTTTCAGTGCACAAGGAACCTCCCATGCTGAATTGCATTGGTCCATCAGGCTGCTAACACTCTCACTAGCCAAACTATTGTAAGCACCCTTAACTTGCCAGCTGTAGTCTCTTGCTTAAGCTACAGACATATAGCAAGATTCACCAATGGCAGTACTTTCTTCTGCCTGCTGTTACTTTAACCTGCTGAGCCATGAGCACGCAATATAAAACAATCTCCAGTTCCATCTCTCTGAGATTGCGATCCTGGCAGCTCTAGGAATTTCAGGCATTTGAAACTTAAGGGAGCCATAAATTTGCCACCAGCAGCAACACTCCACTGAGTGGTGAAAATAGCAAGCCTGCACTGTCAGAGCATAGTTTCCTGTCCACAGTACCATCTAGACTGGAGGACTGGAACTGCTCATCTCCGGCACCTAGCAGCACAACATCAGCACCTAGTGGCTGGCCTGCATAATTGCAGCCAAATCAGTGCAACTCAGTGCAGAATAGCACATCTGAGCACAGTGAGATCCTCAGAATTTCTACTCACATGGCACAACTTGGATGTGCACCAGAATTTGACAAATCAAAAGAGGTCTTTGATTCTTACTTGGAATGCTTTGAAAGCTGGTTGGCAGTGAACAAAGTTGCTGCTGACAAAAAAGATGAATGCCTTCCTGGCAGTTTTGTGACTTATAGTGTATGGACTCCTCAAGAGTCTTACTGTACCTGTCAAGTTGGCAGATGTGCCTTATTCCTTACTCAACAAGATGCTTTCATGGCATTTAAAACCCAAGCTGATTCTCATTGAAGAATACTTCAGGTCTCATCATCAGAACCAAGTGGAAGGGGAAGCTCTTGCTGACTACATTATTGCTTTCAAACATCTGACAGGCACCTGTGAGTTTGGCCAGTTTCTGGATGATGCCCTATACGATTAATTTGTCTGCAGTCTGAGAGAAGAGGGCTATCATAAAAGCTTGTTGTCAGAAAAGCCCTTAACTTTCAAGTCAGCCTATGATATTGCACTTGCTTTGGAGTTCTCTTGGAAGGATACCAGGGAGTTAGCGGGGCATTCTGAAGCACACAGAAGTGGAGTTAATAAGGGTGCCTGTACACCAGAATCCAAGGGACATTCCACACCATGAAGTAGTGCACCACCTATTTATCAGTAACGCCAAACATTTAGGAAGCTAGTACCACAGGGCAACTATACAAGGTTGAAATAACTGTGTTACAGATGTGGAGGTAACCACCAGCAAAGCACATGCTGATTTAGTCATAAGAAATACCACAGCTGTAGAAAAGTGGGTCACATACAGAAAGTGTGCAAGACTGCAGCACAGACTGCTCATGCACAGTATGTTACAGATGCCACTCCAGCTACCCAACCAGAAGATGAGACATTGCCACCGTTCATGGTCTATGCAACACAAGCCAATGGAGAGGGAATTTGCCTCCAAATTGAGTTGGCAGGAAAACTCTTTAGTATGCTGCTAGGCACCAGAGCATCAGTATCTGTTCTGCCAGTGCACATCTACAGTGAGAAACGTCAGAACTGCCCACTGCAACAATTGCATATTCAGCTTTTCTCTTACACTGGAGACTAAATTCCTGTGCTAGAGGAGAGTCATACAGTATATCAGTCAGCTTCTAGGGAGGCATGTGAACATTGCCTCTGGTGGTGGTGCGTGGAGTAAGACCCGCATTGCTAGGAAGAAACTGGCTCAGGAAGTTAAAGTTGAAATGGGAAAAGATCTTCAGCTTAAATATCACCACCAGGGCACCACAAAATGCACTACAGAAAGTATTGGACAGACACAGTCCTATTTTCTAGGTTGGTTATGGTGCAATCTGGGATTTTAAGGCAAAGATCTGCGTACAGCTGGGAGCCACTCCAATTTTCCACAAGCCTCGGCTATTACCTCGTGCTCTATGGGAAGTGGTGAAGAAGGAATTGGACCATCTTGAAAGCCATGGTATCATGTCATGAGTAGAGAGGACTGACTGGGATGCCCCAATCTTTGTGGTACCAAAACAAGACATAGCAGTGAGGCTATGTGTTGGCTACAAGGTTACAGTGAACCACTGTATTCAGTCAGATCCATACCCCTTACCCAATGTGAAGGACTTGTTTGCCAGTCTAGCAGATTGAAAATTCTTTAGAAAGTTGGATTTGTCTTTTGCATATCAACAGTTTGAATTAGAACCAGAGTCAGAACCATATATAACCAGCAACACCCACAAGGGACTTTGCCAATATCATTTCTTGGCCTATGGGGTGTCCACAGTGCCAACAGTTTTCCAGAACACAATGGAACACATACTGCACAGACTGGACTGTATAGTCTGCATTATAGACAATATTTTGGTAACAGCATCCACAGTGGAAGAGCATCTGACAATCCTGGACCAAGTTCTGTCCAGATTACAGAGGTATGGACTGAGAATGAAGCTACCAAAATGCCAAGTTCTGCAAAATTATTTTGAGTAACTAAGCTACTGGATTGATGCTCAAGGCCTACACCCAACAGACAGCTAAGTGGCTGCTATTGTCAAGGCACCTGTGCCAACATATGTGACAGATTTAAGATCATTCTTAAGAATTTTGAACAACTATGGATGGTTCCTAGCCCATTTATCTACATTGTTGCAACCACTCCAAGACTTGCTACAGAAAGAAGCTCAAAGAAATTGGTCACCACAGAGTGAGGAAGCATTTCATGCTTGCAAGCAATGTCTTCTAAATTGCTAGTGGTTAGTGCACTATGACCAAGCCAAATATCTGAGACTGGCATGCGAAGCATCCATATATGGCAGTGGTGCACAATATTTTTGGTGTGGGGCTGGACTGGGATCTGTGGTCAGTGTTGAGGGACACTGACTGAGGGCCAATTGCAACATCAATGGAGACATGACCAATGATAAATATTCTCTTTGTGAAAGAAAACAAATCATATGTATTTTTTTATTCTGTTTATTTGAATTGTGTTTAATTAAATGAACTTGTTTAAAAAATATTAAAATACTGCAGGTATAAAAAAGTCATCAAGTTGTCAATCATTTTTTCTTTCTGGTTATTTTTTCACAGATGAGTAGTTCCTGAAGTGCAGTCCTGAAAGAAGAAAAAACAAGCATTTATCAATGCCGAATGTTTGCTTGCTGGTATTAGCATTAGAAATGCAGGAGTTAGACAGATGCAGAATAGGAACGGCAGTGAAGTACTGAACTTCACATGAACCCCCACCTCCGTCCTGTAGAGATGGACAGGATTTGTGGTAAGTTTTTGGGTCGTCACCCATGACGGTCAAGCCATTTGACCTCACTCTATTCTGCAGACACAGACACATGTTGAGGTGTGCCTTAGGATGTTTGGCTTTACAGTCAACCCATTCCATAAGGACATACGTTGAAATGGGTGCAGCATAGGAGAATGGGGTGAAGTCTTGGGTGGAAGAGTCCAAGGTACACCTCGATGCCTGTTAGTGGCTGGGGGGTTGGGGTGGGTTGGCATGAGCAGTACAGTTGGCAATCCAAAGGCACATCCCAATGAGTGTCTGTCTGTACAGGGTAGGACATTATGGTTAGAAACCGTAATGCCTCAGGAGTTTGTTGATATTCACAGTACAAATTTTGAACATGGCCTTTTTGTGACCCCACCTCATGAAAGCATTTGGGACCTCTTGTCATGAACAGTGGCAGTGTGATTTTGTCAATGTGTCCTGAAAATTGACTTACAACAGTGACAGTGGCATTCTGCACCGCATGTACGAAAACACAGATCAGGCAGGATGTGAAGAATGACAGCTGTACCATCCATAGGGAGGTATGAAGAGATGGCAATGTTGAAAATGTGTAGTGGGAATATTAAAAATGCTTGCAGTTCTGAGCATACATGGAAACCACACAACGCATGCGTGTAACACAGTCATTTTATGGAGTTTCATCACCAGATTTTCAACATAGGCATTTAACGAGCTGTGGTCATGAACAGTGTCACTGTGATTTTGTTACTGTGTCCGAACACTGATTTGCCACAGCAACCACGGTATTCTATGCTTTAACTGCAAAACACATTTTGACCAGGATGTGAAAAATGACAGCTGTACTGTTCATAAGGAGGTGTGGAAAAATGGCAATGTTGAAAATCTAGAGTGAAAATATTACAAATGTGCAAAGTTATAAGCGTGCGTGGAAATTGTGCAATGCATGCTCGTAACACAGTCATTTTATGGAATTTCATCACAAAATTTTCAACATAGGCATTTTAGGACCTCTGCTAATGAACAGTGTCACTGTGATTTTTGTAATGTGTCCCAAACAGTGATTTACCACAACGACCGCACCATTCTGTGCTGGAAGTGCGTAAACACATTTCCACCAAGGTGTGAAAAGTGACAGCTGTACTGTTCATAAGGAGGTGTGTAAAAATGGCAATGTTGACAATCTGGAGTGAGAATATTGCAAATGTGCAAAGGTACGAGTGTGTGTAGAAACTGCACAATGCACACTCGTAACACACTCATTTTATGAACTTTTCTCACCAAATTTTCAACATAGACATTTTAGGACCTTTGCTAATGAACAGTGTCACTGTGATTTTCTTAATCTGTCAGAAACACTGATTTCACACACCGACTGTGACATTGTGCGCTACACGTGTGGAAACACATTTTGGGCAAGATGTGAAAAATAACAGCTGTACTGCTCATAAATAGGTGTGATAAAATGGCAATGTTGAAAATCTGGACTGCCAATATTAAAAATTAGTGCACTTACGAGCGTGCGTAGGAACTGCGCAACGCACGCTTTTAAAACAGTCATTTTTAGGAATGTTTTCACCAAATTTGGAACATAGGCTTTTTGAGAGCCCTCCTCATGAACACTGGCACTTTTGTTTCATTAATCCATCCCAAAAGGTGATTCCATGCAGTGACCATGAAATCACCCTTCAGGCCTGATTAACACCATGACAGTAACAGAATTCATGAGGAGGGATCCCAAAAACCCCATGTTGAAAATTTGGTGCCAAAATTCCAAAAAATGCCTGAGATATGCAACAAAGTTGTAAAAACCTTATCTATCCCATTATACAGCTTACCAGCATTTTCTCAGTTTGCGGTTGGCTTTGAAGAGTGCAGACATGTTCCCGGTCCACTGAAGATCATTGCACCAGACTCCAGAGGTAAGTATGGGGTGAGTGGGGGTGTGGGGAGACAGGGTGTGGAGAGGGTGGGTGCAGGTTGTGGGAGGGGGGCCCCCCGGAGACCACGAGGTACCGTTTTCTGCTTTTCAGGTGCAAACAAAATTAAAAAAAAGACAATGCTGGACGTTTTTTTCATTTGCAGGCATTTGGCACGCTGGGGTGGGCTCCAAGCATTCCATGGGAGTCTTTTAGCAGGACCAACTTTAGCCGATGGGGGATTGGGCACCCCCATCCACACACAAGGAAATGGGGGGGTGCATTATGCTGACAGGGATTGGGCTTCCCCATCGGTACACAAGAATGAGGGGGTGCGCTATCATGCTGGTGGGGATTGGGCACCCCCATCAGCACACAAGAAAATGGGGGGGAGGCATCATGCCGATGGGGAGTGGGCTCCACCATCAGCAGACAACAAAACAGGGGGGTTACAGCATGCTGACGGGGAGTGGGCTCCCCCTTTGGCAGACAAAGACCGTTGGGGGGAACATGCTGGGAACTGGGGCCACAGTAATATTGTTTGTAAATGGGCATCAACTCGTCGCCATGTTCACAAACAATATTACAGCAGCAACTTTCCACCCAGCAATGACGGGTTGCTCCCTCATTGCAGCCAATCGCTGATGCTGCAATGACGAGGGGGCCAGCGATTGCTGTGGCAAAAATGTTACAACTTGATGCAGTTTCTGGAAGCCAGTGTCATCAGCACACTGTGCCTCCTTTGGTGCACCATGGCCAAGCCCCAAAATGCTGTGCCTCCCTTGGCTGCTACACTGCCGCGCCTCCCTAACCCGCTTCTCTCCTAAGCTGTCATATAATGTTTCTTGCGCATGTGCAAGCAAACATAGAAATGAGTGTACTTATGATGCTACTTATCAGCTACACATCATTAAAGTTACATTTGTCTCCATAACTGATACTGTTGCAAAACATCAACTACAACAGCAAAATGGTCCTGACAAGTCAAAAGAGCCAGTACAGATTTTCCATCCTGGGGAGAGGGTGATGACTCAAGACTGTAGACATCCCATGAATTCATGGATTCCTGGGATGGAGACTGAAACAAGTGGACCATTGACCTATGCAGTTTGTGTTGGACATTGACTTGTTCACATACATGTTCCACTGGACCTGGTACCAAATAATAATACAATGCCTGTTTCATCAGCAGCAGTTATTCCAGACCACAGATATCCCATGAGGCACCAAACACCACCACAAAGACTTGATCTTTAAATCATGTACTGAACCAGTACCTCTCCGCAACTGGACTTTTACCTGTACTGTTAGTTAGTGACAAGTTCTACCCAATGGGGCAGAATAATCCTCTGAACTTGTTTCTGGGTACCGAATAGTGTATTCTGGCCTGGACATTAGGAAATGTTACTGTTGAAGTATTTTAGACTAGTTTCTGTCTAAGAGGGAGGAGTGTAATATATACATATAAAATACAAAATCACACATGCCCCCACAATGCAAAGCATCATGGGCTGCATATGCAAATCACCACAGAATGTTATGCTGGTCCAACTTTAAGCAGAATTGCATGGTGCCAAAAGGCCTCTCACACAGTTTGCAAAGGGTGCTAACAGAAGACATAGACACGTGTTTCATCCTACCAGGACTCATCAGTATGCCTCGTCTGTTTGACACCCCAGTGGAATGGACCAGCTACCCTTAAGGCAGTGTGCCTTGGATATATTGTGGTGAACCCATTAAAATAAAAAAAACTATTTAAAAGACAAAGAACCTCTGTGTGCAAACACTGAGGCAAGGGTTACCCCAAAGGGCATTTGGCTGGGAAGCCAAGTTTCAAGAAAATACAAAATCACACATGCCCCCACAATGCAAAGCATCATGGGCTGCATATGCAAATCACCACAGAATGTTATGCTGGTCCAACTTTAAGCAGAATTGCATGGTGCCGAAAGGCCTCTCACACAGTTTGCAAAGGGTGCTAACAGAAGACATAGACACGTGTTTCATCCTACCAGGACTCATCAGTATGCCTCGTCTGTTTGACACCCCAGTGGAATGGACCAGCTACCCTTAAGGCAGTGTGCCTTGGATATATTGTGGTGAACCCATTAAAATAAAAAACTATTTAAAGACAAAGAACCTCTGTGTGCAAACACTGAGGCAAGTTACCCAAAGGGTATTTGGCTGGGAAGCCAAGTTTCAAGAAAATACAAAATCACACATGCCCCCACAATGCAAAGCATCATGGGCTGCATATGCAAATCACCACAGAATGTTATGCTGGTCCAACTTTAAGCAGAATTGCATGGTGCGAAAGGCCTCTCACACAGTTTGCAAAGGGTGCTAACAGAAGACATAGACACGTGTTTCATCCTACCAGGACTCATCAGTATGCCTCTGCCTGTTTGACACCCCAGTGGAATGGACCAGCTACCCTTAAGGCAGTGTGCCTTGGATATATTGTGTGAACCCATTAAAATAAAAACTATTTAAAGACAAAGAACCTCTGTGTGCAAACACTGAGGCAAGGGTTACCCAAAGGGTATTTGGCTGGGAAGCCAAGTTTCAAGAAAATACAAATCACACATGCCCCCACAATGCAAAGCATCATGGGCTGCATGCAAATCACCACAGAATGTTATGCTGGTCCAACTTTAAGCAGAATTGCATGGTGCCGAAGGCCTCTCACACAGTTTGCAAAGGTGCTAACAGAAGACATAGACACGTGTTTCATCCTACCAGGACTCATCAGTATGCCTCATCTGTTTGACACCCCAGTGGAATGGACCAGCTACCCTTAAGGCAGTGTGCCTTGGATATATTATTGTGAACCCATTAAAATAAAAAAACTATTTAAAGACAAAAGAACCTCTGTGTGCAAACACTGAGGCAAGGAGTTACCCAAAGGTATTTGGCTGGGAAGCCAAGTTTCAAGAAAATACAAAATCACACATGCCCCACACTGCAAAAGCATCATGGGCTGCATATGCAAATCACCACAGAATGTTATGCTGGTCCAACTTTAAGCAGAATTGCATGGTGCGAAGGCCTCTCACACAGTTTGCAAAGGGTGCTAACAGAAGACATAGACACATGTTTCATCCTACCAGGACTCATCAGTATGCCTCGTCTGTTTGACACCCCAGTGGAATGGACCAGCTACCCTTAAGGCAGTGTGCCTTGGATATATTGTGGTGAACCCATTAAAATAAAAACTATTTAAAGACAAAAGAACCTCTGTGTGCAAACACTGAGGCAAAGGAGTTACCCAAAGGGTATTTGGCTGGGAAGCCAAGTTTCAAGAAAATACAAAATCACACATGCCCCCACAATGCAAAGCATCATGGGCTACATATGCAAATCACCACAGAATGTTATGCTGGTCCAACTTTAAGCAGAATTGCATGGTGCCGAAGGCCCTCTCACACAGTTTGCAAAGGGTGCTAACAGAAGACATGAACCGTGTTTCATCCTACCAGGACTCATCAGTATGCCTCGTCTGTTTGACACCCCAGTGGAATGGACCAGCTACCCTTAAGGCAGTGTGCCTTGGATATATTATGGTAGTTTAAAATAAAAGTATTTTAAACTATATTTTTATTTTAATGGGTTCACCACAATATATCCAAGGCACACTGCCTTTAGGGTAGCTGGTCCATTCCATTGGGGTGTCAAACAGACGAGGCATACTTGATGGGTCCTGTAGGATGAACACGTGTCTATGTCTTCTGTTAGCACTCTTTGCAAACTGTGTGAGAGGCTTTTCGCACCATGCAATTCTGCTTAAAGTTGGACCAGCATAACATTCTGTGGTGATTTGTATATGCAGCCCATGATGCTTTTGCATTGTGGGGCATGTGTGATTTTGTATTTTCTTGAAACTTGGCTTCCCAGCCAAATACCCTTTGGGTAATTCCTTGCCTCAGTGTTTGCACACAGAGGTTCTTTTGTCTTTAAATAGTTTTTTTATTTTAATGGTTCACTACAATATATCCAAGGCACACTGCCTTAAGTGGTAGCTGGTCCATTCCACTGGGGTGTCAAACAGACGAGGCATACTGATGAGTCCTGGTAGGATGAAACACGTGTCTATGTCTTCTGTTAGCACCCTTTGCAACTGTGTGAGAGGGCCTTCGCACCATGCAATTTCTGCTTTCTTAAAGTTGGACCAGCATAACATTCTGTGGTGATTTGCATATGCAGCCCATGATGCTTTGCATTGTGGGGGCATGTGTGATTTTGTATTTTCTTGAAACTTGGCTTCCCAGCCAAATACCCTTTGGGGTAACCCTTGCCTCAGTGTTTGCACACAGAGGTTCTTTGTCTCTTATATATACATATAGATATCTATGTATATTGTAATACTAGCAGTAGTAATAGAAGTAGATTTATTTGTTTGGGGCACCCTTCTCCAAAGGCTCAGGGTGCCCTTACACCAAGATTACAAATAAATACATACATAAATAAACAGGACAGGGAATAATAATGAAAAATATATAATCAGTAAAATCTCCCATATAATTAAAACAAACAGACCTATTCAAATACTTAAAAATCAGCCCACTGCAGACTCCAAAGGCTTGCATGAACAAGAACGTTTTGAGTTGATGTTTTCAAATTTCAGCAGACGGTTCCTCCCGGAGATGCCCTGGCTCCTAGTTCCATAGTGCCGGGGTGGCTACCTCAAATGCTTGGTCCCCAGAAATCTTCAGCTTTGCTAAGGGGATCTCCAGGATTGCTCCAATAGCTGAGCTGAGGGGGAGAGATGTGATATAGAGATGCAGGAGATCCTTTGGGTAACCTGGACCCAATCTGTGTAGGGCCTTGTAGGTCAGAAGACCTATCTTGAAAGGGATGTGCCAACACACTGGCAGGCAGTATATTTCATGCAGCACTGGGGTGAAACGACTGAATCTAGAGTGACTAGTCAACACCTGTGCTGCTGCATTCTGCAGCAGCTGTAAGCACTGCAGCGCACCACCTCCGACTCTGAGGTAGAGGGTGTTACATTAGTCGAGCCTCAAGGTCATGAAAGCATGGACCAGCATGGCCAGGTGTTCAGGCAGGACAAACGACTTGATGTGGGTGATGTTCCAGAGATGATAAAATCTGGTCCTGACATCTGCTGACACCTGAGAATCAAATGTCAGCTCACTGTCAAACACAATGCCCAGATTCTTCACTCTCAATGAAACCTCCAGTTCAGTCAGGCCTATAAAAAGGCCTAGTCTATCACCGGAGACTTCAAGCCCAATCCTTTGACCCAGCTCTACCATTAGTACCTCTGTCTTCTCAGGGTTTAGTTCCAGCCAGTTCGACAATGTCCAAGCCTGGATCTTGGCCAAGCACTTATTCAGCACATTGACAGTGTCAGGTCTACCAGTGTGATAGACATGTAGAGCTGAGCATCATTAGCATAATAATGAAAGCTCAGCTCATACCATCTTATGACTTCATCCAGGGACAGCATATACACTGCGAACAACATGGGGAGAGGACAGAGCCTTGGAGAACTCCACAGGTCAGGACTCTCTGGCTTGAGAAACATTCTTCCAACACTACCCTCTGAGTCCTGTCCTGGAGAAAGGACTCAAGCCAGCTGATGACCTTGCTGGTGAGTTCTACGTACTCCCTCAACCTGTCCAACAATACCCCATGGTCCACAATGTCGAACGCTGAAGATAGATCAAGGAGGACAAGAGATGTATGCTCTCCCCAATCCCTCGCCCTGAGCAGATCATTCAACACCCTGACCAATGCTGTTTATGTGCTATGAAAAGCCCTAAATCCAGGCTGGAAAAGTTAGTAAATTTGGAAGTCTATGAGATGATCCTCTAGCTATTCTGCTACCACCTTCTCAAGAACCTTCCACAAAAAGGGAAGATTTGTGATAGGCCAGTAACTTGCCAGAACGGCGGGGTCCAATGATGTTTTTTGCAGGAGGGGCTTAACCAGAGCCTGTCTTAAAGACTCCAGAAAACCCCGGGATGATAAAGAACTCCTGACAATTGCAGCAAAGACCAGGCCCAGGACTTTGACCCAGCCAACTAGTAGCCTTGTTGGGCCCAGGTCCAAGTCACAGAATGTTGGTTTCAGCCTGAGGATTATCCTACAGACCTCCTGTACCATAACAGGCCAGAATTCACCCCAGGGTGACCAACTGCAGTCACTCTAACAAGGCACACCACTGTTGGAGGATTGAATTCTGCTTTGAGCAATCCCTGACTCACAGAGGACACTCTGACTCAGAAGAATTGTGCTAACTCCTCACATTTGTGAGTAGAAAAGGCTCTAACAGGTTCCAGACAGGCCAGATGTAGTAGCCTGTCTACAACCCGGAAGAGCTGAGCCAGTCAATTCCTCCAAGCTGCAATTGTCCTAGACATAAAAACTGCCCTTTTCTGGACTATTGCATTCTGATACTCATTGTATTGAGTCATCAGAACCACCTTATCCTCCCAGGATCCAGTCTTCCTCCACTGCCTCTCCAACCTCTGCCCTCTTGTCTGTAACTTCCTTAGCTCCTCATCGAACCATGGGGAACCAAGATGTGAGACAAGAGGGCATACACAGATCAGCATTAGACAATAGAGGTCCTCAGTAACAGCACTATTATAGGCCATCACTGCCTCCCCCAGACCACTAGTGCAAGCCTCCAACACAGACAAAATGTCCAGCTCCACCAGCAGTCCCTCAGAGTGAACATGTCTCAAAGGACAGAACTGGACCATTTTTACAGGGGATGGGACATTCAGAGGGGTTTTAAAGCTGAACCTGATGGTGCAATGATCGGACCAAATGACCCAATCAATCTTGAAGGTGTAAATTTCAAACCCCAGAAAGAACACCAGATCGAGTGCATGGCTAGATTGGTGGGTCCCAGATGTGGAGTACAAGGTCAGGCCCAGAGCCTCCATATTGAGTAGGAGATCTCTGGCCCCAGTCCCAGGTGTTGAAGTCACCAAGAATAATCCATCTAGATGACTCCAACACCCTTTTGGCCACAAAGGACATCAACTCCTGTAAGAAGCCCCAGTCCCACCCAGATGGATGATAGACCAGGAGCACTCTAAACTCAATGCTGAGACACCCCACCCTGCACCGCCATGCACTCAGAATAACTGGTGTCCCCAACTAGGTCCAGCTCCAACCTAAAAAAGATCACACACCCCCACGGTCCTTCCTCAGGCAGTGCACAACAGAGTACCTGGCTGCCTTGAGCACTGCCAGAGGTATTCTCCAGCCAGATCTCTGTAATGCAAGCCAGATCGATGGACTCAGCAAGACCAGCCATTATAGCAGTCCTGTTAGCCATTGACCTGGCATTGCAAAGCACCACCCAAAGGGACGAAAGGTTGGGGTCGGTGTGACTCTTGGACAGCTGCTTCTGATTGTAATGTTTGGACAGCTGGTTCTGATTACAGTATGATTTTTTGTAAAATAAAAATATAGTGTGATTGTCTGTCATGAGAAAGGCTGTACTCCTGCATGACCCCCCCAGATTTCACTTCAAAGGGCAGGATATGTTAACAGCAGATCTCTGTAAGGTGATTAACTTGCAAAAAACTCACACTTTATAGCCTTATTTAGGATCTGGGTTGTTTGAAGTTAAGAACTAAAATATCCATTTTATGACGTCCTCAGGAAAGGCAGTTAATTTCAACTGGAGCTGGAAAAACTATGTTACAGCTAGGTGAGAAATCTGCCGAGTTGAAAAAGCTCTTTGATGTCTTTGTGAAAGCAGAAAAGTGCTCCTGGATGAAAGAAGACACTGGAAATTCACAGACTTGATTGGGAAGTCATGTGGGGAAATGAGTTTTGTTGATGTCACCTATTTAATTTACCTTCTGAAATATATGACATCCTGATTGTATAATTTTTAATAAACAGAGGAGGAGCTGGGTGACATCATGGAGAAGGCAGGTTCAAGACAGATTTAATTATACTGTGAGTGGCCTGTAGAGACACACACATGTTTGGACTCTGAAGCTACAACACCTTTCAGCACTGTTAGATTAGAAGAATACATTAGGTAGACAGGCCTAAATGTAATATTGGTAGGAATTTGCACTTTTAATCTTATTCTTTTAAAATATTGTATGGTTTTGTGATGTATTGTTTTGTATTTACATTTTGCTTATTTATCCATTTTTAAGTAAACATCTCATTTTAGAGACTACTTGGTGTGCCTTTAAAATTCTTTCTTTGACAAGTGAAGCATATATGGTTACAGTGACACTGTGCATAGCTTAATGGTAATACCAAACTGGAAAAAGGTAAGAGTTTATTCTGAGGTCTTTAATACAGTTTTTAAGGGTTCATTTTGTACACCTGGTTAAGTGCCCGTAGGTGAAAGATATCTGGCATCCTCAGAAGAGCAGAATTATCTGAACCTGTACATTGGGTACACTAGCAAGAGATTCACAGTTTGAATCCCTCCAAGAACTTCAGACCAAAGGTTGATTTGAACCCACAAAACAGACAGGAGGGTTACCCTGTTCTGTTAACTGTCCACAATACTGCACTCGGAGGTTGGCACTGTGGGACCCGAGGGCCTGACCTGCTGAGTGGGGTTGTGACAGATGGTTCATCAGTTACCTGTCTTCTCAGTCTGGAGGATACCCTTGGTATAGGGACAAGGCATTACGGACCTCACTTCTACTGTCTTCTTAACCCAGGGCATCTCCTGGTCCCCACAGAATGAATCGACTCCCCCCAGGCAATATCTTTGTTTCTCTCTTACCCTCTAATACCACTCCTCAGAATATCCAACTCTACACCTCCACCGTACTGCACCATTAAGCAGTTACAGGCACATAAATCTCACAAAACGATTTATTTACTTTTCAGGGCCTGGTTGGGGCTGTGTTTGCAGGGCAGCAAAAAGATAAAGAAATAAATATTTGACTTACCTATCCAGATTAGAGAGACAGAAAGACTATGGGGAGGGGGGGTTAACAGCCCAGCACCATAATAGAGAGAAGGAAACAACAGCAGGGGTCCCTACAGCAATCCAGCAACACAGACATCCTTTGACAGGACCGCAGAAAAATGTTTGGGTTGTTTCCATTCATTTTCCTACAATGGGGATGAAACTAATACCTATGACTATCGCAGAGGCAGTGACACAAACAGGATTTATTCTTTTCTTTGGGGGGGCAAATACTCTTTTATGGGCACCCCCAACAAAACAAAACAGGTTTTATAAACCCAGAGTAGCATAACTTAAGAAAATATTTTTGGGGGGGTTGCTACTTATTTGTTGGGAAGACACACTGAGGTGAATCCTGTTACCAGGTGTAATTTAGGAGCACAGGGAGATTAGTGACATGCTGTGGATTACGTAGTATGCAAGTGGTAGTGTAGGGATTTGCGCCCACATCTGTTCAGACTCCAGAATCGCAGCCTACTGCCCTAACCTCTAGGCTGCATTGCCTTCTACTGTATAACAGTGACTATGTCACTTTAAAGAGATAGTGTACTGATGTAGATATACAGAATTCCTGATCATATCCCCAGGTGTTCAGTTGCCTATGCAATATTTGTTTTGTACTTATCTAGTTGTTTTACAAAGTGTTTATTAGTTTTAATATTTTATTACACTTCCCTGTCTCTGTTCATCCCAGCCATTCACAATAAAGTACTGTATTGTAATTTACGTCCTGGGAGGAATTGTATCAGTCAACTGCTGATATCTCCAGCTAAGAGAGAAGCCTATCTGACATGGGAGTGTGCCTGACACTGAGTTTTCTTCTGTCAGATATTGTAAAAAGTCATCCTTGTTTGTGTGTGTGTGTGTATGTGTGTGAGTGTTTGGGGGGGGAGGGGGGAGTCTGCCCAGACTTTATAAGGAAAACGGCTAATGTGGTGGTAGACTAGAGTATGTAAGGTTGTAAAAACAATATGTAATATGCAACAGGCATGCAATTACAGTAGTCAATGTTTGCCGTTTTGGGTACAGGCTTGTAAAATAACATGTTAATCGTAATCCCTTCTCTAATGAAAGTGTACACTCAATGCTTCTCTCCTTATAAGGCTCCCCGAAGTCACTGCTGTTGCTGCAATAGACTTATATTAAAATCTCAGTTCCCAAGATACACGCTACCCAACTTGGTCACCATACTGCAAGCCCTGATGAATGCTTGCACATTTTATATATTTCACAGCTGAGAGGAAATATGTGATGGTATGAACCAATGAAATTAATTATGAAAAGCATAACAACAAGTAAGAAAGTAAAAACTGACTGGATATAGGAAAAGTGTTAGAATTCAATTGGGGATTGCTGTCATGGTGCAGGTCACACCGAGGTTCTTGAGTGGCGAGTCATTAAAGGCTCCTTCCCAGTCAAGAGTGATGACAGTGTGTGGTGTCCCAGCTCACCAGACCAGTATCTGTACTGTTACCTTCCAATGTTCAAGGTCTACAGTCCAATCCTGTCTCCATGAGACGCAGCACCTCGTTTCTGTGGACGTCTCGGAGAGACGGCATTATCCATAAGAGCAAGGCAACTCCAATTACAAATAATGACAGGAAATAAAGAGATTAAAAGGACGTCAGGTAGTACGGACGTATAATAACAAGGCTAAAGAGGTAAACCCATATGGGTATATTCAAACATCACAGAATTACAGGCAATAGCATGCCCCCTTTGCAATTTGAAGGGGTATGATTGGAATTATTTAGCAGCTTAACTTTTCTTTTTTGGTCAGTGGTTCAAATAAGTAACGAAGTGTACCAGTTTCTTTGAGACTGATAACTTCTTTGGCTCACTTTGTCAGACTTAGTTCAAAATTTCAAATCAAGATTAAAAGAGAGACAGCATGTAAATAAATCCTACTCAAACCACCTGTAAATCAAAGGAATACACAGATTGTTAAAAATATACCTGCAACAACAAAACATTAATAAAGTGACTTGTTTTTAAATTCTCAGTTAGTGTGCACTTGTTGTCAGCTTTCCTCCCACAAGGACACTCACTCTGCAGCTGCCTGGTGGGCATGACAAGCAGTCCTTGCCAGAGCCCTGATAAAAATGACAAAGGTTTTTTTTTTTGGGGGGGGGGAGTTAACACTAGTGATAAAACTACTACATCCTTCCCTTAAAGGAAACTGGTATTCTGCTCTTGCTTAAATGAAAGATAACGACATGAAACCCCCTTTTAAATGTTTCTATCTGTATGCCTTTGCTTGAAACTGTACCTCTTTGCAATCTGCTTGCTAGGTATACAAACAATACATGGTTTTTAGAGTGTCCGTAAGTTGCAATTTATTTAGGAAGTAAAGGGAGTCCTTCTTCAGAAAGGTTTGGGGGAAAAATAAAATGTGCGAATACATAAATGTTTATATATAATTCTTTAAGTGCATGACTGTCTTGAAATTCAGATGTTTTAAGAATCCTCAGTCTTGTCAGCACCAACTATAACTATTTTTAGGGTTACCACCTGTCTGTTTTTTTACCTGGTGATCAGGTTTTCAGGGTCCCTATCAGATAATCTGGTTTTGCTCAGTGCTGGTCAGGTTTTTGAGTCATTTTGAGTGCTCACGTACTTTTCAAACATATTTTGTCATGTTAATTGTTTCAGCTACATGTCCGGGTTACAAACAGGTTCTGTTACTATTATAGCCCTTTGTTTGTGAAAGCAGTCAACCTGGGAGGTGTAAAGTATGGCCATCAACACCACTGGCACTTATTTGACCTAATCTTTTTCACTGCATCTTAAAGTAGCACAGCAGCAAAGCTGCCCCATCTTTTGTAACAGTAACAGAGCCAGTTGTCCTCCACTTTCATTTGCTGGTAAACATTTTCATCGCTAACAGAATTTAGGCATTTAAAATGTTTTAAATTATTTTTTTTTCTCAAGAAAAAAGTATGGTCACTTCCTTGACTTTGAAATAGTACTGTGGATATGAAAAAGAAATGGAGCCAGAAAAAGAAAGTGCACATTACAGGAAACAATTTCTTTATTTTGTATTAATATATACCATGTGTACTGCTGTATGCTATTCATAGTATTTCCCTTGTCTCCCCCCAGATCATATATGTAAATGAGATTTATTTTATCTCTGTATGTTTATTTGGTAAACCAATGTCAATAAATAAATACATAAATAAATAACTACGAATAACCTAGTAAAGTAACTAACAGTTACAGCACAGTATTTTAGCATTTTTGTTGAACTGCTGCTTTAATTGCTGTCTTTTATTGATATAACAAATGGCTTCTAGGAGGAGCAATGCATGATGAGTAATGAAAAGGGGTGGGGCTGGGGGCGGAGCTTGGGATCTAGTTTTTGCCTCATCCAAAGGTGGCAATCCTAACTGTTTTGCAGGAAACTGTAAACATTTCTTTTCAAGCTACATTTATACTGGTGGCATGTACTAGCAATACAACTGCCAAGAATAGGCCTGGCCAATGATCTTTTTCCACCTTGGTCTCTCACTTCCAACTCATTAAGCTGTGGTCATTTAAGTCTCATTATTTCAACCCCAAACCCTATATAAAAAGTTTAGAATAATTAAAAAAAAGACTTATAATCCTTTAAAAACTCTTTGTAATTTACTGTATCTCTGTGCAGTGATGTTAGACTCTCAACGCACATGCCTAGTAGCAGCAACATTATCTCTTGGACTGTAACAGAATACGAGACGTACACTTGGTTTGTCCACTACATACAGACCACTACAACATGACCCAGTGCTGAGTGGTGGACATGTGTGGTTCACTGGTGACCCACGATCACACACTGATGACCCACGATCACACTTCAGGCTTGGAACCTCACTGGTGGAGGCCAGAAAAAAAGGGCACTCTTCTTTGGTGGGGCAAAGTGCCACTGCTACATTATTGGCAGCAGGTATTAGCATTGTGGAGGGGCTACTGGTGGTGTGATTGACCACAAGTCGACAGGCACCCCCTCCACCCAATAGTCATGGTGCTTATCAGTGTGTCAGTGAGCAAAGAGAAAAAGCATCAGGAAAAAGCAGTACAGTGTAGTGGTTAAGAGCACTGAGCTATGAACCTGGAGAATTGGTCAATGCAGACATGCAATTTGTATTCCCAAACCAGATGGTTACATTTAAAAAGGTAGACTAAAGTATGAAATCTGCATACTTACTAAAAAAACAACCCTAGGTCAGACTCCCCCCTCCCCCCACCCAGTATTTGGAACCTTCTGTGCCTTGCTAAGAACCACCAAACACCAGAGGTGCAACTTGTCAGCCCTTCAAGGTCCCTTTCTACCACACATCTCAAGGTCATAGAACCTTTTTTTCCTATATAGGTGTTTTTCCTCCTGGGAGCCTGGCAAGCAGCTCTGGACTCTCCCTGTCAGGGGACTCAGTCTCTGGCCACACCGTTCCCCACCAGACACCCCCTAAGTTCCCCATGGGTCCTCCCCATGACATGACCAAGGCAAAGGGGCACCAACTCTCCCCCACCCCCAGAGCAAACTCCAGACATCAGGGGAGCCAGAGAGGGGCACTTGGTACAGCCATCATAGAACCTACCAGTTCAATTTTCCTGCAGTTTTCTCCCCGCCTCCTCCCCACCAATGACAGACATTGGTGATGTGCCTCCCTGCTTGCATCTCTCCCTGGCTGCCACCAGAAGGCGATCAATGAGCAGGACAGCAAGCCCTCCCTCCCCAAGAGAGGAGAGCAGTCCTCCATATGCTCAATCCTCTCTGTCCTCTGCTAACCCCCCGTGGCCCTGGCTCATTCCCAAACCTGGGTCGCCAGTGTGGTATCCAGCACCTCAACTCTTAGCACCACTAGGCCAGAAGTCAAGGATCCTTTAAGTCTTACACCCCCCACTGGCTCAACTCTCTTGGCAGTGATCTCCAGACAGAAGCAAAGCTTGGCCTCTTCAAACAGAGGCTAAGGCAGGACCTCACAGAACAATGTACCTGTGACTGCCTCTCTTAGATTTTGTCATAACAATCACCCACTATGTCCTCTAACTATCCAAAGACAGAAGGCAGGTGTCACTCTTACCTCACCTTCCCCCGACACACCTTGACAAAGCCTAGCCTGCCCGCCTTCTTTTTTCCTCAGCACTTATTCTAGCATCTTTGCTCTGTCTAATCTATTTGTGCTTCACATGTTTTAATGCTCGCACACTACAGCTAATTTTGAAATCTGTTGTAATTTATTTTACATGCTAACACCCAATTTTCCTGTGCATGAGCAAGTCATTTAAGTTCCCTGAACTCTCAGGATACACCTGGAAACAAACCTCAGCTTAGTGCGTCTTTTCTGTCCAAAAATCATAAAATAAAATATAGGGGGAAAAAAGAAGAAAAGTCAATCTAGGCTGCCTCAGATGATGTCTCTGTGTGCTCACTCTCCCACACCACTAGGCCCACATCAGAGGCAGCTTCACAGCTGTGTTTCCAGGACTAAAGAAGCAACTCCCACTCCTTTAGTGGCCTGGAGGAAAGGGGGCCACCAGGGTAAGGACAGACTCGTACCCTGCAAACTGGGTAGAAAACTAGGTGTCAGGTGGTGTGTGACATCAGTGGGAGTCCAATGGGCAGAGGGGCAGAGTCAATATGAGGAACAAAATAAGCAAGGAACCTGGGGGCCAAAGGCAGAAGGCAACAAATATATACATATTTTTTAAATTGTGAGAGCCTGGCATATATTACCAACTGTAATTTTTCTAACTTTTCCTAAATTAAACAGGCATAAAACATCTGATCTGTTAGAGGCTGTCCACAGAAGCAAATAAGCTGTGTGACCATGTATGTGCAACATTTATCACCTGTGATATACCACCATGAGTAATGAAGGTATGGAAGTGACAATCGAGTCTCTAGGGAGCAGCAGGTCTGGAGATACTGCGGATGCTCAGGGACAAATAAATGGCCATCCAGAGAAGGGGGAAGGTGCTTAAAGTTAAAAACAAAACTGCCATTACACCATACCTCTACATATTGACCCTCCTCAATGCACTGTAAGGAGAAATAATCATGAAGTGAGGGCAATGGCTTGACAACCAACAAGACCTGCCCAACTCTCATTTTATTTTTTCCAGGATTTGAGACCTCTGAATGTCTTTGCACTAAACAATCTTTATATTTTGCATGTTGCACAAACACGCTTTCTAGTAACAACATTGTATCACTTAAAACAACTAGGTAAAAAACACTCCAAGTCTAAGGTGTCTCATCCTTATACAGCAATTTATTGGTTTTTATACTTTATTCCAACTCAAAAATGCTCATTCTAGCACAGCCAATAATTTCCCATTTTCAGAAATGGCCACATCTGTTTGGCAAAATCTTAAAATGCATTTATTCCTGCACCCCCCTCCAAAAACTGAGGGCAAATCAGCATCTTTTGTGCAAAACATTTGTCTCAAAATAGGCCGGGGTGGGGTTTGAACAAAAAGCTGATGTAAAGTGGGGAAGTTTACATAATAAAGTGGTGCAATTAGTTTTCTCATGAAAAACTGGCTTCCTAAGAGCTGACTTAAAAATGACAAATTTAATTTTTTCCAACATTTTCTACTGAAAATGGAAAAAACATTGGCCCTATGTAGGTAACTCTGGGAAGCAACCAATTCAATAAATACAGTGTTTCTCACAGGCCAAACTGCTTTAGCTGAAAAAGAAAGTTTTAATTGAGGATTTTTATTTGGAGTTCAGTTAGTGTCGTTAGAGAGTGGCAACTCAGGATTACACCAGCAAGTATAATGACATCTGCGAAACCACTGGCTGACTTTATCATATATACTGTAAAATGAACATATGTCCTACTATTCAAACAGAACTTTGTATGTAGTTCACAATCAGACTGTGTGTTTATGTTTATGACGTAAGTGTGCAAATAACATCATTGTAGGAGAATATGGTATTTAAAATTTCATAACAAGGCTGTATGTTTATGTTTATGACTTAAGTGTACAATTAACATCACTGTAGGAGTCTATTATGTCAGTCACAGATGCTACTGTTTACAATTAGAATATTTCAACTGTTTATTTTGTACAGTTCCTAACTCATTATAGTTTTTATATAATTAAGTGGGCAATTGTATTTTTGCTATAATATGTATGTACTGTATGTATGTAACAACCCCTTTCTTCCAGCTGTGGGAGGTGGGCTGATTACAAAAATGCCAGAACACAGAACTTACTGACTGGTAAAGTCTCCTGACAGCCAGGGGGTGGAGTTTATAGTGCAGGTTGCGTGTTGGCGGAGAGTGTATCATAATGGCTATGATAGGAGGGTATAAGTAAGTCTTCTAGACACCCTTGCCTCAGGTCACTTGCTAGACTGCCTAAGCAAAAAGAGCCCCTCACAGCAATAGCTGTCTATGGATCCAGTCTGTGAGAATGACTGAGTTTGTTGTCCAGTCACCTGGTAGTGGTAGGCGAAGTGGGCTCAATCTGCTCCTCGAAGCAATTCGCGGAGCAAAGGCGGATCCATAGAGTGCTCCACAACGCAAAGCAGAGTACTTTGCGTTGTTATGAGGAACACAAAATCCATTAGAAACAATGACTTTGCATTACTCTGCCTTCCCAAGCCACAACTCTACCAATTTTAAGGTGAAGTGCATTGCAGGCAGCGCACTTTGCCTCACTACGCCTTGTTTTTGAGCTCCAAAGGTGAATTTTGCATTGATTCATGGGATTTGGGGTCACATGGGCTCTATATTGATTTGCACAGCCTCAGTTCAGGGTAGTATGAATAGGAAGGCGTAGGAGACAGTGTGCTCTGATAGCTGTCTGTGATAAGAATCTTGTAAAAGCTGTTCAGAAAGCATTTTTGCTTTTATTGGGGGGGATCCAACTTTAGTTCATCGATTGTAGGAAACCCTCCTGTGCTCACATCATCGAGCATTTTTGTTTTTGTGTGGATTTTGAATGTTAATTTACAACATTGACTGTATGTAGTGAAAGACAGAGAAAGTGTGCTTTCGGGGAGGGGCGTATCTGTGGTGTAGATAGATTTAAGTTGGAGAAATAGTGATTTCTTTGTTTTTTGGTTATATTTTTGTTATATAACTGACTGCATTAATGTACACATAGTAATATTGTCAGTAATAGTAGAAATTTTCTTGCTGTTTGTTGTGTGGATGTGGTGCAGCAGTTCATAAGTTCAGGTTGTTTAAAGCACAAATTTACAATATGTAACATGGCATAGTACTGAACTTTTGCATTTGCGGCACATTCCTCGTTCAGCATTGTACACTAACTGTTCTGTTTGTGAGTGTGTGTGCAGTGCTGTATGCATCAAATAATACACCTTTTATTGTGCCACAGACTAGTGTAATTGCAAGCACAGCAGTGTGAACCTGCTATCCACTGCAGCTGCCTGATTTTGTACTGCGATCGTGGTATCTGTTCATAGTTTTGCTGCTTGTAGTGCCGTAAAAATCAGCACTGTCTGTATTTTGGTGCCCCCCCCCACCCCCACGTTCAAAGGGTATTGTTTACCAGATTGGATTGTTTTTGTGACCTCATCAGCACCACTGGTTACTGAAGTTGTTTTAATTCCGTGACAATCTCAGAGTAGTTGCTCATCTGTTGCTGAAGCCACAGCTGTTTATTTGGCTTCACATCCAGCCAGCGTCACTCCAATCAGAGAGTGAACATATCAAAATTTGAATTTGGTTATAATATTTGTGGTTGATCCCCCAAAATGCCTGCAAAGAGACATGCTAGCAAAGCTGTTTCTCGCCATGGCAATGTTGGCAGTAAGATGGTCTGTGGGCATGGTAGGAGTACACAGACGCAGAAGTGCATTGCTGATGTGAGGAAAGGTATTTCTCCTGCAATGCTTTTACACCCCAATCAGTAGCTTCACTCACAGTTGGAGAAAATGATGTTTTCCCAGTCGGTGGTGTTAGTGTTACTGGTGTTAGTGGAGGTGGAAGTAGTATTAGTATTGTTGCGTCAAGTTCTAATTCTGACCAGTGTACCATTTCCAAAAATATTGAGTGTGAAGCAATGCAAGTGAGTGGCAGCATAGATGATGTCATACTCCCCAGTAACATCTGGATAACTGAACCTGAGGATTCTGATGATCATGTCAACGATAGCATACAATGTGATATTCCGTCCACCGTGGCACTTAACTTCACACATTTTCCATGCAGTGATTCACAGTGTGGTGAAAAAATATCAGGTGATGGTGGTGTAGATGCTGATGATAAATGTGATGATGATGATGTTGCTGTTGTTGCAACATGCAGTCCACATGCTAACATCCAAGCAGAAGATGTGGATGTGTGTGGCGTTGATGAATATGATGATGATGTAATTGACCTCAGTTGGGAACCAGAGAAAAATAAATTAAAAGTGGCTGTGTCTGAGTCTGTTTGCAGGAATCATCCCCCTGTAAAAACTCGTGATCTACCAGTTTTATTTATTGATGATGATGACCCAGTAATCAATATGATAGGTAGTCATGGTGGTCAGTTGCAGTCCAGCTGTGCAGTGCCCGAAACATCACATGCCCTTCCACTTCAGTGCTTAAAATAACAGACTTAAATACGCCACATCATCATGAACATGTTAAAAGCAGAGCATCACACTCCCTTGTTTGGGATTTTTTTGTTCAAGTTGCAAATGATGATTCAGTTGCAATCTGCCAGGGTTGCCATATTCATGTGAGTCGAGGTAAAAAGGGGACATCTGGGCACAGGAGGACAGCATATGCATCTTAAGAATAGGCACTTGGCACTGTGGATCCAGCACAAGCTGGCAGCTAATACCACAGAGGGGCATTCATCCGTGTCACTGGCAACCATAGCCAGCGTGTGATCCCCTTCCATGACTATAAAGCCCAGTAGGAAATTAAACATGTGCAGTAGTATGGTAGTAATAGCAGAGGATTACTACAGGCTTGATGAGGTGGAGGACCATAATGACTTTGAAATATTGTCCAGTGCTGGTGGGAGTAGCAGTTTTTGTGGTGGTGGTGGTGGTGAATGCAATATGTCTAGTGCAAGTGGTACATCAACCCCAGTTGGCAAATCTGGCAAAACAACGTCATTTCTGGGTTTGTCATCATCACCTGTGCAACCGTCTTCATCAAATGTCCACACTCCATGCCCTGCCAATGCCATTCATCACAGAGCACAACCATTTGTGATCAACACACCATGTGTAAAACGTTTAAGTCAGCCCAGGTTAGAGAGTGTTTTTGCGCATAAGCTGAAGTACCCCCCGAATTGTACAGTGTCAAGTGAATGCAATGCTGCTGTAGCAGAAAAGCTGGAAATTGATCTTTTGCCCTTCTCCTTTGTGGAGAATTCTGGGTTCCAGCGGTTTGCTGCATGTGCCTGTCCAAAATGGAAAGTCCTATCCAGGACATACTTTTCTACCTATGCTGTCCCCAAGTTGTTCCGCACTGTCCGACTCAGTAAGACATGCCCTTCAACATTCCTCCTTTCCATTCATCCATTTAAGTATGGATATGTGGACAAGTGGCAAAACAGTGGGAAGTTTATATCTGTGTATAGGTGCACACTGGGCGCAGGTTCCGGGGGTTGTTTGTGATGTTGATAGTGTGAATAATCAGTGCAGTAAGGTGGATTGTCATGGTAGCAATCTTCCTGGAATTCGATAGCATGCAACGATTGCTATGTGCAGTGTGACCTGTTCACACACTGGTGAGAACATGTTGGAGATGGCAATGACTGAAATTGACAGATGGCTAAACCCTCTGTCCCTGACAGCTGGGTTCATAGCAAGTGACAATGGGTCAAATGTGGTGAAATGCATCAGGAATGGTGTTTTTTTTTCGTGTTACATGCATGGCCCACTGTTTAAATCTTGTGGTCCAGGAGTTTCTGCAGCACTCTGAATTAAAGGAAATGCTGACCATTGCACGACATATCTGCTTTCACTTTTCAAGATCTGGAAAGGCCCGTGACCAACTGCGGCAGTAGCAGATACAAAACAGCCTGCCTCAGCATTGCTTGAAGCTGAAAGTTGTCACCCGATGGAATTCCACATTATACATGGCAGAGAGGTTGTATGAACAATACAAAGTCATCTCAGAATATCTTGTTATGCACACTAGCCATGACAGTTCCGGGACCTCCTTGTCTATGATGACTGAACAGTGGTGCCACATGAACTCTGTAATAACAATTTTACGGCCTTTTGAACATGCCACACAGGCAGTGAGTGGTGAGTCTGCCTTCATTAGCCAATCAATTCCACTGCTGTGGGTGCTGAGGCAGACATTGGTGAATACACAGCATCACCTTGATGTTGCCGGAGACGATGGTAGCAGTATGTTGCTGCAACACATGCTGACAGTATTCAACCAGAATCGTCACGTTGTGAGCATTCAGCATAGTGACAACTTTGCCATAGCAACAATGCTGGACCCACGATACAAATGTGGAATTGCATCAGTACTGGAGGGAGGGCCTGAACACGTAAAAAATATCGGTGGTCAACTGGTGCGCTTGGTTCATGGGGTACAGAAGTCACGTGCTAAGGTCAGCAAACCTCAGCAGCATAATCTGGCTGAAGGTGTACCTGGAGGACCATCAAGCATCTCCTGCAAGGGGAAGGGGACTGCATTTCCATGTGGTCTGACATCCAAAGTGGCCGGCATCAACTCACTTTGGGAGGCTTAGTCCCAAGTGGGTATTTGTGAAATAAATGATTTGGGGAACAGGATGATGCATCAACAATTGAACTTAGTGCAGCACAAGGAATGGTTAAGTCATATTTGTCTGAAAACAGGCATCTGACAATAAAGGAAGAACCTTTTTTGTACTGGAGTGGAAAGGTCAGTGAATGGCCACAGCTGACTGCAGTGGCACTGAAGTACCTCACATGCCCACCGTCCAGTGTAAGTGTTGAGAGGGTATTCAGCTCAGCAGGTGCAATAGTCAGGGATCGTCGGGCAAACCTGTCTCCTGCAAATGTTAGTTTGCTAACATTCATTAAAAAGAATGAGTGGCACATACCAGCACAGACTGCAACCTCAGTATTCATTCCCCGGCCTAGTCATGGTGGTCTTGCAGATGTGGAAATGGAGCATCCTGATGGCACCGGCAGTGGCGGCCTGAAACAGCCCACCACTGACGTAGATGACGACACAATGGAGAAAGAATTTCCCAGTGGTCAGACTTCAGACATCGATGACTGTGAGGGCAGTTTTCTTTATGAGGATGATGACGTGGTTAATGTTGCCAGGTTTTAACTTAAAGTTTTAAAAGACGGTGTTTCCCCCCCATGGACCACCACCAAAGGGACTGATGTTATCCAAGTCTGCCACCATGAGTCTGTCTGCCCCTGGACTACCACCACCGGGACTGATGTTATCCACTGCCACCATGAATATGTCTGCCCTCCCAGACCACCACCACTGGGACTGATGTTAACCAAGTCTGCCACTATGAGTCTGTCTGCCCCCTCGGACCACCACCACCAGGACAGATGTTATTCACTGCCACCACTGCCACCATGAGACTGTCAGCCCCCCCCCGGACCACCACCACTGGGACTGATGTTATGCACTGCCACCATAAGTCTGTCTGCCCCTCTGGATCACCACCACTGGGACTGATATTATCCACTGCCACCATGAGACTGTCTGTCCCCCTGGACCACCACCACTGGGACTGATGTTATCCAAGTCTGTCACCATGAGTCTGTCTGCCCCCCCAGACCACCACCACTGGCACTGATGTTATTCATTGCCACCATGAGTCTGTCTACCCCCTGGACCACCACCACCAGGACTGATATTATCCAAGTCTGCCACCATGAGTCTGTCCAAGTCTGCCATCATGAGTCTGTCTGCCCCCCCGGACCACCACCACTGGGACTGATGTTATCCACTGCCAGCACTGCCACCATGAGTCTGTCTACCCTCCGGACCTCCACCACCAGGACTGATGTTATCCAAGTCTGCCAACATGAGTCTGTCTGCCCCCCAGACCTCCACCACCGTGACTGATGTTATCCAAGTCTGCCAACATGAGTCTGTCTGCCCCCTAGACCACCACCACTGGGACTGAAGTTATCCACTGCCACCACTGCCACCATGAGACTGTCTGCCCCCCCCGGACCACCACCACTGGGACTGATGTTATCCAAGTCTGCCACCATGAGTCTGTCTGTCCCCCCAGACCACCACCACTGGGACTGATGTTATCCACTGCCACCATGAGTCTGTCTTCCCCCCTGGAACACCACCACCAGGACTGATGTTATCCACTGCCACCATGAGTCTGTCTGCCCCCCCGGACCACCATCACTGGGACTGATGTTATCCAAGTTTGCCACCATGAGTCTGTCTGCCCCCCCGGACCACCACCACCGGGACTGATGCTATCCATTGTCACCATGAGTCTGTCTGCCCCCCCGACCACCACCACCGGGACTGATGCTATCCAAGTCAGCCAACATGAGTCTGTCTGCCCCCTGGACCACCACCACTGGGACTGATGTTATCCACTGCCAGCACTGCCACCATGAGTCTGTCTTCCCCCAGACCTCCACCACTGGGACTGATGTTATCCAAGTCTGCCCACATCAGTCTGTCTGCCCCCTGGACCACCACCACCAGGACTGATGTTATCCACTGCCACCACTGCCACCATGAGACTTTCTGCCCACCCCGGACCACCACCACCGGGACTGATGTTATCCACTGTCACCATGAGTCTGTCTGCCTCCCGGACCTCCACCACCAGGACTGATGCTATCCAAGTCAGCCAACATGAGTCTGTCTGCCCCCTGGACCACCACCACCGGGACCGATGTTATCCACTGCCAGCACTGCCACCATGAGTCTGTCTGCCGCAGACCTCCACCACTGGGACTGATGTTATCCAAGTCTGCCAACATCAGTCTGTCTGCCCCCTGGACCACCACCACCAGGACTGATGTTATCCACTGCCACCACTGCCACCATGAGACTTTCTGCCCACCCTGGACCACCACCACCGGGACTGATGTTATCCAAGTCTTCCACCATGAGTCTGTCCAAGTCTGCCATCATGAGTCTGTCTGCCCCCAGGACCACCACCACTGGGACTGATGTTATCCAAGTCTGCCATCGTGAGTCTGTCTGCCCCGGGACCACCACCACTGGGACTTGATGTTATCCACTGCCACCATGAATCTGTCTGCCTCCCTGGACCACCACCACTGGGACTGATGCTATCCAAGTCTGCCATCGTGAGTCTGTCTGCCCCAGGACCACCACCACTGGGACTGATGTTATCCACTGCCACCATGAGTCTGTCTGCCCCCCTGGACCACCACCCACCAGGACTGATGTTATCCACTGCCACCATGAGTCTGTCTGCCCCCCCAGACCACCACCACCAGGACTGATGTTATCCACTGCCACCACTAACCCCCTGAGACTGTCTCCCCCCCGGACCACCACCACCACTGGGACTGATGCTATCCAAGTCTGCCATCACGAGTCTGTCTGCCCCAGGACCACCACCACTGGGACTGATGTTATCCACTGCCACCATGAGCCTGTCTGCCCCCCCAGACCACCACCACCATTGGGACTGATGTTATCCATTGCCACCATGAGTCTGTCTGCCCCCCCGGACCACCACCACCAGGACTGATGTTGTCCCAGTCTGCCACCATGAGTCTGTCTGCCCCCAAGACCACCACCAGGACTGATGTTATCCAAGTCTGCCACCATGAGTCTGTCTGCTCCCCGGACCACTGCCACCAGGACTGATGTTATCCACTGCCACCACTGCCACCATGAGTCTGTCCAGACCACCATAACCATCAGCCAGAGACAGAAAGCTTCTTAATATTTAAACCATAAAATAAATATGTGTACCCATGTTTGTTATGCTGCTTCACTTCCTTTAGTTGCATGTTTTGCTTTCTGTATCTTTTCAGAGCCACAATGGTGAAACACATAAAGTACACTTCTTTTGTTACTTTTACAGGGTAACAAAAAAGGCTCCATCGCTAAAACTCATTGGGAGTGGTGTTGTAGCTGCATCGTACAGAGAGGAAGTAATTTAATATCCATGTGAAATCCATTACTGTAAGTATGAAGATTTTATTTAATCTGTTTCATTGTTTTCTAAAGACTGCAGCAAATATTGCACACAGGTTGTGTTAGTTGACAAGTTGTGGCTTTGAAATGTAACTCAACCTTAGGGATTGAGATTTGAGAACCAGGGAGGGACACATAACAATTAAGTTGTAAGAAGTCATTCATTTCTCTTTTTAGGAAACTTGCAGATACTTTGTTGTTCTGACAAAATGGCCTTATCCAAACAAGTTCTTCATCATCAGGCACCCCCCTTCCCGGGTTAGGGCACACATGCAACATGCAGAAGTCATTTCATTAGATGACCATGACCATCATTAACAACCAGACTCGAGAAGGATGCAGATGAAATCTGTGAAAAAGTAAGAAAATAAGAACCATTACAGACAAACCTGTAAATATGTTTCCCCACCCAAAAAAAGAAAAAATACTTACCTTCATGTGCTTGACAGTTATCCATTGCAAATTTCTATGCAAAAAGTTCTAGTCAAGCACTGGAACATGCACACCAACAGTATCCGTGACCTGTGAATGATATAGAACAATACCATGAGTACATGTCCATGTCAACCCACCTCACCAACAAAATACAGAAATATATACTGTATATATCAACTCACCAAGCATACTATTAGTGTACAGACAAAGGGCACCCTTCTATCCAGCTGAGATGATCACATTGCATTTGCTCGAATTGCAGCAGACATTGGACCAGCAACGGTTCGCTCATGGTCATCATTTTATTCTGGGGCACTGCACACATGAGTGACTGAGCAATAAATTCTGGGGTACTTTGTATGTTCTGAAACAACCTCATTTCAATGTGTAACCATGTGTCAATTTTCTGCACACAAGGAGGATGCATTTTGGGCCTGCAGAAAAAATCTGGGGACTCCGCCACTTTTATGCGTATGACTGAGTGCGCCATTAATTCTGGGGGACTTTTTGCTGAAACAATCCTATTTCACTTTGTTACCACTTGTCAATTTTCTGCACACAAGAAGGATGCATTTTGGGCCTGCAGAAAAAATCTTGGAACTCTGTGCCACTTTTGTGCACATGACTGAGTGCGCCATTAATTCTGGGGAACTTTGTATGTGCTGAAACATTCTCATTTCACTGTGTAACCACTTGTCAATTTTCTGCACACAAGCAGAATGCATTTTGGGCCTGCAGAAAAAAATCTGGGGACTGTGTGCCACTTGTGTGTGTTCTGTGATTGTTGCTGTGAGCTCCTGATGTCATACTGACATTTTTACAATTAAAGTAGCATTGCAGTAATGTCCTCACAGTTCTGAGCTGTACTTTTTTATGACACTTTACATTGCCACAGCCACCACTACTTACCTCCAAGTCATGACGTGAATGATATGATTCTTTTCATGATTTATGTCTGCTTTACTTACTTGACTACTTTTTTTCATGTATGAAAAAAAAATGAGCATGTCTTCTAATATTGTTCGGACCAGGTTTGTATTTATTTGCAGCTGCTTTTCAATAACTATTCCATGGTGTCATAAAACACTGCATGATGCATAACTGATAATTAACAACAGAAGTGATATATAACAATTACTTGATGTGATGGAGAAAAGTAGAGGAAAACAATGACAAAAACCTGGTCAGCACCAATTTAAAAGGAATGCTCCTTTCCTTATTTCACACATGAAAAAAGGTAGTACAGCAGACTCAACAACTGTAAATTCTCATGTCATTCCAGTGAGTCAGGATGTAAGTAAAGGAAGTTGTAACATAGCATTAAAAAATATAGGTCAAAGTTATCAACAGATTGTTACGCTGCTGCTTTACAGACATTCACCATTACATAAGTTGGTGATGCCCATAAACTAATAGTAGGGCATTACTCCACTGGAATATTTCTTGCTCCACAGGTGCAATATATTTCTGTGAAAACTACCCATAATTTCATTACAGTGAGTCACATGACGGAGGAATTACTGATCAGAAAAGCCACCCACATTCTGCCACCCTTTCTCAGCAACGTTAGGATGTGATGCCAGGGGGAGCGCAGGTGTATGCTCTACTACAGTGAATGTCCAGCAGCTATCCCAATGTTTCCTTATGTTATAAGGTTCACTTTGTGGTGAAATGTGGGATGTTTCCACTAACAAGGATCTTCCTACTGGAAACGTGGCCACACATTTCACCACAAACTGACCATTATAACATAAAGAAACATTCGGAAACCTGCAGGACAATCGGATAGTCACTGTAAGGAGCATGCACACGTGCTCTCCCTGCCATCATGTCCTAACGTTGCTGAGAAGGAAGGCAGAATGTGGGCAGATTTTCAGAATGGAAATTCCTCCATCACATGACACACTGTAATGAAATTACAGGTGGTTTTCTCAAAAATTTATTGCACTATGTGGTGCAAGAAAGATTCCCCAGGAAAGGAAAATGTGTATGATTAAACAAAACAAAAACACACACACAAAAGTACAACACAGTAGTGGGGTGGGGTTAGGGCTAGGGGTGGGGGGGCATAAAACAATCCCCTATCTTACTATGGCCATGGGATGCCGTGGTGGTTCAGCAGCAGGTGCAGCATTGAAATTATTTGCTGCTGCTGTGCTTCCACTCTGTTCACCTGCTCCTTCAAAGCACTGAACCGCTCATTATTTTCATCGAGTGCTGCCCACACCAGGCCGATGTCAGACTGGGTTGCAGGGACTGTGGTGGGGTCCACTGCAGTGGGGAATCCAGGTAATGGGGCTGATGGTGGACAGGGTGGTGCTGGTGGCTGTGGTGGTGTTGGTGGTGTTGGAGTAGCTGCTGTAGTAGCCCTCCTTCTTCTGCTGCGGTGGTGACTGCGAGGCACATCTCCCACCCTAGCAGCACCCTCGGCCACTGCCATGGAAGGGCCAGCAGGTGGATGCTTGGCCCCTTCCATGGCAGCCTGACACTCTGCCCTGTGGTGATTCAGCATGTGGGTGCACTGGCTGCCAGTTCCCAAATGTGTCCCAGGGTGGCCACAGCATACCAGCACACCACACACATGGCACTCCACCACTGTGCTGTCTCCCCCCACACAATAAAAAACTCCCACACTGGGGAGCTGCCGGGGGGAGACCAGACATAGTCCTCACACGTCAGGCATGAGTCCCACCACCACCACCTACCATTTCTGGGGCCACTCCTGTGGCTGTGGAGGTGGTGTAAGGGGTGCTGCTGGAGTCCCAACAGCTGCTGCTAGTGGTGGTGGTGGTGGTAGTGGTGGTAGTGGCAGAGAAGGTGCATGCGCAGCAGCAACTGGTGGCACTGGTGCTGCTGCTGCTGCTTCTGTTGCTTCAATGGGGGAAGCAACACCGGCCAAGAGTTGGGAACAGTCCAACATCACATGACTGCTCCACCCCCATGGGTCCACACTCCTCCCCTCCTACCACTCTCACAGGCCAGCAACTCACCTTCTCCTATGTGACCATCCATCCTCCTGAAGTCCACGGGCCGACACACACACAGTCAGTGGACACACACACACACACACACACACAGTCAGTCACACACACAAAACATAACAAAACTTATACAAAAAAATTCACTAACAAAAAAACACAAATACAACACAAAAACTAAATAAAATAGCTTTTAAAAAAGCTGTTTGTTTTTCTGGCACTGAAAAGCAACGAAAGGCAAGCAGTAACTCCTCTCCCCTCACAAATGCTTTCTCCCTCTACAAATGCAAAGGAGAAAGTGAAACTGCTTCTGTGACTCACTTCCTTCATGCCTGGCTAAATCATGTGACTTACAGTACTGTAAGCCATGTGATGTGCCTATTTTCTTCTCACTTTGTCTTACTTCGCGTTAAGGCATAATGGCAACGTGAAGTGATAATAATAACACAAAGTATGCACTTTACAGGGTCCGCGGACATGAAGTGCCCACTTCATGTCCACTTTGCGGGCAGATTAATAATTTGCTGAATCTCTATCACTTGGTAGCCTCCAGGAATGGTCACCAATAGAGCTGTGGGGACTCTAGGGGTTTCAGAGTTTGAAAACATTTAGCGTAGATTTTTGGGGTGAGTGTATGGGAAACAGACAATGCTATGGGGATGCCCATCATGGTAAGTTTCTGATGAGTTTGCAGAGCACAGATGGTCCCACTGAAGTTTGCTGTTTATCTGGGGGAAGGGGTTCATAGTCTTGTTCCAAGAGATGCTCTCAACTGTGCTAAAGATGGTGAAAACTGTTAAGCTTTTTCTAATTTGGTCATGTCTTTTCTAACAGAAGGGTAGATCAGAGTACACATCAGAATGAGTAAAATGTGCATTTCCTATATTGCTGGGGACCCTCCGGTGAACATGTAATCTTATCCCTAAATGCGGGCATTATCCCTGGTCTATGCCCAGCACCCACTAACACTAGGACAGGGTTATCATATGGTCTCAGTCTCATCTGAGAAAAAGATATCACAGCAACAGCTGAGAGGGCTGCAGGCCTTTACAGCATCTTGTCCACTGGATGCATGTGTTTCGACTCCCGTGCAGCAGAAGACATCTGGAAAAGAACAGTTTTTCAGTGTGTGCTCTCCAGATTAAAAAAAACCCTATCTGAAATTTAGAGACCACCTAGGCTTGTGCTTTTTGATTTACTGTTCTCCTTTGGTAACTGGATAAAGCCCACTGGGCACAAGCCCCATTAACAAGGGTGACATGAAACCACAGTATGCAAATGGAGATTGTGGGAATCAAACTTAGGTCTGCTGACTATACCAAGCTCCTTGCTCTAATCTTTTAGATATAGTCCATGTCCCCAGGATGAAGCTGAGTCTTGTCTGGGGACTAAAACTGCAGTTGCACCAGTGCTCATGTGGTAAGGGTGCCTACAGGAATGCAAATAACTGTGCAATTACTTTTTTGTTTTCAACTCCACTGATCTGCTTACTTTAAACATCCTGGATCATGTAAAAACCTTATTATACAAAGTGGGTTTAGGTTTTTGCTTCTTTGTACTACTGACTGGGCCAAAGGAAGGCTCCTACCTCAGATCACTGAGGGAAGAAGGTCTTCCTGTTATGTTCACAACGGCTCTGTACCTGGTATTTGGTGGGCTTCTGCAAACACCTTCAGAGGGTAACAAATGGAGGCCCACTGACCTCTGCAAAGCACCCACTCAAACCTGTTTCATTAGTAGGAAGCTCCTTAGGAACAGCTCGGCCTATTTAACTACAACTACTGTGCTTTTGTTGATGCTAAATAAAAAAAGTTACCTTACAGGAATGCAATTACAGTAATCAGTGTTTGTCGTTTTGGGTACAGGCTTGTAAAATAAAACGTTAATCATAATCCCTTCTCTAACGCAACTGTACACTCAATGCTTCTCTCCTAATAATGCTCCCCGAAGTCACTGCTGCTGCTGCTGCAATAGACTTGTTTTCAAATCTCAATTCCAAGATACACAGTACTCAACTGGGTCACCATACTACAAGCCCTGATGAACGCTTGCACATTTAGTATATTTTGCAGCTGAGAGGAAACTTGTGAAGGTATGAACCAGTGAAATTACTTATGAAAAGCATAACAACAGGTAAGAAAGTAAAAACTGACTGGATATAGGAAAAGTGTTAGACTTCAATTGGGGATTGCCATCATGGTGCAGGTTGCACCGAGGTTCCTGAGTGGTGGGTCCTTAAAGGCTCCTCCCCAGTCAAGAGTGATGACAATGTGTGGTGTCCCAGCTCACCAGACTAGTATCTGTACCATTACCTGCCCATGTTCTAGGTCCACCATCCAACCCTGTCTCCATGAGATGTAGCATCTCGTTTTTGTGGATGTCTTGGAGAGACAGCATTAGCCATAAGGGCAAGGCAACACCAACTACAAAAAAATTACAGGAAATAATGAGATTAAAAGGATGTCAGGTAGTACGGACATATAATAACAAGGCTAAAGAGGTAAACCCATATTGATATATTCAAACAGCACAGAATTTCAGGCAATAGAATGCCCCCTTTGCAATTTGAAGGGACACTGTCAACCCCCTTAGGCAATAAAGTGTCTCTAGTTTAAACAATGCAAGCACCTGATGATAGCCCCAATTCCCAAGCTGTTACTCTTCAGATCAACAGAAAAAGATTTCAGTCCTACATTCCTAACGTATGTCACATCCACACTAGCAGACGACTTTATTGCCAATCAGGCTTCCAGCACAAGGGTGGAAATGATTATTAAAAGACAGCATTGGACGAAGTAAGCAATAACCCATGACAGGGCATGGAGTTATAGGCATTTAATCCATGCCTGGGGTGTGTTGTGAGGCACAAGGCTGCAGGCCGAGTGTCTTCACAGTGCCCCAGGCATGGATTGAATGCCTATTACCCCACATCCTGGAGTGGGTTATTGCACTTATGACATGGCTTATGTGGTAAACAAAGAAAAAACCTCAGAAAGGGTTTTCCCGCAGTTTAAATCCCAAGAAAGGTAGTGTATCCTGCCATCTTGTAAAATAGTCCCTACAAAATACTGCATATTTCAGTGTTGTTATGCACAAAGAAATGTCACACATACAGTACTGACATGCTGTGTGACAATTCTTGTGCATAATATTGTGTCCTACACTGCCTACAAGGTCTACTTTGCTCCCCTCAACACAAACACACACACACACACACTACCTTGCTGCTCACTCTCCATGCCTCTCTGCCTCTGTCACATACTCTGTCGCCAGATCACAGTACAACAGCACACTCAAGCACACTGATATTCACAAAGACTGGGAGACATATGATAGGACTGTCAGCTGCTGGGTTCTAACCCACTCTCTTCTGATCATGTCTTTCTGTGACATGCTCACTGTCCCCAGAGCTCAGTAGAACAGAAGACAGACTTGCACTGCATAGTTCAACAGAGAGAGAGAGAGAGAGACACACAGAGGAGAGTGCAGCACTGCAAAATTAAATGTTCCGATGTGTGTTTCTCTCTATCTCTCTCTCTCTCTCCTTGTTATAGAACTAATCGCTGTGTCTCTCTATCTCTTCTGCAACTGAGAGTAAGCACAGTGTCTCCATCTCTCTCTCACACTGTGCTATGGACACTTTCAAGATGATCTAATAACAGTATGTATTGCTGAAGGGAGGGGGGATCTGGCTCCTGCATTCAACACACACTACCTGCGAATGGATGGAGAACAAGAACAGAATATTTCCCACTGGATTGAGCAAGAGAGTAAGCGCAGTGTCCCCATCTCTCTCTCTCTCTCTCTCTCTCTCTCTCTCTGTCACTGGCACTAGATACAATTTTGATCATGAGCACAGTATCTATCGTGTGGGTGGGGGATGCAGTCTGGCTGCCAGACTCAAAACACAGTAATTGAAAGGGATAGAGAACAAGCAGTAAGTATTTAGTATTTTCCACTAGGGTGAGCTGCCAACATTATCACAGTGCTCCCAGATCTGGCAAACCATTTTCCTGTAGTGTACCCTCATTTTCGCTGTATTTTCTCCATAAAACAGAGATAAAATTCCTGTATTTTTTCCTGTATGCACAAACCAATGCAAGTACAGTACACAACTGGCTTCATTAAACCTGTCAATAAAATTACTATAACAAATAATAAGGCTGTTTTGAGTTCTTATTTATTTTTACAAGTTAAAAATCACCTAAAGCGTGTCACATTAAATAAGAATACATAAAACAGCCGAGACTTCTGGGTTCTTGATCCCCCAACAAAGAATATTTGTGTTCTACGGGCAAGAGTTATAGGTGGCACAAAACACAAGTAAAACTTTTACCTGGGGCAATTGTTTTTTTCTCTGAATCTGAGGATTTCTAACCATAAATATATGGGGTGGGGGGCTTAAATGTCCAGATTCCACATTTACTGCCACTCATTTCAGGTGTCATTTTATTTAAAATGGTACAAAATCAGTTGTGTCAGTCATTCTCCCTCTCTCGCTCTCTCACTTTCCCTCACTTTCTCACTGTTTTACTCTCCTTCTCCCTCTCATATTCCCCCCAGCCTCCAACCCATTGTTTGGTTGTCTGAATGGCAATGAGACAGTTCAGTCACTGGGCTTATCTGCTGATCCCCCTTCCCCCAAGGGCAAATGGTACAGTGGGGTGAGGGAAGCAGAGACTACAGACTATAAATTATAAGTATGAAAACAGTTTGAAGCTGTCTGGTCTGATAAGCCCACTTCACAAACTGTGGTTTCCAATTATGGCTAGCAAGGCATTTAACACAGTCCTACACAAAAGATCAATAATCAAATTAACCAGCCAGGGAGTGGGTCCCAGGGTGGTAGCCTGGGTATAACATTGGCTGGACAACAGGACACAGAAGGTAATTGTAAATGGAGTCCACTCTGAAGAAGGAGGGGTTACTAGTGGAGTACCTGAGGGTTCAGTACTGAGTCCAGTCCTTTTTAATGTCTTTATAAGTGACATTGCAGAGGGACTATAAGGAAAAGTATGCCTCTTTGCAGATGATACAAAGATCTGCAACCGGGTTGCTACACAAGGAGGTGTGGAAAGGATGAGAAGGAACTTGGCAAGGTTGGATGAATGGTCAGAAGTATGGCAGCTTGGATTCAATGCAAAGAAGTGCCAAATAATGCACCTGGGAAACAAAAACCCAGGGGAAGATTACACAGTTGGGGGGGTAGTAACAACAACAACAAAAATGGAAAGGGACCTGGGGGTAATCACATCAGATGACCTTAAAGTTAGCAAGTAATGTGAGAGGGCAGTAGGGAGGGCTGGGTGACACTGGGATGTATAGAGAGAGGCATCACCAGCAGAAAACAAGAAGTTGTTATCCCTCTGTACAGACAGTTGGTGAGACCCCATCTGGAGTACTGTGTCCAGTTCTGGAGACCCCATCTCCATAACAATAACTGCCATCAACCCCATCTTTTAACACAAACACACCTGAACGACCAACACAATTGCTGCTCACGGAGAAACATCACCCTTGCTAGGAGCTCACTTCACTGCCACACAGAACCACACTACACAGCGATACATTGCAGTGACACACCAGGATGCTAGGAAATGTAATATTGTTAAATGTACTTGATTACCTAACAATTATTCAAAATGGGAAAAAAGGGCAGGAGGAGCACTGTCCTGTGGATCACGAGGTTGCTGTGGCTAGAAGAAACAAACTGAAATACTCACTATACTGGAAAAAATGCCCAAAGAGAAATGTATACATACTGTAGTCCAACATTAATTTCAAACTCTGGTACTCACAATACAGGGGTAATCTCATCTGACTAATCCTGAACTCCACGGAGCTGCAGTTTCTTCTGGTCCAGTGAGTCCCTAGTGGAACATGGTATTAAATTAAACTATTTCTCGACTCGACTTGGACCAGAACAGCTTCCCACTGTTGACCCAGACACATAGATGCTGCAGCACGTAGAGAGCCAAGCTGGGAGAACAAACTGAGTGAACAGTGTCCAGCTCGGCACATGATTTATAGTGGCATTTGAATTTCATGGTCCTCCCACCAAAAAAATCATAGCACCTCATAGGTGCTGTGAACGAATCTGGAGTCCTTGCACTTTAAGTGTCAATCGGTGCATGAATAGACAGTGATTGCGAATGCTGACTCTTGTGTTTAGATAGCAACAACACTGACACCACTCAGCACTGCTTCCAGCTGAATCCTCTGTGACACCAGCTGAATCCCCTTGGAAATGGCAAGATTTGACTTTCATCCCTATACCCTGGTTTTTGTACCCAAAACCCAGTTGAATATGGAGAACACCGTAAATCTGGAAGCATTGTTATCAGTTGGGGGGGCATTCACAAAAAAACTCTGTCTCTCTCTCTCTCTCTCTCTTGGGGTTGCACTAAGCGCAAGTGTATGGCTCCTGTTTTTGCTTTCTCAAGCACAAGGGATATGACAATGTCACCACGGGAACAGCCAGCGGTGCAGCTCCGTGTACTCCACTCACTTTCTGCTACTTTGGGTCCTGCTTCGGCAGTGGTCAGAACAGCAGGGAACTTGGATACAGCACTGACAGGCTCGCTCTCCCTTACATGCAGTTTTTCATGGCTGCCTGTCAGTGCTACATTTCTCCTAGATAACAAGTCCTGCACTGCTCATGGCACATGGGGTAGCTGCAACAATCAGGGACCGCCCACCATCGCACTGTCAGCCCAACACAGAGATGAATGGATGACCCCGCAATGATGAGGCAGCCCCTGATTGCTGCGGCAAAATTGTTACAACTTGGCACTTTTGGAAATCAACATCATCAGCACAGCATGCCTGCATTGGTCCACCAGTGCCAAGCCCCCAAATGCAGTGCGGCTGTTGGCTGCCACAGTGCTGCACTTTCACAACCTGCTTCTCTCCTAAGCTGCCACATAATGTTTCTTGTGCATGCGCGCAAGCAAACATAAAAATTGCACAAAGGGAGTCAGATCTTAAAACAACCCAGTATAGTAAACAGAGACTAGGCCCCAAAACAGTCCAGGAATTTCCCACAGTAGTGAAAAAAAAACCCCAGAGGGCTTTCACCCCCCTCGAGCAATTCAATGGTTCAGTTCCAGGTGAGTCCAATTACACCCAGGGCCTCTCACCCAGTGGAAGTCCAGATTCCTAAGGTCTAATAAGCTTTCTCATGGCATAGGAATTGAAATCAGGCTAGCACTCTGAATCCAGTTGATAGAAAATACAGAAAGGTGGTCCCGACTGAGTGAGGCCACTCAGGCCTTTTCACTGCCCTACTCTCATTATGGACAGATATTACAACAGTACCTGCAAGGGGATCACCAAAACACATCACCCCGATCAAGTCATTCTCCAAAATGAGAAAAGATGTAACAGATGTCATCTGTAAAATGATGGGAAAGCAGGTCTTAGTCTAGTCATGAAGGGCAGCATGTACCTGACTCAGAGACAAAATCCTCAAATGGCACCGAGTGCCACTGAAGCACCGGCACACTCCAGAGTTCAACTGCAGCTCCAATCGACCAACTGATAGATTCCTCAGTTCAATCCTGAATAACTTCCACAGCCGAGGAACCACTCCTAAATACTCCCTAGGCTGGAAAGACTGCATGCATGTGACATGTGTGCAAAAAGCAAGTGGTCACTGATAACTGCACACATAAAAGTTAAGTGACTTGCTCAGGATCACACCATACACAAGTGGGGGTTGAGGAGATTCAAACCCAGGTCTTCATGCCTCCAAGTTTCCTCGCCTGCAGTTCAGTGTCTTTATCCACTGATCCAAACTGTCTGCACACATATGGCTATCTTGTACTTCAATACAAACTGTATCTGAATACATCTGCATGCATGCGGTATGCTTGTAGCCACTGTTATGATTTTCTTCTCTCCCTCATCTCAGTTTCACAGTTGAACTGTAGCACATATACCAATGGAAACACATGTGGTTTTTCCCATCCCCAATACACAAACATACCCACAAAACCACTTAATTACTTCAGTCTGGCCTGTACTCTTATTTTGTCTCCATAGTTTTGAATGCTTCCACAGAAACAGACTTTAAGGTGCAACCACAGAAGTAGCAATAACTTGACACACACACACATGGCCAGTAACCCCCATGCACACACACTGTAGTGGGTACAGCCATGTTGCTACAGACAACCCACCAAGTATAGATATAAGTAAAAAGTCTCTTACTTGAGTACTAGCAAATCAGAGGCAAGAGTCTTTAAGACCATGTCCATGGGTCAGAGTAGTGGGATGCACCCCCTTGAAATGAATAGAGTTATTTTGTATTACTATTTTTTACATTATGATGGTGAGTTGGAGAATAATGAAGGCCATTGTTCTATTAACAAGGACCTTGTTAGTCGAGTGGTGGCCTACAATAATCTCCAACTCTCCATCAATAATGTATAAAATATAGGATAAAATATGGGGTGCAGTGTGTTACGAGAATTTAACACACACCCAAGTTGTTGGATGGCACATTAACCCCGAGGGCGAAGCCCGAGTTATGCTAGCCATCCAACAACGAGGTGTATGTAATCAGTGAGTAAAACTCACTGCAGCCCATATTTTATTTTATATAATTGAAGGGGTTCCGTTTTTTCCATTGAGAGGTATGAAAATTAATGAAACACACAGTTTTGCCTTGTCTCGTGGATTTTCTTCATTTGGTAAAATGTGGAGTTTGTAAGAGTGTTACAGTGGGAATTTAAGTAACTTTAACGGCAAAGAGAAACAAAAAAAAAGTCCGATTCAATCTCCCGGGTTGCCTTTTTTTTAGGTTGCTATGGGCGTTGCTAGGTGTTGCTTAGCAGTGGAGTCGAGTCTAGTAACCTGCAGAGGGAGGGGAAACGGCGATAAAAAAGTTGTGAGAAAGCTTCGTTTTAATTTTATTGAGGTAGTAGGGAAGAGAGAAAATATCTTGTGGTTTCACAGCAGCTCAGGAGGTGAGTGTTTGACTGACTGAATTCATGAGGGACACCGTTTGTGACAGTCTCGGGCTGCATTGTGTCTCAAGCATTTTCCAATTGAAAAAGGCGCGTGAATGCCATAACACCTACTCAGGTGTTACGGTATTTAACACATGCTTTTTTCAATAGGAAAAAACGGAACCCGTTAATTATACAGTAATAACAAATACCCACATTCATTTCAAAGGTGCACACCCCTGCAGTCTCCTTTGCCCTTTGTCATAATGTGCCTGAGCGTGGGGATGTGGAAGTCAGCTTCATGGTGGGGGCATAAGCCTGATTATAGTGGGGCTCCAATGGTCTGTGCATACCATACTTCTCAAGTGCCCTTGAATGCAAGGGACAGATCTAGAATGTCTGCAATATCTGTAAAAGATACAGCTTATTTGTTTTGACTTAAAAGTGGTATACAAATCAGGAAAAATTCAAATGTGTAAGATTTTTCTGTATATACTCTGGAGCAGTACATCAGATTTGGGCTTAAACCCACCCAGTTACTAGCCAATTTTTTTCCCTTCTGAATTGCTGCCCCTTCCCCCAAAATAACTTGGTCCTGATTTTTCTTCCTGACTCCATTCCATTCACTACCCATCCCCTATGGGACAAGAAGCCACTAAAAGGTGAAGAAATGTGAAAACAACATCAATATTTCAATCCTTCCTCCTTCCCCAATCCCCTTGTAAAAAAAAAATATTTACTTTTACTTACCCAGCCATATGGCCAGAACCTGCAGCCTGGCATATTGTGCCACCCACCCAGTTTTCAGTCCACTCCCCCTCTGTCATTCTGCCAGAAGCTGGATGCTAGAACCAACCATCACAGGTCTCCAATGTGGTCCATGAACAAGTCACCTCACCAACAAAACCCACCCAACCTGGGTTGCTTGCTTCTTGCTTGGTTGCTGCTCTGGCTGCTGCCAAACTGCACTGATCAAGACCTATGAAGGCCACCCATACCACTGCTACCCAGTGCTGCTAAGCCTAGCTTGCTGCCATAGGGGTCTGCGCTGTTTTTCTTTTTGCAATGTGAGTCTAGTAGAGTAAGTAGGTAGCCTAGTATTGAGTTAGCTTCTAGTTCATCCTCTGCCCCTTCAGCCACCAGGGGAGACGGAGACTCACTAAGAGCAGACCTACAGAAATATGCTGCCACATCATTGCTATTGAGAGTTCAGTGCTCACTGACTCCTCCAACCTGTATTGTGCAGTCTGTCTACTCTGTGGTGGGAAAGACAGTGCTGCACTTGCAAGACTCATGCACTCTTTCTTGGCTGGAACTCTTTCACATCACATGTGATTGTGCCACCACTAATAGGTGGAGAGAGTGGACAACAAAATAGAGACACAGTTGAGTCTGTAGAGGGCCTGCAACATGAGCACACTCAGGCCAGGTGGGCACTTATTGTGAAAAAGATTAAATCCAAATTTAAAGCCATTGTTGCCTGTCACAAACCGACTCAGCAGGTCAAGCCCTCTACTCCCAAAGTGCCAACCTCTGAACGTAGTCTTGTAAACAGTTAACAGAACAAGGTAACCCTCTTGTCTGTTTTTTTTTGGATTTGAGCCAACATTTCATCTCAAGTTCTGGAGGGATTCAAACTGTGAACCTCTTGTTAGCATACCCAAATGCATAGGCTCAGATATTTCTGTCTTCGGGGGGCCAGATATCTTTGCCTATGGGCACCTAACCAGGTGTACAAAAATGAACCCTTAAAACTTAAATAAAGACCCCAGATTATTCTTACCTTTTTCCAGTTTAGTATCACCATTCAAGCTTATGCACAGTGTCTGCTGTAACCATACATACTCTACTTGGACAGGAAAGAAATCAAAGATAGACCAAGTAAGCTCTAAAATTAGAGTGTTTTACTAAAATAGATAAAAATATATGTAACACATAAAATACAGAACTATTATATCACAAGACATACAAATCTATTAAACAAAACAGGTTTCAACAGTGCAATTCCTACTACAGTAATTAGATTTGTCTCTCTCTCTAAATACTTGTTTAAAGTGCTCACAGATGTTTCTTTGTCAGAGTCTAGATAAAAGTCTTTTAAGGAAAACAGAATATTCCTTAAAGCAAACTGTATTTGCCAGCCCCTTTGTGTGAGGTCACCTAGCTCCTCCTTTGTCAGAATATATAAATAAAAATATATCTATATAAAAACAGGATGTCTTTTCCAAGTATTAAATTCTGCACCCTCAGCATAACTCATGTTCTTCAAATGACTCTCTTTAATGTTATGCTGCATCCTGTCTCATACAGGCTTCAAAGGAGCATTTACAACTTCACACCCGTGTGTAAAAGCCTGGGGTTCCCTCCAAGCATCATAAAATGGATATGATCTTCCCTCTTAGCAACTACAGCTATAATTAACTCAGACAAACAGGAGATCCTTGATTAAGGCCTGGTCTGTAATTAGCTCATGGCTTTCATCTTTTAGCAGAGACTGGGGGGGTGAGTGAGGTCATTCCAAGAGCACCAGATTTCTCAGTAGAGACAAATCAGTAATACATTTTTATATTAAAAAAATGATACAGTACTCAGAACTGGCTGTCCACATCACAATCCTCCCCACCTAGACTGAATTTGGGGGCTCTGTTCCCTGCATGTGATGAGCTTCCCAAACCAGTTCACTCCTCATAGACCCTGGACAGCCCATCAGAGTTATGATTTTCTTTTTCCAGCCCTATGTACGATTGTCATATCATACCCTTGCAAAGCAAGACTCCATCTTAGCAATCTACCATTGTTCTTTCCCATCTGCATCAGCCAGACCAGGGGGTTGTGGTCAGTCTGCAGCATAAAATGCTGCCCATACAAGTATGGCTCCAAATTCTTGAGGGCCCACACTATGGCAAGACACTTCTTTTCCATTGTGGAGTATGCTTGCTCCCTGGGAAGTAACTTCCTACTCAGGTACACTACTGGGTGATCTGTCTGTTGGCTGGATATCTGACTCAGTACTGCCCCAATATCCACATCTGATGCACCAGTCTGAACTATAAAGGTTTTGCTATAGTCAGGACTTGTCAAAACAGGAACACTGCACAGGTCCTCCTTAAGTTTGTAAAAGGCTTCCTCACAGGCTGGGCCCCAGGTAATTTTCTTGGGCATTCTTTTCTTTGTCAGGTCAGATAGGGGAGCAGCCAGGGCACTGTAATTGGGTACAAATTTTCTGTAGTAGAATGCTGTCCCTAGAAAACTCCTGACCTGCTTCTGCATTTCTGTTCTGGGCCATGCCTGGATCATCTCTATCTTTATTTGGTTAGGACGGAGCTGTCCCCGGCCTACCACATGCCTGAGGTATGTCACTTCTCCCATGGCCACCTGGCATTTCTTGGCTTTGACAGTGAGCCCAGCCCTCTGTATCCTGCCCAGCACTTCCCTAAGATGGGGTAGGTGTTCCTCCCAGCAGGTACTAAAGTTGTCAATGTCATCCAGGTATGCCACGGCGTACTCCTCAGCACCATTTAACACCTGGTTCACCAACCTTTGGGAAGTGGCCGGAGCATTCTTCATTATGAAAGGCATTACTTTAAACTCAAATAAGCCTATCGGAGTGATGAAGGCTGACCTCTCCCTAGCTCTGTCTATCAACTCTAACTGCCAATACCCCTTTGTCAGGTCAATGGTGGTAATGTAGGTCACCCCTCCCAACTTGTCCAGGAGTTCATCCATCCAGGGCATCGGGTGGGCATCTGACTTTGTGACTGCATTCAGTTCATGATAGTCCACACAGAAATGAGTAGAGCCATCTGGCTTAGGCATAAGGACTATGGGTGAGGCCCAGGGATCTCTGGATTACCCCTAAATCCAGCATCTCCTCTACTTCCCTCCTAAAGCCCTTTTGGACAGCTTCTGACACCCGATGTGCTGTATGCCATATGGGTGTCTGTGTCCCTGTCTCCACATCACGTGTCACTAAGGGGGTTTGTTCAGGCTTGGTGCTAAACAACGGGGGCAAAGTCTGCTAAAACCTCCCTTACTTTCTGGATCTGGTCTGGGGCCAGCTGGGGAGACAATTTTACTGCCTCCACAGAGGACTCCCGCTTACTTTCTTCCAGCAAATCCAGAAGGGAGTCTCCTTCGTCTGTCCCCTCCCCATGACTACACACTGCAAACACCTTGTCAGCCCTATTTGCACATGGCTTCATCATGTTGACATGGTACATCCTTTCTATCTGTCTTCTGTCAGGTTACTCCACAATGTAGTTCACATCATTTACCTTCCTAACCACTTTGTACGGTCCTGCCCACTCAGCTTGCAGCTTGTCATTCCAGACTGGAATATGGACCATAACTTCCTGACATAACATGTACAAGTGAGCTCTGGCTCTGTGGTCATGCCACACCTTTTGTTTTTGTTGGGCAGCTGCTAGGTTGCTCTGGGCTGTCCCCATAAGCTCCTTCAGCCTTTCTCTAAACCTAAGGTTGTTATCCACAAAGGGAGTTCCCTGGGTGGAGTGCTTGCCTTCCCAGTCCTCCCAGATCAAGTCTAGGGGCCCATGTACCCGATACAGCACTCAGAACTGGCTGTCCATGTCACAGCTGCCACATCATAAGAACAACCTAGGCACAAATATGGGGGGCATCTGCCCCCCTCTGCCCTACCTAAATGGCACCCCTGCTTAATGGTAGAAATTCATTCTTAAGTGCTAATGCAATGGTTCCACTGTTTTCTGAGGTATTGTATCTCCATGTTTCATGATGTGTCCTGATCATTGTCTGGGTCAGTGCCCCTCATTGTCCCTCATTTTGAGTGTCCATGACCCTCATTTCAGTGACAAAATGTTAGGTATGTTGCATGCTTCCAAGACCCAACTCAGCACAAAGAATGCTAAGCATGGCCATAGTGTATATGCTCAACATAGAATGACAAAGGGAAAGTAAGTGAGATGAAACAGCCATGGAGAAACACATTTGTAGCACTAAATATGCATAAGGGATTTGAATGGTCTGAAACAAAAAGGACTGGCATCAAACACAGAGGCCCCCTTCATACATCTGGAATGGGGGATGTTGACTGTCCATATCCTAATTATTTAATGCAGTAAGCAAACAATACTTTACAAATTAATAGCGATTTAATGACAAAAATCAAAAGCCATTAAACAACTTACAAAAGGATCACAATTAATGGGTCTACCTAATTTTTATGGGAATTCAAATAAAAATGTATTTTAATTACTCTAATTGCTAGCAGTAGTATAATAAATGTACTGTAAACTGATGTGTTTTTAGATAAAATTTGCACCAGCTTAACTGCTGCACTCATGTCAAGTGTGCAACATGTGAACCTGATGTAATTTTTAGAAGATATTCACACCAGCTTACCTGTTGTGCACACATCAAGCTTGCAGCATGCAAACCTGATTTGCTTTTTAGACCTGGTTCACTTAGAATCCCTGTGTGTATGAGAACTGCATGCAAACATTGCACAATTAAGCATGTAGCATGCATTCTACATGTACACAGCACACCTATATTTCTGCAAGGGATATCTCCAGGGTAGGAATAATGATGGCCACATGTGCTGTGTCTGAGTCTGTCTGTGTAGGGCACCAAAATATTACAATGTGCCTTCAAATGCCTGTGCAAACAATAGGTTTTTAGACCCCTTTTAAAGGCCTCTACTGAGGAGGTGTCTCTCAGAGCTTTTGGGAGTGAGTTGCAAAGGATCTGGCCCAGCACTTCAGAGGCCTGATCTTTCAAAGATTTTAGCCTTGCTCTGGGAACTACCAGGTGGTCCTCTTCAGCGGAATAAGAGAGTGTGTGTGCATATGTAGGGATTCAGGAGATAAGTCAGATAACCCAGGCCCAGCCTGTGTAGGGCTTTGTCAGTAAGCACGCTAACTTTAAAGGAGATACACCTGTTAACCACTGGGATACCACTCATTGTTACAAGTTTTAAAGGATTTGGACCTATATCAATATAACCAGAGAGAACTGTTATTGATCACAATAGATGTTACTGATTTATATACATCTGTCCCACATAGTGAGGAGGCAGATGCTATAGGTAAGGCCCCTGGTGTTCTGTGGCAGCATTTTCTGATTTCTGCGGCATGATTTATCCATTTCCATTGGTTAAATATGATGTGATGTCATCATTGACATCATATGCCGAGCATAGAGGTGGGGCTTCAGGATAAACAAGATAGGAAAGAAAGCCTGGCACTATAGAAAAACAATACGTTTGAATAAAAATTTACCAAAAACAGTGAATTCTGCGGCACTATATACATTCTGCGGAAAATTCCTCAACCTTAGAATTTTTTTTTTAACCAATTATTTTACCAGGTGAGATACACTAAGCTGAAAGCTTGTTTGCAGGTGCAACCTGGGAGCACAAGGAAGTTAAGTGACTTGCTTAGGGTCACACAGTATGCAAGTGGGGGCTGTGGGATTCAAACCCAGGTCTCCAGATTTGCAGCTCAGAGCCTTAAACCACTGCACCATACTGCCTCCAAATTCCAGGGGCCTTGGCTATAGGGCCCCTCCTAGATACTCGGGAGGCATTTCACACCCACCCACCTGGGTCTTAAAACTTTTGTCAGAATTTATTCTCATTCAAAACTATTTTGAGTGAGAATAAACTTAGATTTGACAATTTTTTTAAATAATCTTGTGGGACAGCAATGGGTTCAACAATGGCTCTGGCATATGCAAATACTGACATGCATGCATTTGAAAGTGAATGTATCATGATTTCTAATGTCAACCCTTTTTATGAACACACTGTACTTTAAAAAAGATATATAGATGATTTACTCATAGTATGGAAAGAACTTTTGAATGATTGCAACACTTTTATCAGTATATTGTAAAGCAGTATACAATATACAGTATATCAGTATACATGTAAAGACAATCTGAAATTCACAATATATAGTTCACTGTACCTTATTTGGATGTATTGATAAGACTGTCAGAGCAAGGAATTACAACTTCCTTATATATAAAAAAAGAACCAGTAAGGAATATCATATTACATGCTTTCAGCTGTCGCTCTAAAAGTTTGTTAGAGAGTATACCATATTCACAGTATTTGAGGATAAGAAGAAATTGTACCAGTAAGCTGGATTTTGAGCAGGGGATGAAGAAAGCAGAATTTAAGTTTCAGCAAAGGGGGTATACCAGGCACATTCTACAGAAAGCCAGAAACTATATAAAATGTGTCACAAGAACAGGCCCTTATGGGAAAAGCCACTACAAATAAGAATATAAACAGAATAGTATTTTCAACACAAAATATAATTGGCATATTCTAAAAGATTTCCCTAGTGAGAAGAATGTTTTTCAGCAACCACCTTTAGTGGCAATAAAGAAAGTTTCCACAATCAAAGACAAACTGGTTAGAACAGACCACCCTCACGGATAAAAGAAGATACAGAAACAACTATTATTAGGACCCCTAGCACCAGGAATGGTACTGTGTGGACACAGCTCTGCGGACACAAGAGTAAAAAATCTTCATATAGGAACCACTATACATCTAAAGAATATACCATAGAACAACATATAACCTGTGAAACAGTAGGGGTAGTTTACTTGTTACAATGTCTATGTGATTGTATTCAACAGCAGGACAAAAAAAATTAGAATACAAGAACATTAAAGTAACATACAAAATAAAGCACCTAAACCAGTAGCAGAGCATTTTAATGCAGAAAATCCCACTGGGGCCTCTTTGTAGTTCTGGGGGCTGGAAGTTATACAGCCCTCAGGGGTGGTGATCCCATTAAAGTATTAGAATATATGGAGATGTGATGACTATATGAAATGCATGCTTTAGAGCCAAACATTGACATGAATAGGGAGGCTAAGTGGAATGTGAGCAGCTGATCTCCACAGCTGAAAATCTAATGGAATGAAACCTATAAAAAGAGACCCTTAGCAACTAAGTTATCACATTTTTTAATTTAGATCCAATTTTATCTTTCAGTAAAAAGCAAGTATGATTTGATTTGTACCCCAAAACATACTGTAACTTATTCAAGTGTGTTGCAGACATTTGTAATTCAATCCGATGGCTTAAAACGTCCTCCTTCTCCTTCCTCCCTTCCCCCTCCCAGTGTCTCCCTTGTTTACCTAGTTTTAAAATTATCATGGTCAGAATTACTTTTTCACTGCAGAGACTAAAAACTAGGATATATCAGATGAGTACAGGAAGCTTACTTGCAGTAGTGTCTCAACAAAAACTGTAATAAATTCTATGCTGTAAACAATGGTGGTGCAATGCTGTAAAGAATTGTGGTACAAAGAGAGCAAAGTTGGGAGAGGAGCTTCCTTCTCGACCATCTTTCTGGCTATTGACTTAAAACTGATCACACATGAGAACAATACCAAACAGTGGTCAGTGCACCATAGTTAGCTTTACAAGCAGAAAAGTAAGACAATAATTTATTTCAGTTCATCTCCACGGCACCAAGCCTCATGACCATTTGGTGAGGTTTTGTGTATGCAGTAGGTTGCTCAGCCATTTCAGTGCTATAATCAGCGCAACACAGGTTGAGTGACATCAGGTAACGTGACATCATCAACTGGATGCCGTGGGACTAGGTTATAAAAAGGTAAAGCAATGAAGCAGTTTTTCATCAGCTTCTTGATTTCAAAACAACAGTATCAAGAGGTCTAAACCTCACTTTCAGGTTCTTGGCAATATTGGGAAATGCAAGGAATCACAGACACGTTGCATAAGAGTAATAAACTTGTTTATTACTGCCAAAAAGGATAATTACAGTTGCCCTAAGCAATTCTTACCAATACGAACTGGGAGCCAATGCTAAGTGTTCCCTATACCTCAAGGAGTCTTTGTGTCTCTTGGGGTCTCCGAGGTAGAAGACGTAATGTCTCACATTATATACCTATGATAATTACTATAGTTACTGTAAGATAGAAACATTTCTAGTTACAGAGTTGAGCCTTATTGGCTAAATTAGAGGTGGCTCCATGGTCCAAGATAACATTACACAATTTTGTTGTAGTCATTACTTTGTGAAACAAAAGAGTAAAGTTCTACATATATCAGTGTAGTAGTACCAATCGCAAAAATGTGGCAATGCCGACTTGTATATCATAATCATTACAAGGACACAGATGTCATGACATCTTATAAGCAAGAAATACATATGAAATAGATATATATATTAGAAAACAAAGTGTATAACAATAGTGTGCATATATATCCTGACATCTGCTCTTATACAATTGATGCCCTTAGTCCTATAGGTTAGTATAACATATGCCTAAGTGCTAGCCGTCTACAGTGTACCTCTGGGGGTACCAATAAGGATGCAGGGACCTTGTGTAATGACAGCATGCACGGTAAGCAGATCAGAAGGGAGACTCAGAATAAAAGGACTCAGGGGATCCTTGCACCCTGAATGGGTAAGCTCCTCCACATCCCTCTGGGCATCAGCTGCCTGCCTGCTTCCCACTACCTAAGGGGATCCTTGCATCCTGTCAGCTCCTCCACATCCCTCCAGGCATCAGCTGTCTGCCTGCTCCCCAGTGCCTAAGGTATGGTGCAATTTAAAACTGAAGTTGCTCTACTGGACCTGGGGCCAGCTTAACATAATACCTCTCCAACTTAGTAGTACCCTCAGACTGCCCCTGTTTTTATTTTCATTACCTTGAGTAAAGTCCTTCAGCAGGCTGAAGAGCTGGGATCACTGTAGCTCTTTCCTCTGTCCAGCTCTATCTCTGGGTGATTTTTGATTTTTAGAGTGGTCACTGTTTGTTTACTTAAACTGCCTCTTAGATTGTAATTCAAATTGTAACTGCAACTTAGAGTGTAATTTAACTGCAACCTAGACTGTAATTTAACTGTAATTCTGTGTTTTTTCTGGTCTGTTTGCCCTGATGACTGGGGACTAACCCTCCCCCCATAGCAGCTACCTGCTCCCAGCCTGAAACCCCCATCTGTTTGTTCCCTTTTAATTGTTTTCTTTCTTTCCTGGGCCCCTCCCCGGCTTTCCTTTCCCTCCTGGCTAATCCTCTGAGTCTTCTCCTTGTCTCCTTGCTCAAACTACACCCACTCCTGTCCTTTTGTTGTGGCTGTTAATTCTATAAGTGCCCTCCCTCTCTGCCCACTACTAATTCCCCTGTTTTTTCCTCTTCTCTTAGGGCATCCTTGCACCCTGAATGGGTCAGCTTCTCCACATCCCTCCAGGTATCAGCCACCTGCCTGCTCCCTACTGCCTAAGGTACAGTGCAATTTGAAACTGAAGTTGCTTTACTGGACCTGGAGGTAACTTAACAGACTGCCTCTCCAATTGAGCAGTGCCCTCAGACTGTACCTATTTTTATTTCATTACCTTGGGTAAAGTCCTTAAGCAGGGTGAAGATCTGGGATCACTGCAGCTCTTTCTTTAGGTGATTTTGGCCCACCTCCTCTCCCCCACCTCCTTCCTTTATTAAATAGACTTTCTCTCTCCCAGTGACCCAACCCTACTTCTCTCAGGTTTCACTCTGTCTCTCTCTCTCTCTTTCTTTCTTTCTCTTTTTCTCGCTCTCTCTCTCTCTTAAAGGGGTAGTGCCTCAATCCTGAGGCTTGTGCATCACAATGTTGATTAAAACCTCTGGGACCCTATTATGCATCATCATACTCACTCTGCTATCCCCAAAGGGATCTCCATACACCAGGTTGCCTCCTTCCTCCCATCTAAACTACAAGGAGACAGTCCTTAATGTGTATGTCTCAATCACCTCCCGCTACAGGGGTCCAAAAGCTACAACCAGTATGGGCATCCCATTAGCTGATCACAGTGCTGTTACCCAAAAGATCCCTCCTTGGTACTGCTCTTCCCTGGATTTGTTGTCCACCTTTGCACCACTAAAGTACTTGCATCCAGCAAAAGGCAACGGTCAAGAAATTAAAAGCTCTTACTGGACCACATTACTCACCTGCTGCTACTACTACTACTACTTTTGGGCAATATACTCCCAAACTCAGACCCACCTTGTAATCAGAACATGCTGCTACAAAAATCAGCAGGGCTTACACTGTCTGCTTTAAACATCTGCAGCCTACTTCCTAAATTGGACAGTCTGAGAGTGTGGGTTAATCGGCATAACCCCGGCATCTTCTCAGTGGTGGAAACATGGCTAACACCCAAGATATCAGACACTGCCATAGCATTGTCTGGGTACACAATATTCAGGTAAGTCTGACTCTCAAAAAGAGGTGTAGCTGTGCCATCTATATCAAGGATTCTCTCCAGGGGTCATGTCCTACCCCTCCCCAGCCGCTATGTCAACCTGCAAATTCTGCCCATCAAACTTCTGCTGGGAGCTCACAGAAAGGCACTTACCATACTCACAGTCTACATCCCACCCAAAGCAACAGTGGCAGGAACCAGTGACCTGATGGACTTTATCAGTACCCTGAAACTAAACTCTGAAATTGTGCTACTAAGGAACTTCAACATCAGCTGGCTTTCCCCTGTTGCTGCCACTGTCAAGGACACTTTGACTGCCATCTACTTCTCCCAAATGGTCAAGGCACCAATAAGAGTCAATTACAAAACAGGTAACAGCAGTCTTCTGGACTGGGTTCTTTCCAACCGACCTGCACATATCTCCAACACTACCATCATCCCCGATTCCCCAAGTGATCACTCCCCCATTATATGCACCTGGAACAACAACTACTACAACCCCCCACCCAGAACTATAGTCAACCGTGTGCTTCTTAAAGGGCACCTGCCTCAACTTAAAGCAGACCTGCAATGCCTTGATTGGTCTGACCTCTATGGAGCCAAGGACATGGATGATACCCTCTAACCCTTCATTATTAAATTTGGTACTGCTTGTGATAAATACGCCCCCATGAAAACAAGAAAAATAAATGGACACTGCAACCCCTGGATTACTCTGGACCTCCTACTTCAACTTAGCACTAGAGACCACGTGTGGCAGAAGGTGCAAGCACATGGTACACCTGCCAACGTCCAACAGTATAAAAAACCTAGAAATGAGTGTACACAGATGATTTGACTCTCCAAAAGCTTGTAATATAAAGAAGCCCTCTCCAACTCCTGGAATAGCAGCAAGTTTTTCTGGGCCAACTTCAATGACATAACGGGTAAGGACACCAGAACTGCTCCAACTATGCTCATGGTCAAAGACATACCTTCCTTGGACCCTCTCCACATTGTGAACTCACTGAACAAAGCATTCACGGACCTAAGTGGAGTGCATCCTGAAGATTACTTCAGCCCCCCCCACCTCAAAAGATCCAAATGCAAACTAACTCCAACCAGCAACCTTTCATTACTTTACTTTAAAGAAGTTTCCAAAACAGAGGTCAGAAAATACATGGAGAAGGTGCTGGGGAAATCAAGACACAGCGGGAAAACCCTGAACCTTAATTTTTTTGCCCTGACCCTCGAAGAAGTCCTGAGCCCCTTGACTTCAATAATTAACCTGTCCCTCCACCTCTCACAATTCCCCCAGCAATGGAAATCTGTGACTGCAACCCCCAGTCCACAAAAGAGGGGACTGGGCATTGCACAACTACAGGCCAATCTCCATACTCTCCCCACTTTCCAAAGTGCTTGAACAGATTGTGGCAGATCAGCTTGTGGAGTACCTGAGCCTGCACCAACTCCTTTGCCCAAAGCAGCATGGGTTCTGGGCGGGGCACAGCATCATCATGGCTTTGCTAGAATTTTAAATGGGTTTCATCCACCAAGCTTTAGACCAAGACTAACTGGTGGGGAGTGCATTTATTGACCTATCAAAAGCATTTGATATGGTACATCATACGCTCCTCCTTGAGCAGCCAACTGACACCAGATTCTCTCCAGACACAGTTCAATGATTCAACAGCTATCTGCAATCGCTCACAGTGGGTCAAGATTGGGGATGTTATCTCTGATAGCACGCTGTCCACTCAGGGGTCCCACAAGGATCAATCCTGGGGCCCCTAATGTTCAGTATTTTCCTAAACAAACTCCCAGGCTCCTGCCCCAGTTGTATGCTCCTTTATACTGATGATGCAGTCATTTTCACCAGCAATGCTCACCCCAAGCACCTACAAGTGGACCTCCAACATGATTTCTTCTCTGACAAAGCTTGGTTTAAAGAACACAGACTAGTATTCAACTATAAAACATGAAAGACCATGATCTACTCCAGCTCCCTTAGTAAGTATAAGGTCTTCCCCCTGTCTGTCAAGAATGACAGTGATGACACACTGGATCTTGTACAGCACTTTAAGTACCTGGGTATCACAATTGACTCCACCCTGTCCTACGCCCAGCACATAGACAATACCGCAAAGGCCATCAATTCCAGAATCGTGATACACTACCTTCACAAACACAGCCTAACAAATGAAGCCCTGAATCTGGCCATCAATAGTTCAGTTGTCTCCCTCATTGATTATGGCCTGGCCATATGTGAGTCAGCAATGAATACTTCCCTTCACCACATCTCTTTGGCACTAAATAAGGCCTGCCTCCTCCTCATAGGTGCTGCAAGATTCACACACGCGTGTGAACTCTAGGCTCGGGCAGGTTGGCTCCAACTGAAGAACAGAATTAAATACCAATCAATCAATCAGTCAATCAAAATCTTTATTTTGTCAGGTGGAATATCATTGAGACAAGCTCATTTACAAGATGGACCTGGGGAAAAACAATTGCCAACAAGGTTAAGACATAACGGGTTGAGTGAACGTACATAACAATTACATAGTAATAATAACAACATAATAACAAATAACTATCACATGTGACAAGATACTTGCATCAGAACATAGCAATAGGCTCAACAGGAGGTAGTGCCATGTAAATATAATTGCATGGATACAGATATATGGATGTAAGGGAGGGTAGTGGATGCATGGAACAGCCTTCCTGAGGAGGTTGTGGGGTCTAAAACTGTGGGAGAATTCAAGAATGCATGGGACAGACATAAAGCAATTCTTGTTGGGGGGGTAGGAAGAAATAGGCTGTTGGTTAACTAGGATCTGCGGCCTATCCTGTAGGTAGGGAAATGGGCTGACTAGATGGGCCAAGCGGTCCTTATCTGCCATCAAAGTCTATGTTTCTATGTTTCTAAGTAAGGTAATAAGCTCAAGTTTATACAGTAAACATCATTGGAGGAGTCACAGTGAGCAGGAGTGGCAGTCCCTCTAGCGTCAAAGTGCGAAGGAGATTGAGATGTAAGAGTCCTTTGATAAGTACTGTAGGCATGTCCTGACAAGTGGGGTGAGAAGAGGAGGAGGTATAGGGAGTGGGGAGGGAAGGTCAGCTGAGATAGGAGAGGGTTGAACATGATGGCCTAGGGAGGAAGGACTGTTCAAAGAAGAATACGACAGATGCCACAGGCAATGGTTGGGGTTTAAGTCCAATATTTGAAGCAAAGACAGATCGTGATGTTGGGACCTTGATTTGGACAATGACAGAAGGGAGGACTCAAATGATGCCTCAGGCAATGGCTGAGGTTTAAGTCCAGAATTTAAAGCAGTAACAAATTGTGATGTTTAGACCTTGACTTGAAGCAATGACAGGCCTCAGAGAAGGTCCTCAGGAACAAGGATTTGAAGAGGGAGAACATGATAGGGGAAGTGAGCCTTAAGGTTTTCTGGATCTTATTCCAGAGCGTAGGAAGAGTGACATTTATTGGGGTTCTACCAAAGCGCATTTTAACTCTAAGGATAGCCAGAGATAAGATGGTAAGACTTCTGAGAGAATAGGTAATAGGGATGCAGGGAGTTAGGCAGCTTGTGAAGTACTGAGGTAATTTATGAGTGATTGCCTTATATGTCCATAGAATAGCATTCTTTTGTCTCCTGAAGCAAAGGGAGCTCCAGCCTACGGAAGAATAGAGGATGCAGTGGTGCGTGTCATAAGAGGCATCCAAAATGAACCCAAGAACTCTGTGGTATAGAGTATCAAGCTTGGAGAGAGCTATGCTAGTACTATGGCCATATAGGAAGTCCGCATAGTCAGACTAGAAGTTTTCTAGCCTCCTGAGTTAGTGAGTGCTTGATCCTGAAGAAAATACCATGCCTTTGATGCAGTTTCTTAATGAGTTCTTCAGTGTGATCAATGAAGAACAATTTGTACTAAGTCCAGACTCCCAGGTATTTGAATTGTTCCACAAAATCCAGAGCTTCTCCCAAAAGGGTGCTTATGTGAGGAACCTTATCTGTTTTTTTTTTTTTTGAGATACTTGGCCAGTGGAGAGAAAATCATGGCCTTTGTTTTTTTGGCATTGAGCAGGAGTTTCAAGTTGAGTAGATTTTGTTGGAGAATGTCAAAATCATTCCGGAGGTCCAAAATGGCTTGATCCAGAGCTGATCTGTCAATGTATAGCACTGTATCATTAGCGAAGAGATGGATACTAAACGACTTTAGACCAGTGTTGATTTGATTAATATAAATGGCAAAGAGAAGTGGACCAAGTATGGACCCTTGGGGGACACCTGTAAGGAGTATTTTTTTTTGTGTAAAAAACCTGCCTACTTGCCAAAAAAGCCTCACTAAATCTGGTGCCACCAGGAGTTCAGAACCTGCTCACACAACACATGTGTGCTAGGCTGACCAGAAGCCCCAACAGTCAAATCTTTAGCAAAACTAGGTGCTGCACTGCATTGGCACAATGTGCATTCTCCTATCATGCACCCCACTGGATCAACACTCTACCACCTGCAATCTCCAAAGTAGCAACTAGTGGTGCCTTCAATAAGCTTCATCAGCACCTCATTGCCAAGGACAACTGTGACTGCTTCATCTAACGTTTGTTGCATACAAGTAATGTTTTTGTCAACACCTCATTATCAAAGACACATGTGACTGCATCCACTTACTCCCCCCTCATTGGAATCACCTACTGCACTTAGACACACCTCTTGACCCAGGGAGTACCTCCCAACCTCAGCACTTCAGAGATTCCCCACCCCACCATTGTCTAACCCCTCCAACATCTCATGGTACACCCCCCCTTCCCCCCTCTCTCCATCCATTCCTCCACTATGTAACCTTTGTCTGTTACTTTCTCTGTGTCTATCTTCTCCAGGGTGTTTGAACTCACAGATGCAGGCATTCATTTTACAATGCCTTAGCATTGTGTACTTGTGTGAACCTTTCTGCAACTTACTGTACCAACTCTGTAAATGTATAAATTGTTGTTCTCTGCTATTTTCTGTTGAACTGACATGGAACCTACGAAAGAGCACCACTCAGAGGTGTTATCCAAGAACTCAATAAATAAATAAAAAAATTGTGTTTGTTAAAAATGATAAATACCTTAAAAAAAGTTTTGGTTGTAATAAAACTGATTAAGCAGTGTAATAGCTGTATAAACTATGTTAAAAAGTATTTAGGTATGATACAAAGCTAAAAATAAAGATATGAAAGCTATATACAGAACAGAGAATGTTTTTTTCAAGTTCAATTCAGGTTTATTGCAGGAAAATTCCATTCAACATGCTCATTCACAAGGAGATCCTAGTTCAAAACAGGTGTGCAACAACAGGGTTACAAAAATAAAAGGAACATACTTCAAATAAGAGAATGGGTTTCATACATCACAATGTATAATCACAGTAAAAACAGGTCCCAGCAATATGATAGAGCAGCAATGAAGCAAATTACATAATGGAACAATACGACAATCTGCAGTAGGATGCATAAGACTTATGCATCTAAACATCATCATAACAAGATAGTGAAAATAAAGAAGGAAATTACATAATGCAACAATGTGGCAATGTGCGATAGGATGTGGAGAAGGCAAGGAATGCAGCAGGATGAAGGGATAGGACAGGAGTAAGGACGTGAGTTAGTTAGTAGGGATGAGAGTGCTACGAGGGAGAGTAAGGGACTTAGGCAGTGACAGGGAAGCACATGAGACAGGGCCAGAGGGGAAGGTTAGAAGAGGGGTAGAAGATGAGGAGGGAACCAGAGAGCTAAGCCCTCTAGCATTTGCAAGTATCTGTGAGATATCTAGAAGTGAGTGACTTGAAGAAGCTAATAATGATTAGTGACCAGACTGGTGAGCTTGAGTACCATTTGAATGATGTTTCAAGCCACAGGGAGGGAATGCAATATAGCTCCCTTGCCTAAGGAGGTTCCAGTTCTAGGGATATCCAGGAGGAGGAGAAAGGAAGACTTCCTAAGGGAATAAGTGCTGTGCAAAATATTGACAAGAGAGGTAATATAATCTGGGAGTTTATTATGCAGTGCTTTGAGCATCCATATACCCCGGTGGAGCAGTCTTCTAGTGACTAGGGATGTCAACCCAGCAATAGAATATAGGTCACAGTGGTGGGTCTTGGGGGATGCATTAGTAATAAAATGAAGGGCACAGTGAAAGAGGACGTCAAGCCTATGGAGGTTGGTGGCGGAAGTACAGTTGTATATTATATTACCATAGTCTAAGAGCAGGAGGAATTTTGCCTGGATGAGTCTGAGTCTGACCTTCGGAGGGATAAGAGGTTCTATGTTAAAAAAAAAAGCTTAATCTGGCTTTAAGCTTGGCAGAGAGACTATCACTAGTGGGTGTTGAAGTATAGTTTGTTGTTGATCCAGGCTTCTAAATATTTGAACTTCTTGACAACTTTGAGCTGTTCCCCTAGGGAAGTAGTGACAGTAGTGAGGTTGGACTTGATCCTGGCTGGGGGGGGGGTTGTTGTGGCAGAAGAACATAACCTTAGTTTTTTTAGTGTTGACCAAAGCTTGGCACAGGTAAGATTATGTTCAAATTGAAGGAAGTCAGTTTGGAGCTCATTGCAGACAAAAAAATTAGGGCTTGGAGGTGTAAAGTACTGTATCGTTCACAAAGAAGTGCAGTTTAGAGTTAGTGATGTTGGAATTAAGGTTATTAATGTAGATGGAGAAGAGGATAGGGCCATGTATGGACCCCTGGGAGATGCCTTGAGTGGTGGAGGGGGGTTTGAGAGAAGACTATCAGCTTTTACTTTCTGAACGTGCTCTGTGAAATAGCTGGAGAACCAGTGGACTGTGGAAGCAGAGGCAACTAGGATGGAGAGGCTGTGCAGGGATAGATTGTGGTCCACAGTGTTAAACGTTTGGTCAGATTGAGGAACACAGCCCCTGTTACTTATTTAAAATCCCAGGCAGAGAAACAGTTATTGGTGACTTTAACTAAGGCACAGATAGTACTATGGTTATGTCTGAAGCCCAGTTGAGCAGCACTGAGGACAGAGAGAGAGCTTCAATGTGGTCTTTCAGTTGGGTGTATACAAGTTTTTCTAGGATTTTGGAGAACACTGGGAATGTAGAGATTGGCCTGTAATTGTTTAAATTGGAGGGGTCCCAAGATTTAAAGAGGGGCAGAACGTGGTCCGACTTCCAGCAGGAGGGGACAATGGCCATTGAGATAGACAGAAAAAATGTGGAGAATGGGGGCAGTGAGATAGTAATATCCAAGTTTAAGAAAAAAGAGCTCTATCCCAATAAAGCCACCACCCTTCTTATTGTCAAGATGGCTGAGGTAGTCTTCAACATCTTGATATGTCATGGGAAGTAGCTGCAGGGGGTGTGGTGATGGGTGGGGCAGGAGGGGCAATGGACGGCCGAGGGGGGCAGAATAGCCCCACATGGGGGAAGAGGAGTCGAATACCAGCCTGGCGATGGCAAAGTGAGGGTTTATTTTCTCTCTAATACTGCATGATTGGGGTCTTCGAGAACAGTTCTGTTGTATATTATCTTGGGGGGGGTGGAGGGGTCGCTTTGCACCCTTCTACAAATTTTATAGTGTGCCAGGTCTTGTCTGAGCTTCCTTTTGGCCTGTTTAAGAGCATCAACATAGTATTTAGATTTTGCAGAGCTGATTAGTTAGGCACAGGAGTTTCTGGCAGTTCTGAAGGCCTGCCAATTAATTTGGGACTTAGAACGCCTGGCTTTGGCCCAAAGTTTATCCCATGCTGCAAGTGCAGCTTTTAGATCTTGCATGAACCAGGGGTGGGAGAGTTTACAGGCTCTAATTTTGATGAAGAGGACATGCTTGTCAGCTAGTTGAGGGAGATGGGTATTGAGGATAGTGGTGGCCTCATCCACAGTTTTGGCAAGGTAGAGGCTTTCCCAATTAGTTGCCTTGAGGTCACTGAGATAGTGACAGGCATTGAACTTACAGAAGCTTCATTTGGTTGTGTATTTAGTGGTGGAGGGACCTTTTTCCTGGGCCCTTGTGTACATGGCAATACAGTGGTCAATCAGGTCATTGTAAAACACTGCTGTATTCAGGATCTTGTGGGGGTGATTCGATAGGATAATGTCATGGAGAGAGCTGTTGCCACAGGTTTAGGAGTTATCCCTGGTAGGTTCTGTGACAAGCTGGGAAAAGCTGAGTTCATCACAGAATCCTTTTAAGGCATTTGATTTATGAGTTAGCCAGTCAAAGTTAAGATCATCAAGGATGATGGTCTCACTATTGCATAGGGATCTGAGGGTGCTAATGACTGCATTACCTCTGGAGGGGGGCCTGTAGCAGCCAATGATGTGGAGCACTTCGGAGGATGGGAGATGAAATTTTAATAACACCTATTCATACTCTTTGGGCACAGAAGAGGACTAGATACTGAAAACTTTGAATTTGTCTTTGTAGTAGATGATCACCCCATTGAGGGGCCTGTCTGTGCAGTGTGAGGTTGTGGCAGGGACAGCTATTGCTTGGTCTAAGATGGGCTGCTTCAGCCAGGATTCAGTTTGGTGATGAGGTCAGGCTTGGCGTGAGCTGGCCACATTGTAGTTAGTCTATTTTTTGATCAGGCTTCTTGCATTTATCAGCATTAATTTGAGGTCAGGGCAGAGGTGAAGTCCGGGGGTAGTTTAGGGGCTGGGAGGGACGGGGATTATTTCAACATTGCCCGTACATATAAGGGGCAGCAGGATGAGCCTCATGAGGTGCCGTCTTTTATTTGGTATGAAAACTCATCATTTATTTGGTATGAAACTAATATTTTAAATGAACAAACTAAAAATGTATTGTTTTAAACAGGTCCAGACAGTATGAAAGTACCTTGAATGTATTTACTTACAGTTTAAAAAGAAGCACTGAGGTAAACAACAGCTAACTTGTTATAATCACATTTCTGTTGATGAAAAGATGAGAAATAGTAGCAAAAAGAATTAATGTTATTTTGTTTTCCACAGAACTGACTGTTCCTGTGAGAGTTATGAGTTATGAGTTTGTATAAGTTCTTAAAGCAACAGTATACTTGTAAATGCACATAGTTTCAGAATTTAATCTGAATCAGTTACTTGAAGCAGAATATCATTATGTTATTATTTTTATTAGTTTTAGGCAATTTTCTTGAAGAAGCCTATCTGAAATAGGTGAAACGTAGAATTAATTCTCCTGAGAAGAAAATTTGAGAAAATAAAAGAAGACAATTAATGAAAAATACATAAATGCTTCTGTGTTTTATTGCAAGAATGGACCCTCAACACCAACTAGTACTTTGGACCAGCATTTGAAAGGCCTGATCCTTTAACGATTTTAGTATTGCCTTGGGAACTACCTGGAGGCCCTCCTCAGTGGAGCAAATATGCATATGTAGGCTTCAGGAGATAAGTCAGGTAACCAGAGCCCAGCCTGTGCAGGGCCTTGTAAGTAAGCGCACCAACTTTAAAGAAGATACACCACTTAACCAGCAGCCAGTGCAAGTCATGCAGCACCAGCGAGACATGACACATCCTGGGAAGGCCTGTCAGCAACCTATTGACTGTGCTCTGCACCAGCTGCAGATGCCACAGTGTACCTCCACTGACCCTAAGATAGAGCATTGACCTAATCCAGGGTTTTATTTAACTCTAAAAACTGATTAGCGTTTTGCTCATAAAAGTGCTAAAACATTATGAAAATGCATAGCCCTTGCCTCACTGTGTTTAACAAACATAACACTTTTAGAAAACCTATATAAATACTTTTTGTATAGTTAGTATTGTCCCAAGAAAAAAAACTGCTAATCAATTATTTAAAACCCTGTAATCAAGCCTCAAACTCACAAATGCATGCACCAGTGTGGCCAGGTTGCCGGGGTATAAGCTATCTAATCCAGCTGATGTTCCATAGCTGGTAAAAGCCAATCCAGACCACTGCTACCACCTGACCATCAAATGTCAGCCTCTCATCCAAAATGAGTCCCAGATTTTTCACCATCGTGGCATCCAAGAGATCAAAGGAGCTAAGCCAAAGCCCTACAACCCGCTTGGTAGCTGCTATTCCTCTCCTCTGACTCAGCTCCCCCACCAGCACTTCATTTATATCTGGGTTAAGTCTCAACCAGTTTGATTACATCCAGTCTTGGATCTCAGTCAGGCATTTGTTAAGCACATCAACTGCCTCAGGTGTCTCAAGTGCAAAATACATATACAGATGGTTATCATCTACTTAGCAGTGAAACCCAAGCCCACATTTCCCAAAGATCTTATCCATGGGTAGTGTATACTCTGCAAACAACATGGGTGAATGGATCAAACCCTCGGGGACACCACAGGGCAGAATCACTGAGAGTGAGGAATACCTTCCCAAACCAATTTTCTGACTCCAGTCAATGAAATAGGACTCAAACCAGCAGATGACTTTGCCAGTGAGTCCTGCATACTCTCTGAGCCAGTCCAATAGCAGACAACACTGGACAGTGTCAAACATCGATGACAGATCAAGAAGAACGGGAACTGACGATTTTCTTCTATCTCTCACCCTGAGCAGATCATTATGCAACCTAACTAGTGTAGTTTCTGTGCTGTGCTGGTTGTAAAATCAGACTGAGAGGCTCATAGATGTCTAAGGCTGTGAGGTGTGTCTCAAACTGCAGTGAAACTACTTTCTCAATAATCCTGCTCAAAAATGACAGTTTAGAGACAGATCTTTAATTTGTTAGGAAATCTGGGTCCATAGATAGCTTTTTCAGAAATGGTTTCACCAGCACGCTTTACAGAGACACTGGGAACACCCACTTCAACAAGGAGCACTGGATAATCCCAGTGAACCAGGCCCACCTGCCCTACACAACTCAGAAGTAGAAGTGTTGGGCCTGGGGGGTCCAGGTCTCAAAACATAGGCAGCAGCTCTGAGATCACCTCACCCACCTCTACTGTTGTCACTGGTTGGAACTCTTCCCATGCCCATTTAACATATCTTAGACTCACAGGCTCAGTACTGCTGGGCTGTGACCATCCACTTGGCAAAATCCCAGTCCTAATTGTGGACACCCTGTCCAAGAAGAACCAAGCAAACTCCTTGCTTTTTGTGGGTGAGACAGCTCTCATAGGCTCCAGAGAAGCTGGATGGAGAAGCCTGTCCACAGTCTGAAAGAACTGAGCCAGTCAGTTCCTCTCAGTAGCAGTCTCCATAGAAAGGAACAGTGCCTTTTTATGGGTAATTGGCTTTGACACTCACTGTAGTAAGTCATCAAAGCCAATCTGTACTATTGGGCCCCTGATTTTAACCAACAATGTTCCAGCCCCCACCTGTTTGCTGTCATCTCCCTCAGCTCACCGTTAAACTATGATGAGCCAAGGTATGAAACCAATGGGTGTACTCAAACTGGTGGCACAAGATTAAAAGCTCCATTGACTGCCCTGTTACAGACCACCACTCTTTCTTCAAGTCCTCTAGAGCATGCTGTCATCACATCCAAATTTCCAGTATTGCCAAGAGTTTCTCTAGCCAAAGCCCTTGCAAAGGGTGGAACAGGACCATCTGTCCGGTGGGGGGGGGGGACCACATGATAGTCCCAGAAAGTGAACCTGATGGCACAATGACCTGACCAATTTACTGGATCAATTTTGAGGTTGCCAATTTCAAGCACTAGAGAGAATGCCAAGTCCAAGACATGGCCATGTTGGTTGGTTGCAGAAGTAGCAGCTTGTGCAAGACCTAGGGATACCATATCTGGGAGGATATCCTAACCAAACTGTGAGAATTCATCTTTAATCCACGCACAGATGTCTCTCAGAACCATCTGAATGACTCTAACACCCTTTCAGCAACAAATTCCACAATTCACTGCAGACATTCCCCATAATGGCCCAAAAATCAGTACACAAGGAGGATTCCAGTGCCTGCACCTGGGCTCCCACACATAGCCACACATTCAAATGATGATGGGGGCACCAGCAGGTTCAGCTCAGATTTTTTTTGGCATAAACTTTTTATTAAAGTTTTTATCAACATAACAGAACAGACACAATCACAAAAACAAAGAATATGTTCATCATAACTGTTTACAAATATGGCATAACTATATACACGCACGGGTCCATTTCATTATTGTAAATCTCTATGTTCATCAATACAGTGTAAAAAGAAAATGACAGGACTGCATGCATTATGATTTCATATTACAAACACCATATTGAGCCTGTTCCCTATTGCATAACGGTCTCTACATCCTTTAACTTTAAATATCAGTTGCTCCACCAGGGTACTTCCTAATAATATCACAAGAGACCCTCTCATCCATTGTTGTCTACCCCCTTGCCTGGGGATACCCCTCCTTCAGATATTAGGCCTCAGCTAGGGACAAGGAAGACAAAAAGAGATCCCAAACTAGAAGGAATGTATTCTTTCGGAGAGCCAACTTTAAAGACAGACATTCTAAAGTCAATCAATCAATCAAAATCTTTATTTAACCAGGTGGACACCATTGAGCAGAACTCATTTCCAAGGTGGACCTGGGAGAATAATACAAAGGTACAGAAGGAAACAACAGGATTGAAATTGCTGCCAAACACAGCAGTATACATTATATCAGATATAAACAGGCTATCGCAGAGAGTCATCACATACAAGGAATACAAAATAAAGTACAGTAATAGATATGTACGCGTTAAAAGCATAGTGTGATGTAATACACTGAACTGGAGTAAACTAGATTACAGTTTTTCATCAGGGAGACAAACTTCTTTCATTTTTTTTTATTTTTTTAGTAGAGGGGCAGAAAGGTAAGAGGATGCTTAGGAGAGAAGGGCAAGGCACGGGCAGAGAGTTGGGTCAAGGGGTGACAGAGAGGGAGCAGGGGTAAGCACAACCACTGCTGTTCAAGGGATTAAGGGAAGCAGTCACAGGATTCCTTGAGCTGGTGGATGATTAAAGCTTTAAATGCAGCAAGCCTACAAGGGAGGTTTATTTTCAGGGTTTTCTGCAACTTGTTCCACAGCAAGGAAAGTACATGGCTTATAGAAACCCTGCCAAAGCAGGATCTAACCTTCAGAATTTTCAGGGTTAAGTAAGAAGCACTTCTCAGAGCATAGTTAGTTTGGAGGCTTAATGGTAGGCAAGCTGTAATATAGCTGAGCAGATTATTCATAATAGCTCTGTAGGTCCAAAGTACTGCATTTCTCTGATGCCTGAGGGTAAGGGAAGGCCAACCCACAGCAGTCTATAGGAGACAGTGATGGGTGGAGTAGGGGAGCTCCATTATGAACCTTAAGGCTCTGTGGTAGAGTGTATCATTTTTGGCAAGAGTACCAGCAGAGTTTTGGCTATATAGGAAGTCGACATAGTCTAACAAGGGAAGAAATGTTGTTTGGACTAGCTGCTTTTTTGCCTCCCTTGGTCGAAGAGTTTTTATCATGAAGAATATTCCTAGTCTCTGTCTGAGTTTCTTTATTAGATCTTCAATATGACCCTGGAAGGAGAGAGAGCTGTCAATCCAGGCCATGAGGTATTTGAAGGAAGACACATATTCCAACTGATCCCCCAGGATGGTGGAGATGGGGGATAGAGAACCGTGGGAGAGAGGGATAGGAGAGTTGGACAAGAGAGAGAGAAGGACATAGCTTTAGTTTTCTTCGCATTCAGGAGCAACTTCTGTTTTAAGAGCTGGAGTTGCAGCAGATCAAATTCGCTCTGGAGAGATGCGAGTACTGCGTCAAGAAATGACCCACTAGTGTAGAGCACTGTGTCATCTGCAAAGAGATGTATTTTGGCCTTATTAATGGTGGCATTAATTCTATTAATATAGATTGCTAAAAGCAGGGGTCCCAAGGTGGGGCCTTGCAGAACACCCCAATAAGAGGTTTGAGGGGCGAGACCTCACCATCAGCCTTAACTTGCTCGGAGTGGTCAGTTAGGTATTTATGGAACCACCTAAGAGAGGGAGCATCCAGACCAATATTCCGGAGGGATGAAAGGAGTTGGGGGGGGGGTCGACAGTGTCAAAAGTCTTGTTGAGATCCAGAAAGACTGCACTGACAAAATTCTTGTCGTCCAGCTCACTAAGCCAGTCATTACTAACATTGGCAAGGGTGGAAATAGTACTATGTAGAGCTCTGAACCCAGACTGGAGTGGGTTCAGGAGGTTCACTGATTCCAGATGGGTCCTGAGTTGGGAGTTAACATTTTTTTCCAGCATTTTTGACAGTACTGGAAGGAGACAGATGGATCTGTAATTATTCAGATCGCTAGGATCCCCATTCTTGAATACAGGAACAATATGGGCAGTTTTCCAAATAGTAGGAAGGATACCTTGGGAGATAGATAAGTTGAACAAGTGTGTAACAGGCACAGTGAGAGCATGGGAGCCTGCCTTTAGAAAGAAGGGATCGAGTAGGTCAGCCCTGGGGCTTTTCCTGTCATCCAACTGGAGCAAGAGATCCTCCACTTCCTTCAAGGAAGTGACTTGGAGAAAGAAGGATGTGTTAGTTGCAGGAGAGTCAGGGGTATCAAGACCAAGTCGTGCCCGAAGAGTACTAGCTGGGGAGGAAACAAAAGCTAGGCTGGAGGTGGCAAAATAATCGTTGAATGAGTGCAGGATAGTAGGTTTATCAGTGACTGAGGAAGTACTAACCCGGATTTTTGCAGGCAATGAGCTACCAGAGGAATGACCTTCAATATCTCTAATGGTCCTCCAGAATTTTGATGAACATGTGGAAGAGACTTCAAGTTGAGAGCAGTAATAATTAGCCTTAGTTTCTCTGACCAATTTGGTACAGAGGTTTTTTGCTCTACTAAAAAGATTCCAGTCATTAGGTAACTTTGTTCTGCTAGCAATTTTCCATAGCCTGTCTCTATTCCAAAGTACACTCTTTAGTTCAGGAGGGAACCAATGGCAATATTTGCTTCTAACTCACAATGTAACTCATAGGGCGTGCTTATTCAAAACATTTACCACAATGTCTTGGAAAATGTCATAGGCAAGAGCCATGGATTCTGCTAGGTAGAAGTTCTGCCATCGAGGAGAGCGACTTAGCTCAGCAGTGAATGACCAAGGATCAAAGTTGCGTCTGCTTCTTTTTATAGTGAATTTAGGTGGGAGGGTAGGGGTATGGCAAGACCTAACACAAGCAATAAAGCAGTGGTTGCTGATGTCAGAGAAGAAAACTCCAGTGTGGGAATACAGATGGGGCTTACTAACTATGATGATGTCCAACATGGTGCTTTTGGCAGCGTTACTCTTGTTTGGATGTGTAGCTTCATTGATGAGCATCTGAATTGCTACACTGCGGCACTGCTGTACCTTGGGTGTAGCCACAGATACCCAGCTCTTTAGGATGCAGTGGCGAGCCAGTATCAGCAACACCCTAGCCCAACGTGGTAGCATATCCCAGTCTTCTGACCCCAATTCCTCTATCCCAAATAGGAGCAACAGGGGTGTTAGTGGGAACTTCTCCCCAACATGGTACCTACTTCCTGTGCTATGTGCACTCAGAAGGTCTGCAGCACCGAGCAGGACCAAAGGTCATGGTAATAGGATCCTAGATCCATCCCACAGCATCCACAGAGCAGGGACACTGCAGGGGTAAACTTGTGGACTATGAGGGGTGGGCAGTACAGCCTGTAGATAAATTTGTAAAATTTCTCCTTATATTTGTTACATATAAGGATGTCTTTGTGCAGGATTAAAATCGTGGCCCATATAACCTCATGAATAGATGCACCCAAATCCCTTTCCCACAATATTTTTGTTTTGTGTGTGAGATCAGGTAAAAACTGTCTCCCCAGATGCACAGCTTTCCGGATTAAACCCTTGGAGTCCTTCTTAGCTCCTATTATGAGGTGTTCCACCTGCTCCAGTGGAGAAGTGTCAACTAGGCCTCTTCCCAATCATTTGGTGTAAGCCCTAACTTGTAGAAATCTGAAGCGGTATGACTGTGGAATGCCAATGCATCCTCTTAACTGTTTGAAGGAGCCGAATCCCTCCCTACCCTGTAGCTCACTTAAGCAGTTGACTCCCATCCTCTCCCACTCCCTGAATCCAGCATCCTCCAGACTTGGAGGAAAGAAGGGATTCCCATGCATTGGGATCAGCAGAGTCTCTTCCTCTGATACACCATCCATTTGGCCCAGCTGATCCCACTCTTCCAGCACCGACATGATCAGTGAATTAGGCTCCAGCAGCCCTGCATAAGCACTACAGCCCTGCATGGCTAAATAGGCAGAAAGTCTTCGCAGGCATTCCTGCTCCTCCAGATCCAACCATGCCTCCTCCTCCTCCTCTGGCCTGTTTTCCCAGTCCTGGAGAAACTGATACTGTATTGCCAAATAACAATTTATGAGATCCGGAAAGTTTAGTCTCCCCCTTATCAACCCCCACCTTAAGCCTCTGGAGACTGGTGCATTGGTGCTTGCCCTGTCAGATAAAATCAGAGAAGGCTTTCTCTGCCCTTTTAATATCTGCCCTGGTAAGTCCAACATGCAGCATTTGCATGATATATATGAGCCAGGGTAGGATATTCATCTTGATAAGATTAATACGCCCCATCCAAGAGATGGACAAAGCTCTCTATCTGCACAACTCCTCCTCTGTGGTCTTGATGAGGGCGGTAAAATTAAGGTGATATAAGGCCCCCCGAATCCCCTCCAACATATATTTCTAGGTACTTAAATGCCCCTTTTACTGCCTTCAATCCCCAAGTCACATCCAGAAGCATGCCCACCCCCACCCCATGGCCAGCAGCTCTAACTTGTCCAGGTTTATTTTGTATCCTGAAAACTCTGCAAAGCATGGAATTGAGGCAAAGAGAGGAAGCATGGATTCTAGAGGGCTTGTCACATATAATAACATGTCATCTGCATAGAGTATTACCTTGTGTGCCGATCAGTTTAACCTACCACTCCCCAGAAATTTGAGTTATTTGAATACTAGCAGCCAATGGCTCTATAGCCAGAGCAAACAGTAAGGGGGAAATGGGGCACCCCTGCCTCATTCCTCTGAACAGTGGCAGCTTGTCTGAAAGGGGACCCATTCACTAGCATGGATGCCACAGGTGCCCTGTAGAGCACCCAGACCAGCCCCACAAAGCCATCTCCAGACGAAGCCAGCCCATCACTTCAAATGTATAATCCCAGTCAATGCAGCTGAATGCCTTTTCAGCATCCATTGATAACACCAGGGTACCGCCAGGGTGTCAGGAGCCTCCCCCCACTATATTCAATAACTTACACACACATTATGGTAGGAAAGGACCCCCGCAGACAATGTTGGTCTCGTCTGGGTGAACCAACTCTGATTGGACTCTGCCCAAAAGCCCCACCAGGACCTTCACCAGAATTTTGACATCGTAATTTAACAACAATATTGGGCGTTATGAGGAGCAATCCATGAGGTCCCATACCGGTTTTGACAGGACACATATCACCACCTCAGAGCATGAGGCAGGGAGTGCCCCCTCCTCTCTGGGCTCCCTAAAAACCTCAAATAATGAATTAACCAATGATCCTGACATTGCCTGGTAATACTCTACACGGAATCCATCCAGGCCACTAGCCTTACCCCTTATCTGGCTCTGAATCACACAACCAATCTCTTCCCTGGTAATCTCTGCTCCCAAGTGTTCCTGCTGGGACTCCAACAAGCCGTGGAGGACTACTCCATTCAAAAAGGATTGGGCCTTGTCTATAGTCCCCGAGCACTCCATCCCATAGAGATCCTGGTAGAATTGCTGGAAACTCTCCCTGATGGTCTTCCCTTCCCCAGTTACCTTCCCCTGAGAGATTTTAATTCCTGTGATGCACAACAGACCCTTTCTGCCTTTAACTAAGTTGATGAGCAGAGGACAGGGTTTATTACCCCATTTAAAAAATGTGTCTTCAGTGAATAACCAAGCCTTGCGAACCTCCCCCAGTACTAACCCATTCAGTGCATCTCTGGCTGTGATCAGCTGTGCCTGAAGGTCCCCCCTTCCCTCCAGCAGTCACTCTCCTCACAAGGGCCTTAAAGACACCCTCACGGCCCTCCTTCCATTCCCTCTGGGCTTTTCTATATTAAGCAATGAAACTAATAATAGCCCCTCTCATAAAGGCTCTACCAGAGTCCCAGAAGATTCCAGAGGATGTGGCCATGGCCTTTTTATACTCCTGGTAGAATTTCCACTCACCCTTAAGATAATCTTTGAATTTCTTATAACCCAGAAGGTAACACAGAAACTTCCAAGGCAGAAGCCCCTCCCACTCCTCAGACACCCCCAAAGAGAGGATCACTATAGCATAATCTGATACTTTTATGGGACTCTGCTGAACAGACTGTAGTGGAAATAGCCATCTGCCAGTTATGTGTATATATGCTTGTTATAAATCTATGTTTTGTATGGCAGTCCTGCTTAGGACAGAGGCCAAGTAGTAGCGCCTCATGGTACACTAGATTTTAAAAGAGAAGAAAAAAAATGGTCTGCCCTCTCACTGATCTAGAGGATATGCTAGCTAGTGCTTTTTTTCCTGTTTTAACACTTACCTGCCAAAACCTGTGTAGCTGTTATACAACCAGGTTATAATAAACAACTGCTTTGAACTTAGGAAGACTGCTGTAAAAGGTTACATTTTATAGGATATCAGGAGGAAGATTGTTTTTGGAAAGCATATGAGACTTAACCTTACAGGATATTTCTGCAACACTAAAGGGTGTCAAAAACCATACTCTGAGGAAGACAGACTGTCTTGTTATAATTAAAAAAATATTGCTGTATTTGCAGATTCCAATCAAGTAATAATCTGACCTGTTTGCCTATGCAGCTGCATGTTACAAATTAAGTATGCAGGTCTGAGTGTGACCTTACACTTGCAGCTCAGAGCTGTGCCATCACAAGGAGGGAGTGGCATTCTAGCCTCCTTGATATCGGTGAAGCTTGTCTGAAAGGACTGACACTCTTTTCTGGACTTCTAAGAGTCATCTTTGTTTCTGGATTTCTAAGGGACACTTCTGCCAAGATAGATAACAGCCCAAATCATTTGCCAACTGAAAATCTGAGGTAGAATTAGTTAAATCAGTTACAAGGCACTTTGTTTTGTAATTGTTCATTTATTTTCTGATTGTAACCTTAATGTATATATGTTCTGTATTTATTAACTATGTTTAATTTTAGTAAACCTTGTTTTTCATTAAACCTGCCTGGTAACTTGCTAATTTTGAATGTGAATGGTGGGACAGTATTGATAATTCTGACATAACTGTTAAATTGCTTACAGTGTCACCATATGCAGCCACACTAACAAGGATCTGTGTAAAGCTCTAGCAAGGTAAGAAAATACCAGCGTCTCAACTGAGTTGGCAGGGGGTTGTGAACCAGGTTGGTTGCATGCCCACTGGGTCAAGTATTGTGCTGCTTTCCCTGAAGAGAGTGTGATATTTGGAACTGTTACCTGGGTGTGCTAGCTAAAAAGGGTTCATAATTGACCCCAGGACTCGAGACTGGTAGTTTGCTCAGACACAAGACAAACAGGAGGGTGTCCCTGTTTGTCCCCTGTTCACGGACCACAATTCAAGGTTGGGCACTGTGGGAGTAGAAGGCCTGACCCCCAGAGTGGATTTGTGTCATAGACTTCATCCTTGAATACCACCTTCAGAGAATAAATAAATGGACCCCTCCTTTCTGAATGATCCATATTGGGGTCCATAGTACAGTTAAAGTCCCCCCCAACACCAGCCCTGGGAACTATTCCTTAACCACTATGTCCAGTATACCCTGATAAAAACCCAGGTCAAATGTGGCTGGGGCATAGATGCTTGTAAATGTAATTTGCTCCCCAAACAGCTTGCCCTCTACAAAGACATAGTGACCCCCTTTTGGGTCTTCCACCACCCTCCAAATACAAAAGGGAAGATGCTTGTGAATTAACACCACCCCCATTTACAAGATGTGTAAGGTGCTGCATGACATACCCAGACCCACCGCTGACCAATTTCTGGTGCTCTGAGGACCTCAAGTGCATCTCCTGAAGTAACGCAACCTGTGCATAGAGTCATTTCAAGGCTGTGAGGATGCTAGTACACTTGACTGGGGAAGAAAACCTCCAAACATTCCACAAAACAATTGTGATATCTCTAGGTGAATCTATCATTAAGAGGTGACCTAGTCTTCAAAGTGGCCTGAGGTCCTTCCATTATCTCCCAGCAATAAGAGGACTCTGACCATCGTGCTTCTTTCAATAATTTGTCATATAAGGACACACAGAACAAGAAAAAAAACAACACAGTACAAGAAACAACTGTAAAGGTAAAACCTTCTCCCTCCCACCACTCCCCTCCTTTTGATAACTGAGAAACGCATTTGCCATTCACATTTAGAATAACACCCCTCCCATTAAAGCAGACGAGAACCCCCACACCCACCTCTAAGCAAATTGTACCATGTCCCCAGCATCATGTAATCTTTCCCTCCAACTTCCCCCCACTTCGTCCATGCAATGCAAATCTCTATCATGGACTACTGCAAACCCATAGGCAGGGTGAAAAATTCTCCTGCCCCTGTGTTTGTCCTTCATTGGACTTATAACAAATTCCCCCGCCAAGCCTGGGGTGCCACAAAGAGACATGTCCTCCAGTCCCCAAACCCCTGCCACCTGGAGAAAAAGAAAGCTGTGCAATACTAATTCATACATCTCCTGACAGGTAGAAGCCCCCTGCACCCGTCAGAAATTTATCCTCAACCATGAGTGTCCAACCTAGCGGACTTTGTCTGGTTTTTACAGTGGGTTCAGAGTGGGGAAAGATCCCCTCAAGACTGCTTCCTGATATTCCCCCAGGCAGCTTAAGTATTAAAACCATACGATAACAGTTGGTAATGAACATTCATAAACTGTGGTCAGAAACAAAGATAAGGTGTGAAGGAATATAAGACAAACCACCACCCCTCTCCCCATAACATCAACATCCCCACATGGTGCTGGGAATCGTCACACCAATCTCCTCCATCTCCTTAATTCTGATGGTCTGGGAAGCCATTTGCTCTATGTTATTTTGCTTTCAGCTATCCAGCCTAGTTTCAAGTTGCTGCAACCACAGCTCCAATGCCACCAGCACTTGCAAGTTGACCACCTGGCCCAATAATGCTATCTTGGCAGCTGACAGACAAATGGGGCCTGGCACCTTGGCCTGCATCATGGTGCTCTGTTCTTCATGTTTTTAGACATGGAGCAAGATGCATTACCAGAACTATTTGTCAAATATTCATCCATGATGGTAGCTGGATGCTTAGGATTTTATTGAAAATATATTGTTAGAAATGGGAGCTTCAGGAAAACACATCTTCACTCCTAGCTGCTCATCAGCACCCCCAACTCAGATTTTTTTTTTTTTTGTGATTGAAATTTTATTACACTTCAAGAAAACCAACATTACAATGACCACCATTAGAAATAAGTAAGAATCCTGGATGGGGTTATACCCATTGGAAATATAACCCTAATGATGTTCTGAACATGATAAAATAGTCATAACAGCAAAGACATTCAGTCAAAGGGATAAAAGGCATGACTGAGCAAACAAACAATACTGTTATATGGTCTCCAACTAACAGTTAAATAAGTGAAATTTGACTACTTAGTACAATAATCATGTAAGCTGATTAAGAGCACTTCATATGGGAGGATGGTAGAAGCTAGAACTAAAATCACTCAAGGGTCTTTTGGGGGACTCTAACTGTTAGCTATGTGCTGCCCAGAATGTTCAAAGGTCCCTGGCATGAGCCCTTGGGAAACATGTAACAGCCTGTGGAACTGCACAGTAGGGCGAGGCCAGATATGAGCCCCAAATTTTATCATACAGTCTGAGTTGGTGATCTTCTGAGTAAAGAAGTTCATCATAACAAGCTACCTTTCCAAGTTCCAGGAGCCACTCACACAGTGCTGGGGGGACATCGCTCCAGTGCATAAGTAAGATTCTTTTTCCTGTGACTAATGCCACTCGGAACCAACATAGTCTTGTGCATGGGGTCTGCTGGCCTATCTCCCCTTCACATGAGAGGCTCAGCACGACTAAGGTGGGTGTGAGGGTCAGACCTGTAGCCACAATGATTCTGCATGTGGGCTGTACTTCAGACCAACCTTGGGCAAGATCACAGAATTTGGGAGATACATCTTTTTAAGAAGGAATACATATCCAGCAGGCATCTGATGGTGCTAGCCCACATTTATTGACTTTTTACAGGGTTATGTGACACCTATGCAAGATCTTGAATTGGGTGAAATGACTACAGGTAGCCCTCAGTACAGCCTTTAAGCCCTTCCAGCAGGTGTCCCATACATTTTGCTGTAGGTCAATAACTAACTCTTCACTCCATTTTGCCACAGCTTTTCCATGTCCACTGTGTCCAATGAGCACAGCTGACTATAGTTGTGGTTGGCCTTAGGGATCTGACCATACTCCACAGTCATGAATTTCTTAAGCGCATTAATGTTGCTGAGTTGGAATTTGGGCCCAGCAAGAAAGGTTAGTGAATGTCTACCAAAACACTGTGGAGCCACCGCTTGTGAAGAAGGGATTCCTCCAGAGCGGTAAAGTGAGCGAGTTTCCCAGGCATCAACCCATGTGTTTAGATACTCTGGAACACATTTGTGCTGTAAACCCAACAGTGGGATGAGTACGTAGGCCGGGAAGAACTCCATCCAACATCATTTAATTCCATAGGGCTCCACCCAATAAGTGAGCTTCACATTGGGCCCATTTAGATAGCATTGTCTGTGATGTAGTGAGTGAGGACTGTGACAAATGTAGTAAAACTTGTGCTGCATGCCACAACTCAAAATCTGGGAGGCCTAGACCCCTGTTCTCTAGGGGTAGGATTAGTTTCTTGTGACTCATCCATCTTGGACCTTTCCCTCACAGGAAGGATAACATCTTCTGATGCAGTTGCCGAAACATCTCAGACCGAAACTTTAAAGGGCGGTTATTGAGAGTGTATTGAATTTTGGCAGCCACCATTATTTTAAATGCCTGAGCTCTGCCCCAATGTGACAGAGAAAGGCAGCTCCATTTGGCTAGGTCACTAGTCAGGATGGACAGTACAGGGGGAAGGTTAAGTCCACCAGATTTTTGAGGTCCTAGTTAAAATTTGTCCCGAGATACTTCAAAGAGCCATGTGCTTCTTGAAGTCCCCAGAGGAAGCCTGGTACATCAGTAGTCTCCAAACTCTGAGGTAGGATCAACAGTTTGGTTAAACAAGGAAGACTGGTACAAGCGCCATCTGAATTTTTTTATTTTACGTACTTGTTGATAACAAGTCCAGCACTTCTACCTGGACTGAGAAACGGATAACCACCACCAAGTGCTCTGACTGGTTTCATGCCTGCTCACTTCCTCAGGTGAGAAACTGGTTGGGGCAATTGGTAGTGGCTGTTCATTTCTCAGTCCAGGTAGAAATGCTGGACTTGTTATCAGTAAATACATAAAATAAAAGTTTTTCTGAATGGAGCTGGTGCCAATCTTCCTTGTTTAACTGTTTTGATATTGACATGGCAAAGTGAGTGGTGGAGCTGCTTTTTCTTGTTTCTAGAGGATCAACAATTTGGCCACATTAGCCTAGCAACCAGACAGAGAGCCAAACCACTGCAGAAGGGATAGTACAGATGGGACAGACTCTTCTTGTTTTGTAAGTTTCAGCAGAATATTGTCTGCGCAGGCCAAGACTTTAAGGTCCTCTCCCATCTGTATACCATGACACCTGGGTGATTCCAGATGGCTTGCAATAGGAATTCTAAGGCAAACACGAACAAGAGAGGAAAGAGTAGGCATCCTTGCTGTGTCCTCCACACTAACATAAATGGTGATGAGGGCACTAATCTAGTGAGCACAGTAATTGACGATCCATTATAAAGGGTGTGTATATATACTTGACGAATGTCTCCCCAATGCCAAATACCTGCAATACATGGAAAAAGTATGGCCACACCACCCTACTGAATGCATTTTTCAGTACTGAAAGAGAGGAACACTGTTGATGGATGGAGATGAGATGCTAGCCACCTCAGAATAAGGAGACACCTTGTGTTGTCTGTGCTGTACCACAGAGGGACAAATCCAACCTGGTCTCCATTAATCAAGTCCATGATGACTCCTTGTAGCCTAGGAACTATTATCTTGGCATATGCCTTGCAGTCCACTGTGATTAATGAAATCAGCCAGTAACTGCCACATTGAAGGAGGTCATTTCCCATTTTAGAAATGAGAGTGATTACAGCCGTGTGCATAGAAGCAGGTAGAGACCTTGCCTGAGTGGCCTCATTAAAGGCAGCCATTGGGGGTAGAAGAACTTGTTTAAAGTGCCTGAGGAATTCCACCAGGTGAACATCATTGCCTGGGGTTTTACTGGGCGGCATTGAACTAATTGCCTCATCCAGTCTTTACAGAGTAATGGGATTATCCAACTGCTGGTGGACCTCTGGGATTATTTTAGGCAAGACCAGTATGGATGTGAAGAAGTCTAGTTCTTCTTGTATTGTAGACATTTCTTGGCTATATAAGGTTTCATAAAACTTCCAGAAGGCTGTGTTAATGTCTCCCGCTTTTGTACAGGCTTCTCCAGATGTGTCTTTAATCACAAGATTTTTTATTTTTCTTGTTGATTTTGTAATTGATAAGCAAGGAGCTCCCCCACTTATTCTGTAGACTACCAAGAGGTTTGGCACAGCCTGAAAGAGTGAACACAGCCTGTTGGTGTAAGTGCACATTGATTTTGTACTGTGTACCCACGATCTTAGCCACCAGTTCGGGAGGATGATAGGAAGCATCCCTATACATGTCCTCAAATTCTTGGAGGGCTAAAAGCTGACCCTGTAGATCCTTTGCATTCTGCCTTTTGATATGATAGGTGTATCTGATGCACCATCCTCTAATATAGGCCTTGAGTTCATCCCAACTTATCGCAGCAGAGGTGACACCAAGGCAATTAGCCTCCAGGAAGACTGTAGTCTCCTTCTTAAGTGCTATGCAGAATATGGGATACAACAGAAGGGAGATATTAAACCTACATTGCTTTACAGGAGGCAAAACTGGGGTCACAGAGAGCCAGATGAAGCATACCAAAGCATTATCCGATATAATGAAAGTACCAATAGTGGATTAAAGGACCTTTGGCAGACAATGATGTGGTATCAGCCACAGATAAATGTGGGAGTAAGTGTGGTGTGGAAAATAAAAAGGTGTAATCCTTGCCACTGGGGTGCACCAGGCACAGATATCCATGAGTCCTAGGTCATCCGCATAATCACTAAGTGCCTGCAAAGCTAGCAACCTCAGACCTGTCGGTGCTGTACTCCTGTTCAAGAAATCATCAAGTGTGATATTCACATCCCTCCCCTAATAAATGAGTCTTTGCAGTGGGTTAGCAGGGTCAGGGCCAAGTTTTAGAGGAAATTAGGATCAGCAGAGTTTGGACCTTACATGTTACACATGGTCACCACCTGATTGTCTAGGATACCCTGGATGATAACATACATACCATTAGGGTCCCCAATAGTCATTGTGGCTTGAAAGGTGACATTCTTATGTACAGTATAAGTATCACAACACCCCTACTTTTTTCTATTTTATGAGTTGACATAGACCTGTTCAGCCCAGCCCATTTTAAGTGTATTGGTCTCTGCCAGGGTAAGGTGCATCTCTTGTTGGAAGACTATGACTGCGCCCTCTCAGTGGACATGATCCAAAATGTATTTCACTTACCCGGTGAGTGGAGACTTTTGACATTCCAAGACACTCAATTCATGGGAGCTACAGCTATAGTGATAACATGAGAACATATAAAGTGTGAGTTAAAAGGTGCAGTATACCATGGGCATAAAAATTAACTCCAAATCCTGTACTCTGATTGGGTGGCTGGCACCTTCCTGCCGTGGTAAATCCTACGATATACCCATGGCAAAGGTGCCAGTCAGCCGCATGTCCAAAATCCATCTGACACCGGTACTTGCCATCCAAAACTGCCATCTTAAACCTTCGGTAAACCTCCGTTTCCCATCATGGCACATTCCTACCCTGCACTGGAATGCTCCCATCATCCCACCACTCCCTCTCAAGCAGAAACCAGGCTAAAACAAAAGAATAAAATCCCCTGCATCTGATCAGCAGTTTTTAAACAAGTAGTAAACTTCAGGAGCAGCGACACAGAGCGGTGGAATTCGGCAGGCACCTGAACAACTTAATCTTACCATTTCGTAGCCCACAGAAAGAACTCTGTCCCCAGAAAATCATTGGCTCTCACCTCCACACGATCACAGATCCAGTCATTATACATGGGCCAATACCCTCCGGAAGCAGTTTCCACGATGCATAAAAGAAAAACAAAATTTAAAAAAAGCTGCCGAATACGACCATTCTCCCCATCGGAAAATTGCACCCGGAAGCAACCAAGCTGATTGCCGCCACCCCGTAAGCGCTCGCATCACAGTCTGTCAGCACTGAAACAGAGGAGAGTCTGGTCTTTTCTAATTTTTTGTGAAAAAAAATAAAAAAATGTAAAAACTGTACACAGTTCAAAATCACACTACGGACTATTGTACTTTTCCAGCGCGAGGCACAGGAGAGAATGTTTTTCTATTTTTTTTTTACCATGAGTCAAATCACCAAAAGGGACCTTAGAAACACAGCTACAGACAATACTGTGATAAAGGCTTTCGCTTGTTATTTTCTAGTTTAGTAACTGTAACTTAACCCAAAACCAATAACCTTGCTGTTATTTTTTTAAATCCTAACTTTGAAAATGGGCTGGAAGACCATACTGTCTTCACTACCTCCTCCTCACAGTATACTCTCTTTTTGTCTGCCAGCTGCTCATCTAGAAGCTTCAACACGTGTTCTCTTTGCTGTGGTGCAAAAAAATAATCATTGTAGCAACCAGGACGTGTCTGTGTGTTTTGGTGGTGAGGCAGTGATGTGGGTTTGGGAGGGTTGGTGACAGCCATCTAAAAATATATTCTACCTAGCAACAAGGAACTATTTAAACACACAGTGGAAGGATATTACAGGAAAATCAATAAAAAAACTTTTCAAATAAAATCACTTTAATCTTATACTTTATTTTTGTAAAGCCATTGTATAATACGAATAAACCACTTGAGAGTTGTAGGTTATGGGGATTTACCACAGCTGGAGAGGATTTGACCACTCGGCCTGCGGCCTCATGGCCAAACCATGCCAGCCGTGGTAAATCCCCCCATAACCCACACCCCCTTGTGGTTTACTGCTTAAATATCCAGTTCCAGCCCTGAGTCCCTACCATGTGCAAGAGGTGCTCAGTAGTTATGCTATGATAAAACTGAGGTGGTACATATCTGCTTAGGCTACTCCAATTGCTCCTACCCATGCAGATGCACAGCTTGGAGGGATAGAAAGCAGATCCAGAAGATTGCTAAGGCAGTAGCAAGGAGGTGGGAGCTAAATGTCATTGTCCATCTAGAGACCAATGACCTGGTTGGAGACAAGACAGAGATAGGAAGGGTGCAGGAGGAGTTCAAAGAGCTGGGGAGGGGCCTGAGGCAGATAGCAAGCTACATGACCTTCTTGGAGGTGCTGCCTGTTCACATCAAGAGGGAGGCTAAGGATCTCCATACCTGAGACTTCAACATTTGGTTGGAGAACTGGTGCAGAGAGCAGGGTTTTGGCTTCATTGGAGAATGGGGACCCACCTGGGGGATGTGAACCTGGACAGGGGTGACTGCCTACCACCTTCCAGGAAGGGTACCAATGTCCTTAGTGAACAGTTTAGATGTTTCATTGGTAAGCATTTAAACTAGCCAAGGGGCATGGAGGAAGGAAACAGGGTAAATCATATTGACCACCCCCACATGATAATGTAGCCAGCATGGAGGACCATAACATCACAATATCACTAGTGCAGGCTGAAATCGGCATAAGGGGAGAAGAGGAGAAACAATGGGAAAAGGGGGGGGGTCAGGGGGATTTGCAGAAAATGGAGGGCCATGTGTGCGAATGCCCACAGTCTGCAGAATAAAATCCCATAACTGGAAGCATTGATGATGGAGGCTGACCTGGACAATGTAGCAATTTCAGGAACATGGTATAATGGGGACCATGACAGGGACATAGCTATACCAGGTTATACTTTGTTCAAGAGAGACAGGGAGGGTAAAAAGGAAGAAGGGTTGGTCTTTACATCAAGGAGGGTATAAAGATGATAGAGGTGCAAGGAATGTTGAGAGGAGGCAGAGGCACTGTGAGTCACCTTGGAGATGTGCAATGCACAGCCATTCGCACAAGCATGATCTACGGACCCCAGCAAAAGGAAGAGAAACAAACAGGGGTCTACTAAAAGCCATCCATATGATGGCAGCTAGAGGGGTGATGCTGCTTATGGGTGACTTCAGTTTGCTGGATGTTGATTGGAGCATCCCAGTGGCTGCCACAGCCACAGGCACAGACATTTTAGGATCCCTGCAAGGGGCATGTCTCAAGCAGCTAGTGCTTAAGCCAACCTGGGAGAGAGTGATTCTGGACTTGGTACTACCCAACGGGGACATAATTTCAGATGGCAGGGTGGGTGAACACCTGGGATCCAGTGATCATCGCATAGTGTGGTTCAATATGAATATTACAACAGGATCATGCCACATGAAAGCAAGGGTCCTGGACTTCAGGACAGCAGACTTCACTAGGATGGGGGTACAGTATGTCTCATGAAAGCCCTAGCAGAAGGGGAAAATTGGGAGGGGGTGTTGAGGATCAATGGGTCCCTCTGAAAGGAGTCATATTGGAAGTGACAAACTGCTGCATTCGGCTTATAAACAAAAGCAAAAGCAAGAGAAAAAGAAACTACTATGATTCTCATGGGAAGTGGCTGGGAAAATAAGGGCAAAGAAGTTGACTTTCAGGAAATACAAGGAAAAACAGAGGTCGGAAGTCAAGGCAATGTATCTAGAACAACAAAGGGAGGATGGAAAAGCGGTCAGGAGCGCAAAGGTGAAGACAGAAGAAAAAATAGCAAAAGAAGTGGAAAAATGGAACAAGACTTTCTACTGGTACATTAGTAAAGAAGAAAGTCTAGAGGGGGGGATTGTAAGTCTAAAAGGGGAGGATGGAGAGGGCGTGGAAGGAGACCAGGAAAAAGCATAAATTCTGAACAAATATTTATGTTCAGTAATCACAGAGGAAGGGGAAGGGGAGGGACCATGGCTAAGAAACAGGATTGGAAGCGAGGTGGACACCAGTGTCTGTTACAGAGGAGAGGATCCTAAAGGAACTTACAAAACTGAAGATGGACAAGGCAATGGGACCAGATAGGATACACCCTAGAAAATTAAAGGAGTTAAGGAAGGTACTTGGAGCACCACTGGCAGCCCTGTTCAACAGGTCACTGGATAAAGGAGTGATTCCAGAGGACTGGAGAAGGGCTGATGTAGTCCCGCTCTAAAATAGTGGGATCAGGGAGGAGGCTGGTAACTATAGACCTGTTAGCCTTACCTTAGTGGCAGGCAAACATATGGAATCACTGCTAAAAGAAAGGACAGTGGAGCACCTTGAATCTAGCAGAGTACAAGATCTGAGGCAGCACTGATTCACATCAGGAAAGTCATGTCAGACAAATCTGATAGATTTCGTTGTCTGGGTGGCCAGGGAAGTGGATCACGGGGTACTGGTGGATGCAGCCTACCTTGGCCAGCAAGGTGGTTGACAGTTCCACATAGAAGGCTTTTAAACAAGCTGAGCAGCCTGAGATTGGGTAACAAGGTGGTGAATTGTATTGGGAATTGATTGAGGGATAGAATGCAGAGGGCGGTGGTAAACTGAGCTAAATCTGAGGAAGGGAAAGTGACCATTGGGGTGCCACAGGAATCAGTTCTTGGGCCAGTTCTGTTTAAAGGAGAAGACTCCTCTATATTTATGATTTGGAGATGTCTGATGTATTTATTATGCATTACATCAAGTACTGTACATATGTCAATAAGAGATCAGTCATTCAGTTGCAACACATATTTAGAGTCTGAGGCTCTGAGACGAGGTAGTAAAGTGTCAAGCAAGCCTCCATTTACATGCAAATGAGTCACTTGTAATCTAGCCCCTCCCATTCCCTGATGTTAATGCAGCAACAGCGCAGAAGAAAACATAAGGGTATCAATCCTGTCTATCCTGATTTTAGTTTAAGTTTGCAATGGCTTAAGACAGTTCTGTCATACAACCCACACAGGGAGTAGTACTTGTAGCCTTAATAATGTATGTGTAGAGCAAATAATACATCTACTAGTATTACATTCACAGGAAACAAGATCTGTTTCTTGGTACTGGTCATTTCTCTTTGTGAGACAGTTGCAACATGTTCTGGAGAGCAGTAGACTGAATCAGTCAATGATAATTGATAATATGATTGTGAAGGTTTGTAACCATACAATAAAAATGTTTAATGATGAATCAGTCACCCAATCAGACAATCAAGCAGTCACTCAGTCAATCCGTATTGAACCAGGTGAACACCCTCGAGAAGATTCATTTACAAGGTAGGCCTGGGCAGTTTCCCAAGGGATCACACAAGACTGAATTCCTCCTTTGCACAAATGATACACCCCCTTTTAGCAGCCTGAAAGTGGACAGCTTAATCACTTACTTTATAAAGTGTATTGTTTACATTTCAAATGCTCCTTAAATCTGAATTTCTGACTGGAAATACCAAGACTCAGAATGCATATGACATGGAAGGAATGAGCTAAGCAGATACAGTGTACTACAAACACTGAGACTAATTAGTTTCTTTACCAACAACAGCTAAAGTGTATCCTCTGATTTGTGAGGGACATCCTACTTCAAATGCTAGCATTACAAAGTGGGGGGCGGGTGCTGTCACAGCTTGTCCTCAGTACCTTCAGAGTGAAGTGCTGTAGCTCTCACATCATTGCTAATGATTAATAATGGCAATGAGGGCACTTTTAAAGTCATAGTCCTGAGGGGCCATCACAGTTCCCAAGGAGGTTAGGGGAACTTGTCAAGGGTTAGAAAGTAAGGGACTTTAGTAGGATTTGAACCAGCATCTCCCTGTTCTTGTGCCTGTGCTTTAACCACTAGATTACCCTTATTCCATATGCTGCAGCTAATGCTGTCCTGGTAACCTATTCCTTCTTATAGCTAAACTCTTTACTGCCTTACAGCAGACATCCAATCACTGACCGCCTAGTTACAAAGGGAAAGGGGCATATTTGCAAGATTGTTTCTCACTGCTGGTGTCAATCAAAACAGAGAATGCTAACACACACAGAACATAATACAGCAGCTGTATAATACCACTTGAAACTTTTGTTGTACCCAGAGTCATTTATTGGGTAAACTGTTTTTGCTAACTGAAACAGTAACACAATACATACAGGCACCTCCTTATATGAATACTGTATATACATGTCAAATCAGTGCTGCATCACACTCACATGCTCCTAGTCCCTATTAGACCTGAACTTCAGGATGTGCACAGCACTTAAAGGGTTCCTCCATTATATAAGTGGGGAACCAAACATTGTGGATTTGGTTTACTGGTGGAACTGCATTTAGTTCAGCGCCATTATCTGTTGCCCTGATGATATCATCCTCCAGCAGCATTGATGGTAAAATGGAGGACAAACACATTGATAACTTCTGGGGGCTATATATTTTTATTTATAATCCAGATCTGGACAGCAATAAGACTGCTGGCAACTGGAGGAGGCACACAACAGTTACACATAAGGAGTTGGGAAAATATTGGTGTGAAACTATGGGAGACTTCCCCTTTAATATCTTCATTTGTGACATTGTGGAGGAACTGGAGTAGAAGGTATGCCTTTTTGCAGATGACATTAAGATCTGCAATAGGATAGATACTCTGAGAGGGTAGAAAAAATGAGTAAGGATCTAGCTAAACTGGAGGAATGGTCCAGAGGGTGGTAGCTAAGATTCAATGCGAAGAAGTACAAAAATCATGCACTTGGGGCACAGGAACCCAGGGGAGGATTACATGATGGGTGGGAAGTTATTAATGGACTCCAAATAAGAAATAGATCTGGGCTGATTATATCTAATGACCTAAAGGTGGCCAAACAATGTGTCAAGGAGGTAAGGAAAGCTAGTGGGATGTGAGGGTGCATAGGGAGAGGTGTGTAAACACAATTACTAGTAATTAATTTATCTCTATTTAGCTGCTTAAGGAAAGATGTGCACTATAGTGCATAAGGCAAGGTGTCAGTGTCAGTGGCTCAGTAGGTAGCAGACTTGCCTCTTAGGCTGGGAGATCAGAGGGCTGTGGGTTCAGTTTCCACATCTAGCACTTGGGTTAATATCCCAGTACTGACACTGTAGTGCAGTATGAGAGGGGTGCTGCACTTCTGAGGTGCTGTCTTTCAGATGAGACATTAAACCGAGGTCCCATCTGCCTGGATTGGTGGTAGTTCAGCTGGATGTTAAAGAACCCCTGGCACTTATCGAAAAGAGTAGGGGAATTTTTTATTGAAAAGGGAAAAAAAGCAAAAACAACACAATACATCAGTACATGATGATGGTTACCCCGGACACCTAATTTTCCATGACAAAACAACCAAGTAACATCCCACAATTTGGGGGGAAGATGGGGTCAATAAGTTGGTGAAAAGTCAAGGAAATGTCCAGTTCTACACCAGCAGAATCCAAAACATAAGGAAGTTCTGAAAAATGTGCCTGAATAATGGACCCATATAACTACCATCTTGTCAAAAGAAGAATAGACCAATGGGTCAAATTCCACTGTTTCAACTTAAAAAACATTGAAAACAAAAAAGAAGGAATACTAGAAGACCAGAAATTCCTCAGAATTGCCAAAGGGGAACTACACCATAAATCCCAAAGAGGAGAGACCAAGGTCATAAAATCAGAAACCCAATGGGAAGGGGGTGGAGAATACCTCAAAAAAGGAAACAAAAATGTAAAAAATAAACAATGAAAGAAAACCACTGGATTAAGCATCTGCACCCCACCCAAACAATAATCCTGATACAAAAAAAATTGTTTAATGGGGTTCAGCCTAGAACCTCAAAACCCTTGAAAAAAGAGATTATTAAGTTTCACTTCTAAAGCAAGAGGTAGAGGGAAAACCGTGGCGTATGCAAAAAGAAAGGCTGCACCAAAGTCTTCAAAAGCAGAACAGCTTACATTTAGCAGTAGTCCTACCCTTCCAGGAAGAAATCAAAGCAAGGCCCTTATCAAGAGTCAAATTCCAATTATAAGCCGAATCATCAGAAGAACCAAAATGTAGTCCCAAAATCTTCAAGGGATCATGCATCACAGGACTCTGGGCCACAAAATCCAAAACAAAAGGGGAAATAGAATCAGGAATAAACTTCACCATGATCTTATGAAGATTTAATTTGGATCCTGAAAAAGTCTCAAAGTCAAAAAACAAGTCAACAAATCCGACAGTATCCAAAAGAGGTGTTGTACAAATACAGAAATTGTCCACATAGGCATAAACACTAGAGGCATACCGGCCATCAGAGAGCAACAATCTGGGAACAGCAGAGCTAGAAGCAAGCCACCTCAAAAGGGGGTCAATCTGAAAAACGTATAAAAGGTGACTAAGAGGGCAGCCCTGATGGACACCCCTCTTATGCAAAAACTCCATGCCAGGGGAATGATTAACATGATGGGTAAGCCAGGCAGAATTATACAACAACTTAATCCAAGAAACAAAGTGGGGAAGCACATGATTATGCAACATGACCTGAAACAAAAAAGAATGGTTAACCCAATCAAACACCTTCTCCTGGTCCAAAGAAAGAAAAAGGGCATGATGTGAATCCAAACAGGAAGAGACCACATCCCTAATAATGGATAGGGAATGCAGCATAGTTATACTGGGCACAGCACAGGTCTGGGCCTATGAAATAACAAAAGATGCAAGAGGTAGCAACCTGTTCAGAAGAATAACAGCCAGGATCTTATAATCCACATTAAGCAGACTCAAAGGTCTCCAATATTTGATGTCAGTCCTATCATCTTTTTTAAAGAGTAGAAGCATAATAGCATCAGAAAAGCGATGAGGCAAAGAACAAGTGGTTAGAATACTATTAAAAACTACAGTAAGAGCAGGGGCAAAAACATTCAAAAAAGAATGATAGAGTTCAGCCGTTAAACCATCCACCCCAGGAGAAATACGCTTCTGTTTTTTGATGGCACACATTTCCTCAACAGAGATCGGAAGAACCAGAGAACTAAGAACACTCTCCAGGACCTCCAGGATCTCTAAATTAGAAAAGAAATCACCAGAATCAGGAGCAACAGGACAGGAGTCAAACATGACTTCTACATAAGTTTGAACAATATGTTGCAAAATGGGAAGAGAGCTATGCTGCAAACCAGTAATAGGGTAAGTAAGAAATTCAAAAATCATAGAAGAAATCCTGTCAGAGCAGTTCTTAAAAGGATCTATCAAAGCTTTAGAAGACTGAGTACCACACTGAGCTTTAAGCTTTAAAGAAATAGCCCTATCATATTGGAATTTCTCCATCTGACACTTCACGTCCTGCATTTGTAAGAAGAGATCAAGACGGCATTCAGAAGCCCTGGAAATCAGATCCTGCAACTGTTTCCTTAACGTAGAATAAGTAAAGAAATTGGAACGGGACCGAAAACCAGAAACCAGGAGAAAATACTTCCTCAAATCCGCTTTAGTAGCCTCCCACCAAACCAGAGGAGAAAGGTAAGCGTTCAACACAGAAATCCTAGCCTGCAATAAATGCAAACAACCTTGCAAATTACAAGCATCAGAAAGCAAAGAACAGTTCAATTTCCTCCAAACACAAGGAGCAGCTGGAAAGTGACCATCAGCAGGAGAGCAAATCAATACCACAACCATGTAATCAGAAGTTTTGCAAGGAATCACTGAGGCCTGGGAGACAGTGAGGTATTTAGAAAGGAAAAGAAAATCAATTTTAGTAGCCAGAGCACCCCTATAAGAGGTCTTAGCCACAGGCTTATGAAGAGACAAATATCCATCAATAAGATGGGCAGAAGAAATTACCTTAGTTAACGTAGTCGAATCACTGTACAATTTATGAGCATTGCTAGGCCGGTCCAAAGCAGATAGCCCACAGTTAAAATCACCCCCAAGAAAACCAGCCGAGAAGTAAACAAAAAAAGGGATTAATTTTTAGGAATAAAGCAAAATGGGCAGCAATACTTTGAGGGGCATAAACCAAAATAAAGCGAAAATGCACCAAGCCATGAGATCCATCAACAAGGAGAACTCTCCCTGGGACCACATCAAGAACCCTAGCAATTTTGAATAAATAACCAAAAAACAAAATACCCAGCCCATCACAAACATTCTCCAAATGAGACCAATAAGAGGGGCCAACAGACCATCTAGCAGTGACCCGTAAAACCTCCTGTCTAGTCTTAATCCAGGTGTCTTGAAGAAAATAAGAATTCTGCCGATGGGGAAAGCAGAAACCCAAAAGTAGAAAGCTGCTTACAAAAAGATTTAATACTGCACACATTCAAGGTGCAGCATTTAACATTAGTTAGGCAAACCATTAAAGAGAAATAGAAAAGAAAAACAGAACAACACCCAGAAAAGAAGGAAAACAAAACTTAAACCAGCAGACCCCAAAAGCAAAAAACATCATATCACCTATGAGGAAACTGAGCCTTATGAGGTTTATCAGTATAATTAACATCTCTACAGGAGTTGGAGGAATAATCCATGTGTGAGGGGGAAGCTCAAGAGGAATCAGAGTCCTCCTCTTCACCCTCCATATCACCCCACTGACGCCTCTTAGCCAACATCTGAACTTTATTATGAGTGAGAATAGAATTAGCAGGTGGACAGGACTCAGATTTTCGTTTACCTTTCCCCCATTTAGAAGGAGGGACAGTAGCAAAAGGAACCTCCATAGAAGGGGAAGGGGGGCATACAACCTGGCAAAGCAGGACTCAAACCAGTCGAGGAAGCAGTTTAGGAGACAGGCAACCAAGAACCCGAATCCAAAACAGGGGAAACTTCAGGTACTGGGGAGGAGGGGCAGAGGTAGTAGAAGAAATGATTATGGCACAGCAGGAGAAACCACACCAGGATCAGAAACAGGTTCCGGGACAGCAGGAACAATCTCCTCCTTTTGTTGTTGAGTATGAGCCTTGGATTCAGCAATAAGGTGGGAGTGATCCCGAGGGACCCTATCTAACTGATTATGTTCTTCCCAGGGACATAGAGGATAATTATGACCACGATCATCACACAGGTTACAATAGTGGGCATTAGGGCAACCCACGCTCACATGGTCATACTGCAAACAAACCGTACATCTGGGCTCATCACAAGTATAGCTCAAATGAGTTTTAGAACCACACTTGTGACATGTATGGGGTTGGCCAAGATAAAACAAATACCCCTGTCACACCAAATATGAAAGCTGCCAGGAAGATGCTGAATGCCCTGGTCAGTTTGGTGAAGCTGAACCCTAATCTTCCACCCCCCCAGTCCAAACAAAATCATCATCCAAAACAGGAAAAGGAGAATCCAATAAATCACAATGTTGTTGATGCCAATATTGAACATCATGGATGTTAACCCCTTCACTCTGAAATAAAAGAGTGAGAACTTTAACCAAGGGTTTAGTGATGGGGATTATGAGAAATGAGGACCAAACAGGGGTCAGTTTTACAAGCTCATACTGCACCCAAAACTTATCCAGTGTAGAAACATTCTTAAAACTAACATTGTATACAGTTTCACCCTTAATATGAATAAAGGCAAATAAATCAGAAAGGCTAATGCCCAGAGAGTCCCGTAGCATAGAATGCAGAACAGTTTGCTGAAGGGGGGGGGGGGTACAGAGGCAGCTCCCAAAATTTTAAACCACACAGCGTTTCACCACTGAGCAGGCTCCCCCACAGACTTAAAGAAGTCAGTCATCTTAAAAGAAAAATCCATGGCATCATGTCTGGGAGTAGAAAGAGAAGTCTTACTTGGTAGAGTGCACTGTGCGTCAGGGCCCTTAGGTGGAGGACAGCAGACAGAGTATTTTTGTAGTTGGTTTGCTCAGAATTAGTTTATTTAGCTATCCTTAGGTGTTTGGTAGGAATTTAATGATTTCTTTAAGTTCAATTCATACTTTATGGTCCTGTCCTCTGTGTGTTCTCTGAAATAAGTTGTGTTTAACAGCTATCTGTATGTCTCTTTGATGAAGTCATCTGTATTCATGACAACCATGACTCCACCTTTGTCAACTTGTTTTATTAGGTTGTGTTTTTTCACTGTTTGTACTGCCCTCTTTTCCAGTGGTGTGATATTATGAAAGAGTTTCAGCTGTTGCTTGGGATACCTGAATTTATACCATGGGGGTGAGAGCTTTCCCAATAGAATATCCTGTGTTATTTCCATGCAGTGAGAATACATCCTGAAGACAACATTTATCCATACTCTGCTGATGTCACCAGAGTGAGAATAGCTGCACTGCAGCTTGCACTCTAGAAAACTGCTTCAGAAAACACTTTATCTTTTACCTTTGTTTTTAGCAGGAGAGAAAGACACTTTGTTTACAGGTGCAACCTGGGAGCACAAGAAAGTTAAGTAACTTGCTCAGGATCACACAGTATGCAAGTGGGGACTGTGGGATTCATACCCAAGTCTCCAGGTTTGTAGCTCAGAGCCTTAACAGGTCAGAGCCTTAAACCACTGAGCTATACTGCCTCCTTAATTTTTCTCTTATCTCTTTCCCACTGAAGCTGCAACTTACTCAATTACTGTAGCTTTGTAAATAACTCTCACCTGTGTCCCATTGTATTTCTGACTTTCTTATCCCATTACTGTGCTGATCTCAGCTTCAAAATAACCTGAATTCTAAATGAAACTTTTTTACAAAGCACTTTCTGTTTCTCAGTGCTACCTGCAGCACTTTGTCTTTCTCAGTGAGCCTCTGACTCTCTCAATTATCTTTGCAAAACACTGTCAGCTGTGTTTCTCACTCCCAGTCCATTCAGAACACACACACACACACACACACACACACACACACACACACACACACACACACACACACACACACACACACACACACAGAATGAGCAGAAAACACACAGAATAAGAAAAAAATTTTTCCTAAAGCTCTCACCCCTGTGGTATAAATCACACACATGCTGGGCAGATTATGGGATGTGGAAATACCTTACTCATTCGGTGAGCTGTGAGCCACTGCGGCCTTCGCACCAGCGAGAATACACAGCCTACTCCGGCAGGAGTGGGAATATTTTCCATAACCCACTCCTTCCCATCATGTATTCCCTATATATCCTTTGACAGAAGCAGTCAATGTAGGTATCTAATTTGAGGTTGCACCTATTCAGATTGGTGTATTCCGATTATTTATTTGCGTTGTCATACTGCCTTTATGTGTATTGTTGTAATCAAACAAGTATTTCTCTAAAAAGTGTAAATGCATCAGCATGTGGTCTGAAAGCAAAACAAAATGGTTATATTAAATGCACGCTGAAAATAGAAAATAGAGTTACAAATCTATGTTTTGACCTTAGGTCTTCTTCAGGAACTCTCTAAAAGAGAAAAAACCAAAGTTAGTGTAGAGGTGGGTAAATTAAGGGATATATATGTGGGGAAAGAAAACATGGGATGGCTCAGAGAGAAGAAGCGATAAATGACAAGAATAAGGGAGGATCTGTGAAACAAAAAGGTGATAATGGGAAAGACAAGGCATAATAGGAGTGAATGAGCTAGAGAAGTCCCCAGGTGGGGACTAATTACCAGGGCCTAGTAAGAATACTGAAAGGTGACAAATGTGGGGGAAGGAGACCGAGATGGAGACATATGGTGAAAATGAAAAAGAAATTAAATGTGTACAGATACAAACAGACTTTAGGGAAAACAAAGGGTGTCTGAAAGATGTTAGTAGAAAATAAATCTATCATTTAAACCAGAGGGCTGCTGGGAGCCAAGGCAGATGATCAGCTTGATTTCCATGTTTTTTCTATGGTCAGAATCCCAGAAGCCCTGCTGAAGGACATAAACAGAAAGGTCAACAATAATGTGGTCCCTGGAGATAAAGTGGGATACAATGGGTTTATCAGTGTCTCCATTTCTGACTGCCCTGAAATGGTCAGCAAGGCATCTGCCAGTCTCTCTCTGATGTAAATAGCTGCACACTTCCTGCAAAGAATACAATATAACACATTATTGGAGGTACATGAGAACTCCTTGGTGATGTGAAAAACACCTGTAGGACCCCGAATTTCAATCACACTAGAAACAAATTTGCAGGTGTAGCAGCGACTTCAGTTGCAAGGCTTGGTACCTGGTAGGGAGAAACTGTTAGGGAGTAGGTAGGCTGCTTTAACAGGAGAGATTCTACAGGTTGTGTGCTGTCATGATGAGAAGGTGTACTCTGATGGAAAGGAAGCACTAGTGGAATTCCTAATTGCTCTTGCATGACAGCATCCTTCCTGCGGGAGTCAAGGTTACGGGGTATGTTACTGACCAGGGAGAGTGCTCTGTCCACTGTGCTTTTAGGGTATCCACTGTTGATAAAAAAAATGCATTATTTGGATCTGCTCAGCAAAATTATCCTCTTCACTGCATAACCTGTGAAGTCTAAGAAACTGTGAATAAGGCAGGCCATTCTTGACATGTTTAGGATGAAAGGAGCTGTGGAGGAGGAAACTGTGAGGGTCAATGGGTTTGTAATAAACTGATGTCTTCAGACCAGTGTTCTGTACTGACAGTTGGATAGCCAGAAAAGGCAGTGTTGAGGAGGATACTTCACCAGTGTATTGAAGGGAAGGATGGGCCATGGTAAACTTATTGAGGAAGACTTGGAGGGTCTCCCTGGAGCAAGAGGTGGCTCCCACAGAGTCATCTATGTAGCATTTGTAGAGTTCAGGCACAGTCACTGTGAATGAGAGAAAAAAATGTTCCTCCACCCAACCCACAAACAGATTAGCAAAACTGGGACCCATCTTGATACCCATGGCTACTTCACTGACCTGCTGAAAAAAACTGTTATTAAAGGAAAAAGTTCTGCCAGATGAGTTAGTGTGTGTGTGTGGGTGGCTGCTGGACTTCCTGCTTATTCAGGAAATGCTGCAAAGCTGTCAGGCCATCATCGTGGGGGATCACTGTGCAGAGAGATTTGGTGTCCATGGTGAAGATGAGTAGATGAGAGCCACTGGATCTCAACCTGTCAAATAGCTGGAGAGCATGGTTAGTGTCTTTGACATAGGAGGGTAGGGATTCAACGAGTGGTCTCATGAGGCTGTCCAAAAATGCAGAGATGTGGGATGTGGGGCAGGAGCAGGCAGACACAATAGGATGACCAGGGTTACCTGTTTTGAGGATTTTGGGAAGGAGATGAAACCTGGATGTCAGGGGATGCTGAACTATGAGTCTCGTAACAGAAGCAGGGAGCTCTTTGTGTTCAATAGCAGAGGTGATGGTAGTGGTGACCTCAGTCTGACAGCCAGCAGTGGGGTCCTGTGGAAGAGAAGAGTAAAACCTGATCTCAGAGAGTTGCTGTGTGGCTTCAGTGATGTATAACTCCTTTTGCCAGACTACAACAGCACCTCCCTTATCAGCTGGTTTAATAACAAAGGCATTCCTCGGTTGCAGAGATCTGAAGGCTGCAAGCTCACCAGTTGTCAGGTTGGAGTTGTTGTGCCTGCAATGCAAATTGAAGTTAGTGGTGATTTCCATGCATTGGTTAACAAAATAATCAACAGCAGCAAAACGTCCTGGAGTGGGTGTCCATGCACTTTGCAAATATTCCTTTAGGAGAAGTCTCTTACGTATTCCTTCATCTTTCCACATAATGACAGATTTCATAGACTTTACAATAACTGTTCTGGCTGCTTGTCTACACCTGACATCATAATCCCATTTAGGACATCATAATTATCTCCACAGCAACAGACTGTGATATTATAAACAGAACTGTGATGTTAGGTATAGTCATGCAGATAGGAAAAAGAACATTTATTTGTGTAGCTGTAGTTAGTGATAAAGAAATAAGGTAGATAATTATAGATATAATTTGAACTCTAAGTCTTATTGTGGCTAAATATTATGGCCCCCACATTCAAAGTGGATGTGAGAGTGCCACCTGGAATGTGCTGCTCATACCTTGAAATGCGCCAGCTGTCAGTGGCGTGCCCATGTTCAAAGGGCACAGATGCATGACACACTCCCGACAGCACCAATACATGCACTATTGTGTTGCGCCTATGCAAATGAGGGGTCCCCATGCATACATGGCACAGCAAAATATTGAAACATTTCAGAAGTGCAAATTGGCCCTCAGCAGTAGCACAGATTTGTTCTTCTGAAATCCTGCCCTAACAAGTGCACAGACCCAGTTGCCCACTATTTAGGGCAGGGAACCCTGGCAGTACAGCTGTCTCTTCCTATCCCTGATCACTGTGTCAATAGTAAACCCCCTCCCACTCCTTGTATCCCTGGTAGTCTAGTGGTCCCCCCTCCTCAAGACCCAATCATCACATTAATAAAACATAGCACCATTTTCCCTGGTAGTCTAATGTGACCTCTCTTCCCAGCCCCAACCCGTAATTTAATAAGTGACCTCCCTCTACAGCTCGATCTGTAAATGAATAAATGTTTACCTGATCTAGTAGTCAAGTGAGCTCCCACCCCATTAGTAGTAACCCACCTCACTCCCCCAACCTGACTGGAGCTGGCAACTGGCACAGCCCACTTTCACCACACCAGTTGAAGTTACTGACTGAACTGTACACTAGCATGTACAGTATTCAGAACACACCCATTGGTTGACTAGTCAACCAATACGCATGTACTGAATACTGTACTTGTTCCTGTACAGTTCAGCCAGCAGCTAGCCGGTGCCATGTAAGGTTGGCTGTACCACTCACCAGCTCTTATCGGGCTGGAGGGAACAGGGTGGTGGGTCACTGCCTAATAGGGGTGGGGGGCAGCTTGCCTGCCAGGGATCAGGGAAATTTTTATTCATTTACTGATCAGGGCTGAGGAGGGGGTTGCACTATACTACCAGGGATTGGGCTATTTTTTATTAATTTACAGATCAGGGATGAGTGGGGGGTCACATTAGACTACCAGGGTTTGGGCCATTTTTTTATTTATTTACAGATCGGGACTGGGGAGCAGGGTCACATTAGATTACCAGGAATCAGGGTGTTTTTATTAATTTATAAATTAAGGCTGGGAAGGGGGGTCCCACTAGACAACCAGGGATCATGGCACTATTTATTCATTTACTAATCAAGGCTGGGGAGGAGGGGTCACACTAGACTAGCAGGGATCAGGGCATTTTTTATTCATTCATGGATTGGGGCTGAGGAGGGGGGTCACACTAGACTACCAGGGAAAATGGTGATCTGTTTTATTAATGTGAAGATAGGGGCTTGGGAAGGGGGGACCACTAGACTACCAAGGATACAGGAGTGGGGACTTTATTATTCTAATACAGTTTAGGGCTGGGGGACACTGGCCTGGCACACATCATGGCTGCACAGACATGCAGATGAGCACATAATTGGCATGTAAATGGCCCCAATGTGCTGGGCATATCCAATGAGCTCATCTGCATGTTTTGACTAAATATTGCCCATTGGGCCATGCCACATACCAGTGTGTGCCATGCAGTACCCCTGCAGGTGGTCATCAGCCCCACACCCTGGTTGCACTGCACAAAACATGACAACCCCCTACTGTGGGCCATGCATCCATTGTCCAATATTCAAAAAGATTGCACAGTCTGTTCAGATTATGCAATCTGTTTGAATATGGCCCCAATGCCAGATGGCCCATTTTTTTTGTGCAGTGCACTGTTTTGCATGCTCAGCCATCTGGCTTTGAATATGAGACCATACATGTTTTTAAAATTTTCTCAGAAACTACAGGAGCAACTAAATAGCATGAAACTATCTCACCAGGCTGGTCATGTTTATCTTGGCTCTGTGCCAATATCAGTTAAGGTAAGAGTCATCTGCATTATATATAGCAGCTGGTCAAGGCATCATTTGCTGCCTGGATCTATGCCTCCAGACACAGACTTACCCCATAGTGCAAGAAAAAAAAAATGCTTGGGCAGCACCACCCAAGGTGGATTCAGAAGCAACCTCCCTCTTAAAAAAATAACTGCCGGCCCGCCAGGGCAGTGGTTGGATTTCCGCTTGCGATGCCTGCAACCCGGGTTCAGGAATGAGCCCGGGTCACTGGAGGGCCGGCCAGGGGGAGAAGGATTGAGCATCCCATGAACAGCTCTCCTTCTCCGGAGGGGAGGATAGGGGGACTGGTCCGGTGCCTGCTGGCTCCTAGAGGAGGCTGGGAGTATTGCAGAACGCATGACCCAATACTAATTGGGGGAGGAGTGGACGTCGGCATATGCTGTGACGTCACTATGCTGCCCCCAAAAGAAAACCAGGAAAATCACTAGCTGGCCCTCCGGATGATGGCTTTCTGTTCCTAGGGGCCTCCAGCACCTTCCCTGTGCCTCCTGTTCCCCAGCAGCATCCCTGGACCCTAGAAGGATGTGCTGGGGCTATCCTTCCCCCAGTGCCTTCCCCCTCAGAGAAGAGGGACCCGCCCAGTGAAGGGATACACTGGGATATCCCGGGGGTCGGCTGTGATCTGCGGACAAGCGGAGGGCCAGGCAAGGACAGAAGAGGTCAGGAGGAACTTGGCAGAGCCTGAAGGAGTGGAGGAGCAGCAGGGCACGGGGCGGAAAAAAAAATAAAAATAACTGTGCTCCCATCAGAGTCCTCATCAACCCTGAGAGACCAAACATACAGGAAAGTAGATGACATCATCAAAAAAGTACATAAAATGCTCACAATGTCCCTTAGAGCTTCTACAGCAGCCATCTACTCCTCCTGGGTGGTACTTCGGTGTCTACAAGCTGCCTGCTAAGACATCCCCTCAGTGTGCTCACATGGTGCTACAATGGACTATGCCATGCAGTCCATTAAATATGTAGCCGATGCCACTGTTGACAATTTTCAAATGGCATCTAGGTCAGCGACATTGATCAACAGAGCCCGAAGACACATCTGGCTTAAATTATGGAATGCGGATCAAGAATCAAAGAGTCGGGTGTTGAAAAAGTATTCAGCCCAGATATTGAGGAGTTTGCTGTTAAGCAAGGGGATGACAAGGACAACCAAGGGAAGCAGGCAACCCTCCCTTTCTTTAGGAGTAACCGGGCATAAAATCATGCATACAAGAACAAAAGGGAAAAGCTCCACCTTACCAGGACTGCACTGTGAGAGGTCAGAGCGAGGGATTCCCTTTTGAGCCCTACCATGATCCACAATGATCAAATGGCAGCTAAAGACCATGGATGCTCTGGATCACAAGCTAGGACTGCCCAGGATGTGAAAATCCCCTTCCCATTTTTAAATGGCCAGCCAACATGGTTCCTGATTGCCCACAGTGGCAGGTGAGGAATTACATTCCTTTATCTGCTGCTTCACGACATGAGAAAGACATGGTACTTAGAAGGGCACGGACATGTTCCCTCAGTTCCAGAGGCCAGTTCACCCTCACATGAAGTGAGATTAAGTGTTAGGAGCAACTGTGTCCTAGAATTAATTGGGTCACTCCTTAGCCACAAAGCAGCTTTAGGGTACATATAAAATAGTGTTAGAGAGGGGAAAATAAAGGTCAGATAAAATTATAATAAAATAAAAATAAAATTCATGGAGGTATTTTTTTTTGTCACGCACAAGAAGATATGTCATCCAGACAATGACAATGCCCTTTTGACCTTATCCCTGAGATTATCAGGGTGGTCTGTGAGACACTACACACTGATGAACTCAGTGAGCAACCAGACAGCAAGCTTGATCCCCAAGTAAGGGAATGGAAAAAGTCCACAAATGCTGCCATCTCCTCATACGCTGATGCACAAAAAACATCTAGATTCATAATCCGATCTGTCTCCTAACTAGTTTGGTCACTCCTTCCCAACTACAGTTTTACCAAATAATCATTGTATTATGTAACAAAGCAACACATGGATATATCTTTGATGTGGAGATTAAAACATCATCACGAAGATGAATCTTCAGTTGAAGAGTGTTCTTAGATCACTGTCCAATCAATCTGTGTTGTATGAAGACGACAGCATGTTGCACAGAGGTTGTAGAATTTGATTCTGTGTTTACTTGCCAAAGGATATGACACTGCATGTGGTTGTTGGCAATGAGGATTGAATAGACCGTTGATTTTCACTGTTAAAGGATTATTTGGAATGGAACCTTAATCTACACAATGAATTCTATACCACCAAGTGAACCCTGATTTGGTAAGTTGTCTTGGTCATCAAGTACTGATTCCTTTTGTTGGGGAATGGACATGGAATCTAGCACTTTGTGGCAGCATTGACTGCATCTTTAGGACGGTAGTGCTCTTTCTAATTAATCAAGGCTCTTGTCCTTTTTAGGCATTGAGCTATTTTGAGTTCATTGAGATATATACAGTAGTCCGTTTTGGAACATGCAAGGAGTGTTGTAGGAACTGGTAGGATAGTTCAGTAGCTTTGGGAATGGAAACATTGTTGAGTTGGTATTTTGTGGAGCACTGTGCATCTTGATGTGTATTCCATTCTTTGTTGTTCTGGCATAAATCATTACTGAGTAGAGGTTTGCAGAAAGTAACAACTGAAAACTGAGCCACTGAGCAACATGGGCAGTTCAGTTACAACAAAATCTAAGCTGAACTTTTTCTGTTTAGCATAGATAAATCATTTTTTGTGTGTGTTTTCCCTCTGCTTATCCTCTGTTCAGTATTTGCAGGTGAATACCAAATAAAAAAATAGTATTCCTTACACCCGCCATCCTCCTCGAACCCACTGCACCCTTCTACACACCCCAGCCCCAAGAGACAAAATATCCCCAGCCCACATAGCACCCTATCCCACTGTCTTCACCATCATAACACTATATAATGTTTAAAAATCAAATAAACATTTCTGTCCCATCACACACCCCTATAATAGCACCCATCACCCCTTACTCCTCCGCTAGCCACAACCAAATATCACACTTCTTTCAACAACCTACTAGCATCCCCTATAACCCTCTTCCCCACAATGGTACAAAAAAAGAAACTCTTTAACTGATGGTGACTGGCCCTTCCTTCCTCTTACCAGCTCAGTTGGCTGCCATGTGAATGAACAGAGAGCATGAGCGTACTTTTTACACTCACTCTCATTCACTGGAACAGAAGATAGATGATGTGTTGATACAAAGGCTGTGCTGGTCACTCATGATTTTAGAGATTTTTATATCATCTTGGTGCTGGAGGGATAGTGTGATAGGGTACTAGTGGATTGTCCAGAAGGAGTCTTTCTTAGTGATCTAAATGATCACTGTGCCATAGCCTGTATTAGGCATGTACCCACCCTGACATCTTTTTCCTCATTTAAAATGAAAAGATGTTTAAAAAAACTTCTGCCCAACCTCCTTTTTGACAGATCTTGGCAACATTATCTGGAAGGAATTCTACCTGGCCTCAACTATCACAGAAGCCTATAACATTTTCCAAAATCTTTTACTGGGGCTGATAGATAAACATGCGCCTATTAGGAAGATCAAAACCAGGAAAAGGTCTCCTGCTTGGTTCACTCACCTCTTAAAGAAAGCCCTTAGAGACACATGTTCTGTGGAAAAGGGTAAGAAAAATGAAGTTAGATACTGAGGGCAGGATTCATGAAGTGATTTGGGACTAGGTCCCACTCCACAACCCAGGTTGCGCTTCGGAATTGTCGCAGCTGCAGTGCGGCCAATCCACAGCCGTAGCAGTTGCAGAGGGTGCTACGGTGGGTCCCACTGCCTGCAGCAGCCTCCCCCAGCTGCTGTACTATCCCTGGCAACAGCACCCGCAAGCTGCCATAATCCGTGGAGCCGGTTGTACTCCGGCTCCACCTTGGTGAATACCCGCAGCTGCGGGTGACCTGAGGTTTCGTAAGTGGGAACCCACTAGCGCCAAGGTTTTCCCACAGCTGCGGGACCTTTCCCGATGTTCGTGAATCCTGCCCTGACTGTCTAGCCTTTCGTGTAGCAAGGAACACCTGTACCAAATTGATTACATCTGAAAAAGCCCATTTTTTTCAGAACTGCCCTTGAGGAAAACATACACAGCTCTGCCAATTTCTGGAAAATTCTCAAACAATTTGAAGGTCATTTCCCAGACTCTCCCCTGCCTGCCAAGACTGTAACCAACACTACTACTTACACTGATAGGGTGGACATCCTCAAACAGCTTAACAATCATTTTGCTGCAGCTGGCCTAGCCTTTGATGTTTCCCCCTGTCAGTAAGCTCGTAGCTAAGGGTGATGCTACTGATGGTCCGTCTTGGTGCTCTTCCCAGCCAGACCCATCATATGTTTAATTTTCACCCAGTCTCCTTCAAACAAGTTGAGGACCTCCTACTGACCTTGGATACAAATAAAAGTGCAGGTGCAGACCACTAGAACCTTTTTTCTGGAAAATAGGTTACTGTCACTTGATGGACCCCCATCACTCACCTATTTAATTGCTCCCTGAAGGGTGGTGAGCTACCCACCCTTTGGAAAATTGCTCTTATTATTCCCCTCTTTACATCTGGTGACTCATCCAACCTGAATAACTACCAACCTATTTCCCTTCTGCCAATTATTTCTAAATTATTGGAAAAAAGCATCAACTCAGAGCTTAGAGAATACCGTGAGTCTGAAAACTTACAGAATCCAGTTCAACTGGGTTTTAGACCGAAGCATAGTATGGTATCTGCCCTGACCAATGTGACCAATGACTGGCATACTGCTGTTGATGCTAAAAAACATATTCATGCCCTTTTCCTAGATCTTAGCAAGGCCTTTCATTCTGTGGACCATGACATCCTATTACTAGTCTGAGCAGTATTGGCTTGGACAGCACTGCAGTACAATGGTTTGAGTCCTACCTTACCAATAGAATGCAACAAATAAAGTTCAGGGTGACTGGCTCCATTGAAAAACCTTCCTAGGGGTGTGCCACAGGGATCTCTCTTGGGACCTATACTCTTTGCAATTTACATTAACAGTATTGATACCCACATCCATACAGCTGTGGTGTATCTTTTCACCGATGATACAGTTCTTTATACTACTAGCTCCTCCTCTGAAACCGCCCATAGGGAACTACAGCAGGACTTTATCACCCTTCAGCATAATTTGCTAAAGCTTAAGCTACTGCTCAATGCAAAAAAGATAAAGTCATGATTATCTCACCCCATCTCTCCTCTGCCACTGTGCCTTTGGCAACCCCCCAGATTCACACACTATTAGGTGAATCTCTGGAAATCGTGGACAAGTTCAAGTACCTGGGATTCAGGTTAGACAATAGGCTAAGCTTCACAACCCACTTGTCTGACCTCGAGAAAAAACTAAGGCAATGACTAGGCATCTTCTTTCACATGAGACATTTGCTTACACTAGAAGCCAGGATGAGACTTGTCCAAACGACCTTTCTCCCTTTGATTGACTATGGAGACTTGTTTTATAGTCATTGCCCCATTGTGGCTTTGAATAAGTTAGACACTCTTTACCACCATGCCTTAAGGTTCATCCTGAACTTACCCTTACACACCCATCACTGTATCCTCTACCAGCTGCTGGGCTGGTCCTCCCTCTTGATTAGGAGATAAAGAGATGCTCTCCTTTGGTTTTACAGGGCCTTAACTGATTGACTGCCTACCGATATTTCTAACTTTTTTGTTAAAGCTTAGGGGTCATATGGCCTGAGAAGGTTTGCTCTGGTTACCTTCAAGGTTTCTAGAATAAAGACGGAGTATGGTTCAGCCACCATCTATTGCTTTTTTTCCTGCTCTATGGAATGTGGGCCAAAAGACCCTGAAACTGGCTTCCTTGCCTGGGCCCCACACCTTTAAAATGTTGCTTGCATGCTATCTAAGGGATACCTGTGCCTGCTTTAGGCAAACTTACATAGTCCTTGCCATTCTCCTTCCCTGACTCTGACATCATTTGCTCATACTTAACAACAACAAAACGTTCCTCTTCCCTTCTCTTCTCCCCTCTCCCCCCAATTTCCAGTAGCTTTTATAACAGCTCCCTGCCTAGCTGCTTACCTTAGCTTTTATAGCTACTCTCTCCCAAACTGTCCACCTAGGCTTGCCAGCCTTCTCCCACCCTTCCCTTCCTGTCAAATTCCTTTACGCACTGAAATTGGTTATCATTGTAATCTGCATTACTGTACGTTTCCTGTGTAATTATGTTGTACCTCATATCTCTACATTGTGTTGTAATTTATCAGCCTTTGTACCTACACGTAAGTTCTTGTCCAGGACTATCTTGCAAATGAGCTGTGAGTGGACAATGCAAAGTGCTCACTCCGTCTTGTCATTACCACTTTGCGTTAAGGTGGAATGGCAATGCGAAGTAAGGTGAGGTAATTGTTTTTAATAGACTTCGCATTCCTTATTATGATTCTAAGTGATCCACTTGGTGTTTCAGATTTGGCAGCCCCCCCACACATCACATGGCTTACAGTACTGTAAGTCACATGCTCTTTAGCTAGGCAGGAAGAAAGTGAGTCATGCAAGCAGACACTTTTACTTTCTCCTGTGCAGACGGAGAGAGAGTAGTATGTTTTGTGACTGCTGATACTTTTAGATCAGAGCATGGAGGAGATTTAAACTTTGATTTAGACCCAACAGCTTTTTTAAAAGCTACATTTTTTTGTCTTTTCTGTACTCTTTTTTACTTAATTTGTTCTTTCTGTCAGTTTTATTTTTCTTACCTTTATAAGTAGTTAGTTGTTTTTCTGTGTCTGTGTGACTGTGTGTGTGAATGTGTGTGTGTTGTGTGACAGTGTGAGTAGTGATTGCTCGGACTGAGGGAGCTCAGTAGGAGAGATGGACCAGGTTGAGGAATTTCTGGGGTGGGGGCAGCTCTGGGAGAGCGTGGTAGTGGTAAGCATCGTACCATATGCATGTGTAGAGGGCATGGGCGCACATTCCTGTCAGACCGCTCAAAACTTGTGGGTGCCCCCCCACAGAAGCAGGACCAGAACAACGAGAGGGTGAGTGCTGTGGAGCAGCAGCTGGATCACATAGAGGGACATCAGTTGCAAATTATGTCCATGCTGGAACTGCTGCTGGATCCCCATGGGATCCCACATTAGTTTTTTTTTCTCACACCATGTGCCCCCACACACCTTCCTTGCTGTGTTATAAAATGTATTCCTCCACCATCCCCGATCCTTGTATGTAATTATGCTCTTTTTTTGTTGTCTTCCGTATGTGTAACACTTTGTATTCTAAGCAATGCAAGTATACTGTGCTAAACTGCATGTGTGCAGTCAGTCTTCTTTCCAGTCTGTGTATGTACTGCACACATTGTCCAACTCCCTGACTTAAAAACAAACATTAATGAGTACAATGGTGGGGTGGTGAAGCATGGAGAGATACTACAAAATGGGCTTACAATACATCCAAGTAACTATTAAAAAAAATTAATGTTGTGATTCATGACGTGATCGTAAATCGTGATTTGTGACTGCATTTGTGACCGTGATGATGAAGAAATGTGAATGCCTACGGCTGTACTTCCCCAGGCCCCAATGAGCTGTAGCTTAAAACTCCCAGACTTAAAAACATGCATCAGTGAGTACAATGGTGGGGTGGTGAAGCCTGGAGAGATACTACAAAACAGGCTTACAATACATCCAAGTAACTAGAAAAAAAATTAATGTTGTGATTTGTAACGTGAATGATTGTGAATTGTGATTTGTGACTGCATTTGCGACTGTGATGATGAAGAACGTGATTTGTATCACGAGTGACTCATGATGATGGTCCTGACTTAAAAATGCATATTAATGAGTACAATGTTCATGCAGAATTAAGCACCACACCTGTCCAGTACTCTGAAGGGAAGCCAAAGAAACAACTGTGACTTAAGTTACAGATGGAGATTGGACCCTAAAGAGATGCAAATGCACAGACAGATTAAGATTGCGCTGTGCACTGAAGAGATGCAGACACAAAGGCACAACACCTAACCAGTGCTCACCATCAGAAATTCAAATCTGGAAAAGAATACCTTTGCTGGTCAGGGCGGACTGCGGGGGGGGTGGCAGTGTACTGTACTGCTACAGTAACAGTCACTAGTACTAGTACCACTAAAGGTACCATAAAGAAGTACAAAAATCACACAGCTGCAGTGGTTAGCAGCTTCACATTACTGAAATTATTATGTGGCACAATAAAAGTTGTCTGATTTGATGACGTGTCACACACATACTCACACACATGAAGTAATGCATAGCAAGTTGGAAACTTCAGTAATATAACCACATATTTTAAACAAACTAAAATTATGCACTGCTGCACCACAACAATCAGCAAAAAAAGACAAGAAATATTGAAAATATTACTGTGTGTACATTAAAACAGTTATACAAGAAAAATATCACCAAAACAGAAAGCACTGTCTTTTTCTCCAAGTTAATCTACCTACACCACAGATACACCCCTCCCCCAAAGCACATTTCCACTGTCTCTCAGTACACAGACTGAATGTTGTACATTAACATTCAAAATCCATACACAAACAATAAATGCTCAATGATATGAACATAGGAGGGTTTCCTATAATTGATGAACTAAAGTTTAAGCAAAAAAATGACCCAAAAAGGCTTTTTTAATAGCTTTTTGAAGGTTTGACTTGCAGACAGCTCTCATAGCAGATTGTCTCCTACAGCTTCCTACACACACTACCCCAAACTGAGACTGTGCAGAATAATCTAGAGCCCATGTGACCTGAAATCCCATGAATCACTGCAAAATTCACCTTTGGAGCTTAAAAACAAGGCGAAGTGAGGCGAAGTAGAAGGTGGAGTAAATTGAAGTCATTGTTTTCAATGGACTTCACGTTACCCATTATAACGAGCTGTACTCCGCTTCACGTTGCAGAACATTCTGCGAACTCGCCTTCACTCTGTGAATCACTTCGCGGAGCGAATTGGGGCCACTTTGCCCATCACTACATGGCAGGGAACTGGGCAGAGGCCTGAAACAGGTGGCACAGATGTTGGCTTTTGCACAGGTGTCACTTGTGTACAGCCAAGGAGAGGAAAGGCTGCTCCACACCAAGGTATTTAACAGTTGGTTGAAGGCAGGCATGGTACATGCAGGAGGGCTTCAGCCACACTGAGGACTGGGGCCAACCTGGGAGGATATGGGTCTCTATAGGTGAGATGGCCTGCATCCTTCAAGGAATGGGACCACAGACCTTATTGGGAGATTTAAATACTACTTATGAGCATTTAAACTAGCCGGAAGAGGGCTGTAAAACTAATGGAGGCAATAATTGCCCCCCCCAATGATGCAGCATTAGGGAAGGAGGGCCAGAGAGGAGTAATCTCCCCTAGGGCATGGGCACAAGAAGACAGGCGTGAGGAGAAGGTAGAAGAAAGGGAGGGTGTAAATCAGAGGAAAGAAAAGGTTAAAAATGGAAAAGGTGGGTCAGGTGGAGCTTCAGGGGACATTACAGGCAGGAAAAGGTAAGTAAAGCAAGGAAGCAGGCAGGGAGGGAATAAGATATGAAGAGTTATGTGTGCCAAAGTAAGGAGTGTGTGAAGTACAATTCTGGACCTGGAGGTCACCATGGCAGAGGCTAGCCTGGATTTGGTGACCATAATGTAGTTGTGGTGCACTGAACACCATGACTGGGACATGGCCATACTTGGCTACTCTCTGTTCATTAAAGATAGGGCAGGAAGAAGGGGTTGCCCTGTATGTGAGGAAAGGAATGAAGAACACAGAGTGTTAGAGTCACTCAGAGGAAAAGGAAGGACTGGAGGTGCTGTGGATCATGCTACTCTGCTGCTATCCATATCGGGATAGTGTTCGGACCTCCAGTACAGGGAATTGACCTTCAGAATTAACCTGTGAGCTAAGAGCTCTTTTACAAAGGTTCCACATCAAGAGACAATACAACAGTTACAGCCATTACAATGGTACAATTCACATAGGTAGAAATACAAGTATCTAACACAGGAATACTAGCTGGACAAGACAGTAGATTTGTAGTTGATTACAAGCAGTAGCAAATAAAGGGACACTGTCAACCCCATTTGGCCTCAAATTGTCCCTAGTTTAAAAAACACATTTTATAATTGTTCTCATTCTCTAGAGACTGCTGATGTAGTTGGTTTTTTGATTCAGACTCCTTTTTCCTTTTAAAAAGTAAAAAACTGAGTGTAAACAACACTGGTGCTACCACACCAAAACATGTTGTTTACATTTCTTGATCAACTACAACTGCATCTTTCCTGGATTCATGGACTCCCCCAACGCTATCTAGCTACATATTATGCAGTGGGAGTAGATGAGACTATTGTATCACGAGTGGCTGCACTGTTTGAGGGTGTTTCTTATGTTTAAGAAGTATGCAGTAAGCTTAGGTAAACAATTTGGTGCAAAACAAGGCTGTGTATAACTATACATTATACAATGGCATGAAAGAATCTTGTACTCTGATTGGACTGTCATGCAGTGGAGCCGTGATGTTATCCGAGTACAACATCACGGCTCTAGTACCAACACACAGAAGACCGCATAAACGGTTACCTAAATCATTCCACTACAGCATGCTTGTCAGGTTCCCCGCCAGCTAGCCCACTTCTGTAATTCCCACTCCGAAGCCGTCTTCCATGTTCATGGTTAAAACTTCAAACCTCCCTCCAATCAAATCACTCCTAAGTCCCCCAGCACAGAAGGTTCCAAAAAATATAACTCCTACACACATTTCTTCCTAAAACTGAGCAGCTTCAGTTATTAGGCAAACCGTACTTTATAGTCACGCAGCTCTCTGACATTGCTCAATTCCTAACAAAATAGTAGCTACTAGCCCACAAGAACTGCACAAAAAGAACTAGACAAGCAACTTTACCTTACAGCACTTTTAACAGCTCCTTTCTTTCAAGTGAGACACACATAAAAATGGAACCGGAAAACTGGAAGTGTACCTACAAGCCTAGCTCCCGACTCCCGTATCACTTTCACTGATGATATTTAAAAAAAAAATTTCACCTGACACATGAATGACTGGACAGCAGAATCAATCCAATCAAACTTGATGGCAACAAAACTGACACAAAAATTACTGTGGCTCTGTGTGTGGGTGGGGTGGGGGACATGAAGCTAATCTGCACCACCACGCTCCCAACTCCGGTATACGACTTTCACTGACGGTATTTAAAAAAAACAATCTTCAGCTGACACAAGAAAGACTGGACAGCAGAATCCAATTAAAGTTGATGGCAACAAAAACTGACACAAAAAATTAGCGTGTGTGTGTGTGTGTGTGTATGTGTGGGGCAGGACATGAAGCACCACCTACTGTGCAAACAATAGAACAGCACTATTTTTCTAGTAAGTATTCTTACTCAATAAAAAAATTACTAAAAAAAATTTTAAATACATTTAAAATCTATTTTTTTATTTAATTTGACAAATGAGCCTGTAGATATAGCAATAATGACTTCAGGGTGTGTTGTGTTGGGATAATCGCTACTTGGGTGATTAGTCGACTGCCCGCGGCCTCGTGCCTAATCACCCCAGGCGTGACGTTATCCCAGCACAACACACATCCTATCATGCCTTATTGCTTAATTCTCATGCATTTCAGTTCTAATAAGCAGGGAGGCAGATTAAACAATCAGCAACATCATTGGATTGTAACGAAGGTAAGCAATCATAAAATGAGGGGTTTTACCTAGAAATAACATGATGCAAAAAAGGTTGACAGCGTCCCTTCAACAAGTCTGAGTGGTATAATCAGCTGTCTTGGGAACAGGTATTGTCATAAGTTTCAGGTCCTAAATTCTTCAAAATAGTTGCAGATAAAGACAGCAGGGAGTGGGCGCTGGAGTGGGGGATCAACAGGAAAAGTCCTGGAGATGAGCTGGAGAAATTGGAGCAAGGAAAGCAACAGGTGATAGTTGAAGAAAAGTGGAGTTGAGTATGAGGTAACAGCAGGATTGGGTGTTGAGACAGTGGTGAGGGGGAGATGAAATGAGGTGGTTGGAGCAGGTTGAGAGTCACAGTGATGGTATTGAATTATTTGAGCTCAGGCATGCAGAGATAGGATCTAGGAGGAACAAGGTGGGAGTAAGGGCTAATCTGTGGTAGATTAAAATCCTATCGGGTGAAGTTAGGGAGTCTGATTTCCCACAGTGGAGCACTTATTTGGAGGGTTGTGCCTTACTGAGAGGTGTAAGTACCTTATGCATGTCTGCATTCACAGGTACTAGTGTTGATTAGAGATTGCTTCAGCTCATGCTTAAAGGTAGAGAAGCTCTTTGTATTGTTTACGCCAACCAGGAGCTTGTTTAGCCAGAAAGGAGCCTTGTAGGTGATCAAGCGCTGGCCAAGGGATGTCCTCATAATGGGGATGCATAGGGTACCTCTGATTGTGCCCCTTGTGTTATGCTGTGGATGAGCCGGTAGGATGATGTATTGGATGCAGGGGGGTGTAAGGCCTAGTTGGGCTTTTTTACCTAATAGGCAAGTTTGTAATTTGACCCTGACTCTAAGTGTGAACAAGTTAGTTTGTTCATACAAGGTGCAAGCGTGGGTAACTTTCTCTGCCTCAAGGACTAGCCTACATGCTTTATTGAGTGCCGTAGCCACCTGTTTTAGGGTAGTTTCGGAGGCAGCACCATACACTACCAGACCGTAGTCAATTATTGATAGGATAGAGCTGGTGATGGAGAGGTGAAGGGCTGTAGGCGTAAGATATTGACAGTGCCTATATAAAACCCCAAGTCTGATAATGACTGCTTTTACGACCTGTTCAGTGTGCCTTGATAAGGACAGGGTGTCGTCTGTTATGACCCCTAGGTATTTAAAGCAGTCTCCCTGCTCCAGTGGGACTGCCTTGTTGTTGGTAATGGTGAGTAGAGGGTTTCTTGCCTTGTGCTGATAGCTTGAGATGAGCATGGTTCCTTGTCGTTTTGTAGTTGAGTAGCAGCTGTTGTTGTTGAAAGCAGTCTTCAAGTTTGTGAACTGTGGCCTGTAGATTTTGTTGGAGTTGAGCAAGCTAGGAGTGACAATTCAAGATGACTGCATCATCAGCATACAGAATGATTTTGCTAGTGTAGGCATCAGGGAGTGCATTTAGAAAATAATTAAAAAGCAGGGGCCCAAGAATGGATCCTTTGGGGGACTTCCTGGGAGATCTCTCTAGTGGTAGAGACAGCAGCCCCTATTTTAATGCTTTGCGATCTGCAGGAGAGGTAGTCATTGAAGCACCTTACAGAAGTGGTTGACAGGCCTAGGTACTGCAGCTGCTGTGTAAGAAGACAGTGGCTGGCTGTGTCGAATGCTTTGGTGAAATCAATATAAAAACTGACCCCACAAACATGCCTCCATGCATGGCCTTATGCACAAAGTCAGAGAAATAGACAAGGTAGTTGAAGTGCTATGGCTCTTCCCAAAGTCATGCTGTTGTGTGCATTGAAGAAGAGGAAAAGGACCTGGGGGTGATTATAATGGGGAGTATGAACAACTTGGCACAGTGCAGGAAGGCTGCAGTGAAAGCCAACAAGATGCTAGGCTGTATAACAAGGGGGGGGGGTCTCCTATAGAAGTAGTGAGGTGATCCTTCCCTTGTACAGGCCACTTGTCAGGCCACACCTGGAATACTGTGTGAATACATGTGCAGTACTCACACCCATTCCCGAAGAAGGACATCAGACTGTTAGAGAGGATGCAGCACACAGCGAATTAGATGATCCAGGATTTGAAGGGGAAATTCTGTGAAGGGAGGCTGAACATGCTAAACATGTATTCCCCATAGGAGAGGAGAGATAGGGGAGATATGATTGATACATTTATGTACCTGAAGGGGATAAACAAGGCTAATACAGGAGAGATATTCCAGATCAGAAGAGGAAGAGATACTAGAGTGCATCAACTGAGGTTGGGGTGGGGGTGGGGATTCAGAAAGGAAATCAGGAGACATTCTAGCTGAGGAGGTGGTTTCCCAGTAGGACTGTGGGCTGCTTCAAGAAGGGATGGGACAGAGTGAGGGGGAACTGTGAGGGGAGGTGGGAAGGGTGGGGCAGCTGCAAGGTAAGGGGCTAGCTGCACAATTAAGCAGACTTTTTTTTTTTAACTTTATTTGTACATCTACACCCCCGGGCATCGCTCAGGAGTGCCCACTTGGTGTCTACCCTGCTCCCAGCCTGAACCCCTCACATCTCCCCTGATCTCCTCCCCGAATGACTGCAGGCAAGCTCGACCCCCTGTACCATCTTCGAGGCTGATTCCGCCCTCCCTCAGCAGCTGGCTCCTAAGTGTGAAGAGCCTTGCCTGCTGTCGTCAGTCAGCCTGGAGGGATCTGGACACATCTGGGCCGACTATTGGGATGTGGATGACTGATGGTGCAGATGGCTTTTGTCCTTTTTTTCGTTCCCCCATGAGCACTATGTGCAATGGTGTCGGCATGCAGGTTATCCCCATTGACACCTGCCACGCTCGTCCCCTGACTGACCCAGCTACTGGGCGAAATGCCCCCTGCTTCCACTAGGGGCTGCCATGGAGCACAGTAGACCCTGGATCCCACCCCAGGAGAAGAGAGGTGTCCTCTGGACACTCGAGCTTCTCCTTCTCCGCCGACCCCTGATGGCCCTGGCTCGTTCCTGAACCCGGGTCGCCGGTATGGCGCGAGGTGTGGCGTCCAGTGCCTCAACCCTCAGCGCCACCGGGCTGGCACAATCAAGTTGACTTGATAGACCATTTGGCCTGTTTCTGCTGGCATTTCATATGTTCGTATGTTTGTATGTTTGCAGATCCTCAGTGATTTGGTCAGACACTATTTTTCACAGAGTTTTTTTTTTGGGGGGGGGGGATCAAGATAGGCCTATAATTAGAGGTACTTGTGCGATGCCCACTTTTGTGAAATAGGGGTCACTAGAGCAAGTTTCCAAACTAAGGGGAATTTACCAAGTGTCAGGGATTTATTGAATATTTTAGTGATGGGGGCAAGCACTCCTTCCAAGGTGAGAGCAACCATTTTCATGTCAAGTTTATCGCTCCCTTGTCTGGTTTTGCTGAGTACCTTTTTTAAATATTTCCTAGCCTCCTTGATGGAGATGCATTTAAAATAAAAATTAGGGTGCTTGTATTCCTTACTGGGGGTGGTTTGTGGAGGTTCAGAGGCATTAATGTAGTTCAGGGGTAGTACAGAGCTAAGGTCTGTAAAAGCTTTATTGAAGGAGTCGGCAATGGTGAACAAGTCTTGGGTGGTAGTCCCGTTTATGTTGAGCATTGTGGGATGCTTTTTATCTTCTTTCACTAATAGTTCCTTTATTTTATATGCGGGGAGAGAAGTTGGATAAGGAACTTGGGAGAGTTATCATCAGAATGGCAAGTAGAGGGGAGGTGCTGCTAGATGGTGACTTCAAGCTGCCAGACATGTATTGCAGCTTTCCAACAGTAGATTCAGCAAGGTGCAGGTCTAGCCTTAACACCCCACAAGGGGCTTTTCTCAGACAGCTAGTCAGAGAACCCACTAGGGAATAGGCAGTGCTGGATCTGGTGCTTTGAAACAGGGACAGCATTGCAGACATCACAGTGGACAGTTCCCTAGGTACCAGTGATCACCATACAGTGTGGTTTAACATAAAGACAGGAGCAGAGACAAATCACAAAAGGGTGAGAGTCCTAGACTTTAGGAGGGTGGATATTAAAAGAAATGGGAAACTGCCTCATAAACTGTCTTGTGGTGGGGATTGCCAGGGATTTGTGAGGATGCAGTGGGGAACAGTAAGGAAGGGCATAATTAAAGGGAAATGTCCACATGCAGCCAGTAGCAGTATCGTTTGGACTGATGCCACGCTAGTGCAATCTCAAGTTCAAATTATAGTAGTAGCCCAGATTACCTGATTTGTTGTACTTTTGCATGTTTCTCGTGTCCCTCTTCCATTTTGCAATTTCCGTAACCTCAGCCGACCTGTGGTGACCCCCCACTGACCCGGAAGTGATGTGCAATGCAGGAAAGCCACCCACATAAGTTCTGACTGTAATAATCCTAGCTGTGTTGACATCTACATCGGAGTAGCTGTTATTTCCTGAGAAGGTTTGTAATGTTATTTGTTCAGCATAACCACTTGTGGCATAAGTAACCCCAAGATTATTGTGCTCGCACAGTGGTCTTTTCTTGCGTGCCGCGAGCAACTTAAAACTTGCGCCAGTTCAGTGCTGTGAGTGGCTGTTCCTGGGGTTTCCTCCACTGTCATGCCTACTGTGGTGTTTGTATGAGTTTTTTTTTTTATTTTAAACAGTCTGCACAGTTTTGATGAATACTGTGATATTATTCAGCAACTTGCTTCACAAGTCTGTGACACAGTGTACAACATCCGAGTGGGACAGTAGCAAAAGTGTTATTGGGCATGATGGCTGCTGAAGTTGCAATACCAGTCTGATTGTTTTGTGTTGCAAGCATTCATTTTTATGAAGCTTCAAGGATGCAGAAAGCAGATCTGTCACTCAACATCCTCTATCAGTGTGGATATTGTCATTATTTCTGTTGCTGTGGGTTTTTGTTTTGTTTTTCCTTTTTTGCTGCTGTGTTACTAGTGTTTCATCATGCAACAGTTTCTGCTCTTTATGGTTCACCAACCTCTTAGCCCTCTGACTCAGTGTATATGGGCAGCCCTGTATGGCCCTCATTGCTGTGTTTACACATAACTGGGAGAAGGATTAACTTTTGTGCAGTGAGCCATTTTTGGGCACCATTGTAGAAGATTGCAAATGTCCTCCTGATGAAATGCATTACATACGATTCCAGTATGCTGTGTCATCGAGTGGAATTGTACAGTGTAAAGTGCAAATTCCAGAGACCATCAAATCACCACTGTACAGAGCTATTGTGTGGCCCATATTTTACTTAATTCAATTTATTGTTCTATGTAGTCAGCCGACTGATGCCCCCATATCATAATCATTTAGCAAACACTGTTTGCATGATAACTGTACAATCAATGTTGTGCTTCTTGCTATGCAGTTGCCTACAACAGTTTTATATACTTTTCTATACATTTCTGTTACATTCAAAGTAAGATGGTGTGGGTAAAGGAAAGTGGCAAGGTGGAGCAACTTCTTACTGCACTGTTATGATTGCCTTACTTCTCTTTTTTCTGCCCTCCCCGTTGCCCTGCAGCCATTGCGCCACCTATGTGTGCTCATACAGCTAAGCATACATTAGCTGCTGTGTTTGTCTAAACAGCCAAAGCATTACTTTGTCTATTGTAACTACTCTGACATGATCAGTCGTGGTTTGTGTATGGCCATGAGTTTGTGTATAGCCATCGATTCTCCTGCACGTAGAATACCTACGTACGGGCAGTGCAGCCCTCAGAGTTATACAAGACATAGGGTCATGGTAAATGGCATTCTAGGTGAGGTTGGCTGTGGCCAGACCTGTGTATGGCCTTTGAATTTGATACTGTTTTCCACAGAAAATACCTGTGCATGGGCAGTGCAGCACACAAGTGTTAAAAGGTGTTCTCGAGTGAACCATGACTGTAACCAGCACTGTCCCTTTAGCATTCGCGTGTGGCCTAGTGACATTTCATAGTGCAAGCGGGTATGTGGTTTTCAAACCAAGCTCTCCAGATGTGAAACTAGGTGCATTAAACCATGCCACTATACTGCTACAATCGGGTGTCAAGGTGGCGTCCAGTGGAATACTATTACTGGGCGAGTAGGTAAATGGACAAGGGCCATTCAGTGGATGTTGTATACCCGGACTTCAGTAAGGCATTTGATTTGGTGTTGCATGGGAGACCTGGAAGAAAGCTTGAAGGCACAGTGGCAGGTGGGAGCAGGTAGTACTGGTTTACATGTAAGGCAGCTGAGAGTGTTGATGGGAGTGAGCCACTCATCTCCAAGTTCAGTGACGGACGTGATCACACGTGTTCAGTGCAGGGTCCAATGTAATTCTGGATATTTATTGCAGACATCTCATTGTGCATCTGTAGCGTGATCAGTCTATTTTCAGATGACACCCAGATGGGAGCAGTGGTGGATGATATGGCGGTGGCAGGGTTTGTACAAAGATCTAACACCGTGCCACAGTTTGTTTCTCCCAAGAACTAGTGGGTGGGGTAGAAAACACAAGAAAGTTAGTGGCTGATTTTAGAGGGGCTTACTTTGTGGGGGTGGAGAGTATCCTTAGGGGCTACCTAGATGAGATCAGGCCAAGCATGGGCATGGAGGACCGATGGGGAATTATAAAAAAGGAACTCCTGGAGGTTACCAAGGCCTGCATGAGTGAAAGATGCAAGTGAGGCTAAGCTAGGAGGCTAAGTTGGTGAATGAGGGAGTTCCAGGATGTGGTGAGGGAAAAAAAGGCTGCTTATAGCCTATATAAATGTCGGGGAGTTATATCCAAGGAATAGTATGATAAGGCAGCCAGGAGGGTCACCAGTGTGGTGAGATCAGCCAAGGTGGAGCTGAGATTGGCACAGAGGATTAGAAGGGGGGACAAGGGTTCTTTAGGTATACTAGGGAAAGAAGTAAAGGGAAGGGGCAGATCAGTGCCCTTAGGATAGGGGGTGGGTGGGTGCAGGAAGGATGGGAGAAGGCAGAGGTACTAAATACATTTTTTGCCTTTGTCTTTGCCAAAAGGGATGTGGGGGGCCGGCATGGCTAGGAGAGGGGGCAGGAGGACTAGCAGAAGAAATGGGGGAAACAGATGTTAAAATACCCAGAGGGAAGGTGTGAGAAGACCCTAAGAGGGGATAAGGCACCGGGATTAGATGGGACCCATCCCATGGTGCTCAATGAGCTGACGGATACCCTGGCCACACCCCTAGCATACCTCTTTAACTCCTCCCTGCAGTCTGGGTGCATACCTCATGACTGGAGGACAGCCCATATCATGCCTATTCACAAAGATGGTCTACTAGAGGAGCCGGGTAACTACAGGCTGGTTAGCCTGATATCAGTAGTTGGCAAAGTGATGGAAGTCATCCCGAAGGAGAGGATGGGTGTGGTTCTGAGGGCATGGGGTCAACTAGACGATTGCCAGAATGGCTTTGTTAAGGGCAGATCATGTCAGACCATTCTTGTGGATGTCTACGAGGGAGTGACAAGGGTGCTGGATCAGGGCAGGTCAGTGGATGTCCTCTTTCTGGACTTCAGCAGGGCATTTGACTCTGTGCCACATTATGGGCTACTAGGGAAGCTGTAGAACATGGGTGTGGGAGGGCAGATGAGCAGGTGGATAGGAAACTGGGTATCGGTGCCTGTACAGATGGTGAGAGTGGGGTGGAAGGTCTCATCCTCCAGGTTAATCTCAAGCGTGGTCCCATGGGGTTGGTGCTGAGCCCACTCCTGTGTAACGCCTATATCACTGACATCAGAAGTGGTATCTGGAGTGGGATGGGCCTCTTTGTGGATAGCTGTAAGCTGTCGGAGGTGGTGGATGGGGAGGCGGGAAAAATGGATCTCAAGGAAGACATGGACTCAACGAAGATGGTCACGAGCCTGGAAACTAAAGTTTAATGCTAATAAATGCAGGATTCTGCATCTGGGGCCAAAAATCTGACTCATGTATACACCTTGGGGGTGGGAGACACTGCAGGTTTCTAGGAGGGAGAAAGACCTCAGGGTGGTGGTGGTGGGTGCCCAAATGAATAACCCAGAACAGTGTAGAAGGGTGGCGACACAAGCAAATAAAATGCTGGGGTGCATAACCAAGGGGATGACTGCAAGGAGTTCTGAGGTGCTCATTCCACTGTACAATTGCCTGGTTAGACTACCTTGAATACTGTGTGCATGCAGTTTTTGCGTACTTTCTTGAAGAAAGGCATTGCATTACTGGAGAGTGTGCAGATGAGAGTGACCAGGATGGTACTGGGGCTAGTGGAAAGGCCCTATGAGGATAGACTGCAGGAGCCGAACCTGTACTTGGAGGAGACAAGCAATGGGGGTACTATGATAGAGGTCATCAAGTGTCTCAAGGTAATGAATAGGGTAAACCCTGAGGGGGTCTTTCAGCAAAGGGAGGCGGGGGGCCACCAGGGGACACGCAATGAAGCTGGACGGGCGGAGGCTGAGGGTGAAACAAGGAGGTAGTACTTCACTGAGAGAGTGGTGGAGCACTGCAATGCACTGCCCAGGGAGCTGGTGGCTGCTACTGCTATAGAGGAGTTCAACAAGGGCTGGGAGAGGTATGGGGGAGGTGTATCCATGAGTCCCACTGGGAAATGGGAGACCTTGTAGGGAGGGAGGGAGGCTACAAACGGTGCCCTGTGAAGGCACTGACCATCAAGCTGACTCAATAGACCATAGGTCCTAATCTGCTATCTTCATAGTATGCATGCTAGTATGTTAGTATCATAGTTCCATCTTCCCCAGGTCCCTTTAGACAGCCTCTACTGCATCTGGCCCATCCACACTTTTGCAAATCGTGATGTCATCTGCAAACAAGCATGCCTCTCACTCCAGCCATTCTGCAGTGTCACCAGTAACCACATTTAGCAGGCCTGCTCCAAGGTCAGAGCCCTCACTTATCCTGCATGTCACCATCCCCCCGCCTCCCCTCATAGGATCCCGGTTAACACCACCTTCTCTCATCTGTCCATTTGCCATTGTCTGACCCAGTTTGTAGCAGTGTGTGCCATGTCCACACAACCCATCTTGTTAACTGGCCTTTTATGGGGTATAGTGTTGCTGCATTGCAACAGTCAAGCTCGGTGACGTCCCTCATGCATCCACGATTTATTCATTACCCAGTCGGTCTAAATCTGTTGGATTAGTCTGACACATACCGTAACTCTGTGAATCCAAGCTCTCTTGGATAATGGCCATGTCTGGATTCCAATTGTGCAATTATCTGTCCACTCTACTTATGTTAGGCTGCACGGCCTGCCTCCTACCTGCTACGACTGTTGTGTGGTGGCACTACATGTGCCATCTTTCAGTCCTCTGGCACTACTCCCTTTGCTGAGGTACTTGATGAATGTTGCTACCAGAGCTCTATTAGACAACCCAATGTGTGTGTAAGTCCATGACTCTCTGGGGTAGATTTCTGTGGCAAGTGCCCCAATGCGCTGGGGCATGCCAGCATGGATACAACTCTGTCACAGCAGAACAGTAGTAGTGCTACTTATGTTCACCTTATTTGGCCATATGATCACTGGATTTCACAGGAAGCAGTGAGCGTACCAGTGTCATACTGTCTAATCAGTTTACTTTCATTGCATCAAATAAATACTTTGCAACATTTTATTTTTGGGTTCCTTTTTGTAAGGAACGCAAACACCTATACTAGCACAACCGCTAGCACTGCACAGTACACATTGCATAAACTTTCTCTGTTGCTTTCTTTAATGTGCAGATGTCTTCTGAATATGATTACAATGAATATTTCACATACATTTCGTCATCGGGTGGTATTCAACTTTACATGTTCGAACCAGAGCGACCTGTCGTGGATTACAATGACACACATCACAGTGGCAGCACATCGTCCTCTGCTACAGATGATAAGCATGTGGATATCCATTCTGGATCAATGTACTGGTGCTTTTGTGGAGAGTGTGAAGTGAAGACCTGTAATAGAGTATTTGCTGTCATGAGATGGAGGCCGTCAATGACACGCATGGAGGTAAGCCATAAATGTACCACCTTCTGTCAACATTTTTTTTTCTCACTATTCTATGTTCCCCCATTTCATCAAAATCTCCTGCTAACATGGTTACCCTCAAACTCACAGCTTTAGTACCTGGCTGCCACCTGCCCTTCAACTGTCCTTTCAGGAAACCATTTCTGTTTTTTGGGCCACAGTATCAAATCACATACTACATGCGCTCAACATGTGCCTGTGCTGTTATGTCACTTCTTTATCCTGTGCTGCTCCATTCTTGCATGTAGTGTCCCTTGTTTAATCGCATTCTTTGTGGCCACATGACTTCATTTGAGATTATGCCAGTGAACAGCAAACCCTTTATGCTGCCCTTTGTTATTACGCTATGTGGCATGGCCATGCATTCAGCATTCTGTAGCATGCCTGCAACCCCTGAATTACCAGTTATTGCCAATGTGTGGATTGCCATTGTTTTTCTTATTTGTCAGATGTGCTGCCACCATTATGGAGCTATGGGCTTGCTGGGCTTGCTTGCTTATGGATGGATTGTTTTGAGGGTCTTTATGACCCATAATTCGACATCAACCATGTGTAGTGATGGCGATGGTTGGTCGTCCATATTGTTTGGCACACTGATGTTTGCATGTAACTGCTTCAGATAGGGGGCCCCACCCAGACCAGGGAAATATGGAGTACTCAAGACCGTATTATGCCACATCTGTGTGTAGCCAACCAACAGTAGTGGGGCACCCGATCTCTCATAGTCATCTACTTCTTCATGGTTTCCAATGTAACCTTCTGTAGTGCCGGTACTGTGTGGAGCACTCAATTTATCTTGTAACATTTCATACTACCAATGTTTATGTTTCACAGTCATCTGTCATCTGTCCACAGCTAAACTAACAATAGAACTTATTCACTTGAACTCATTTATTTTGCAGAGTTTAACTGTGTGACACATACCGAACGATTCAAAAATGTGTGCCTGTTGCAAGATACCCTGTGGGTGACTCTTTTACACCTCCACGATGTATGTCATGATGTTTTTGAAGATCCCATTGCTAACAGGTTTGTCCAATAGTGACTGTTGTTTAATAGCACATACAGTATGTAGTGCACACTGTTAGGTCACACCTGTATATAGTTCAGCCACCATGGTGACATACATGTTACCATATTAATTGTCACCATGCAGTGTAACCTCAGCCCTTTCTCCATATCTCTCTGACATGCCACAGACACTATTTGCCCCTTCTGTACACTGTACCTTTTGCCTTTTCAACACAGTTTCGATTTCCACCACCACCTTATCTACCTATGAGCCATTCCAGTTTGGTTTCCGGGTGGGGCACAGTATGGAGACTGCACTGGTGAGGGTGCTAAATGAGCTACTAGTGGTGAGGGATAGGAGCAATAAGACCATCTTGGCCCTCCTTGACGTATGTGCAGCATTTAATACCATGGGCCATGAGGTGTTGCTTGCCCGCCACTAGTTCTGGTCTGGCCTTCCAGGAAATGTTATCACCTTGTTCAGGTGTTACCTGATGGTCAGACTGCAAAGGGTGACGATGGGGTTATCTTCATCATAGATTCATAGAAGTGTGATGGCAGAAAAGGACCAACAGGTCCACCCAGTCTGTCCATTTGTCCAGCTGTTTGCTAGGACATGAGCCCCCCACCCTCAACATTCCCCTGTGGCTGTCCCATGCCTTTTTGAATCCATCCACTGTTGCCTCTCCAACCACTGCCTCTGGGAGCTTATTCCACTTATCCACCACCCTCTCTGTGAAATAGTACTTACTAATGTTACCCCTGAACTGCCCCCCCGTTCAGCTGCAGGCTATGCCCCCTCGTCCTCTGATTACCCTTCAGCTGGAAGATGCTTTCCACTGGCACCCGGTTTATACCCTTAAGGTACTTGAAGGTCTCAATCATGTCCCCCCTTCCCTCCTCTGTTCCAGGGAGTACATGTTCAAATCTCTCAATCTTTCTTCATAGGATAAGTGGCTGAGCCCCTTTACCATCTTTGTTGCTCTCCTCCGAACTCGCTCCAGCCACTCCACATCCTTTTTGAGGTATGGCCTCCAGAACTGGACTCCGTATTCCAAATGCGGTCTAACCAGATGGGTGTACAAGGGTACTATGACCTCCATATTTCTACTGGTGATCCCCCTTCTGATGCATCCCAGCATTCCTCTGCCACAGCCACTTCTCTCCCGGAGTGTCTTTCCACCTTCAGGTCCCCGGAAATAGTGATGCCTAGGTCCCTTTCCTGCTCCGTCACCTCCAGATCTCTGCTCCCCATACAGTACCCTGCTCTCTGGTTCCTGTAACCAAGATGCATTATTTTACACCTTTCTGTGTTGAATGAAAGCTGCCACCTCTTTGACCATGCCTCTAGCCTCCCCAAGTCTCTCTGCATTTTTCTACCCCTTCCTGAGTGTCCACCCTATTGCATATCTTAATATTATCTGCAAACAGGTTCACACCCCTTTCAAGGTCCTCCACAATGTCCCTTACAAATAAATTGAATAATAGGGGCCCATAACACTGATCCCTGAGGGACCCCACTTGTGACCATGCCCTCTCTGGATGCCACTCCATTTATTATGACCCCCTGCCTCCTGTCCCCCAGCCAGCTTCCCACCCATTTAACCACCCTCTGCCCCAGCCCCAGGTATGACATTTTATACAGCAGTCTCCTGTGGAACACAGAGTCAAATGCCTATTTGAAATCCAGATCAGCAATATCTACTGCCCTACCCCCGATCCAGTTCCTTGGTGTCCTCGTCAAATAATTATATCCATCAGGCCGCTTTCCTCAAGGTAGCTGGTGATCCTGCCTTTCATTAGTTTCTCCATGAGCTTGCCTACCACCGATGTCAGGATCACAGGCCTGTAATTTCCCACCTCCTTCCTCCCTCCATCCCTCCCTCCCCCCTTATCCAGCGGGAGCACATTTGCCTGCCTCCAGTCTTCTGGTACCACACTAGACTCCAGGGACTTATTGAAGAGTGCAGTCAATGGTACTGCCTGTATCTCCTTTAGTTCTCTTAACACTCTTGGGTGCATCCCATCCTGTCCCATTGCCTTGTCCACCTTCATGCAGCCTAGTTCTCCCAAAATGTACTCCACCATGAATGGACTTGTATCCACTTCCCCCTCCCTTGCCATTGCTTTTCCTACTCTGCTGCCTGCGTCTTCTTCCTCCCTAGTGAACACGGAGCAAAAATAGTTGTTCAGCAGGTCTGCTTTCTCTCTGTCCCCTTGTAGCAACTCCCACTCATTTGTTTTTTAACCAGAGTATTCCCTGCCTAGTCTTCCTCCTTTCACTGACGTACAGAAAAAAGTCTTATCCCCTTTTTGACCCCTCTAACTATGCGCTCCTCTGTCTGTGCCTTTGCCCTCCTTACCTCTACCCAGGCTTCTCTCTGGCTCACCTGTTATCTTCCCTAGTCCACTTCCACCTGCGTTTCCTTGAACTTCCTGAAGGCCTTTCTTTTTTTCCTTTACCTTTTTTGCTACCTCCCTAATGTACCACAGAGGTTTCCTCCTCTTATTTTTACTTGCTCTCTTGGTGCAGAGGTCAGTGGCCTCCACAATAGCTTCCTTTATCCTCCCCCACATTACCTCCACATCTGTCAACTCCTACACCCCTTCCAAAGCTCTTTCCACTACTTCCCCACTTTTCCCGAAATCTGCTCTCTTGAAATCCAGCACCCTCAGCCTTGACCTGTGAACCTCCAAAGTGTTCCTTATTCTGAACCTGATTGTGTTGTGTTCACTCGTACCAAGGTGTTCACCCTCCAATACCTCTCCTACCCTATCCCCATTTGTCAGGACTAGATCGAGAGTAGTTTCTGCCCTGGTTGGCTCCCTGACCAGTTGATTTAGGAGGGCCATTTGCAGGAAGTCCAATATTTCCCTGCTGCTGGTTGAAGGAGCTAATAGGGTGTCCCTGTCTGCATCTGGTAGGTTCAGGTCCCCCATCAGCACCACCTCCACCCTTGCTGCCATTCTCACAAACTCATCGGCCATGCTTCTATCCACTGATTCCTGCTGTGCTGGGGGCCTGCACCACCTCCCCCTTCCCCACCGCCAAAGAGACCCAGAGTTCTTCAGCCTCTCCCCAACTTGCCCTGCATTTCTGATGCCCTGATACTCTCCTTTATATAGAGTGCAACCCCCCCCTCTCTTTTCCACCCTGTCCTTCATGAACAGTTTGTACCCTGGTATCTCCATGTCCCATCCCTGCTCCTGGTGGCACCATGTTTCTGTTACCCCCACAATGTCAAGGCCCTCCTCAACAATTTTTGCTGTTAGATTTGGGATCTTCCTTCCCAGACTTTTGGCTTTTGCACACATGACCCTCCGACCCCATCTTTCCTTCTCCCCTCTTTCCACCCACCCTATATATTCTGCCCCGTGCCTCTATCCTGTATGGGTGGGGCTTCTAGTCCCTCCCCTGCCTCTTGCCCCATCAATAGAGCTTCCCCTGCCCCCTCCATGTTTAGTTTAAATGGTAGCATTTGTCAACATAATCGTCCAGCTTGCATTTAAGCACTGCTTTCCCCTCCCCATTTAGGTGCAGCCTATCCGGACATAGAGGCTAGTGTTACTCCATGTTGATCCCCAGTCTCCTACCACCCCATATCCCCTCTGAGCACACCAAACTGCCAGCCAACTATTGAATTCCTCTATACTTTATTTTACCTCCATGCTGGCCCTTGGTACTGGCAGCATCTCAGAGAAAGACAGGAATTTAAAATCCAAGCTGCTGCAGAACCTAGCCAGTGTCATAAACGTTGCCTGCACCTCCATCACACTACTCCTTGCAGGATCATTTGTGCCTAGGTGAAAGATCGGATGAGTTTTCTCATCCATTTTCCTTCCACTTGAGGGGATCCAATGCATGACTTTGGCTGCCATCCTACCTAGCAGACATTCCACCCATATGTTATCCCCTCTGTCTCCCCTTCTCACCCATGTAACTCCTTTTATAATAAAGCCCCCAACTATTAAAGCCATTTCCCCTTTCTCCTCCTGGGCACCCTGTGCAGCTGCTTTTCTCCTCCCCTTTCCCAAGTTTTTCCTATCCTTGTCCTTGCTATCCCCCCAGAAACTTTTTGAGCTCTCCTCCCCCTATCCACCTCCTGCTCCTTTCCCTGGGCCCATTTCTGATTTCTTGGCTCCCAAGTGCAACCCTTTTCCCCTCCTGAATCTTTTTGAGACTTCCTCTCCCCATCTTGCTCCTCCTACTCATCTCCCTGCCCCAATGCCTGGTTTTCTGGCCCTTGTACTTTGCTCAATTTGATCACCCCCCCATGGATTTCCCCTCTGTTCCTTGTACACCTTGCTTCATTTCTGCTCCATGCCCCATTTCCCCATCTGTTCTTCCAGAAGTCCCCATCCCTTAGATCTCTGCTTCCTGCCTGGCTTTTATTTATTTATTTAGATTTTGTTTACCGGGTAAGCCCATTGAGACCAATGGTCCCTTTTTCAGGGGCAACCCGGAGTTAGTTACAGAAAAGGACATTTAGGAACATTTGTATACAGTAGTTACATTAGTTACATTTTTTACACCGTATTACAATGGTAACATTTATACAAGGGTAGTAGTCGGGTTCACATTCAGACTCACATATTATATATAGTATGTATAGAACTCATTCATTATATACAGTATGTACATAAGTTCCATCAGTGTACATTGGAAGCAGTAATTAGTGATGGTAATCAGATTAAACAAATTGGTCCATATTAGTAGTTCATGACAAATCGGAGGGAGAGTTCAGAGCAGTGCAACGGCCAGGGGAACTGATCTGGCGAGCTAGCGGTTACAGTCACGGAGACTAAGATTGAGAAGATATAGTTTGAGTCCATTTTTGAACTGGGTGAGGGTGGGTGAGTTAGTCAAGCTACGTGGTAGGGAGTTCCATAGGTAAAGGGCAGCAAATTTGAAAGAACGTTTGCCATGGTTGGAGCGCATCCTAGGGATGTCGAGAGGGTGATTTGTAGTTGATCGCAGGGTTCAGGTTTGTTTTTTGGGGGAGAGTAGTCCTCTAAGATGGGGAGGGGGACCTAGGTTAGTAAACTTGAAAGCTAGGCAGGCAACGGGATAGGCTAGTTTGTGCCGGAGAGTGGGCCAGTTTAGTTCCTTTAGAGCCTCGCAATGATGTCTCCTAGGAGAGGAGTTAGTGGCGAAGCGGGCCATTCAGTTATAGAGTATGGAAAGTTTATTGTATTCCGTCTCACGGAGGAACTGCAGAAGTGGAGCCCCATATAGGATGGATGGGAGGAGATTGCAGCAGGCAATTGCACAACGTGCAATAGAGGATAGAGAGTTCCCCAGGTGGAAAAGAAGGCCAAGCTTTTGATGGGTGGACCTGGTTATGGAGTCGATATGGAATTGGTAGTTCCCCACACAGTTTTCTCATTTCCCTGTTTTTGCTGTTTCTGACCAGTTTTCACATGTCCCACCCTTGCTGCCGCCATCTGTGCCTTTTTGCAGAGTCCAGGTCTGGGGCCCATGCTTCCCCCTGATACAATTGAGCCTCTTCCCATACAGTATTTTCTCTCCCTTCCTGGACAACCCCACACACCTGCCTGATTTTATGGAAGCTCCCACCTTCTAGGCTCCCCCTGCCAGAATGCCCATGTTCCCCACGCGTACCCCCATTTATTCCTCTCCTTATGCCTGAGCTTTCAGCACCTGGTGTAGTTTTGTAGGTGACCCCATGCTCCCTACTGTACCACTCTCCCAGCTGCTTTGAATCCCTTTAATCTCCTCCCTAAGCTGTAACAGCTGGTAGCACATTGGGCAACTCCGAAATTTCCAAGCCCAGTCAAATACGATGGCCACCCCACACCCTGTGAGCCTCTGCACTGTGGGTTTCAGCAGAGGTCAGTCCTGTCTTCTTATTGTTCACAGTGCATATGCTACCATCAGGGGACATTATCAGGTGGCATGGTTTGGGTTTTCACTACTATCTATGCAGATGATACCCAGCTATATTTGTCCTACACACCAGAGTCCCAAGTTTCAATCTCTGGATGTTGGCACCTCAGATGGACACCTTCCTTACCTCTGCGCTGAGGGGCCCCTTGCCAGGATTTTTTAAGGGATGCCACCTTGGTGGACATCTTTAAAAGTGGGCTGACAATTTTTGTATTCCTGAAGTTGTTTTTGCATTACATATGGTACATCTGAATTTTATTGGGATTTAATTGTTATTGAGTTTGAAATGCTCTCAGTCTTTGGAAATGCAATATACTGTATGCTGATCTGATTCTTTATAATTTGTTTATGAATTGTACAGCGCCCAGAGTATCTGGAAATGGGTGCTCCGTAAAGTATCTGTCTGTCTGTCTGTTTATCTATCTATATATCAATCTATCTAACAATTAAGATGTTACTTACTAATGCTGTTACACACTGCAGTGACTGTCAATTTTCAATTTGCTTTGCAGATCCTACAGATGAGCAGCATATACTCAATTCACGATTGGATCCATCAGAAGCTGGGTAAATGTGTTTGGCGTGTGATACCATTTTGTGTTATGTGCGCTGTCTGACACCAGTATTCAGAAGAGTCTAGACAATATGTAGGATTTCTTGAAGTCGCTTCCAATGGACTACCTTTTTAAGAGTGATTCATGTTCAGTTTAATTTACTCCTCACAGCTTGTTTATGACACAATAAACAACCACTTCAAAAGCACTCTTTTGTATGTATGTTGCATCATGGGCCACATTGGTAGTTATGAAAGAAAATAAAGTTAGAGACACACACACACACCAATCACTGTAGGTTGACTGGACAATGCCACGTATTTATTGAACAACATCTCTTCATTACAAGGTGGACATGGGTTGTCAACATAGGTTGTGGTGTGGACAGTGTAGGGGCTTGAGCAATTTGATAATGTTCACTGTATCTTGTGTATCACCTACCCACAATGAACATGTAAGTATTGGCACCCATCATGCCCACGTCCATTAACACCTCGTATCATGTGGATATATGTATTTTGATACCGTGTATCTTGTATACTATTGTAGCCTTTTGTTATTTGTCAGACTGTCTATTGTTCTATGCATTGTTGTTTTTGTTTACCTCTGTGCCACTATATGTGGCCCGGGTCATGCCTGAAAACTGTCCCTGGGATCAGCGCACCTACCCGGTTACCAAAGTCATAAAAAAATAGATAAACACACTGGAGCCAATCCAGCTAGCCATGCTGTGATCATGTTAATCGCCATTGCTGTGTTGTGTGCTAATATGCTCATTGGCTTTGATTGAAACAGGGGGCACCACAAGGAACATGGTGCAATTTCCACTTGGAACATCTGTGTCCATTGATGTAGTGGATGCCTTTGCAGCTAATCAAGTGGTACACATGGGAAAGCAGCAGCCTTGCTACATGCCCAAGGAAAGCTGAATTGATTGACAGGGGCACAGATTGATCAAGTGGCATGGTGTCCACTGTGTTAGTGGACATCAATCTATGTAATAATGCATGCAATCACATTAGATTATTCTGGATGGGGGTTAGAGTAAGTGTGCAATTCAGAAAAGTAGAATGTTCAGCCTGTCCAATGGCCCAATTTGTCGGAAAATGTGAAGCCTTGGTGTGACACACGGTCTGGATCCTAAGTACAAGTGTATGTTTATATCATGCACCCTGTTTTACATTTGCCAACAAAACACTGTACCCTTTACATCTGCCCTAATGCCTACCCACCCCATAACTGTCACAATGTATGTATATGTCTGCATGTGTTGACTGTGCACATTCTCATTGGTACTGAGCGTTTATCTGTCATGGGGAACATTTGCCAGATTAGACAAACACCTGCTTTGAAAAAAATAACTGTCGACATTTTGCAGCTCCTAACCCTTCCCAAAGACGCTATCAATTTCTCGACCTTCCGGGCCTCGTCATCAGCAGATGAAAATACCTGCTGAGAGAAAAAAAATAAGTGTGGTATACACAGAATGACATCTCCTGATTCACAGCTGTTAAATGTTTGTTCTTTATACGTTTTTTATTTCCACTGGCATAATCCCCCCCCCCCAAACAATGTGGTACACTGTTAGCCAACCCCAGTGCACCAAAATAATTGTGATGCCCACTGCTGGGGTTGGATGCCCCCCATCCTACCCGCCTATCCAATCTATATTCCTTTCAGACATCATGTCCCCAATCCCCATGATGGCATGCCCCACCCACACCACTGTTGTGGCACACTGTGAGTCCACTCCAGTGTGCCTAAATGGATTTAATTGCTTTGTAACCTGGAAAATAATGAAAAATGTTCCCAAAGTATTTTGAATCCTTTAACAAACAATAAAATGTCCTCTGTCCTCATCCCCTCCACCACCTCCACACCACCCTTAGGTACAACCCACATCATGCCCTCCTAACCCCATACTTACCTCCAGGTCAAGACCAGAGATCTTCTATGGACCGTGGCATGTCTGCAGTCTTCACAGCTGACCTGCAAACTAAAGATTTCAAGGTGAGCGGTATACAGTAGTAGCCACAGACACTGGCAGCTATTTCCAGATATTTCATGAAATTGCCAAAGAGTTTCTCTCTGCTGCCCCTACTGTGAAAATGGAGAAAGCATGAGATATTTTGGGAAATATCACAGACATTTCGGGAAATATCTGGCAGTGTCTGTGGCTGCTACTGTATGCTTGGTCAATGGGGTGTTTTCAATGTGGGATGATATCACAGCCCCTTTTTTGAATTTTTGACACAAATTTTAAACCCAGGGTATTCTTGTAACCCCACCACATGAACGACATCACTGTCATTTTGTTACTCGGTCCTGAAAGGTGATTTTGCATTCCCTGCATGCAAGCACCTTTCAGGACAGATTAATCAAACGACACTGACACTGAGCACAATGTGTTGTTCCAAAATAGCCCTTTTGCAAATTTGATGACAAAAATTCCCAAAAATGAATGTGTTATGAGTGTGAGTTGTGCATTTTCAATGCACACTCATTACTTTGCCAGTGTTTGATACCTTCATCCTAGATTTTCAACATTCACTCTAGATTTTCAACATTGCCATTTGTTCACACCTCCTCATGAACAGTACAGCTGTCATTTTTCACTTCCTGCATGAAATGTGTTTTCACACCTGTGGCACAGAAAGGCGCAGTTGATGTGTGAAATCACCATTCGTGATTGAGTAATGAACTGATACTGCCACTGTTCATGAGGTGGGGTCACAAAAACCCATGTTGAAAATTGTGTGCATAAATACCACTGAATGATATGTGCATTAGGATTTCCATGTAATACCGCACCCTGTAGAGACTGACAGGTCTTGGGGTGTGAATTTTAGTTGTTGGTGAATGTGTGTGCATGCACGTGTGTGTGTTTTTGTTTCATTTCGGGTGTGTTTGATCATGTGGTTGTTTTTGGATCTGTATGTACTAGTGTGTGGGAGTAGTCCATGCTTGTACATGTGTGTTAGTGCCTGTTCAAGCTCATTGTGTATGCTCGCGGGACTGTGTTCTGGCATGTGGTTGTTTGTCATGTATGTGTGCCTGTGTGTGAGCACGTTAAAAAGAAATTGTCATAGCATACCTATCACTTGAACCATGAGCGGTGCATTTTCGTGACTTGCTTCAGCGGTGGTCCCTCAGTCCTGGCAATATTCCTTGGAAAGTTCCTCTCCGCTGGTGGCATCAGTGTATCTCGATTTTTCTGGCTGTCCAGCACTGTTTTTAACATTCTCTGTGGAGGTATCATGTTTTCTTAGATCTAACTGGTTTCACCACCCACTGTTTCTTGCTGTTTGGGTAAACAATATGGAACTGAGTGTGACCTTCAGCAGTCACATCTGCCTGCCATCCAACATTCTTGTCGTGGTCCATCACAGCAAGCTGCTGCTGCTCAAACATCCCATCATAGGTAAAGTGTTGTCTCTTTGGGCTGTACTTTAGTAGCAGTGAGTGGAACACCTCGAGTTCACCAGTGTGACAAAATTTGGTCACCTTTTCAAGGTCTCTCAGGAAGCGTGTGTTAAATATCACCATTTTAACTGCAGTATACCCAGGCGATGTTAGGCGTATCCACAGCTTTCTTGCCGTTTGCTTGGCAGTAAGTTTTTCATGAGCACATCTGTGGAACTGTCTGTTGCCGGTCCACTTGTGTTTGCCCATCAATGTGCTGTACAATTGAGGTCACCATCTCATGCAGCAGTGCTGCGTCTCCATTGCATGTCGCTGAAGTCCACCACAAGTGGTTAGAGATGGTGGTTATCCATGGCCCCAACTCTGCACACTCCTTTCTTTTTGCTTTTAAAAATAACTGCTTCTTGATCCAGTTTGCTAAATGCTATACATCAAACTGGTGATCAATGTTGTTGCCGGGTGTGTACTTTTTATTCATTATGGAAGTGATCTGCATATGTCTGTCTGTGGCAATCGTCCGTATTAAAATGTGTTTATCGAGCAGATTAGTAATGCATCGAATAAATCCTTCTTTCTCCATGTTGGTCAAATTTGCAACCTCAGTGACCTGTATGAGACTGAAATAGATGATTTTAACAGTCTGTTGATCCATGAGGGTGTAGGTACAGTACTTGGTGCAGAATCGGGGGGAATCACATTGTGCCATCTCCACATAATGTCACATTCTCCTGTGATTTTAATTCTTCAATAATCAAAGTCTGCTGTGTGTTCCACTCCAGGTTGATTGTTGGGAATAAGTAGTTCTTCTGCATCCAGGTGTATGTCTGGTGACTCATGAATTGCATTTGAAGTAGTTCGCAAGTACTGTACCACACACGTATGTGTTTCCGCTGAACAAAACTGATGCAGTGACTTCTAGATTTCCTGCCGGCATTCAATGCAATGTAGGCTGTCTGTACCAGTCTGCATTGTGACCTTTCTGGCATTGAATAGACACTTGCAGCATTGTCCCTTGATAATGAATGTTCAGACCATTGACATTACCACCACAAATAAAACAAAATTTAAAAAGCTTTTCCAGTTTGGGCACATAAACCAAACATTTGTCAACAGTGAATGTCTTGTCAGTAGTTTCACCATCAGTCTGATGAGGCAGAATCATTTGTGTCAGAGTCAGGCACATAATTTTATTTATTTATTTATTGAAATTGTTTTACCAGGAAAGGCACACTGAGCAAGAAGATGCTTGTCTCCCGGTGTGACCGGGGGGGGGGAGGAGGGTGACAGAGGATACAGTTATACAGTTACAATTGGTACATAGTATACACATTGTGGGTTCACAGCTATTGCAGTACAGGTATGGACTATCAAACAATCATAACACAGTTCACAGCAGACAGAAACAAAAAACAATTTGAGGACAAATAAGTGCCTAGAGGGCACTTCTCACTAATCACTGTCTCGAACTTGCTCATCATTGTCGCTATCTGTATACTCATCATACTCATCCTCATCTGCGACTCCCACACTACTGCAATCAGATGAAGAGTAGACACATTGACGTTGACATGGCATGGAGTTAGAGACTGTTGTTTCGTTGCCTACGATGTCTTCAACTAATGGTGCAATGGCATATGCATGGTCATGTGCTGTTTCCACTGCCAAACTGAAGAAATTGAATTCATGTTTGGGCCACTGAATACCTTCATCAATTCCAAAATTTTCACTCGTTTGTGTTCCCTGCTATGAAAAGCTTTTGCGCTCGGTCTGCGTGCTTCTGATGGTAACCGTGTTGTCTTCTGTTTGTGTCCCTGTGGTTGCATACACCTTTGTCTGACTACAGTGCTGACAGCAATTGATCTGGTCACTAGCAAATTCAACGATGTCTGCAGATTCTTCATTGATGGCATCACAGTTCACTGCTGTTTCTGTTACCATGTACGAGGACAGTAGTTGTTCCACAACCTGTTTGATAAGATAGAAAAAAATAAGCACCACCAATCCTTTGTTTGACCCACAAATCATGGTTAGGTTCCTACTAACATGACATATGCATTGCGAGCTTACCTTATGATGTTGGCGTGCAAGTAATTGGCCCTCCGACATTATTCTTTTGTTCTTTGGTGCAGACACTAGCGATAATTGATGTACCCACGCCACAATGGCAACAATGGCACTTACTGAGATTGTCATGTGCTCTTTAGTGGGCATACATGATTATGTTCTGGCACTACACAACACCTGCAATTGACATGGATCATGGACTCAAAAGCATGCTCCCCCAAATCCCAAGTGACAACAAGGAACGTGCATGTCATTCCTACATGCCGAAAAAAAACCACACACTAAATAACCAATGGCACATCACACATAGAAGCATAGAATTTAATGGCAGACAAGGATCGCTTGGCCCACCCAGTCTGCCAACCCCCCCCAATGGATAAGCTACAGATCCCGGCCAACCAACAGCCCACCTCCTCCTACTCCCCCCCCACTAGAACCACCCCATGCATGTCCTGTGCACTTTTGAATTACCACACAGCCCCTGACTCCACAACTTCTTCACGAAGGATGCTCCATGAATCCACAAACCCTCCCCCACAAAAAAACACCTCCACACATTACCCTGAACTGGCCACTCTCCATCTTCAAACCATGCCACCCCACGATCCTGCACATCTCCCACTCAGAAAGATGCCACCCTCCCGGACCCCTCTGATTCCCTTGAGGTACTGAAAGTCCACTGGCAGCCTCCATCCTGTCTATGTCCATTGCTTGCCCACCTTGTCTGATATGACAACACCCCCCCGGTCCCTTTCCATTTTTGTTATTGTAAGTATCTCACCCCCCCCCCGGTGTACTTTTCTCCTGGGTTTTTGTTTCCCAGATGCATTACTTTGTACTTCTTTGCGTTAAATCTAAGCTGCCATACATGTGACCATTCCTCCAATATTGCCAAGTCCTTTCTCATACCTTCCACCCCACCTTGTATATCAACCCCATTGCAGACTTTAGATCTCACTGGTGTGTGTGTGTGTGTGACCATGAAGGCATGTGACATCTTTTCCCATGTGCACAGTGTGGGATATCATGCACACGGGAAAAGACACCACATGCCACTACCGTCACACACACACCACACACACACACACACACACACACACACACACACTATGCTGTTGAAGGCTTGTCATCCCATGGTTTGAGCACAAGCCAACTATGCATTTATTTTTCTGTGGGTGACTTTGCCATCTGAATATTTCAGTCAGCACTGCAGATGGCCTGGGTGATTAGCATCTCCTTCCTAGGTGCAGTTATATGTAACAAGGTGTTATGCTGTGAAATGATTGCCATTAAAGAGTTTGTGGACAAAACTCAGAGGGATATTCATTAAATCTCAGTCAGCATTCCAGATGGAATGGTGTGATTAGCAGTTCTTTATGGGCACCAACAGGAGTGGGACAACAATGTGTTCCATTTGCAGGCTGTTATTGGGTATTGCAGTTAGTCTGAATTATGCAGTGGTCTTCAGGGAAACCCATTCACACCATCTCATCTGTGAGTCTAGTAATTACTGCTGACTGAGGGGGTCAGAAACAAGTGTGGCTAGTCATTGCATGCCAGCAGTATTCAAAGGTTCTGGGCTGGACGCAGTTTTCCAGGGCTCCATGTATGAAATTTATCTAGATTTGAGGTCACACTGAGAAGATTAGAAAGGAAAGTACACTGATATCATTGGGTAAATTGTTATTCAAGCCACAGTGATTTTGAAAAGAGCAATGACGCATGTGATGTTAGTTACTGATTTTACAGTAACAATGCTACATTGGGCACTTTGGTGACATGGAGAACTTTGCCCTACTGCAAGAATAGTGTGGTGTGGCAATATTTACACAATATATGCAACGACAGCATTAAAAAAAATTACAACAAACTGCCTTGGAACATTATTGTGGACATCCACATAATTCAGCCAGGGACATCAGCCAGCATTACAAAGGATAGAGTACAAAGCAGAATGAATCATGTAGTCAAGTATGCTAGCTGAAAATGCACCGTGTGAATTCTGTGAACTTACAAAGCAATGTGTTGGTACAGTGGTATCGCTCATTTTACAACAGTAAGGGAGGCATAGGCACTGTCATATCAATATTTATCAATGTAGGCAGAATAAACCACAACATTTAGTGGCACACAGAGCTCAGGGACATGGAGCCTAGCTGTGTGTGGTTATCATGGCAACAGTAAACAGACACTGAAGGCAACCAAACAGCAACAAAGCAATAAGGCACATTTTGTGTGTGCCAGAGTAAATGTGCCATCCCTTGCCTTTCTCACACACTAGTGTTGGCAAGTGTAGGGGCATGTACATTTTTCACAATGATCCTGTGGCAGTATTTAACAGACCGTAGCTAGAGCATCGGTATGGAAAGCATTGCATAGCGACTGTGGCCATCAATGACTATCCCTTGAGTGGCACTTTTACAGTAAGTTGTACACTAAAATTGGCATAATTGCAGTCTTGCATGGAAGATCAGTGTGCGCTGGACAACATCAGGTATACAGCTGTTACTCGCAGGGAAAAGGACTACAGGAACATGACACATCATGTGGGTGATTTCAAAAGTGTTTTTGTTTACCTGTAAATTGCGCTCGTAGCTTTCCGATGTAAAATGTAATCAGCTGACCACTGTGTTGTGACTCCAAGTATCTGGCAGATTCTTAAGCAATATACCATGAGAGGGTGTTGGTGATGTCAGGATTTACCCACACACTGGGGTGTTGTTTGGCCACGAGGTGCAGCTGAGTGGCCAAAACACCCCAGGCGTGGATAAATCCTGGCATCACCAACATCCTCGAGTGGCATATTGCAATTATACAATGTCGTCTTTTTTTGGGCACATAGAAAATAATAAATAAAAGTTTTTTTCCCTATTTTATCCAATTTTTACTGTGGTTATTGTTGCGCTGGAAAAAAATACTCCCCTGTTGCAGGAACCACCCTCTACTGAGGATGCGGACTTTTGCTTCATGATTCTCGGTTGCAGTGTGTTTTGGGGGGCCGGGTTGTGAGCGAGGTGCCAGTTAAGATGCCGAAAAGGTGATGGAGAGCACATTGCAGGCAGAATTCTCTTGTACTGGATTTTCGGGAGTGTGCTGTTTCTAGGGTTTCGTCTGTTAAGACGAATGAGGTATCCATTTGTTTTTGCTTTTTAACGACTGATGATTTTTATTTTGTGAAGTGGGTGTGTAAGTGAGTGAGAAAGATGTCGGGACGTGTGGACTGTGATGGGTCTCGCAGTGATTTACGGACAGTGATGGCTCGAGAGGCTGCCTGGCATCTTAGTTTGTGGAGCGGTGACATTTTAAAACTCAAGTCTGTTTGAATTTCACGGTCAGCTGCGGTACACGGCAGTTTAGCAGGGTTCAATATGGCAGCTTTGGTTGGCAGTTTCACGGGTTGGATGGATTTTAGAGATGCGGCTGCCTGGCAACTCTTCCCGTGGGGTGATTGCAGCTTTTACAATGGGAGAGGAGTACCAGGTAGCCAATGAGATTAGAGGATTTGTGCTTAATTTCTATGCCCATTGTATAATGATGTTTTATCCATGCCTTTCACAGTGAAGATTGACTCTCATCTTTAGGGAAGGAGTGGAAAGAGAGATTGCGGCACTCGTTTTTCTGGCTGTCACTGCTGCAGCCCACCGCACAGTAGTACACCATTATTAGGCTTTCAATTCAACCGGGAGAAAGTAGCACTTGTAGCAGAAGGGGGAACACTGAATTTGAGATGAGGCAGCAACGGGAAACAAAACCATGGTCCAAGCTGGAAAACAGGATAAGCGATAAACTACAATGGTAATACCTATTACAATTGATCACCTTGTCCTTCTTTCTCAGGCATAAATGAAATTGCTGAAAAGTTTCATGGTGCCTGAGAAATGATCCATGATCACAAATGATGGCCTGGCTCAATGAGTTAAGGGGCATGCAGCTAAATGATGTAAACTGGCATATATAAATGATCCACCTGCAGGAATTGTATTTATCCCCATTTCTCAGTATAGGACGTCACACTCTAGAATGTGCATAGTGCGCATGTGCTATTTTTCACAGCATGTCATGGCTGAGGGAAGGGGGATCTTCAGAAAACTGAGTTTGCGAGTAAAATTGATTAAAATTGGCTATAGTGAGAAAAATCAACTTGGGGTCAAGCGTGGGTTACTGACACTTGCTATCGGAATCTGTTAGCAGCTGGTTGGTGGACATTTCCCTTTAAGGCAACCAGCCTCTGCAGGAAGGAAGGAGAGGAGGCTGAGGGAACTGAACATGTACTCCCTGGAGGAGAGGAGGGACAGGGGGATATGATTGAAACCTTCAAGTACATGAAAGGAATAAACAAGACAGGTATGGAGGGGCTGCTCAAAGTAAGGGAGGGGAGGGACACTCAAGGCCATGATATGAGGAGGGAGGAAGGCTCAGGAGGGAGATCAGGAGACACTTTTTTATGGAGAGGGTGGTAGCTGGGTGGTATGCGTTACCAGCAGAAGTGGTATCCAGTAGAACAGTGGACTGCTTCAAAAGGGACTGGGATAGGGCAAGGGGAGGGTCAAGGGAGGGTAGGGTGGGAGGGAAGGCAGCTGCATAATAAGGGGTGTTAGCTGTACATTCAAGCAGACTTGATAGACCACTAAGCCTTTATCTGCTGGCAAATTTTGTATGTTCATAAGTAAAAGGAAAAGGAAAAAGAGACTGCTGTGGTTTTCTAGGGAAGTGGCCAGTGTGGTAAAGGAAACAAGCATTTGTGAATGCTGAATGTTGTCTTGCTGCCATTGGCAGTGCAGGAGTTAGAGAGATGCAGCATAGGAGTAGCAGTCAAGTATTGAACTGATGTCAACCCACCCCCACCCTGCAGAGAGTGAGAGGCATTAGGGTGTCCCTGTGGGTGTTTGTTCGTGCAGTGCAGGAAAACATGCTGGGCAGGATGTGAAAAATGACAGCTGTACAGTTCATAAGGAGGTGTAATAAAATGCCAGTGCTGAAAATGTGGCATACAAATATAGAGAATTTGCGGAGTTGCAAGGGTGTGTGGGAAATATGTAAGGCACGCTTGCAGCACTGCCAGTTTATGGGCATTCAGCACAAAATTTTCACATAGGCATTTTAGCACATCTGCTCATATACAGTGTCACTGTCATTTCCTCAAAGTGTCCCAAGAAGTGATTTCGCACAGCGACCACGCTATTCTGCACCGGAAGTGCGGAAAAACATTTTGGGCAGGATATGTGAAGTGACAGCTGTACTGTTCATCAAGAGGAGTGGAAAAATGGCAATGGTGAAAATCCAGAGTGAAAATATCAGAAATGCACGGCGGTACGAGGCATGCATGCAATCTGCCAATGCTGCAGCTCGTAACACAGTCATTTATGGAGTATCAGCTCAAATTTCAACATAGGCATTCTAGGAGCTCTGCTCATGAACTGTCACTGTCATTTTCATAATCTGGCCCAAACACTGATTTCCCACAGCGACTCTGCAATTGTCTGGCAGTGAGAACACATTTCGGGCAGGATGTGGAAAATGACAGCTGTACTGTTCACAAGGAGGTGCACAAAAATGCCAATGCTGAAAATCCGGCATTAAAATATCGCGAATGCACGAAGTTACGAGCCTGTGTAGCAACTGAGCAACGCACACTCGTAAAACAGACATTTGTTGGATTTTTTCCACCAAATTTGGAACATAGGCTTTTTGAGAGGCCACATCATGAACACTGGCACTGTCATTTCGTTAATGGGTCCAAAAAGGTGATTTCGTGCAGTGACTGTGAAATCACCTTTTGAGGCCAATTAACGCCATGACAGTGATAGAATTCATGAGGAGAGGCCCCAAAAACCCCATGTTGAAAATTTGGTGCCAAAATCCAAGAAATGCCTGAGATATGCAAGCAAAGTTGAAAAACCCTATTCATTGCATTGTACAGTTTACCTGCATTTCCTCAGATCGTGGTCGGCTTTGAAGAGTGCAGACGTGCTCCGGTCCACGGAAGATCATCGCCAGAGTCCAGAGGTAAGTATGGGGTGAGGGAGGGTAAGGAGGCAAGTGCTCAGTGGGTGGGTGCGGGTGGGGAGGGGCATCTAGACCACGAGGGACAGTTTTCGTTTTGCAGGTAAAAAAAAAGGAAAACTGTTGTGGGACTGTTTTAAATCTTACAGGGCATTTGGCATGCAGGGGTGAGCTCCCAGCATGCCACCTAAAATGTGAAGTTTTTGGGGGTGTCGGTAGCAGAGTTGGGCACCCTCATCGGCCACACAACATGGGGGTAATGCCGATGGGGATTGGGCACCCGCCGACAAACAAAAAAGGGAGGCCACCAGCTGAGGGAGTGGGCACTCCCTCAGCATTCAACATTTGGGGGGGGATGCTGACAGAATCTGGGCTCCCGTCAGCACCTAAACATAGAGGTTGCCGACAGGAGGATTAGGCACCCCAATGTCGGCAAGCATGAGGCGGCTGCCCGCTCGCTGACCATGGTCATAATGGTGGCGAGCATGGCAAGCAAAGGACCGCTGCGTATGACGAGCTTTGCTCGGATTGCAGCGGACCTTTGCTTTGATATGCTCACCCCATTATGAATGCATGGTGCGGCGGTGGCATGCAGACTGATTGGGAAATGAGGGAACGCACCTACTGATGCATGCCCTGCATTTGCCCAACAGCAGCCACTCCCAAAAGACACGCACTAGCGCAAGATGTTGCTTGCGCATGTGCGCAAGCCAACATAAAAAGGGTGTCATTCACGAGGTATAATGAAGCACAAAGGAAGGAGGACAGGTAGGATACCAAGTAAAATAGAGGGAAGCAGAAAAGTCGGTGAGGGGGAGCAAAGATGGAGATAGCGCAAAGGATATCTAAAGTGGTAGCTTACAGAGTTAGTGTATTCAGTTATTTTTCAGTCAAACAGTATGTTGAATGTTGTAATACATTGTTTCAACTGGTTATGTAAAATAATAAAGCACTGGATTTATTAATGTTTCTTCCCTAAAATTAATGGCTGCAGGAATTCAAGGGCCATAGCTGCTTAGAGATGAGGACTGAGTGCGCAGCAACTCTGAAAGAGGAAGTGACAATGTGGGAGGAATGCTGTATTATACAGCTTCACATCAAGAAGCTGACAGGATTTGTGTGCTCTTCATTAGATACTACCAGCTGTCATCACAGATGTAACTGAATAGTTCTTTATTATTAGTTTATAAAGAAGATTTGCTTAATGTGTATTAGATCTGAAATAATCTCTTGACTTCTTTTCATGACAGAGGACAAACATTCCTGCATGAATAGACTTTGCCTTTGAAGCAAGTATGAGTGTTTTTTTTGTCTGCAGGTAGTCTTATGTCAGTGGATCAGTGTTCAGGTTATGTCAGAAATGGATCTTCTTATTTTTTTATTTTGTTTACTTCTTTTACTTGTGTCAGGATAAATTGGTGTGCATTTCTGTTGAAGACATGTTCAGCAAATTAAGTATGTTTTGTTTTTTTACAAAAAAATCCTTCATTCATGCCACCAATCTGCAGTGTTTCAATCACACCACATCCCTTCTCAATCTGCACCTCTCTAGCATTCACAACTGATGTCATTTTGTACAGTATGTTTTCACCCAAGAATGTAAAACAAATGCCAAAGTGAAGTTCTGTTTTCTGCAATAGTTTATTTCCCTGAACAATTTAAACTTGTGTGTGCAGACACGCTTGCATTCTTGAATGCTCAACCACCATGTCAGTTTTGAATGCAGCAGAACATTTTTTTGCATGAGGTTGGAAGAAGTGAGACATAGGGGGCTTAGGGTGAAGAAGTGCAGCAGCCAGTTAATGAGATTGAAGGGATGGGGACTGGAAATTGCTATATGCCACACGTGGTTCACAAATTCACTTGTTTCCTCTGCTTCTCACTGGTAATGGTGGCTGTAATCTGATCGAACCTATACCCCACACAACCATCACCCACCATTGCTTCGTATCTTAGTATCTCAGGAAATAAAGTAAAAAATAAATTACCTTAAAAAAAGAGTATCCTGCTAAATGCCACACCAGATGTGGAAAGAGAGTGAATAATGATCAAGCTGGGGATCAGAAATTGCTTCTGAGGGCTTCCGATGATAAACTGATGAGAAACTCCATGTGACAACTCACCTCTCTCTCTGGGCTGGAACCGCTTTTAGAGAGGTATCTGTCCTCGGGTGTTCACTGGCACCAGCTGGAGTCATCCAGTGCCAACCTTCATGTTTAAAAACTTGAGTAATTAAATGTGCAATTGCACAAATCAAAGTCTTGTAGTGTGTCTCTCGGGAGGAGGATGCTAAACAGAGTTTACCTCAGCCAGTGGAAACCATGTATTACCTTAGAAAAATGACATCTCAGTCACAACTGTTGAGTAAATAAATAGCTTTTTACTTAACAGAATGTGAACAGAGTATTACAGGATATCTATTTGCAACCCAAGAGAATAACACTGATACAGGAAAAGTAAACAAATGTTTTTAAATAACAGATGATGAAAGAAAAAGGCTATTACTGCAATATGCTAGTATTAAACTTACCCTTCCCTGTCCTTTCAAAAGAACACTAGACCTTATGCTAACTGCCAGCTCCCACGGACATAGCTAGAAGGGTAGGCCCCCAAGCTTAGTTTTTCCTTCATCTCCTAAAGAGTAACCAACAACAACTTTACTATCATTCAGCATCTTATATACTTCCTTGAGAATAGGTAATTTCTATTCCCCCTTTGAATGCACCAACCATCTACCATGTATGTATTTAATTGTCCCAATCAGACTGAACACCTATCAGTGACCAATTATATTCCCTTTTTAACCTTAAGTTTATATTTGAGTGAACCAACCCCTTTAAACTGTGAGTCTGTGTGTGGACAGGTCCACTCAGATTTATGACCCAGGTTTTATCTAGCAGCTAGGGAGGACAGTGAGAATTCCAGCTTGTGATTTTTTTTCCAGACTGCTAAAAAATAAGTCACCTACAGAATCCACCATTAACTCCTTCCTTCCTTCCCATTTCTGTCACACTCCACATCCACCTTCTCACCATTTCTCCACATCTTTTATTATTTTAAAAAGAAACTAAACAGAATAAACATAGGCAACATGAAAAACAAATTTATTTCAAAGAACAGATGAAGGGTTAGTAAACCAGAGTCCAAAGTATATTAAGTATTAGATGGGAAGACAAGCAAAGGTGGAGGAATTTACTTGCAAACATTGAGAGCCACATAGCCATAAAAACGGAGGAAATAAGTTGTACCTTTTGAAAAGTAAAACAGGTACATGAAACAAGTAAAATCAGAAAGGAGAGAAATGTTGTCAGAATGAGTTTCTCTATGTGTGGATTTCAAAAGTTTAACACAGCAGGCTGTCTCACTGAATATATAGCACAAGTGATAGTGTTTACTTTTATTTAAAAAAAAACACTAGGGGTGGGATATTTAGACAGCGCCAGGCTGTTGCACAAGCCTGGGCGCAGTGCAACTGGAATGTGCCAGGGCACTGACAGGGTGATATTCAACAGTGCTGCACCATGGCTCAGCACCATTGAACATTGCTGTGTGGCCACCTGCGATGTGCATGGTGCAGTGGCACTGCACCAGCGAAAGTGGCCAGAGAGGGGCAGGGGGATGCAGTAGCTCAAGTGCCGTTGTGCTAGGTGCATCAACCATGATATTCAAAGGTGCACATGCAAATGGGGCCATAATGCATGCAAGGTGCAAATGGGGGATTTGCATGTCATTATGGCCCCATTTGCATGCAGGTGCTCCCATCCCCAGTGACTTGCACCTGGCGCCCTGCCAGGCTGCAGCCGTCAGGGACCGACGCCCCCTGCACACGCAGCAAAGTGCCCCACAGCCCGATCGTGGGCATAAGTATTTAAATATTGATCCCCTATATCCCCGGTAGTCCAGTGGACTGCCTCAGCCCAATTGCTGGCAGAAGTATTTAAATATTGATCCCCTATATCCCTGGTGATCCAGTGGACCACTTGCAGCCCAATCGTGGGAAGAAGTATTTAAATATTGATCCCCTATATCCCTGGTGGTCCAGTGAACTGCTGGCAGCCCGATCGCGGGCAGAAGTCTAAACAAAGATTAGAACCCATCCCTGGTGGTCCAGTGGTACTCCTCCCCACCCTCCACTGAGCCCTGCCCCTCCCCTGGTCAGCGGTGGCGGCTCCCCACCCACAAGCCACCCAGCCACCCACTGACTGACTGCATACAGTACAGCTGTGCCCATTAGTCCACAGCTTGGGCCAATGGGTGTGCGAACCGTACTGTACTACATGGTCCAGATATGTGAATGAATCCATTCACATATCTGGACTAAGTCAGTACAAGTCTGCAGCCTGATGCAGCCTGTCAGACCAATGAGACTGGCCAGACTACACGGTCAATCGATGACCGGCAGGCTGCTGCGGTGAGGAGCTACCACCCCACTGAGGAAGCGAGCTCGGAGGAGATGGCCGCGGACCACCGAGACTTCTGCGATGGATTCTGCCTGTGTGAGCAGACTCACTGGACCACAAGGGAATATAGGAAGATACTATATTTATACTTCTGCCGCAATCGGGCATGGGGGCGCACCCAACAGAGGGTGCCGCCGGAGCTCGGGTGGCTACCCACAGCTGGCAGCTGCCATGTTGCACCCTGCGATATGGCAGCTCACCCATGGGTGGCCGGCTGTTGCTCCTTTATTTTTTGGAACAACTGTATGAGGTGCATGTAGGGGTTGCACCTGCATGGACTCCGCACATCCCGAGCTGAATATCAGGATGTGCGAGGGTATGCATGGGCACGCCCCCCCCTACTTGCACCACATACATTACTGATGCACCCTGGTGGATCGGGATTTGTGCCACACACTTTACCCCTTTGAATATCATGCCAGGGTGCATCAGTGGGTTGCGCATGGTGCAACTGTGTTACTCCACGTACAACCCTTCTGAATATCCCACCCTAAGTATTTTTCTTTTATTGTCAAATGCATAATATCAAGAAGCTAAATTGCCTGTGAAACACTGACCATAGCTCTAGCCAGCTTGACAACTGATCTAGGATACCACTATTGTTTCATCTGTGAACTGCTGTGATTGTACATAAATAAAAAAAGGAAATCAGTGCTGGCGGGGTTGGAAACCCAAGTCATGATGAATAGCCAAAGTAAAACCAAATCTAGCAAGAGCCAATAAGGCTGAAAAATAATGATATTGTGGACAGTGAGAAATGTGTAAACTAGCAATTTTTGCACTAACCACTGTGCCACCTAACTGCACTTTCCATTTGTCGTGATACACACCTGTTGACTAATACATATCCACATATATGCATAACTATATTCCAGTGTAACATAGCAGTACACTGTCTACAAACATTTTTGCAGATTAAAAAAAGACACTGAGGGAAATTTATCTTCTTTTCCGGCTCTGGGGCATATCAGATGGTGGGAGATTCCCCCTAGACACCTCATTTAAATCAGCAATGACATGCATATGGTTGAAACTGATCTAGATAGCAGGGGATAGTAGACTAGCAATTTTTGCACTATCCACTGAGCCACCTGACTGCACTTTCTAAGTTGTGTGATACACACACACACACACACACACACTGACAATACACATACAGTACACATATATGTATATATATTCCAGTGTAACATAGCAGTTCACTTTCTTCATACATTTTTCCAGACTAAAAAACAGACATGGGACTGTTTTCTTCTTTTCAGGCTTTGAGTGATATGGGAGGGTGGGGATTGCCACTATACACACCTCATTTAAATCAGCAATGATATGCATGACTGAAACTGATCTATGTAGTGGGAGAATGTAGACTAGCAATTTTTGCACTAACCACCGAGCCACCTAACTGCACTTTCTAATTGTTTTGATATACAGATAAGCCCTCCAGGATGAGGCACAGTATCACAAGTTTACTGCATGACAAAAGGGATTAACTCCCATTGAAATTGCATTGTTTACTGCAGTAATGCTACTGCAGAATTCTGCAGTGCTACGCTTCATCCTGGGGGGGTTTATCTGTACATACACACACACACACACACACACACACACACACACATATATATAATATACACACACACATATGTATATATATTCCAGTATAACATAGCAGTGCACTGTCAAAACATAGAAAAATAGAATTTGTCAGCAGATAAGGACCGCTTGTCCCACCTAGTCTGCCTATTTCCCTAGCTAATGGATAAGCTGCAGATCTTAGTTAATCAACAGCCTACTTCCTCCTACCCCCCCACTAGAATTGTCTTATGTCTGTCCCATGCATTCTTGAATTCCCCCACTGTTTTTGACTCTACAACCTCCTCACAAAGACTGTTCCATGTATCCACAACCCTCTCTGTGAAGAAATACTTCCTCACATTACCTCTGAGCTGTCCCCCCTCTATCTTCAAATTGTGTCCCCTTGTTTATGCACATCTCTTTTTCTGAAAGATGCTACCCTCTTGGACTTTGTTGATTCCCCTGAGGTATTTGAAAGTTTCTATCATGTCCCCCCCCTTTCCTCGAGGCTATACACCATTAGTTCCTTTAGTCTTTCTTTGTATGTCTTCTGATGCAGACCCAGCATCATTTTGGTTGTCCTCCTCTGGACTGCCTCCACCCTGTCTATGTCTTTGCGGAGATGGGGTCTCCAGAACTGCACACAGTACTCCAGAGAATTGCCACATATACACACTAACACACATGCACTGACTTGTATGGCATTTATTTACTTACTTATACATCTAACCCTAATCTTTACTGTATTTAGGATAAGCACTGTGTTTTCTACTAACTCATTGTACTAATCTATGGTATGACTGGGTAACTAATGTAGAGGACCAGAGATGTATAGTGAATATGGCTTATCTGGACTTCAGAAAGGCCTTCAACACCGTTCCCTAGAAAAGGCTGATTAACAAACTGCACAGCCCGGGGTGGATGCTAAAATAGTTTTGTGTGTAGAGAACTGGCTTCATGGCAGGAGGCAGAGGGTTGTGGTAAATAAGGAGTACTCTAGAGAAGAAAAGGTGAAGAGCAGAGTGCTGCAGGGTTTGGTGTTGGGGCTAGTCCTTTTCATTGTGCTTATTGGGAATATTGCAGAGGGACTCAAAGGGGAAGGTATACCTATTTGCAGATGATACAAAGGTATGCAATAGGGTGGACATTCCAGTGGGTGTCGAAAGAATGAGGGAAGACCTAAAAAAACTGGAAAAAAATGGTCTGAAGAATGACAGCTTGTATTCAGGGTAAAGAAGTGCAGGATCATGCACATAGGGCACAAGGACCCAGGGGCAAAGTACGAACTAGGGGAGGAACTGACAGTCACAAAGCAGGAAAGGTACCTGGGAGTTATCATCTTGGAAGATCTAAGAGAAACTAAGTAGTGCGATAAGGTGGCTTGAAAGGCTAGCTAGATGCTTGGATGCATAGGGAAGGGTATCACAAGTAGGAAGAGGGAGATCATCTAGCCCATAAATAAGACACTTGTGAGACAGCACCTGGAATACTGCTTCCAGTTCTGGAGGCCACACCTGAGAAAGAACATAGACTGGAAGGAGGTGGTGCAGTGGAGGACAACTAAAATGGTGCAGGGCCAGCGGGATGAGATCTATGAGGAAAGTGTAAAGGAGTTAAATATGTATTCCCTGGAGGAAAGGGAGAGGGGCATGGCTGAGACATACAAATATATCACTGGTATAAACAGAGTACAGGAAGGAAGCATCTTCCAAAGTAAGAGATGCTCCAAGTCAAGGGGCACACAATGAAGTTGGGGGGAGGTTCAAGGGAAACATGAGAAAATATTTTTTCGCAAGAGGGTGGTGGTTGCCTGAAATAGCATACCAGAGGGGGTGGTTGGGGCTAAAGTGGCCACAGACTTTAAGAAGGAGTGGGATAGACACAAGGGTATCCTGGTGGCAACTAGAACAAAGTGCTACACACACACACACACACACACACACACACACACACACACACACACACTAACTCTTGTAGCTCTGCCTCCTAAACTGACAACAAAACATATATGTTAATACACTGAGCACATCCACTGACTGTAATTTAAGCAGGCATGAGTATGCTGTATGTATAAGAGATTTATGAATGAATCAAACATTTTCAGGCAAAATACAGGGTTGCCACCTTTGCATGAGGTGAAACCGGGACACTATACCACATCCCAAACCCCACCCCTAGATCCACCCCTTTTCATAACCAATAATAATTCAAATTTTCAGATTTCATATCTTTCAAATGGCTATATTCATCACCTGTCTACATTGCCAAGTGTCATTATTTTGTTGTGCACCCTTGGATGCCTCCCATTTGTTTACATTGCCGAGTGTCATTATTTTGTCATGCGCCCTTGGATGCCTCCCACTAAGGCTATGACAAATTGTACTGTACAGATATGGGTGTTTGTTTATGATTTATTTATCTAGTGGGGTCTTGCTGCTACCTATTTACTATGTGGACTGGAGCACGAAGAGGTTAAGAGATTTACCCAAGGTCACACAGTGAATATTTTGCTCTAGTAGGGTTTGAACCTGCAATTTCTTGGTCCCCAAGTTAGTGCTCTAACCACTACACAACAGGGGGTTACTGTGAAAATCGAGCGACCGCAATAGTGCGAGTCATTATAGTGCTTACATTACAGCGCTTGAAAAAATATCGCTATTGCAAATAAACGTGGGAGCCTAAATAGCTAACTCATACTACTAATGCTGCTGCCACTAGGAGGAGCACTGTAGCTATGTACTGTAATGATGTAACTATGTACTATGTACTAAAATAACAGATGATGGCAACATCCCCCAATATACAATGAATAAAGATAAAACTTTAAAAATGGCCAGCAAAGCAAATAAACTATGGCATGTCAGTAAGTGTGAACATTATCAAATAGCATCATGCTCACAAATAGTATCAAGTCAGTTTACTGTGAAAACCATAAGGTAATTGGTGCAGCCAAAACAGAGTCACAGGTATGGGTTTTTAACTGCACTCCCATCGGATTACTGATTGCTGACAGCATATGCACTTGGGTGTTTTACAGTGATTAGTGTGATTACTGACTCAATACAGGCTGTTTACAGGTATGGGTGACTGCATTAAAATTACCTTTGATCTTCTTTGACTCAGTGGTACTTACTTCCAGTGTGAAAGCATAGCCTTACTTCTGACAGCAGTGCAGTCGAAACAGAGATACAGGTATGGGTTTTTAACTGCACTACCATTGGATTAGTGATTGCTGACAGCATATGCCCATATATAGGTATAGGTTTACAGTGATTACTGTGATTACTGACTCAGTCACTCAAAGCTTTACCTTTACCTTTACCATAATGAACTTATTTCTGACAGCAGTGAGTAGAACGCTGCACTTTATAATGCACCAGAATGCATCACGCTCACATGCACTGCTCGCTAATATGACACGCACTGTAAAACCAGTGCTGATATTTGCAGCGCTATTTTGTTTTCGCGGTTTTCACCAGATACCACACAACAGGCATGGTACAGTACACAAGCTTTGAGACCACAAAGATCCTTGCATCAGGTGTCTGGGATTATTGTCCCAAAAGCTTGAAGGCTATACATAGGCTCTATTATGTTGGTCCAATAAACTATGTCACACTTCTCGAGTACAGTATATATATATATATATATATATATATAATAGAGGCAAAAAACTCTGTTTAATGCATCAGTTAGGGTTGTTCCACAGCGACAAAAGCGAGGAAATTCGATGTTAGGGTTGAAACCCCCTTTGCACCCCTCCACCCCACCCCCCCAAATGGAATCGGGGTGTGCATTGGGGTCATCGGCCCTAAGTGTCTCCCCATCACATGTGGAAAGAATATGAGGAATAGGAGAATGGGGTGACAGTTGGGACTATGACCCCAATGCACCCATTCCATTGAAATAGTGGAAGGTGAAAGGGTTTCCAATAACATCAATTTCACTGTCGTAATGGCTAACCAACTGATGCATTAAATGGAGTTTTGCCCTCTAACCCTTCTTTTGAGAATGATAATGAGAAATAGTGAGCGTAATGCGCGACGTGATGTCTTGTCACATAGTAACATTGTGCCCTCAAACGCAAATCATAATGAGCATGGTGATGAAAATAGAAACAGTACTGTAGACAGAAATGTTAAAACAAGCAAATGCAACACATAGTAAACACAAAGGGTAACGCACATGGTGGTGTAAGCGTGAGCCGTAGAGTGAAGCGATGCTGGAACCGCAAGCAGAAATGGTAATGGTAACAGTAATGTAAGCACACAGGCTGGTTTTACCCAAAAGCTGTGTAGAGAAAGACAGTGAGTACAAAGAATGTATGCAAAATAATGACTCTCGGAACACAAAAATGAGGACTTGGAATAGTAAATTGCTTATATCTCGGTAACCGTATGAGACAGAAAAAAAATTTAAAAGTCATATGAATTATCACTTTCCTGGCTAGTTTTGTACTTAGCCCCATTAGGAGGCTAAGAGATTTTGCGACAAAAAGTCTGTATCTCGCACCGTTTTCGAGTTACGGGCCCTGAAAGGCGCAGCGAATGCCGTAATGTTATCCTATGGGAAAAAAACAGAAGTTTGGACTGCCATAACTTTGCCTCCCTGTAATATTTTATCACCAAACCACTGAAAGGCACATCTGTGGGATGTTGGTTGTGTTCCCTGCAAATTTCTGCCCAAAAGACCAAACTGTTATTTTGCAGCAGGGTGCCAAACGATTGCTGCAATGCGTCGTATGCCGTAATGTTATCCTATGGGAAAAAGCGCCAACTTTGGAGTACCGTAACTTTGCCATCGTGTAATATTTTTTCAACAAAATACTGAAAGGCACATCTGTGAGATGTCGGCTGCAATCCTTCCAAATTTCAGCCCAAATCTCCAAACTGTTCTTTTGCAGCGGAGTGCCAAAGAATTACTGTTATTTTGGGCATAGTGTCGCAAAGTAGTGTCGTGATTTGCAAAAGCTTTCGCAAAAATTTGCGACACTTTCGTGAGTGCGACACTACTTTGCGAAAGCACTTTTTCCAGAAATCTGAAAAACATATTTCTGGGGTGTTTTACCCCAAAATAAAGACATGGCTAGCATCCTCAGGGCCCGACTAGGAGAATACAAAAAGAATTAGGTTGCTAGAGGGTCTCAATTTTAAATGCCAAGCATTTTTCTGATCACTAACTGAAAACAAAATGGCAGATTTGCGACAGTAACAGGGCCATTTGCGACAGTAAAAAGTACATTTGCGACACTGTCGAACTTTTTGTTAACTTTTCCCATTGACTTATAATGGGAAATTGTTTTTTGAATAACTTTTGAACCGTTTAATATTTTTTCACAAAATCTTTGAAAGGCACATCGGGGACCCCATCCGCACGTTCCCTGAAGATTTTGGGCCAGTCGCATAAACCGTGCGACCTGTAGGTGTGACCGTAGAATTCCAGAAAAAGCATAAACGCACTCGCAGATCACGCTTAATAACTCCGCAGCTGTGTATCTGACTAGTACAAAACTTAGCAGATCCCAAGGCATATGGGTCTTGATCATGTATTCCAAATTTCAGGCAAATCTGTCAAATGGTTGCAAAGTTATTATGGTGCAAAATTTTGGGTTTAACATGTAAATGGCTCCTCAACCCTAACTATGGTAGCACTACCGGGCTACCATAATATATCAGTGTATCAAAGACCACTACTGCTACACACATTCTAACAACATTCAGGGCCGTTGCCAGGATTTTCACAAGGGGGGTTCTTTTTATGCAGTCTGCAACTTTTTAAAAAAAGCTTTGGGTCATAGGGCCACCAGGACCCCAGAACCCATGGGGTCCTAGATGCTCTGTGGTGCATTTTGTGGCTTATTTTGAAGCTAAAGAAGTCACATCTTAGATCTCCTACACCCCTTGTTCTAAGTAAAATTATTTGGTTGGCTGCAGAGTGAATACATATCCATTCAGTACTGGAGGACAGCAAGATGCTGCTAATGTAATATACCTAAGGCATTGTCTCAGATATATTATGTTATCAGCTTTAATAGCTGCAGCTGTATCTACTGGTGTGTATGTAAGGAGTCTGGAGGCTGACAGGCCTCCAGAAGCTTTGGGGTGCTAGATGCTCTGCGACTCATTTTGTGGCTTATTTTAAACCAAAATAACTCATCTGTGAGCTCCCCTCCACCTCCTGCTCTAAGGACAATTATTACTATATGGGTGGCTTAGATTGTGTGTGTGTGTGTGTGTGTGTGTGTGTGTGTGTGTGTGTGTGTGTATGTAGATATATATATCAAATGCTAATGCACTGAACCTCAGTGCAGTCTGCAGCTGGTTTTGGCTGCGTATTGTACACTACTAATTTACTGCAGTGCTGGCTTGCTTCTAGGGCAGGGGTTTGGGGATGATATGCCCCCAGAAACCATGGGCTACGGTATACCCTGTGGTGCATTTTGTGGCTTATTTCAAGTCTAAATTACTCATATCTGAGCTCCCTGTACCCCTTGCTGTAACCCCCACCATCCCCAACTCAGTATACCATTTAAGCAATCGAGTCAGTGCAACATGGCCTAGAGCAAGGCTAGCAAGATGCTGGGATATATCAGTAGGGATATTGATAGCAGAAGAAAGGAGGTAATACTTTCCCTCTATAGATCCCTGGTGAGGCCTCTCCTAGAGTACTGTGCTCAGTTCTGGAGTCCTCACCTCAGAAAGGATAAGGATAGGTTGGAGACAGTGCAGCACATAGTAACTATAATGATTCAGGAACAGCAGGGCAAATCCTCTGAGGAGCGCCTCAAGGCACTAAATATGTACTCATTGGAGACCAGATGGGAGAGGGGAGATATGATAGAGACCTTTAAGTTCCTTAAAGGAATTAACAAAGTGAACTGTGGGGTACTATTTAGCCTGAGTACCAATTCGCAGTCACATGGACATGAATGGAAATTAACAAGAAGTAGGTTCAGAAGAGATGTGAGGAAGTAGTACTTTACAGAAAGTGTGATGGAACTTTGGAACAGTATGTCAGCTGAATTGGGTGCAAAAACAGTCAGAGGATTCAAGCAGAGCTGGGACTTAGTGAAGGGAATAGTGGTTACCGGGGGCGACAGAACCAAGGAGGAGAAAAGAGAGAGGATGGGGAGGGTTAGTACCCTAGAGAAATGGTAGGTTCCAGGGATTATAGGGAATTCGGGCAGACTGGATGGACCTCTGGTCTTTTTCTGCTGTCATTTTCTATATTTCTATACCAAGCATCCTGCTTGGAAAAAAATCTGCAACATTAATTCTTAGTTCAGCATTGGGTATTACAATTGTTGCCCCCACTCCATTCTCCAGTGTGGTAGGCATGACAAAGGGAGTGAGGGGAAAGATTATTTGACAGTGGCGGGGATTCCCAGTGCAAAGTTACCATCTCCTAAATGCCTACCCCTCCCCCAACCCAACCATGCTTCCAAAAGCATAGTGGGTATGTTCATAACACTGCACTGTGGCAACAAATGTCATTCTACTGACACATGGTCATCTGGAGAAAACGATTATCAGAATTTATTTGTTTTAATGATGACTGGCACAAATGACACAGACAAAAGTGGAACTGAATATCAATGAAAATGGGACCACAGTGAAGACCTCTCTGAGCAGCACAATTAGTAAGGTGGCAGTATAGATCCCAGCCAGACCCTTCCAAACACTTGCATTGCCTTTCCACTGTAGTACCTCTTTTGCTTAACTTATGAAAAGTTAAAACAGGCATATGAAACATGACAACTTTGCATTTTGTATAGAGGATGATTTAAGTAATTTATTTCTAAATCTTCAGCCCTCCCACTGAACAGCTCCCTTGCCCAACTGCACAGCTTATCCCTTGATATACAGTTATTAAGGGACACATCTTCGACAATAGTGGCCGGGAAAATTTACCTGCCAGTGACTGATAATATTATAAGTCGAGGTCCTCTACTTCTTTTTTGCTGTCCTGGAGACATCGTCTCTGAGCCTGCCACCATGCTCGATCTTCCTCGAGTGCTAGCTGACAGTGTGGTGTGGTAGTGGTCCTCATGGGACGCAGTGCTGAAGTGAGCTGCAATTGGCCAGCCAGTCATGGGGGATAGTGTGGAGAAAGACTCACAAAGCAGCTCCAGTCATCTTACTGGCACTGAAGGAGCTGAATGGCAGCGGATTGGGGGGGCGGGCGTGCATGCAGAGAAAAAGTGCTGGGGTTCATCATGTGTGCATCAGCACTCTGAGACAGTCACAAAATAAACAGAGATGATGAATAAATTTTACAAATGATGAAAAAAAGGGGGAGTTTCAAAAGGGGGGGTTCTTTCGAACCAGACAACCCCCCCCCCGGCAACGGCTATGACATTTCACTACATATGAGGTTTATTCAATAGTTCCTCAAATGTAATCACCAACGGGATTTCAAATCAGGAATTTAAAGCAGCTTCTGTAGGCACAAAAAATTCTGTTTGCCATTTCAAAGGAAGACCCATTGACTTAGTGGTAAAGCTGCCGACTTTGGTGCCAAGGGTCCGGGGTTCGAATCCTACAAGGAGACCATAGCAAAAATGAGGAAAAAAGCACTAAAGTAGTGGTATAACAGTAGGAAACTGAGGAGTAGTGGAGATTAGGAGGTTAAACAGAGTGATGTGAGGAAGGTAAAAACAGGGGCTTGTGATGATGTCCAAGGCATCAGCCATTTCCTTATCTGCAATCAAAGTCTATGTTTCTATATGCATGGAACAGCCTTGCTGAGGAGTTTGTGGGGTCTAAAACTGTGGGACAATTCAAGAATACATGGGACAGACATAAGGCAATTCTAGCGGGGGGTAGGAAGAAATAGGCTGTTGGTTAACTAGGATCTGCGGTCTATCCTGTAGGAAGGGAAATGGGCAGACTAGGTGGGCCAAGCGGTCCTTATCTGCCCTCAAAATCTATGTTTCTATGACCATCTCCTTCACCATGAACAATCTAGGCATTTCACTTAACTGCTATACATACAGTCAAAAAGAATGTCTCAGTCAGCAATTTTGATAACATGCACTTAAAACTCAGGAGGTACTGATACTTAATATGGGTAATGAGATGGGAGTGCAAAAAATGGGACTGTCCCACATGAAATGGAACAGGTGGTAACCACACCAAAGTAGTGTGGAGCAGGAAGACACCAATGCCAAACTGCTCTAGCGAAGTAATTCTAAGAAAACTCCAATTTTATGAAGTCTATTAGAATCTTCAGAGCTCTCTCTCTCTACTGTGAAAGCAAAACATCTGCAGGACTCTGCTAGCTGCAGCCATAAAAAGGACAACACACAAATACAGACTCTTATTAATAAGGCAACTTTTATTGTGCGAAATATAAACACATTACAGAATCACTGTTATGCAACTGATTTTTAACATATGACCGATGTGGTTTCCCCCCAGGAAGTCATTTCTGATGGCTGTGACTTTGAATGGCATTGGGCAATGCCGCCAAGCAGAAAGGTAAAGAAAATGAGAAAACATCAGAACTGTAAGTAAACTAACATTTACTAATGAACAAGAGCCATATATTACCCACTTCTGAAACTGGACAGTGTGTCAATATAGCAGAACAAGCATACCAATTCAATAGATCTTTAAATGGACAAGACATTCTTCAGATACATAAGTGAAAAGAGGAACTCAAGAGGAGAGCTAGCGATGATTAGGAGAGTGGCAAGAGGAGACTGCACAGAAAAGGACTAAGAAAAAGCTATCATCTGGAACAGGTACTTCTGCTCAGTCTTCACAGTGGAGGTAGGTTGAAATGGACCACCAGGGAGTAGCAGAAACAAAAGTGGGGTAATGTGGACACAAGTCTATCTTTATAGTAAAATGTACTGAAGGGGCCTGAAGCTCTGAAGGTTGAAAAGGCAATGGTACCAGATAGTATACATCCAAGGGTACTAAATGAACTCTGGGAGGTGTTAGCTGCCCTGCTGATGGCTTTATTCAACAGTTCTCTGTAAACAGTTGTTGTTCCAGAGGACTAGAGAAGAGCAGATATGGTCCCTCTACATAAGAATGGCAGCAAGGAGGAGGCTAGCAACTATAGGCTGAAATGGAAACCCTGATTAAGGAAAGGCTGGTAGAGCATCTTGAATCCAGTTGGTTGTGAGACCACAGGCAGCAAGGAATCACAGTGGGAAGTTCATGCCAGACAAATTAGATTATTTCTTCAAATTGGTGACTAGGGAAATTAATCAGGGAAGGGCACTGGATGTAACCTATCTGGACATAAGCAAGGCCTTCAACATTGTGCCCCACAGTAGACTGATTAAGAAATTGAGCAGTCTAGGGGTGGGATCCAAAGTGGGAATTGCGTTAGAAACTGTTTAATGGATAGGCGACAGGTGGTGGAGGATAATGGCCCTCACTCTATAGACAGGAGGCTAACTAGCTGAGTGCTGCAGGGCTGAGTACTGGGACTGGTCCACTTCAATGTCTTCATTAGTGACACTGCAGTTAAACTAGAAGGAAAGATATGTCATATAGCAGATAATACCACACACTGTAATAGACTGGACACTGAGCAGTGGGTAGTGAGAATGTGCAAGAATATTGGGAAACTCAAGGAGAGTTCAAAAGTATGGCAGTTGGGGTTCAATACCAAAAATACAAAATCATGCACCTAGGGAAGAGAGACCCAGGGATGGAGTATGGGGGTGGAGAGATGTTAACAGTTACTAGGACCTTGTGCTTATCATAACAAAATGCCTCAAAGTGGTATCTTTAGCTGGAGGAGGGAGGTGATGTAGTCATTTTGTTGCTTGCTGGTGAAACCCCACCTAAAGAACTGTCTCCAGTTTTGAGGCCTCACCTCAGAAAGAATATAGACAGGTAGATACAGTCCATAGGAAGGCAACTAAAATGGAGTAGATTTTGCACAACAAATCCCTAAGAGGAGACAGTTAGGGATCCCAAAATGTACACCCTGGTAGAGATTAGAGCAAGAGGGGACATGGTAGAGACCTACAAGTACCTCATAGGATGAACAGGGTGCAGGACAAGAATCTTTTCCAAAAGAGAAAGAGCACCAGGACTGGGGGCATGTGATGAAGTTGGAGGGGTGAAATTTAAGAGAGATGTGAGGAAGTACTACTTCACAGTAAGAGCAGTAGATACATAGAACAGACTGACAGCACAAGTGGTAGAGACAAAAAGAGGAGACCTTCAGGCACATGTGACATATAGACAGGTGAATATTAGTAAATAGGTAGAGAGGTGGGAGGGCCATCGGAGACTGGTTAGGGTCTGCAGAGAGAGATTTAGTGTGGATCATCTGAACAAATTGGGTGGGCCAAGCAGTCTTTTACTGTTGACAGATTGTATGTTTCTATGCATCATGTGGGGAGGGAGGAAGGTTGTATGGGTGCTATGGGGGCTTAGTTGAATGGTGGGGCATTTTGTTTATTGTGGCAGGTGTGGAGGGAGATGGTAGGATTGGAGTTAGAAGAGTTGAGGTGGCTTATTGAGTTTTAAAACAATATTTATTGATGTTCAGCTGCACACTTAAATGCATACAGCCAGATCACAGAAAACAATTATGAACTTACTCAAATCATTTTGAATTCCTTAGTTAAAACTGTGCAAATCTTAGAACTGTTCACCACATAGCTACAGTTGTGTATCTTACAGAACAAAAATTTCAAATCTGTATTTCTAGTGCCCTTCAGCTGTCATATCCCAAATACTTCTCACCCCTCTGTCCTTGTAAAAACAAAAAATATATAGAAAAGGGGCAGGGGAATAATTATACTTATTCTTATAGTCAGCATAATTCCACAATATTAGATGGGTACTAGGGCAAGATAGAGGAAGTGAAAGGGCAGTAGAAGCAGTACTAGTGCTGGTGACAAAGGTGTACAAAACAGCCAAGAGTATTTCAAAAATTTCCAGCCATTCCTCTTCACTGTACATAATCCTATGGAAGTTAACCAAACTGGTTATATCTGCTACCCACAGTGCTAATGTGGGACCTTGTGACTGTTGACACTTTTGCTTCCACAGAAGCAATATAAATGAGATTGACATGAAGCTTGTGCCTGGCTGTCCTGAACAGTGGACACATTCTGCAAGATTCAGAGGCCTGGTGATAATGGTAGTCTAGAAATCAGGATGATGTTACAGAATCTTTGAATAATTTTCCAGAAGGGTCTTATTACTGAGCAGTTCCAAAGAATATGTGTTACAGTACTTGGGCTATGACCATACCTCTAGTATTTTTTTTTTTTTTTTTTACCACTTCACCTTCTTAAGCCCATACAGTGTGTGATACCAACTAGAAAGTTTTTTTTTTTCTGCATGTATTGAAAGCGCAGTGCTTAATCTGTGACCATTTTCTCCAATGCTTCACCTAAATATCTTGACTGGAAGTGGCTCCAGTGTCTCTTCCTCAGCTGGTCTTCTGTTCTTTTTTTTTTTTTTCAAAATGGTTCACTTCTATCATTGTGCATATACTGTAGTATTCCCCTTAGTTCTTTCTTTGAGTTTAACCTTTGCTCTGTTTAACATCCATGACTGCTATTGGTAGTTTAAAATGTGTACACAGTCTACATTCCCTGTTATTATTTATACATACCACCAGATATACTGTTGAAGAATCCTGAAATCTGCCACCATTTGCTGAAATTATTTAAGATCTGGGTCTGTGAACATATCATATTAGTTACCTGGTGAATACCTGAAGCCTGCCATGAGGGCAATACAAATGAGTTTCTATCTATCCATAGTGTGGGATTTGTCCACAGTGGCACCCAACCTAAAGCATGTAGGTGTCAGTGGTGCCTTTTAAATGTTTTGTGCCAGGTGAACTTAGTGAATCCCATTGGAAGAGTGAGATATATGCTGGCATTGCCTATACTCTGCAACAAGTTAAGAGAAGGGGTGCTTACAACTGAGTTCTCTACCTCAACCCTGCTGGGAACATTCTCCTCTACTTCCCTGCGCCAACACAGTGTTTGACATATAACCATGGCATTATGATATATTTATTCTTGAGGAAAGTTCCATTTTTCCTTTTTAACAGGGGGCCCAAAATGTATATTTACTTATTCATAACTGTTTCCCATTCCATAAAAACCTGGATATGAGCTGTTTTATTTTATGCAGACATTGAGGGAACTGCGATAGGCAAGTTACTTAAATGGTACAAAAGTCTATGGGGCCATAATTTTGAGAGCTGCTATCTTCCCTGGGTGTGATAGCATCAATTTCTGCTGCTGGTTGCAGTCCACAGTTACAGTATATCTTTGTGGGAAAGGGGGGAGCATGTGTGCAGTTATCATATTCTTAAGATGGGAGAGCAGTCTAATCCCCATGTACTTAATCTTCTTGGGGAGCCCAGGCTAACTTGTATTGGAGTAGGATAATGGTGGGCTATATGTTATAGGAGATTAGGAGTATCTCTGTCTTCAATCAGTTGACTTGGAGTCCTGAAACTGTGCCATATTCTTCCAGTACTCTGAAGTTCATAGGTAGTGGCTCTTCCACACTGGATGGTGTCAGCAGGAGCTTGTACACATATAGGAAGTTTTTTTAGGACTTCTGTCCCACCTCTATAACCTGTATCTCTAAAGATTGCCTGTGTTTAGTGACCAGCAGTTCCATCACCAGTAGGCACAGAAGGGAGATAAATGACACCCCTGGCATGTCCCTTTTTAAATGTCAAATGGGTCTAATAAAATCCTGGATATGTGCTGTTGTATTTTATGCCATACATTAAGAGGAAGTATGACTGGCATGTTCATCAATACAGAAGCATGGGGAGAACAAACATTTTGAAAGCTGCTATCTTACCTGAGAGTGATAGCACCAATATCTACCAATGGTTGTAGTCCACAGCTGTATCTTTTTTTTAGGAGGGTGGTTGTTCCCAGTTATCATGTTCTTAATATAGGAGATCAACATACTCCCCATGTAACCAATCTTCCTGTGACACCCATCCCAAGCTGTACTGGAATGAAATAATGATAAGAGATAGAAATTTGGAGATCCTGAGTACCTCTGTCTTGTTCCAGTTGACTCTGAGTCCTCCTGAAACTGCCAAATGATTCCAGTATCTTGAGTTCCTTAGGTTATGACTCTTCCACGAGAATAGTGTCAGCAGGAGATCATCCGCATATAGAAAGGTATTGCATGACTGCTGTCATACTTCTACGTCCTGTATCTCTAAAGATTAATTGTCTAGCTACCAGTGGCTCCATCCCCAATAGAAATAAAAGGGGGTATAAAGGACACCCCTGGCTTCTCCCTCTGTAAAGGTCAAATTGGTCTGATAAAATCTTGTTAGTCAAAACCTAAACCTTTGGGGTATTATGCAGTACTGTAACCCACTGAATAAATGCTGTACCCATTCCTATGCATTCTAGTACCTAATAGGAGTATTCCCATTCCACTAAGTTGAAGGCCATCTTGGCATCAACCATTATGAATGCCGAGGAGGCACTCGATCTTTGTGCTACTTGTAATAATGCATCCACTGTCCTAATATTATCCGCACCTAGTCTCTCATTCATAAAGCCAGCTTGAAACTCATGGATTAGATAGTGTAATACTTGTTCAAACCCAGTGATCAGAATGTTTGCTAAAATGTTGACATGCATTTTTAGAACCAAACTGGTAAGGCTGATCAATGAGTGCACCACATTACCTTGACATGCATTCCACTCCCCCTTTCCTTCTCTTGGCCTCTTTCTATTTCATTATCTCCTCCACCCCTTACTATATCCCCCCTGGCTGCCATTTTCCTTCCCTCCTTCCTTCCGCCTCATTACTCTTCGGGCCAGGGCAACCCATATTATTCCACTAGCATACTCCTCACTCCCCACCCTTACCCTGTTTTTACCTCATCTCACCCCATTTCCTGCCTCCTCGGCTATCTTACAGTGTTACCCTTATTCACTGTTCCACTCATAGATGCACGCCCCATCTCTTTAAAAAGGCGAAAACTTCCGGCCACCTTCTCTGTGTTTCTCCTCATCTTACTACTCTCTGGAGATATAGAACAAAACCCTGGCCCCCCAACACTAAAGCAGCCATCCTTCTACTTCAAAGACTTGAAAATAATGCACGTAAATATCAGGAGTCTGCTGCCAAAACTAGGTCTCCTAAATTGCTGGCTAACCCAAAACTTCCCGATATTTTATGCCTATCAGAAATGTGGTTATTCGCTAAGCTACCTGACACATCCCTTGTCATCCCTGGCTAATCTATTATCAGGCAAGACCATGGCAAAAGGGGGGGCAGTATTGCCATGCTTGCATGGCAACCCATCTCATGCACCATAGTCAAAAAAGAATCATGCCCAGGATCATATGAACTGGTCCTTGCCAAGTTCTCCTTTCCCTGCTCCCTCTCCTTCTTCATATGAGTGGTTTATGCCTCCCCCAGGCTTGGACAAACTGCACATATGGAATGCAACACTACCTTTCATCCTCTAGTGAATGCTTGTAAGCTGCTGCTACTAGGCAACTATAACCTCGATTGGCTCGCCCCTCCTCTGCCCTGATCATCTCCAAAACTGAATCCCTAAACCACTCCCAGCTAATTACTGAACCCACATGCTACAACCTTGCTCCTCACACCAGTCCCTCATAGACTGGTCCTATCATCCCGTCACCACAGAATATCTTGTGCTGGAGTCCTCGATCCAGCTCTCAGTGACCACTGTATCACTTACTGCATTAGAAAAACACAACTGCTTAAGTCCGCACCAAAGTACATCGAAACACACCCCCTACACTCACTTGACACAAACACCCTTCTCTCAGACTTATATTCTGCAAACTGGGCACCAGTATACTCCTCCTCAGATGTCAGTGCAGCCATGGCCCAGTTCACAAGCATATTCACCAGTATCTGGGACCTCCATGCGCCGCTCCAAAAAGCTAGGGCCAGAAAACCCCACCATACCTGGATCACCGCCCCAATAATTGCCCTCTGCGAGTCCCGCAACAAGGCCTGGTCAGCCTTCAAAACCTCCAAATCCGCTCACTCCAGGTAAGTCCACAACACCGCTAGAAATTCTTGCACCAAATCCATCAGGCCCGCAAAAGAAGCCTACTTTAGAAATCACATCAGAACTGATCTCCCCTGCTCCTTCTGGAACATTTTCCACTCCATCATCAATCCATCTCCTCAATCAAATGTCCCCTCTCTAGATCTTAATGGCAGCAAAATTACTGACCCCTCTCAGGTGGTGGACACCATGAACACCTTCGTCACTACATGCACCCTCCCGGACCAAGTCTCCTCCTCTTCATCTTCTAATGAATCCCTCCCACAGCCCCAAACAGGGTGGCACTTCTCTCTCTCACCCCTGCTTCTGCTGAAGTATTGACTGCGCTCCTATCCCTAAACCCAGCCAAATCAAGCCCAGACAGACTCCATACTAGTCTCCTATGCTTATCTACCCCTGTCATCACCCTCCCCCTAACCTACTTGGTAAATCTATCCTTCTCCTCATACTCAGCACCCACTACCTGGAAAACTGCATGTGTTATCCTCCCTCCATGAAGGTGAGGTTCCCACAACTCCCAGGAACTATCAACCAATCTCCCTCCACCTCACCTTGTCAAAGATGCAAGAGCGCTTACTACAATCAAGGCTGGATGCCTTCCTCACCTCCACCAACTTCCTGTTCCCTTTCCAGTTTGGCTTCAGGAAACACCACTCCATTGTGTCTTCTCTCCTTAGGTTTACTGGCCACTTTCAGTCTGCCACTGACAAAGGCCATATCACGGCTGCACTGTTCATCAGCCTAGCCAAGGCCATTAATTCTGTATCCCACCTCCTACTCCTAAATGCACTCCACCAGGCCGGTCATGTCCCCAAGCCAGTCCAGTGGTTCAACTCTTATCTAACAAACAGGAGTCAGTCAGAATAGCTAACTCTTCTTCCTCCCCCTTTCCTATTCAGGCAGGCATTCCTCAAGGCTCCATTCTCGGGCCCATTCTTTTCAATTTCTTTATAAACAGCCTCCCTTCAGCCTGCTCAAATTCCAGCATCTACATATTCGTGGATGACACTGTCCTATTCACCTCTGGTTCTGTCCTAATCTCTATCAAATCTGCCCTACAGCAAGACTTCCACAGCATTCAGTCTTGGTTGCATGAAAACAAACTCAGATTAAACACCTCTAAAACTGTCTTTATGTCCTTCAGAACCTCTCAAAAACTGACAAAATCCGCCCTTCCCCACCATCACCACCTTAGAAGGCACATCCCTCAGGTCTCAACCTACAAGTACCTAGGAGTCTGACTGGACCCTCAACTCAACTTCTCTCACCACATTGACAATATTGCATCAAGACTTCACCCTATGCTCAGCATCCTTTACCAAAATAAGGACTCTCTCTCCCTTTCTGTTCTTCGAGAACTTCTGACTAAAATGATCTTGCCTATCCTTGACTATGCTGACATAGTTTACTGCGCTGCCTCCTCATCACTACTGATTAGACTTGACTCTCTTTTTCATGCCTTTTGTCACATCACCCTAAACATTCTCACTAAGAACCACCACAGCTCCTTCCTCTCAACCCTTGAAATCCCTCCCCTATTCCATAGATGTTACATCCACTCTGTCTCCTTAATCTTCGAATACTAGTTCAACCTTCTCCCCTCCTACCTCTCTGACCACCTCACCCCAGTGCCCGCTGCCTCCTTCTCCCTCCACTCAAGGGATGCCCGCTCCTTTTCCCTCCTCAAACCATCCTCTAACAAGGGCAAATCTGCTTACACCTATCATCTTCCCAAACTTTGAAACTCTTAATCTCCCATCCTTTGCAACTCCCTCTCTCTCTCACCACTGTTACATCTCAGCTATGCCTCCTGTCCCCTCCTACATGCTCTCATGTCATCTAACAGCACTTTTGCACTGTAATCATATATTCTAAATGTAATCTGATGTGTATTCACTGCTCTACATATGCTTATCTACATGTTGCTCCACAAAATTACTTATCTGCACTATCTTAGCATACAAAGTGACACTGTATTCTGTAAATCTGTTTTCATCTGTAAATTTTTTACATTTATATTTTGCAACTGTGATCTTACTGCTTCTGTATTTTTTATTTATGTTTTGTTCTCCACTCCCCCTAGTGTCCCTGGATCACATCTGGAAATGTGCCTTGGCTCAGTGTGCCTTTTCTGGTTACCAAATGTTTAAATAAATAAAAATAAAATAAAAAAGCCATGCTAGACTGTATGTCCTTCTTCTACATAGAAGTTGATATGTTCATATAGTTATTGCATTGGACAGGGTATTTTGGGGCTTTGGTAACATGGTTATTTCTGCTTCCTGAGCTGTGTGGAATAATTGAACCTTTTAGTGTGAAACCAGGAACACCACCTGCACATGAGGATCCACTTTCTCTGGGCATAATTTGCAAAAATTCATGACCATGTCAGCTAGTCCATCAGCTTTGTTTGACAGCAGAGATTTTATGGCTGTCTTAATTTCATTTTTATAAATAGGAGCATTCAGGTTGCATGCAACAGATTGTGAGAGTTGAGAGAGAACTGCAGACCCCCACAAGCCCTCCAATGCTATGTGTTGTTTTGTCTGCTTTGACTTATACAGATGAGACTAGCAGACCTTGAGTGTACAATTAATGGGGTCTATGCACTACCAGGTGGGAATTATGTGCCTGAGGCAAGTATCCCACCCCATGCAGCTCCACACCTGTGGACAGGTGTGCACCAGCAGCATGCACGACCAACGTCTACTTGATCATGGCCCTGCCCCCGGTGTGTGGGTACACACAGGTTCATGCTAGGTGGCTGTGGGTGGAGCTGTGCACCTAGGTGCGCATCCAATGGGATGCCCATCTTGGATCCCTCAGTGGATCCCTTACGTGGTGAGGGGCATGTTGGCTGTGCTCCCCTGTGAATGTCTGCATGGCCAGTGGCTGTGGAAGTGAGAGCTGGGCTGTGCCACTAGCTGTGCCATAGCCCGGAACAGACAGAGAGTTAAGGGGGTGGGGCGGTGCCACGAGGGTATGTGGGGGGTTACGTCTGCCCACTACACCATGCCTAGTGTGGCCGGGATCTGGAGAAAGGGGAGACAGAGTTGGGCAGGAGGTGCTGTATGGGGAGCTGCAGTCCAGGAGCAGGTGCCCCCATATGTGTGTGTATGGGGGTGGTGGTTGGCATACAAGAGGAAGGTGGGGGGGAATGGCTAGGTGCTGGGGTGGGTGGTTTGGGTTGCCCATCACTTCCCATGCTGGGGTCCCATTGTTGTGGGATGGAGGCATGGGGCGTGTAGGGAACTTATGGCAGAGTTCTCCCTGGCATAACCCACGGCCACCTCTGCACCCCCACAGGCAGCACTATGTGCCATTGTAGATAGTGCGTAGTGCTGGCATGGCCCCCCCCATCCTCCCCCTGTGCATTGCGGTCTGTGCGAGATGGGGATCGAGTTCGTAGTGACTGCACACCTCCCCTTGGTGCATTCTGCATGGAGAGCTCAATGGGTGCGGAGTGTCTCCCGTGACTCACATACACTATGTGGATGCACTCTGCACTGTCATGCATAGGGCCCAATACACTTAAGATCTATAGGTACTGACCCATTCCCTGCAGCTATTTGGACTATCACCATTTTGGCCTTTCATTTTTTAACCTTATATGCAAGCTGTCTGTTTCCCCGTTTTCTTGACTCACCAAACCTCTGCTTAGTAAAATTTAAAGCCCTCTCAGCCTGGAGGTAGTGTATATTATCAATATTATATTTGAGTCTCAAAATATTATGTAACTCATTGGAAGACCAGTTATCATCTGTATTTTTCTTTCTTTGGTCTCTAACTCTGCCTAGAGATTTAATAAGTTTTGTTTCTATATTTTATTTCTATTTACCAAATTGCTTATTTTGTGACCCATTATAAAGGCTTTAAAGGCTTCCCAGATTGAAGAGGGTGAGGTCTCATTGTCAACATTCAGTGAAAAATATGTTTCTACCTTCTTATACAGTATATCCAGGAACAACATTTTTTGCACATCATAAAAGGAATGGGTTCAGTCATCACAGTGGTGACCTAAGGGTCTCTTGCCCCAGTACTTTACTTTACTTTACTCATTGCCACCAGTGCATGGTCAGCAAAAACAATGGGTTCAGTGTGAACATCCCATAATGCATCAAGAACTGAGTGGCTAACTAAGAAACAGTCGATCCTACTTTATGTACCATGTCTTGATGATCTAATAGCAAAGTCTATGCCCTGGGATGCATTCCCCCCATGGGTCCAGAAGGGTCGGTTCCTAACACAATATTTGTAGCACCTGTTTAGACATTTTTTGTGCTGATACTAAATTTGTTTGAGATACAGTACTCTGTCTAACACTAAATAGTACAGAAAGGTAAAGTATCCCCAATAATTAATGAATGAACTCTTTAGACAAAAATCATAAACGTCTTGTGTTAATGATATGAACAACTCTGCATCCACATTTGGGGCATACACATTTAGAATACTTACTTTTCTGGTACAAATTGTGCCTATCCCCAAAACCCATCTTTCCAAGTTGTCAACATATGATTCTCCACCTACAGAGGGCAATGTCTTCCTATAAGATATGACAACTCCCACTTTTTTGGACAAGAACCCGAGAACCAGCTGGTCAGGTCTGACTTTTTTAAATGAGAACAAGCTAGTCAGTTCTGACTTTATTCAGCCTTTCAACACTGTTAGTGTTTTTGCTTTAAGCAGGTGTGTTTCCTTGAGTAGTGCCATGTCATAGTTTTGTGATTTTTAGATAAGATACATTCTTTATCCCCAGCCTTGATATTCCACATAATATATTCAAGTGTAGACATGATGGTGCAGTGAATTCCACCAGTCCCAGTGCCTTGGCTGTCTCCTACCTGGATTGTTGCACACACCATACAACCCTTGAACCATCCTTGTAGAGTGTCTGCCTAGAAGTTTACCCCACCACTTCCTGTTGCAGGCAGGAGAGTAAGAGATGCCAAAATAAACAGCAGAATATTGCTTCACTAGACACAGAAAAAGGGCACCTTTCAACTGTGTTTATATTCATCATGACTGGTAAAGCAGATTTATGAGACTTTGCTGCCATCATGTGTTCAGCAGCTGTTAGAATGCACCATAAGACATTAACATTGCTCCCACAACAGATGAGCAGGATGGGATTCTCCATCCTGACTGTGAGCCCCTTGCCCATCCTACCCCAACAAGAATGAGTATTGCCTATCTAGTTAAAGTGCAAATGACTGTACGTATCACAGTGAATGTATTTACTGTACTACTGGTAGTCATAAACACAGCTGTTATGATTATCAGAACATAATACCAAGTATTATTACTTCATAACAGAGCATACAAAATATTTGAATTAGTAATTAATGAAGATAACAACAACACTAATTTAAATTGAAAAAAAAAAACTCATTTGTGATAATATTGACACCCTTATCTTAAGGGGCATGTGAGCGAGATGCCTGACCTGAGAATGGGCTATTCACTTCCCCTCTATTTCTCTTTGGTATGCTTTCTCTTTATATGTGTCCCAGGCCTTGGTTATGCTATACTATTGTCTCAAAAGTGATTTGGAGACTGCATATTATCAGATGCAATGCGCATGCTGGAAGATTTCAATGGACTGCATGTGTAGATTAGTTTTTCAAAGATTTGGTCACCACCCCCAACATATCTCTCTCTCTCTCTCTCTCTCTCTCTCTCTCTCTCTCTCTCTCTCCCTCCTTCCCTGCCTCCCTCCCTCCCTCTCTCTCTCTCTCTCTCTCTCTCCTCATGATATTCCCATGCTGAGGGCAAAAGGAAGGACTCATGGTTCTTTCCCTATTTTGACCCTATTTGGGTTGTCCTACATCGGGGGGGGGGCCTTCACAAAATCACAAATGTACACAACTAAGTAATCATTTTGCTTTTCTGTTCACATTGGACCTCACTCCCACCCTTTTCTTTACTATGGCCATCCTTTGCAATTTGTGCATCCTTGGCAATTAGGAAGGGTCAGACCCAACCGAAAGCTCTAACACCTCTGTAAAAAATAGATAGGGTCTATGACCAGTAGCCCTTCCCACCATGTTCATCCAGTGAGCAAGATCACAGGGTTCCAATTGTTCCCCCATCTTCAAATCAGGAAGCCACCCTGTATTTTTCCATCACACTCATATTCTTGACTATGCATTATGGTTCACTACAGTATTACCAACAAAAGTCTAATTAACACCATTTACACCTTGGGGAAGTTTAAATGCACCATGCACAACGCCTCTTCTGTTTGCCACCTTAGATTGACTCTGAGGCATTCATACTGCACTCCCCCATGGGCCAAAGTGCCCTCATTTGGTGCTACCTTATAAAGAGGCCATAATAACCTGTGTGATATTTTGTGGCCCAATACAACCCTTTTCCATTTAAATATATTCAACCAGTGATGAAGTCCTCTTTTTAGTTGAGGGTGAGCCTGCAGTTTTCTAGGTAGTCAATTGCAGGGGAGAGGATGTCAATGGGAGCATTTTGGCAGTATAATACATATTTGTTTTTGCTATAAAATATGTTATTTATTTATTGAAAGAGATTTACCAGGAAATACATACTGAGCCTTAAAGCTTGTTTCCAGATGTGTCCCGGGGGGAAATATGAGAAAGTACATGCTATCTGGCCCAACTATCCTTACTGTTGTCATTGTAATGTTCTGTATTTCCTTTTAGCTCACCTACTTGTATTATCCACACCGCTTTTTGTGTACTAGTGCTTTTCTATCCAGTTTCTTCTGAGAGGATGAGATGCATTATGCATAGTATGAATGAAATAAATAAGAAGTGATCTGATGGCCTTCCTTATGTAAATGTTGTGTTAATTAGCCTTAGCATGTCTTTTTTTAGGTACATTCTACAAGTGAACTTCAACTCATAAGACATTCATGCACTCATTCTTATAAAAATGTTTGCTGACCATTCAGAAATGAACATTTTTAAGGCACTGTGTGTCCAAACGTGGCTTGTGCCTCCTATAACAAATCCAGAATTGACCAGCACACCACCTCTGCTGATGGCAAACACACTGTCCTGAGTGTCTGCCCCAAGCTTCGTCACCAATTTTCCCACCATAGCTGCTTGCTATCTCCTCTCCTTGTCTGCCTCCCCTTCCAACAGATGTTCCTATTCTATTCTAAGGACCTAAGTCCCACCAGCCTGCTATGGTGAGCCACAATGAGCATATCAACCTAGTGCCCAACACCCTCCAACAAAAATGGAAGTGTTGCTATTCAGAAGAGAGAGACAAGCTTTAAACTAATGAGACAATAAATCAAATCTATACCCATGACTTGTAAGAGAGAGGAAAACAAATTTAAGTTAGTTTTCCCTAGATGCAGCAACTTCCAAGAAGCATTTAATTTTTCCAAGCTGCTAAATGAAAGCCACAGTCCCACAACATGGTGCCCCAGCCCAAGTCCATTAGTCCCTTTAGGTGAGCACCAAGGATATCAGCAGCTGTGCAATCTCTTGGAGCCCATCCATGGAGGTTTCTGCAACCTGGTTTGTCCATTGGCACTGTGAGATGGTGTCAGAATCTGAGACTGGATGAGTACAGTGTTCTGGGGAGGCCCTGACACCCCAGTTAGCTATCTCCATCCCAATGGCTGTCACAACTAGACCACTGATAGTGTCTCTTTCCCTGGTTCCTTTGCCTAAAATAATTTTTTGTAAGGTTAGCAAGGACTAGGGTTACCACCTGCCCAGATTTTCACAAGATGGTCCTGATTTGGGCAGCTGTGTCCTGCCAAAAAATGTGAAAAATACTACGTGTTTTGACCATACAGTAGAAAAAAATATTTTCTAACTTTCCTCTAAATGTTGCAGAAAACTGTAATACTGTACCTTAACTAAAATAACTTAGAATAATAAGAAACAATAGAAGCAATTAAAAACAACAATACTTAGCTTTAATTCTGATTATTTAGAGAAAACAAGTCTGTTGCATTGGTCTAGGTGACATATTTATTTATTTATTTTTTTTATTTAAAAAGTTGGTAACTGGGAAAGGCACACTGAGCAAAGGCTCATTTCCAGATGAAACCCGGGGCACGGGGGGTAAGGGTGTGGTACATACATAAAAATATACACATCAAAACACAATTTGAGATATGAGGACTACATAAAGATAAGAAATGATTACAACTTAAACAAAACTACCGCCTAACACTGTACTTAGTGGACACTATCACTAATAATATTGCATGAACAAGCAAGTTAAGGCTAGTAGCATAGGTACAGGATAGTAGTATGTGGCTAGGATTGTGCACAAAGGGCTAGGGTTAGGTGATAAATGAGGTTAGGTCAGTGATGCCAGTGGTGGCTAGAAAATTAGGGAGGTTGGAAGCATTTGCAAGGGGAGGGAGAGAGGGTGCTTGAAGTGTTTTTTTAATGGAGAGTGTGGTAGGCAGGCTTCACATAATGAGGGGGAGAGAGTTCCACAGAGCAGGGAGCTGGTGGGTGAAGGCTATTTTCCCTGCCTGTGTATGGAGCATAGCCAGAGCAAAGGAGCAGTGGTCACATGAGCTAAGGGAGTAGCCAGTGCTGGGAGCTGAGGCTAATAATGAGGAGAGGTCGTAGGGAAGGGTGTAGAACCAGAATTTGAAAATAAAGGTTATGCAGTGAGCCAGACGATGATCAGTGAGGGAGAGTAAGGAGATAGACTGGTAAAGAAGGCAGTAGTGGGTATGGTAAGGGAGATCAGCAGCAAAACAGCAGAAGGCATGGATCAGTGGGTCTAATTTGGCCAGGGAGGATTGCAGCGCTGAGCTATAAACAACATCCACATAATCGAATGAAGGAAGATGAGCTTAGAGATTATTTCCCTCCTACTGGAGGGAGAGAGGCTATCCTTATGTTTGTAGAGCATACCTAGCTTTGCATGCAGCTTACTGTGAATAGAATCCAAGTGCAGGGAGAAGTACAGCTTGGGGTCTAGCCAGATGCCGAAGTATTTGCATGATTCAACTGTTGCAATTTTGGAGCCATTGAGGGCATAAAAAGGGGGGGGGGATGACATTTTGGATAGTTTCTGGGCCATGCCAAATGCCATAGTTACCATTTTGTTGGTGTTATATTTGAGTGACTTTTCTTCAAGCTGTTTTAGGGTGTTAGTAAATTTAGTCTGTAGGGTAGATTCAACCTGGGCAAGGAAGGGATCAGAAGTGAAGATCCTGGTATTGTCTGTGTACATTTGAATGTGGGAGTTAGAACAGGCAGAAGGAAGGTTGTTTATAAATATAGAGAAATAGGGTAGATCCCAGGATCGACCCCTAAGGGACACCGGACAGAATGGGGAGGGGATCAGATTTGGTTTCCCCAAGCTGAACAAATTGGAATCTATCTGTTAGGTAGGCCTTGAACCATTCAGTGGAGGAGGGGGATAGTCCAATAGCTGGTAGGTCATCAAGGAGTAGTCTATGGGCAACAGAGTCAAAAGCCTTGGCTAGGTCTATAAACATGGCCAGTGTCAGATGACCCCTATCCATGGCTGAATGGATGTTACTCATGAGGTGGAAAAGGGAGGAGGAAGTGGAGTGGAGACAATGGAAACCTGATTGATATGGGGTCAGAATATTGTTGGAGGGTAGGAAAGTGATTAGCCTTTTTGAGATAAGTGACTCCAGGATTTTGGAGAGGGAGGGGAGAAGGGAGCTGGGTCTGTAGTTGCCAGGGATGGATGGGTCACCACCTTTGTGTAGGGGGATGACTTTAGATAATTTCCAAGTCTTAGGCAGAGAGCACAAATAGAGGGAGAGATTGAAGATGTGGGTAAATAGGGTGAGCAGTTGCTGGAGTGGAGATTTTCAAGAGGATGGGATTAATATCATCCAGGCTTTGTTTGTTGGAATTCAGTGATTTGAGGGCTCGGAGTACCTCTAAAGATGTAATGGGTGGGAAGGTGTGATTGAGTGGGGGGTGTGTGAGAGACAGTATCAGGGCGAGGGGAGGATTGAAAGGGGTAGGTGGAATGGGTAGCTGACTATCCCTGGGTGGGAAGGGGGTGTATTTGTATTTGCGGGGATGGGAGAGTGGAGTGGGTCGTACCCCATGGGATAAGGCGCAGGTTGTGAAGAATTTATTTATGGAAAGGGCAACAGTACCAGAGCCATCGTCCAAGTGGTCAGAGCATGGAGATGGGGCTTGTTGAGTGGAGCCAAGCAGGGAGTGGGGAGTTTTCCAAAATGCAGCAGGGGAATGGTAACGGTACACAAGCTGAGACTTAAAGAAGCCAGTTTTGGTCAAGTGCATGGCATTATTACAATTGTTCCTCAGAGTGCTGTACATTTGCAGGTCAGAGGTGTTGGAGGAGGTTGTAAATGTTTTCCAAGCTTTATCTCTGGCTTTGAAGTGCTATACCATACTGTCCTACAAAAATTATAATTAAGAAATATCCCACAATGGGGTTCCTAAAAAGTGATAACCCTAGCAAGGACAATCCTGATATTTTGTTCTGGGATCTTCGGCTACAGCCCATGTTTTGCTGCCTCTGTTGTGAGCTGGACAGACAGGATATCAAATCGTTCCCCTGCTATCTCCAGTGCTGTGGCATCATACCCTGCCACTGGCCCAGGTTGGATGCCACACCACCACTTACATTCTTTTTTTTCAGTTAACCTTTTTATTTGGTACATTTAAGAAATGTAGTTACAAAAATAACATTTTCCACACCAGTTTGATTTTCCAATTCAGACATAAGGTATACATAGCAGTCCAGTACTGTATCATACATATCATATACAATCTTATTCTATTTTTGGGATATTGAACAGTAACTAATACATAATATCTAGCCACAGCACTCTATAAATTCTTATTGTAATATCTCTCACTCATAATAGATATCATTACCAATAAGGAGAAACACAGTTTATACTTCTTGATAATAAAAGATGCTCATTTAACCTTCTCTCAACTCATGAAGGTCTTAGCAGGTCCTTAGCATGGGGAAGCTTTTTCAGTGGAGGCAGCGAATTTATAAATTGCAGATACTGAGCCCATTCATCTTTGAATTTGTGGTTAGAGTTGGTAGCAAAGTGGAGCATTCTTACATGAGACAGAAGAGTTTCCATGGCTTCTAACCATTCCTTCTGTGTTGCTATGCTTCTGGTTCTCCAATTCATAAGAATGATTCTTTAAGCTTCTACTAAGGCTTGGAGTAACCATCTCCGTTGGGAAGCATGTAGATGTGCACTAGTTTGTGTAATGCATAACAGGAGCAGCTCAGACAAAGTAGGAAGTATCACCTCCAAAATTTAGGAGCAACTTAATATGATTATGGCCCAGAAAGGTTGAATAAAACTACAGTGCCACAGTATATGGAGCATGTCAGCTCTTGGAGCATCACATCTCCAGCATTGGTCATGCTGCAGAATACCCATCACTTTTAGCATATTTGGGATGCAATACCATAGGTGCAGTATTTTGTTTTGGATCAAGAGGCTGCGTCAGTCTTTACAGGCTGTATGTGCTAAGACCCAGCTATAATGCCAATCTTCATCCAAGATCAAGGCCAGACTAGAGAAGTCTGGAACTTCATCTCTTAATGACCTTTGTATTTGTCCTGCCAGTCCTTTCTTTGCCTTGGCCCAGCTTAGAATGTGTAACTTCATCTGACCCCCCCCCCCCACCGGTTTTGGATTTGGCATATATTGCATTGACATTTGTTTTTATACCATGCGTTATAGAGACTACTCATTTGTAAGCATTTCCAGAAGTTCTCCTTTTGTAAGCCAGATTTCTTCTGTAAACTCCCAAAGAACTGAAATGTAGTGCCATCTGGCATTACCAGATCCCTTTAACTGTTAATACCTTTTACAGAATCATACAATGGGGAATCAACTTTATTAGCATTAGCCTTTTATAACTCACTACATATCAGTGGTAAAATGCAACCTGATTGTTTCTCACAAAATTATCCAGTGCCCTTTTAAATTGATTCATGGTATTATTATGGATAACAAATTCTGGTAGTGCATTCCACTGTGACACCACTCTCTGAATAAACCATCTACTTCTTTTTGTTGACCTTTAGTTTTCACCCCTCAACTGTAATTCATCTGACCTGGTGTTTCTTTGGACTTTTTTTTGCTTAATCCTGCCATTTCCCATAATGCTTCATTATGAAAGGCTTTGAAGACATAACACAGATCTCCTCTCACTTTCCTATATTATGAAGAGTATAAATCCAAGTTATTTAATCTTTTCCTATACAGTATGTCATATCTTTTAGGCTTTTAATTCTTTTAGTCGTGATCCGTTGGACCTTCTCCGTCATTTTAATGCTTTGTGGCACATAAAGTGGGGCACAATATTCAAGGTGTGGCTTTAAAAGAGAAGTAAATAATGGGGTGATTACTTCCACCTTTTCACATTTAACATACTTAAATATACATCCCAGAATTTTGTAATTTTTTTAACCATTTCTCTTCTGTGTGTGTCAAAGGTCAATGTGTCTGTGATAAAGACTCCCAGATCTCTTTCTTTAGTTGTTATTACTATAGTCTTATTACTTAAGGTGTAATTTGTATGATATTATTAGCACCTAAGTGCATGACCTTATACTTGTCTTCATTAAACCTGAGTTCATGGTTCATTGCCCAAGTTTCCAGCTGATTTAGATATTTCTGGAACTGTACTACAGCTTCCCTATTGTTGACAATTGCTCTGATCTTAGTATCATCAGAATACTTGCATGACCATGACCCTGCCCATGTCCGCATGCTTGAAACAAAAATATTGAAAAGTGTAGGTCCCAATACTGACCCTTGAGGGACCCCACTAGTTACTATGCCCCAAACAGAGACCTAACCCCAGATACACACCCTCTTGTATCTGTCATTCAGCCATGAATATACCCATTGTATAATATTAGGATGAATCTGTAACCTGCTAAGTTGATTTATGAGTTCTTTGTGTGGGACTGAATCAAACATGTTGGAATAATCCAAATAAATTATATTTGTAACCCATTGTTACCCGGGGTTACTAGAATCCCAGTAAGACCTAGTGGTAGGCAGGGAAGGCAGCTTGCTAAACTCCAGTTAAATGGGTTTCACACTGTCTCACTCTGTTCTCAGTCTCAGCTGAGACTGAGAGATGACATCACCAATAGAACTGTCGCAGCTGCATAAGCCACATTGGAATCTGCAGCAGAGGGAGTTAGATAGAACGTTGGGAGTTTTCAAAGAGTCAGTCTCCTGTTTGCTTTCAAACAGGAAGGAGCAGTTTCCTGTTTACCTTCTGTAAGAGAAGGAGTGAGTGTTTAGTTTTGTCTTCAAGTGGTGGAGACCGCTGTTCAGGTCTCAGTGCCCCTTCCCTCTGGGGAAGGGGAGTAAAGATCCCCATGTAGGTTTCAGGGGCAATCCCCTAATTTCTGCAGAAGAAAGAAAGCTGCCTATTTCAGTTTCAGTCTGAGTTTGGAAAGTTTGGAAGAGTTGTACTTCGCCTGTGGGGCACCTGCAACAAAAGAATGAGTGTTTGCTCTAATATGAGAGGGCAAAAATGTGTTTCTTCAGCCTGGGATATGTGAAGAAATCTGGGATTTGAACTACTATTTGGGAGGCCTATAGTACTAGGACAAACAAATGGAGTAGTGTCAAAATCTAGAGTGCTGTGTGAATTCAAGTAATATTGCAGAGGGGGTGTGACAGTTCATCCACTGTTTAATCTACATTCAGAAGTGTTCAGTTTTTCCAGAGAAATGGCCGGGTATGGGCTGTGGGAGCTGGAGGTGGGAACACCCCCCCCATCTTTAGTAACCAGGTCCACCTCTACGGATTTCTGCTGTGATTGCCACTTGCCTCATGCGCTTGGCCAGTGATGAGGGAGGTACCAGACGTGGGTCACAAATGGGAAAATCTCTCTAGGGGTCGCAGACTCTAAGTGGTGTGGGGAGCCACAACAAGTAAAATGGGTTCATTCTTCCAATGGACCGTCAGTCAAGTGGCCGACAGGGGAGCCGGGCCAGTCGGGCTGTGTACCCAAAGCGCGTGCAAGTCCGGGCTGTGTGCCTGGTGGGTCCAGAGCCTGAAAACAGTAGAAATGGTTCATTCTTCCAGTGGACCACCTAGTAGTCTCTAATCTGCATTATCAGTAAACGTAGCCTCATGGGGGTCCATCTATGCTTTGTTGTGTTCAGCTAGTTATGAATAAAAGCCACACTGAAAAATCCCATTCCTGGGTCTGGACATTACAGTTATTGCTTCCTGTGTTCGGATTTACTTGGGTGCCCCTGTGCAGAGTAGCCAAACCTAGGTCCCCTTGTGCCAGGTAACCTCATCCTCCTCGAACCCAGGTCCCCACCAGGTATTGCTGCCAGCGCCAACAGCATGCCACCTGTCATTTTGACAAAAAGGCAGGGGTGGAGGTTACATATTGACAGGTAACCCTATGTCCAGTGCATAGCTGACTGGTTCAAAAAATTGCATTAGGTTCATAAAACGAGATCTTCCGGACAAAAACCGTGTTGTGTTACATCAGTTAACCCACTTTCTATAATATGATTTTCAATCATACCTCTAGGGAAACCTTTCATCAATTTACCAATAACAGCCATTAGGATAATTGGCCTATAATTCTCAATATGCATTTTGTCCCATTTTTTTCAAAATTGGGGTCACGTTTGCATCTAGCCACTCCTGGATTGTCCTCCCTTCTCTCAGTGATGTATTAAACAACATGGCAAGGGGACTGGCTAGCTCATTCATCAACTCTCTAGGGACTCTAGGATGTATTCCATCTGGTCCTGCAGATTTATTCACCTTAAGCTGTTTAATTTTTTCTATAACTTCCTTTTCTGATATTATTTTGATGTTAGTTCCATGGTCCATATCTATATCACAGGAAAAGTTATTGTTTTCTTTAGGCTTGAAAACACTTAGAAAGTATTCATTGAACTTAGTAGCTATTGTTTGTTCATCACTCATTATTGACCTATTATCCTTTTGTTCTCCTGTTGTTTTTGTCCCCCCTTTAGACTTCTGATGTAGTTAAAAAACTGCTTTTTATTGTTTTGTGTAAACTGTGCCATTTTCAATTCCATTTCAGCTTTGGAGTTTTTGATCACTTTCTTGCACTTATTAGTTATAGATTCATATTTATTCCACCTTTTGGGTGTTGGATTCTTTTTATATTTCTTGTATGCTGTCCTTTTCTTTTTAATATTCTTGGAGAACAATTTGGGGATCCTCCTTGAACCGGTATATTTCTTAATCATGGGGACATAAGTATCTATGCAGAACTTGATTTTTGCATCTATTTTTCCACAAAAATGTTTATTGAATTTTCAGCTAACACATGTGTGCAGTAAATTAACTAGGCCAGGGCCTGTTAAGACAATGTATAAGGTAAAATACTGATATGAAGGATAACAATACATGAGGAAGGTAAGAAGCTGAAAATTAAAGACATCAAAGAACAAGTGCTTTGTATTGCCAAGACACAAGTTAACTCTACAATACAAACATGGTCTAAGTACATTACAAAGGTAGAGGGGAAGAGGGAAGGTACAATAGAAGAGGGTACAACAATTTGCTCTGGGACATATGACATAAACGTTCTTGTGCTATAGGTAGGATGGGAGAATATCATTATAATGAAAAGGACTGGTGGAGGGGACAGAAAAGAGGATAAGAAATACAATGTGAATACCTCTGTTAGGAAAAGAAAATGAAAGTGAGTAAATAGGAAGTAGCATAATGGATTATGTCTGAGTCTCTGGGGGAAAAGTAAAAAATAACAAGTGTTGTGGGGAGAAGGGAGAATACAGGGGATGGAAGGGGTGAAAACATGACATATAAGTAAATAACAAGTAACCCCAATAGATTAAAGGGAGAAAAAGGAGGGGGTAACAATATCAGGGATGAGGATCTTGTGTGAAGACAGTAGGAGAGGAGGAGGTGTGGGGGGAGTGGAGGGTGAGAAGGGGGGAGGGAAGAAGGGTCTAATTATGGGCTACTATATCAGTAAGGGGGGAGTATCAGGGGTAGGAAACTTCAAGTTCCTGGCAAAGGCTAGGAGAATAAAGGTGGGCTCTGAGACTGGAAGTCACATAGGCAATGGATGAATTTCATCTATTAGGGCATTAAGGAAAGAGTATCATTGGGAAAGCTTTGTGGAAAGTTGCCCAAATCTTCTGGTATTCAGTGAGTTTTCCCATTATGTGGTATGCAGTCCTCTCATAATGAGAGGTAAATTGGAGGAGACTGAACCATTCCTGTTTTGACAGAGGGTCAGGGTCCCTCCAGTGGCATAACAGCATCCATATGGCAGCTGCCATGGCACCACTAAGCCAGAGGAGTTGAGGCCAGGACAGAGGGAAAGTAGGTTGAGGAAAACCCAGTAGAGCAAACTGAGAGTCACAAATTCACAGGTTAGGGAGAACTTTTGCACAGGCAGAGCACACACAGGCCCAGTATTAGTCAATAGTAGGGCATGCTCAAAGAATATGAGTTAATATGGCCTGTGGAGATGAACATCTCCTATAGTCACAGTGCCTAGGAGGCCTACCATATAGAGCCAGGTTGGTGTCTATAAATTCTATGAAGAATTTATATTGAAGTGACTTAGCCTGGAGTTCTCGGGACACTGCATAAGCATTGTACCAGACCTGATCCTATTCTTGAGGGGGAATAGAGATATCTAGCTGAAGCTCTCACTTCACCCTGGGGCCTGCAGAGACAGGTGAGGTGGAACAGTGATGTAGAAATGTTATAAATTTAGCTGATAGGTGTTGCAATCCTTGAAGAGAAATAACCCATTGATCTAACACAGAGAGCGGTGAAAGAGTAAGGTTTTTGGAGGCCTTATATTTGAAAAGAACTCTAAGCTGTAGATATTGCCAAAAATGGGAGTAAGGCAGTTGATACTTGCTTTGGAGGGTTTCAAAAGGAAAGACGAAGCATAAGTGGGGATTGCAGAGATCTCCAACCACAGTAATACCCTTAGTTTCCCAGTCAGTCCAGCAGATGGGGTTGTTATCGCTAGTAAGAATTGCATTTCACCACAGCAGCCTAACAGGGGATGACTGGGGATTCCAGCCTATGCAGTTGCAATATTTGGTCCAAATGTGCCTGGTGTACCTAGAATAGGGGGAAATAGCGGTGCAAAGAGACCAGTCAGGGAAAATAAGGGCATAGGGTGTCAGCAGTTTACCTTGTGCTGATTCCAAGAATAACCAGCTCAGGGTTGGATTGGCCAAGTGTGGGTGTAACAAATGATTGCTTGTCACAGCAGGTTGAGATCATGGGAGAGTTTTATGTCCAGGAACTCAAAACCTCCCTTTCTCCATGGTCTCTGCAGGGTCCGGAGGCTAATCTTTGGAGGTTCACCTGCCCAAATAAAAAATGTTAATTTGCCTTATGTCCTCTGGAAAAAGTCTTCAGGAAAGGGAATAGTATGGCTGACCAGGATATACTGGAGTTTGGGAGGGCAATAAACTTCAAGACATTAACTCTTCCCCAAAGAGAGAGAGAGAGAATGTGGTGTTTCCATCTCTGGAGATCCAAGTCCAGAGTATTGAACATTTTGGGGGTATTAGCTGCTACTGTATCTGATACGGTAGGGCCCAGCTCAATTCCCAAAGAACTTATTCCCTTGGAGGCCGATTGATGGAGATACGTTGCAAACAGATCAGCAGTACAAGAGGAGTAGAGAGGAAGTAACTGCAATTTTGTGCTATTCAACTTATAGCCAGAAAGAGAGGAATAGGCCTTTAAAATATCCCAAAGGACAAGGAGAGAAGTGAGGGGATTGGTGACAAATAAGTGTAACCACCCAGTCTCCTGGGGTTACTAGAATCCTATCAGAGTTAGTGTTAGGCAGGTAGCAGGCAGCTCATAGGGAGTTCATTAGGGGCTTCTTACACAGTGACATCATTGTTTACTCAGCTAGCCAGAGAGAAGAATGATTATGTAATTTGTAACTCTCACAGCAGCATAACCCCTTTGTGTGTGCAGCTGCTCTGGGGAGCCTTAGAATGTTGAGTTAGTTGCAGTTAGAGCCTCAGTGTGGAGAGAGAGAGTGGCAGGAAGTCTGCCAGTTGGCTCTGAGTTGAGGGGCCAGAACTTCTCACTCTAGTGTGGAGTACAATTTCTAGCTTCCAGTGAAGTGCTGAATACCTTTCTACAGCAGGATTTCCTGATTTCTACTTCAAGTGAAGTGGAAGGAAATGCTTTTCTCAGTGAGTTCAGGTGACAAGCCCCTGAAGATCTTTGTTTGTTTTCAGCTTCCTTTGGAAAGGACTTTTAGAGATTGTTTCTGACATGTTACCCCAGGAAAAGGTGTCTTTTAGTTGCTCCCTGCCCAGAAGAAGGAGCAACTGGTCAGTAAATACTGTTTTAAGGGGACAAGTTCTCCACAATGTAGAGGATTCATTTCTTGGGTGTGTGTGCCCTTAAATAAGGCTACATAACATCCTTCAGTGCCCTAGTCCACCCAGGTGTGTGGAAGAAATGCCTAGATCATCTCAGTGTGTGAAAATGATTTAGTGCTTCACCCCAGTGTGTGAAGAAAATGCTTCATGTTCATGACAGTGTGTGAAGAAGTGTTTAACATCCACCCAGGTGTGTGGAAGAAATGTCTAGTTCACCCAAGTGTGTAAAGAAAATGATTGCTGTTCACCAAAGAGAGTGAAATGTTCAGGTGTGTGGCTAGACCACGTATGTACACCAATTTTGAAATGGGAAGATGTTTGTGTTTCTCAAATTATACAGCATGCTAGAAGAGTTCCAGACTGTTTGTACCTGTTTTGCCTTGACCAGTAGATGGGGGTCCACTACTTGCTTTTAGTTTGCCATCTGTAAAATAAAGCCATACTGCAAAATCCCAGTTCCTGTTCTGGAGAATCTGATTCTTGCTTCTACTGTGGACTTATTGGGGCCCCCTCAGCAGTATAGATCTAGCATATGCCTAGGAACCTCTACCCTGGACCTGGTTGTAATTTACAAAGTTTCAAGTGTTTTGTTCTTGTAGCCCCACCACTCTTCATCTAGAAATGAGCCTGGTATAATCCTAACGCCAAAGGCGGTTCCAGCCATTGAAGTTTCTGCTAAAAGTAAATGGTATGCCATATGTGGGTACCAGTGCCAGATTTTAATGGGAGGTATCCTACTTGCTATAAGTGGCATGGGGGTTACATAAGATAACATCATCAGCAAATAATGATATCTTGTGAGAAAGATTAGCTACCTTGATGACTGGAAAAAGGGGTTCAGCTCTGCTTTTAGAAGCTATGGACTCTATTGCTAAAAGAAAAAGGAAAGGAGAATAGGGACAATCTTGTCTAGCTCCCCTACAAAGTGGGAAATAGGAGGATAAGACAGTGTTGGTTAGGAATGCCGAAGTAGGAGAGGTGTATAGGAGACATACCAGGGAGACAAAGGTCAAAGGGAAGCCAAATCTACCAAAAACAGCAACTAAATAACTCCATTCTACCCTATCAAATGCCTTCTCAGTGTCTAAGGCCAGGGTGGCAACAGGGTGGGACGGGATACTTGCCTCCCGTAAAAGATCAAGGGTCTGATGAATACTGTCTGAGCCCAGTCTGCCAGACACAAATCCTACTTCGCGTGAGTGAATAAGGAGAGGCATAATGGATTCCATTCATTTGGCTCTAATCTTGGCAAAAATGTTTGTATCCTTGTTAAGTAAACAGACAGGGTGAAACTGAGAACACAGAACACTATCTTTATCTTTTTCTGGTATAAGGGTGATAATGGTTTTCAGAAAGGCTTGTGGAAAATACCTCTTTTCCCAGACTTCAATGAAGAAAAGAGCTAGCTATGCAGCAAGTAGGTCATAACAAATACAATAAAAATCAGTGGGAAAGCCATCAGGACCTGGTGATTTGTCTTTGGCCATACTTTGAATCACTTAGGCCACTTTACAAGTCTGTATAGGGGTGGTAAGGGAAGGAAAGAAAGATGCCGGGACCTGTGGCAGTTAGAGATTGGTGAAAAAGGCAGAGAATTGTTCAGGTGATCTATTAACTTCAGAAGAGTAAAGTAAAGAGTAGAAGTCTTGAAAGGCTTGGTTAATGTCACCAGGAGAGGTCAGCTTATACCTTTGGGACTTGTGAATAACTGGGATATATTTGTCTATGACTTGTGCCTGAAGTTTGACTCCCAGTAACTTTCCAGTTTGTTCTCCTGCTTCCCAGTACTGCTGATTTAACATATATAGGGGTTAGTCAGTGCCATATTGTAAAAGATCCCCTATCTCAGACTTAAGCTGCATGATTCTTTCTCTGACAGTGGGTTTCCAAACTTGACAGTGAGTGGTGGTCATTTCCAAGGTTTTATATTCTTGTTCCACATTGTGGAGGGTGGCAACTCAATTTTTCTTTATAGATGACACATGGGCAATACATTGACCCCAGAGAACAGCTTTTAATGCTTCCCATTGAAAGGACTGAGACATATCGGAAGTGTCATTAAAGTGATAGTAGTCCATGATAGTTTGAAAGACTTTCTGGACCATGGAGGAGAGAGGTAACAAGACTCCATTTATTGTGTGCATGGGAAGAGAGTCCCCACACCAGAGAGAGACTGAATGAAGCATAGTCTGAGATAAGTATATTACATTGAGATATTCCCCAGGTCTGTGAGATCACATCTCAGGGAGACAGAAACACATCCATATGACTATAGGAATCATGTGAGGCAGAGCAACAAGTAAAATCTACATTCAAAGGGTGCAAGGTATGCCAGGTATGAAAAAGGTCAGTATCCTGTAAAAGAGATTTGAACTGATAGGGTGGGTTCATAGCTTGGGCCTGAGCCAGTAGTGTCCAGACTGCGATTTAAAGCCAGGTTGAGTTCCCCTCCTGGTAAAATTAAGGTGGAGCCTTCAAGTATTTAGACAAAAGGGTTTGGTAAAAATCCAGGTCAGGGAAGTTGGGGGCATAAAAGCTACCAATAACAAAAGGTAAGCCCTGGTAGGTACCAGAAAACAGGATATATCTACCCTCCTCATCTTTAAGTTCCTTGGAAATACCCAGTTGTTAGCCCTTTTGACATAATAATGCCACTTCTCATTGGTGGGTTGAGTAGGCATTGTGGTAATATTGTCCCATCCACATTCGACTCAGAGAAGGGGAATTAACATCTAGCAGGTGAGCTTCCTGGAGAAGGGCAAGGTCACAGTTAGCATCCTTAAGGTACTGCAAAACCTTCCTGCGTTTTTTAGGATAATTAAGGCCCCAAACATTCCAGGATATGACTTTCAAGTGGTTACAAAGTGCCTTTGTATCAGAAAGGTCCCCTTGGGAGAAAGCATACAACAACCCCAATTTCCTTCCCTAGGCCCCAAAACCCTCCAGCCAACCCAACCCAACCCCCATAAGATTTTTAAAAGAGTATAAAGTACGAAAGTATATACAAATACATAGGAAGCAGTAAATTTCACAGAAAATAAAGTAAACACAATCAAGTAACCAGGCACAATAACAATAGTCTCCTCTAATCTCAGTACATTTCAAGGAGAGTGGTTGAGTACAAAAATACCTACTGTATATAAAAAGAAAAAAATCTCTAGCATTTAGCGTGGTCTCACACACAGTGGAGGCACACTGGTCTCTTTCCCTAAAGGAAGCAGTTAGGAGGCTACTAAACCACTGCTCACATGGGTTCTGGGAGTCTGGAAGGTTTATATTTGGAATAATGAAACTCTGCATCCCAAAATCTACAAGACCGAGTTTGGGAGACTGAATTTCAGTATCCCACAAGGTACTGGATCCCCACCTGCAGGATTGCAAAGGCATTTGCATTTAATGAGGGGGTCTTCATCCGCAACCCCCCCAAAAAACCTAAATAACCAACTCTGAGGGGGAGTGGACCTCGGACTTAAAAAAAAATTATGCAGGGTGAATTTGTGTTTTTGTAAAATGTCCAGTAGCCAGGAACAGAACCAAGACAGTTACCAGGATACAGGATACCAGGGTACAGGATACCAGAGAGTAGGACTTACTCAGATAGTATTAGTGACCATATTCCAGTGTATTATTCATATTCATATGCATATTGTATTTGGAGATGTATAAAAATAAAAATACCACCTAAAATAATTACTTACAGAAACTATCGAAATATTGATTATGATAGCTTGATTTTTGATCTTCAAATGATAGATTGGTCAATGTTGGACCTCATTCCTAACTCAAATGCAGCTGTTGATTTTTTCTTACTTCACTCTTGGAGATACAAGACAGACACTTTCCTTTAATAAAAAGAAGGGTTAAGGGTAAAGATAGTAAATGGATTACACCCAATATATTTTCTTTAATGAGAGAGTGAGATAAATATTGGAAAATATATAAAGTCACTAATAGTATTGAAGCTTTTAATCATTATCGATACTTGAGAAATAAATGTAAGTTGTTGGTATGTAAAGAAAAATCGGATTATTTTCAGAAACAAGTGGATTCATTAGGAGATTTTAAAAGATTTTGGGGATCAATTAAAAAAATAACAGATCCAAACACAAATAAAGGAATTGATATTATTAATTTGAATGAGGTTGTGATAACTGATACAAATGAAATTTGTGATCAGTTTTTAAACATGTTAACTGATTTATCTAAATACTTAATTAGCATTAATCCTTCATGCTTTTCGAGTGATTTAGGATCTACTTGTTCTCATTTCAATAATTTCTACTGTTTCAGCATGATACAGCCTCACCAAGTACTTAAGGTGCTGGGACAAATGTCTATCAACAAAAGTGTGGGAGCAGACGGTTTAGAATTGCGGTTCCTTAAACTTGTTTCCAATTTTATATATGAACCTTTGACCTCTGACTTTAATTTGTCACTTTCTACTGAGGTTTTCCCATTGATCTGGAAGCCAACCATTATTAAATCAATATTCAAATCTGGTCTTCCTTATGACATAGATAATTATTAACTAATCTCGATTCTCTCTCCATTAAGTAAGATCTTTGAAAAGTTGGTTAATTGTCAATTGGTGGAATATCTGGAAGCCAGGGGACTTTGTTCTCTGGAGCAGCATATCTTTCGGAGGATTCATAGTACTGGCACAGCCTTGGCACATTTTACTAATTATACTGTAAGATCTATGGATGCTGGTCAGTTGACTGGAGCATTATTTATTTATCAAAAGCCTTTGATTTAGTTAATCATGTCATGCTGCTCCGGAGACTGAGGAGCCTCGGACTTTCTGAGATAACCTGTGATTGGTTTCAAAGTTGTCTAACTGCATGACCAGTAAGGGTAAAACTAGGTGGTGTGGAATCAACACTGGGTGAGATTCTGCATGGGGTACCACGGGGTCCATTTTGGGGCCTCTGTTGTTCTCCGTGTTTATTGACCCCATTGTTAAAGTTCCACTTCATTCTAGAATATTGTTGTATGCTGATGATATAATCTTGTTTACTAGATCCCAAAAAATGAGTGGTATAAATTTCTTTTTACAGCAGGATTTCTTAACTTTAAATAAATGGTTGTTGGAACATTGTCTTGTATTAAATTCTAAAAAAAAAACTGAATGTATTTTTTTAGTTCTGCACCTAAAATTTGCAATGCGGAATCTTTAATAATTAGTGATTTTTCAGGTAACATGATAAAACAAGTAACTGAAATAAAATATTTAGGTATGATACTTGATTCCAGCTTAACTTACACAGCTCATTTTAGGAAAACAGTAAAGTTAGTAAACCAAAAACTAGGTGCTTTATTTTGAATTAAGGATTGGTTAATTAGGGAAGCAAGATAGATAATATCTAAAAGTGTACTACTTACAACATTATACTATAATTATTTTTTGTTTACTAAGTTAGCATTGAAGGATTTGGATTTGGTTAATAAATCTTTTCATTCCATTTGTAGACTTGTCTTGGCCAAACCATATAATATGCATCATTGTGACTTACATAATGAACTTAATTGGCTTCCCCCTAAACTGTCTTATTCTTACAAACTAGGTTGTTCGATTAACAATATATGTGTGCAGGGTATTACATCTCCTTTCTATAGTTTGATTAATTTAAAGGAAGATATATGGTCATTAAGTTCAACTAATGTGCAATGGTTATTAACGCCTAGAATTGTTACCTGTATGGGTGAGAGAGCCTTTTCCTTGCAATGCCCCATTTTATGGAATACACTGCCTGAAAATTGTATTATTGTCTCTAAGAAAGAACGTTTAAATAAAGTATTGTATTGTCATCTACAATCACTTGCTGTATGTAATTGTTTTTAGGAATTTCAAATGACGTGTCCTTTTTACCATTGAAGTAATTTATTGTGAGTATATTTGTTTTGTACTATTTGTATGTCAATTCGCTTCTTTGATATTGAAGCACCAGGTCAATATGAAAAAAGGGCATTGGCCCAGTTATCTTACCTGGTAAATGAAGTGAATTGAATTGAACTGAACCCCAGTCTACCAGACCATGCTGGCCGAGCTACTACTGGCTTTGCCCTCCATGCCACAGGAGCAGCTTGGCCAGATTCTGCATCCTACAGTCTCTTATAGTTCCTCTGCAGGAGTAGGGTAGCAATCCATCACATCCACTACATTACCCCTGTCAGCATCCGCTTCCTCCCTGTCGGGCATATATGTGTCGAGATCAGTGGAGTCAGGATAATGCAACTTTTGGCAGTAGTGCCTGTCACAGATGCACTCAGCAGATCAGGCCCTCTGCTCCCACAATGCCAACCACTGAGCACAGTATTGTGAACAGGTAACAGACAGGGTAACCCTCCTGTCTGCTTGTGGGTCCGAATCACCTTTAGTCTCAAGTTCTGAGGGGATTCATACTGTGAACCTTATGCTAGTGTACCCAAATGTACAGGCTCAGATAATCTGCTCTTCAGGGGGATGCCAGATATCTTTTGCCTAAGGGCAGCTAACCAGGTATCCAAAACGAACCCTTAAAACTCTATAAAAGACCTTAGGTATATTCTTACCTTTTTCCAGTTTAGTAACACCATCAAGCTTATGAACAGTTTTGTCAGTCTTAACCCTCCATATGTCACATTAAAAAAGAAAGAACTTGGAAGACACACCTAGGCAGTTTCATTCAAATGAAAAGTTTACTTAAAAATAGATAAAAATATGTAAAATGCAAACACATAACACTATATCACAAAGCATACAATCACATAAAGAAAAACAAGGAAAACTACAGACAAACTCCTACCAAAGTACATTTAGGTCTTTTTATCTAATGTAATTACCTTTAAGTGCCTCAGTTAGGTCATGTTTCTTAGGAGTCCAAAAAGAAATGTCACACAGATCAGACACAGTATTCAGTTTAAACTGTGTCTTTCTCACACACCCCTTCCATGATGTCATCTAGCTCCTCCTTTCAGAATATATAAAATATACAAAACAGGATGTCTCATCAGGAGGTATATTAAATACTGTGACTTCAGCAAAAACTAATTTCCCAAATTCTGACAGTATTTAAATCATGCCCTTTCCTTTGAACTGGAAGCTGGCTTCCTATTTTCCCAAGGACATCAAAGTTGATATTAAATGTTCGTCCTCTTAAAATGTCATAAAAGTTTATGATCTCCATCCTCTGGCAGACTCATAAAGTCCCATTTCATTTCCACTTTAAAGAGCCTAGGCATATCATAAAAAGGTAATAAAATGCCACTCTGAAGTAAGTCAGTTAATTAAATGGTTCCTGCTTCACTGAAACCTGGGAAGGGGTTGTCTCCCAGGAGCACAGGATGTCTCATGTGATACACCTTACATACAACATTCTGTATTACAAATATCGTAGAACAATCATAATGAGCTGGCCAAGAGTCACGATCCTCCCAACCTAGACTGAATTTGGGGGCTCTATCCCCTGCATGGGATGAGCTTCCCAAGCCAGTTCACTTCTCATATAGACAAGACAAGCCATCTGTGTTCTGATTGGTCGCTACAGCCCTATGTAAGATTGTCATGTCATACCCTTGCAAGGCAAGACTTCATCTTAATAGTCTACCATTAGTTTTTCCCATTTGTGTCAGCCAAAGCAAGGGGTTATGGTCCGTTTGTACCTCAAAATGCTGCCCGTATAAGTATGGCTCTAACTTCTGTAGGGCCAACACTATGGCACGACACTCTTTTTCCACAGTAGAGTAAGCCTGATCCCTGGGAAGTAACTTTTTACTCAGGTACACTACCAGGTGATCTTTCCCTTGGTTGGATGTCTGACTCAGTACTGCCCCAATACTCACGTCTGAGGCATCAGTCTCAACTATAAAGGGTCTGCTATAGTCAGGACTTGTCAGTACAGGAGCACTGCACATTGCCTCCTTCAGTCTGGTAAAGGCTTTTTCACAGGCTGGTTCCCAGGTAATTTTCTTAGGTATCATTTTCTTTGCCAGGTCAGATAGGGGAGCAGCCAGGGCACTGTAATTGGGTACACATTTCCTATAGTACCCTGCTGTCTCTAAAAAACTTCTGACCTGCTTCTGCATTTCTGGTCTGGGCCATGCCTTGATCACCTCTATTTTTACTTGGTTAGGACAGAGCTGCCCTGGCCTACAACATCTCTGAGGTATGCCACTTCAGCCATGGCCAACTGGCACTTCTCAGCTTTGACAGTGAGCCCGGCCTTCTGCATCCTGCCCAGCACTTCCCAAAGGTGGGACAGGTGTTCCTCCCAGCTGGCACTAAAGATAGCAATGTCATCCAGGTACACCACGGCGTACTCCTCAGCACCATTTAACACCTGGTTCACCACCCTTTGGAAAGTGGCTGGGGTGTTCTTCATTCCAAAAGGCATTATTTTAAATTCAAATAAGCATATTGGACTGGTGAAGGCCGACCTCTCCCTAGCTCTGTCAGTTAACTTTACCTGTCAATACCTCTTTGTCAAGTCACTAGTCGTAAGGTAGGTCACCTCTCCTAACTTGTCCAGGAGTTCATCTGTCTGGTGCATTGGGTGGGCATCTGACTTTGTGGCTGCATTCAGTCAATGACAGTCCACACAGAAATGAATAGAGCCATCTGGCTTAGGCACTAGGAGTACAGGTGATGCCCAGGGACTGTTGCTTTCCAGTTCCATATTTTGAGATCTGATCTCATTTTCTCATAATTTGCTTTATTATATCTGTTATGCCACCATGTTTCATTATTCTATGTCATTACAGCTTTCACCATATTGTGATCACTATCTCTGAGAGGTTCAGCAACAGCAGTGGTACCCATCTCATCCTCTAAGATGGTTAGGATTAAATCTAGTATGTTGTTTCCTCTAGTTGGTGACTAGGCCTACTAATCTAGGTTTTCCTGGAAAGTAGTGTCTATGAACTTGTTTTCCCGTGGTGTGGTCCCTATGTGTTCTGCTCAACTGATGTTCAAGAAGATAAAGTCTCCTAAAAGAACGTAGTCACTTCCTATGTCTACACTCTCTATTATGTCTAGAAATGTCATGTTTTCCTCCATATTCATATTTGGGGGTCTATAACATACACCAGTTGTCAGTTCCCTATCCTTCATGTTCAGCTGGACCTATATACTCTCATCACTATCCATATTCTAATTAATCACAATTTCTTTTGCACTAATAATGTCCGCTATATAGAGTGCCAGTCCTCCACCATCCCTGTTGTTTCTTTCCTTGTGAAATAGCTGATAGCCTTGTATATCTCTGCCCCATTCATCCTCATTGAACCATGTCTCAGTGACTGCACAGATTTTGACATGGTCAGTACAAAGTATATATTTGAATTAGTCCATTTTGTTTCTTAAACTTCCAGCATTTACTAGTAACACATCATTGCAATTTATTTTGCCGCTTAACCTTATGCTGTTCTTTTCTTTCTTTGTTGACTTAAGTCTCATCAATTGTGTTGCCAGCAGCTGTATCTGTGTCCCCTCACCCCCTGACCATTTAGTTTAAATATTCACTGATATGTTTGTTAAACACATTTCTTAGACGCTGACTACCCTTTCTTTTTAAATGCAGTCCATCTCGACAGTATAGATTCTGATTTCCGTGTAAGGTTTCTCACATTCTTATACCCTTGACTCCCTGGAATAAATTCCATTGTCTAAGCCAGTTGTTGATCGTTATAATTTTCTTATTCGACCATGCTTTACCTCTTGGTACAGGAAGAATCTCTGATAAAATCACATCACAACCAATTTCTTTTTTAGATATGAATATGTTTTCAAGTCATTAAATATTTCTTCTTCCAATTAATTCTTGAGATCACTTGTTCTTGCATGTGTTATAACCACAGGTTTTCCAAGTTTTTCATTTTTTTTTCACAATGTTTGATGAAAGAGAATAAATACCTTGAACACCTGCCCCTGGAAATGATATACTTGTAACCTGCTCTTTTTTATTCAGTGTAGTCAATGAGTTTGTATACTCAACTATGGCATCACCAACAATGTAGACTGGGCCTATTTTTATTCTGTTTGTCTCACTTGTCATGTTAGTCCTAATAGTGCCATTTGAAGTGTTTGTGTTATAATCTTTGATAATGTCTGTAAATGTATCTGGTTGTCCTTGGTTATCTGTGTCTGTTACTATATCCATAATTTCTTGTGATTCTTTGTCTATACTCTCAGTAAGAATCAGTAATGATGTGAATTGATTTTCAGTGGGGATTGAAAAGTCCATAGTTCTTCTACCTTTTTATGTTGGTGCGCTTGCACAGCCAACATCTTGCGGTAGTGGAAATTTGGAGGCGCGGTCACTGTTGGACGAATGCAGGGCACGCACCACTAGGTGTGTCCCTCATTCCCCAATCAGCCTGCATGCTGGCGCCCCACCACCTGGGTGAGCACATCTAAGGAAAGGTCCACTGCAATGTGAGCAAAGCTCATCACACGCAGCTGACCTTCCTACGTGCTTCACCAGCTACAAAAATGGTGGCACAGTGGCCACTAAACTGCCAACTTTGGGGGTGCCCAATCCCCCGGTCGACTTACCCTGCTCCTCATGTATGTACCAATGGGGAAGCCCACTCCCCGTCAGCATAATGTGTCCCCTCTCTCCTTTTTTGCTTGCTGATGGGAGTGTCCAATCCCCGTCAGCATCTGTCCCTCCCTTTCCCACTTTAATGTACCGATGGGGGAGCCCACTCCCCATCTGCATGATGCCCCTCCCTTCTTCTGTGCTGAGGGAGTGCCAATCCCCCTCAGCTAGTGACCCCCACTCCCTATGTGCTGATAGGGGTGCCCAATCCCCCATCGGCTACTGTATCCCCCCCCAAAAAAAACACCTGTAAAAAGGAAAAACGTCAGCAATGTTTTTTTTTTAACACCTGTAAACAGAAAACGGTCCCTCAAAGTCTCCCTACCCACTACCCGCACTCACCAACTGCACACCCTGCCTCCTCACACCCCCCTCCTCACCCCATACTTACCTCTGGAGCTCGGTGCAATGATCTTCGGTGGACCAGGAACACATCTGCACTCTTCAAAGCCGACCGCGAACTGAGGAAATGCTGGTAAGCTGTATATTGGAATAAATAGGGTTTTTTCAACTTTGATGCATATCTCAGGCATTTTTTGGACTTTTTGCACCAAATTTTCAACATGGGATTTCTGGGACCCCTCCTTATGAATTCTGGCACTGTTATGACATTAATCAGTCCCGAAAGGTGATTTTGCAGTCACTGCGGGGAATCACGTTTCAGAACCGACTAATGCAAGGACAGTGGCAGTGTTCATGAGGTGGGCTCTCAAAAAGCCTATGTTGCAAATTTGTTGGGAAATATCAAAAAAAATGGCTGTTTTACGAGCATGAATTGCACAGTTGCTATGCACACTGGTAACTTCCCGAATTCGCAATAGTTTCATGGCAGATTTTCAACATTGCCATTTTTCTACACCTCCTTGTGAACAGTACAGCTGTCATTTTTCACATCCTGGCCAAAATGTGTTTCCACACTTCCAGTGCACAATAGCGTGGTCGCTGTGGGAAATCAGTGTTCCGGGCAGATTGCGAAAATGACTGTGACACTGTTCATGAGCAGAGGTCCTAAAATGCCTATGTTGAAATTTTGGTGATGATACTCCATAAAATTACTGTGTTACAAGCGTGCGTTACGCAGTTTGCATGCACGCTCATAGCATTGTGCATTTGTAGTATTTTCACTTTGGATTTTCACCATTGGCATTTTTCCACACCTCTTGATGAACAGTACAGCTGTCATTTTACACATCCTGCCTGAAATGTGTTTTTGCATGTCCAGCGCAGAATAGATCGGTCGCTGTGCGAAATCACTTTTTGGGACAGTTTGAGGAAATGACAGTGACATTGTACATGAGCAGAGGTGCTAAAATGCCTATGTTGAAAATTTGGTGCGGAAAGTCCATAAAATGACTGTGTTACAAGTGTGCGTTGCGCATTTCCCACACACCCTTGTAACTTCGCAAATTTGCAATACAGTGCAGCCCGCTTATAAGCACATGCCATTTGCCAAGACAAAATGTGCTTATAAGCGGGCTGTTACTATAAGTGGGCTGCCATTAAGTTCAGTTATACCGGTACCCATACGGTAGCACTGCAACCCCCCCACACCACCCCGGGGGAAGGAAAACCAGGCGTATGTGACTGAGTGTCAGAGACAGGTGAGCACTACAGTTGTCCAGAATAAGGCACACCTTCTTTCTTTTTTGGTGTTGCTTCACATTCCATTTTGTTGCCCACTCACTAAAAATCTGGCTGGTCATCCACGAATTGCTGTTGGCAAAATATTCTACGGGTAGGGATTCCACACTAATGCCTCTGAAGCAATGTGGCTTTTTTGATTTGCCTATGATGAGTAAGGGCATTTTGTCAGTCCCAGTCATGTTAGCGCACACAAGTGCCGATATGCGTTCTTTTGCCTTTTGCCACCAGATGCTGCATCTCCCTAAAGCGAGTGTCCATCAGGAATTGCGAAAATAAATCCCTGTCTCGTCGCAATTATAGATGCAGTCTGGGGAGAACTCAGACAGCAGAACAGGGAGGACAGTCTCTGACCGGTCCCCAGCACCTACAAAATCAGCATCCTGTTTTTCTCCATGGCAGCGCTTGAAGTGGATGTTGTGCCGTTCCTTCCATCTGCATAGCCAGCCGTTGGTTGCTATAAATGGAACACCTAGTCCATCGGCAAGCTGCTGGGCTTTTGTTAGAAGGATCGGGCCACTTATAGGAGCATCAGCACTTCTACATGCACTAAACCAACGAAGCAAGGCTGTTTCCACAACTTCGTCCTTGCCTGTCTGCTTTCATTTAATGTCATGGTTAAACCCCCTTTGATAGTCGGCACACAGTCTCTCTTTGTTAGATAGGATTTTGGAAATTGTGCATACACTAATGTTCAAATCTCTAGCGACCTCAGAACGTTTACAGCCAGGATCACTAAGACGCTCGATGATATGAATTTTCTGTGTGAGCGTCAGCGCTGTCCACTTGCTTTTCTCCATTTCTGCTGAGATAACGCTTTTGCTACCAGACAGCTTTTGTAACCCAACCCATGAAGGAATGTCTATGTAATTTTAGAAGCAATTAACAATTAAGAAATAAATTAGCTTAATCCCCATTCAGTGATTCATAATGATGTGTTAAATTGGCGAAATTGGAAAGTCATTACATATCAAAGAACACAGCTCAGAGAAAGAGCTATTGCTCCACTTTTCAGTTAATGAGCTTGTGATTGTGCCTGTGCAGTGTAAAATGCTCTTCATTCTCCTGATCTGCAGTGGAAAAACGTCTCCGATAACATAGTTTACTGTGTAGCTAGCAAAAAATAGTGATTATAACTGATCTACCTGTTCTTATAAACGGGCTTCCATGCCATTTAAAACAATGGGGCAAGATCGGGACACAGGCAGAATGTGATTATACCCGGGATGTTCTTATATCCGATGCTCTTATAAGTGGGCTTGTCTGTATTTACATGCCACATTTTCAACACTGCCATTTTTTACACCTCCTTATGAACAGTACAGCTGTCCAAATAAATGTGTTTCCACATTGCACTACCAAAGCCAATGCCAGCATGTCAACATTCGGCATTGACAAATACTGGTTTTTGCTAGTTTTGGGCTTTCTTTACTGCAGCATTCTTCTCCATCCTCATTTTCTTGAATCCTTTTACTTGTTCCTTCCAAGTCATTTTCTGAATGTCTCACATTTTCTTCAGACTCATTTGAGGACTGATTTGTTAAGCACTTTATTTGTAATTCTACACCTATTATTTTAATTTTTAGTTATTTTCTGTACATTGCTCACATGTATATTGTGCAAGTTTTGTAATCTCCTGAATACTAAATTTCCCACAAGTATTACATTTAATATCAATTTCTACACTGCCTAAAGTTACATATGGACCATCCATTTTTGTTTATACACATTTGACTAACAAACAATATCAGTTAGCTATTTGGTACCGTGCTGCAATAAAATGTATAGTTCCCAGATCTGTTTCTAGAATTCAGATATCTGTAAATGGTCTGCTTACTATCTGTGCTTGGAATTCACTTGTTTATTTTTTTTTGTTTTCCCATATTGTGTCTGGCTCTGTTTCCCATCTTTGTCAGCTGATGCCAGCAGATACTGCTTCCCTCTGCCCATGTCTCCTCCACTCACTCGAGTCAGAGCTTTTATGGAGCACTTTACAGTGACGTTGTCATTGTTATGGCAATGCTTTCCCCAAACTCCAAACAGGTGGGCAGACTTTGATATTAAACCTAGCTTTAAAAAGGCAGATTAAACATCAATAAGGGAGCAATGAAAGGGGTTCCCTAGCCACCAAAGGATGGTGACAGTCTTTTCCCTGGACCCTCAAAGTACTCAGGGGTTACAGACACTGCTCACTTAGTCCTGCTTTGTACTGACTGTAGCAATCTGTTAACATGACCTCAGTGAAAAAATGCTTCTCCTGTAGCAGCAAACAGTGTTAGACTGGACCCTCGTAGCCCAATCCTAAAATCCTCACCTCCACTTGCTTGAGTCAGAGCTTTTATGGAGCACTTTACATTGCTGTTGCCATTGCTATGGCAATACTTTCCCCGAACTCGAAACAGGCAGGAAGACTTTGATATTAAAACTGCCTTTAAAAAGACAACTTAAAAATCAATAAGGGAGCAATAAAATGGCTTTCGTAGCCAACAAAGGATGGTGACAGTCTTCCCCTGGACCCTCAAAGTACTTGGGGGTCATAGGAACTGCTCACTTAGACCTGCTCTGTACTGCCTGTAACAATCCCTTAAAGTGACCTCAGTGAGAAAGTACTGCTCCTATAGCAGCAAACACTGTTAAAATGGACCTTCATAGCCCTATCCTTAAATCATCACCTCTGCTCGGTCGAGTCAGAGCTTTTATGGAGTGCTTTACAGTGACATTGCCATTGCTATGGCAACGCTTTACCCGAACTCCAAATAGGTGGACAGACTTTGATACTAAAACTGTCTTAAAAAAAGCAGATAAAAAATCAATAAGGGAGCAAAGAAAGGGCTTCCCTAGCCACCAAAGGATGCCAACAGTCTTTTCCATGAACACACAAAGTACTCGGGAGGGGGGTCACAGGGACTGCTAACTTGGTCCTGCTTTGTACTACCTGCAACAATCCTTCTCCCAATCCTTCCACATTATGGGACATTTCTCTATACACCAATATGAGTTGTTCCATAAGGGGGCATAACCCCCTGCATTTGGACACCTTTTAATGGTTTTGCTTATTTTGAGCCAGGCGGTATGCACTGCTTTTATTGTGAGCACTTATGGAATTTTTTGGGTAGGGGTTGTCCCAGGTGACTTGCGGAGGGGGGATCTCTTCAATATTGTGGACTAATTTCTATCCAGGCCAGATGTCTGTCTGCCCAATCTCAAAATACCCTACATGTTTTAGAGGCGAGAAAAGCACAGGAATAATATATAAAGTTGGGAAGTTTCCACCTTCCCCTACTCCAATGTGTTCTAAGTTTGTCCCTACTGTATCAGGGGGCTGAATTTCTCCAAACAAAGTTTCCCATTAAGGTGTTTAGTTTTTGAACCATAGATCCAAGATTTCTAGGGTGATATGGGAGAGCAGGTAGTAAATCCTAGGGGTGAGCATCATTTTTAGAGCACCTATTTTGCCTGCCATAGTGAGGTTTAGCTGTTTCCAGTGGTCCACCTCACTTCGAAGCTTGGTTACAAGAGGGTGGAAATATTTGGCTATAATATTGTGCACATCCAGAGTAATCTTGACCCCTAGATATTAAATTTCATGTTAAGCCCATGCCAGGCCTGTGCTCCTGACTAGCTCCGGAGTTGCATGTCTATATATTGGTAATATTTCTGATTTACTGAGATTCATTCTGAGGCCAGAGATTTATGCCAATGAATCTAAGGTGTGTAGGATGTGCAGGATGCTAGTAGCGAGGTTGTCAGTAAGTATAAGGCAGTCATCTGCATACAATTTAATGTGAAATTCCAGGTGCCCAATCGTAATCCCTCCAATGTGTGGATGGGCTCGATTTGCTGCAGCTAAAGGCTCCACAAAAGACAATAGAGGGCATCCTTGTCAGGTTCCTTTAAACAGGGGGAAGAGTTCTGGGAGGGTATGATTAGTAAGGATTCTTGCCATAGGGTTGTAGTATAGGGTTTGGATTCAGGTGCTGAAGTATGAACCAAAATTATACTTTTTCAGGACTGTGTATAAATATAGTCAATCAATGGAATTGAAAGCTTTTTTGAAATCCATTGTAATGGCTGCAGCCAGAGTAGGAAGCTCCGGAGCAGTTTGAATCAGGGTTATGAGGGCTCTTAAGTGGTCAGAGCTGACCCTGTCCTGCACAGATCCCACCTGTGAGAGGTGTACTACAGTGAAGCTCTCCATAATGAAACCCACTTCTACAGCATTCTGCAGTATGCTGCAGCAGAATTACTACAGTAAACAATGTAATCTCAATGGGAATTAATCCCTTTTGTCATGCAAGAAAATGTGATACTGCCAGCATGAAGTGAAGGTCACAGTTTCTTGCATGACAAAAGGGACTAATTGCCTTTGAAATTACATTGGCTCATCATGAGATTAGAGCAGTGTAGGAAGACATTGTAGAGTTGGGGAGGGGCCTAAGACAAGTAGCACACACAGTATCCTTCTCAGAGGTGCTACCTGTCAATGGCATGGGGGAGGTGAGGGTAATTAGCACCATGCAGTTGAATGAATGGTTGAAAAAATGGTGCGGAGCACAGGGGTTTGGCTTCATTGGGGACTGGGGTTCCACCTGGAGGGACACCAGCCTATACTGGCAGGATGGTCTACATCTGGCCAGGAAGGGAACAAGTCTTTTGAGCAATCGGTTTAAATGCTTCATTGGCAAGCTTTTAAACTAGTCAAAGGGGGAGGCACTGATAACCAGCAGGAAAATCCTAGCCTCTCCCTACAAAACAGGGTACTAAATGAGAAAAAGACAGAGGTAGAAAGGTCAGTGGGGGATGCTGCAACAGAAGGTAAAGCCATCAAAAAATGGAGAACAATGAGTACCAATGCCCATAGTCTGGGTAACAAGCTTCCTGAATTAGTGGCCTTGATGGAGGAGGAACATCTGGATATCGTGGCAGTCACAGAAACATGGTACACACAAAACCATGACTGGGACATAAACATACCAGGATACACTATCTACAGGAGGGACAGGGAGGGTAAAAGTGGAGGAGGAGGAGTAGCTCTTTATATAAGGGAAGAAATAAAAGCAACAGAACAAAAGGGTAAACAGGGAGGAGAAGAAGCACTGTGGGTAAATTTGGAGGCAGGCAATGGCACCACAATCCGCACAGGGGGTTGTATACAGACCCCCTTCTCAGGGGGAGGAAATGGACAAGGAAATGATAGAAAGTATACTTAGAATGGCAGAAAAAGGGGAGCTATTGCTGATGGGTGATCTGAATATGCCAGATGTTAACTGGAGTGCAGTTGCAGCAGCCACTTCGAAGAGTGGGGTTATTCTAGATGCTGTACAGGGGGCATGCCTTAGACAACTAGTATTGGAGCCCACTCGAGAGGGAGCAATCTTAGACCTGGTTCTCTCAAATGGAGATGGAGAGAGGATCACAGATGTAGAAGTGGGTAGCCATCTGGGAACTAGCGACCATCGAACAGTATGGTTCACAATAAACACAGCAATAGGGTCAAGCCATACAAAGGCAAAAGTACTGGACTTTAGGAGGGCTGACTTTGCCAAAATGGGTGAGTGCCTAAGGAATGCACTAGCAAATGGGCAGGAAGGAGGGGGTGGAAGAACAATGGGTAATAATAAAAACTGCCATCACAGAGGTAACAAGCCTTTGTGTGAAGCAAATAAACAAAACAAAATGATGTAAGAAACCACTATGGTTCTCAAAGGAAGTGGCAGTGAAGGTTCAAGAGAAAAAGAAAGCATTCAGAAAGTACAAGGAATTGCAGAAGGAGCAGGACAGAGAACTGTATCAGTTAAAGCAAAAGGAGGCTGGGAAGGCAGTCAGAACAGCAAAGGCACAAACCGAGGAAAAGATAGCCAACTCAGTTAAAAGGGATAAAACCTTTTATAGGTACATCAGGGAGCAAAGGAAGACCAAGGGAGGGATAGTGAGGCTTAATAAAGGGAGGAAGGGTGGGCAGAGGGAGACTGGCAAAGAGATACTAAACAAATATTTTTGCTCAGTATTTACAAATGAAGAGGGAGGTACCTAAAACAAACAGTAGAAACACTCTGGATACAGAAGTTGATACACCCATTTACAGAAGAAAGGGTTCTGAAAGAACTCTAAAACTGAAGGTGGACAAAGCAATGGGCCTGATGGGATTCATCCCAGAATTTAAAAGAACTAAGGGTAGAACTAGTGACACCACTGACTACCCTTTTAACAAATCATGGGAGGATGGGATGGTACCTGAGGACTGGAGGAGGGCAGATGTGATTCCCCTTCACAAAAGTGGGAGCAGAAGCAGAAAACTACAGACCTGTTAGTTTAACCTCAGTGATAGAGAAAATGATGGAATCACTTCTGAAGGAAAGAATTGTTGAGTATCTAGAGGCCAGAGGGCACAGAACCTAGGCAGCATGGGTTCTCAGCGGAAGGTCATGCCAGATGAATCTGATAGATTTCTTTGACTGGGTGACCAAAGTAGTAGATCAGGGAGGGGCTGTGACATGGCCTACCTAGACTTTAGCAAGGCATTTGACACAGTCCCACACAAGATTAATACACAAGTTAGCCAGCCTGGGAGTGGGTCCCAAGATGACAGCCTGGGTAAAGAATTGGCAGGAGAATAGGACACAGAGAGTAATAGTAAATGGATTCCACTCAGAAGAAAGAGGGGTTACTAGTGGGGTACCGCAGGGTTCAGTATTAGGACCGGTCCTCTTCAATGTCTTTATAAGTGACATTGCAGAGGGACTGGAAGGAAAGTATGTCTCTTTGCAGATGACACAAAGATCTGCAACAGAGTTGATGCACAGGGTGGGGTGGAAAGGATGAGAAGGGACTTGGCAAGGTTAGAGGAATGGTCAAATGTATGGCAGCTTAGATTCAGTGCTAAGAAGTGCAAGGTAATGCATCTGGGAAACAAAAACCCAGGGGAAGAGTACACAATGGGGGGTGAGATACTAACAACAACAAGAATGGAAAGGGACCTGGGGGTAGTTATATCAGATGACCTAAAGGTGGGCAAGCAATGTGAGAGGGCAGCAAGGAGGGCTGGGGGGATATTGGGATGCATAGGGACAGGCATCACCAGTAGAAAACAGGAAGTTATTATCCCTCTGTACAGACAGCTGGTGAGACCCCATCTGGAGTACTGCATGCAGTTCTGGAGACCCAATCTCTGCAAAAACATAGACAGGATGGAAGCTGTCCAGAGGAGGGCAACTAAAATGTTGCAGGGTCTGCACCAGAAGACATATGAAGAGAGACTTAAGGAGCTTAATATGTATAGCCTCGAGGAGAGGAGGGAGAGGGGGGACATGATAGAAACTTTCAAGTGCCTCAAGGGAATCAACAAAGTCAAAGAGGGTAGCATCTTTCAAAAAAAGAGGTGTGCAAGAACAAGGGGGCACAGTTTGAAGATAGAAGGGGGGCGGCTCAGAGGTAATTTAAGGAAGTATTTTTTCACAGAGAGGGTTGTGGATGTATGGAAGGCCTTCCAGAGGAGGTTGTGGAGTCAAAAACAGTGGTGGAATTCAAGCATGCATGGGACAGTCATAAGGCCATTCTTGGGGGTGGGGGTAGGAAGAAGTAGGCTGCTGGTTAACTAGGATCTGCAGCTTATCCAGTAGGTAGGGAAATGGGCAGACTGGGTCGGCCAAGCGATCCTTACCTGCCATCAAATTCTGTGTTTCTATGTTTCTACAGTAACTGTGCTGCAGCATGCTGCAGAGTGCAGCAAAATGCTGCAGAATTGGATTTCATCCTGGCAAGCTTCACTGTATGTTCAGCAATAATTTTTCCAGGTGAATTGTGAGCATTTTAGCTACAATTTTAGAGCCTCCATTGATTAAAGATATAGGTCTGCAACTGGATGAGTTTATGAGGTCCTTCCCCTCTTTTGGCAGCACTGTTATGATGGCTTCACTGACGGTGCCTGGCAGTTTGCCTTTTAACAAGGCAAATTGTAACATGGTCATGCTATTGTGTCACTGACCTGTTGGTAAAAATCTATTGCGAAGCCATCGCTTCCTGGGGATTTATGGAAAGCCATATGCTGAATGGTGAACTTTAGCTCTTGTTCTATAAAGGAAGCCTCTAGATCATGTTTCTGATTTCCTGAGAGTTTGGGGGGTGGTGTTCTCCATGAATGCAGAAAATGCCTCTTCATCCATAGCCTCCTTTGTTTTGCAAAGGTTCCTGTAGAAACCCACCATGGTCTTGTTTATGGCTTCTGGGGAGATACTCATATGTCATGAGGGGTCTTGAAGTTGGTTTATGTGCCTTTTGGCCTGCTGTTTCCTTAGACTAAAAAATAGCATCTTGCCCGCCTGTTACCCTTCCACTCAGCATTTGTGTTGGGTTCTATGTATCATTAATTTGGCTTTCCTGGTGGCAACCTAATTAAGCTGTATTATTAGGGAGGTAAGTGCAAATACTAAGTTCAGATTTTGTAGTTGTTGGGGGTCTTTCTTGAATATCTGCTCCTTTACCTTGAGCTGTTCCTCTACCTGATGAGTTTATTTTTCCCTCTGGTGACTTCGGTAAGTGGCATACCCAATTATTTTTCCCCACATGGTGGCTTTTAAAGTTTCCCATATGACATCTGGGGGGGGGGGGGCAGAGTTCTGTGGGTTACCCTTAAAATAATTTTCCACCTCTACTTTAAGCCATTGCTTGAATTCTTGATCCTGTACTAGGAGAGGGTCTAGGCACCAGGCCAATGATCTTCTAGTAGGAGAATCTAGCATAAAATTAGTTCCTATTTGAGCATGGTCTGACAAATATAAAGGAGCTATGGTAACATCTGAGACTCAGGTATCTATCCTATATGAAAGGAAAGAGTTGTCCAATCTTCTAGACATAGCACTAGCCATAGAGAAATCCAAGTAGTCTCTAGCATCTGGGTGGGCCAGTCTCCAGATGTCTGATAGCTGATGCAAGGCTAGTACATCTTTTATCGCACTAGTGGAGTGTGTGCAAGGAGCCTGTCTAGGATTAGATTGATCCAGGAGATGATGCAGGGTAAGGATACAGTCCCCCAGCAAAATATCTTATCAAAGGACATATCCATCAGTTTCTGGGACACTGTGTCAAAACATTCTGGTCTGTCTTCATTGGGGGCATATACATTCACCAGTACTACTGGGCCTGTAGGGATGGACAACTTGACTAGTACCTATCTCCTTTCAACATCTACTTGCTGGGATATTGGTTTCCACCCTAATTTTTTGTGGCATAAAATGGAGACTCCATGTTTAGCTTTCCCCACAGTACTGTGTGCTTCCCATCCCACCCAATTTCTAACTAGCTTTTGGGCTTCCTGTCCGCTAAGTTTTGCCTCCTGTAGGAATGCTCTCTGTGTCCTCAGCTGTTTCAGCTGGTTCTTGTTCATTGTCTTCTTTTTGACTGAAGAATTCAGGCACCTCACATTCTAGGAGGTGGTCACTACCGGATTTAATTACACCATATTATAAGTAATAATAGATGCAATGTCACATGTGTAGATAAAGTCCACATCTGAAACCCGGGACATAGTAGGTATGGTATTTTTATTTTAGTGAACCTTGGCATGGTAGAACCTAACATTACCTAATATTTCTTCTGAAGATAGAAAGTCTTAATGCCAGGTCCAATGCCAAGAATTTGCAGCCAGTGTACCTTATTTTTGTACACAAAGAACCAACATTATAAAATGTGGGCATAATTGCTTGAACAGTGTAACCAAAGAGTGAGATTACAGATATCATCTAACAAAATATTTTTCCTATAGTAAAAGGTGAGTACATAACTTGTTTGAGCAATGGATTGTAAAATCCAACAACAAACTATAAGACAATACAGAACCAAAATAAATGTTTCCCATATTAGGGGAGGAATTCCTTTGTCATACCCAGTAGTTATGTTCTTTACATTACTACTAAGGGTCAAAAGGAGGCCTCGGGAAGGGGGGGGGGTGTAGGGTCAATATCCATTCCCTTGTGTCACCAAATTGTGGTGGTACTGAGTTATTAATAGAGACCCTGTGGGGCCTCCGGGGATCCTTTTGTTCAGTGACCTTAGAATTACATCATATTCAGCAAGTCAGTGTAATGGAGGAAGGAGAGAAAAGAGAAGGCATCACAGCAGGTGATTGTCATGAAGCATGTGGGTATTCCATTTCTTCACTCCAATTCAGTTTCCCCCTCCCTCACTCCCTGTGGATGGGACTAGTTTCGCAATCCCATATATTGGCCTGAAAGGAGGTATCTCTCTCTTGCCTTATGGTGCACATCATCTGGATAATACCTGATGCTGTAGAGGGGAATCTCTTTTCTTTCATCTGGGATTTCTAAATATAGCTATTATTACTAGGTAGCATTCTGAATTGAAATGGGAATTTCTACCAATGGTGCAAATAAGAAACTGTCCTCGAAGTGTTCATTATTCCGAAGCAGCGTGGGCTGTAGCAGTGTTAACAACTCTGATGGTTATCTCTTGAATTAAAAGCAATGCTCTGTTTTTTTTTTGTTTTTTTGTTTTTTTTTTTGTCAGCAGTCATCCATACCCCAAGAGGTAGGAGAAGAGGGAGAGACACAGGGAATTCCCTTTGAAAACTCAGCAAATAGATTATTGCACAGTAACATGAGGATCTCTGGGCACTTGGGTGTCCCCTCTAATCATCTATTTAATTGAGTATTCATGGCTGATTAACCATCCAGGCCAGTACCCAGCCCTTGGGCTGAGAGGGTGTCCTATGGCATAATTTTTAAGCCCATGCTTAGAGGGGCACTGTTATACAAGCAGGTCCGATCAATACTGGGTACCCATAAACTAGGTGCCCTCAAGCAGGTAGCATTCAACACAAACTTAACCTCTATTAATTTGTTATTCAACTATGAACATAAACATAACCTTCAATGCCCCACACCCATTCAAAATTACTAGGCCAGCACCGCAGGAGCTATCCCTACTCGCATCGGCTCATTATGTAATGAAAGAAGCAGCCGATTAGTGGCCTGATGCAATTACTGGACAGAATGGATAGAAGTATTCTGATGCACAGGATAGAGGCTATAAATTGAGAGTGTACTACTCACTAGCTCTCTCAGTTCCCTGTATACTACATTTGGTGTGGAGAATGCATCACCAGATTTAAGTGATAGCATTGCTTTCGTATGCAGGACAAGTCACATTGCCACTAGGGTTGTTGAGTGTAGAACCTCTGGGCTGCGACTGAGTGTCAGTTTATAACATGACTACAGACACTGTGGGTCCAACCTTAATTAAATACATGAGGCCAGTACATTAGGCACTATCCATGCTCGCATTGGCTCCCTGAATTGGTAATAGGGCAGCCTCTCAGTGGCTTGACATGACAGCGAGTCAAAAAGAAAAGGAGTGGGGGGGGATATCCAATAGGTACATACGTTAGAAATAAATGGAAAGACCTTCTTTGTACCAAGCATAGAGGGTGTGGTCTACCTCACTGTGACAATTTGTAGAAAACACCTTCCCCCCACAGTTTAACTCACAATGCCCTTCAGGCTAGTCAATAGTAAACCCTATAAGAAAATTAAAAATCATATGTTCAACTTGACTAAGATGAACCTTATAGGCTCCACTGTAGAAAAGGATATATGTAGCATCTTAGACTTCAGATCTGCGCTGTCTTCTTAGGGTTGATAGAGTCTGGTGACAGTTGTGGCTCAAGCTGTCCAATTTTGCATTGCTCACGCAGGCAGCTACATCTGCTATGTTACTCATGCAGGCGGCCCACTCCTGGCAAACTGAAGTCCAGTCTGCCCCTGGAATCCAAGATCTCTGATGAGTTTATCCCTTTGTCCACTGCTGTGGTGAGATCAAGAGGGGCTGGTTTAAGTTCTGTAAGGGGGCATAATAATTGCTGGATTTCACTGATGCAACTCCAGGTGAATTGGTGCTGTTATCTGACTGCCTATGGAGAAGCTGGCGACTACGGGATCGGGCCCTTCTAGGCAATATTTCTTTCGATGGTAGGTTTTTGTTCTTTCTCTTTTATCTGCCTCTTTGAACTTGCTGCCAGGATCCTTCTGGGGGGTGCACCGGTATGACTTGTATCTCTGAGGAGCCCAGTTCAGGTTGAGAAGTGCCCATAGGCAGGCCAGCCATGCCATGCAGTTTGTATGGATCCTGTGAAAGCTCATGCCTGTTAGGTTGGATGTCCCAGATAAACTGCTCCATTTAATTTGGGGAATTATATCTGATATATTCCCCTTGAAAATGGACACAGAGGGTGGCAGAGTACCTGATGGAAGTTGGGATGCTGAGCTTGTGTAGCTGCTGCTTGACAGATGTGTATGCCTGTCTTTTTTCAGCTACAATGAATAGTCCTGAAATAACATGATTTCTACACCATCCAATTGCAAGTGCCCATTTTTTCTGGCAGCCCTTAGATATGCATCCTTAACTAGATATTTAAAAAACCTGCACAAGATTGGTCTAGAGTGCTCCCCTATGGGGGGGGGGGTCAGGGAACGGTGGGCATGCTCAATCTCTGGGTACCTCCCATTTTCTGATCAAGAATGATTGGTAACAAATACTGTAAGAATGAGATCATATCCCATCCCTCTGCACCTTTGGGCAGTCCAAAAATTCTGATGTTATTAAGTCTTGCCACAGTAAGTTGGTGTAAATCCATGCTGATTTGGGCCATCATGGATTTTAATTCCACTGTATCAATAAAGACTTAGGAAAACATCCTTGTTATTTTGGCTAGTTCAGCGGCCATGTCTTGAGGAGATGCCAGTTGCTGTACCATTGTTATTTGAACCGCTTGTCCCCAGTCCTTGTTATTTTGGCTTGAGGTGCTCACACCTGATGAATGCAAACTCCCACATGGTGGTCTCAAGTTCTCTAATGGGCCTCACAACATGGTTTGAGCTTCTGTCCAGAACAGAATGGGCCTCAACAGGGCTCTCTGGATAGCTCCTGACTCACTTTCTATTCCAGTCAGGTCAGATGTTCAAAAAGTCAGCTAGATTTGTGGATGATAACAAAAATCATCCCCAGTGGTACTGTCAGGAAACATTACACTGCCACCATCTTGGTTGGCAAGCTCTGGCCCCTGCCACTTGTATTCTTGCATCACAACTTTGCTCCTTCATCAGCCCTCTTGCAGCCCTATGGTTTTCTCATTCTCTCGCTAGGTCAGCTTGTATTCATTGTTGATCGAGTCTCTGGGCAGTAAGAGAATCCAATGGGCCAATGTCTGATCAGAAAGGATTAGACTTCTTTAGGGGTGTCAAATTCATACCAAATCACATTTCTGAGGTCTTTCAGTTTTGCTGTATACTTCTAGCTATGGGGCACTCTCAGATGCTGAAATCTGTTTTTGACATTCACATATTGTTTCCTTTTGCTTACTAGTAATATGTTGGTAGGTAAAAAATTAGCTTAGCTGGTATTACTAATAGCATAAAAATTTAATATATGCATTATTTTGTAATAGCATGATAGAGTATAATTTTATAACCACTCTGTAGCAGGATCTTTCTCTCTCGCTATTGGCAGGGTCACTACTGTAACTGCAGATCGGGTCAGAGGGGGTTGGAAGACAGTTTCCTGCACTGCCTGCCCCCTGCACCATAGACTACACTGAGGTTTCCGAGACTAACTTTATTCTTTTTTTGCAGGCTTGGGGAAACAGCTCCTGAACCCGGATGCAGGACTGGACAGTCAAAGGATTTTTTTCTTGTGTTGCAGGCTTGAGAAATCATCTCAGAACCCAGAAGCAGCATCTGACAGCAGCAGACAACAGCGTCAGACAGCAGTGAGATTGTTTCTTGTGTTGTAGGCTTGGGGAATTGGCTCCTGACACAGGAGCAGCAGTGGACAGCAGTGGGATTGGGTTTTCATTTTTCAGCAAGGGCGAAAACAGATGGGGTATTCCAAGGGTGAATGTGGCAGCCACTCACTAGAGCATTAAGCAAAAAGGTGCCAAATTCAAAAGGATTATCTGGAGCCTTAAATAGCTGGGCAAACCCAGTCACCACCAGTACTAGCAATGCAGAAGGGGTCGGAGGACACTAACAGATAATTTCTTGCACTGCCCTCCCACTGCACCACAAACTGTACTGAGGACTCCTCGACTCACTTTAAACTTGTGTTGCAGACTCAGAGTAAAAAAGGTCCTGAACCTGGACACAGCCCCAGACAGCAGCGGGATTTTTTTCTTGTGTTGCAAGCTCAAGGGAATCAGCTCCTAACTGGGGAGCAGTGCCTGAAAGCAACAGCAACAGCACCGGACAGCAGTGAGATTTTTTCTTGTGTTGCAGACTCAGGGGAATGACTCCTGACCTGGAACCAGCAGCATGCAGCAGCAGGACTGGGTTTCATGGCCCTCCTTCCCACCCTCCCAGTCACTTAAAGGCTCCAGCCAGTTGCCGTATCAGATGACAAGTACTGATTATTTATTTTTCCAGGGTTGCAAGAAGAAGCTGCATTTTGGATTCGTTGAAGTGATAACTTTTATTTTCGGTTGACACAGGAGGGAGACAATGAGGGAGGACAACAGCAAAGACGACAGATACATCTGATATTGAAAGCATTTCTCTTATTTTCTCTTGTTTTCCTGTTTCATTTTTGTTATTTTAGTTGTTTTGTCATCTCTTGATTTAATCTTTCAGCTTTGTACCGCAGCTGGAATTTTCTTTTTGGATGCAGGAAGGGCGGGACTTCAAAGATACATATATAGGCACCCAGATTAATGGATAAACACACAGCACAGCAAGAGGAACGGGAGTAAGAAAAACAAACATTTTACATTCGTAAAGCAAATCAGTGACAGACGGAAGAAGGGGAAGGTGCTGGGAATGGTACAATGAACTGGCTGTGGGGCAGCAGCCTTCAGGAGGACCTTCTAGATACTGTGGTGTTGTCCCACCTGCAGGCACCTCTCTAGGCTGATGGTGAAGGTTATTAGTCTCCTAGCTGAGTTGGCTAGGATTTAGGGAACCTCCTCCCCCACCCAGGGGTCACTAAGTCTGCCACTGATTTCCTCCAAGGTTGCCTAGTAGGGGGAACAGATGGACTATGGTGAGCTCAGCAAGGGTGAGGGCAGTGGGACAAAGGCACATCCTCCAGCTGGTGAAACTACAGAACTCCTATGCCATCCTGATGGAGCAGGAAGGTCACACAGTGCCACCCAAAGTAGCCACCATGAAGGATGAGTGGGTTCTCTATGATGTAGCCACAGGGAACCTCAGAGGAGGAGGAAGCAAATCCTATTTGAGAACTTCATTGTTAGGGGGATACAGTAGGGGACAAGTAGTGGGGGGGAGGGAGATTAAGTGCCTACCCGGAGGCACTGCTCGGAGGGATGGTGAATGGATTTCAAGGATCACAAGGGCAGTAGCAAGGAAGGTGTAGCTGGATGTCATTATCCACTTGGGGATGGATGACCTGCCAAGGGATGTGGCAGGGATTGGGACAGTGCAAAAGGAGTTTGGAGAGTTGTGGAGGGGCCTTAGACAGGTAGCACACTCCATGACCTTCTCAGAGGTTCTGCCTGTCTATAGACAGGGCAAGGCTAGGAAACTCTGGACCAGGGAATGCAATGCATGGCTAAAGGAATGATACAGACAGGAGGGTTTGGGCTTCACTGAGGACTAGGACCCCATCTGGAGGGATGAGTCCTGTACAAGCACAATGCTACATTCATCCAGAGGGGGAACCAAGGTCTTAAGTGAATGTTTAAATGCTTCATTGGCAAGCATTTAAACTACCCAAGGGGGAAGTTGGAAGGAGGCAAGGAAACAGAAACTGTCCTTCCCCACAGGCTAACAAGGCAAATAGTGGGAATAATGAGGGAGAGAGAACTGGAAAGAGAACAAATAAAGATAAATACCAGGGGTTAAAAAGCAGGACTAAAACTAGAAAAAATGGTAGACACATGGGGATGGGAGAGCAAATGGGCAAAAGGGTAGAGAAGTGCACCCTAACCTGAAGATCCATGTGAGTCAATGCCTGAAGTATGTGCAACAAGTTGACAGACCAGGAGGCTTAAATGGTGGAAGCAGACATGAACATAGTCACCATCACAGAGACTTGGTTGGTACGCCAGGACTGGGAAGCAGTGGGACCAGGTTATACTCTGTTCAGAAAGGACAGGATTGGGAAAAAAGGGGAAGAGTGACTCTTTTTGTAAGGGATGGTCATAAAAGCCACTGAAATACAGGGGGAGCAGGTGGATGGGAGATACTGTGAGTCACTGTGGAGAGAAGAAAAGGGACAGCTGTTCAGATGGGAGTGATTTACAGACCTACAACACAGGTGGAAGAGGTGGATAAGGAAATGACAGAAGCAATCCTAAGGATGGTTCTCAAGGAGGAAGTACTGCTGGAAGGTGACGTCAATCTACCAGATGTGGATTTGAGCCCCCCTGCTGTAACTACTGCCAAGAGTAGGAACGTCCTAGATACCATGTAGGGGTGTTCCTTGGCTAACTAGTAATGGAACCCAATCATGAAGGGGAATAACTGGACCTAGTACTGACTAATGGGGACAGTGTGACTGCCGTTGCAGAGGGTGATCACCTGGGGACCAGTGATCATTGTAAAGTGTGATTTGATAGAAGTTCTGGGCCAGAATTAAATCACACAAGGACAAGGGTGCTGGACTTCAGGAAGCCAATTTTAAGAAATTGAAAGAGTGCCTCAGAAATGCCCTAGTAGGGATAGGAAAACTGAATGGAGCTGAGGAACAGTGGGTAAAAATAAAACAAGTCTTTGAACTAGCGATGAACCTCTACATTAGGCAGGTTAGCAAGGGCAAGAGAAAAAGGAGACCACTATGGTTCTCTAAGGAGGTAAAAGAAAAAGTAAGAGCAAAAAGGATAGCATTTATAGGTACAAGACAAGGTAGGAGAGGGAAGACAAGGAGACTTATTGGGAGAAACAAAGGGAGGCAGGGAAGGCAGTTTGGAGCGCTAAAGGCAGAAACAGAGGTATTCCACTTTGACAGTTCTGTGTCAAAGGGAAATAAAAAATGTTTTAGATAAAAGAGAACGACAAAGGGAAGGATAGTAAGGCTGAAAGAGGAAGGAAGGGGTTACGTGGAAGAGGATCACCAAAAAGCAGATATTTTGCCAAATATTTATGCTCGGTATTCAAGGAGGAGAATGGAAGTGGGCCACAGATTGAGGACAAGGGTATGATGGGGCAGGAGGTGGATACAAGTCATTTTACAGAAAAATTAATGCTTAGGGAACTATCAATGTTAAAAGCAAACAAGGCAATGAGGCCGGATGGGATGTACCCAGGTATATTGAGGGAACCAAAAGAGGTGCTAGCTGCACCTCTGATGACCCCTTTTAACCTGTCATTTGAAACAGGGGAGGTGCCACAGGACTGGAGGAGGGCAAATGTAGTCCCACTACACAAAAGTGGGAATAGAGTGCAGGTAGGATACTACAGGCCTGTCAGCCTGATGTTGGTGGTGGGTAAGGTAATGGAATAGCTACTGAAGGAAAGGATTGAAGAATACTTTGTTGTCAATGGACTGCAGGGTGTGGAGCAGAATGGTTTCACAAGGGGGAGGTCTTGCCAGACAAACCAGATCAAGATCACTGGATAACAAGGGCTATTGACAGGGGTCATGGTTTCACAGGGGGGAGGTCTCGCCAGACAAACCAGATCAGATCACTGGGTAACAAGGACTATTGACAGGGGCTATGGGGTGGATGTCCTTACTTGGACTTCAGCCAGGCCTTTGATTCAGTGCCACATGGGAGGCTGGTAAGCAAATTGGGTTGTCTTGGGGTAGGGTAGAGAATGGTGGAGTGGGTCAAAACTGGCTGTGGGTTAGGCAGCAGAGGGTTGTTGTAAGGGGGCAACTCTGATCCCCAAAAGTTGTAAAAATGAGGTTCCACACAGGGATCAGTGCTGGGTCCAGTGTTGTTCAGCATCTTCATTACTGTCATTGCAAATGGAGCTAGTAACAAGATCAGCCTGTTTGTAGATGACACAAAGGTCAGAGTAACGATGGACAGCACAGAGGGGTTACTAGGACTGAAGGATGACTTGGATAAAGTACAACGCTGGTCAGACACATGGCAGCTGGGTTTGAATGAAAAAAAGTGGAAGATTTTGCATGAGAGCCAGAAACCACAAGTTCTGCTACAGACTGGGGGACAATTATCCAGTACAGAGGATGAGAAGGATCTCGGGGTAATAATCATAGGGCAAATGAACCACTCAGCACAGTGCAGGAAGGCAGAAGCTAAGGCCAACAGGATGCTGGGGTGTATTGCCAGGTGCATTACCTCATGGAGGAGGGAGATCATCCTGACACTGTACAGGTCACTGGTCAGACCAAACCTAGAGTACGGCATGCAGTTCCGGTGGCCCTACTTAAAGAAATATGTCAGGTTACTAGAAGGAGTCTAGCACAGAGCCACCAGGATAATCATGGGAATGGAGGACAAATCCTGTTAGAACAGATGGAGGGAGCTCAACATGTACTCCCTGGAGGAGAGGAAGGATAGAGGGGATATGATCAAAATCTTTAAATATATGAGGGGCACAAACAAGGTTAATACAGAGGGGATTTTTAGATTAAAGGGAGGGAGAAACACTAGGGGCACAGTCTGGAATTGGAGGGGGAACAGTTCAAGAGGGAAATGAGAAGATACTACTTCCCGGAAAGAGTTGTGGATGGGTGAAACACACTCCTGGAGGAGGTTTTAACGTTAAAGTCGGTGGACAGTTTTAAGAAGGGGTGGGACAAGGTCATGGGTAAGGTCAAGGGAAAGGTCACTACCGGACAGGGGTGGACAGCTGCTAAATAATACACTGCTAGCTGCATAATTGAGCAGACTCACGAGATCTTGAGGTCTATGTCTGCTGGCATTTTTCATGTTTGTATCAAATTCTTTGATTTGGAGACAAAGGAGGTGGATCAGGGAGGGACGGTGGACATGGCCTACCTGGATTTCAGCAAGGCCTTTGACACCATTCTGCATAATGTAGAAGACTGATAAGCAAGCTGAAGAGCCCAGGGTAGAGCCTTAAGTGGTAAAATGAGTGGAAAGTTGGCTGAGCAATGGGAGTCAAAAGGTGGTGGTAAATGGCACCTCCTCTGGAGTAGACAAAGAGACTAGTGAGATGCTGCAGGGGTCGGTGCTGCAGTCCTGTTCAATTAATTTATAAGTGACATTACAGAGGGACTGGAAGGAATGGTGTGCCTGTTCACATATGACTCGAAGTTCAGCAGTAGAGTCAGGGGGGTAGATAGAATGAGGGATTATTTAATGAAAAAATGGAAGAATGATCTTGGATTTGGCAGCTGGGTTTTAATGCAAATAAAGTGCAAAGTCATGCACATAGGGCACTGAAACCAGGGGGTAACAACAACTGGGAGGAGAGGCACTAACAGTCACAATGCAGGAAAGGGACCTGGGGGTGATAATTTCCAATGACCTAAAGGTAGCTAGACAGTCTGACATGGCAGTGGGAAAAGCTAGTGGAATGCTCGGATGCACAGGGAGAGATATCACCAGCAGAAGGAGGGAGGTAATATTGCCTCTGTATAGATCACTGGTGAGACCCCACCTTGAGTACTGCATTCAGTTCTGGAGGCCCCATCTCTGAAAGGACATAGATAGGGTGGAGGCGGTTCAAAAGAGGGCAACCAAAATGGTGCAGGGCCTACATAGGAAGTCCTACTAAGAGAGACTCAATGATTTAAATATGTACTCCCTGAAAGACAGGAGGGAACAGAGGGAATTGATGGGGCTAAAACAGTCAAAGGATTTAAGAATGCATGGGACAGACACAAGGGAATCTTAGCAGCAAGGATGGGGTGCAAGCTGGAGGCCAAGTAGGGTCTCTGGTGGCACTATAGGTAGGGAATTTTGGGCAGACTGTGTATACCAAGTGGTCTTGATCTGCCAACAACTTCTATGTTTCTATGTTTTTGTCTGTTAAACTAAATCTAAGAATATTAGCAAGGATCAGCCCTGGGCTTCAGTCTCAGTGCCAACAAATGATAGGCCTACTCTATCTCCAGTGAAGCATCCCAGCAATAGACTAGAATCTTAGTAATGCTATTTGCAGAAATCCACAGATACCTCCCTGTTAAACTAGTCTGAAGAATCCTACAAACCATAAGTTATATTTTCAGCTACAGTTTTCTAAATCACCTATTTTGGCCCACAGGTTGAGGCCTTGCAGGCGATCTGCCAGAAAGGAACTTGCACACTTGTTTACTGAACCATGCTCCATGGAAGTAGAAACATGACACAAAGATGCACTTTTAAGCATTCCAAGTTCTACAGAGTCTATTTTTCAGTCTGGTAATAATACAGCATAGAGAACAGAGAAATCCTCAGCCTGTAATCAATACGGAGTAGTCACTTGAGAAACAAGCAGCAGTAGGAGGTCTTCTGTCAGTAGATTCAGCTTTAGAAGGCACTACAGAAGAGAAGCTGCTCCTGGCAGGGCTTACAGAGCATTGACTGCTGCTTCTCTGACTTTTTGGTTGAAGAAGGTGCAGCACTTACAGCTGAAAGTGCAAATCTGAATGCAGCAGAGGAAGTGATAAGGGCTTCTGATGCCCCAGTAGGGCAATCTTCAAATCTACAGCCATTGTCAGACCTGGAATTGTTTTTCCCCATCTGCGTCAGCCAAACCAGGGGGCTGTGGTCAGACTGCACCACAAAATGCTGTCTATACAAGTATGGTTCCAATTTCTTAAGGGTCCATACTATGGCAAGACACTCCTTTTCCACCGTGGAGTATGACTGCTCCCTGGGAAGTAACTTTTTACTCAGGTAGGCTATTGGGTGATCCCTCCCCTGGCTGGATTTATGACTCAGTACTGCCCCAATACCCACATCTGAGGCGCCAGTCTGAACTATAAAAGGTTTGCTATAGTTAGGACTTGTCAAAACAGGAGCACTGCACAGTGCCTCCTTCAGTTTGTAGAAGGCTTCCTCACAGGCTGGGCCCCAGGTAATTTTCTTAGGCATCCTTCTCTTTGTCAGGTCAGATAGGGCAGCAGCCAGGGCACTGTAATTGGGTACAAATTTTCTGTAGTACTTTGCTGTCCCAAGAAAACTCCTGACCTGCTTCTGAGTTTCTGGTATGGGCCATGCCTGTATTACCTCTATTTTTATTTGGTTAGGACAGAGCTGTCCCTGGTCTACCACATCCCTGAGGTATGCCACCTCTCCCATGGCCACCTGGTACTTCTCGGCTTTGACAGTGAGCCCGGTCCTCTGTATCCTGCCCAGCACTTCCCTAAGGTGGGATAGGTGTTCCTCCCAGCTGGTGCTAAAGATGGCAATGTCATCCAGGTATGCCACGGCATATTCCTCAGCACCATTTAACACCTGGTTCACCAACCTTTGGAAAGTAGCCGGGGCGTTCTTCATTCGGAAAGGCATTATTTTAAACTCAAATAAGCCTACCAGAGTGAAGAAGGCTGACCTCTCCCTAGCTGTGTCCTTCAATTCTACCTCGCAATACCCCTTTGTCAGGTCAATGGTTGTAAGGTAGGTTGCACCTCCCAACTTGTCCAGGAGTTTGTCCGTCTGGGGCATTAGGTGGGCATCTGACTTCATGACTGCATTCAGTCCATGATAGTCTCCACAGAAACAAGTTGAGCCACGTGGCTTGGGTACAAGGACTACGGGTGAGGCACAGGGGCTGTGGGATCTCTGGATGACCCCTAAATCCAGCATCTCCTCCACTTCCCTCCTAATGTCCTTTTGGATAACCTCTGACACCTGATATGCTGTCCACTGTATGGATGTCTGTGTTCCTGTCTCCACATCGTGTGTCTCTAAGGGGGTTAGTCCAGGTTTGGCACTAAACAAGAGGGCAAAGTCTGCTAAAACCTCCCTTACTTCCTGGATCTGGCCCGGGGTTAGCTGGGGAGACAATTTTACTGCCTCCACAGAGGACTCCCTTTTATTCTCTTCCAGAAAGTCCAGAAGGGGGTCTCCTTCGTCCGTCCCCTCCTCATGACTACACACTGCAAACACCATGTCAGCCCTATTTGTATATGGCTTCATCATGTTGATATGGTACATCCTTTCTGTCTGTCTTCGGTCAGGTAACTCCACAATGTAGTTCATGTCATTTACCTTCCTAACTACCTTGTACGGTCCTGCCCACTCAGTCTGCAGCTTGTCTTTCCGGACCAGAAAAAGGACCATGACTTCCTGACCCACCATGTACGAGCGAGCTCTGGCTCTGCAGTCGTACCACACTTTTTGTTTCTGTTGGGCAGCTGCCAGGTTGCTCTGGGCTGTCCCCATAAGCTCCTTAAGCCTTTCCCTAAACCTAAGGAAGTAATCCACAATGGAGGTTCCCTGGGTGGCATGCTTGCCTTCCCAGTCCTCCCGGATCAAGTCTAGGGGCCCATGTACCTGGCGTCCATATAAGAGTTCGAAGTGGGAAAATCATGCTGACTCTTGGGGCACCTCTCTGTATGCAAACAACAGGTGGGGAAGGTATTTCTCCCAGTCCTTCCCATGCTGTTCAGCAAACACCCATAGCATTGACATTAGGGTACCATTGAATTGTTCCACAAGTCCATTGGCTTGTGGGTGATACGGTGCTGTGCATCTCTGCACCATCCCACACTTCTCCCATAAGCATTTCATCAGGTCTGACATGAAGGAACCCCCTCGATTGGTGATTACCTCCTGCAGAAACCCAAAACAGGAGAAAATCCAAGTAAGACATCTGCCACTTTGTCTGTCCTCAGTGAGGATAGGGTGACTGCCTCTGGGTAGTGGGTGGCATAGTCCACCACAGTCAGGATTAATCTCTTCCCTGAGGAGCTGGGGGTATTTAAAGGCCCCACAATATCCATTCCCACCCTCTGAAATGGCTCCTCCACTATGAGCAATGGAATCAGGGTGGCTTGGGTTTTCTTGCCCACCTTCCCTATTTCTTGGCACTGGTGACAAGCTCTGCAATACTCCTTCACCTGCTGGGTGAAGTTAGGCCAGTAGAAATTCTGGGCTAACCACTGCATAGTGAGCACAATTCCCAGATGACCAGACAAGGGAATATCATGTGCAATTTTGAGCAACTGCTCACGATACCCCTGGGGAACGACAAGCTGCCTGTCTAGCATCCTTCCCTCTGTCTGTACTGCCTGAGTATACATAAGTCCATTTTCCCAAGAAACCTTATGTCTGCCGTCACCCTGCGTTCCGTCAGAGTCTGCCCGAGCCCTCAGCTTCTCTAAACTAGGGTCACTTTTCTGAGCAGCTGCAAACCCCTAACACAGTCCCATGGCATGGGACAGATTCCCTTCAGTGGCTAAACTAGGGTCCCTAGCACTAGCATCAGGGACCTCCGGATCGCTGTCAATCCCAACCCTCTGACAAGGGGTCACCCCCCCCCCCTCTTTGGAGTAACCCTCTGTAGCTGTGTGGTTACTTGCTACTGGGGAAATTTCTACTCTCTTTTTATCAGTCACCCCATCTGGAGACACAGGATGGGGAACCAGCCTCTCAGTGGTTTCCACAATGGTTTCTGTAAGGTTCAGGGAACTACAATTTTCCCTTGCTGCTTGGCTACTGCATATACCATCCCCTGTTGGAGATTGTTACCCAGGATTACATCCACTGCTAATGCTTTGGCTACAGCCACCTGTTGCACAGTTCCCCCTGTTTCACACCAGTACAGGAGAACACAGGCCAATGGCAATGTTTTCTCTTCACCAGTGAACCCTTGGACAATGACGTATTTATTGGGTATAAGCTGACCGGGCTGTACCAGATCCCCTTTTACCAATGTCAGGGATGCCCCTGTGTCCCTTAACCCCTGCATCTGTACTCCATTCACCATGACTGGGTGCATGTGTTCCCTCATGTTCACTGGCATACTTCCAGGGACACACAAACAACCCACTTCTTTTCTAGCACCCGGTTGTGTATTATGGCTGGCCTTTTTGAGACACTGTCTGGCAATATGCCCAGTTTCCTTACACAACCAACATTCAGTTCTTCTCTCAGAGAAGTCTTTTCTCTAAAACCTGGGGCTAACTGGTTTCAGTGGAGGCAGTGAGGGTTTTAGCTGCCCTGAAGGCACGCTTTTCCCTTTCTGTGCTGCCACACCCATCCCATTCTCTCTCAGAGCAGGTTTTCACTTGACATAGCTGTCCGAGAGTTCAGTAGCCTCTTGCACTGTTTTTGGATCTCGGTCCTCTAGCCAGGTTTTTAGCTCTGCTGGGCATGCCCAATAAAACTGTTCTAACAAAGTCACATTTTCAATTTTATCAACAGAGTTTGCCTCACTTCCTTCCCACCAACATTTTAAAAACTGATGTTGTTTCATGGCTAGCTCCTCATACCTCATATCAGGGCTTCTCCTGAGCGTACAGAATTTAGCTTTGTATGATTCAGCAGTTAATTAAAACTTTTTTAACAGTACAGCTTTTAGTTTGCTGTAATCACTACTGTCCTCATTGTCCATTTGATCCAATGCATCCTGAGCTTTCCTGGTAAGTAGCGGGGATAACTGGAAACTCCAGGACTCTCTAGGAATTTTAGCCTGAATACAAATTTTTCAAAAGAATTTAAAAAGGCATCCATGTCCTCCCCCTCTTTAAATTCGGCTATTAATTTGGAATTCAATTTGCAACCTAGTCCTGCAGTCCCAGTTAAACCCAAGGCACTTAACTGCTCTGGTGCCTCTGGTTGGAGTCGTATCTTCTCCAGTTTGTGTTGCCTATTACGCTCCTCTCTCTTTTCCTCTGCCTCACTGTGTTCTCATTCTGCCTCATGGTCCACCTCTCACTTCTCTCGCTCTGCCTCACAGTCCGCCTCTCACTTCTCTCACTCTGTCTCATGGTCCACCTCTCGCTTCTCTCACTCCATCTTTTCCTGGAACTCCAGCTCCATCCTATGCAACCTTGTTTACAGCCTGAACACCTCTGGATTCAGGATACTGATGACCTTTCCATGCTGCTGTGGCCCTTCACTGACAGTGGCCCTGCTGTCCTCCTCACTGGACCTAGACACAGCACTGGCCGCTAGCCCTGCCCCACTCGAGGTTTGGTCATTTTCAGTCATGGTCAGTGACTCGCTGCTCTAGGTATCTGCTACCATCAGGGCATCTATGAGGTTCTGCTTTTTGGCTGTCACCTCGAATGGGACTCCTCTGTCCCCGCACAACTGCTTTAAGTATTCTACAGTGTGCTTGCTGTAGTTGGAAGCCATCTTTCCTGACTACTGCTATTCTGACTGGCACTTTCGGAAATAAAAAATGGGTAGGAACTTGACTGTAAGCCAAGTGATATAGTTCTGTTTTCTTTTGAAATAAAACACTGCCTTTCTTTTTTCAGAGTGAGCTTAACAGTCTCAAGCTGACACACTGAACAATAAAGCTTATACCACCAAACTTTACATTCCACCACAGCCAACCAATCTGTCACAAGCCCACTCAGAAGGTCAGCTCTCTACTCCCAAAGTGCCAACCTCTGAGCGTAGAATTGTGAACAGTTTAACAGAACAAGGTAACCCTCTTGTCTGTTTTGTGGGTTCGAGTCACCTTTTTCCCAAGTTCTGGAGGGATTCAAACTAATAACCTCTTGTTAGCATACCCAATTGTCAGGCTCAGATAATTCTGTCTTTGGGGGTCCAGAAATCTTTGCCTATGGGCACCTAACCAGGTATTACAGAATAAACCCTTAGAACTCTATGCAAGACCTAGAGAACTCTTATCCATTTCCCAGTTTGGTACCACAATAAGCTCATGCACAGTGCCAACTATAACCATCTAAGTTTCACTTATAAAAAAAGAAGAATCAAGGCACACCAGGCAGTTTCTGTTTTCAAAATATATATCTTTGCTTTAAAACAGGTAAAATAGGAAAACAGTAAATACAGAACAAAATATCCCCAACACATACAATCTTAAAAACAAAATAGGTATAAAAGTGCAATTTTCTACAATCCATACACTCAGACTGGTCTTATCTAATAACATCTTACTTTCTTAATCTTTCAGTGCTTCGATGTTCTTCTTTTCTCAGTCAGAAAATGAATGTGTCTCTGTAAGGTCTGCTCAGTATATTTAACAGCAGTCTTGAGCTGGCATTCTCTCTGAGGTCACCTAACTCCACCTTGGTGTATTCAAATTTATATTTTATAACACAGGATGTCCTAATAAGATATTTTAAAGAAAATAGGTGACATCAGTGATCACCTCTCTTCATGTAACTTCCTCAATACCAGTCTGTGATCTGCTTCACACAGACATCAAAAGTATATTTGATATAATTCATTGGATACCCCAAACACATGCATATTGGACTTCATGCTTTAGTCTGGGACCTGCTTCACACAGACATCAAAGTCTATTTGATGTATTTAGTTGGCATCCTTGGAAGACAGTCCAAACACAGGCATATGCCCCTTTTCCTCATGACACCTAGTGCAAATCAAAGGATTTCCTTGATGGCATTATAAAATGGATATCTTGGTTCCTGGCTTCAAATAAAACTTAAAGTAATTGCATTTCAGATTTCTGCAGTTTAAGCTAGGTCCTGTCCTTTGAACTTATCCCTGGGGGGTTTTAATGTGTCAGTTTCAGCAAGACTGTAGTGTCTCCTGGCAAACACTCCCTTACATATTTTATATTGCAGAAAAAATATATTGTAATCAGAACCAGCTGTTCATGTACCACAACCGCCACATCTTGCTCCCCCCCACCTGCAACCCCTTCCTCCCCTTGTGAACCAGCCCATTTTCCCCTCTCTTTTTGCATCTTTACTCCAATCCCCCTTATCAATTTCTTCACTGCTGTTCCCTTTATCCTGCTCCCTCTGGGATACTTCTCCCCTCAGGTTCTCCTTTTCTACTGCTGTTCTGCTTTTGTCTGTGTTTGTGGGTGGGGGGGGAAGGTTATATCTACTTTTTTTCTTCTGCCACTCCATTAGCTAATTTTAATTTCATCAGTAATATGGTTACCCTCTCAGAAAGATGCAGACCATCACCTCTCTATAGACCCATATCCCTCCAGTTTGTTCCGCAGCCTCCAGTGTACCAGAACCTCTCTTCTCTGCACCATTCCTTCAACCATGAGTTGAAGTCCCTTGTGCAGAGTACAGCCCCCCCAGTCGTAGATTGGCAGCACCACGGAAAAAGCCACAATGTATGCTACTTGCCTAAGACCCCATCACAGTTTTCTGATTCCCCCTGCACAATCCCAGCCCCATCTCTTGCTAGGTTAGTAGTCCCCAGGTGGCCAATGCCATACTGCTTCCACCTTCCCTGCTGCACTAACAATCCCTAGAATCCCTTTCCCATATCTCTGTGCCATTGCACCAGGTAGGCATCTTACCTGTCTCTTATCCCCCCTCCAGTTCCCACATCTACCCTCTTAACAATTGAGTCTCCCACCAGAAGCTGCTTCCTGCTTTACTGAGGTGCTCTGCTTCCCACCTTGGGGTCTCCCCTATGGATGACTCCCACATCCTCCTTTGCTACTACTATGAGGGCCTCCACTTGGCAGTCCAGTCCAACCAGAACAGTGAAGGAATTTAGTAGTGGTACAGGTTGTGGAATGTGTCCCTGACCTGCAACCTCCACCCTCTGGGAGCCCACACCATTCCAGCTAGTCCTCCTTCTCCTAGGCAACCTCTGGGGCAACAGTGGTAGACTTGGTGGCTCCTGGGTAGAGAAAGAGGTCCTCTGGACCCTAGCCAGCTCTGACCTGAGACCAGCAATCTCTTCTTTTAACCTAGAGAAGTACATGCAGATAGAGTAGCACCTCAGTCTCCAGAAAGTCTCCCAGAAAATTGCAGCTCCACAGCCTTTGCACTGCACCACTGTCATAATTGCTTATATGTTTCACTTTCTACTACTACCAACTAAGCCTTTCCTCTATTGCCTCCTTCCTGTTACTTTGCTCTCTTCTCCCTCCTACACTTGGTACTATTTACCTTGTCACCATACCCTAGATTCGGTGTTTCTTGTTTTCTCCTTTTCCCCTTGTTTTACCCTTATTTGCTTACCCCACTGCCTGAATACAATTCTACCTTCCCCTTTTTGCTCTTTGTTAACAGTTTCCATACTCTACCATAGACAGAGTGGTTCCCCAATTCCCAACTACTGGTACTAATTGCTGAGAAGGACAATTTCTTCCCTGCTAGTACCTCCTTATCCCCTCCATCTTTCAGTAACTTTCAGCACAGGCAACCACAACTTAACAGATACTGTATCATATCTTACTGGCAGAGCCCCTTGCATGCTCACAATTGTTAGTGGATGCCTGCTAATGCCTAAGATGCCAGTCACTTTATATGTTCCTCTCTTGCTTTGTGCCACTGATGCTCTGGGGCACACTGGAGTGGTTGCCTTTTATTCTTCTTGTGGAACCTCCTCTAGGAGGAATTCCTGCTGAGTAACAAGCCCCTGATTGGTCCTCTAGCTGTACATGACCTCCTGTACCTCTTCTCTGTATCATCTGACCTCCAACCTGAAGGAAGAGAGGGAGCTCCTGAGCTCCTGTCTTGAAACAGAAAACAATCTTAGAAACTGGTTAGTTTACTATTAAAAGAAGTTTAGTCTTTGTTTAGATTTAACTTGCCTTTGCTTGAAAACCTGCTTGCTTGTGTCCACCTGCAAAGAGTACCTGGGCACCCCCAAAGTTGATGGTGCCACTCCTCTGTCTTTAAGAGCATGTAAAAGGAGAAGAAAAGTCTAGCTTGTTTTTTTATAAACCTTGTTACTCTCATGTTATACTTGTATTCAGTTTAATTTGCTTTTTATTGTGTTTTAATTTTCAAATCCTCACCCAATGTTTAGTAAACTGGCACTTTTTAAAAAACGTGCATCAAGAACACCCTTACTGCAACTACTTGTCTGTTCTCAGCCCTCCAAACAGTTGATTCACCCTCAGCTGCTGTGGTGTTGGCTAGCTTGACCAAGAATGTGCCACTTTGGCATGAGTGCTATATAGAAGGTAATGGATTGGCAGCCATTAACAACAACACCACTGTGTTCTCTTTTAGAGGCTGTCATGACAACCTACAAAACCTTGAGTGCACAGCTTTAGAGGTTTACCATGGGCCTGACAAACTCAAGAAGGGAACTCCATGTTATTGTTAACTGGTGCCCAGCCATTGTTTTTTATAGTGTATAGGCACCAGTTAAACAAAATTTGTTCTTATTTTTCTGTTTTTATGTTTGCTTGTGTGCATGTGCAAGAAACATTATGCGACACCTTAGGAGAGAAGCAGGTTGTGGAGGCGTGGCACTATGGCAGCTGAGGGAGGCACTACATTTGGGGGCTTAGCACTGGTGGACCAATGGAGGCACAGTGTGCCAATGACACTGGTCTCCAAAAGTGCTACCAAGTACAAACATTTTTGCCGCAGCAATCAGGGTCCACCTTGTCATTGCAGTGTCAGTCATTCCACTGCAGTGTGGAACATTTCCTAGTGCAATTCTGTTTGTGAATATGGCTGGTGGCTTGCCACTGCATTCTCAAACAGTATTATTCAGTACCCACTGCCGAGGGGATGCCCAATCATCTCGGCAGCATGAGCCCCCCAAAACAGTCTTTGTTTGCTGATGGGGTACCCCAATCCCTGTCAGATTCAGTCCTCATCTTAGTTTGATTTTGCTGATGGGGGAGCGCACTCCCCGTTGGCATACTTTTGCCCATACACGTTTAATTTGCTGATGGGGGAGCCTACTCCCCATCAGCATAATGCTCACCCAGGTAGGTTTGTGCTGAAGGGGGTGCCCATTCCCCCTCAGCTATTGCACCCCCCAGTATATGCCGATGGGGGTGCCTCATCCCATCAGCTACAGTCGCCCCCCCAACAAAACACAAGGTTGTAGGCTGGGAGCCCACTCCAGCATGCCAAATGTCCCTGTTAAAAAAAAAGTCCCACAATGTTTTTTTTTCTCCTGTAAAGCAGAAAACGGTCCCTCGTCGAGTCCAGCGGCACCTCCCCAACCTGCGCCCACCCTCTTCACACCCTGCCTCCCTACACATCCTGCTCACCCCATACTTACCTCCGGAGCCCAGCATGATGATCTTCGGTGAACCGGGAACACGTCTGCACTCTTCAAAGCTGACCACGAACTGAGGAAATGCCAGTAAGCTGTATAATGGCATAAATAGGTATTTTTTTCAACTTTGGTGCATATCTTAGGGATTTTGGGGAATTTTGGTACCACATTTTCAACATGGGGTTATTGGGACCCCTCCTCATGAATTCAGCCACTGTCATAGAGTTATTCAGTCCAGAAAGGTGATTTTGTGGTCACTGTGCAGAATCATCTTTCTGGACCAATTAACAAAACGACAGTGCCAGTATTCATGAGGCGGGCTCTCAAAAAGTCTATGTTGCAAATTCAGTGGAAAAATTCCAAGAAATGACTGTTTTACGAGTGTGCGTTGCACAGTTGCTCGCACGCTCATAACTTCACGTATTTGCAATAGTTTCACTCCAGATTTTCAAGATTGCCATTTTTCCATCCCTCCTTATGAACAGTACAGCTATAATTTTTTACATCTTGGGCCAAAATGTGTTTCTGCACTTCCGGCGCAGAATAGTATGGTCGCTGTAGGAAATCAGTGCTTGGGACACATTACAAAAATCACAGTGACACTGTTCATTAGCAGAGGTCTTAAAATGCCTATGTTGAAAATTTGGTGATGAAAGTCCATAAAATGACTGTTACAAGTGTGGGTTGCACAGTTTCCATGCACGCTCATAACTTCGCACATTTGTAATATTTTCACTCCAGATTTTCAACATTGCAATTTTTCTGCACCTCTTTATGAACAGTGCAGCTGCCATTTTTCACATCCTGGCTGTAATGTGTTTTTGCACTTCTGACACAGAATAGCATGGTTGCTGTGGGAAATCAGTGTGCGGGACACATTATGAAAATCCTAGTGACACTGGTCATGAGCAGAGGTCCTAAAATGCCTATGTTGAAAATTTGGTGGTGAAAGTCCATAAAATGACTCTGTTATGCGCATTTGTTGCACAGTTTCCATGTATGCTCAGAAGTGCGAGCATTTTTAATATTCCCACTACAGATTTTTAACATTGCCATCTCTTCACACCTCCCTTTGGATCGTACAGCTGTCATTCTTCACATCCTGCCCAATCTGTGTTTTCGTACGTGTGGCACAGAATGGCACTCTCGCTGTTGGAACTCAATGTTCAGGACACATTGACAAAATCACACTGCCACTCTTCATGAGAAGAGGTCCCAAATGCTTTCATGAGGTGGGGTCACAAAAAGGCCATGTTGAAAATCTGTAGTGCAAATACCAACAAACGCCTGAGGCATTAGGGTTTCTAACCATAACGTCCTACCCTGTACAGAGTAGCAGGCATCGGGGTGTGCCTTTGGATTGCTGACTGTACTGCTCATGCCATCCCACACCCAACCCCCCAGCCACTGACAGGCATCATGTTGTACTTTGGACTCTTCGGCCCCAGACTTCACCCATTCTCCTATGCTGCACCCATTTCACCATATGTCCTTATGGAATGGGGTGACTGTAAAGCCAAACACCCTAAGGCACACCTCAACACGAGTCGGTATCTGCAGAATAGGGTGAGGTGATATGGCATGACTGTCATGGGTGACGACCCAAACACTTACCCCGTGCCTGTCTGTCTCTACAGGATGGAGGTGGGGTTGGCGTGAAGTTCAATACTTCACTGTCATTCCTATTCTGCATCTGTCTAACTCCTGCATTTCCAGTGCTAATACCAGCAAGCAAACATTTGGCATTGACAAATGCTTATTCCGTTTTGCCCCTGTCCTTCAGGGCTAGCTTACATGGCTGCAACCATGCATCCATCGGGAAGTTCGAGAGACGCGCATGCGCAATGACATTCATAATGTTATGCTATCATTGTTACATACTCAAGAGCGTATAACAACCTCTTGGTGCTACAATGGATAAGATGAAACATAGAAATTGTCAGCAGACAAGGACTGCTAGGCCCATCCAGTCTGCCCATAAGCCCATTACTTGATTATGGCTTCTGACCCTCCCTCTGCTTAACCTCTATGGTTCCCCTATGCCTGTCCCATGTATGTTTAAATCCAACCACAGTGCTGTTTCTCACTACCTCTTGTGGCAGACCATTCCATGTGTCCACCACCCTCTCTGTGAGGAAAAGCTTCCTCACATTCCCTTTTAGCCTGCCACCTTCCAATTTCATGTCATGACCCCTCGTTCTTGTACTTCTCCTGTATTGGAAGATGTCTCCCCCCTGCATCTTGTTTATGCCCTTGAGGTACTTGAATGTTTCTATCATGTCCCATCTCTACCTCCTCTCCTCCAATGAGTACACATTGAGGTCTCTTAATCGCTCCTCATAAGTTTTGTTGTTCAAGCCCCGTACCATTGTAGTCGCCCTTCTCTGGACTGTCTCCAGCCTATTAATGTCCTTTTGAAGGTGCAGTCTCCAGAACTACACACAGTACTCCATGTGAGGCCTGACTAAGGTTTCACATAACAGCATCACTACCTCCCATCTTCTGCTGGTGATACCCCTGCCTATGCACCCCAGCATGACATTGGCCTTCTCTGCTGCTCTTGTACTCTGCTTTGACATTTTCAGGTCATCTGAAATAATAACCCCCAGATCCCTTTCTTTCTTGGTGACTTTCAGCAACCCCTCCCCCAATACTGTAGCTCTCTCCAAGGTTTCTATGCCCCAGTGCATCATTTTGCACTCCTTTGAATTAAACCTCAGTTGCCACACCTCAGACTATTTCTCAAGCTTCCCGAGGTCCTTCCTCATTTTCTTCACCCCTTCTGGAGTATCCACCGTGTTACAGATCTTGGTGTCATCTGCAAACAGGCAGACCTTTCCTTCCAGCCCCTCTGCAATGTCACTGATGAAGGCATTGAACAGGACTGGCCAAAGGACTGAGCCCTGAGGTACCCCGCTGGTCACCTCCTCTCCCCAGATTGTCCCCCATTTACCACCACCCTCTGCCTCCTGTCCACTATCCAGTTCCTAACCCAGTTTACAACCTTGTGAACCATGCCCAGACTACCCATCTTGTTAACCAGCCTTTTATGTGGGATGGTGTCAAAGGCTTTGCTGAAATTTATGTAGGTGACATCCACCTCCCCCGATTTACTTCTTTCGTCACCCAGTCAAAGAAATCTATCAGATTCATCTGACATGACCTTCCCACTGTAAAACCATGCTGCCTAGGGTCCTGGGCACTGATGGCTTCTAGAAGTCCTACTATCCTTACAGTAATCAGTGCCTCCATGATCTTTCCCACTACTGAGGTGAGGCTGACCGGCCTATAGTTCCCCGCCTCCTCCCTACTGCCAGATTTGTATAGATGGACCACATTTGCCCTTCTCCAATCCTCTAATACCATTCCTGTGTTGTGTGACTCTGTGAACAAGGCTGCCAGAGGTTCTGCTACATCTCTTCACAGTTCCCTTAATATCACTGGGTGTATGCCGTCTGGCCCCATTGCTTTGTCCACCTTCAATTTAGTGTGCTCATGCAGGACTATCTCTCCTGTGAATGGACTGCTGTCCATCTGTCCCCCCCTTGGCATCTGTTGCTCAGCTGTGGTCCATGACCCTCACCCTTTTCTGTGAATACTGAACAGAAGTATTTATTCAGTATTTCTGCCTTATCCATGTCTCCCTTCTTACACTCCCCTTCCTCCCATTTGAGCCTAACAATCCCCTCCTGGTTTTCCTTCTCTTACTGATGTACCTGTAGAATGTCTTGACCCCATTCTTTACTGTCTAACCTAATTCTTCCTCAGTCTGGGCCTTTGCCCTCCTTACTGCCCTCCCACTTCCCTTAGACACTCTAGGTACACCTCCGTGTCCTCTTCTCTCTGGGTCTCCTATTATTTCCTGAACCATGCCTTTCTAGCCCATACTTTGTCTGCCATTTCTTTCGAGAAGCATAGTGGCTTTCTCCTTCTCTTGCCATTGGATATCAATCTGATGTATTGGTTTGTCACTTCCACAAGGACAGGAATTCATTGAATTTCATCATTAGTAAGCCTCTCCTATACATTATAAAGATATATTTTGTGTTAAACTGGAACAGAGTGATTGCATGTGGCAAACATGCAGGAAGCAAGTGGTCACTGTTCAGATAAATCCATTTAGCATACATATGGTACCTGTATGCATATGGCACACTTACTGCTCAATAAAATATTTGCACACATATGGTGCACTTATAGCTCACTAGAAATCTGTACAAATATGGTGGATTTATAGCTTACTACAAATCTGCACATAGATGGTACACTTATAGCTCATTACAAATCTGCATGCATCTGGTGCAATTATAGCTCACTATAAATCTGCACCCATATGGTGCACTTATAACGTTCTATAAATCTGCACACATTTCTTGCACTTATACTGTAGCTCACTACAGATCTGCACTCATACAGTATAGTATGCTTAGATCTCAAAGCAGCAATCTTGTTATGGCAGCCCTTCTCCATCCTGCCCCAGTCTAACTTTGTCCTGTTCCATACAGCCAGCCCCCCAGCTCTACCTCTGGATTAACCTGGCCCCCTGGTCCCCATGGTACTGCCATGGATCAACCCAGCTCTCCTGCCCTACTACCCTGCTATCCTGGGCAACACTAGTCCTCCAGGACATTCTGGCTCCCTTTGCTGCCTCTTGACCACCCAAGCTCCACCTGCCCTACCCCTAATGTTCACTGGTCCCCATTTCCCATGGATCTACCCCTGGACCACCCCATCTCCCACTGTCCTACTCCCAAGATGTCCTGGTCCACATCAGCACCACTGGATACCATGGCCCTGCCACTTGATCATCACAGACCCCCACCTCAGACACCCATGGCCCCTCCCTTGTTCTCTGGGCTCTGGCCTGGACTGCCCCACCTCCATCTGCACCAACTGCCTGCCATTCTCCCATCCCAATGGGGCTTCCTGGCCCACCCATGGCCCTACCCCAGACTGCTCCAGCACCCCACTGCTCCAGCCCTAGTCTGTCTTGGATTAAACTGGCCCTCTGGTTTCCTTAGCCTGTCACTAGAGCACTACAGTACTCTCTGTTCCAGACATGTCTGCCTTTGCTGTACCTCTTGCCCACTTTTGCTCCCCATGCCTTGGGTATCTGCAGCACAGCCTGTTCTGCCCTGCATATATACAGCTTGGCCCCAGAACCACCCCCAGTTCCCCTACCCTTGCACTGGGCTGCCCTAGCCCACTCTTGGTCTTTCAGTTTTTATTATTTATTTATTTTAGTTCCTGTAGCTCTTCTCTTGGACTATCCTGGTACTACCTATGTCAGCTTACCTGGCTACTCCAATTCCCATGGTCCTGCTCCTGTTCAACCACAGCCAATGTCTGTCTTGGTCTATGCTGTCCTACTGTGCTAGCCTGGTTCCTTTGGCATAGCATCTGGCCACCCAACCAACCTCAACATGCTTGAGGCACCCACAGTTGTCCTTGCTCTAGGCTGCCAAGGACTACCCATGTCCTGGCACCAACCCTATTGTTCCTAACTACATCAGTCCTAGGGTATCCTGGTCCCTGCTTACCCACCCAGTTGTCTTGGCTCTGCTCCTAGACCAACAGATTCTTCCCTGCCCCAGCCCCATCCCCATCTGCCCTTCCTCTATCCTTCATCCATCCCATCACCCCCTGCATGGGGCTTCCCTGGCCTATTGTGCCCCCATCTCTCATAGCACTGCCTGAGTATTGCCACTCCACCCCAGCCTCTAGCAAACTGGCCCACCCTGGTGCTCTAAGCTCTCATGGTCCTTCTCTTGGACAACCCCAGTTCTCTCTGCCGCTGCTTTCCTAGCCATCCCAGCTACCATAGCCCAGCTCCTGCTGTACCCCAGCTCTCCCCTGTCCCAGCCCCAAGATGTCTTGGTCCATGCTGTCCCCAGTGGGCAGTTTCTGTTCTCTTGGCCAACCCCGAGCCACTCCAACTACCCATGCTTGGGCCCTGGCTTCTCTGGTACCCACCTACCATGGCCCTATACCACATCTATCTCTGCCTCAACCCCACTCCAAGGCTGTTCCAGTCTACATTAGCCCCCCCAGCTTCCATGACCATGCCATTGAATCAACACTGGCCACCACCTGAGACATCCATGGTCCCTCCCCAGATCCCATGGCCCTGGTTGGACCACCTCATGTCCCCTGCCCCAACCTACCCACAACACTGCAGTCCCAGCCTGCTCTGGCTGTCCCATGGCCCTGCCCTAGACAACCCCAAATCCCTCCTTCCCCAGCCCCAGACTGCTTTGGATCAAATTATCTGCCCTGTTTCTCATGGCTCTGCCTCTGCATCACCATATTCCTCCCTGCCCCAGCCCTGCCTGATCTGGCTCAACTCCATGCCCATACCAGATCCTCATGCTTAGGGCTTTCCTGGTGTTCTCAGCCCTCAACTCCAATAGCCATGCCACAGGACCAGCCCAGCTTTCCCAGCTCTAGCCCTGAATGGCCCTACCCAACCCTTGGTCCCATGACTCTTCCCATGAGCCATCCTAACACTCCTTGTCCCAGGCTTACCTAGCTCCCCCCCAATTCCATATCCCTGCCACATTCCACCCTTGCCCAAGCTTGTCTTGGTACATGTTGTCACACTGGGCTAGCCGGGTTACCTTGGCCCTGTTTCTGACCCACCCCAACAACCTCAACATGCTTAAGGCACCCCCAGCTCACCCTGCTCTTGGCTGCTCAGGCATACCCATGACTCTGGCCTAGATTCCCTTGCTCCCACCTGCTCCATCCTAGGATGTCCTCATCCTTGTTTACTCACCCAGTTCTCTTGGCCTTCTCCTAGACCACCACATTCTCCCTCACCCAGCACCTATCTGTCCTGGTTCTACCCTTAGCTCATGCCAGCTCCCCTGTCTGGGTCTTCCATGGCTCACCCTGATCCCACTTCCAGTATCCCTGCCCTAGGACCACCCCAGTTCCCCCAACCGCAGACCTGGGCTGCCCCTTCCCACCCTGGATCTCTCAGCTCTCATGTCCATTCCCCAGACCACTCCAGCTCTCTTGCCTCTAGCCTTCCCAAACCACAAGTACCATAGCCCTGCCCTTGTTCTAGCATAGCTTTCCCATGTCCCAGCCCCACGCTGTCCTGGCCACACTGTCCCCATTGCAACTCTGGTTCACTTGGCCCAAATCCTTCACCACACCAGCTACCACTTGCCCCAGCTTTATGCTGTTCTGGTTAATGTTACCTCTTCCTGGGCCACACAAGTTTGCTTGGTCCTATCATTGGATGACCCTGTTCCCCCTGCCCCAATCCTGGCTGGATCCTTTTCTCTATCACCCTCAGGGCTATCCATCTTCCCCATGACATTTGCAACATGATAGAGACATACAAGTGCCTCTCAGGGTGAACAGGGACACCCCAGTTCTTCCAACCCCAGACCTGGGCTGCCCTTTCCCACCCTGGCTCTCTCAGCTCTCATGTCCATGCCCCAGACCACCCAGCTCTCCTGCCTTTAGCTTTCCCAGATCCCAAGTACCATAGCCCTGCCCTTGTTCTATCACAGCTTTCCCATGTCCTAACCCAGGTACAGGTACAGGATAGGAGTCTCTTTCAAATGCAAAACAGCACCAGGACCAGAGGGCATGTGATCAAGCTGAAGGAGGGTAGTTTAAGAGGGTTGTGAGGAAGTGGTACTTCACTGAGATTGTAGTAGATGCCTAGAACAAACTGACAGCTGGAGTGGTGTACAAAAAGAAGGGATGCCTTCAGGCATGTGTGGCATAACATTGGGAATATTAGTTAATAGGCAGGGAGGAGGGAAGGTTGTTCAAGAAAAGTTAGGGTCTTTGGAGTGAGATTTGGTGTGGATTTTCTGAGTAGAATGGGTGAGCCAAGCAGTCCTTTCCTGCTGAAACATTTTATGATTCTATATTTCATGTGGTGAGGGAGGAAGGTTGAATGGGTACTATGTGGACTGTGTTGAATGGTGGGGCATTTTCTCTATTGTGGCAGGTGTGGAGGGAGGAGGGAGGTGGGTAAGATTGGTGATGTGAAAGCGGGAGTGGCTTAGTGAAGTTTTTTAAAAATATTTATTGATTTTCAAATACACACATACACACAAAAAATGTGTACAGAAAGATCACAGGAAACAGTTACAAACGTGTTCAAATCACTTCAAATTCCTCAGTTAAAAACGCAATTCTTAGAACTGGTCACCAAATAGCTATAGTTGTAGAGTGGCGTCCCCCAGGATGAAATCCAATTATGCAGCATTTTACAGCACTCTGCAGAATGCTGCAGCAGACCTACTGGATAAAGCAATGTAATTTCAATGGCAATTAGTCCCTTTTGTTATTCAGGAAAATGTGACACTGCCAGGATGAAGTGAATCCCATAGTTTCTTGCATGACCAAAGGGACTAATTGCCATTGAAACTATATTGCTTTTTTCAGTAGGTCTGCTGCAGCATACTGCAGAGTGCTTTAAAAGTGTGTTTCATCCTGGGGACACCACTGTATATCTTACAGAACAAAAATTCCAGACCTATATTTCCAGTGTCCTTCAGCTGTCATATCTCAAATACTCCTCTGTCTTCCACTCCCGTTAAAAAAAAATCTGTAGAAATGGGATGTGGGGATAACTATACCTGTTCTTATAGTCAGTATATTTCCATAGTATTAGATGGGTACTAGGGCAAGACAGAGTAAGCAAAAATGCATCAAAAATAAGACTAGTACTGGTGAAATAGCTGTGCAAAGGGGCTGAGATTATTTCAAATATTTTCAGTTTTTCCACTTATCCATATGTAATCCTATGGGAGTTAATCAAATTGCTTATGTTCTGCTATGCATAATACCAATGTGGGAACTTGTGATTGTTCATTTTTGCTTCCATAGAAACAGTATAAATGACATTGACATGAAGCTTGTCCTTGGCTGCCCTGAACCATGGATACATCCCCCAAGATTTACAGGCCTGATTATAATGGTAGTCTAGACCTCAGGATGTTGTCAGAGAATCACCAAACCATTTTCCAGAAGGGCCTTATTACTGGGCAGTTCCAAAGAATATTTGCTAGAGTACTTGGGCTGTGAGCATTCCTCCAGCATCTATTTTATGACAACTCAATTCAAGTTTATTGTTCGACTTACAATTAGTCATTACAAACAGATAAACACATACATTAATACCTATAAAAAATCACATATTATTAAGGTGTATAGCCATATTTAAAAATGGGATTAATCTGATCATATATCACATTTTTTAACAAAGTGCATTTGTACTCTTAAAAGAAAATACTTTCTACTAGTATAATTGTCTGTGTATTTCTAACAAACAGAAAGCAAAGTGCATAAGATATGAAAACATCAGACCCAAACATCAAATGGGATCACATTAGTATCAGTATTTCTTATGTATATGCAGATTTTGGTTTTCTATTATTTTCAGTAGGAAGGCCACAGGGACCAATATGCTCTCTGTCCTGGCTTTTAAAAGATGTGTAACTAAATGTACTGGTTCATATTCTAGTGACCCCGGGAAATTCCCTAATAATTTCTCTCTATAATCACTATGTAGGGGCATAGTATGACTAAGTGTACTAAATAATCTTGTCCATATCCACATTTACATAGTGCATCTGTTCTTAAATTAGCCTTTTTATATTGATTCATTTTCCACTGGCTGGAGAAATTTTCAATTCTGAAACACGTATATAACTAAGACTGGGATTTGTTAGTAAATACAGATATTTCTCCATTCTATGATCTCTTTTGTTATTTTTTAACCAATTACATACTTTGTATTGTCTACATCTTTCTAAATCTTACTATACAAAAGCATCTCTTATTCTAGTTTTAATATGGAGGCAGTACAGCACAGTGGTTTAAGGCTCTGAGCTGCAAACCTGGAGACTTGGGTTTGAATCCCACTTACATACAGTGTGACCCTGAGCAAGTCACTTACCTTCCTTGTGTTCCCAGGTTGCACTTGTAAACACGCTTTCAGCTTAGTGTGTCTCTCCTGGTAAAAACAAAAGGTAACATTTCAATATGTAAATATTCTGGTGGTTATCTAGGACTACCTGCAATACAAGTCAACAAGCCATACGGCTTGATGTATGTCTCTGCAATCAATATACTAGGGAATATAATTTTTCTATTTATGTATAATATTGCTTCCTCCAAGCACAATCTCAGGAGTCTATTGATTTTCTATACCAAATACTTTAAGCCAATATAGTATTGATCTTTGTGTGATATGACATATGAGTACCTGTCCTAATTCTGCCCTCACCATAGCTGATGGAGCACTGCTTGGTAAACCCAGAATTTTCTTATAGAATATATTGAGGCATGGTTCAATATTCTTTTTATCCAGGCTATCTCATATCTCAGATCCATATACTGTAAGATTTGGCTTTTTATTTTGCCATTTATTACATTTATGCTGCCCTTTACAGATTGTCCTCCATATTTATATGAGAATGTGTTCATTATTGGGATAAATGTCCTAGTTTTATTCTCAACTTCTTTAATATGTTTTCTCCATGTACCCTCTTTCGTAAATATTATGCCCAGGTAGCAAAATTCCTTAACCACTTCAAGTCTGTTTTTATTTATTGCATATTTATAATTCTTATTGTTCCCTCCAAAAACCAAGACTTTAGTTTTATTGTAATTAATTTGTAATTCTGTACAGTCACAGTCATACTGAAATTTTTTTAACATTCTTTTCATTCCCCAAAAAACTGGTTGATAATAGGGCAACATCATCCGTGTATGCCAGGTATGGGCACGTATGTTTCCAAATCCTGTGCATATGGAATTCCAGTTCATATAATGTACTTAGCACAGTATCAAAAATATGTTAAACAAAATGGGGGATAATGTACACCCCTGCTTCACCCCAGTATTTGACTCAAACCAATTACTGGTTTCTCCATTGTTATTATATCTAACATTGGTGTGACTATTTTGTACAAAGCTTTGATTACTGTATGTTTAATAATGGAATTTCCATCTTTTTTTTCCAAACACTCCCATAATAGCCATCTATTAACTTGGACAAAAACAGATTTTAAATCAACAACAGTGCAGTATAATTTTTGTCTCTTAACTACCTTATATTTATATACTAAATGTGCCAATGTACAACACTGATTAGTTGTTCCACAGCCTATTTTGAACCCTGCTTGGGCCTCATTTAATATACCCTCCCCATTTACCCATTCTGTTATTCTGTTGCTAAGGAGTTTTGTAAATATTTTGGCTTTACTGGCCTGGCCTATAACAGTCAGGGTTGGGCCCGCCCAATGGCACTGATGGTTGAGGCACTGGATGCCACACCTCATGCTATACCAGTGACCCTGTGTTCAGGAGCTGGCATGGAACACCAGGGGTCAGCAAGGGAGGAGGAGGAGGAGGATCGAGCATCCCAGGCACAGCTCTCCTCCTCTGGGGAGGGTGGGTGTGCATGACCGCTGAGGTGCTGCCTCCTGGTGGTACCCGTGGGCTGTGCAGCTTTGGGGGCCAACAGAAAGGGACAGCATTGGTGTCATCTGATGTGCAATGTACAATTTGAATGAAGTTTTGGCCCTCAATTATTCCCCAACCTATGCAATATTTCTCCCTTAGAAAATGGTCTTTTTCCTTGCTGGACTCTGATTAGTCAGTACCCCTAAAAAAGGGGTACACTAACTTTCAATAGATGACCAGCAAGGAAAAACTCCCGGTGAGCCGACCAAAACACCACCTGCTATATCAAAGACCCAAACCGTAAAAAAATTCAAACCTGTTAACGCGACGAGAAATCAGCTGGCACTTAAAAAATGTCCGACAACTATCCTGTAAATTTCGATTTAGTAAACATCTTAAAACGAAACAGGGTACTCACCGATGATGAGGAATGTGAACCAGACCCAAAAAAAATGGCACCTGAGGAAAAAAAAGCAAAAGTAAGTGACCGTTTTGTAGCGCTAAGTGACACACAGCTGGACACCATAGAAAGTGAATGGCAAGAAGTTAATACTGTAAAAAATACTAAGTGGACAATTTCAGTTTTAGAGACAGTGGGCTACACACAACAACATTGATTCAGTGGCAAACAATAGATTTTAAAATCACTCAGCGAATACCTCAGGCGCTTCTCTGGCGAAGTCCCATACAACATGGTCTGAATACTCTGTGGTCACAACAGTTTCAGCAGGCATAAACTGACACTTAGACACCACTTGACATTAGAAGGTCCGTAAGCATAATCTCTGGACCCAGTCTTTAAATCGTCCAACAACGCCCTGCAAGCTGTGTTGAAACGGCTTAGAAAGCAGCACAAAGATAAGTCAAGCCACTACCCTGCAATTACAGAAGCCGACCTAAACAAGTTACGTACAGTCCATCCCTAGATCCTGAAACCGTGCCTGGGCTAATGAAAAGTGTGGTTTGATGTTCAATCACACATGGCCAGGCGCAGGGAAGGACTGAGAGACTTAACAAGAGAAAGTTTCCTTATTAAAGAAGACAAACCAGGCAACCGCTATATCACCCTAAGCCACAATCAGGAAACCAAAAACCACAAAAATCCTCACAAAATAAATAAAGAAAATACAAGAGGTTTCATCTCCGAGCAGAGAAACAGCCCACTCTGCCCTGTCATGTCCTTCATAAAATACCTTCAAAAGTGCCCACCTGATGCCACAAGTTTCTACCTCCACCCCAAATGCCTTCCACAAGAAAAGCTGAACCATCTAACCTACTGGTACAGCAAAGAAGCAATGGGAAAAAATTACCTAGGCTCCTTGATGCCCAAACTAAGTAAAGAAGCAAACCTTTCTTAGCGCTATACTAACCATAGTATAAGTGCCACAGCAGTACAGCTCCTCTCACAAGCAGGTCTAACAAGCAAAGAAATCGTCGCAGTTACCGGTCACCGATCAGAGCAAAGTCTTGCTACTTACTGGGCACCATCCACTTCAGATCGAAAATCGTGGAGCTCTATATTAGGTGCACCAAATGGAAATCACAGGCAAGGCTCCTCATCTGAATCAGCAGAACAGGACAAGGATCAGCAAGCAAACCAGACCACTTCCAGCAGGCTGCCACCTACAGACTGCTCAACAAACAACGTTTTCCAGCCTTCCAACTGTACATTTAACAGCCCAATCCAGTTCATTACCTACCAAAAATAAATGAAATGAAAAATGAAGTTTAAAAAAGTTTAAAAAAGCACATTTACCAGCATTTATGTTAATTATAAGTGTCTCAAAAGGGACTATTTTTTTTCTTACAGTTAACTCATTAATAAATAAAAAATAAAAACTATTTACTATTTACACTGAAAACCCTTGACTCTGTCTATTATTGTTGCAGATAAGACTATTTCAAGTGCAATAATGCCCTCCAGGATTGGGCGGTATGGGCAATACCGGACCGCCCGAGTTATAAGGGCCCGCCTGCGGCGTCAGGCCTCATTACACCCCTGGGCGGTCCTGTATTGCCCTATACCGCCCACCCTGTTGGGCATTATTGCTTGCTTATCTCCAGTGGGGCCATACACATAGCTGTAATATGTTTCTCTAGGAAATTTGTTCTAAGTTCTAATGCTAAATGTTGGTTTTCTGATCTGAGCTGTACTTCCATCCTTAGACAAGATTGTGCCATTTGAATATTTTCCCATATATAGTCAACTACTGAGGACCCATTTCCCCCATATAAGTACATTTATCTTCTGTGTCTCCTGTTACCATACAATTTAACAAAATTAAATTATTATTTATAAGTGTACTATGTACCTCTAATCCTTTATTGCTCACTTTATGATCTTTTGATCATCTCTCACATACAAGGGAAATCATATCCCCCCGATGATAGACGGGATAATATCTTCTGCAATTCCTGACACTTTGCCAACCCTAATATTCATGTCACCAACAATGAGTATTTTACCTGTTGGGTAATCCCCTTGCATACTTTCTATTATTGATTCTGTGTATTTAACCAGTCTTTGTCACCACAATGGCTTGTTTCCAGTTGTGCATAGATATTACTTACAAATAAGTTATTATTGATGCCACTGGTGATTTTAATTACCAGGATACTTTCACTATTGGTCAACATTTCTTCTGTTTTCAGGTTATTGTTCAGTTTATATAATGTAGCCAATCCCCCTATATTTCCTACCATAATCTTTCCTTTTTTTTTGCACTTTTCCAATATGTTTTGAAACCATTTAAGTAAATAGCTCCTAGCATTCAAGTTTCTTGAATACAAATAAAATCAAACTTTTTTAAATATTGGTCTATTTCTGGATCTCCCAATTTATCTCCAAGACCAGATATATTCTAAGCCAGAAACATAACTGAATTATCAGGGGGATTAGATATTTTTTGTTTTGGTTCTGAGTTAGTAACTTACCCTGTTGGGTATTTGGTCCCTGTGGCCTCCCCAGTGTTAAACCATACTTAGGTAGTTTGTGACAGCTCCATTTTCTCAAGCCTATGCAGTGTGCCATGCCAACTAGAAATAATTTGTTTCTGCATGTATTGAAATTGCAAATCTTTGTTTAACCTGTGGTAATTTTTGCAATGCTTCTCCTAAATATCTTGACTAATGGTAGCTCTAATGTCTCTTCCCAAGCTGGTCTTCTGCTTTTCTTGGAAGATGGTTCTCTCTTCTTTTGTTGTGCATATAGTGTTCCACCTAGTTCTTTTTTCAAGTTTAACCATTGTTCTATTTAACTTCCATGTCTGTTTCTGGTAGTTTAAAATGTGTCCCCAAGCTAGATTCCTAGGTATTCCTTATCTGCACATACCACCAGAAATACTCTTGAAGTAACCTTAACTCAGCCATGATTTGTTGAAATGATTTAAGATCTGGGTCTGTGAACATATCATATTAGTTACCTGGGGAATACCTGCAGCCTACCATGAGGACTTTACTAATGAGTTACTATCTATCCACAGTGTAGGAAATGGCCACAATGGCACACATTCTAAAGCATGTAGGTGTCAGTTATAACTCTTAAACATGTTGTGCCAGGTGGACATGGTGAATACCATTGTAAGAGTGAGATACAACCCTGTATTGCCCAGACTGTGCATTAAGAAGCTATGAGATGGGTTCCTACAATTGGCTTCTCTATCTCCAACCTCCTGTGAATGTTCCCTTCTCCTTCTCTCAGCCACCACAGTATTTTATGTAAAACCATGGCTGTATGATAAGAGTTCTTCTTGAGGAAGGTTCCATTCCTCTTTGTAACAATTGTCCCAAAAGTTATATTTACTTTTTCTTAACTGTTTTCCATTCCATAAAAACCTGGATATGATCTGTTTTATTTTATGCAAACACTGAGAGTGACTATGGTAGACAAGTTGCTTAAATAGTACAAAAGCCCAGGGAGCGACATCATTTTGAAAGCTGCTATCCTCCCTGGCTGTGACAGCATCATTTTCTGCCATTGTTTCCAATTCACAGTTGTGTCTTTGTGGTGGAGGTCGGGGTTGGGGGGCACAGATACACTTACAATGGTCTTAAGACAGGAGGTCAATGCAATCCCTATATACTTAATCTTATAAGGATGCAAACTCATACTGTCATAGGATAGTGGTGACATATACATTTATGGAGATTGAAAGTACCTCTGTCTTGTATTAGATGATCTGGAGTCCTGAAACAATGCCAAATTATTCCAGTGCTCTGAAGTCCATAGGTAATGGCTCTTCCACACTAGATAGTGTCAGCAGGAGATTGTCCACATATAGGAAGGTTTTGTATAAGATCTGTTCCACCTTTATATCCTGTATCTCTACAGACTGCCTATGTTTAACCACCCATGGTTCCATTGCCAGTAGGAATAGCAGGGGGATAAAAGACACCCCTTGCATATCCCTCTTTAAATATCACAGGGGCCTAATAAAAACCTGGATATGCGCTGTTCTATGTTATGCCATACATTGAGAGGAACTGTGATGGGCAAGTTACTCAAACAATACAGAAGCATGGGGAGAACAATCACTTTGAAAGCTGCTATCTTACCTGGGAGTGAAAGCACCAATATCTGCCAATGGTTGCAGTCCACAGCTATATCTTTTTTGGGGGGAAGGGGGTGTTTGCAGGTACAATGTTCTTTTTTTGTTTATTTTTTTTATCTGCCTGTCCTCCTGGGGTGGTTCTATGGTTCCCCTTATTCCAGCCCAGTCCTGGTGGCTCCTGTATCAGGCACCGTGCCCGAGCTTCAACCTCCTCACCCTCACCCTCTCTATGGTGGCATTGCAGTCCCCCTCACAGAAGACCAAGGGATCGGGACCAGATAGAGCTCCTGGGAGCATCGGATGCACTGGGGCAGACCATGATGAGCTGAAGGCTCAGTATTTGTCCCTGTATTCCCACCCACAGCCAGAGCATGCAATGGCACCAGTGATGCTATGGTGAGCACGTCCACTCAAGGCACATCAGATTTCTGCCTATGCTGTCCCCTTCTTTAGTGCCATGACTCGCAATCTCCCACAGCCATTGCTAGGAACCAGCACATGTGCAGGTACCCTGTCTCACTCACCCAGAGGAGGAGAGCAGTCCCACAGATGCTCAATCCTCCTCCCCCTGGCTGATCCCTGATGATCAGAGCCTGCTCCCGAACCTGGGTCATCGGCAGCGTCCAGTACCTCATCTCTCAGTGCCACCGGGCTGGCACAATCTTCTTAATATAGGAGAGCAACATAATCCCCAGGTACCTAATCTTCCAGTGACACCCATGAAGACATGCACTGGAATGGGATAATGATAAGAGATTTTTGGAGATCCTCAGTAACTCTGTCTTGCTCTAGATGACTCTGAGTCCTCCTGAAACTGTGACAAACTATTCCAGTACCCTGAAGTCCTTAGATTATGACCGTTGCATAGGTACAATGTCATCAGAAAATCATCCATGTATAAAAAAAGATATTGCATGATTGTTGTCACATTTCTATACCCAGTATCTCTATAGATTGCTTGTGTTTAGCCACCAGTGGTTTCATTCCCAGTGGCAATAAAAGGAGGGATAAAGGACACCCCTGGCTTCTCCCTCTACAAAGGTCAAAATGGAATGATAAAATCTTATTCATCAAAGCCTAAGCTTTGGAGGTATTATACACTTTAACTAGTAGATAAATGCTGTACTTATTCCCATGTACTGTAGTACCTGATATGAGTATTTATTTATTTATTAGAAAAGTCAGATTTACAACCTTTGAGTCATGGACTAATTTACAAAGGCACCTCATCACAGGGGGGGTAGACAGTTACATAGTGTGGTTACAACAGTGAGAACAATACAGGTGCAGAACATTAAACATAGAGTACACATAGGTTACATAATAATGTTACTTATAATAGGTTACAGTCATATACAAGGTACCCAAGGGTTACATTGGGGGTACAGCCCTGGACATACCTAGCTAATACCTGGAGAGGGTGGAGGTAGGGATGGGGAGTGTGGTGGGAGGGAGGGGGAGAGGATAGACTGTCCAGACGACGTTGTCAAGTCAGGGAGGCCTGACAGGAGAATCCTACAGTGGGATTAATTAGGTGCATCTACAGCATCTACAACATTCCCATTCCACTGAGCTGAAGGCCTTCTTGGCATCACTCATTATCAATGCTGAGGAGGTACTTGAACTTCGTGATACTTCTATTTATGTAACCACTGTCCTAATATTGTTCACATCTAGTCTATGAAGGACTGAGTGACTAACTAAGAAACGTACAATCCTACTTAGCTTGCCATGCTTTGATGATCTAATCACAAAATCTATATCATGAGAATACATTACTCCCATGGGTCCAGATGACTCAGCTCCTGACACAGAATTTGTAGCACCTGATTTGATGTTTTTGGTGCTGACGCTCCATTTTTTTATATATATTTTTTTTATTAGATCATCGATTTACAGACCTTTGAGTCATAGACTCATTTACAAAAGCACCTCGTCAACAGAACAATACATCACAGCAAACAAACAGTACAGTACATAATGCTTAGATTAAAAAAGCAACCAGTGTTACAGGCATTCACTGGTGGTACACACTTGGTAATAGGTAGAGCACAGTAGTCATAATATAGGTACACGAGCACCACGTCAGGTAGTAAACAGAGATATTTTATTACATTAGTCAGCAGATGTTGTATGAGACCCCAGGTATATACAGCAAAAGTAGACAGGGCAGACCCAGCTTAGGGGTGAAGGTAAGGAGCAGCTGGGGTATTATGTGCAGTTGCAGCAGTGAGTGCTTGTCAGATGGCTTCTGAAGGAGACCTTGAAAGGACCAAGCTTAGTGGAGTCAGCTATATTGGCTGGGAGGGAATTGAACCAGGAGGGAACCCGATAGCAAAAGTATCTCTGGGCTATAGAGGTCCTTACCCTGGGGACAAAAAGGGAGGTTTTGACAATGCTGCTGGTGGAGACTGAGGGGGAGGCATGCTGCAGGGAGATGGTGACCCTGGGGGGAAGAGCCCTAGCAGGGACTTTTTTACAAGAAGGCAGGTTTGGAAGCGGAGTATTTCTTCAAGGTTGAGCAAGTTGGTGATGGAGTACAGCAGGCACGTATGGGTGCGCCTATGGACTCCTAGCATTAGCCTGCAGGCCTTATTTATAGAGAGTTGGATTCTTACAGGTGCAGTGTTGTCAGCTGCAGCATAGATGGGCAGCCCACAGTCGTTTAGCAACTGGACAGATGAGATGATTGCCAATCTAAGGTCCTCTTGTGGTAGGCAGTCCCTACGGCAATATAACAGTCCAATCCTGACATTGGTGGCAGCAGAAAGTGCATTGATATGGGAATGGAAGGAGAGTGCTGAATCAAAGGTAATGCCCAGATACTTGTAGGAGGAAACCTGCTCAATGGGGTTTAGTGTGCTAGGCAGTATCACGAGAGGGACACCACTGGCTTTGCTTTGGCAATGCGAGAAGAGCATAGCTTTGGTCTTTTTAGGTTCAGGACTAGCCTTCGTGATGTGATCCAATGCTCAGCTCTATCAAAAGCTTGTTGGAGGGTGGCCTGGAGTGTGTTGAGGTTGGGGTCAGTGGCAAAGAGCACAGCGTCATCCGTGTAGAGGAGGATCTTACTTGGGGAGGCCAAGGGAAGGGAGTCGAGGTAGAGACTGAAGAGGAGAAGGCCTAAAATGGAGCCCTGGGGAACCCCAGAGTGGACAGCTCATGTGTCAGATAGGTGCTATTGATGTTTACACACTGAGTTCTGGCAGAGAGGTAGCTGGTGAACCATGCAAGGTGGCCAGGGGAGAAACCAAGACATTGGAGGGAGTCAAGCAGGAGAGGATGGCAAACCATGTCAAAGGCCTTGGAGAGGTCAATGAACACAGCACCGGCAGGACTTCCAGCATCAAAAGCAGAGTGCAGGAAGTTGGAGAATTCAAGTAGCGTGGTTGTGGTGCTATGACCTGCAAGAAAGCCATGCTGTTCAGGGCACAGGATATTGTGCATGGCCAGGTATTCAGCAAGCTTGTTGTCAACTACTTCTTCAAGGGCCTTAGAGAGTGGGGGGGAGGATGGAGATAGGGTGATAGTTTTCTGGGGTCATTTGATTGCTGCTTTTTAGAATGGGAGTGATGATGGCAGTTTTCCATGTGCTGGGGAACTGCCCGAGGCACAGAGAGTGGTTGAGCAGCTCGGTAAGTGGGACCAGAATAGCATCCAACATCAGACGAAGTAGCCTAGTGTCCAGTAGGTTGGTGCTGGGGTTGTTACTACTAACAGCTTTTTGTAGAAGAGGTCTAGCCTCCAACAGGGAGATGGTACGTAGGTAGAAAGAAGGTCTCTGGAGAGTAGGCAGGGGTGCTACTCGGATGAAGTCAAAGAAGTTACTGAGTAGGACTGAACTCAGGTCTGAGAAAGTGTAGTTTAGGCAGTCTGCAATGCCAAGGGTGTCAGAGCAGACAGTTCCATTAAAGGAGAGTTGGGGGGTGGGGAGCGGGATTTCCCATTCAGCTCCTTTACATTATCCCAAAAGTTTCTAGCCGACCCCCAGGAGGAGACAAGAGCGGATTAGTAGCACTGGGCTTTGGCCTGTCGAATGACCCAAGTACACTTATTACAGTGTTGTACGCTTGTCTATCAGCTGGCTTGCCAGATTCCATGGTAATGTGCTATAGATTGTCTCTCATTTTAAGTTTGTGAAGGAGGGAGGTGGTGACCCAGGACATGTTTTGCTTTTTGGTGCGATTTCTAATGAACAGGGCATAGAGGTCACAGGCAGTGTTAAAAAATCCAATGCCTTGTCTATGGACAGTGCAAGTCTGATTGGGGACCATTCCAGTTGTGAGAGGTAAAGTTTAAGGTGACGTAGGCCACCCGGAAGTAGGTGACGTCACTGGGTGATTTGTGGTGCAGGTTTGCTGTTGGCAGTGGACCAAAAGAAAACGGCTGGGGAGTGGTCACTAAGTGAGTTGGGAAGTACACTGATATCGAGCACCCTCTGGGGGTGGTTGGTAATGGTGATATCCAGGAGGGTGCTGGAGCCAGTAGAGGGGTTGAATCTAGTTGGGGTGATGACAAGCTGGGGCATGTCAAAGGCGGCAAAGATAACTGGTTTGGGAGGCTGTGGCAGAGAGCCAGTTGATATTCAGGTCACCAACAATTATCTGGGCCATTTTGGGTGGTAGGCCAGAGACATAGCCAGCAAGTGCCTGAATGATGAGGTCTTGCTTTCTGGAGGGAATATAGGCAACAGTGAGAAAGAATGAGCCCTTACCAGGGTTGGGGGAGATTTTTAGTGTGACAGCTTGTGCCCCGTTATCAAGCTTGGGTGATGGAAGTGCATGTTCAAGGAGAGAGTCACACATATAGACAGCACAATCACCTCCACGTTTACCCACCCGATCTTCCCTGAAAACCTGGAGGGAGACAAAGGAGTCGGGTGGATTTGGATAACCAGGTTTCGACGAGTGCAACAATGTCCGGTTGGTGCTGAGTAACCCAGCATTGGAATGCAGCAGCCTTCTTAAGGAGGCTGCAAATATTCATAGAAGCTATGCAGAGTCCTTGAGCCTGGGCAGGCTTGTTCATAAGGTTGGGGACAGGGCCAGGGTTTGGATGAATGCTACCTGATAGGAGCAACAGGAGGGTGATTAGGTGCACCAAAGCGTGGTAGTGATTGTAGCATCTCCCCTTGTGATTGGACACTAGGCCGGGTGCTGGAGTGCAAGGGGTGGGCAGAGTACGAAAAGTGGGAAAGGCATTGAGGAGAAGAGACCAAGGTATGAGTGGGAAGTAAGAGGTAGCAGGGGTGAAAGTGTTGGGGGTACCGAGGGGGGAGGTGATCAAGAGTCAGGGGGGGTCTGGTAGAGGTGTTGCAGATAAGAGAGGGGGTGCTATGCATAAAGGGTGATGGTCCTAAATAAGGTGGGGCTGGTGTAGGAAGTAGGAGGGGGACCATAGACAGTGTCAAAGCACTTTATCCCAGATGTATTGAGGATGATAAGTTATTTGAGCACAAGAGACGATCACCCCTTTAAGAAGTTACAGAAAGGAGAGCCTCTTTAAGGAGTTGCTGTAATTGACTAGTGTGAGGCCTCAGTGGGTGGGGATCACTTGGGAAGTGTACTTAATAAAGCAGGGAGGAAGGGAAGGGGGTGGGAGAAAAAAATTGTCCAGAGAGCAGTACAGCAAGGCAGTGGATGTGCTGTGTTTTGAAAAAAGTGCCTTGTATGCTTTCTTTCTCAGTGGGGATCTTCAGCATCCAATCAGGAAGCAGCCACAGACCCCAGGAGCCAGTCCAATTACGAGGATTGAAGCCTCACAGCTCTGAACTAGGAGCTGACCAAATGTACCTGTTTTCCTTGTTCAGGGGGTAGCGGGCTGGATGCAGCGGTCTGGCCGCCAGCAGGTACGGCTGAAGTGGAAGCCTGGTTTGGGCTTGTGGCTAAAATAGATCAGAAAAAAAGGTGTGCCATTAGTTAAAAAGTCAAAGACAAAGTTCAAGTAAATTGATGGGAGGGCCCTGGGCAATTTAGTGCTCAGGGCAGAAGTAGGTGCAAATAGTAAGAGAGAAAAGGTACCTGTAGAGAGGTGTAGCCAAAGGTGCCAGGTGGGAATTTAGCAAAACAAAAGGCTGATTCAGGAGGTTGGGGGGGTAGGCCGCTTGAATGAGACCAGAGAGAGCTGGAAAGGAGGCGTGTGGTGGAGAGGACTCAGGGTAGTCTGGAATGGGTAGAGAAGATGGCCCAAAATGCCAGGCAATACTTACAGAATGTGCTGGTTTAGGAGGGTGTCAGGAGAGGGAATCAGGGGTCCAGTAGATGATAGAGAAACATTGTGGGGAATAGAGAGAAAGAAATACAAAAGGGAAAAAAAGCAAGAGAAAGAGGGAAGCAAAGAAGGCAGTCTGAGGATGAATGAGAGGAACTGTGATGGGAAAGCAGTGTGGCAGAACAAACAGCAGGCAGTAGTCAGTTCTAGCTATTCCACAATATTGGACAATTAACAGAAAAAATTCAGTAGTGCAAGCAGTAAGCTATATAAACGTCAAGCAGTCAAAGTTTGCTACAACTCTGCTATGCTCTGCTAGGCAATTCCTACATATACAGTGCAATAGTTTAAAGATAAAATGTTTAAGCAGTAGAAATATTCAGTAGTGCAAGACATAAGCTAATGTATATAGAAGTCAGGCCTAGCTAATACAGCAGGCTAAACAGCAGAAAATTCCAAGAGGAGAGAAAAAAATAATTATATATATAAATATATATATTTCCACATGAGCAGTAAATTCAGCAGAAAAAATTGTCCCGCGAGCAGTACAGCAAGGCAGTGGCCGAGCTGTGTTTTGAAAAAGGTGCCTTGTATGCTTTCTTTCTCAATGGAGATCTGCAGCATCCAATCGGGAAGAAGCCACAGTCCCCAGAAGCCAGTCCAATTACAGGGATCGAAGCATCACAGCTCCGAGCTAGGAACTGACCAAATGTACCTGCTTTCCTTGGTTGGGGGTGGCGAGCTGGATGCAGAGGTCTGGCCGCCAACAGGTAGCAGCGCCAGGGCCACTCGTTTGAAGTGGAGAGCCTGGTTTGGGCTTGTGGCTGCTTTCCTTGGTCAGAGGTGGCGGGCTGGATGCAGAGGTCTGGCTGCCAGCAGGTAGCAGTGCCAGGGCCACTTGGCTGAAGTGGAGTGTCTGGTTTGGGCTTATGGCTGCTTTCCTTGGTAGGGGGTGGTGGGCTGGATGCAGAGGTCTGGCCGCCAGCAGGTCGCAGTGCCTGGGCCACTGGGTTGAGATACTATTGGTAGCAAATTCAGTTGAAGTCATCCCCAATAATTATTTAATGAACCCTTCAGACAAAAATCACCAACTCTTCATGTGTTAATAACATGAAAAACTCTGGGTTATCCCCAATTGGGGCATAAACATTTAGAGCAGTTACTTTTATGGCAACAATTGTGCCTGTCACCAGAACCCATCTTTCCAACTTTTTCACCACATGATTCTTCACCTACAGAGTGCAATACCTCCATATAAATGATAACTTTAGCAGTGTCAGTGGCTCAGTAGGTAGCACACTCGCCTCTGAGGCCGGGAGATCAGAGGGCTGTGGGTTCGGTTCCCACATCTGGCACTTGGGTTAATATCCCAGTACTGATACTGTAGAGCAGCATGAGAGGGGTGCTGCACTTCTGAGGTGCCGTCTTTCGGATGAGACATTAAACCGAGGTCTCATCTGCCTGGATTGGTGGTAGTTCAGGTGGATGTTAAAGATCCCATGGCACTTATCGAAAAGAGTAGGGGAATTTCCCCGGTGTCCTGGCCAAATTTCCCTCATTCACTAAAAATACCACCAACAGCTTAATCTGGTTCAAGGTCAGTTGGCATTCATCTGTATCACCCTCCCCCGGGTCGTGCCTGAAAATAGGCAGGATTTGTCTAGTGCACTTACCCGGTCAACAAAAAAGCTAAAAACTTCCCCTTTTTGTCACTGCATAGTGGAGCTATGCTGATATCTAGCTATTACAGACAGGGAGAAGGGGCTCTGGAAGCACATGACCAGATATCTAGACTGTGTCCTTCCACAGTGGAGTTGAAGCACATGTGGTCCTCTCCCTTGACCACACTGCTGTTCCTTTCCCCTTGCCAGGCACACTATTTTCCTACTCTGCGCTCACTTCTAGTTTACTTTTGGGTTCGGAGCTAGTATTTGTTTTCCAAGCAGGTTGAAGCCTCCCTGATGTCCCTGTATTTGAATGTCTCCCTGTTGTCTAGTGGCACCTCCACCCTCAGAACACCATTCTCATAATAACTTTCTAAAAGTAAACTATTAATAAAGAAAACTGTTCTTCAATGCTTTTCTTTCTCTTTAAATCCATAGAAAAGAAAATGGTCCCATGCTGATCTGATCACTGCCACCCCAACCTCCCACTCAGCAGTTACCTCCCCACACCCCCACTACATTCCCCACACCCCCACACTCACCTGAACATGTCCTGTTGCATAGATCCACTCTCTGATTGAAGACACATCTTGCTGCTGGAACCACTGACTGAAATTTGAGGCATAAGATTGCCATTTTGCATATTTTCAACCCAAATTTTCAACATGGATTATTTGGGACACCATCTCATGACCAATGCTGGTAGAACTATACAAATCAGGCCTGAAAGGTGATTTCATGGTCACTTGATGAAATTACCTTTCCAGTGGAATTTAAAAATGTGCACCATGATTGTTCATGAGGTGGGGTCACAAGAAATCTATGTTGAAAATTTGGGGTCAAAATGTATAAAAATGACAAAGTTACAAGCATACATCGAAATGTTTCTATGCTCATTACTTCAGTAATTTTAAATATTGTGAACCCAAATTTTCAATATAGCCATTTTTCACGCCACCTCATGAACATGACAGCTGACAATGTTCAAATCCTGGCCAAAATGGGTTTTCACACCTATGGCGTGGAATGACATTTCGGTGGTGCGGAATCACATTTCAGCAAGGATTTGTAAACTTTCACCTCTGAGGTTCACGAGATGGGGTAATAAGAAGGCTATGCTGAAAATTTGATGCAAAAATGCAATAAAATGTCCAGGTTATTATTGAAAGTTGCAGTACTTCAACAGTCATTCGTAAGTTTGCTAATGTTCAATATTTTTGCTCCAAACTTTCAACATATCCATTTTTCCACACTATCGCATAAAAGCGACAGATGTCATTTTTTGAATCCTGGATGAGATGTCTTTTCCCATTTGTGGTACAAAAATGACATTTTGACCAGGGTTTTATTTAACTCCAAAAATTAATTAGCGTTTTGCTCATGAAAGTGCTAAAACATTGTGAAAATACATAGCACTTGCCTCACTGTGTTTAACAAACACGACACTTCTAGAAAACCTATATAAATACTGTACTTTCTGTACAGTTAGCATTGTCCCAAGAAAAAAACTGCTAATCAATTATTTAAAAGCCTGTTGACCAATGTACTATAGATGCCACATGTCATGTTTATAAGGGCAGTCATAGAATGACTATCTTGAAAATGTGGGGTCCAAATTAAAAAACAAAACACCCTAGCCATTCCATGTAACATATTTAAGTGTAGACATGTTGATGCAGTGAATCCCACCAATCCCAGTGCCCTGGATGTCTCCTGTTATAATTGCTGCACACACCATACAACCCCTGGTCCAGCCCTGTAGAGTGTCTGCCCCATAATTCACCCCACTTTATCCTATTGTAGGCAGGATAGCAAGAGATGCCAAAATAAACAGCTTAATATCTACAGTATTCACTAGAAAGAGTAAAAGGGAATGTTACAACCATGTTAATGTTCATCTTGACTGGTGAAGCAGATTTATGAGACTTTGCTGCCCTCAGGTGCCCAGCAGCTGTTATAATACACAGTAAGACATTAACATTGATTCCACCACAGATAAGGAGGGGAAGGGGGAGCTTCCATCCTGATGGTAACTAGTGATGGGCAAAATCTGCAAATTTCGCTTCATGAAATATTTTGCAAAATTCACACATTTTGTGAAATATTTTGCCGGTGCGAAATTCTGCTGGTGAAATTCCGCATTTCGCCTGTCAAATTTCACATTTCACACCCACATTCCTATGGAAATTCAGCAATTTGTCAGAGAGATATGGAGATCTGGCTCAGCTTCAGCAGGAAAACACAAACTGAATGCACCAACTTCATCCAATGCTATGTCTAAATGATTCTCTGATTCCCCAAACTGCTACCCATCATCCCTCATGAAAAAAATCTTTCAGAACCTATTTCTTCTGTTGCTCACCTGGGACCTAGAGAATCAGATCAGAAGCGAAAAAGACACCGAGAAGCAAAGCATAAGAACTGTAGGGCTCTCTCTCCTCAACAGCTGCAATTAAATCACCCTACTGGGACCCCAATGTCTCCCCCCCCCAAGATGTCTCCCACAGCAAGCCCTACAGGTTGATCCAATACCCTCAACTGAAAACATTTAAGACTGTCTTGTTCTCTCAAAGAGGAATCATTAAAAGTGCCAGAAATGGATTGGGCAGAAATATGTTGAGGAAGAGCTTCTCGCTGCTCTTACTTTTGATGATGTGATCGTACCAGTTGTCTCTTCTGCTCAGCAAACTCACCCATCTAGGTTGGAATTGGAATCCAGAGCAGAAGGTAAGGGAGCACATCAGCTAAGATCAGCAGTGGAAGCTGACTAGGGAGATTGAATGTTGACTTTAAATAAAGGTCACTTCTGCCTTATTTTTCCCTAGAAAGTCTGGATACCAGGTAGCTGAAGAAGATGTTTCCTCTATGCCGGCATATGTCGTGCTTCTTACTTAGTCTTGGCTGTTCTGTTCAGGACGTTGTTTGGACTTTCATTAGATTTCAGAGATGAGGTATTTTATTTCTTCTTGGAGTAATAGCTTTTTGAGTCAGCTACTTTTTTTTTGGTTAGGCCGGATGTTAAACTACTCAAACGAACATGCCTGGCTCTAAAAGACATTGTTCTTTGGGTCCTTGATTAAACATTTTATATTTTTATTGACTGTTGCGGAATTCTTTTTTTTTTTCACTCCTAGATGTTTCACTAAGTTTACTAGTGTGGGATATACAACAGTTGGTTCTTCCATTTAGTCGTGTGTCCTTAAAACTTCTTGGACCACAGAAAGTAATTATATAATTCGTTAATGGAGGGTTGGGGGGGGTGAAAGGTATAATTTCTTGCTTGGTCCAGACAGGGGTACCTTTTCCTTTTCTGTGGTCAGTGTAGGTTCCAGGGGTAGTGTTAGGGTTATGCAGATGGCCTTTTTAGCATCTGCAGCAGAGTGGGAGGCTGTGGGTGATCGTTCTTCACCAGACCATATTATCTCACTCTCTTTGCTTCTACATGGGAAAGTTCTACACTTGGCTGTTCTTATGAATTTTCTGTTTGGTAGATATTTTGCAGGGGGATTAGGGCATTATTATGGTGGTTTATTATTGTGTTCTTTGCCATTATTTTGGAGAATAGTATTCTCTTTACTGTCAGTTAATAGGTTTCCTCCTTCCTACTGTGTTAAACCTAACTGTTTTGAATGTTTTGGCTCATATAAATGTTATGCGTATGAGATAAACTGTTTTGGAATGGTTAAAATAATATATGAGCCATTTTCTGCTCCTGCATAATTGTCATTGGGTGTTCTTTGGGGGGTACTTTGTTAGGGTGCAGCATCAACATTCAGACAAACTGTTGGAGCAATGCTGAATTTCGCCAGTGAAATTCCAGTGAAATGCATGAATTTTTAGAAATATTCTGTGGGGCAAAATTCCTGATTTCACTGGAATTTTGCCAGCAAAATTAAATTTCGCTACATCTCTACTGGTAACCCCCTTGCCCATCAAATCCCCCTCCCCAGCACTTAGGCCTGTCCTTCCCATCCCAACAAGTACAAATATTACATATCTTGCCAAGCTACAACTGACTATGTACATGTCATAGTGAATGTTTATACTTCTGGTAGTCTTAAACACAGCTAATAACATTTAATTATCAGAACCTTATACAAAGTAATATTACTTCATAACAGAGCATACAAAACATGTGAACTAGTTACTGGTAAAGGTAACAACAATGCTAACTTTAAATTAAACAACCCTTTTGTGAGTATGTGGGCATAACCCCTTGCTTATCTTAAGGAGAATGGGAGTGAAATGCCTGAGAATGGGCCCTGTACTTCCCTGCTACCTCTGTTTGGTGTGCCTTCCCCCCCATAAGCACCCCAGACCTGGGTCATGCCATACCATTGTCTCAAAAGCAACGTGGAGATTGCATATTACTGGATGTAATGTGCAGGCTGGAAGATTTAAATTGACTTCATATGTAGATAAGACATTAAAAGATTTGGTCATACCTCTCTCTGTCTCTCTCATGATATTCCCATGCCGAGGACAAAAGAAAAGCCTCAAGAGCTGTACCGTGGGGAAGGGGGGCTCACAAAATTGCAAATGTACACAAATTAGTGATCGTTTTTGTTTTTCAGATCACAATGGCCCCACTCACACCCTTTTCTTTACTATTGACCCCTCGTTTGCAATTTATGAGTCCTTGGCAATAACTCAATTTCAAATCCTACCCAAAGCTCTCACAACTCTGTAAAAAAATAGGTAGGGTCCACCACCAGTAGTTCTCTCCATCATGTTAATCCTGTGGACAAATCACCGGGTTCCAATAGCCACCCTGTCTTCAAATCAAGAAGCCACCATGTATTTTTCCATCCCACTTATATTCTCATCTACTATATGTATTATGGTTCACTACAGTATTGGTAACAAAAGGCAGATTAATGCCATTAAATCTGGGGCAGTACAAATGCACCATGCACAATGCATCTTTTATTTGCTTCCATAAACTTTCTCTCAGGCATTAATACCACCCTATGGGCCATAGTGCCCTCATTCGCTGCTACCTTAGGGAGAGGCCATAATAATCAGTGTGATATTTTGTGTCCCAGCGCAACCCTGTTCCATTTTCATATATGCATCCTTTGATGAAGCCCTCTTTTTAGGGGAGGGTGGGCTTGCAGTTTGTTAGATAGTCAATTTCATGAGAGGGGATATCAAAGGAAGCATTTTAGCAGTGCAATAATTGCTACAAAATATGACACGTGCTTGCTATCTGGCAAAGCTATCCTTACTGTTGGCATTGTTATGTCCTGTATTTCTTTTTAGCTAACTTCCTGTATTATCTGCACCCTTTTATTGTGTACTAGTGCTATTCCATCCAGTTTCTTCTGAAAAGGTGAGACATATTATGTATAGTGTGAAAGAAAGAAATGAGAAATGATCTGCTGGCCTTTGTTATGTAAATGGAGTGTTAGCTAATCTGTCTTTTTAGGGCTGCAGTGGGCATATCCCTGCAGTCCTTTTATGATCACTGAAAAAAAGGTAGCTGCATTCCTTCCAAATGAACAACATGTTGGACTGCGTCACAGTTGCTTCTTTGTCTGTGAAACAGTCCGCCCATGTTGTCTTTACCAAAGCACTGCACTATTTCACAGTGCTAGTGGTCATGGCAGAGCATGGCACACTTCGTCATGTCCAAGATGGCTGCCGCACTGTGCTGCACATGCATTAGCAGTCATGCATGTGCAGTAGCATGCAGCAGCCATCTTGGTCATGGCAGAGTGGGCCGTGTTCTGCCTTGATCACTGGCAATTATTTCTTTATATATTTTTTTATATATTATTGAAATTCCCCCCCACCTGACCCTCCTTCTCAGTATCCAGCACCCCGCAAGAAACATAGACATGACACTGTGGATGCCCAATCCTCCAGAGTTATAATCAGCCCCTCATCAGTGTTTTTTCTGACACTGGGGGTGCCCAGTCCCTCAGTGTCACAACTGGGGACTGTCACTTTGGTTTTTCACCCTGTTAAATAAAAGGTCCATCGATGTCTTCCTCCATATAACTGTGATACTGGGGGTGCCCAATCCTCAGTGTCATGATCAGGGATACCGTCAGTCTCTTTTATTTCCGCCTGTAAAAAAAAGTCCATCAATGTCTTTTGTGGTCATTCCTATCCTCCACCTGACCCTCCCACTGAGCATCCACAACCCTGAGCACCCCTCAAGCCCTCACTTACCTTTTGGGGGTCCAACAATGTAATCTTTTCTGGACCATAGACATGTGTCCACTTTTCAAAGCCGGATTGCAACTGAAGACACAGTTATGCAGTTCAATGTATTTCAAAGGGGTTTTGAACTTAATGCCATAACTTGGGCATTTTTACATATTTTTAGCCCAAATTTTCAGCATGTCTTCTTTGGGACCCCACCTCATGAGCAATGTCACTGTCATTAGGCAGATCTGTCCCAAAAAGTGATTTTGCATCCCTGCACAAAATCGCCTTTCGGGCAGGGACTGAACATTTTCTTTGCCCTTGTTCATGAGGTGGGGGTCATAAGAAGGCTGTGTTGAAAATTTGATGTAAAAATACTGAAAAACAACAAAGTTCCATGTCTGCCGCTCGGCAGCTGGAGGGCAGTCGAAGCGGGAAGCAGTTCGAGGAAGAGGTTCTTGGTGTTCGGGCGGGTCCTCCAGGATTTTCTGAAGAATCTGTCTGGATCCAGATATCTTTGCACCTAAAGCACTGTTTCAGCACTGCTATTAGCTGATGTGAGGAGTTCAGTTCAGTTCAGGAGTGGTGGATTGGAATCTTGGTTAGTGGGTGCCCTAACTGGTTTTCCCTGCTCTCTGATCTGGATTGCACAGTGAGTTTTATTTTCGGCTGCAGACTGCATGTGCTTTTCCCAGGATTTAAGACTTCTGTTGGGGGTTTGGTTGACTCTCAAGGGGTAGTGAGAGCCCATGAGAGAGTTTGAAATAGAGATACCCTTCCCTGGAGGTGAGAGCTCCTGGATATTTTCCGTGACTGGCGAAGGGGTCTGCCACTTACTATCTGCTATTTACTGTGTGATTGATTCGGCTTTCACCTGTGAGAGGGGTGAATTATCTTTTGGCTGGCTCTGTGCTTCGACCAAACCTGTGACTCTCAGATTGTTATTTTCTTTTTCATTCCTTATTGGGAACAGGCAATTATTGGGCCCTTTTTCTCATGTTTGAGATTTAGGTTTTTATCTATTTAGATTTGGACCTAGATTATTTGTTTGTGAATTTATTTATGTATTTCCTTCTCTTTTGAAAGAGTTTTGTTGAGTTGTTTGTGTATGTATACTATGTTGAGAGTTTTCTTTGCAAGGGGGGGGTTGATAGTACTGAGGTATTTTAAGATATAGTTGTGGGGTGGCAATTTTGGGGTGGTGGTAGGGTGGGTCTTAAAGTTATGAATATATATCTGGGTGTATGAGAGAAGTGTGTGGTGTAGAGTGTGTTTGTGGGCTGTATTTGTGGGTTAAGTTTTAAGTAATTGGCAGGGATGTGTCTGGGAAGGTATGAGGGCCTGGGGTGGGCCAGGATTTTGTATGGGACCCCCCAGCTATTCAATCTATGGCTTTTCGTCAGCCTCCCAGTATCTGCTAATATGGCTAGGCACTGTAAGGAGGCTGGAATAGGGAGGAACCATTTGATTCGTTTGGGTGGGAGTGCCCCATGCACTGCGGTTGGTGGTAGGCTCGAGATAGTGGGATGTAGAAGGCACCCTGGGGTTAGACGGTCTCTGGAGAGAGGCCAGACATGTTTAGTTCCCATCACTAGGGTTCCTACCAGACCGAGTGGGCAGGTAGCCAGAGGGGCTGCACTATCCACCAATCCCCTGAGGGCAGTGCTTTGTAATGCCAGATAGGTCAGAAACAAGACTGAAAGTATAGCAGACTTGATTTCTTCGGCCGATCTGGCTTGCATTATGGAGACCTGGATTGGTGATGATGCTGGTCCGGTTTTAGAGGCCGCTGTCCTGTCCAGATACACCGTGGTGCACTGCCCAAGAGTGGAACGCAAGGGAGGGGGATTGCCATTTGTTTTAGATCCGAGCTAGGCTTCACCATGCATCCAGTGAGAACGCCACATTCATTTGAATGTGTGGCCATCCATGGGGGTCCGGGTGTAGGTTGCCTGATTCTTTTGATTTATCGCCCCTCTGGGATGGTGGGGGATTTCCTTCAGGAGGTCGCTGATTTTGTGGTTGGTGAAACGTTGGAGGCCCCCAGCTGTTTAGTGCTGGGAGATTTCAACGTCTGGGCTGACAACGAGTCATCTCGGTTTGGTTCCAACTTCCTCTGGATGATGTCCTCCTTGGACTTTGCGCAGGGTGTTTCCTCTGTAACTCATCTGGGTGACCACATGTTGGATCTGGTGTTCTCACTGGGGCTTGAGATTAATTGTCTCAGGACTAATCATGTCATTTGGTCTGATCATTATACAGTGAAGTTCTCATTCTGGGCACCCCCCTCTGGTAGCCCTCCCCCTGCTGAGATGGTCAGCTATCGCCCTTTGCGGGGGTTGACCCCGAGGGTTTTTTGGTGGGAGCTGACCTATGTAGTGTGGATAGTGCATGTGATGGGGGGGGGGTGTGAAGTGGTTGCCTATAATAAGGCGCTCGCAGGTGCACTCCACTCCCTCGCACCAGTCCGTGTACAACCCAGGTCTTCTCATTTGAGATCCCCTTGGTATGATGGTGAGCTCAAGGGGTTGAAGACTCTGGGTCAGTGATTAGAGCGCTGCTGGTGGAAGTCTGGCTTGGAAGCAGACAAACTGGCCCTGCGTATGCACTATAGTGCATACCAGGGAGCAATCAACCATAAGAAGGCAGAATTCCTGTCCAGGGAGATTGCTGCCTGGAGGAACCAACCAGCTTTGCTCTCTCAGACTGTGGACAGGCTTCTTCATCCTTCCTGTACACAGCTGAAGGTAGCTTTTTCTAATGCATTATGCAAACAGTTTACTCAGTTCTTCTCAGACAGGGAGACCGCCATCAGGCAGGGGTTTTTGCCAGTGGGTCAAAATTTGGCCGACAGTGGTCACTATGGGCACCTGGACAGCTCTCCACCTGGTTGGGATGAGTTTAGACCAGTGGAGGTGGCTGAGGTCAGTGGGATTGCTTCCAGGCTTCGGCACACCATTTGTGAACTGGACCCAGTGCCAACTCATTTCTTAATGAGATGTGTCAACTCTGTTGGCCCGGTATTTGCCTTGATTGTCCAGTGTTCCTTGTTGGAGGGGGTCTTTCCTGATGTCTTGAAGGAGGCGTTGGTGAGACCCCTTCTGAAAAAAACATCTTTGGACCCTGAAATTAAGGCGAATTATCGTCCTCTCTCCCATCTCCCATTTTTGGATAAGATTGTGAAGAAAGTGGTGCTGCTTCAGCTTGAGGAGCATCTCATGGCCCATGATTTATACAAGCCACTCCAGTCTGGGTTTCATGAGAGGCATAGCACAGAAATTGTGCTAGTTCGGTTGCACAATGACGTCCTTAGGGCTAGAGATCGAGGAGAGGGGACAATTCTGGTTCTTCTCAATCTCTCTTCAGCATTTGACACAGTTGACCATCGGGTGTTGCTTGACTGCCTAAGGGAATTCTGCGGACTTACTGGCATGGTCATCTGCTGGTTTGAGTCCTTTCTATCTAACAGGAAGCAGCGGGTGGTGATGGGGAATTTGTCCTCCTCTCCCCTCCACCTGTTATGTGGGGTTCCCCAGGGTTCTGTCTTGTCACTGATGTTGTTTGCCGTGTACATGCTGCCCCAGGGAGAGCTCATTAGGAAGTACAGCTTGGATTTTGATTGCTATGCCGATGATACCCAGCTGTATTTTTCCTTTTCCCCTGGAATGTCTTGCACAGTGGAAGTGCTTAATATCTGCCTTGTGGAAATCAATGACTGGATGGCCTCCAGCTGGTTGCGACTGAACCCCGATAAGACGGAGGTACTGGTGGTGGAGTCGAACAGAGGGCATAATAGGTTGGCCTCTGGTGCGGATACTGGGCTTTTTCTTGGCTCTGTACCATTGAAGGCCTCCTTTAGGGTGCAAGATCTTGGCATTATTCTGGACAGTGGATTGACACTTGAGTTTCAGGTGTCTTCCACAGTCCGTACCAGTTTCTATCATCTGAGGAATATCACCAGGATAAAGTCCCTAGTTCCACCACAGGACCTCCCCACCTTGGTTCATGCCTTTGTGACATGCAGGCTAGACTACTGTAATGCGCTGTATCTCGGGGTCTCTGGGGGTACCCTGCGCTGACTGCAGCTGGTGCAGAATGCAGCAGCTAGGTTGTTGACTGGACAGTCTAAATACTGACATATCACTCTGGCCCTACGTCAACTGCACTGGCTGCCAATTAGGTGGAGTGTCCTCTTTAAGGTGGGTTTACTCACCTTTAAGGCCCTATAGGGTCTGGGTCCTGGTTATCTGAAGGACCTTCTTATTCCAGCTGTCCCAATCCGCCTCCTCCATTCCTCCTTTAGGGGCCTTCTCGCGATTCCCAGGATGAGGTTAAAAACAGCCGGCGACAGAGCATTTAGTGTCGCCGCTCCCATCCTGTGGAATTCACTTACTCCAGCTGTGAGGGAGGCCCCTTCTGTAGAGGTTTTTAAGGCCCACTTCAAGATCTTCTTTTTTAATCAAGCCTTCCCGGATTGTTCATTATAGTCCTTGCTGTCCTAGAATCTTTGCCAGGCTAGTACTGGCCTTTTCAGGTTTTGGCTTTTTACCTAAGCCATTGTATTTATATATGGTGCTACATCTGTGATATTGTTATGTTTTTATTTAGAATGTATAGTATGTATTTTGTTTTAAATGTTCGGCACCCACAACCTCCGGGATGGGCGTCTTTTAAATAAAATTTGCCTTGCCTTGCTATTATGGGCCTATGCTGAATTTTACAAATGTAGGCTCATAACATTGGTACTTTTCAATATTTTTACCCCAAATTTACAACACAGCTATATCTTTACAGCACATCATCACTGTGATGGCTGTCATTTTTCAAATCCTGTCTAAAATATTTTTTTTAACATCCTGAAAGGTGATTTTGCAGTCCCTGCATGATATCTCCTTTCAGACACCAGTTGACATTCTTCCCTTGTTCAAGAGATAGTATCATAAGAAAGCTATGTTGAAAATTTGGTACAAAAATATTAAAAAACAACCAAGTTATGAGCTCACATAGACTTTTGTGAATGAAGGCTCACAACTTTGGTAATTTTCAATATTTTTACCCCACATTTACAACATAGCCATATCTTTACAACACCTCATGAATGTGACAACTGTCATTTTTCAAATGCTGGTCAATATGTTTTTTTTTTACATCCTGAAAGATGATTTTGAGGTCCCTGCACAAAATCACCTTTTGGCAGGGAGTTGAAAATGTTTTCTGCCCTTATTAATGTGGTAGAGTCATACAAAGGCTATGTTGGAAATCTGGTGTAAAACCATTACAAAACAAAAACGTTATGGGTCTACATTGATTTTTTGCTATGGAGGCTCATAAATTTGGTAATATGTGTGTCCCAAATGGGCTTGCATCTCCCATGACAAATCCAGGTATAGGTATATCCAGCAGACCATCTCTCTCTACATCACCTCTTCTGATGGCAGACACTGTCCTGAGTGTCTGCTCCAAGCCCCTTCACCTATTTTCCCAACATAGGTGCTCGACAACCCCCTCCCTGTCAGCCTCCCTTTCCCACAGATGTTTCTGTGCTAATCCAAGGATCTTTGTCCCACTGAGTTGCTATGGTGAGTCAAAAAGGTCAAGTCAGCCTAGTCCCCAACCCCTCCAACAAAAACTTGAGCTGCTACTCAGAAAAGGGTGACAAGTTTTAAACAAAGGAGACAATAAATGATGATAATAATAATAAAAAAAAAACTATGACACACAAGAGAGAAAAAAACAATAATTTCAGTTACTTTTCCTTAGAGGCAACAACATCCAAAACGCACTTGATTTGTCCAAGCTGCCAAATGATAACCATAGTTCCCAAGGCATGGTGCTCCAGCCCGAGTCCATTAGTTCCATCAGGTGAACATCAATGATGCCAGCAGCTATTCATCCTCTTGAAAACCATCTGTGGATGTTTCTGCAACCTGGTATGCCCAGCTGCATTTTGGGAATGGTGTTGGAAACTAAAACTGGAAGTGCAGGGAGGATGTGATATCCCAGTTTCTCCATCCCGATGGCTGTCACACTTAGATCACTGGTAGAGTCTCTTTTTGTGGCTCTTTGTCAACAATTATCTGTTGTAATGTTGTCAAGGATAGTCCTGATATTTTATTCCGGTATTTGTAGATACAGCTCCTGCTTTGTTGCATCTGTTCTGATCTGCACTGATGGTATTTCATCTTTCCCCCGTTGTCTCTGGAGCTCTGGCATCATTTATTTATTTATTTATTTATTTATGTATTTATTTATTTAAACAGCAGTTTGAAAACCTTTGAGCCATAGGCTCATTTACAAAGGTACCTTGTCACATCATAACCTGCTACTGGTCCAGGTGGAAGCCTACTTGCATTCTTGTACCTCAGCTTTGCTCCTTCATCAGTCCTCTGGCAGATGTGTAGCTCTTTCATTTTTTACAGGTCAGCCCTGTATTCATGGTTGACTGAGTCTCAGGGTGGCAAGAGGAAGCACTGGGCCAGTGCCTGATCATAAAGGATCAGACCTCTTTAGAAGTGTCAATGACATGTCATACTCTATTTCCAAAGTCTTTCTGATTTGCTGGATACTTCTAAGTCATAGTGAGTCAATATAGTGCTTCACAAACAGAGTGGCAAGAACCACACTGTGTGAAGGGCGAAAGCATTTACAGTGACAGGGACATAAGAGCATTAGGGAATTACCATTACCCCTATCACTGAATGCAAAGTGGAGGAAGGAGGGAAGAAGCCTGTGCTGCTGTGTCTGTTAGAGCTGATTCCGTAGTGGAGTGTCTAAGGCACCAGGACACAGCAGCGATGGAGAACTAGGAACATGATCCAGTTCCCCCAGGTCTCCTGATGTTGCAGCTTTTTTTTAATAAAGAAACACATTCCCCCCAGTTTCTCCTCATTCCCAAAGTCCACCCCCCCTCAAAGTTGAGTATTTAAAGTCCATGGGAGGAGTTGGGTGGTGAAGCACCCCACAATGGGAGGTGCAGGAGGAAGAACACATCACAAAAAAGAAAAAGACCCATTGTTTTCAATGGGGTGTGCACGTTCCTTGTGTGGTTACTGCTGTGCCCGACGTTATGTCGGAGCATGACATTTTGACTGCAGCATTGTTTGTTGTTTTTCATCATGACATTATGACCCAGTGCCCTTCTAACTATATGGCATGTTCAGATGCTGAAATCTATTATTGACATACACATATTGTTTCCTTTTGCTTGCTAGTAACAGGTAGGTAAAAATTTTGTAATACTAGTATTAATAATAGCATGACAATTCAGTATATCTAGTATTTGCAATAGCATGAAAGAGCATAGTTTTATTACAACTCATTAATTGCTCAAGAAGATGGAAAACCTGGGTGCAGCTAAACCTGCTGTGAACTGGGTGGGTAACTGGCTAGAGGGGAGGTGCAGAGGGTGGTGATCAATGGGGTTAAATCAGAAGACAGGGAGGTTATGAGTGGGGTTCCTCTGGGATCTATGCTGGTTCCAGTCCTCTTCAACATGTTCATTAGTGACCTCGGAGAAAGAACCAGGGCAGGTTGTGTCTCTTCACAGATGACACAAAACTATGTGAGAGGGTGGATAGTGACGAGAGCATGAGGGAAATGCAGAGAGACCAACAAGCCTTGTGTGATGCTATATCTTCTTAGAGCACACCACAGGCTCTGCTTGTGCCAATTTTAAATGAAACAATGCTAATATTGTAGTATACATTTACTGTATTTCCTGTGACCTGGAGCCCTGCTCTGAGTAAAAAGCGGAAAGAGGAGCTGTAGTCCATCAGCCTTGCCTGAGGACTACAGCTCACATTCTGTGTACTGAAACTGTGTTTGGAGTAGAGAGGGGCGAAGTGGCCCCAATTCGCTCCACGAAGTGAATCACGAAGCAAAAGCAAATTCGCAGAGTGCTCTGCAATGCGAAGTGGAGTACTCCGTGTTTTAATGGGTAACTCAAAGTCCATTGAAAACAATGACTTTGTGTTACTCCGCCTTCCCAAACCACTACTCCACCAATTCTTAAGGCAAAGTACAATGAAAACAATGTACTTCGCCTCACTTCACCTTGTTTTTAAGCTGCGAAGGTGAATTTTGCAGTGATTCATGGGATTTCGGGTCACATGGGCTCTAGATTGTTCTGCACGGCCTCAGTTTGTGGTAGTGTGTGCAGGAAGTTGTAGGAGACAGTCTGCTCTGAGAGCTCTCTGTGATTCAAACCTTCTAAAAGCTGTTAAAAAGGCTTTATGAGTCTTTTTTTTTACTGAAACTTTATTTTTTTATTTATTTATTCAATCTTGGATTACAATACCTTTGAGCAGGAGACCACTCTTTTACAAAGTTTCCACATTGTAAAGGGTGAGTATACATACATTGTGGGTTTAGGAGAATCTAGCTAGGGGAGTAAACATAGACAAAAATACATTGTAAACAGGAAACAGAGATGGTTTTAACACTAGGATGATTTAAGTAACAGTAGCAGCCTAGGTGGCATTGTCAGGTAAAAGACAGTAAGCAGCTATCCAGTAAGGAGAGTAGGGGACACTGAGTGGGGGGGGGCATGATGACTATTTAGGGGGAGGTGGGAGAGGAGAGTGCAGGGTATTGCAGGGCAAAAATGGGGACAATTCAGGGTAGACGGACAAAATAGGAGTAGCGAGGAGATCATAATAACCTGAAAGGTGAATAAGACCAGGGTCAGAAGTGGGTGTGTGTGGAGTAATTAGAAAGTACAACCACAGGAGCTTTTCTTCAGTAGGTGTTGTCTTAGCTTGGTCTTGAAAAGCTCCAATCTCTGCATGGCGTTATGTTCAGTGCCTAGGTTATTGAGCCAAAGTGGTGCCCAGTTCAGTTCCTTTAGTTCATCGATTGTAGAAAACCCTCCTGTGCTCATATCATCTAGTGTTTATTGTTTGTGGATTTTGAATGTTAATGTACAACATTCAATCTGTGTAGAAGAAGAAGAATAATCAGCATTTATATAGCGCTTTTCATTCACAGTATCCCAAAGCACTTTACAAGCTAGACTGGTAGTGAAGTGACTGAATGTGTGGCAGTGGCCATATCGCACATCATCACCCACACACAGCCTGGATAATTGCATGAACCAGTTTATGGGAAGGGGAATGTTGGCCAGGACACTGTGAATGTTCCTTGCTCTTTGTGAAGAGTGCCCTGGGTTTTTTACTTCCACCTGGACACCCACCAGGATAACGCCAGAATGGGCAGAAGGGACCTCGGTTTAACGTCTCACCCGAAGGACGGCACACCCCAGCAGTACAGCACCCCCCAATACTGCACTTGGATGCCAGAAATTTTTAGGTGCAAGTCCAATCCCAGTGTGGGACGAGAACCCACAACCTTCTGGTCCAGAGGTGGATGTGCTTCCAACTGAGCCACGCTGACACCTTACAGTGTACTGAGAGACAGTGGAAGTAGGTAGATTAACTTGGAGAAAAAGACCGTTCTTTCTGTTTTGGTGATATTTTTCTTGTATAACTGTGTTAATGTACACATAGTGATATTTTCAATAATTCTTGTCATTTTTTTGCTGATTGTTGAGGTGCAGCAGTGCATAATTTTGGTTTGTTTAAATATGTGGTTATATTACTGAAGTTTTCAATTTGCTACACATTAGTTAGTGTGTGTGTGTTTATTTATTTTTATTTATTTATTCTAGGATTACAAGTACCTTTGAGCCAAGGCTCTTTTACAAAGGTTCCACATCAGAAATAACAAACAACAAGGAAGCAACAGTGAAATACCAATAAACAATTTGTGTACAACAATGCTATTGAAAGGGGTCAATTATAGGAAGATTAAGATGTAGAGGAGGAGGAGAAGTGTAGGTAGTTAACAGAGGCAGCTATAGTAAAATTGTGAACACAGCTAGGATGCATGTGCTACAAAAGGAATAGGTAGAGGTCAGGCACCCAGGGTGGCAGAGAAAGAGGATGAGAGGAGAGGGGAGGATGAAGGTGCAGCGGAGGCCTTTGTCAAAAAACAAATGGGAAGGCGTGATAGAAGAGAAGAAGGGGGCAGGGTGAGGGGGGTAAATAAGTGCTATAATGGGGCAAGGAGCGACCAATGAGGTGGTATGAAGAGCTGAGATTTGAAGTGGTGCCCCAGGAGCTGGGGGAGAGGGACTGGGGGGGTCTGGGATTAAGCAGTATATAAGTTAGGATTAAAGCTGTGTAAGTCATCAGCTAGGAGAGGCAGTCACAGGAGCTAGAGGCCATGAGATGGGCCCAGAACCTGTTTTTGAACAGACCTAGTGTTGAGGCAGAGGAGATGGTGTGGCTGAGACCATTCATCCATAGAGGAGCCCTATAGGCGAATGAGCATTGGCCCTGTGTAGTTCGACAGTGAGGAACATGTAGAATCTGGGTTGTTGAGCTCCTGGTGTTCTGTTAGTTGGGGTTTTGATGTAACAGGCAGTGACACTTGGTGGTGTGAGACCAAGGTTGATTTTTCCCTCCATAGCACATGTGAGATACTTTATACGGTTGGAGAGTTGGGGCCATCCAGATTGTTCATAAAGGGCACAGGTGTGGGTGAGGCAGTGGGCACCAGTTGTGAGACGGAATGCTTTGTTAAGTGCAGTTGTTATACATCGGAGGGTGGACGTCATGGTGGAGCCATAGATAATGAGGCTATAATCAATAATTGACACCACAGAGCTCTGTACGGCAATCTTCAGGGCCTCTGGGGTGAGGTGTTGCCTATGCTTGTAGAGTAATCCAAGGCATGCTGTGCTGTCAATGTGAGCCGTATAGGAGAGATTGGGGTCAAGCAGAATCCCTAGGTATTTGAATGAGTAAATTTGTTCGAGGACAGTCCCATGCTTGGTGGAGGTGGCAAGGGGGTGTTGCTTGTAATGGTTATGTGAACTGCAGAACAGCAATGACTTGGGTTTCTTGTGATTGAGGACTAGTTTATGATTGGAGAACCATGTTTCAACGGCACTGAATCTGAGTTGGAGGCAGTGTTGTAGTGGTGAAAGGTCCTTGTGCGTATAAAAGACAACAGCATCATCTGCATACAGGATGATTTGTTCCGAGCAGGATTATTATAGGGAGTTTAAAAAGAGGCTGAAAAGGAGAGGGCTCAGTATGGACCCCTGAGGGACTTTGGAGTGGACAGGCTAGGTGTCTGAGATAGCATTGGCAATTTTTACTCTTTGAGAGCGGTGGTCAAGGTAGCTTCTGAACCAACAGGCTGAGTCCGGTGCAAGTCCAGCAATGAGTAGTTGATCATACAGCAGCCGATGATGGAACATGTCAAATGCCTTTGAGAGGTCGGTGAAGACAGCCCCAGTAAGAAGACCTTTATCAAGGGAACTATGCACTGCACCGGTAAATTCAAGCAGGGCAGTGGTGGTACTATGCCCTTTTCTAAAACCATGCTGTTGTGTGCACAGAGTATCATATTTGTCCAAATAATCAGTGAGCTGGTCCACAACAATATGCTCTAGGGCCTTGGATAGTGGTGGCAATATGGAGATCAGGCGGTAGTTAGAGTGGCAAGTCTTATCCCCTTTTTTTGTGGACCGGGGTCACAGAGGCAGTTTTCCATATTTCAAGGAATGTACTGGTGTGAAGAGAAAGGTTAAGAATTTTAGTTAGGGGACTGAGGACCTCATCAAGTGTAAGTGATAGCAGCTTAAGGTTCAGAGTGTCACTGCTGATTCTGGAAGTGGAGATGACAGGCGATATGGCAGTGAGCTTCATTCATCTTAATCTCCCTGAAGTAAAAATGAGGGTGGTTTGACAGAGTTCAGGGTGTGTTAGAGGGGGTGTGACTGACTGTGAAGAAATCAGGTGGTAGAACAGTACTGAGGTCAGTAAAAGCCGTGTTAAAGGTATTTGCAATGACCATTGGATGAAGGGTAGTGGACCCTTCAACAATTAACGTTGCCGGAGAGGACTTTGATTGTTTCCCAGTAATGTCCTTGATATTGTCCCAGAAAGCATGACCATTTCCTGAGGTGTGGGTGAGGACATACTTATAATATAAGCTTTTCATGAGACGAATGGTTTTTATGCAGGCATTACGGGCATGTTTGTATTTTTGGATGTCAGATTGTTTGCCTGTGGCTTTAGCCACTGCCCATAGGTGGTCCCTAGATTTCAGCTGGGAAAGGAGCTCCGCAGTTAACCAAGGGTTGCAGAGGGCTTTTGTTTTCCATTTTTATGAAGGAGTGAAGAGGTCACAGGCCTTACTGAAGGTGGTTATGAAGTAGCCGAGGGCTAGATTAACATCTGTCGCCTTGTAGATGGGCAGCCAATCTTGCAAGGATAGGTGCTGTTTGAGATGGGTAAGTTGACCACGGGGGAGGAATCTGCTGGTAATGATTATAGGGGGGGCTTTAGAAATTTATTAGACCATTCACATATAACTGGGAGTGGTCACTGAGAGAGTCTTTAAGAACGGAGGTACGAGAGATCCTGGTAGGGTGATTGGTGTGAACCCAGTCCAGCAAGGTACTGGTGCCAGTTTTGTAATTTATCTGAGTTGGTATGGTGACCAATTGTGAGAGGTTGGCAGCTGCAAGGGCATCCTTATGAGTGTAGACATCAGATGCGAGCCAGTTTATATTGAAATCACCAAGCAGAATGTGTTCAGAGCCAGGAGGTTGGGAGCTGACAAAGTTAAGAACTTCTTTGATGCCAAGATCTTGATCTCGAGGTAGAATATATACAGAGATGATGGTGAGGGCTTTTTGATTGGGACCTAGAATAATTTTAATAGGTAGAAGCTGGGCCGAGGAGGCAGAGCCAGGGTTTGGAACAAGGTGCCCCAGGAGATTGTCCTTAATGTAGATGGCACAGCCCCTTCCCCTTTTAGAGACATGGGCCAGTCTGAAAACATTGTAGCCCTGTAAGGTAATTGCCAGATCAGGAACTTTTGGTGTCAGCCATGTTTCAACTACAGCAAGGATGTCAGGATTATGTTGGCTGATAAAGGCTTTGCGTGCATCAAGCTTTGGTAACAGGCTGCAGATGTTAATGGTTGTGATGGTGAGGGCATGTCATCAAATCAGACACTTTTTTTTTTTTTTTTGCCATCTCAGTGCCAGATCTCAGCCCAGCCATGGCCCCCATCACCCCTCGCTCTCATATTAGCTGTTCTCCCGGTGCCCCTGGCTTACCCCCCAGGGCGGGGCTGCAGCACTGGACAAGGTGCTACGGACACAGTTTGGGTTGGTGGTAGCCTGCCTGAGAGCGATGGAGGGGCAGTGAGGTGGCATCATAGAGGCACTGAAGTGGATTTTTTCTGATGTTGCTCCCTCTGGAGCTGGGTGCGTGCAATGACGCCAGCCGAGGAAGAACACGCATGCTCCCATGCGCTCTGCTCGAAGCATCTGTACTTGGCTCCCCCCACGCTCACACATGTCACCTTGCTCCCCAGCCTCCACGAGAGGGCACTCAGGTGCTGATGCAGCACTTCCCCCCTCCCCAGGGAAGAAGAGCAGTCCATCGGACTCTCAGTCCTTCCCCGTCCCTGCCAACCCCTGGCGGCCCATGCCCATTCTCAAACACGGGATCACCGGCGTGGTGCGAGGTGTGGCGTCCAGCACCTCAACCCTCAGTGTCACTGGACCAGCAAATCAGACACCTTTTATTGTGCCACATAGTAATTTCAGCAATGTGAACCTGCTATCCACTGCAGCTGTGTAATTTTTGTACTTCTTTGTGGTATCTTTACTGGTACTAGTACTAGTGACTGTTACTGCAGCAGTGCAGTACACTGCCCCCCCCCCCACAGCTCGCCTCAACCGGCAAAAGTATTCTTTTCCAGATTTGAATTTCTGATGGTGAACACTGGTTAGGTGTTGTGCCTTTGTGTCTTCATCTGTTCGGTGCACAGCACAATCTTAATCTGTCTGTGCATCTGCATCTCTTTAGGGCATAATCTCCATCTGTAATTTAAATCACAGTTGTTTCTTTGGCTTCCCTTCAGAATACTGGACTAGTGTGGTGCATAATTCTGCATGAACATTGTACTCATTAATATGCGTTTTTAAGTCAGGACCATCATCATGAGTCAGTCTTGATACAAATCACATTCTTCATCATCACAGTCACAAATGCAGACACAAATAACAATTCATGATCAAGTCACGAATCATAACATTAATTTTTTTACTAGTTACTTGGATGTATTGTAGTCCTGTTTTGTAGTATCTCTCAAGGCTTCACCACTCTACCAATCTACTCATTAATACATGTTTTTAAGTTGGGGAGATTTGTGCTACAGCTCACCGGTGAAGTACAGCCGTAGGCATTCGTGTTCCCAATATACTTCCATATTGGTTATCTCACACCATCGACATTGAATCACATTTATCATCATGGTCACAAATGCAGTCACAAATCATGATTCACAATCATGTCACAAATCACAACATTCATTTTTTTACTAGTTACTTGGATGTATTGTAAGCCTGTTTTGTACTATCTCTCCAGGCTTCACCACCCCACCACTGTACTCAAAGAGTTTTAAATTGGGGAGGTTTACAACACAGGCTCAGCTCATCAGGGAAGTACAGCCATAGGCATTCACAGTCCTTCCTGTACAGCATGTGAGTTACAGTACTGTAAGTAGTGGTGGGCGAAGTGGCCCCAATTCACTCCACGCATACCTTTTAACCTTTTGTCACTGAAATGAGGGACATGGACATTTTTGGACACTCAAAATGAGGGACAATGAGGGACACAGACCCTCAGAATGAGGGACACATCCTCAAATATGGAGATACAAGCTCAGAACACTGTGAACCCCATAGTATTTACTTGTACAAACTTTATTTTGGATTTAGTATTTTAGAATATTAAGAGTTTCTGCTTTAAAGTCTGAATTTACAGCACATTCTCTGTGTGGGCCAGACCTTTTCCATGAGGGACGGATGAGGGACAGAGTAATTTTAAGGAGCAAAATGAGGGATGTTCCTCATAATGAGGGACACTTGAGAGGTATGGCTCCACAAAGTGATTCACATAGTAACGCAGAATCTGCGGAGTACTCCACAATGTGAAGCGTAGTGTTTCACTTCATAATGAGGAATGTGAAGTCCATTGGAACTAATGACTTTGCATTATTCCGCCTTCCCCAAACCACTTCTCCACCAATTTTAAGGCAAAGTACATTGAAATCAATGTAATTCACCTCACTTTGCCTTGTAATTGAGCTCCAAATGAAATTATGCAGTGATTCATGGAAATGCAGGTCACATGGGCTCTAAATTATTCTGCATAACCTCACTTCTGGCCTTGGTAGTGTGTGTGTAGTGGTAGCTGGAAACAGTTTCCTCTCAGAGCTCTGTGATTCAAAACCTCTAAAAGCTGTTTAAAATGCCTTTTGAGTAATTTATTTTGCTCATAATTTAGCACATCGAATGTAGGAAACACTTCTGTGCTCATATCATCGAGTGTTTATTGTTGTATGTGGATTTTGAATGTTAATTTAGAACAGTCAGTCTGTGTACTGTATACTGTGAAGTGTGCTTTAGGGAAGGGGCGTATTTGTGGTGTAGGTACATTAAATGGGGGAAAAAAGGAAGTCTTTCTATTTTGGTTATATTTTTCTTGTATAACTGTGTTAATGTACACACAGTAATATTTTCAGTAATTCTTGACATTTTTTTGCAGATTGTTGTGGTGGTGCAGCAGTGTATAATTTGTCTGTTTAAAACATTTGGTTTTATTACTAAAGGTTTTCAATTTGCTACGCATTACTTGTAGTGTGTGTGTGTGTGTGTGTGTGTGTGCGATGCGTGCCATTAAATCAGACACCTTTTATTGTGCCACAGAGTAATTGCAGCAGTATGAACCTGCTATACACTGCACCTGTATTCATTTTTTATACTGCTTTGTGGTATCTTTACTGGTAGTGGATTGTTACTGCCTTGCACTAATCCCCCAACTGGCAAAATGTATTCCTTTCCAGATTTGGATTTGTGACTTGTGAGCACTGGTCAGATGGTATTGTGCCTTTTCGTATGCATCCCTTGAGTGTGCAGCACAATCTTAATCTCTCTGTGCATTTGTAGTGCACCATAATTCTGGGAGACTGCATTTCTTGTTACACTCTCATTTCACTTCGTCAGCACTGGAGTATTTCCTGGACACAAGACAGTAGCATTTTGTTAGCACTGGGGAATTTTCTAGACACAAGATAGTAGCATTTGGGGCATGCACATTAATTCTGATGACTCTGTGTGTGACCACTGAATGCATGACTGAGTGTGCAATTAATTCTGGGAGACTTTACATTTCTTGTTACACTCTCATTTCACTTCATCTGCACTGGGGAGTTTTCTGGACACAAGACAATAGCACTTTGGGGATACACATTAATTCTGGTGACTGTGTCGGTGGTGTGCTGCCAATATTGTTGTCACTCCACCTTACTTCATGTTTAAGGCGGAATGACAATACAAAGTAATAATAACAAGTGAGCCTTTCCTATGGAGCACTCCGCCTAGTGAAGTGCCAACACAAAGTGATCACTTCACATTCACTTTGCAGGCGGATTTTAAATTCTCTGCATCTCTATTTGGGGGCAAGATATATTATTTTTATCTGAAACCCAGGCTGTTGTGGTATTTAAACATTTAAAAAACTTTGTTTTAGAAGCTTTGCTTTGCATTCATCTTGTGATTCCGGACACCTCTTCCGGGTCACAGAAACTACATTTAGGTGAGCCCTGCAGTGAGTGCAAGTAGATTATAGCCTTGTGTGGTGCTATATCTTCTGAGAGCACATTACCCACTCTGCTTGTGCCATTTTTAAATGTAACATTGCTAATATTGTAGTATACATTTACTGTGTTTGCTGTGACCTGGAGCCTTGCTCTGAGTAAAAAGCAAGAAGAGGAACTGTAGTCCATCAGTCTTACTTGAGGATTACAATTCACATTCCGAGTACTGAAACTGTGTTTGGGGGCCAGATACATTATTTTCATCTGTAAACCATGCTGTTGTGGGATTTAAACATTTAAAAAACTTTGTTTTAGAAACGTTGCTTCATAGTCATCTTGTGACTCCAGACAACTCTTCCGGGTCATGGAAACTTCATTTAGGTGCACCCTGCAGCGAGCAGGGTGAGCGCGCGTTGCTGCGCACAAAGATACACATGTCTGCACATGTTTTGCATGTTTGTAGGGTGAGGAGGGACATCTAAATAATCTCTAGCACCAAATACTGATAGGAGGTAAGCAGACAGACCCTTATCTGTATTTAAAAAAACGTCTGTACGAGGAGGAAAGCCAGCCTTTGGAGAGAGGCATCTCTAATGAACATATTGTTGTGCTTATTGTGTTGTGTATATTTGAATAGTTGTGTTAATCACAGTGTGACATGCCAGTGGCTTAGCATCTTTACATCAGTGACACCCTCAGTAAGCTGTACAAAGCATTGTGGGTATCTAGATGAATTCCTCCACTTTCAAGTTCATTTGGGAACTGTGTAAGTTTAGGGTGTCCTTAACATGCACAGATAATTTCAACTTGCAGATTTTGGGTGCATTCTCACACACTACCTAGTAGATATTATAACCTGGGTCTCTGAGCACCAAACTCTAGTGAGTTAATCACCAAGAAACTGAAAGTAAGAATTCTCTCCTTCCGGTAATGGCGCTATTTCTAACCCACACTAGCATGTCTGCTGTGTTCATGGGATGACTGGGACGTAGTCCATTCATACTCCAACTCAGTATTGCACTGTGAGTATAGTTTTATTAGCTGAATTGATTAACATACTGCTTACATATGGACATCAATGAAAGGATAGTAACCCTTACTACAGGAGAAATTGCCATGGCTTATCATATGTAACAACTTCTGTCTGGAAAGTAGTACCGGCTTTGAGGGATTAAATGCAATCAATGTCAAGAAAATGAAGTATTAAAGGAGAAGTTACATGATATACAAAAAACAATTGAACAATTAGAGCAGGCAGATTTGTTGCTAAACCAAAAAGTATCCCTACTCAGCACACAATGTGGCAGTGTGGAAAAAAATGGCAACCTGAAAAGAAATAGGGAGGAGGACAATGAAGATGAGCAAGACTGGCAAATAGTGCCCAATAAAAATAAATGTAAATGGGACAGAAGAGCTATGACATTTTATTTATTTTTTTATTTGTTTTTTATTTACCGGGTAGGTACACTAGACAAGAGTATTGTCTATATTCTGGCAAGACCCGGGAGAGTACAATCAGGAGAGAGCAAGGTACAAAGACGGTACAAACATCAGTGACAATTGTTCATGGTGCAGCATGAAGTGGGAACAAAACAAATTCGCAAGACATATTTCTGTGGAAACGGAGAGTAAACAAATACCCTTACATTAGCTACTAGCACTGGATGATACAACAATAATAATTAAGGACATACGACGACCACTAAAGAATAAATAACAGTTTTAACTAACGATTTTGTGGAGGAAGTGGGAACATGCAGATTTTATACAATGGAGGGAAACAGTAAGTGCCATGTAGGCAATGAAGGCTACTGGGAGTCAATCTCAAGTTACAACACAGGAGCATCCATCAGAGTCAGTCAGGTGGGCACAGAGACCAAGTTTAAAGGCTAGGTGGGATTTAGAGAGTTTAATGTGAGGGATGAGGGAGTTCCAGATGCTGGGAGCTGATATAGCGAAGGATAGTTCCCCCTTTTTTGTGAGGTATCAGGGAATTTCAAGTTGGGTTTGTACGGAAGACCTAAAGAGATATGCTTGGGAGGGATGTGATAGCAGCCTTGAGAGATACTCAGGTTTCCCCGTTCTGATGATATTGTCAATCAAGCATCCAGTAGAGTAGAGTCTATGCGAAGTCGGGGAGAGCCAATTTAGTTTGGAGTAAAGTTCACTGCAACGAGTCAGTCTGTGTGCAGAGAGGGCAAATCAGCATATGCTGTTATAACATGTGCTTCATTTATGGAGGGATCCTTTGTTAGTATTAAGGTATACCTGTGAGCAGTATGTAAGGGAGGGAAGGAGGAAACCTTGTGCAATAGCCAGCCGGGCAACATTCAGGGAGGACCTAATTCCTAATCCCAGTTTGGAGTTAACCACCTTGCAAGTAGCTGTGAGGTGGAGGTTAAAATCCAGAGATGGGTCAAGTGTGACTCCTAGGTACCTAAAGGAGTTAACAGATACCAACGGGGAGCCATCAAGACATATTACTGAAAGATCTGGAGCACAGAATTTGATTCTAGAGGGGGAGCCAAAAAGCATAGGCACAGTTTTCTTAGCATTAAGTATGAGTTTGTTTTGTAGAAGCCAGACTTGTAAGCAATCAAAGTCAGCTTGGAGATTCCTGCTGCCCCTACACAAAATATCTTTACTCCATTGGTAGAGTTAGAAACAGATTTAGTGGACACAAATAAAACTGCAACTAACACTACTAGTAAGTCTAGTGATAGGCAAGAAATTGGGACAACCACCAAAACCTTGAACAAAAATGTTTAGGCAGTATGGCTTGCATTTTCACTGCTATGCAGATGATACTCAGCTGTACATGTCCTTTGTGCCTGGCCAGAATGATGCTGTCTCGGTCTTTAACAACTGTCTCTCTGAGATCCAGGATTGGATGAGTGTGAGCTGGCTTCGGTTAAACCCAGAAAAAACTGAGGTGTCGGTTGTGGACCCAGGTTGTCTGGAGGCGGGTTCTTTGGCAGGATTACCTTTGGGTCTTTGGCTTGAGGGTGTTCAGCTAACTGCCTCAGACTGGGTGCAGAACCTGGGCATTATGTTTGATGACTGCCTGACCCTTAAATCTCAGGTGTCAGCAGTTGTCAAAACCTCTTTTTACCATCTGAGGAATATCGCCTCGGTGAAGCACCTTGTTCCTTCTGATGATCTTTCAACTCTGCTCCACACCTTCATTACCTCCTGCCTTGACTACTGCAATGCCCTTTATCTAGGGCTACCAGGGGTTGATATCTACTGCTTACAGCTAGTGCAGAATGCAGCGGCCAGGCTTTTGACTGGTACCTCTAGGACCAGTCATATAACGCCTGTCCTCCGTGGACTGCACTGGCTGCCAGTACAGTGGCAGATCACCTTCAAGGTCAGTTTGCTGACCTATAAGGCTCTACATGACCAGAGACTTGGTTACTTGCAAGATATCCTTCATCCCTACTGTCCCCCCTGCCCTCTCCAATCCACCGATGAGGGATTGCTAGAGATTCCCAGGGTCCATTTGAAGACATCTGGGGCCAGGTCATTTAGTTTCATGGCCCTGGCCCTGTGGAATTGTCTACCTCATCTGTGCAAGTTTGCCTGACCATCCAAAGTTTTAAAGCTGCACAGCAAACTCATTTATTTAGCCTAGCATATTCTGATTTTTAATGCCACTACTGTGTTTATTGGTTTTAATCTGTTGATTTTATCTAGTGATGTATTTTATTTATTGTTGTACAAGTGCCTTGGTTTTAAGAAAGGCACTTTTTATAAGTAAAGATTCAGCTGAGTTGAGGTAATATCTGCTCAACTACATGCTGACCCAGATACCACTGTCAAAGCTATTATCCCCAAGATGTAACAGCTAGAAATCCAGTGACACAATCTCTGCTATCATCTCTTCCCACAGTGCCCATAATAGAGGAAGATATAATTAATGAACACCCCCCAATGTTGATTCAATAGATATGACAGATGTTAGTCCTTCTAGACAGGTATATGTACTGGGTGACAGCATTATTAAATATTGATGGTCATATATGTAAAAATGACAAACAAAACAGGACTTGTTCCAGCTTCTGAGGAGCCTGAATTAGAGACATTGAACAGATGGTGCCAGACATATTAACAAATGCAGGCCTCAACCCTTTGGTGGTGGTTCATGCGGGAACAAATGATGTAAAAAAATTCACAACTGAAATTATTAAGAATAGTTTTATCTCCTTTGTGGAATTACTAGAAAAGAAGGGTTGTGATATTATAATCTCAGAGATCTTGCCAGTACTGAGAGCAAATATCAAAATACATAATAAAATAAAATGTATTAATGAGTGGTTAATGAAATGGACATTAAACAAACACATTAATTGTCTAACTCACTGGGAAAGGTTCATTGATGACTATAGTTTATTCATTTGGGATGGATTGCACTTAAGCAAAACGAGCAGTGCGGTACTTGGCAAAAGTATCCTGACGAAGATTGAAACCCTTTTAAACTAGGTATTTTGGGGCAAAAAGGGTCAAAGTTAATACATGCCAAGTCAAATCCCCCTCATGAACATAAGGCAACTACTACATCCTATAATATCCTTATCACAAACTCTAGAAGTTTGAATACGGTTAAACTAAATGAACTTGTAGCCATTAGCTGTACCAAAAGGATTTACATCATTGCCATCACAGAAACCAGGTGAGATAGTTCATCAGCATGGGTTAACATACCAGGTTACAACCTTGTATATAGAAATAGGGCTGTAAAAAGAGGTGGAGGTATTTGCCTCTATTTGAAAGAATCTTTTATTTGAAGAGATTAACACCTTGGACAATAGTGTAGAGGATTGTTTTGTACGAATCAAAAACAAACCTGGGAAACCTCTTATTATAGGGAATTTGTATAGACCACCATCTGTGGATGCTAGCTATAATGAGAGTCTACTCACTATAATTACTGACTAAGCTAATGAATCTGATATGATACTTATGGGGATTTAAACTTGTCCAGAATCAATTGGGATCTTCTAACAGTTAATAATCAAGTTGAATCTCTTTTTCTTCATCTTTTTATCACTCTTGGCCTGCATCAATTGGTAACTAAACCAACTAGGGATAAAAATATATTGGATGTAATCCTTACTAATATTGAATCAGATATTGTCAACATTATTGTAACCAACCCTGTTAGTAATAGTGGCCATAATATAATATTATTTGAGTTAATTACCTCAATACTCTGTACTAAATCAATTAACTTCAGATATAATTATGTTAATGGGTAATTATGATCAAATTAGAACATATTTGAATTAACTCAATTGGGTCTTCTTATTATCTGACCTTAATGTGAATGAAGGTTAGAATTTACTGAAAAAACTCATATTCAATTATAATTATTATATAACCCACTAAAAAAAATCTAATAATAATAAGGGAAAGATCCCCCTATGGCTCACTCCATCAATTATAAGGCAAATAAGAAGAAAAGTGGCAGCCTATAATAGAATGAAAAAAAAACACTGAAACTATTTCATGCTTTTAAACAAGAAGTTAAAAAAACTAAGACACTTATTAAAATTGAAAGAAAAAAATAGAATTCAAACTCTTTGTTTCCAAAGGAAACACTAAAGCTTTTTACGCATATGTTAACGCTCATAAAGAAAACAGTCAACCCTATTTCAACTATACAGAACAATAGAGAAGACATAAAAGATATCTCCAAAATAACAGCACTCTTCAATGAGTATTTTGGATCAGTATTCTCAAAGAAAGATTCTAATGCACAGCTCCAGGATCTTATTTCAAATGATTATGGGCAAATTACGCTCAAGGAAATAAAATCTTCAGTTCTTTCCATAAAAAAAAATATTCTTCACCCAGGCCAGACAATTTGAATATATATTTGATTAAAGAAACCATAGGACAACTAGTGTATCCTTTATCTATTATATTTAATAAATCCCTTATGACTGGGGAAGTTCCCGACAATTGTTGAAAGGCACATGAGGTCCCTATTTATAAAAAGGGTAATAAAAAAAGAAGAACTATAAATCCATTAGCATAACTTCTATTTGCTGTAAATTATTGGAAAAAATCTTAAAACCAAAATAGTCATTGAAATTGAGGCATTGGGCCTAACAGATACAACACAACATGGCTTTCAGAAAGAAAGATCGTGTACAACTAACTTAATTACTTGTCATGAAACAATAAGTAGCAGTTTGGATCAAAACATTCCAGTGGATATTGTATACCTGGATTTGAAAAAGGCTTTTGATCTAGTCCCTCATCATTCTTTAATAAATAAAATGATTAAATTGGGGTTCAGTACTTATTTAACCTCTTGGATCAGCAACTGGCTGTCAAATTGATCACAAAGAGTTAAGATAGGCAACACTATTTCATCAGATGTTGAGGTGACCAGCAGAGTTCCCCAGAGGTCCGTATTAGGACCTACCCTATTTGGAATCTATATTAATGACCTTCACGTAGGGGTCTCTAGTAACATCTGTAAATTTGTGGATGACATAAAACTCTCCGCAGAGGTTGATACACCACAAAAAATTTTATTATTAAAACAGGATCTGTTCATTATTGAAACTTGGGCATATAATAATAAAATGTTATTCAACACTGAAAATTGTGCTGTAATTCAATTAGGGACAAAAAATGTTATATCTGATTATAACTTAAATGGGACAAACATAACACATGCTAAAACAGAAAGGGATTTCAGAATTATTATTAATAGCTTGTTCACATCCACTGATCACTGCAGAAAACTTGCACAGACAGGTAATAATATATTATTAACCATCAAAAGAACATTTGTTAGCAGGAGTGAATATTGTATATTATCCCTTTATAAATCCTTCATTCACCCTCATACTGACTATGCAGCTTCCTTCTGGGCCCCTCATTATAAAAGAGATCAAAGACTAGTGAAAAGTTTGCAGAGAAGGACTACCAAATTGATACCCAGAGTCAAACATTTGTCATATGAACAAAGACTAGGGGCACTAGATTTATATGACCTTAAACTAAGAAGACAGTGAGGTGATATGCTACTTTGTATAATATCCTGAAGAATAAAACACTTATGAACAGTACTAATATTGAACTGCCATCCAAACCTAACAACTTGAGATGTCATAACAGGCAGATTAGGATACCAAATGCAAGTACCAATAAAAGACAGTACTATTTTACTTTATGAGCAGCATCCTTATGGAATTTCTTACCCCATCATATTGTAAATATGATTATTCTGGAGTCATTTAAAGCAGAATTGGATAGATTCCTCTTGGGCTAGTATATAATTTACCCTGCATGTGCAGGGAAGGTGATCATGATGGGCCCAGAGCCTCCTTCCACCTTTCATATACCAACTAATGCCAAGTAACAAGTAATACCAAGTAAAAGCTAGAGGAGTGGTTAAAGATCTGGCAGTTAAAATTAAATGCTAGAAAGTGCAAGGTTATGTACCTAGGTAAAAAGAACTCCAAGACAGAGTACTAGATAGGATGAGAGAGACTTAGCACTATAGCTCAGGAATGGGATCTGGGAGTTATCATCATTAGCAACTCACTTAAGCAATTGAGTCAGTGCAACAAGACCTATAGCAAGACTAACAGGATACTGGGATGTATCGGGAGGGGTATTGATAGCAGAAGAAAAGAGGTAATAATTCCCCTATACAGATCCCTGGTGAGGCCTCACCTAGATCACTGCACCCAGTTCTGGAGTCCTTACCTCAGAAAAGATGAGGACAGGTTGTAGACAGTGCAGTGCAGAGTAACAAAAATGATTCAGGGACAGAAAGGCAGATCCTATGAGGAGCATCTAAAGGCACTAAATATGTATTCTTTGGAAACCAGAAGGGAGAAGGGAGATATGATAAAGACCTTCATGTTCCTTAAAGGAATTAACAAACTAAAAACAAAGTGAACTGTGGGGAGCATTTTAGCCTGAATACCAATTCGTGGCCGTGTGGACACAAATAGAAATTAACAGAAGGTAGGTACAGGAGAGATGTGAGAAAGTATTACTTTACAGAAAGGGTGGGGGAACCTTGGAACAATCTGTCAGCTGAAGTGATGGGAGTGGAAACAGTCAGGGGATTCAAGCAGGGCTGGGACATGATGAAGGGTATAGTGGTTACCAGGGGTGACAGGACTAAGGAGAAGAACAGAGAGAGGATGGGGAGGGTTAGTACCCTGGAGAACTAGTAGGTTCTAAGGACGTGGATATAATGTTCTATCCACACTTTCTGGCAGTTGCCTTTCCCTTTAGGACTTGCCAGAAATGTCTTCAAGCTGGCTCCTCCCACCTACCAGGGTGGTAGCTCCCTGTGCTCCACCACATGACACCAGATCTTCCTTTCCATTGGAAGAAGCAGGCACTCTGCTTACCGCTCGCACGTTAAGTAGGCCCTGGCACTTGAATCTTCAGATTTACTTCCAAAACTTTAAATTAAAACTCATTCAAGTTTCATCTTCAACTCGATCTTCAATCGCGACCACGATGGAGGATAAAACCTCACCTGGATTGTGCCGGTGCTCATGTGGGCAGAAGATGTCATGTACCAATCCCCACATCTCATTCATCTACTGTCTGGGCTACCATACCGGGTCATAGTGTCGCATGCTTAATAGTGTGCAGCATTATGGTGAAACCTGGACCTGTGCGCTCCATGAGTTGGACCCCTTGGAGTTGAGAATCTTTATTGGGGGGCCCAGGGGCACAGTCCCCCGTAACGAGGGGTGTGAGGGATGGAGCCCCCCACAGAACAAAGACATGATGCCTCATGGCATTAATCATGCAGTGCAATAGTACCATGCAGCATTATGTCTTGCAAAATAATGACCTCGTGCCCTGGGCTACGATCATGATCCACAGGACTGCAACTTTTGTCAGTCATGTCACCCAATGATCTTGGAGGATCGTGCTGCCTGCCTGAAGTTGGGTCATCCGGAGAAATGTTATCTGCTGATCAAATCAAAGGATGCCCATTGGGTGGTCTCTGTGACTGTGGGGTCTGCTGAACAATTGGATAAACTCAAGGCCTTTGAGGGGGAGGAGGCCACCCAGGCTGCCACTCAGTCCTCTTCTGCCTCAGCCTTTGTTCCAATCCCCAGTTGGGCTCCACTTATTCAGCCTACTTCAAGGAGCTGTGCCAGTCCCTCTCGACTAAAGGAAAAGGCCCTTCTAAATCACACAGTTCCCATTCACACAAGAAGCAGTCCAAGAACTATAAAGAGAAGACTCATCATTGACGATCCTGGGACCAGGAGCATTCCTGCTCTCAATAATCTTCAGTTTTGACTACTGTAGAAACTGCGGTCATGGTCGCTGGCTTTACGGAAACCCTGTTGGGCTGGTCAGCCAAGAAGCCATCTAACAATGTGGCAGAGATTTTTCTTGACCTTGTTGACTGGTTGTCATCTGAAGAAGCCAACAACTTTCTTTTCAGGACTCCAGTCCTGCTGGGGACCACTGAAGGGGCAGCCCAGCCAGCTGAGTTGGCCTCTCTGGTTACCGACCTAGACCAGGAGGAGCCATGGATTTCTTTGGCTCCTTCTGAGACCCCCCCATTGGCACCACTGACTGCTGAGGTTGAGATCTTGGTCATCTACCTCCTCTGGGTTGAGCAGCTCCTGCTGACATTGGTGGTCTCACTCTCGACACCAAGGGAAGTGGCGCCACAGCTATTTGCCTTCATCCTCCTCAGGTGAGGAGAGGCTTCAGCACAAGTTGCATCAACACTGTGAAGACCTTATGTGGCAACAATTAGTGCTGACTGAGCCAAAGCCAATGCAGGCTACCACCCCAGGTATCACCTGGCTGTTGCCTGAAAGGTTGATGTCCCAGCCGTGGCTGGTCGACACTGTTCCTCCCCCAGTGGAGTCAGTCCAAACCATTTTAGCTTGGCTGAAGCTGGCTTCTCCACTGATCATGGTGTAGCCACCACCCAAGCAGCCATTATCCAGGGCTCCATCCAAGGAGTCTTGGTCTTCTAAAGGGCTTCCCCATTGACTGTTGGTCACTCTCACACCTGATCAGCTGTGGTGGGTTGAGAGTGATCCGGTTGTAACCTGCTTTATCCAGATTCCTTGGAGTCCAAGGATTCCTCTCTGCACTCCTGTCCACTGGATACAGAGTTGATGGGGGATCTGTTGATGGAGGAAGGCCCCACTTTGTTTATGGGCATTCTCCTCATCTCCGAGTCTACGGGGATGAAATTAGAGCCTGTTCAAAAATGGGATTGCTACCCCCTTACAGAAATTATGGATAAAGTGGACTCTCTGATGAAGGTTTTCCCAGTGGCTGAGGCCATCATCGGCCCTGCCCTGGATCTCTGGCAGTGCCCCGCCTCTTGCTCTGTGCCTGGATTGCCCACAAATGTGCGGTGTCCACCGATACCCTTTCAGGGTTAGTGGCTGACTCTGTGTTCAGGTGCTAGGGCAATACTGGGAACATCGATAGACCACTGGATAAGGAGTCCAAGAAATTGGACAACTCGGCTAAAAAGGTCTATGCTGCCTCCTCACTCAGCCATCGTGATGGCACACTTCTCCCATGCCCTTCTGGGCTCTCTGGATGAAGTGATTCCTCATCTTTCTACAGACTTCCAGACTATGGTCAAGCAGGTCTGGGACCAGGGTTGTGCTGTGGCCAAACAGCAACTTCAGATGGCCCTGGACATTGGAGATTCTTTTGCCCACTTGGTGGCAGCCGTGGTTGCCATGTGCCACAGGACTTGGCTTGGGATCTCAGCCTTCATGACAGGCACCCAGCAGAAGCTGGCAGATGTACCATTCTTAGACACTGATCTATTTGTTCCCAGTGTGGAGGGTCACTTCCTGCGCATTGAAAAATCCAGTGCCACCCTGGACTCTGTGACATCTGCCCAGAAGGACTTCAAGAGCTCTAAATAGCAGAAGCACAAGCCCTTTCAGTCCTCTAGTCCTGTGCCAAGACCAGCTCAGCATCAGTCTGGCCAGCAGGCTCAGTCCTGGTGACCTCAGGCCAAGTCCATGGCCTCGGTGGTCCAAAAGCCCAGAGGAAAGGGATGTGGCTGCCCCTTAGCCAGATCTTCCTCCTCCAAGCCTGCTTAGTGATGGGATGGGGGTTGCCAACCTCATGCCTACCATGCCTCCCCTGGGACCTTCTGTGGTGGGGTCAACTCTGCCATTTCCTTTATGCCTGGTCCTCTGTTACCAAGAACAGGTGGGTTCTGGAAGTAGTCAATCAGTGTCTGCTTCTGGAATTCGAGCAGTACTCTTCAAGCCAAGCTAAGCCCATGGGAGGACTTGGAATCTGCAGTCACTTGCTCAGCTCTTTGAAATGACATAGCCCAGCTCCTCCACAAGGAGGTTGTGGTCAGAGTTGTGGATCCTCCAGAATACCCAGGATCTGTCTGCAGGTACTTTCTGGTGCCAAAGCAGAGGGGTGATGGCACCTCATTCTGCATGACCTGATCAAAATTCGTCAGGTTCTGCACCTTAAGGATGGTAACTCTATTCCAGATCATACCACCTCTGAAGCAAAACATGTATTTTGCTCTCTGGATCTTCAGAACGCAGTCTTTTATGTCCCAATCCATCTATCCCCCGAAGGTTCCTCCACTTCTGAGCAGAGGGAACCCTTTATGAGTTGCAAGCCATGCCTTTAGCCTCTCCTCAGCCCCCAGGGTCTTCATCAAATGCATAGTAGTAGTGGTGGCAGATTACCTAAGGCACTGAGGGGGCCAGGTGTATCCCTACCTAGATGACTGACTGATGGCAGGTTCCTCCAGGCAGGAGACGGAGCCGACCAGGGACATGGCCCTCAAGACCTGTATTAACTTGGGCCTCCTAGTCAAGAAGGACAAGTCAGATCCCATGCCCTCACAGGTAATCAGCTTCGTCGAGGCAGAGCTTGACTCATGCTGAGCCAGAGCTTGGCTCCCAGTGGACAGGGCTGAGGTTCTCTTCTCCTTTGCCCAATCATTTCTGATTGGGCACTTGCACCCTGCTCGGGACTTCTTGTGCTTTCTGGGTTACATGGCAGCCTGCACCAGCATGGTCTGATGGGCCCATTGTCACATGCACTCCCTACAATGGTCTCAACCAGTGGTCTCGGCACAAAGGTCACTTTGACCAGTTGGTCACAGTGACCCAGAGGATGTGGGATGCCCTCCAGTGGTGGCTGGTCCCAGAGCATCTTTAGGAAGGGATCCTGTTTGTCCGCCCCAAGAAGATGGTCATCCTGATGACTGATGCCTCTCTCATAGGCTGGGGTGCCCATCTGGGAAAAAAAACAGAGTCCACGGGCTCTGGACCCTTAAGGAGTCCCGATGCCACATTAAGATGCTGGAGCACCAAGCCATCCAGCTGGTGCTAACTGCCTTCACTCCATTTGTTTGAGGACAAGTGGTCCAAGTACAGATGGACAACAATACCACAACCATGTACTACCTCAACCAACAAGGTGGAATGCCCTCCCTGCCCCATGCAAGGAAGCCCTTCACATTTGGACTCTTGTGTGGAGCCTGGAGGTGGATCTCCTAACCATCCATGTGGCAGGAGCCTCCAGTCATCTGGCAGATGCCCTCAGCCAGGTGGGAGAGGCATCTCATGAGTGGTCTGTCCATCTGGAGGTAGTTAACAGTCTGTTCTCCAAGTGGGGCACCCCTCAGGTGGACCTGTTCACCTCTAGGGATAATGGAAAGATAAAGTTGTCTTGTGCCCACCCTCCTCAGCACAGAATGCTGCAGGGGATGCCTTTCTCGAGGTCTTGGATCCCAGGTCTCTTCTATGCCTTTCCTCCACTTCCCTTATCCACAAGGTGTTATTCAAGGTCCTGAGGGACAAGGCATAGGTGGTCCTTGTGGCTCTGGACTGGCCCCACCAATTTTGGTATCCCGATCTCCTCAACCTCAGCAATAGGCTCCCAAGTTGTCTTGCTATACACCTGGACCTGCTCTCATTCAATCATTTCCAAGCTTTGGGGCTCTGAAGATGTCCTCACTGTCATGGAGGCATCTAGAAAGGAATCAACCAGAAAATGCTATGCCTTCAAATGGAAGATATTCTCCATTTGGTGTCAGGGCAAGGGGTTGGACCTTTTGTCCTGTCCAGAAAATAACATTTTGGACTATCTGTAGTCTCTCTCTCTTAAGGGAGACTTCGATCAATGACCCTTAAAGTGCACATGGCAACCATCTCTGCTTACTGGGTGTGGGCTGGTCAGCAGTCAGTGGCACAGGAGAAGGTGGTCTGGTACTGTTTCAAGGCCTTGAGCACATTTCCCCTCTGGTGCATGAACCACCACCACCATGGGACTTGTTGCTGGTTTTGGAAAAGCTCATGGGCAAGCCATTAAAACTGATGCACAGGTGTGAGATGTCTCACCTGTTGTGGAAAACCACCTTCCTGGTGGCTATCACATCAGCCAGAAGGATCAGGGAGCTCCACGTGCTCTCAGTGGAGTTTTCTTACCTGGTCTTCCACAGGGACAAGGTTGTTCTGCACCCCAACATGAAGTTTCTCCCAAAGGCTGTGTAGGAGTTTCACCTGAATTAGGTGATGACTCTTCCGGTGTTCTTCCCAAATCACACATTGGAGGATGAACACAGGCTCCATACTGTGGACCTGAGGCAGGTGCTTGCTTATTACAATGAGAGTACGGCTGGAGTTCGGGGAGAGGTTCACCAGCCATTTGTCATCTGCATTGAAGCAGCAGCTTGCAGACTTGCAGTCAAGTGGATGATTGGCAGGTGGATCACATCCTGCATTGATCTGTGTTCTAGGTTGATGGGTAGGGAGCTTCCCAGAGGGCTAAGGGCTCATTCCACCCACCATACCGCTATGACAGAGGCTGCTTCTATGGATGTCCCTATCCAGGAAATCTGCAGGGCTGCTACCTGGAAGTCAGCACACACCATCATTTTCCATTACCGCACTGACCTAGAGTCACACAGGGATGCTGGTTTTGGGGCCTTAGTTCTCCTGTCTTTGATCCCTAACTAGAAGGTGTGCACCTTGCCTCCTTCCTCCAGGAGAAATGCTAGGAATCTGCCAGAAAATGTAGATAGAACATCATATCCATGTCCCTAGAAACACAGGTTACTCACCTGTAACACTAGTTCTAGAAGTGGTATATGATGTTCATCCACACGGATCCAACCGACCTCCCCAGCTTTGATGCACTCACTCTGCTTCCAGTGGGCAAGATCTGGTGTTATGGGTTGGAGCCCAGAGAGTTACCACCTGGGTGGGTGTGAGGAGCCAGCCTGAAGACATTTCCAGCAAATCTTAAAGGGAAAGGCAACTGCCAGAAAGTGTGGATGAACATCATATACCACTCCTAGAACTACTGTTTCAGGTGAGTAACCTGTGTTTCCAGGGATTATAGGGAACTTGGACAGACTGGATGGACATATGGTCCTTTTCTGCCATCATTGTCTATGTTTCTATGTAACTCCCTACCATGGTCTTTATCTCTCTTCATCCATAGAGTTTTTTCTTTTAAACTAAGCCTAATAAAATTAGCAAGGATCAGTTGTGGAGAGCCCTGGGCTTCAGTATCAGTGCCAACAGATGGTGGGCCTACTCTGCCTCCAGTGGAGCATCACATCAGTAGTCCAAAATCTTAGTAATGCAGAAATCCACAGATACCTCTGTTCAACCAGTTTGAAGAATCCCAGAAACGCTGTTTCTTTAGCCATGATTTTCTAAATAACCTATTTTGGCCCACATGTTGTGGCCTTCCAGATTATCTGCCTCAGTAAGTGTTCTTGTTTTCACAAATCAAAGATATTTCTTTGTCAGGGGCGTTGCTAGTGCTCAACCAGGATGGTGGCTTGGATCTCGAGCTCTCACTTCACCTTCCCTAATTGTCAACCATCTACTGCCTTCTAACTGACATTCCTCTGCAAAAAAACTCACCCCTCAACAGATCAACATATGAGCAACAATCCAATAAAAATATTTAGCAATTTGGAGCTTTTTGACTGGGTTTTATGTGATATGAGTGCCTCCTGAATGGCACAGCCAGAAACAGTGTGTGAAATACGGTGACCGCCACAAGGGTGACCTGTCCAGAGCGCAGAACAATGCAATGAGCAACTGCAGCAGGAGGCGGTCTGAAGGGCAGTGCACACATGGTGAGAGCTGCATAGGAGAGGGAGTACAGCATGCTGCTGCAAGGGCAACAAGGAAAGGGCACCACAGACAGAGCCAGTGGCAGGAGGAGAGGGCAACGGGAAGGGCATGGTACCAGGCGTGGTGCAGCTGTGGTGGTACAGGACAGCAGTACCACAGGGGATGGATGTGCACATCAGAATGGCCTGCGCACCAGGCATGGTTGGATGGGAAGCACACGAGAGGGCACAGCCAGGGGTACAACCATGTGGGGTGGAAGCGGGGAACAATGCAGAGCCTGTAGTCCGAAGGGGGGAGGCAGGTGCGGGCAGACAGCCCCGATGGATGGAAACAGGCCATGGCATGCGAGTCTGGGTCAAAATGGTGACTTCAGGGATATGGTGGATGAGTGGGCGCCCATGGCAGGTTGAACCCACAAAGGGTAGGGAGGAGGGTGTACACCACACATGACCAGGTGGTCAAGCAGTGGTACAGGCCCACAGGGGGGTGGTGCATACCAAGGGCCACTAGGTGGATGGTCACACATGGAATGTGAAGTTGTGTGCCAGTCTGCGCAGGTAGGCATAGTGTCTCCTGGTGCTGTACTCTACAATTATGGCATGGATCCAGGTGTCCAGGTCACGATAACGATGCCAGGGTTGTGGTGCCTCTGCCTCTGACACCAGCATCTCTGAACAGATGGCAGTCAGACGCTAGTCCTCCTGGAGGCACACCAGGAGGTGCCAGAAGCCAGGGTGGCACACACCTACCCGGGTGTTAAAGGCCCTGTGCCACCTCTCCACCACATTGTTGGTAATTGCCAGGCCCTGGATGGTTGCCTCATAGCAGTTCCACTGCTCGATGGGGAAGCTGGCATGGAAGCACCCCAAGCAGCCGGTGGGGCAACCGATCCAGTTGTCCTCCACATCGCCCAGCATGGGCTGGAGGACCTCTTCATTGGTGGTCAGGTACTCCCACTTCCTCAGCTAGTTGAATACTGCTGACATATCTGCTGGTAGGAGGAATGCCAATGCCAGCAGCATCCATACATACAGGATGAACTTGGAGTCAGTGGAGTACTGTGTGATGATGTCAGGCAGCTGTTGCACCTTGTGCCACAGGGCCTGTGAGTAGTGGAAGTCACAGCCCCTGACACGGGCCTCCGGTAAGACGGTGCTAACTCCATGCAAGCTGGAACACTCAAAGTCCATCAGGACTGTGGCAGGTGCAAAGCTTGGGTTGTGCAGCTAGAGCTGGCCAAGCAGCCGGACATAGGTCTGTGCCCATCTGGAACATGTGAGGGCATAGAAGGCCAGCAGTACCGTACTAGACTGAATGGCATGGACAGTGTAGAGCTGTCCAAACAGGTTGGGGCATACCTGAACATGCCATCCATGAACCAGTCTGAACTGGTGGTCAGCTGCTGCAGACCACACTCCGTGGCATACACCACAATGCGGTCCCGTTCCTTCCCGCTGTCAAACAGGAGGAAGAGTGTTCCATCAGAGGAAAGGGTGTATTCCTCTGGGGTGGTGAGATCCTCCACTGATTGTGGGGTGGTAGGCCAGCTCCATTCCACATGCTGAACCCATTGCACAGTCCGCCCACAGAAGCCGCACTCCCGGAAGGCGACCAGCCAAGGTGACAGGGATGCCCAATGTGCTTGCCACAATGACCTGGGATGCCCTGTTCATCGTCCACTGTGCCCTGTCCCGTAGCATTCCAAGGACCAACTGCACACCCACATTGGCTGCATCAGGGGTATGATTGTGCTCCCTGATGGTGGCTACCACTGTATCCTCTACCGTGTGCAGGCAGACTAGGAAGTGGTACCTGCGCGCCTCTGCACACCTCCAACAGACCTTCTCAGGTCCCTCCTTGTCTCGCCTATAGACAAAACTGTTGTGGACAGCCACTGGCCTACCCTTCTGGCTTTGGACATAGCACACCTCCATATCTAGTGATACAGTCCAAACTTACAGGGTAGCTGGAGCAGGCTGTCTTATAGGTGCTGTGTGCCCCGCTCTGCCTGCACCTGGCCACATCCCCTTCCTGCTTGGGGCCTATGACTTGCACCATGGTGCTGTGCCCCACCCTACTATGTCCCTGTGTCCTGTGGGCCTCGCACTGTAATCTGAGGTTGGTGGTCATGGTTTGTCCTCCGCCTGTGTGCTGGCCAGTGGCCCCTGCCAGTTGTGTGCCTCCGTGGGTGAGTGTTTGGTGCTATTATGGACATCTGTGGTGGGGGAGTACAACGCCAGTGCTGCCGGTATCATCGTCTGTACACCCAGGGCTCCCATGTATGTTGTGGGGGTGGTGCAGTCTCCCACCATTGCCCCATGTCCATGTCTGTGCCCTCCTTACCTGTGGTCCCCAGTGCAGCCACCCTTGCTAGTCCCCTCTCTTGTCTGTTGCCTCAGCCTGCAACGGCCTCCTGTTTGGACCATTCCTGTATTAACCTTCCATGCAGCCTATTTGTGTGCATGCTCCTGCTGGCTGTGGGCCTGCTGGTGCTCTCAGTCTTGCCACCGGGTTGTCCTGGAGGCACCCTTGCTGTGTGTGTAAGCGTTTCGCTCTTGCACTGTGTGTCTGCTTTTCTGAGCGGTCACTCTTTGGGCTGCGGCACTTTAGAGATCACCCCCTGAGACCATGCCATTGAATAGGTGCTCTTCCTGGCTGTTACCTTCGATTGTGGTGAAACTCCAGTTCTAAATGCCACCAGCTTGCTTGCTAAAGCCCTGATGGACTGGACAGCATGATGACAGCTATGCTAATAGAGAAAGTGGAAACAATGTTTGTTCAACTCCTGGTGGAATTCAAAGACATACATAGATACATAGATACATAGATACATAGACAGTGTCAGCAGATAAGGGCCTATGGCCCACCCAGTCTGCCCATTTGAGCTTGTAAGTTCAGTTTGTTTTCCTAGAAGTCTATTTCCCCTTACCCCTGACCTCTAGAATTCCTTTATGTCTATCCCATGCATTCTTAAATCCTGTGATTGTTTCAGCCCCCACCACTTCCTCTGGCAGGGTGTTCCACTCATCCACCACCCGTTCTGTGAAGAAATTCTTTCTCATGTTTCCTCTGAATCGTCCTCCCTCCAACTTCATCCCATGCCCTCTAAAACTTAATACTGCACAAAATACAGATAATTTAACTCTACTTCAAGCTTATACTGCAGCACATAAAACTGAAGTTTTTAATAATGAATGTTCCTGTGACAACATATGGGCTCAAATGAGAGAACAACAAATTAGCTTACAGGCAACGCAACACAAACTGGATGATCTGGAGAGAAGAAGCTGAAATAACATCAGATTTGTCCACGTTATTGAACAGGTGGTATTGGGATATGTTGTAACATTTCTGCAGCATGTTCTCCCTCAAATTCCCCAACTCAAGGGAGATCCACACCTCGCTCTTGAGCTGGTGCACCACTCCTGAGTCCCTGCACCAAAGTTAGGCAAAGCCCCTGGCCCATCGTTGCAAGGTTTCTTTATTTTCTGGTGCAGAAAAACTTCCTACACATATCAGGAAAACATGGTAATCTGGAGTGGCAGAGACACAGTATTACAGTGTTCACATATTTCTCCAAGGATCTCATAGCCTAATGACGAGTTTTCACTTCAGCCAGGCAGGCCCAGCATAGGGCCAGCATTCCCTTCACTCTCCAATATCTGGCACATCTATAATTCACTCACAGTGGGGTAACCAGGATCTTTCTTAGACCATAATTGTCTTCAGAATATATATCTCGATATTCATACTGGGATTCACACTAGGATTTTAAGACAACCAGAAGTCATAAGACCATATGAGTTGTCCCCACTATATCAGCAGAGGCAACGGAAATTGCCAACTGAAATAAGCTGATCCAGCCTTTCTTTAAAGGTATTGAAGCTAGATACCCCAACAACCTCAGTAGGTAACTTATTCCAGAGCCTTATTACTCTAGGTTTGTAACTGTACTTCCATACATTAATCTTAGAATGGGATTCCTGCAATTGAAGATTATGCCCTTTTAGATTGTAATTGTGTTCCTTATATTTCAGTTTGAGGTCCCTTCTTAAATTTTCATGATTTGGGATTTTGCATATTAACAATAAGTCACTCGTAGTTCGTCTGATGTCCAAAGGCCATAATCCCAATATCATTACCCTATCCTCATAGGATTTATTCTTAATCCCTTCTACCATTTTTGTTAGTGTCCTTTGTGGTTTCTCAACCATGGTTATATCCTTTCTCAGGTAAGGACTCCAACTCACAGAACAGTAGTCCAAGCAGGGTCTTATGTATGTTTTAAAAAATTGGTAGAAGTATCCCTTTGTTTCTTGATTGGAACCCTCTCCAAATACAATTTACAAGATGCATTGCCCTAATTGCAACAAATTTACTGTTAGATCCTCTATTTAGGTCATTTCTGATGTATATCCCAGGTCCTTCTCATAGACTGAATATTTAAGTCTCCCTCCCTGAATATAAAAATCTTGCTGAATGTTACCATGCCCTATATGTATTATTATACATTTGTTTAAATTAAATTTCATTTTATTTTTATCAGCCCAGTCAGAGATCTGGATTAGCTTTTGCCCAAAGATGTGTCTGTCCTTGAAGGTGTCAACAATACTCTCCAGTTTAACATCATCTGCAAACTTTACCAGTTTGTTTCCACTTTTGATGTCTAAATCACTTATAAGGATGTTAACAAGCAAAAGCCCCAACACTGACCCCTACGGCAAACTGCTTGTCACCCCCACCTGATCTGACAAGTAACCATGGACTCTCACTGATTGTGTTCTATTCCCCAACCAATGATTTATTCACCTAACAATCTCGATGTCATTTCCTAGACTCATTAATTTGGAAATTATTTTCTTATGGGGGACAGTGTCAAAAGCTCTTCTGAAATCCAACATTACCATGTCAAACTTTCTTCCTTGATCCAAACAGTTTCCTACATAGTGATAAAAACTTATAAGGCTTGTCTCACAGGATCTATTTAAAAAAAACAAACATGTTGTGTTTTATCAGCTATCCCCGTATCTGACAAAAAGGTATTTGTCTCCTCAAATAGAATCCCTTTGATTAGTTTTCCCACTATAGAGGTCAGGCTCACTGGCCAATAGTATGCTACCTCCGATCTACTCCCCTTTTTAAAAATTGGGACAACATAAGTCATTCTTCAGTCCCTTGGCATGTAACCTTTGCTTAATGATTTTTGATCTATTAGGGCAATAGCTGGGGCTTGCTATACACCGAGTTCCTTATTGAATAATGGATGCAGCCCATCTGGGCCAGCAGCCTTATCGGTCTTAAGCATCTTAATTCTTTTGAGAACTTTCTCCAATGTTATCAAATCAACTTGACCTAAGTTTCTTGTTTCAATTACAGTGTGAACTGTACCTGGATTTTCCTTAGTAAAGACCTTACTGAATGATTTACTAAATTATCTAGCCATTTCCTTGGGTTTTACAACCAATTCACCATCAATATTTAAAGGGCCCACAATACTGATGTTCTCCCTTTTATCATTGATATATGCAAAAGACATTTAGGCTGTATTACACTGTTTGTTAGGTGCCCTGAGCCCTGTCATTTATTATTGTCTGTGACATAGTCAGCTACATTGTCTGTCTCTGCAACAGTTAGTGAAACAATATCCACTCCTGTTACAGTGGTGTCTACTATGTGTCTTATTTATTTATTTACAAGTTTTACCAGGAAGGAATTCTGAGCAGAACTACTGCTTGATTCCAGATGCATCCTGGGGGAAGGGGGCAGGGAGAGTATAACATGAACAGTAGAAACATTTAGCAGGCATTGAGAACAGAATAAATACGCAGGTGCAAAATACAATACACAATACACAATACAATGCAGCAGATCAAGGCATAGACATTAAAGATCAGTTAATGATTAGCTAACAACCTGCTTCTGACACACACTAGGTCACCACTTTTCCCAGTCTAAGTCTACTAAAAGGAAGTATAGTGCTACTGCACATGCAACTGTTAATGATGTGGACATTATGAATCATAGCACTAATGAAGAACATAGCAACAATAATAATATCACCAAGACTGTCACCAAATGTCATCCTGAACCAATAAAGCATGTTAGCAATGAAATGGTAGTAGCGTTTCAGAAAGAACTGACTGGAGTTACTTGTAGAGATGCTGAACATTTTGCCACATGTGCCAGGATACTTCCAACTGCTGAAGCAGCATGCAAGGAGGAATCCTCCTCAAATATAAGCTCAGATGCTGAGGCAGTGAATGCTGATAAAGATGGTAGTAATAGTGGGGAATGGGATAGACTGGTTCTATGTAATATTAGTGATTCAAAAACCATGAAGACTATAACAGTGAGTGAACATCGTTGAAAACCCAAAATGGCAATGCGCACTACAGCAACTTCCACAAACAGTGACCAGCACTTACTTACTCTCTGGGTAAGGCTAATATTTAGTTGGGGGGGCTATGCCCCCCCCTTTCCCAACCTTGAACGGGGCATTGTCCCCCACACCCCCATTAAAAACATAATCATCATGAAGGAGGGGGTGATAAGGGGGGCTGGGAAAACTCAGGAGAGGGGTTGGGGGGGCAGCCCGCAGGCTGTGGAGGGAACAAAGTAGGGAGGGCAGGGGAATGGGAAGAACAGTAAATAAAAAACACAAAAAACAAAATCCCCAGCCAGTCCTAAACAAAACTTAAACAACCCCAAAAAATGAAATGCGCACATGCAAAAAACATCCACAGCCAGTCCGAATCCCTGGTTCATGGCAAACAGGAGCAGTGACAGTACCCACTACACCAGATGGCCAGCTTAGAACTGGCCCAAACAGGAAATCCTTTCATAGTCCTCCAAATAAGAACTCCCTACAAAGGGGAAGCACTGTACTTTCAGTGCACTAAAAAGACCACATAGCCACCTTTGCATTCACTATGTTTACCTCGCCCAAATTGAGTTGTTGAAATTGACCTGCTATATTCATAGGGCACTGGATAGCCCAGGCTATGTCCTACATGATGATGACAGCACTTTCAGTTCTACTGAATCTTGTGGCAATGAGGTCTGTAGTTTTGGTGAGGGTGTAGTAGAGGATGCCGCTGTAAGGCATGAGAGTCAAGTGCAAAATAAAATCCTATGCTAAACATAAGAATAAGGTGAGCATGAAAGAGAACAATTCATGTCAATGAGGAAATGACAGTGTAGAGTTTCCTCCAGGTCCCTTCACTGTACAGGAAATAGTGGCAAGCACTGGGGTACAAAGCACAAAAGGTAAATCTTTAGTGTGGAATTTATTTTGTATTGGCCCTGCAGACAACGCTCAAGCTGTATGCAGTCTGTGCAAAGAGTCATAGTGGCAAAGCAGAAACTTTTGAAACATCTGTAATGATACGATATGCCAAGGCAAAACACCCAACAGAATGGGGTAGAGCAATCAATGGTGTGGTTGGTATGGGTGGTAGTGGAGGTGGTGTTGGCAGTGACCATAGCGACAATGAACTGGAAACAGGAACTGACATTGAATCATTTGATGTGTCCTTGCAGTCTTCACAGACGAACACAGATTGTTTTCTTCTGACACCATTAAGTACTGCAAAATCCCAAGGTAGTACCCCACGTGAAAAAGGCAAGACCGCCCCCCCCCCAAAAAAAATATCTGGTGATTCTCAACTAACATTAAAAGAATGTGTTGTGAGGACATCAAAATGTACCTGCTAGCATCCAACATGCCAGCTGTTAAATGAAGCCATTTGCAGAGCTGTTGACTGATTGTCAGCTTCCTTTTGCTTTTGGTGCCCACAAAGGTTTCCTCAAGTTCAGGAACCTGATGCAACCATGGTACACCGTTCCCTGTAGAACATATTTCTTGAAAAAATCTGTTCCACAGTTGAAACTCTCCAAGGTGAAGCAAGTACACATAACCATAGATATATGGACAAGCAACCAAACAATTGACTACATGACAGTTACAGCTCATTAAGCAAGTTTTCAGTCAGAAAGTAAAAATCCCCGGTCTACTGTAAGCAGTAGGAAACAGGCTGTATTATGTGTTGCCGCTTTTGAGGAAAATCACACTGTTGTGAATATTTTGCAGGAGCTGTAAAATCAGTTCCAGAAATGGCTTACTCCCTATTCCTTATCTCCAGGGTTCATAGTTCTGATAATGGTGCCAACATTCCAGTAGTCATGGCTCTTAGAGTTGGTAACTAGCAACACTAACCTTGTTTTGCACATTGTTTAAATCATAGCCATAGTTTCTTAAATGGAAGCGGAAATGTTGAAAACCTGTTCCTTCTTGCTAGGAAAATATGTGGGCATTTCAGCCACTCTGTGAAAGCATAAACAATCCTGAAGGGGCTGCTGAGGTCAAACAACTACCATTGCATATATTAAAGCAGGAAGTTCCAGTCTGCTGGAATTCAACATTTTACATGTTAGAAAGCCTTCTTGAACAGAAAAAAGCAATACATGCAGAATCAAATAGGTAAAGTAGACATCATGGAAACATAGATGTTATCGGCAGATAAAGACCACTTTGGCATATCCAGTCTGTCTATTTTCCCTCTCTATTGTACCACTGCATCCCTTGTACAATCTCCTGTCATCCCCTCCCCAAGTGTTCCTTCCAAGGTCCCCTTGTATCTGTCTCATGCATGCTTGAATCCTGAGACTGCTTTGGCACCTACTACCTCTGCTGGTAGGCCGTTCCAGGCTTCCACCAGCCTCTATGTGAAGAAATATTTTCTCGCATCCCCTCTGAGCCTCCTCTCCTCTCCTCCAGCTTCATAGTGTGACCCCTTGTCCTTGAGTCTGTCTTTCTGCAAAAAAATGCTACCTTCCTGTACCTTATTAATACCTATTATTTATTTGAATATTTCTATCATATCCCCCCATTCCCTTTCTTTTCACCAATGAGTACATATTCCATTCTCTTAGTCTCTCCTCATAGGGCTTTTGATGCAGTCCCTGCACCATTTTGATTGACTGCCTCTCTACCACCTCCACCCTTTCCTTGGCCTTCCGGAGGTGGGGCATCAAGTACTGGATACAGTATTCGAGGTGTGGTCATGCCAGTGACTTGCACAAGGGCAGCACTACCTCATCTTCCTACTGGTGATACCCCTTCCCTATGCACCCCCATCATTCTACTAGCCTTTCCCACTGCCTTTTCACTCTGCCTGGCTATCTTCAGGTCATCAGACATTATTACCCCAGGACACTTTCCTGTTTGGTGGTTGCCAGTACCTCCCCTGAAAATTGGTATGTAGCCCCCAGGTTTCTGAGCCCCAAATGAATGATTTTGCACTTTTTAGCATTGAAACCCAGCTGCCAGACACTTGATCATTCTTTTAATTTCCGCAAATCATTCCTCATTTTTTCAACTCCCCCCCCAGGTGTGTCCACCCTGTTGTATATTGTTGTGTCATCCATGAACATACAAACTTTTCCATCTAACCCTTAAGTAATCTCACTGATAAAGACATTGAAGAGTACTGGGCCTGGTACTGACCACTTAGGCACCCTGCTTCTCATCCTGCTCTCTCCTGAGTGGACTCCGTTTACCACCACCCTCTGACTTCTGCCACAAGCAACTTCTTACGAAGTTTATGTACTCTCTGTCCCACTCCTAGAACAGGCCAGCTTGTTCACCAGTCTTCTATGTGGAATGGTGTTAAAGGCCTTCCTGAAATCCAGGTATGCCACATCTACTGCTTCACCCTGATCCACTTCCCTGGTTACCCAGTCAAAAAACTCAATCAGATTTGTCTGGTAAGACCTACCTGCTGAGAAACCATGTTGCCTTTGGTCCTGCAATCCACTTGTTTCAAGGTATTTCACTATCCTTTCCTTCAGAAGTGATTCCACTACCTTGCCCACTACTGAAGTCAGGCTGACTGGTCTATAATTTCCAGCCTCCATGTATTCCCACTTTTGTGACTTGGGACCACATCTGCCCTTCTCCAGTCCATTGGAACTACCTCTGTATCCTGTGATTAGTTGAAAAAACTGCCAGTGGTGCTGCTAGCACCTCTCTGAGCTCCTTCACTGTCCTACAGTGAACCCCTTCAGGTCCCATTGTCTTGTCAACTTTTGATTCTGCTTGTACTCTGATGACTTCCTCTTCTGTGAAAGGATTAGTGTCCTCTATCAATTCTGTTCATTATCATTGGCCCATCACCTAATCCTTCTATTGTAAATACTGCACAAAAGCATCTGTTCAAATATGTCCACCTTCCCTTGGTCCCCTTCCTCACAGACCCCCCCCCCCTTTGCCCTTGGTCATTGTTATCCACCCTCCCCAGTTGATCTTTTCTTCTCACATATATCTGAAGAAAGCTTTATCCCTTTTTTTACTGTCTGGGCAAAATTCTCCTCTGTTTGTGCCTTTGCTCTCCTCATTGCCTTCCCTGCCTCCCTTTGTTTCTCCTGGTAAATTAACCTGCTTTCCTCTTTCTGTCTTTTTGTATTTCTTAAATGCTAGTTTTTTCACTCCTACTGTTTCCACTAGTTCTATAGAGAACATCAGTGGTCTTCTTTTCCTCCTACCCTTGCAGACCTGCCTGACGCTGAGATCATGCTCATTTCCAGAAGCTGAACTTTACTTGAATCTTTGGTCACCTTACTGGAGCAATTTGAGGCTGCTACACATGATGTCAGTGTAGACAGTGCATCTCTGAGTCAAATTCTTCCTCAAATAAGATTTATTTGCATTTTCTTTGATGACATAAAGAAAGACTTTCAGTGAAAAGAAGACAGCACCACTGTTATGCTGGCAGATGGCTTGAGTCTCAGACTGTTGACTGATCAGAGAATAAATGCCATGTTTAAGAATGACACCTGTATGTTGTCTAAGTTGCTAGATTCCCACTTTAAGTGGAACATTGAAACCAGCCTTCCTGCAGGGAAAGACATTGAGTACTGGAGAGATCTTCTGCTAAACCAAATGTGACATTTCCCCATTAGCACCATTAACTGATGTGCAGCAGTCAAACCTTGCTGAACCATCAGACTGCACCCCTAATACAATCAAGGGCACATCTATCAATTCTTCATAATCACCAGTGTTATAAGAAAGGGAAATGACATTTGCAGCTACTTCTTGGGCATTCTATCTTCAGGATCCAAAAGGCACATCACTTTTGAGTAGCCTGCAACAACACCATGGACTAGTATCCTGTAAAGAAAGTGCAGCTGGTTCATCAGCAGAACTGTTAGCCATCTCACACAGCACAATGATCCTGGATTATTTTGCAGACCATACTGTAATTGGTCTCAAGGAAGATCCATTACTCTGTTGGAAACAAAAGAGAACAATATGGCCATATCTAGCAAATCTTGCAATAATGTACCGGAGTTGTCCACCTTCAAGTGTACATTCAGAACGCATAGTTTGAGCAACTGGAGGAATAGCCACTGACCACAGATCACTGCTAACTCCTGTAAACAGTTTGCTTTTCTCAAAATGAATACTGACAATTTCCCAATTGTCCCAAACACTGAATGATGCAGTTCTAATCCTGAACATGAACAACACCCTGTGAACAGTAATGCTGAGTATGACTAAGTTGTGTATGAAACTGATAGAATCCTCACCACTACTTCCGTGCCAGTTAAATGTGCCACACTACTCTTAGTTTTCTTTTTCAATTATCAGTTTTATATTACGTAACTTTGATACCTGCCATGGGAATAATTTTTGGAAACAGCAGCATCCTCACTCAGAGCAGCTGTGCTTCTCATACCTGCCTCAGCAATGCCCCCATGGGTATAATGGTTCAGGGCACCTAACAAACAGTATAATAATTAAAAAAAAACATTCTTTCAGATAATTTTTGTTATGATCAGGGTTGTGTAATTAGGTAGTACAACAGGGTGGGTAGTAACTACCCGACCCAAACCAACTACTTGGTTTCTGTCTGGGTATTTTTAGGGTACTTTAAAGATATTCTTGGGTAGTCTTGAGGGTCAGATATTTTAGTACCTGCCCATCCCTAACTTTTACCTTCTGTCAGAATTCATTGTAGTCAGCTTTAATTAAAATGTCCCTCTCAGTTCACCTATTATCGCTCCTAATTTCAATACAATATTACCTCTGTAAGGTCTTGAATAATCAAACAACTTCTAATGTGTCATTCACTTTTAATCTGTTTTTGTTAGCCATACAGATTTTCCCTTTGTTATTATAATAGATGCCAGTGGGGTGTGTACTTTCCAGATCCACATATTGAGAGACAGTTCTGTGAGTCTTCAAGTTTAATGTTTCAAGTTTATTGTTCTTCCAATAATTTTGATAACATTTTGGACATTACAAAAGTATTAAATTCTATTCATAAAAAGAGAAAAGAAGACATGATTCAACAGATCATATTATATCCTTAAAAGGTCTCTAGAAAGAGATAGAATATTTATAAATAGAGCAAAGAAGATTTTAATAAAAAATCTTTAAAGATTTATACAATTAATTTATTCACCTCTAAGTCTCTTGGAATTAGCTTTTTTTTAAACTGATTACAGACATTATGAATTTTCCGATCATCATTGCATCTGCAACTACCCCTGGATGCATCAATATAAATGTCACATCGTATGATAAATCTGCATATTTTGTCAGAGTTTTCCTCAAAAATTTAGAACGAATATAATTAAATAATGGGCATTGTGTTATAACATGTGCTAACATTTCAGTAAAGCCTTTGTTACATAAGCATTTTTCTTGAGATAAATTATCTTGTTTTACTGATTTATTAAAATAAATATATTTTGATGTAATCAGCTCAAATCTTGCCCAAGTAATAACTTTCCAAAAATGTGGAGATAAAGGAAATCGAAGATAATCTTCCAGCTTTGAATCTATTTTATTTTGACTGAACCAAAGAGCTTGCCTTTGGTTACGAACTTGGTTCATCTGGTTTTCTGTTGCCATGGCAAAGATTTTCTTCTTTAATTTAACTATGTAAGTTTTCATGTATCTTTATATTGGCTTTCCAATCAAGCCAAAAATGCATAGACGCTAAGTTATGTAAGATTTGAAAAAGTGACTTCAGCCATGGTGAAAGAAAACCATCCTTGTGCCATGCTTCTTTTTCTTTTATGCACTTTATAAGTAGATCATTATTTGCATTATTTATTGTTCACAACCAATATGTGACTAATCTTGAATTAACAAGGGAAAGTAAAGGTATTCTGCCTAGTTCTGCTCTCATAATTGTTCCAGCCATTGAAGTAGTTACTTGTAGGATAGATTTATAATAATAAGAGAGGGGAGTTTCCAGTTGTGGGTAATGATTAGCCCCCCATGTTTCTGCACCATATAAAAGGAGTGGCATAATTTTGGCCTCCCCAACTTTAATGGCGGGGACTACCGAAGAGCCACCATATTTAAAATTAAACCTTTGTAAAGCTTTAGCAGCATGCTTAGCCTTAGTAATTTGTTCCTTGATATGTGATTTCCCAAAATTTCTAGGGTGTAACATTATACCAAGATATTTATACGATGTCGCCATTTCAACACATGTATCTTCATAAAGGATCCTTGGTTTTGGTAACTGACTTCCAAAAACCATAACTTTTTTTTTATCCAAATTTATCCCCAGCTCTAATTTTTTACATTTGTCCATTAGGTGTTCGAATTTAAGTTGTAATCCTTTGGGGTCAACGAAAAAAGAATTAAGTCATCTGCATACGCTAAAATGTGAATTTGTTGATTCATTATTTTTAGTGAATCCCATTGTCGATTAAAATCAAACTTTAATAAAGAATCTATATAGATATTAAATAATAGTGGGGCAAGTAAACATCCCTGCTTGACTCCTTTATTTGTTGGAAAATAGTTATATTTCCTTTCTGATCAACCCTCACTGCTGTGTGGGTGTTAGAATAAAGTAAAAAAAATGGGTAGAAGAAAAGATAGGGGAATACCACGGGTCTTAAGGGTTTCCCAGAGAGTCTCCCTTACTACTGAATCAAAGGCAGCAAAGAAATCTACGAATAATATGAACAGTCTCATTTTCCTATAAAGTACATATTTCTCTAATAAATGGGATAATACAAAAACATTATCTATTATGGAAAAACCCTGACAGAATCCAGCTTGAAATTTAGAAAGGGGACTAGTTGTATCTACCAATTGCTGCAATTTATTTAGCAGAATGCTAGGAAAAAGTTTTCCTACAATATCTAAGCGGCTTATTGGATGATAATTACTAGGATTATAAAGTGAGCCTTTTTTGTGAATGGGGATTATTATATTTTTTTTGCCATGAAATTGGGATATGACGCTCTTTTAAGCAGATGTTAAAGAAACTGACTAAAAAAGTGGATCCAAAAATTCAGATTTTCTTTATAGATCTCACCTGGAATTTTATCCGGACTTTGAGTTTCGTTATTTGTACATTTTGAAATAGCCAAAGCAAAGTCACCAATTGTAAAAATTGAGGGCTTGTATGGGTGTGAATAGACCCAATGTGAGATATTCCTATCATTAATAGTGATGTGTGAGCTGTGCAAACTGTGTGAGGCCTTTCGGCACCATGCATTTCTGCTTAAAGTTGAACCAGCATAATATTCCGTGGTGATTTGCATATGCAGCCCATGATGCTTTGCATTGTGGGGGCAGGTGTGATTTTGTATTTCTTTGAAACTTGGCTTCCTGGCCAAATGCCCTTTGGGGTAACCATTGCCTCAGTGCTTACACACAGAGGTTCTTTGTCTTATTAATAGTGATATTGTTTTTTATTTAATAAAGTTGAAAAATAGGTAACCCAGGTTTCTTTGGGGATATAAGAAGTTAGTGTGGTTTGATGTGATTTAACTCCCCTTGCTACCATGCTCCAGAAAGCCTTATTATCGTTTGTTGTTATGATTTGATACATAGTTTCCCAACGTTTAAGTCCTGTGAATCACTCAAGTCCTTGTGTAGTGCATTAAATAGTGCGTGACCATTAGGTAGGCATATTCATACAAGCAGCACATCCTCTCTGGCGCACACTGCTTGTACAAATATCTGGCTGAGGTTGTGCTGGACAAAGTGCAGAGGTACAGCACACCACAGCTCTCTGTGGATGACAGAGATCACTGAACAAAGGGGATATCACCTTGTAAATGGGTTGGCACCTTTGCTCTAGGGTGCCATTTTCTAATGTCAGTTTGCTAATGACAACACAAGGCATGCAAGGCAGAAAGAGGCTATTTACATGCCATTATGTGGCCATTGGCAACTCTGTGCAATGCCTCTATGCCTTTGTATGCATGGAGGCATTCAGCTAAGCCACAATTATCTCCGCCTTTCTCACTCACAACACTGTAAATGTAAATCCCCTTCTCTAGTGGTACCCCCATTTCAATCCCAATTGAAACAATCTATATATTCCCTCATAGTCCAGTGTTACCCCTCCCACCAAGATCCATTTCAGAAACATGGAAACATAAAATTTGATGGCAGAAGGAGACCAAAAATCTAGTGAATCTGCCCTTACTATAGTTACCACCCCACCAACATACTGCCTTAGTGGTCTGTATCCCTCCCCACTACCATGTCTCTCAAATTCTAGCTGCTAACCTTGAGGACTATTAGTCCCCATGTCCTGTTCCAAGCATATTTGAACCTAAGGGTAGCTGCCCCCACCACTTCAGGTGGTATTCGGTTCTATGGTTCCCCTACCCTCTCAGTAAACAAGCATTTCCTTATGTTTCTCCTGAATTTGCTTCTCACCAGCCTTCAGTGATGCCTCCTAGTGACTGCATCCCTATTTCATACAGATATGGTCCTCACTGTTTATCCTGTTTATGCACCTGGTGTTTCAGTCATGTTCCCCTCACTCCTGCCTGGCATCCAGAGAATACATGTTTTGGGCATCCAGCTGCTCATCATGGGATCTGCACTGGTGGCCCTGTATCAACTTTGTCACCCTTTGTCATACCGACTCTAGTCTGTTAATATCATTCCTAAGGGGATGACTCCAGAACTGGGCACAGTACTCCAGATAAGACTTTACCAGGGATCTGTACCTTGGCATAATGACCTTGCTTATTCTACTGTCAAAACCATTCCCTATATGACCCAACATTCTCGATGACTTACTGTACTGTATGCTTTGTTGCACTGACTTGCATGAATGAGGAAGTCATTGATTATGACCCCCAGATCTCTCTCCTCTGTTGAAGTGGCCAGTCTAACTCCTTCCATCCAGTGTTCTGTGCTTGAATTTTGTCTGCCTAAGTGCATGACTTTGTACATCTTAGCACCAAACCCCAAACTGCCAGACCTTAGACAATTTATCTAGTTTCTCCAGGTCCTTCCTTAGCGCTTGCATCCCTTTTTAATAAACTACCGTACTGCATAGCTTATTGCCATCAATGAATAGGAGAATTAACTTTCCCTGGATACCCTCCCCAATGTCACTTCTGAACATATTGAAGAGGACAGGTCCCATGACTGATCCTTGCAGCTTGCTGACCCAAGATCCAGTAAGATCTGTATCTGCCCAGATCCTGGACCCCCTTGTGGTGGCCTTGATGCCATCCCTTGGCAGAGGAACATTGTCCTCTACCATGAATACAGAGCAGAAGTAATTGTTTAGTACATCTGCCTTCTGCTCATCATTCTCTAACACTATCCCCCCTCAGCTAGGCTAACAATCCACCCTCTCATTTTCCTTCTTTCTTTTGTGTACCTGAAAAAAATCTTTTTCCCAGCCTCTTATTCTGTTGGCAATTGACAGATCCATGTCTTTTTTTGCCCTCCTGACCCACACCCTTGCTTCTTTGAGCTTAGTCTGATACTCCTGCCTGGCTTCCTCCCCCTTGTTCCTCTTTCACTGAGTGAAGGCTTCCTTTTCATCTTCAATGCCTCCCTGACCCTCTTTGAAAACCAGAGTGACTTTTTTGTGCTTGCACCTTTTGATGACATTCCTTGCACAAGTTTTGGATGTCTTTAGTAGTGCCCCTTGATCCTGCTCCATTGTTCTTGCACCCTCTGCCTGATTTATACCTGCCAATCTCCCCCTAAGTAGTTTCTTCATCTTCCTAAAATCTCTCCACATGAGGTCCAGGACCATTGTCTTAAAGGAGAGGATCTATTGTTCCCCTCATCAGCTTGACCTCCACAGTGCTGTGATCACTGGACTGTAGTGGTTCCCTGACAGTCACCCCCTACCATATCTGGGCTGGTGAACATCATGTCAAGTATGGCATCCTGCAATGTGGGATCCTTCACCAGCTGCACCAGAAGACAGTCCTGAAGCATATCTTTCAGTGTCTGACTCCAGGTGGTATTATCTGCTGGGATGTCTAGTCTATATCCAATAGGTTCATGTCCTTTGCTAACACCAGATCCCCTTGTCATGTGCCCTTTCTGATTTACTTCCCCAACTCTTAGTCTTCTTCCTATTTCTGCCCTGGTGATCTGTAGAACACCTTTAATCTAACCATCTTACAAACAGCTGTTGTCAGCTGCACTTAGATAGACTCCACTTTCCCTGCCCTGTCCTTTGTTACAGTCAAATTCTCTGTCACACCGATTCTACTCCTAATATATTGGGCTACTCCCCTTTCTATGCCTTAACCCCTGTCTTTCCTAAGTAAAGTATAACCCAGAATCACTAGATCCAGTTATTGTTGCCACTGGTCAAAGTTTCTGTGCTGGCCACTCGATTTAATTTAAGCTGTGCCACAAACACCTAAATTCACTGATCTTATCATTTACATTTCTGGCACATAAACAAGCCCACCTCAATGACTCTGTCTTACTCCTTCCCTTCCCCTCCTACTTGATTCCTGCTTTATGTTGTCCACTTCCTCCCTATTCTTTCAACATCCACTCTGATAAGTGTGCATTTTCTTATTGATCCCTGACTTGCTACCTTTTCTTGATCCTTGTTCCTGAATCTGCTAGTTCATTCAGACCCCTTTCCATATCAGGTGGAGTCTTTGCTGGGTTCACCCTGCACTGACCACCTACAAGGGGATTCTCAGCATCAGCTACCATCTCTTCAGTCTTAGTAATGTATAGAACTCTGGTAGCCAAGTGGTAGCCCCTCCTTCCCCATCCCCACTGAAACAATGTATGTAACCCTGGTACTTCCTCCCACCCTGATACCACTGTAATTATATATAGATCCCTAACAGTCCAGTGAAATCCTCCTCCAACCCTAAACCATAGTGTATGACTAAGTACCCCTCTATGGCCCACCAACTCAGCATCCCCTTCACTGCCCAATCTGGTGCCTAACTCACTCTAAGAAGCTCATCACTCTCTGTGGGTGAGAGACAGATGGCAACCAGCACAGATACTCATCTCATCACCTCAGCTGGTAGCCATCAACTGACTGGAACTAAGTGTGCATAGACAGTACAACAATGAATTGAAAAAATCTTAAACATATGCAGCATCTTACAGATGAGGTAAAGGTACAAAAAAGGCAGAATAAATAAATTCCTTCCAGGCTTGACTCTTAAAACTCATGTGGATATGCCTGCCTAAAGCCCAATATTTTGTGTTATCTAGGTGCCATAAAATTCCTCTGAGGGATTGTAAAAGAGATCATTTGACCCTGGCTGTCCCTGTGAGTTAGCTGGGGTTATACGTCTAACCGTCCCAGGAAGCATGGCACATGCACTAAAGTCCCTAAATTATTAAAAGGAAAGAATATAACATGGATAACTGAAATAAATAATTAGCATTGTTAAAGGGACATGGGGGAACTGGCCTCATTATTGAATGAGACCAAATAATAAATGGCTGCGAAGGTTGCAGGGTGCTCTGTTAGATGGGATAAGTTTGGAGTAACCTGTCCCTGGATAGTAAACATTTACACAAAAATAAAACATTAAGGAAAATAAATGAAAGGAGGCTTTTATGCTGATGCATGTAAGATTTATTTGACAACTGAATTTATTGAAATAGTGTAGTAACTTACTTTTCATAATGAATGGAGGTGCAGTAAATTATATATTCATATATGTGTATTTATACATAGTCTACTAGTACAAAAAATGGCATAGTAGCAAAATGTATGTTTCTTCTTTGAATTTCAAGTTACATCCCTGTTATATCAACTGCTTGTTATAGGAGCAAAGTTGCATATACTCACAATATTTCTCTATTGGCATGTTAAACAACTGTAAGGCAGCTGAGGATCCTAGGACGGTGGCACCACATTACAACACAAGCAGTACAAACAAAATAGTAGGGCTGCTGCTTCCTGGAAGCAAAGAAAATATCCACAATATTGGAGCAATTAGGTACTCTACTGCAGTGCAAAACACATGGAGTACCATGTCCCTTTCTGTTGCCTAATGTTTGGTGTCACTAACTCATGCTTTATCAAAGGTGTAGTAGGTACAGAAGTCATCCGTTAAATACTGTGCACTATACAATTGTTTAAAACAAATCACCAATGAATAAAGTGCTCATAAATAAGTAATTAAATTGCCAAGTATATCGTGTGATACTAAGCATAGTGCAAATATTGCAGCTTATTATCTTAAAAACCAAAAATCTATATTGGCGTATACAGGTACAGTATTGCTAACAGAAAACACTCCCAGTAGTGTCCACTGCAACAACAAAAAGCAACTTAATTAGCCAAGTGGAGTGGGGTTGTGTGGGTTGGTAGTTGAAATTGGGAGGGAGAACTGGGAAGGGAGAAGTGGGAGAGGAAGAGGTTGGTCAGAAGTAGGTAGGGAATAGGATTGTGAATGGGGAAGGGGTAAATTGGTATAAAATAGGATGAGAACAATGAATTGAAATAAGGAAAAGTTGGGGCTAAAAAGAAACAAGATAAAAACATTTAAAACTTTTGTAACTCTAGTCATTAAATCATTGTGAATATCACTTAATGCAGTAAATCTGGGAGGCTAAGGAATGAAACTGACAAGCAATGATTAATAATACAGTATAAGTACTCAACTGCAAATGTCCATTCAGTACAGAAGGTGACAGTGCCTCCATTTTGCACTGCCAGAAAGTCTCGCATCTCAGTAGTTTATGATTAAGATCCCTTCCCCCAATGTCACATTCAACTTTTTCTATGCCTTGGAAAGTAAAAAAGTGTCCAGGTCCACTTTTAACTGCATGTTCTGCTAAGGCATGGTCCATTTGTTTTTTAAATATACTAGAAAGATGTTTTGACTGAAACTCATGTACTTTCGGTGAAGAGTTTATGTATCAAATAAACAAACGTACCTTATGGCCCTCTTCTGTTGCTGATCCACTATTGTTTTCCACTTTGATATTGCCACAATGCCTGCAATTGCCACATCTGTAAGTTCCAGATGGCATTTTGGGACCTGATGGCATTTGTGTAGAGGAGGAGTGTCAGCTACATACCAAGGCATCTGATAGATTCCTTACTCTTCTATAAACTACCTTTGGTCCTACTACAATTGTATACCTTGCAGCCTGTACTTGTAAATCATTTTACATTGGAAAAACCATAGACATTTTTAATTAAGACCTTACACGGTATAATCATTGCATGTCTGTTTCATACCTTAGCCTGACAGATTTATTGTATTAAGTGCTATTCACAACTGCTTAATGATGACAGTTCCAAAAGTTTTTTAGCCTCAATTTTTCCTTATTCTCATTTATTTTCCCACAGTTATACCCCTTTACCCCTTTCCAGTCACAATCATCTTCCCTATCCTACTTCAAAAGAACCCTTTCCCCTACCTCTTCTCCAATTCCCCCTTCCCAAACACTCCTACCACCCCCCACACAACCCCCCTCCTCTAAACTAAGTTGCTTTTTGTTGTTGCAGTAGACATTATTGGGACTGTTTTCTGCTAACAGTATCTGTTTATTTACACTAGTAGAGATATTTTTTTTTAAATAATAAGCTGCAATGCTTGCACTATGTTTGGCATTACATGATGCACTTGGCACTTTCATTGTTTCATTACTTATTTCTGAACACATTATTCACTGGTTATTTGTTTTAACATGTGCATATTACACAGTATTTATCAAGTGATTGCTATACCTACAGTACCACAACTTTGATAAAGCACAAGGTAGTGATGCAAAATGTTAGATGACAGTAATGGGGTGCTACTCCATGTATTTTGCACTTTAATGAATTAACTGCTCCAGTATTGTAGGGATTTTCTTTGCTTCCAGGACACAGTAACCCATCTACTGATATTTTTCCTGAAACCATTGTCTGTCATTGCCTATACATAAGCAACTATTACATAATTAGTGTGAGGCACCTAAACACTGATGAACTCCTTGGTCACTCATAAAGGTAAGGACAGCCAACTGAAGTTCAGTACTGTGGGTTTTCCATAAAATAGGGAGTCTGAAAGCCACAAAATGGAACAGGGTCCAACTTTTTTGTGATAAATGTTTTGCAATTGTAGCCCTTTTTAAGGTAAATGTGTACAGACATGTGTACTAAACATCTTTCTATTTCTGTAGCCCCTTTTCAAGAACAAAATAATGCTAGTTATATTCTTTTTTTAAATTGCAGTCATAGTTCATGTGTAGGGGAGGGTCCTAAACATAAAAAAAGCATGACTTTTTTGTAGAACAAAAACACTAGAAAATTGTGAATTTCTGTTGAGATCCACTGATGGTGAACCTATTGAAACAGTTAATCATTTTAGGTACCTTGGAGTTATGTTGGACAATACTTTGTCATATGAACTTCATGTTGACAACATGATAAAAAACATACACCAGTGTGTGTGTGGTATCCCTTTATAGGGTCCAGAACAGACCTTTGCATGAAATGTGTGTACTTTCTGGACTTCCATTCAATACTCTTCATGTTTTTTTGTACCAGACTGCACATTTTCCCTCATTGGATGACCACATGAAAACAAACTTATTAATTTTCTTTCATAAGGTCTTTCTGGGTAGGGTTCTCAATCAATTCTAAAATTGTTTCCAGTGCAGCACAAAAATCACCATACTAGATATTGGAAATTAACTTTGTTTGAAATCCCTTTTGGTAGAACTTGTTTTGGTTAAAGAGTTTTGGACTTTGTTCAACCAAGTGCTTATAATCAGGTACCAGAATCAATAAAGACTAGCAGATCAGTACTTGTTTTTAAGAAACAGTTGTCTAGTTTTTTAAATGGTCAATTTTATTGTTGTTGTAAATAACGGTATTGTTATTTTGTGTTCCATGCTTTTTGTTTTGCAATTTGTAAATGCTGATCACAGTTGGGAAAAAAAAGCAAATATGCTCAAAGTTCTTTTCCAGGGTAAACAAAGAATGAATGCATGAATGAATGATTGACTACATAGATACAGTAGACATTGTCAGCAGATAAAACTTAGTAGCCCATCTCATCAGCAAACTCTACCTAACTGCCCTGCTGTAGAACGTAATGGGCTTTATTTTTTCCCCACTTCTTCCAGCTAAACCCACATGCCTATCCCATCCCTCCTGAACACTACTTACCAATGTGGCCCTTAACTCTTCTTCCAGTAACTTATCTTCTTTGTCCACTGCTTTTTCATGAAAAAGTGTTTCCACACATCTCTCTCACTCTCTCTTGAATCCCCCCTTGCTAGTTTGAGTGAATTTTCCATTATCCCTGCATTTGATCTCAAATAAAACATTTCCTTCTTGTGCACCCTATTAATAACTTGCAGATATCTGTCTGTTTCCTTCTCTTCTTGAGGGTGTGCTCTACATGTCCAAGTCCTGCAGGCTATCCCCTCCATAGCCTGTTTTGCACTGTGATGTATTGCTTCTACTTTGTTCCAGTCTTTACTCAGGCATAGACACAATATCCTGTGCAGTACTCCAGATGCAGTCTCAACAATAATCTGTACGGTCGGATTATTACCTTCTGACTTATACTATTCATTCTCCTCTGTGTGCATCCCAATATCCTTTTTTGCCTTTCAAACAGCATTGTTACACTGAGTTTTGGATTCTAGCCACTTAGATATCAAGATCCTTAGGTCCTTTTCCTCTGTGGTGCAATATAGCACCACACCCGCCACCACCCATTCATACTGCACCCTTCAATTCCTTTCCCAGTGCTTGTTACATTGCTTTCTTGACATTGAAGTACAGCTACTAGATCTTTGAACAGTTCTACATACTGCTCAGATTCTCCATGACTTCTCATATCCCTTCGTTTGTACCAACACATTCGCAAACATTTGCATTGTCTGTGATGAGGCAAGCCTTGTCCTTCATGCCTTTCTCTATGTCACAAATGAACACATTGAACAGGACAGGGCATGCTGATCCCTGTGGTACTCTACTGGTAACTTTCTTTACCACTGAGAACTCCTAGTTTACTACAATGTGGCTTTTTTTTCTACAAACTACAAATTTAGTATACTTCAAAAACAAGACCATAGGACTATGGTTGGTTTTGTAGCAATTTAGCATTCTGCATGGGTACTATCTGGCACCTTGGAAAATCTGAACCCAAGAGGAGACCCTAACTCGCTTGTCAAACTGTCATAGAAAATTGTTACTGTACTGGGGTTTTGTAACACAGCCTGACCAGTTGCTGGAATCATATTGATAATATTAAATAAAATATTACCAGAACAATCACCTGGGGAATTTGGAGGATGACCTATCACTGAACAACACATTGTTGTTGTTTTTTTTATTTTTACAAAATACTATCTTAAATACTTTGTCACATAAAACAGCAAGTGGAAATAATCTGAACTATCTTAAAACAGATAAGGTGTTCTAGTTTGTCATTTGATTAAAACTATGCATTTGGCCAGACAGGCTAATATATAGTAGTATCTAACTATGACCCTAATGTTAATAATGACATATCCAATAGTGTTAGTAATTTTGTTATTTTTTTCTGTAATAATAAAACATTTAGAATTTATATTTGTATGCAATATTCATAATCAGTAGTAAATGAAGACTGGTGATAATGAACATCACAAATCACAGCCAACCACTTATAACACATAGAAATCAATGACTTGTGTTTCATTTAGGCAATGTGGACTGATGCGGAGGCTCTAGGCAATGTGGACTGATGCTGAGGCCCTTATCAGGGAAATAATAACCTGATTGAATGCTTAAGGGCCTCAGGCATGGCCGGGGTGTACAGAATTTTAATAGGTAATTTTCTCCTACAGCAGTACCTAAACTAAAGTCTATATTGCTATTATTAACCTTTCACAGAAGAATATATTTCCCTTTTGGCATTAATAACTGTTCATAATTGCTTAAAGATGCTTGCTTCCAAAGGCAGCAGAGTTCTAGTAACACAGAAGGAACAAGTAGTGAGAGTGTGTTTCCTTGGAAATAGCATTCTGTTGACACTAAAGGTCATTCACAGGGAGTAAAGGACCTGTAGGCACTATGTTTTTTCTATATGCAAAACATTTTATGAGGTTTATAATATTATCTGTAAGGTACAGTAGCTAGGCTTGACTAGCTTCAGTTTAATCACATTTCTCAAAGTGTGAGACAATTGTCAGTACAAATGCTTATCTAACATATCTCTAGGTATGTGGGGTATAATAATGTTTCAGTGCTTAAGATCATAAAATAGAAGTAGAAGAATGTTATTGTAGCAATAAAATTAATAAATAATACAAATAAATATAGTCTCAGATTTGACGGCAATGTAATATCAATAAATGTTCCAAATACATATCATACATTAAGAATTGTAAACCACAGAACCCTACCTATGAAAATTACACAGACCTTGAAAATCTGGTATGAAATTTAAGTATTATTATTTAATGATTTATAGGAAGAAAATGCTGCTCAGACCTTTACTGTATATGAATAGGGAAAGATTTCACATTAATAATCTAATGAAGAACGTTAAGTGTTATTACAATGAAATATCGAGGCAGCAGGCTTCCTGAAATCAGAAATGAGCCAACTGTGAAAAGTTTCTTCCTATTTTGTGCTTGTGTGAAAGTCTTTTGACAATGTATGCTTCATAGATGAAATGATTTATTGATACATACAATTACATTCAAAAAGTGCAAAGATAATTTAAAAGATGTTAGATAAAAAACTGGAAGAATCCTGAAATAAAATCTTCTCATTCCAGATGTAGAATTAGTACTGCATTGATTTGGTGCTGTGGGTATAAACACCTGCCTTTATGTTGTAAAGTGCAAGTTTCTTTTTCTATTAGTTGATCATTTGTGTTGGATATTTCAGTTAGTTCATTTAACATATTTTCTGGAGCTTAGAGTGCTCTTCTTTCCTCAAAACTTCATTAGTTATGTAATACCTAGAAAGAACATAACAATTTTAAATGACAATTGAATCCTTAAGAACATATTCACTTAAAACACTTCAATCATTATAGCATTCCATTGGAAGGTTTTATTGTTAATTTAGTGAACTGCATTTTGACTAAAGATACATTGTAGGGCAGTACAGCATGTTCAAATTCCAGTGGGACTGAATTCCAAGGAATTTGGGAAGAATACACAGAATTCCAACAGTAGCAGAATAATAACCTTTCACGTGTGAAAAATTTGCTTGCAGATTAATAAGCTACTGTTTATGTAAACTGTGGATTCTTTGTATACCATTATTCCATGGATTACACATAAATGCTTTTCAGAGTTCTCCAGAATTAAAAAAAAACAATCTGAAAAGCATTTCAGAAGCAGAATTGCCATTCTGCACTACTTATGGCAACAGAATTCTGTGTTCTGCACAGACTTAGGTCTGTGTGTATGTTGTACATTACAACACACACACACACACACACACACACACACAACAAAAAACAACACAAATCAACAGAAATGCAATTCATCAAATGTTGGTTTTCAGTTTGACATTTATATTATATAACAATCTTTGGTTCCTCTCTAAGGAAAGCAGCCCTTTTAGAACTGTACTGCTGGTTTATGTAAACACCATTACTGCGAAGGATAGAACTTCTCCATTATGGGGCAAGTGCTACTATTTGCTATGTAGTATATCTGAAACATCAGGTCAGAGAGCCACTTTAGAGCTGAGGACCATAAATGACACTTTGAGTGGATCCTCACTGTCCTGTTAATTGACTCTGTCCTGTTTCTGCTATAAATTTCATTTGTAATTATTTTGGTTGATTTAACTTCCTTTTATTGAATTTATTGCTATGCATTTTATTGATGTATTTATTTTTATAGTAAAACAGTGATTTTTTTTTTTAAGGAGATATGGCAAAATAAATAAACAGAAAGCCAGCCTTTAAATGCTAACCTTAAAAAATGTAGACCAAGGTCACAGAAAGTACACAGGGTCTAGGTTCAGCAATCAGCATATTTGATTTTATAAGTAGCATAGCTGGGCAAACATTTTCTGACTTGGATCAGATTGGTTTGGAATCAAACCAAAGTGCTAATTTCTGCATCACCATTGAACAGATAATTAATGTATAATTAAATGAACCTAATACATAAATGATGATTATCATGTCAACTTATTGACTTTTCTGCCCTTTTTCTATGGGATGTACATATGGAACCTTTGAGCCAACAAAGTTAAATGTAGGTTTGTGTCAATATGATTACTATTTGCCTCATTTTGGATAGGTATACTGTGCAAATGCCCCTATAAAATAGTGCATGACCTTTAAATAATATTGTGAATCAGATTTGTGCATATATCTGTTTAGTCACATCTTCAAAAGCACATAAAGTGGGTTATAAAAGTCCTATTATCTGAATGGCTAATAAGCATTATGTGTCACAGGTACCAGAACATCATGAAAAGTGTGTGTGTGTAGTGTGTGTGTGTGTGTGTGTGTGTGTGTGTGTGTGTGTGTGTGTGTGTGTGTGTGTGTTGTGGGGGAGGGTATTTTCAAAGGGCACAGTGTAAAAAAGAAAGTTTTTTTCAAACCACTATTTTCATACAGAAATACTGTATTACTACATGTCATAATACAAACCATGTGGGACATACTGCATCACTCTTACCCTGGTAAATTTAAAACCATTTTAGGAGTCATCGGTCCCATGAATTTAACAGAAAACAAATAGAAGCTTAGCATTTCAACAAAGCAACTCAAGCAGTTGCCTTCACATAGCAGTGAGTTTGATAATTTATGCTGAATTTATAAGACCAAAAACTCCTAAAAGAACTGGTGGCATTGCATGTTTCTTCATTAATTATCTTTTTTTTTAATGAAGGATACATAAAAGCTACATTGCAGTTAATCATTTGTATTTCCAGACAGGAGGCTATTTATTAGTACATCAAAAATGAGCAGAAAAGCAATCCTGGATATATTTTTGTAAACTTAATTACAGAAATGATACAAGGGGAGTCTGCAAACAAGGTATCAAATCTCCAGATTCTGCAAGATGGTCAGTAATTTAAGGTATCCAACAAAGATGGCAAAGAAGATATATTAAATTGCCTTCAACTAAACTGTGGAAACATATTTGAACGAATGTTCACCATCCCTCAAACTGGTAGGGGCGAGGATCTGGAGTGGCTGCTTGAAACATTTATGGTATATATATATATATATATATATATATATATATATTTCACTGACCTACGCAGCCAGCATGGTATTATGCTTGTGCAACTGTGTTAGTTTGGTTTTGGCTGTTCGCACTCTCTATTCTCTCTCTATGAGTGTCAGTGGCTCAGTAGGTAGCACACTCGCCTCTGAGGCCGGGAGATCAGAGGGCTGTGGGTTCAGTTCCCACATCTGGCACTTGGGTTAATATCCCAGTACTGACACTGTAGTGCAGCATAAGAGGGGTGCTGCACTTCTGAGGTGCCGTCTTTCGGATGAGATGTTAAACCGAGGTCCCATCTGCCTGGATTGGTGGTAGTTCAGGTGGATGTTAAAGATCCCATGGCACTTATTGAAAAAGAGTAGGGGAATTTCCCTAGTGTCCTGGCCAAATTTCCCACATTCACTAACAAAAATACCACCAACAGCTTAATCTGGTTCAAGGTCAGTTGGCATTCACCTGTATCCCCCTCCCCCGGGTCGTGCCTGAAAATAGGCAGGATTTGTCTAGTGCACTTACCCGGTCAACAAAAGCTAAATAATAAATAAATAAAAAATAATTCCAGAGGAATTACCACCCTATATGGTTACAAAAAGCATGGAACACTCAGAGAGATTTCCACCCCTAGAGGTGCCATGGGATGATTCCTATGACTAAAGATACCTTAGGAATCCCCCTAAGGAGATAGTGCTGCCACTGGAGGAGGAGTGGAGAATGGTGGGGCAAAGAAAAAACACTTCACAATGAGGCTGAGAGGAACTGTTTATATAGCTCAGGAAGTGGGAGTGGCTGGCTGCTTGGCCACTGAACTCCAGGCAAAGCCTTTCCAATTCACTGACCTATGCAGCCAGTATAGTGTTATGCTTGTGCAACTGTGTTAGTTTGGTTTTGGCTGTTCACACTCTCTATTCCAGAGGAATTAGCACCCTGTAGAGTTACAAAAAGCAAGAAACCCTCAGAGAGGGTTCCACCCCTAGAGGTGCCACGGGATGATTCCCATGACTAAAGGTACCTTAGGAATCCCCAAAAGAAATGTATAATCATCCACAAAGAAGGAGGCAACATGAAGCATATGAGCAAGCAGTTACTGTGACATAGGAGCAGTAACTGTAACATAGTAGTATAGAAACATAACCAGTTTGATAATGCAATGAGATGCTCAGTTGGATAATGTAATAACTGACCAGGTTTGCATAGCATGATACTGATGGTTTGCATTGAGATTAGGGGATCCCCTAAGGAGAGAGGCAATGGCAGGACATCCTCCACCTCCATCCAACAGCAGAACCTACCTAAAGAAACTAGGGGAAACAACTATGTTAACTAAGTGTTATGACCTGAGACAATGGAGGAGAGGAAAAAACCCTAGGAGGAGGAAATCTCTGGGGATCTAAGGCCTAGGTCGCCTTGCCTCCAGGCTTGGGATAGTTTATTTAGTGATGGCTCTGCAGCTGCAATTTGGAAAACCCAATTAAAGGGAGGTGGAAAATATTTCAATTTGGAGGGAAGGCTCTCACTCAAACCCACAAGCTGGAATGCCGTGGAAGGTTCGAGAAAACTCTGCAACAATATGTGCAACCAAGGTGTAGGAGGAGAGCAACCACTGCTGAGGCACTCACCTGGCCTACCCACCCTAAACTCTAACCAGGTGAACCAGAGGCAGTCATAAGGAGAATGCAGTGAAGGTGCCTTGCTAGGGAAACCACTAAAGTTAATGGCTAACCGTTATAGTGGAACACTAGAGCCAAAGAAGATCATCGTAACCACCCTTCACCACTAGTCTTAAATTGTACATCAGGAGCTGCTATCACATAGCAGGCAGCTAAGGCCAAGCCCGGGTGAGGACATTCCCAGCTACGGACTAGGTGAGAAGTATCCCACCCCAAGTTGGACATGCTCGAGATGCGGACTAAATGCAGAGTGAGACCATCAGCTGCAGGAACCCTGCACCAGATAGAATGGCTGGCATGCCACAGAATTGATTGAGAGCTGCAATGTTGGTGAGCTGAATGAGCATGGCATGCTAAGATCACATTGAGCATTGAGTGCTGAGACCTTGCAAGGTCGAATGCAGATTGATTGCAACAGAATCCAAGAGGCTGAAGCCAAGGGGATGACAGTAGGCATGAAGCAATGGTTTGCATTAGCAAGGAACAACAGTTGCATAAACAAGTGTGGACCTGCACATAGGTCAGTAAACAGAGTGGTAATAAGTGGACCTGTACGCAGGTCTGCATAACATAGGGCAAACAGCACTGAATAGTGGGGCAAATCAGCCAGGCATTTCAAAGCAAAATCAAGGTGACAAACTCTGAGAATTATTGGAAGTGAAGACAGGATTTAGAACAGACATAATTAGCCACATAGGCCACCACCCCCAAACACCTCCCAGTCCCCACCGAAGGACAAACAAGGAAGCAATGGAAGGGCCGAGACCCACATGCAGATAAAAACACTAATTTAATAGTCTCAGCAGGAGCTTTAGCTAACCTCAGAGTAGAACAAGGTACAATAGCAATGGGAGTAAACAAAGCAGTAGCAGGAAGCAATTAGGCCTGTGCAGCAGTAATGAAAGAAAACAATTGAGTACACCGAGTTGTAACTGCAATAAACAAAATAAAAGGAGGCACAATGATCTGAAAGTACTGTCACCAGGCAGTGCAATGAGACTGCTGCAATGAGGTAATTAGAACAAGCATGAGTTAGCTGTATAGCGAGGTTCAAGTAAATCTGAGTCAGGTGAAAGTAATTGAGTATGCAACAAGGAACAGCTATAGTTGTGCTGAAACACTCAGATCAGGTTTGCAGGTGCAGTGCAAGTAATTTGAGCGTTGTGAGAAACTGAAAGCAAGCAGTATGAGCACTGTAGTAGCAGTATGCTAGGATCTTAGAAACAAAGCTGCCTGCCCAAAAGGAAGGAAGCACACACAGCCGAAGGCAAAATACAAACCGGAAGCAGGAAAATAAACACAGAAGCCCAGCAGAGACAAGCAGGAGCAACAAGGTGGGGGGGGGGGCACAGGTCTCAGCCAGCCAGGGAGGCCTGACCAGCTCAGAGGACAAACCGACAGAGCCTTCAGCTGCAAAGAAAAAATGCTTCACAATGAGGTTGAGAGGAACTGCTTATATAGCTCTGGAAGTGGGAGTGGCTGGCTGCTTGGCCACCAAACTCCTGGCAGAGCCTTTCCAAATATATATATATAATATACAGGGGTCGATCTTAACATTGTTTTACTAGCCCAAACACTAGTGCAAATTGACTAGGGCTAGTGCAGCTAACTCTCTACTTGCCCATCTTGACTAGTGCAGATTTTCATGGCTATTAATGAAGTTAAAAAAGTCTCTACTTTAGCATTCTCTAATCCTCATTCTAATCTCTCTCAATGTTCCAGATGGCCAGGTGTGATTAACAGCTAATTAAGAGCTGCAATTATCTGGCAGTTCAAGAGAGGGATCCCATAAAAGACTCAATGTGAGTCATTATCACTACACTGTAAAGACTTTCAGCTAGTGTCCAGGGTGTGATCAAAGGTAGAGTGCTGTTAAGTCACTAGGTTCCAGTTTTCTGAATGTGTCTACGTCTAAGAATTTGTCCAGTATTATGAAGACCAGTGCCCCTTATTTCTCTACATTTTGAGTCTTTGTATCCAACATCTCAGTGACAAAATGCAAAGAGATATACAGGAATGGCCGTGCAGGTGGTGGGTTTTATTCCAGCCTCACCATAACTTCCCTCTCCCCTCCAAATCTCTTAACTCTGTTATTTCCCTGGACACCACTGCAGACCAGACTCTGAAGTGACCATCCATAGATCCATAACTGCCATTACAGGCAAGTGTAGGGTTCCCCAACTCTTCTAAATGGACCATGCCAGTCATCACCATCCATACAGTTCTACCCTTATCCCACTCAGCATGTCCTTTCAGCCTAAAAACAAAGCTTTGGATCATGTATGGTACAAAAACAAACCTTGATAAAATACATAATTGGAAACTTTGAAATAGGCATTCCTGGGGTGCATAGATCATCCTATACAGAAATAGAAATTGTAGTGTTATGCCTGTGTACTGTTTCCCCATGGCTGATGAAAGGACAATGTTAAAGAAAAATCTGTTATTGTTGAGTCAGAGCATATTAAAAACAGTGCTTTTACAAATAAACATGTGCATTCCACTGTATGGAATGCATGTAAGACTCCATGGATTGGGCTCACAGAGTAACTTTATCTCAATGGAACTGTTTTGAGCTGTTTGCTGAAATGTAGAATTTTCTTGCTGATTGCTGTAGTTGAGACTTCTAAGGGCTAAAACACCTAATTTTTGTGCATTATTAAAGTGAAGAGAGAGGAGGAGTGAGCAAATAATATGAAGGAGAATGCAGAAATACTGACAAATGTTTCTGCTCACCCTTTACAAAGGAGAAGGCAGAACCATTACCAGAGGTAAGGGTAGACAAGAGAAAGGAGGAAGGAGCAATGATGTGTGCAGAAGCCATTACCACAGAAAGGGTCCTTAAACAACTACTAGCTTTGAAAGTACTTAACTCCCCAGGCCCAAATGGGGTACATCTTTGGGTGCTGAGGGAGCTGGCACAGGTACTGCTGGCATTCATTGCTGACCTGTACAACAACTCTCTTGAGTCCAGAGTTGTGCCCAATGAATGAATAACAGCAAATGCAGTACCCCTGCATAAAAGTGGGTTTAGCAATGAACTGGGGAACTACAGGACAGCCAGTTAAATTTAAATAGTTGGCAAATTGATTTAAACAATACTAAAGGAAAGGCTCATAGAATTCCTTGAGGCTAATGGACTACATGACAACAAGCAGCATGGGTTTGTGTGAGAGAGGTCTTGTCAAACTAACCTGATATACTTCTTAGACTGGATAATGAGAACTGTAGATAGGGAAAAGCAGTAGACACACTGCACATGGACTTTAGTAAGGCTGTCCACTCCATTCAACACAAGAGACTGAAAAAAGCTGGGGGATCTTGGGTGGGAGACAGTGACTTGAAGACTGGGAAATTAGCTGGGGAGAGCACAGAGAGTGGTGGTCAATGGGGAACAGTTGGGCATTAGGGAAGTCATGAGTGTGGTTCCACAGGGCTTTGTGCTTGGGCCAGTACTAACCATTGTGTTCTACTCAGACATTTGAAATGTCATCAAGGGCAAAATCTGCCTCTATGTGGACAATATTAAGCTCTGTGGCAGCATTGAAAGTGACAGGAGTAAAAGGTTAGACAGGTGGTCAAAAATCTGGTGGCTGGACTTCGGTGCCAAGAAATACAAAGTCATGACTGTTGGGAGAAAGAACAAAATGACTGACTGAAGATTGAGGGGGCTGGTGTCATGGTGTCAGAGCACCTTCAAGTCTTGTGCATAATGCAGTAAGTCTTCAGGAGAATCTACCATGATGTTGGGTTACATACGCATAGGGATCAGTGGCAGTAGGAAGGAAGTTATGCACCTCTGTGAAAGAACCCTTGAGTGGGCTGCAGCTGGAGTACTGTGTCTAGTTCTGAATTCTCTATCTGAGGATGGATGTGAACACACTGGAGGTAGTGCAGAGAAGGGCAAAAAGGATGATTTTGAGGAAGTAAAGGAATTTGTATGAATAGAGACCGGAGAGCCAAAATACATACTCACTGGAAACAAGGACAGAGGGAGAGAGGGAGAGAGGGAACATATTAGAGATCCTTAAATATATGAGGGTTATCAACAAGGTGGGCTGTATATAATTTTGGTTCAACAAGACATAGAGCACAAAAGGGCAGGGCTGCATATTAGTGTGGGGGTAAATTCAGAGGAATGCCAGGAAGAACTTCTTTATGGAGAGGGCGAAGGAAGGGTGAAACAAGCTGCCAGAAATGGTGGTTAATATTAAAACCATGGACAGCTTCAAGAGTGGGTGGGACAAGTACAGAGAGCATGCCAGCCTGGTGGTGATGAGGGTTGGGGTACTGGATGCCACACCTCATGCCACGCTGGTGACCCGTGTTCAGGACAAGTGTGGGCCACCGAGATTGGCAGGGGAGGAGAAGGATTGAGAGTTCCAGGGACTGCTCTCCTTCTCTGGGTAGAGGGGGTTCCAGTAGTCGGTGAATGACTGGTCCCTAGTGAAGGCTGGTGGGTAGCACCGCAGATGCTGACAAGATGGGTGGAGGAATGGGGAAGATGCCTGGAGGAGTGCACATGGGAGCATGTGTATTGCTTCCACAGGTGTCATTGCATGCCCCACTCTCATGTGGAAGAAAAAGAGGAAAACTGTGTGGTCATGCAGCTTGATGGCCACTCCAGGATGAGCTCAGCTCTAGAGGTATCTCCCCCAGTGGACCACATCTGGATTTGGCAGTGAGTAAGGGGAGATTGCTGCCACCCCACAACATGGGGCAAGCTGTGGGGTATGACTGGGGGTGAGGGCCTTAATGGGAGCTGGGATGCACCAGGATGGTGCCCAGATGTGGGCTGACCACAGGGGGCAAAAAGTATAAACAAAAAAAAAGTACCGAGAGCAGATTGGAGGGCATGGGAGGGGGACAATACCCTACAGTGGAATCGGGAAGCATGGACCTCCACATTGGCCACACTTGATAGACTATAGGGCTTTCTTCTGCTGGCAAAATTCTATGTTTTTATGTTTCTATGTTTATTCCTGCCTGCATAGTTGGTTTAAATAAAACACTAAAGTAAAAAAAAAAACCTGTGGTTTAAGCCCTTTCTTTAAATGAAAGGACAGCATAGAAGATCATCATATAAATTTAGTCTGAACTGTGGCTCTTGTTAGCCTGAGATCCCAGCATGCTTTACTGTTTGTGACTCCTAATGCCAAGCATATTGGCTCCTATGCACTATGTCTATGTACCACATATCTGCGGTACACAGGCAAACCTAAATCTAGTAGCTGCACAATGGGGTCCTGAGGACCCCAGCAACATGAACTACAATGGCATGCACCCCTTCCATGCCTGATCCCCCAGCCATTCCCATTGCTACAAGCTTAGATGATGTAGAAGAGTGTCTGGGTGTGTATCCATCTCCACATCATTCACTACGGTTCAGAGTGCCGGGTGAAGAGGCAAAGGTTGTGTTGGCAGATACCCATCCATAGTCACTGCAACCCCCAAATAAAAAATCCTCTGGCTATGGTGGGACCTAACCCCCCCCCTTGGAATTGCTGCCCAGATGGTCAGGAAGGGAGGGCTGGAAGTGACCATTCAGGCACCTGCCCATTCAGTTAAAAACCACTGGACTTGCACTATCCCACAGTCCCCTGCTTTGAATGGAGCAGGAGATTCACTTCTGGACTGGGATGGGTATCCAATTGGATGTCCGCTTGTGTACCCTGATCCACCCTCCCCCATGCACTAGTGTACTGGGGGAGGCAGAGCCACAGACTGACACCCTATGGAAACCAGTTATAATGAATGCCAGCCAACATGCGCATGTCTGTGACTGTGGAGCTACGTGTGGTGGGTATCTCTTGCGTGTATCCAGCCTGCAATAATGCATAGCCCCCATCCTGAGTAAATTGTTTATTTTAGTCAACTTCCAAATTGACTGTGAAGGTTGATTTTTGAGGTGGTACTGCCCTGTGAACGTAATCTTTATACTTAGACATCTACTTTCAAAATCATGTCAAGAATTGAGAAAATGACACAATTTACTTAGAAAACTTTGCTTAGTATATTTGGTACTTAAGTCTGGAGACAGGTACATTTTGTTCCCCTCACAAAACTAGTAAAAAACATAATTGTTCTGAGTTACCTGACTTACTTTTGAAGATGATAGACCTAACCAAATTATGTACCTAAAACAACTCAGCGGCTAAGCAGAATGAGCACATTGATGGTTATGTGATCTTGCAGGGTACAGAAGAAGCCGGCCTTAGGGTGGACCACAATCCTTAGTCACAAAATTCTTTTGCTAAAGGATGGCTGATGGGAAAGGTGTTAACTGTTTAATCAGGGTATTTGTTAAGAACCTTTAGGTAGCAGTCTTCTGGGAGCTTCCATTTCAGTTTAAACTCGGCTGAACAAAAAAAATTACAGTGGAGACCATGAATGCTTCCCTCCTGCCCTTGCATTCATCAAAGGGGTACTTTTAATGCCCATGGGCAAAAGTGAGGGGCTCCCACACCCCCTTCCACACCCATTGGTTTTGGCATCTGTGGTGTGTATATGTGTGTGTGTGTGTGTGTGTGTGTGTGTGTGTGTCTGTGTATGTGTATGTGTCCCTTTTGACTGCACATGTTAGAGCTACCCATCTTTTAGGCAACAACAAAAAATACATAGCATTACAAGTAAGATTAAGAGCCTGTTAATCATCCCTAGAGGTGCCGTGTAAAATGATTCACAGTCCCTGTGATGCTATTACTCATGGAATAGCCTTCCTGCTAGCATACAAATTAGTGCAAGTAGGCTGAGCAAAACTGACTTGTAAAAATGTTTTTCCTATAAAAATTAAAAATTGTTGAGAAACATTGAAAATGGGGATTATACAATGGCAAGCAAATTTTCTGGACTCTGATTGGTCAATGTATACCTGAGACAGTGATGTTATTACACAACAACATCACTGTCATTGATTAGCATTAGCTTTTTTTGCTCTTGCCATTGATTAGCATATGCTTTTTTCCTCTTCTCTTAAGAAATAAAGATATACTGCCTCACTAAAAAGCTACTAAAACTTTTTAATTTTTTTATTTTGTATCACAATAATCATTAGCATTGTAGCAATAAGACTTTGCGTGTTATTGTATTGGTCGCACCCGTGGTGGAAGCACCGGCTTCACCTCGTGCTTCAACCCACCCCAGGAGAGACATTATTACACGATAACACACACCCTGCTGTGCCTTATTGCTTAAACATAAGGCAAGATGTCCTATTATACAGGCAAATGTATGTTTATAAGGCAAAAAGCATCAACTGTGTGTAAAAATTTAAATTTTGTACGTGGTCTGCAGAAGTGGTATACCTAGCATTCTTTTGTAAGGATTTTTTGTAGATCAGGGGGATAGTGGAAGAGTGAGCAGAGTCTCCCCTCACTCTTTTTCACTGAATCAAAAATCATAAAACAATCTTTAATAAAGATAGATACAGCCCTTAAACAGTTGAAAAAAACTGTAGGCAACCATAGGGTGGTCTAGTCACAGTGGATGACAGTTGTTTCCATTTGTTAGGTATTTAAAACATCAAAAAAAGAATGAGAATTAAGCCTAGTCAGCTGGGCATGCAGAGTGTGCTGCTGATGTTTATAGCTATATCATCAACTAGAGTAAAAGGGAATACTGAAAAATAAGTTGTTTCTGTTGTTATTTACTGCAGATTTCTGAAAAAGTGAAACAGAAAAATATCTAAGTACATATATTTCCTCATAATGTGTGACTTAGTAAGACAACTGAGGCTACAGCTACAGGCTTCATCTTCGGTAATGCCGAGTGAATCTGATGGATCTTTTAGACTGGGTGACTAGGGAAACAGATCAGGGTAAGACAGTGGATTTGGCTTATCAGAACTTCAGCAAAGACTTCAACATTGTGCAACACAGGAGGCTGTTAAAGAAACTAAAGCATCTGGGGTGGAATCCAAAGTGGCGAATTAGGATAGAAGCTGATTATTGGCTAGGGGACAGAGGGTGGTATTAAATGGCACTCACTCAAATGATGGAAGAGTGGACAGCGGGATGCCACAGGGCTGTTTAGTGGGATCGGTCCTTTTCAATGTCTTCATAAGTGGCATTGCTGAGGAACTGGAAAGAAAGGTATGCCTTTCTGCAGATGATACCAAAATCTGCAATAGTGTGGACACTCAGGAGGGAGTAGAGAAAAATATCAGGGATCTGGGGAAACTTGTGGAGAAGTCTAAAGTATGGCAGTAGGAATTCAATGCCTGGATGTTATAGCTATCACAGAGACTTCAGAGACTTGGTACAATGGAAACCATGACAGGGACACACAGTAGCTATACCAGGGTACACTTTATTCAGGAGAGACAGAGTGGGGAAAAAGGGAGAAGGGGTGGCCCTGTATGTAAGAGAGGTTATAAAGGTGACAGAAGTGCATGGAATGCGGGGGGAGGCAGATGCATTATGGGTCACAATGGAGATGGGCAAGGGCATAGCCATTCATGCAGGTGTAATATATAGACCACCAGCAGAAAAGGAGGAAATAGACAGGAATCAATTGGAAGCCTCCATGTGATGGCAGCCAAAGGAGAGGTGTTAATTACGGGCAACTTTAACTTGCCACATGTTAATTGGAGCACCCCAGTGTCTGGAGCAGCCAGGGGCATAGACATCCTGTATCCTGGCAAGGAGAAGGCCTTAGGCAGCTTGTGCTTTAGCTTACCTGGGAAGGAGCAATTTTGGACCTCATTATGACCAATAGGGACAGAATTATGGATGTCAGAGTGGGAAGACATCTGGGGTCCAGTAATCATCGCACAGTATGGTTCAGTGTGGAAATGAAAACAGGGGGGCTGGCCATACAAAAGCAAGGGTTCTGAACCTCAAGAGGGCAGACTTTGATAAGATGAGTGTATGTCTTAGGGAGGCCCTAGCAATGACTGAAAAAAGAGTTGGAGTCAGGCCAAAATGGGCCCATCTAAAAGGATCCATAGTGAAGGCAACAAACAGTATCTACGATGCCGGTATGACAACACTTTGTCTACTGGAATCACAGCGATGGGATTTATGTTGACCATAAGTTGTGGTAGACATAAATCCCTAATGTCTCCCAGTCCAGTTTTTTCATCAGGGGTTTTGCTCCCTGAACCCCCCATTCGGGGGGCTCTGCCCTCCACATCCCCCATACTAAGGATTATCAACTCCAGTCGAAGTTGATTTGGGGAGGGGTGCAGGACCAGGAGACAGTGTGCCCCTGTCTTGGGTGCACCAACACAATGACCTGTCAGCAAAGTGTTGATTTTGCCAACAGCGAGGTATGTCACTGTGTTGGTGTCACTGTTGGGTCGACATACCAACAAACCTATGTATTCAGCAAGTGGAGCACAAGCTCCAAGGCAACATAGATTCACATCAGGAAAGTCATGCCAGACTAATTTGATCGATTTTTTTGACTGTGTCACCACAGAGGTGGATCGGGGGGGGGGGGCAGTGGATGTGGCCTACCTTGACTTCAGCAAGGCATTCGACACCATTCCACACAGGAGACTTGTGAACAAGCTGGAGAGCCAGGGATTGGGTCACAAGGTGGTAAACTGAGTAGGAATCTGGCTAAGGAATAGAATGCTGAGGGTGGTTATTAATGGGGATAAATCCAAAGTAGGGAGGGTGACCAGCAGGGTGCAACAGCAGTCAATTCTAAGGCCAGTGCTGTTTAATATATACATCAGTGACATTGCCAAGGGGCTGTAGGGGAAGATATGCCTCTTTGCGGATGACACCAAGATCTGCAATAGGGTAGAAAGACTGGGGTGGGTGGAAACAATGAAGAGAGATCTAGCTAAGCTGCAGGAATGGTCCAGAGTGTGGCAGCTAGGATTCAATGTGAACAAGTGCAGAATCATGCACATAGGGTGCAAGAACCAAGGGGAGAAGTACATGATGGGTGGGGTGATATTAAAGGCCACAAGACAGGAATGAGATCTTGGGGTAATCACATCTGGCATGTATAGGGAGAGGTATCACCAGCAGAAGAAAATAGGTCATAATGCCACTGTACAGGACATTGGTGAGACCTTACTTGGAGTAGTATGCCTAGATCTGGAGGCCACATTTCCAAAAAGACATAGACAGGGTGGAAGCAGTTCAAAGAAGGGCAAGAAAAATGGTGTAGGGTCTGGACCAAATGTCATACAAGGAGAGATTGGAGGAACTAAATATGTATACCCTGGAGGAGAGGAGAGGAGAGGAGAGGAGAGAAGAGAAGGGGGACATGATTGAAACCTTCAAATATCTCAAGGAAATTAATAACATACAGGAAGACAGTATCTTCCAAAAGAGAAAATGCTCTAGAATGACAAGAGGGCATAACATGAGACTGGAAGGGGGTAGACTGAGGGGCAACATTAGAAAGTACTTTTTCACAGAGAGGGTGGTGGAGATATGGAACAGCCTGCCGGTGGAGGTAGTGGTGGCAAAGATGGTAGGAGGTTTCAAAACTGCTTGGGATACACATAGGGCTGCCATAGCAGTTCAGAAAGAAGATGAAGCCAGAGATTAAGCAGTATCTACGGCATTCTTGCTAAGTAGGGATACAGGGCAGACTGGATGGGCCGGTCGGTCATTAACTGCCATCAAATTCTTTGTTTCTATGTAATGCCAGAAAGTTCAAAATCATTTACTAGTGCACAGGAACCTAGCCAGTGAGTATAAGATGGGGAGGGAGGGAGGGAGGTACTGACAGTCATTAAATAGGAAAGGGACCTTGGAATTATCATTTCTGACAACCTCAAGGTGGCAAGGCAGTTTAACAAATGCAGTGGGTAGGACTGGTGGAATTCAGGAGTGCATAAGGAAGGGTAAAGCCACCAGGGGGAGGGAGGTGGTGTTGTCACTTTATTGCTCACTGGTGAGACCCCGACTGGAGTACTGTGTCCAGATTTGGGGGCCACAATTCAGAAAGGACACAGACAGCATAGAAGTAGCCCAGAGCAGGTCTACTAAAATGGTGCTGGGGTTGTACAAGAAGCCCTAACAGGATACACTGAGGGATCTCAATGTGTACACCCTGGAAGAGAGGAGAGTGAGAGCTGACATAGCAGAGATCTGTAACTACCTTATAGGGGTAAGCAGGGTGCAGGAGGGAAGTCTCTTTCAAATGAAGAGTACCAGAACCAGGGGGCATGCAATTAAGCTGGTGGGGGTGATTAAGAGAAATATGAGGAAACATTTCTTCACTGAATAGGGGATAGGTGCCTGAAACAGACTGCCAGTGGAAGTAGTGGAGTCAATAACAATGGTGGATTTCTAGCATGCATGGGACAAACGTAAGGGTGTAATAGACAATCAGCAGGCAAGTGGAAGGGTTGCCAGAGACCAGCTTGGGTCCTTTCAAACAGATTAAACAGGGAACTTCTGGGCAGACTGGATGGGTAAAATGGTCGCTTTCTGTCAAAACATTTTATGTTTCAGTGGTATGTTTCTGCAACCCCATAGTTCAAAATCCATTACTAAAGGTTGGAATTAAATAGAGCTAAGTTTCAAAAAAGCAGTATATTGAACTTTAAACACCACATTTAATATCTTAATCACTTTATTGTTGTTTTGTTGTAAAGTCACAGACAGCCAAACGTGAGTTAGAAAAGTCAAGCTATGCACAAATCTGAATATGAAATTCGTGACCTTATGTGATTGTGTGAATAATACTATTGTGTGAGATATTTTGATTAGTCATGTAATGTACAAAAAATATTCTTTTGAGGACAAAATTTCTCAGCCTTAAGTACCAATAGCTATACTTGTTTTTTTGGCTTTTCAGGAATACATCTGAAGCCCCTCTTATGATGAAACAGACTGCTGTGAAGTTTTCACTTTCTGGTGTTAGCAATATGCAATTTTTTTTTACATGTGTGCGTGTTATTTTTGGAGCATGCAATTCGCGATAATAATTTTTAATTTTGCAGGACTGTTACCATGGTAATGCATTATATTGTTGTGAATGCATCTTTGTACTGTGGAATGCTTGTCCACTGAAATACAATGATTGGCTTGGCAATGCTGAGTGAGAGAGCATCAGCTTCTGAGTGAAATGTTTGTACATCTAGTACGTTCCTGCTCTGTGACCGGCATATCTATGTTTGCTGTCCTCTGGGTGCAGCCTGCTGTTGTAGTTTCCATGCATTATGATACAGGAGAGAGCTTGCTAAGTCAGATTATTATTAAAATTAACACTGGTACTGTGACAACCATGGAAGTCATTCTCAGGAATATTTTAATTAAGTCATATTGCTACAGAAAGTTTGGAAAACTTTAGTATCGAATATTTAAATTAGGTCTGGAAAGTACAAGTTATTTAAGTTAATTTAATTTATTTAACTCTAATATGTTGTATTGGTTGTATGGCTGTCCTTAAATGTAATGTAACAAAACATTCTGTTCATTTACCCACTGCCTTCCCAAATCATGTATGTTGTCCTGTTACCCACTGACGTGGAACCTTTGTAAATGAGCCCCTAGTTCAAAGGTACTTGTAATCTGAGAGTTTAATAAATAAATAAATAAAAGTCAGCAGAAAATAAAGGTATTCAAAGCAGTAAGGCAACTCCAGGTGGTGGGTTACCATCAGCTAATCTTATCCTATGTTCCAAACAGCTCAAGTCAAAGAAGAATTCTGTTCTGGGGTGGGGTGGGGGACTGCAGATCGGTAACCCAAAACCCTGATGTCATCCTATGCTTTTATTAAGCATTGTTAGGCATTTTTATTTATTTCTATTTTTTTTTAAATTAAACTCATCCCGTGCCTCCTGTGTGCATGCCCTTTCACTCATTGGTATGGCATGCATAAGCCCAGTGTGAGTACTGTGTGGCATTTATAGTCCCAGCAAATGAAGAGCCTGGATTCATGATTCTGTTTCAATCACAGAGACCTAGATGACTTAGAACATTGACTGAGATATGACCATCCCATGGCATACATTGTTCATGGAGAAATGGTCAGAGGCCTTACTGTACTTAATAACTCACTGAACACATTCACTGAAATAATATCCGGGGCTGTGCACCTCTTTGTTTGAACTTTTGTTTATTGGCTGCTATGTAGTGCTGCTATTGTGATATCTAGCTTTAAATGTGTGCAATAAATAAAGATGGGCAAAGTGAGGGAAATTCGCTGCGCGGAGCAATCCACAAAGTCATGCCCATTTCATGGAGCGAAATGCAGAATTTCACCTGGCAGAGTGACAAAATTGCACCCGGAAGAATGGCGAAATTTCACCTTCTGCCTTGAAATTCCACCCTCAGTGGCAAAATTTCACCCATGGGAGGAGGAACTTCACCCTAAGAAGGCGAAATGTCATTGCAGAAGGCAGAATTTCACCACAGAAGGCGGAATTTTGCCTAGGTGAAATTTAGCCTTAGGCAGCAAAAATTTTGCAAATTGCTCCACCAGGTGAATTTGGCCACTTTGTCAGCCTTTCGCTGATGGAATTTAAATTCACTGCATCTCTAGCAATAAATGGGCCTGTGGACTGAACACATGCTGAAGGAAAACATCTCATAGTAAGTTATTATTTACCCCAGGTTTGAGCCTCACATTTTTTGAGACTGTTACTTGAAAGTGTTAGCTGCCTATAGTGAGCTATCCCCATTCCAGTACTGAGCAGGAAGATAATTTGTTGCTTTTTATATATTGCTCAGGAATGATAGCGGGGGTAGGCAAGGGTGGAAGAGTGGCAATCTATGTTAAGGAGGACATTCTGGCACAGAATTAAATAATCTGGGGAATATGGAGGGATTGGAGGCTTTGTGTATGTAAATATTCATAGAGAAGGAGAAACAAATTAGAGATGGGGGTGGTATAAAGACCACCAGGCCATAACCAAAGGGCAAACAGCAGAGTAGGGGAAGCTATTAGGAGGGTACAGGGTCTGCAGAAACAGGCTTTAGGGAACTTCAATATGCCAGTCATGGATTGATGCGTCCTAGTCATGGCAAATGCAAGGAAATAACAGTTGGTGGAAGTACGCCAGGAGGCATGCCTGGCAAACTTTTTCAAGACTAGATGTGAGTGAAGTACAAAAAACTTTGCAATTCTTAACTTTTGCCACAAAGCATGGAAATCTGCATCGCAATACACTTAAATTCTGCACTTCATGGCTCAGTAAATTGTGAAGTTGGCACTTTGTGTAATAAAACACTATATACATTGCCGAAATATGTCACATCACTGTGGTATTTTACCACAAAATTGCAATTCATGAATTTTAAAAATTCATAGAATTGAAGCTTATTATGAAACTGGTCACTTTGCAGATGTTACGCGAAGCACATAGCCAGCCTGTTCATGCTTACTACTTCAGCGAAGTTTAAACTTTGCACTGCCCTATTAAAAACCAAACAAGGGAAGGAGAATTGCTGGACCTGGTGCTCACAAAAAGTGACTGGGTACACAATATAGTAGCCCATGAACTGGTAGGGTAAGGTGACCCCAAGATGGTGCTGGAGGCCCAACTGGAAGCAGGCAAAGAAATAGTCAAACTATGGTGAAATATTTCAAAAAAGTTTTCTCCTGTCCCATCCCCAGCTGCAGCATACACAGGCAGACACATGCACATGAAGGGCATGCATCCACCCCAAGACTGCAACTTTCTCCACCTTGTGACTTTCATCTGTTGATCGGTTTCCGATGCGCTACCACCAGGCCTCCGCTTGGTGGCAGTCAGGAGCTGAGATGGCCAATCGCCATGATCAAGTGAGAGAAGAGCTGCCAGGCAGCCACTCAATCCTCTCCCAGACCTTCCCCCAAGCCAATTCCTGGCAACCCATTCTCATTTCTGAACACAGGTCATCGGTGTTGCAGGGGGTAAGGCATTCAGTACCTTGGCCCTGCACACCACTGGGCCAGCATATATCATTATATTTTTAACAGAAAGTACCCCCATCAAAATAATCTAAAACTTGTTTGTTTGAATTGGCACAAGCTGAATTCAAGCTTACTTTGACAAAAGCAATTGTAAAGACAACAGCAGAGTAAACGGCAATGGCCACTCTTTTCAAAATTGAGATGATGCTCTGAATTTGCTTGGTGATCGCCATCAGCAATGCACAGAAGGAATGTAAGAGTAAAACTCCTTATCATCCAATTAGATGCGTCTCCAACAGTGTACTACTCAATTACAGTACTGAATTACTAAGCTTCAATATATTACAACACCTAGTCCTCAGTGCTGGGGTTCAATCTACAGATACACTTGCAGTAAAAAGGCTTTCAGTTAAAAACCCAATGTTTTGTTATCATTCTCAGTACTCACTCCTCTGGAAATCAATCTTTAGATTTTGTCTCATGTATACTGAGAATCATTGTCAACTTCAAAGATGCCATGGGGACCAGTGTACAGTATCAAGGTGTGATAGTTCTGAATACATTACACCTGGGATAAGTCTACCAGTGTTGGTTTAAACCTAAGACCCCAAGATCTGATACACTGATTTAACTTACCGGGGCAGTTGGGCCATTGTGCCTATAGTGGGATCTCCATTTTAAAATACTTGCAATGGAGCCTGTCCTCTTTGGTGCAGTTGGTTGATACATGGCTATAAACAAAACAAACAAAAAAATTACATTTCCTGCAGAAAAAGCAGGCAAAAAAAATGGACACATATAAATAATGTAATTAGTTACTATATATCTATATAACATGAAACAAAATTATGAATCAAGAATTGCAGAAATTGGAGGCAAAGAAAGGCATCAAGTTTTCTAAAATATATCTGCAAAATATATACATTTGCTGTCAAATGATTAATACTTGACAAAATTGCAAAGATGATGTACTGTAGTAGTCATACTGTATTTAATTATAAATAAAACTAAAGTAATTCTGACCCCCTACAACAGATATGGTATGACTGATATGGGTGCTTGATGAGTAGACAATTATGGAAGATGGACTTACAAAATAAAGGGAAAAGGGTAAATCTGCCCCTTCCCTTGGATACACACCCAGGTTAAAGTATTGGAAGCTGAAAGTGGAAGCAGACACCATATGTACTGAGTGCTAACATAATTTAGAAAACAGGTAAATTTGCTATTATACAATGGAGTAAACTGAAAGCACCAAATCCTGAATTCTCACTCGCTGGCTGGCTGTCACCTTTGCCAGTGTTGTAAATTCCCCAGAGTACCCACTGGAAAAGGTGCTAGTCAGCCACAGCAGGAACCCCAACAGAAATCTGATTGCTGGACTGGCAAAACAGAGTGAGATGCCCAGTCACAGAACACTGCAGCTCACACTACCGGCCATTTCCGTTCCTGCTGAAAACCAACAATGAAAATAAACGTATATTTAATAAAAGTAGCTCCTCACTAACTGCTCGCAACTCTCTTACTTTGCCTCAGATTTTCATAGCGACTGCTCTCCACCACAGCAATACTCATGGGAACTCATGGGAACTCACAGTTTTTCCCCTCTTGTCCTCAGTTCTCAAATTCAAACTCCGAGCCTCCCAACTTTCATCTCGGACATGCTCTCCCATCAGTTTTAATCAGCCACAACAAACAGTAACTTTCCTGTCTCAGATGCACTGCCCCATCACTTCCCAAAGGACCCTGAACATACATAAAACACTTAAAAAGAATGTTTCTCCACTGTCTTCCAATATATTTACGCACAGTAAACCGGAAGCACAAGGTCACAGACAGCAACCCTTTAGAATTCCCACTGTAGGAAGATGCATGAAAAAAAACACAAAATCAAACTGCAAATCTAAGTACTCACAGCAAAAGACAAACAAAAAAAACACAATTCAGTTCAGAGCCTCAACAAACGAGATAAAAAAAAATTAACTGGAGGGGGTGACAACACCATTACTCTGCCTAGCAACAAGGAACTATTTCTTTGGTGGTGCAATATAATAACAAAAATGATTAAAAAAACAAACAAAAAGTATTTCTATATTTTTTTCTCATTTTTTCTCACCCAAAAACGTGATACATTGTATAATAGCAATATACCCCATCCAGGGAGTGGGTATACTGGTGGATTTATCACTTCTGGTGTGGTTAAGTCACTTTCGGCTGTGCCTCATGACTGAACCACACCAGCCATGGTAAATCCACCAGTATACCCACACACTTGAGGGGTATATTGCTTAAATACTGTGCATTGGTTTTGCCTGTCATGCCAAGATTTAAAAAAAATCCATGGAACAGCCTAAAGATTTAAAGCTTTTCTATTGGTTAATACCAGTGCTTTCAGCACATTTGTGGTGGGGCTGATGAAGTTCCCCCAAGCCCTCTTGGAGCAGGATCCAGTTTGAGGGTACCCAGTCAGTGGTGCAGAGCCTGCATGGGAGGCCAGCTGCACCCTGCTGTGGCTGGGAGATTTTCAATTTCATTTTCATCTGGTTCATCCTCACGAGTCTGTGAATCGAGCAAACAGTAGGTGTGCATGATATGTATGGTCGTGCTTCATCAAGTGTCATCCCTCACATTCTTCAGAGACTTCTGTGGTGATGGCATCTCTAGATTCCCTGACAGCAGTCATGATGCTGAGCTGGCTGCCTCCCTGAAGAAGGCAAGTGTCATCCAGTCCCAATAACCTATGCTTGTTTCTGAACCTAGCACACCAATATAATGAGTGGTAGCATACCGCTGTGCTATTGGGCTGGCCTCCAATTATTGTTTTTGAATTAGCACTTCAAATAAATTTTCTGCAACATCAAATTCGATCAACTTTTGGACAAATAAAAATTAAATTCCTGTACAAGTGCAGTGTGTTTTTTTTTAAGCTTATTTTTTTTTGTTTTGTTTGTTTTTCTACAGCCAGGACAGCGTGCTTCACTAGAAGATGTCAGCTAGACATGATGAAGGAAGGCGTTAGCCAGTTGCGAACCATGGGATGACAGAGAATGTAGGCATCTGAATATTGCTGGGGAGGAAAGAGGCATGGATGGCAGAGGACGGCTGATGATCGAGTGTTCATTGTATGCAATGGGTTGGGTGTGTGTGTTAGTGTACAGTGGGTATTGAAAGGATTTACTCTTTTCTTAAGGTCTGGGGTTGAGGTCTCAGTGTCAAGGGGATGGGGACCAATGCTGGTTTTTGTGACCTGGTGTCAGAATGGCTGGCTTAAGTAAAGTAACTTTCCTACTTACAATAATTGTTTCCTACTTGTGTCTGTGAAATATTCCGCCCTTCAACACTGTAAAGAAAGGAAGACAAGCAAGATTACTAACATGACAAGAGAATTTGAGTTTGTCAATTACTATATGCTACTTTTACTTCCCCAGTTCTTACTGTAGTTGAAAAATATCCAGGGCCCTGATTTCCAGACATAGTTGAGTTCTGTATATTTTTTTTTATCTTTTTACAACAGTCAACTGCAGTCTACAGCACTGTCCAAGAGACATGTTGTTATCTTTAAAAGCATTTATATACTTACACATGCACAGTAGATGGTTAAGCACAAATTAGGACTTTTCTCCATCAAGTCTGCAGTATTTTTCAGCCTAACCCCAAACATCAGGCATATCCTGCCCCCCACACCACCATGCTACTACAATAATACAAAATTATTGTGTCTGGTCTCTTGCCAGCAGTGCATCCACCTGGCACATATTTATGCTGATACCTCCATATCCCAGCCTTCAGATCCTTATTAAAGAGGGACAAAGGCTGTATTAAATTTCTTCAGTCCTCCTAACATGTGATCCTTTATGGGGGGAAAGCAACAGTTTCAATGCTCAGCAACTACTGTAGGTTTAGCATATCTGGTGTCCTGCCAATCTTCCTAAACCAAGAGCACTTTTAAGACCCTACAGGTAGGTACTATTTTGGGTACACTCAATAGGCCACTGGGCCTTTTTCAGCTATTATCATCTATGCTTCTTTGTTTATAAAATGCCTATTCATATACCAGTACTGTTCCTATTCTGCTTCATTTTCCTGTTGGCAACAGGCCAAGTATGTTCTGCCTCTGGTTCCAGATCCACAATGGGAGTGAGGCAAAGGATCAGATCCCAGCAGCTCAGTCAGTATGCCAATCCCTTCCCTGTAGCAGCACCACTAAAACCTTCTGAGGTTCATGGTAAGGTGTCTACCTAGCACCGTGGTGTCACTTGGTAATGCTAGGTAAACTGTTGGGTAGCAAACTGGCTACACAATATGTTCAGTTGGAACTGCACAGTACTAGTCCACTGTAATACTTATTAAAAGTAATTTTTTAAACATAACAAAAGTGAAAATATTACACAATATTTTATGTTTTTAAAACAATGCAAGAGGTAGTTAAAGATACTAGAAATGAAAACTAAATAGAACAAATGCATGTAAACTAGTCTTCCTTTCCAATGCAATCTTAATTAAATGTAACTTCTCCTGATGCTATACCAGTCATTAGAAAATGGGTAGGGAGATTTTCCAGCCTCTGATTGGCTGAATACCTTGCCAGGGGTGCATTTATGTGCCAACAGAGACCAGGACATAAAAAAAGTGCCATACTGCCCTTTCTCAGTACCAAAGTGGTTTCACTGTGCTAGTTTGGATTTCAAAATTTAGTAGCCACTATTTTTTTTGTCCCACTAAGTGACAGGAGCAAGCAAATTGCCCCCCCACCCCCATAACTAAACTGCATTCCTCCTTCCCAGCTGTCTACATCAAAAATCATTTAAATATTGCGGAGCGCTAGCAAAATCCTTGCTTATCTGTCAGAACGCCTCATCGCTACTTGGCTCTGAGCATGATCTTTCAGCCATCCGCTCCTTGTACAACCACAAGCCAGCAGCACAATCCCACCTGTGGGAGCTGTGACCAAGAAACTACTGTTCCTCTCATAAACGTGGTAGTTCACTCGCTCCACTGGTGATCAACATGAAGAAATCAGGAAATGCAGTAATTGACTTGCTGCAGTGGCAGTGACAATCAACAGGAAGGAGGAAGGGGGTGAACAGAATTAGGAAGCAAAAAGGAGGCAAACCTGGAGGGGGGGAGGGATTAAACAGCACAGAACAGTTAACACATTGGCACAACACAGCATTCTCTACTACCAAAGCCAGCAGTAGAGGGACTACAATTCAAAAATGTTTTTACTAATTTAAAAGAAGCATTCAGGCAGTTTTTGTTTTTTTATTTTCAATTTTTCCCCTGAAATACAACTCAGATCCAATTTTCTACTTAAAATAATACCCTCTAGGGTGGGCAGTATGGGCTATACTGGAACATTCTGCGGTTATAATTCCCTCTCCTGTGGCATCAGGCCTCACTTCACCCAGGGGTGGTCTGGTATAGCCTAATATAACTCATTGTGTTGGGCATTATTGCTAGCTTGAAATGTCCATATCTAGAGCAATTATATAGTAAATGGCCCTCAAAAACACGGATTTGCTATCCAAGATTAAGTAAATAGGAAAAGTTCATAAATTCAATTTAAAAAAATTATACTGTACATAGCTTACCCTTCTAAAGTTGCAGATTGTTTCTTTCTGCGGCAACAGAAAACTATAAGGAAGATGGCTAGCAATAACAGTAGGAGGAAAGCCAGTGCTCCAAATAGAATACCAAAGAAGGCATTGAGGTTCAAAGCAAGGGTTTCACAGCGTGCTCCAGATGATACATAAATTGATACTGGTTGGCACCTGAAACATAAAAGAAGATGTGTTAAGAAAGTAATTAATGTCAGATCCATTCAAGGGAATATGATGCTTGCAAGAATTTCATGAGCAGTTCAGTCTGGTTTGAGGAATGGGAAATTTACAGTAGTTTTCTGAATCACTCTTTCATTTTTATCATGTGCTTAACCCTCTCAGTTACCTTCTGGCCCATCTTCATCTTTCCTTTTGAATTCCATAAACTTCAAATTGTTATAGCTGGTGTCCTAGAATCTTTGTGATGGTACTTAGAGAACTGACAGTCCTGCTCACAACTCACAGTGATGAGAAGGATGCCAGAAAATTATGTGAATTTGGGATTTTTCACTGATCCGCCTTGACTTATCCTTAGTTGCCTGCAATGCTATTCCCTTAAGAGATGTGGTTCATTTTCCAAGGTACCTTATTTATGGTGTTTGAAGTTTTGAAATCCCATTTTCAAGACCTGAATTTCCTGGATAGCACAGGCAATTGCTGTCTAATTTTCGGATTTTCCTGAGAGGCTACTGTCAAACTTTCATTATACATACCAAATTTCTAAATAAAAGAAGGTTAAGAATACAGCATGTTAAATCAAACAAAATGAAAATAGTGCATGGAAAAATGTTATAGGAAAATACAAGTTCTATAGATTCCTTTATCATGTAAAGTTTGCCACATCACTCTACAAAGTGCTGTGCCACTCATATCAAAGGATTGCACTAGAACACTGGCCCAGAGATGATCTACACAGTGGCAGGTGAGAGCTGCATGGAGCCATGAGTCAGGAAGTGGAATAGAACCCACTACTTGTTGCTACTGCCTATAGACTGCAGTTTACGAACTGCCTTTATAAACTTTAATACATTCATACCTGCTGTTGTTGGAGATTGCTGAGTTTGGTGTAGGGGGAGTCTGGTGGCAGACCAAACAATAGGCCGAACCTCGAGGGGGTGGGGCTACACTCTACAAAGTCCCATGCCACCCACGGGCATGAGCACCATGGCATGAGTGGAATGAGTGGCATGAGCACCACTCAGGGGATAAAAGTTGTTAGTTAAAGAGACTCATCTAGATGAATAAACAAGCTCCTGCACCATCTGTATTGCTGCCTTGCCACCAAAAGTTCTCAATAAGAATATCATCCCCGAGATGTGTTTTAAGAATAAAAAGTTATTTTACTCATAAATTTCTGAATACCGGGTCCCAAGGACTTCCCATTGTGTTTCTGCCACCCACAATCTGCCCCGGCTCTCACAGACAAGATGACAAGATACCAGTGAGCGTGCAGGGGCATGCTCCATTCAGTTCAATGGGCAGTGGCTTTTTGATCTTTTTTTTGTAATATAATGGCCACTAGGCAATGAAACATGGCCACCAGTCAACTAACATGACCCTTGTTAGTTGACCGGTGCCCACGTTTCATTGTCAAGTGGCCATTATATTACAAAAAAAAGATTGAAAAGTCACCACCCATTGAACAGAATGGAGCAAACCCCGCTCTCTCAGTGGCATCTTGTTATCATGTCTGTGAGTGCAGGGACGGAGCGTGGGCAGCAGAAGAAAATTGGGAAGTCTTTAGGACCCGGTATTCAGAATTTTATGAGTAAAATAACTTTTTATACCTAAAACACATCTCAGGGATGATATTCTTATCGAGAACCTTTGGTGGCAAGGCAGCAATATAGATGGTGCATGTGCTCATTCTGGTGAGTCTCTTTAAATTTGTTAACCCCACATTTTTTAAGAATAGAATGGGAAAGTGGTAATAACTTAAGGGGGTTGATTTAGGTAGTTTATCAGGTGAACTTCCAAGTTATGAAGGATGATTGTAACAGTGTGAGTAAAGGTATGAGTTTTGTTGTTAATGGAAGGGCTTATCTATTTGAAAGACAGCCATTTGGTTAATCAAAGAAACCAGTTTACCAACAAAAGAAAATGACTTGCCAAACAACTCATTCCTTTACAAATTCTCTGTGAACAGCTTATGGGTCAGAATCTTGTTTTGCACTGTACTCCTAGTGCAAAGTGGGGATCTTGAATTAAATCTGGGACCTAACAAGAGTACAGGCATCACTATAGCACATGAAAATGTGAGAAGCCTAGTAAATAAAATGGATGAGTACAGGGTTTGGGAAGCAGAAGATAAACAAGATATTTTAGCTATTTCAGAGACGATTACACCAAGGAGAGGGAAATGATGAGATTCAACTCACTGGCTATAGCTTACAGAGAACAGACAGGGGTAAAAGGGGCAATGGGGTCTTGCTTTATATAGGGATAGCCTAGGTCCTTACCAGACAGTCTTAATAACAAATCATGCAGTTATTAAACTGTCTGATGATAGAACTACTTTCCATCAAGCTACTAGTAGGTGTATTCTATGTTCCTCCCAAAATAAAAAAATAAAAACTTTGACACCTTGGCTGATCTTATTAAAAGATCATTGAGTCATTATAAGCAGGGATTTTAATGCTAACTTGTTTCAGACCAGAGGGATAAAGTTAAAAAACAACTTCAAAGTGTTAGGCTTAGAGCAAATTATTCAACGTTCAACTAGATGCACAATTAACGAAGAACAGGGTTCTAGCCTGGATTTATTGTTGTCTCCCAGGATATAGGGATTAAAAGTTATGAAGCCTTGCCGTTGAACTTGGGAGATCATAATCCTATAATTTGCAGAATGGAACCACCCCCCCCAAAAAAAAAACAATAAAAAGACAAGCAGAAACATATTGGGCAAGAGATTTTACAAAGTTTAATGTGGCTAACTTCAGAAATTGTTTGAAAAACTTTAACTGGGAGTGTTTTTAACATCTGGCATTAACTTAGTCATCCAGGAATTCGACGACTCCCTGGTAATGCTTATGCAACAACATGCCCCTAAAGTGTTAAAGTGAAAGAGGGAAGGGGAGATGCCTTGGATAACTGATACATTTAAAAAACAACTATGGATAAGAAAGTGTGGGAAAAAGCATGGAAAACTAAAACGTCTGAGGACTGGGGGAGGTTTAAAACTTGGAAGAAGCCATGTAAGAAAGAAGATAAAACTGCAAAATCACAGTATGATTTAAATAAACTAAACAAGGCACACGAGCCCAAGAAATTCAAACAATCTGGAACTATTAAAGAAATAGATTTTTTTTCTCTCCCTCCTGCAGCTGAAACCCTGCACTCACAGGATTCTGTATCCCTTCAAGAGCAGAAAGCTTTGATGCACCAAGCTGTGTTTTACAGCTTCCCCTCTACTGATTTTTCCCTGTGCTTCTACCTGCAGTCATTTTTTTTGTATTGTATTTAACCTGTCACCTCAGTTGCTGTGTCTATGTTTATTAACGTACAGAATTTAGAGTCAAGGTTCAGAGTTTAAGATTTATTTGCTGAAAGTCTACATAGCATACTGAATTGTTGTATTTTAATCCAGTACAGCTACCATTTTAATTTCTCCCTTAGTTGCCCCCCCCCCACTGCTTTACAAATCTCAGTTGCAGAGCTGGTGCTTATCTGTCTGCTTCTTGACCCATTATGTGTCTCTCTTTTAGTAAATTGCAGCTCTTTTGTCTCTGTGCTAATCTTAGTTTCATTCCCACACCTTTGGAGGGCTATAAATCCCTGTTATGTCCCTTTTCCAACAGGCATCCTTGTAGCCCACTAGGCTACCTACCACACCCTCGGTTAACCTCCTGCATGCCTGGATACCACTCTATGTCTCTTTCAGTGCCAAGAATTTGAAGATGGGGGGGGGGGAACGGCTCAGAGGTAATGTGAGGAAGTATTTTTTCACAGAGAGGGTTGTGGATGCAATGAACAGCCTCCCTGAGGAGGCCGTGGAGTCAAGAACAGTGGAGAAATTCAAGAATGCATGGGACAGACATAAGACAGTCCTACTGGGGGGTAGGAGGAAGTAAGCTGTTGGTTAACTAGGATCTGCAGCATATCTGTAAGGTAGGAAAATGGGCAGAATAGGTGGGCCAAGCGGTCCTTATCTGCCATCACATTTTATGTTTCTATGTTTCTAAGGAGCCTGCCGCCATCAGCCCCCTGGAATCAAACATCAGGTAAGGTATATACACAGCCCCAGCCTTGCTGGCCACTGCTCCAGCTGCCAAATTTTTCACCGGCCCCCCTCTCCCTCCCAGACTACCCTTAAATACACTTAAGCTCCTCCCTCCCCTACCGCATCCTGCCCCATTGGCTACCAGTACTAGTGCTCTGAGCTTAAAGCTTTCTGTCTCCCCACCCACCTTTGTTGATCTTTGTTGATCCTGCCCTCTTTTTACAGGCACCCTAACTATAAGACACTTTCTCCTTAAAGCCCTGCTCTCTGTTTCCCTGGCTGTGGTTTTACAGCTCTAGATACTGTTTCATTAGCTATTGTAATAAATCCAAGAGATGGCTTCTGCAGCCCCCCTTCTCTTCATTGGCTACATCCTCCTTCTGATAGTGGAGCCAATTTTGGACCCCAGGAAAGACTCATCCTGCCCGAATACTCCTATAGGACTGGAAATAATCCCAACAGTGTCTGCCAGCCAGTTAACTTCCTCCAAAGTCAGTAATCCTTACACATTTCCAACTCTTCACACCTCCTACTGCCCAACATTATCTAAGCAGACCCCTCCTTAACCTCTCTCTTAGGGTAGTATTATCTGCTCTGATCAACTTCCACTGCCCACCAAACTCCCACTCTGCTGCCATTCATAGAGTCCAAGGCAAACAACCAAACAAAGCCTTCCTAAGATTCCCGGTATGATGTCTCAGGAAATTATTAGTACTACTGCTACTCTTTGCAGGCAGTGTAGAACTAAACCCGGGCCCCCCCCCCACTGCTAACTGTCCTGAGGAAACTCCCACAGCTAAAGGGTCTGCGCTTCCTGCAGATGAATGTATGCAGCCTTGCCAGCAAACTTGACCAGGTCCATGCCTGGGTACTACATGCCAAGCCTGATGTAGCAATGCTCTCAGAAACCTGGCTGAAAAATACTTTACCTGACAAAACGTTTAACATACCGGGATACAGCTTGATCAGGTGTGACAGGTTGACCAGAGGTAGTGGTGTTGCCATATATATTAAAGATAAAGTCCTAACCACCGATGTTGTCTGCACATCAATGATCAAATTATTTAAATGTCTTGCCTTCAAAATTACCCTCTAACCTGGTATAGCCTCATTGGGAGCTGCATACTACAGACCCCCTGCAGTGGGCCTGTGTATACTGCCCCATATTCACTCTCTCCTGGAAAATGTGAACACGGAATGTATTATCATGGGTGATCTTAACCTTAATTGGAACGATGTCAGTGCAAACAAGCTTAAGGACGTCTGCGACCAGCACGAGCTCACTCAGATTATCTCTGATGTTACAAGACCTAACAAGAAAAATCCCAACTGAAGTTCACTTCTGGACCTTATACTTGTCAACAAGCCACATAACATCTCTCATGTAGGGTTCTTCCGCAATGATTTTAGTGAACACTGCACAGTCGCCTGCATTAGGTGCTCCCCACACCTCCCCTCCACCTCTACTTTCAAGCTTAAGTGCAACCTAAAATACTTCAGTCGCCCGGCCTTCCTGATGGATCTTGGGAACATAAAGTGGCAGGATTTCTACCTTACAGCCTCTGTGTCTGAAGCATTCTGTATCTTCCAGGATCTGCTAGTAAACATTATCAACAAACTCACACCCTTAAGGAAAATCAAATCCAGGAAACGCGCACCTGATTGGTTTAGCCCACTACTTAAGAGGGCCTTACGGCATAGAGACACCCTTTGGAAATGGGCTAGGAAGTTGAAGTCTGACTCAGACTGACTCTCCTTCCAGGTAGCCAGAAATGCCTGCACCCATCTGGTAAGGCTGGAAAAACAAAGGTTCTTCTAGTCAGCCCTGGAGGCAAACAAAAACTGTTCCACCAATTTTTGGCAGAAACTGAGAGAGGTTGAGGGATATTCCCCTGCAACCCCGCTACCAGCTAAAATTGTGGTAAATAACACCTCCTACACAGATAGGTCAAAGATCCTCAGTCAGCTCAATAACCACTTTGCCACTGCAGGCCTCACATTCGACATGTCACCTGTTAAAAAACTGGGCACCACAAGCACCGCCAGTATAGCTACTAGACCAACCATAGCCTCCCTACTGACCGCCCCCTCCTGAAGTTCCAGTCAGTCTCCTACAAACAGGTGGAAGACCTGCTCCTCTCGCTGGACACCAAAAAGAGCAATGGTGGAGATACGCTTGAACCCTTCTTCTTAAAAGCAGGTTCTTATTATCTGGCAGCTCTAATTGCCCATCTCTTCAACAGCTCATTATTCCAAGGGGAATTGCTGCCTATTTGGAAAACCGCTTACATTAACCCCCTGTTCAAGTCAGTAGACCCCGCTGACTTGAACAACTATAAGCCTATTTTGTTGCTTCCTGTTTTATCCAAGCTACTTGAAAAAATTGTAAACTCTCAATTAAGGGAGTACTTGGATCGTGACAAAATCCTCAATCCAGTCCAATCAGGTTTCAGACTAAAGCACAGTATCGTGTCTGCCCTTGCCAAAGTGTCAAATGACTGGCTAAAAGCCCTAGACAGTAAACAGCACATCTATGCACTCTTCCTTGACCTCAGCAAAGCATTTGATACAGTTGATTATTCCATACTTCTTGATTTCCTGAGTAGCATCAGTCTAACCTTTGCTCCAGTAATGTGGTTCTGCTGCTACCTCACAAATCGTAAACAGCAAATTAAAGCCCAAGGGGGATTCTCCCCACTAAAATTACTGCCCCAAGGCATTCAGCAAGGTTCCATTTTGGGACCTGTTCTCTTCACCCTTTACATCAAAAACATCGACTCCAGCCTGGTTGATGGAAACATTCATCTTTTTGCAGATGACGCAGTCCTCTACACGACCAACCCCTCCTTGGACATTGCGTACAAGGAGCTACAGCAGGATTTTATCATCCTCCAGCACAACCTGCTGAATTTAAAGCTCTTGTTAAATGCAAAAAAAAACCAAAAGCTATGATTATCTCTCCATCCCACAATACGGAGATACCTGGGACCCCACAGATTATTACCCTCCTTAATGAACCACAACAGCTACTGGAGAAATTTAAATATCTGGGAGTCTGGTTGGATAACAAACTCACCTTCAGTGTACATCTAAGTGAGTTAACAAAAAAGCTAATGCAGCACTTTGGTATCTTTTACCACATAAGACACCTACTTACCCTGGAAGCTAGAAAGCGGCTGGTTCAAACAACCTTTCTTCCCCTGATCGACTTTGCCGACTTCCTATACAGCCATTGCCCCCAGTATGTGCTCCAAAAGCGGGATACACTCTATCATCATGCATTGAGATTTGTTCTTGACTTGCCCTTGCAGACTCATCACTGATCATTGTACCAAGCATTAGATTGGTCATCCCTCTCCATGAGGAGGCAAATAAACACCCTCATGTTGCTATTCCAGGATTTGTCCAACAAACTACCACCCTATATCTGTGACCGGTATGAACATTCAAAAGGTGCCTACAGACAAAGGAACTCCTCCTCCTTTGTCCTCCTTAAGCTACCACGAGCAAGGACATGTCCTGGCACAACTGCCATTAGCTCCTTTTTACCAGTGCTTTGGAATAACATACAACAATTACTTAAAATCTCCCTGCTGCCCAGCCATTTTATATTTAGGGGGCTGCTCTATAGATGCCTAAAAACAGTATGTGATTGTTTCAGGTAAAGCCTTACCCAGCTCAACTGAATCCCTTAACCTCTGTAATCCTGGGCCACCTATTTTCTGTGTCGGCTAGCATCCCTTTAGGGCAACCATCTCCCCCCCTCCTTCCTCTCTCATCAATTAGCTTCACAGGGGGCCTCATTCTATTAGGCTGCCCTATTTTCCCTCTCTAATATGTGTCTGATACCCTTTCTTCCCATTGCCCTTTTCTATGTCCCTCTTTCCTCTCCTCACTTGTACTCTATGAGCTACAACCTGTATACACTGCACTTTAAATGCCTATATTTGTATTTGCTTTACATGTCTGATTCATCTAAGTACTGAGTTTGTATATTGTAACTGACTGTACCAATGTCTACTTTTGTATGAAGTATTGTCTACTATAAGCAAAAGTGTCCTCTATGTCTAGGACCATCTTGAACATGAGCTTGCTCAATGATGTAACTGCCTGGTTAAAGTTTGATTGATTGATTGATTGATTGATTAAGGGGGGACATATCAGGAGGAGCAGATCTGAGCTGTTGCTCCAATTCCATGATGGAATCTTTATGAAAAATGTAGCCAGCTATAGGTACTTAGAGGTCCTGGTGGACTCTGGGTTGACTTATGCAGAGCATACTCTTCTACAGGTTGGGAAAGTAAACTAAAGACTGGAAGCACTTAGAAGGGTGGCTGGCTGTCTATCCCCTGAAATTAGGGAGAGGTTGTTTGGGCAGCTACTTATACCAGTATTGGAATATGGCTCCATCCTATATACGCACTCCACCCAAAAAGTATAGAAAAAGATAAATCAAACCTACTACAGACTAACTTTGTTTTTTTTTTCTTTTAGATATTTCCTGAAGAAGACCTAAGGTTGAAATGTAGATTTTTAACTCTATTTTCTATTTTCAGCATGCATTTAATATAACCATTTTGTTTTGCTTTTAGACCACATGCTAACACAGTGCCTTGTTCTTGTTTTCTACTAAAGACTAGGAACATTTTTCACAAGACGTAGATACAAGATCCACCACTGTAAAATTTATAACAATCTGAGTTGGCTTCACCCAGAAGAACACAGAAAATACATTTGTCTTACAACATGTCACAAGATACTACATGGTAAAAATAAACATGTCCTGTTGTGTCTTGTGTCATGTGCACCCTCTAGTGGCAAATGAGTTACAACAAGAACATCTAGCAGTAGAATACCAATGCACAGATCTTTTAACAGGATGGTCGATATAACATTACAAAATAGTATAGCAAGCCATTGAAATGTTACCTTTTGAATTTAAGAATACCAACAGCTTGTCCATTTTTAAGTTAGAGTTACACGAACCCTTGAGAACTACCTGCACATATTATAACTAATGATTTTTATTGTGCAGTTGATACTGTCTGAGGTGTATTGTGTTTAAGTTTTGTTTTCACTGTTGTAACATAGGACTTTGTTGAAAATGGGATTTATATCCTAACAAATTGCTTCTTTTTTAAAATTACATTTTTATAAAATTAAAATCAAACATTCTATGAAATGTGTTTATTGGTGTATAGAATGTCTGAATTCAGGGTTTTTACAAGGTTTTCTGGCAAAAAAACAAAAATCAGTGGCCTTTACCCTTAAAGCTATGGGGTATTCAGGGTTGGGTTATTTGGTTAGGGACTGAAAAAGATGGAGCTACAGGCGACTTGATGGTCCCACAGTAGTGAATCAAGTAACCATCCAGTGACTCAAAATGCAGGACATGGATGATTGGGAAGCCAAAGCCAGAAGAGTGCTGCCAGCAGCAACAGTATCAGCCAGGAAGAGGCAGCACAATTGTTCAGATGCTACTGTGACCCTGGGGTAGGCCAGAGAGCTTACATTTCCTAACTGGATCTACTGCATTTATGGAAGGCTCCAATGGCTGTGTATGGTGCCATAGTGAGGTGGGAGGGTCTAGGGTTACACAGAAATCTAAGAGTAAAATGCCAGTTGCCATGCTGACAGTGTTTTTATTCTTGGACCATGCCCCATACATCTGACTGTGCACCAGAAGGGAGAGACAACACCTTGATGTCTCCACTATATGGAGCAAGCTGTGTGGGAGTCTGTCAAAGCCAGCAAGAAGACTGTTGGGGTTGAGAGACCTATGACAGTAGCCAGATATGGGGTGTTCAGACAGTAGATAAAGAGCAATTATTGGAAAAAGAATAGAGTTGGTATATACCTGTGTTTGCTCTAGGTACTAGCCATTAAGCCATTTGCCTTTTTTGTAATCATTTTGTTAGAAAAAGATTTTTATTTCACCTCTTTTGGCTAGAGCTTTTTATACAATTTCATGCTTAGGGACTCTGGGGAGTGCAATGTCACTGTAGTTTCAGGATGGAGCTGGGAGTTTCATTCCAATGCGGTCTCAAAGCACAATTAACCAGCCTCCCCAAGAAGCACTTCCACTTCTCATCCCCATTTCTCCCCGAGTCACCTTCCCCTATCTCAGCCCCACCAAACTCCACAACAAAACTTTTTCTGTCACAAATAAGTTAAATGCAGCACAAAGCTCTTCATCTTCCACATCTCACCAACAGGGATCATTGTTAATATCACCCTAGTATTGGGTTGCACAAGTTTGTTGACATTCAGAGCTAGTCATGAAATAAAACCATAAGTATCTTAACACCATATTAGACTTCGTAAAAATTATAAATTGTACTAACTAAACCAGGTGATTGTATGTAATATACACTGTGGTGGGGTTATGTGATATGACAACGTTCGATGGGGAGACAAACGAAAGAAGGATAGGGGAATCACACATGACTGGGATCCCTGAAGATTAGTCCTGTATAATCTTTAATAAGATGGTGACAAACATGGTTACCTGCCTGCCCTAAGAATGTGAAGAGTGATGAGTACATTAGGGCACAGGCTGCTATGCCCCCCACCCAGAGACAGCATTGTCAAGATAAGAGGAGAGGTAAAAGAAGTTAGAGTCTGTAGCTAATAGTTTGTGTAGTGGTGGATTAAGGGCTGAGGAGAGGGAAGGGTTTTAGCCATTTGGTTAAAAGCACAAAAGTGGGAACTAGAAAAGCAAGGTTTAAGTCCCCACACCAATGTCACTTATTAACTGTATGACGCAGTTAAAACATTAAACCTATCTGTACTTACAACAGCTGTCACTTACTCACTGTATGATCCCTAGTAGGTTACATCATCTCCACACACTTAACTTCTGAGTAATATCTTTAATTTGTCTCACTGCATACTGAAATGGTAACAACATTCTCTCTGCTCCCTCTCCTGGATTGCAAAGTACTTTGGAATACAGTTTGCATGAAATGCTATATACAACAATGTCCTTTCCATTCCCATATAAGTAACTCAGGGAGAGGATATGGTGAGCATAATTTATGGCCTCTGAGTCTCACATTCAGATCTGAATCTGAATCTAACAATCTGTGCATACACGTATGGCCCTAGCCATGTTAGCAGATGCCTATTTGATAGAATGACTAGAACTGATAATACAAAATCAGTGGTGGCTAAAGCAATTGAGGAAGTGGTAGACCATTGCTTATTATTTTGGATGTCTAGAGTTAACACTGGGGATTATTACACTGTACTGTATAGTATGTGGTATAAGGAGTATCTGCTATAACTTCTGCTGTCCTGTATGTCATATACTATAGTCTTTGATCTGTCAGTTTTTGGGGTGTAGTTGCAGAAATATATAGTCTGAGGTGCCATCCCACAAACTAGCAGAATAAACAGTACTTATCTTTACTGTATACCACATACAGAATACCTCCATGTCTACAAAAAGGTAAAGTGGCATGTATAACAACAGATGGCACCCAAAACAAAAGGTTGGGTTCCTAAAGGTACAGTAACAGATTGTAGAAGGCATAATTACCATTGTTAATAACAGGTAACTAGAACACTTAATTTGCAGTGTTGAGTTAGTGCAACACTTTTATAAAGAACAGGCTTCAAAGATATAACTGGCAGAAGCTCCTATCTCTAATATGGACTGGAGATAAGGGGCCAGATTTTCAAAGAGTGAAATTTGGAGCAAAGGTGCCTGTGCCTAAAAGAATTGACGCAAATGGCACTTTGTGTCAAATGTTGCATCAATACTGATTTTCGAAAGCAGGCTGCATCAAAATTGGAATGCCATATGCTGAAGCAGCCATGAGCCAGAAAGCTGGTACACCAGGTCATAAGAGGGCTTGGACAATGCCAGAGCTGCAGCATCCCCTTATATGGGAGTTTGGAAGCCTCGCCATGGCCACAAGATGGGACCAAGGTTAGACCAGCCATGAGCTAGTCTAACATCCCTGCAACAGAGCTCTGGAATGAGACAAGTGGGGGGGGAGCCTATGAGGACATGGGACAGGGCAGACAGACTTGTGGTGGTACCGTAGTGGATGTGGGGCACGATGGCTGTGACATTGTACACAGCTGGCACTGGCCAGATGTGCTCTGAACAGTTAGTCATAACTACTAGAACAGGGTACTCCCTGGTAGTCAAGCACTGACTCTGTCCTGGATTACCCAGGTGCCACCACTGAGCTTACACAGTCCCCAAAATGCAGTAGTAGGCAATGACTGAAGGGTACTAGGTGCAGTCTGTGGATGGGAACATACCTTGGACACTGCAGCATTCCCCTGCTGAACCGTCCACAGTGTGGAACCATGCTGATGCCTGACTTACACTGTTGGGGACTGTGTAAACTCCAGGACAACTGTCAAAGCTGCTGACATCTGAGGTTCAGAACAGGGTCCATGCTTGATTACCAGGGAGTACCCTATCCTAGCTGCTTTATCCAGCTGTCCAGGGCACATCTACCCAGTACCAGCTGTTTCCCCTGCTACAGCTAACATGCCCCCGTCACCCACTACAGCACCCCCACAGGTCCATCTGCCCTGTCCCATGACATCATAGGTTTCCTCCCACTCCAACATCGCGGTCTGGACCAGCATTGCGCCTGGCAGGGGCGCTTAATGGGACCCTCTGTCAAATCCCCTTCAGTGTGCCAAATCTTTTCTGTGCCACTCTGACTGTGGCAACTCTTGGGATTGGTGCAGGGATCCCCTTTGCACTGAAATTGGGCACAGAGTCCCTGGTGCACTCAGAGTTTGCCTCAGCTGGGGATTAATACATTATGCACAGATCTAGTGACTCTTCAAAAATTGAGCCCCACATGTCAGTTTTGACATGTGAAATAAGTCAGTAAATGCAAGCACTTACTTTCAGATTTAACAGATGCTACCCAATGTCATGTTACCAAATGTCACAAAATCTTGTGACATTACTATCACGGTGTCCTTAGTGATGATTAGTCATATTTTTTTTTTTTACCTTTTTCTGCCTTCTGTCCAATAGGCCCCCTTCTGACAATCGCCTGAGCCCCTTCACACTGGCATCCTCCAGGACTTACCTGTTCTTGTCTTCACCCAGAGCTCACTTGTTGGCAGGGTTCCCCAACCCCTGCCATTGAAATGGATCTGATATGCTGGATAAGGCCTGGAACGCCAACTGCAGGGCCTGTAGGTGATTGGTGTCATCCTGTTGGCAGGGAGAATTCCACTTTATCTCCCCTTGAGGCATGGACATTCAGTGCTGTCAAGACACACACTGCGTGCTTCCACATGTCATGCTTCAACGGACATTGTGCCTATGCGTATTTCTGGTGGCCCTGGACTGCTTTCACTCTAGCCTCCACTAGAAGTCAGGTGCATATTGGGCACTGCATTCCCCCACTCCAGGAGGAGGAGAGCAATCTCACAGATGCTCAATCCTCCTCTCCCCGGCCAACCCTCTGATGCCCCGGGCTCAATTCCAAGGCCAGATAATCGCTGCTGCAAGCCATAGCTCTATTGCTGCACCAGCGGACCAGTCAGTTAGTCATAATGTTTAGAACAGTTTGCAGTTCAAGGCAATTAAGCAAATAGCAAATGATTGCTCACTTTATTTGTGCCGTCCCTCACTGAAGATCCTAATTGTCATGACTAGGCAATAAAGTACTGACACCAAGCACCACTGAACCTCTGACATTGTTGCCATTCCAAAACTATAACTTTAATTACCATCTAATGCCATGGTGTCAGACCTGAAAGTGTGTTGTGTACATAACATATTAGAATAGTTTTCTAAGCTAGATACTGTACTTAAGTATAATAGTAAACATCAGAATACTTTCTTACTTCATTCTCTGATATTTTCTCATTTGTATCATATATATACTATGCTGTCTTTTTTTCTATTTTCAAACATAAATGTAAATTCCTAACACATGGTCTGTTTTCAAAATACAATGTATGCAATTATGTTTATGTCAGAAGAGGCTACTAGATTCTTCACAGGGTTCATGAGAATACTTTATTGTTACAGATCATGGCAAGAGTGCTGATGATATGAAAATACCACTGCTCCCATTCTAGGTTCTCTGAACTTTTGGAGGGTTCCATGTTAATTTATCAAGTGCATATGAGTGACCATTAAATGAGCAACTACATAAAAGTGATGCCCAAAATGGTGATTGCATTTCACTGCAATAGCCAAAATAGCGAGTTTCTGCTAATTTCTGGAGCAGAAAATTGTACGCGAGACCCCTCAGATAATCATAGTGGCTCTACTCCTTATATTCTCCTATGATCTGTAGCAGGCACTCAGTGAGATCTTGATACCGGCACTGCACCATAGGGGTCTTGGAAGTGGACAGTAGCTGTTTCATCCACACTTCTGAAAGGCTCTACTCCTCCTGCACGCATTCTATAAACTTCCAGATCGAGGGGTGGCATTCACCCAGGAGTGTACTAAACCCTCTGTGCCACACCTCAATAGCATTGTTGGTTATCACCTGACCCAACCATGCGGAATCATAGAAGTTCCAATATTGGTGTGCAAATACTGGCAGACATCTACCAGAATGGCTCACCAGTCTACCAATCCATGTGTCCTCATAGTAATCTATATGGGGTTGTAGCACATCATCATCATTCTGAACATAGAAAGACCACTCTCGCAATTCCTCAAAGGTAGCAACTACGTACTGCACAGGTACAAATGCAATAGTGATCATATTCGTACATGCAGGGAAAATTCAGCATCACACACGTACAGAGCATGAACAGCAGCACACTGCTGCACCTTCCTCCACAATGCCTGACCCAAGTGAAAAAAAACATCCTCTCACCTGGACAGATGGGAAAACAGCATTCACAGCCTTTATTGCAGCAATCTCGAAATCAAACATGATATTGTCCAGATTTAAAGGTCTCATCCATAAACCACTCTTTGCACTGCGAGTGGAAACTAAAATTCCACTCCATGGCATAAATGCTCTGCATGCCACCACTCGATCTGGAAGTTTATTTTCACAGAGAGGGTGGTGGATGCATGGAACAGCCTTCCTGAGGAGGTTGTGGGGTCTAAAACTGTGGGAGAATTCAAGGATGCATGAGACAGACATAAGACAATTCTTGTGGGGGTAGGAAGAAATAGGCTGTTGGTTAACTAGGCTCTGCAGCTTATCCTGTAGGTAGGGAAATGGGCAGACTAAGTGGGCCAAGCGGTCTTTATCTGCCGTCAAAGTCTATGTTTCTATGTTTCACTCACCCCACTGCCAGAGTACAGAAAGTGGTCACTGGCAAGAGTCACAGTATACTCCCTCGGTATACTCATCAGGTCTATGGTTGCAGGCATCACAGGACATACCCGCTCCATCTCACACACCCTCTGGACTGTGCGCTTTAGTAACTGCACTGCTGGCAGTCTACTAGCAGTAGCATCATCACAAGTGTGGGAGACATTCTGCAACACTGTAACAGGGTGGCCCTGTTATGCAGAGTAAACTCATCAGAAATTAATTCCATTTTGTCACTCTTTATTATCCTCTGCTACTTATTCTGTATCTATTCTGATTCTTTTTTTCTCAGGGTGACCAACCTGATAAACAAACTCTATACTGTACTATCCCTTTAAATTCTTTAACATCCCATGGAAGCATAATTAAAGTTTTTCATTTTTGTTTAAAATGCAACCCTGATTTATGTAAGGAAAGCCTGTAGCACTTATCACTGTGAACAAGGTGCCCTGAATTATAGTTGTATGCTACTGAAGCGCTGAATGCTGTATTAAAGATGTGCTGTAAATTATCTGTTTAGCTTGACAACACTGCACAGGAGAGCGAGGGAGAAATGTGACCCAAAGATAAATATGATTCTACAGGCATGCAAAGCCTTGTAGTGTCTAAACTACTAAATATGCCAGTTTCGTTGTTTAAAACAGCCCCAGAACTAATGAAGCTGGGAGCTGATAAAAAAAAGAAGGGCCTGAATGAAATGTTTGCCAACGGCTGACATTTCAGCCATCGGGTATAATTGAAGACCTTGCAGAAGTTAGGAAATACCTGTTAAAGGTCAAGAATCATGCTGTGTAGGTTTTAAAACATCTCTCTCAGCTACAGACCTGTGCAAACTGTTGACCCGATGGAGAAAAATGCATGTTTCTTGTGTTAAAAATGTTGCAGTCTCTTACAATATTTAAACCCTTTTTCATTATTACTGTGACTGTAAATGGGAGGAGATTTCATCTTTCTGTCATTTATAAATTAGCAAGGAAATATGGAAATATTAGACACTGTAAATTACCTTATATATTTGTACCTGAAGTCTTGCATTTTGGGACCTGCTTAGGAGCTGGCCGGCCCAGGAATGACAGTATTTATACAACTAGGTCATGATGTCATCAGTTAGGGGAGGAGTCTTCTGTCTAAAAAGAAGACTTTGTAAAGCCCATGCTGATATGCTGAAGTTAGAGAGTAAGTGGAGAAGTGTTCAGTAGGTTTCTGGACACCGAGCAAGAAGGAGCTTGTTGGAAAAAGCTATTACTGTTAAAGAAGAAAGATAGGAATTGAAAGGAAATGATTTCCCTTTTGTGGTGTGATGGACTAACACATTTGAATTTTTCTTTCTGTGAAGTAACAATACTTTCTTTTATTTATTTATTTTTTAATTTTGTGTTTTGGATTATTTCAAACTTTATTTCTGAAGATTAAGAAATAAAATGATAAATGCATTAATTTGCATGTTTTATGCACTATAACATCTGTCATTGTGTCTGTCATTGATCTCACGCTTCTACAAACACTACCTGTGTGGTGGAGTCCACGCTGCTCTGTGCCCATTGCTTCATCTCTCCCACCACTCTTTTGGCACCAACATCAGAGGCATTGGCTACGTGATTGTGCAATTTCACATCTGCCACCACATTATACCCAACAGTATGGAGACTTGCCAGACATTTATATCGATGGTACTATGCACATCTCCATTATACTTTTCCCCCCACAGCTTTGTTGCAACATTAAAGAAAACCACCATGAAACACAATGGGCATGCCTTTCTGGCTCTGTATGTACTCCACCACCATCCTCTCAGCCTTCTGACAGGTATGTCCAGCAGCTTATATCATGCCCATTTATCACCTGCACCTAGTCAATTACTCTAATTAATGAGCACTTGCCCCCTGCAACCCCCCAACCCCTCATTTCTAAGATTCCTACTCCACGTCACACTTTGATAGTGGGGGGATTTAGCATACCAGTAGTCACCGTTAATGTCCAATTGCTGTGTTGTGCTTGTCGCTATTAGTGCTGTAGTGCAAATGCAGTTGCCCTAATGTATTTGCTGTAATACCATTGCTGTCATTATGTGATACCCTCTTGGTGAGATGGTTGCCCTTTAGAAAATTTCTTGAATTCTTAATGACTACTTTATACTCTAGGGGAGTACCTAAAGTTTGATGAGCTGTAATTTATATGGGCACATTACTTAGTAAAACAAGATCCCCTAATCTTGAGATGTAGTAAGAGAATAATGATGAAAAGTTTGGAATGCCATATTAAAAGGAGGTCCCCTTTTATTATGTCAAATTAAAATGGGGAAAAGGGTATCTGGCAAGACTAGAGTTAAGGGGCACTCTAAAGTGGAATAAAAATAAAAGGTCACAATGTTTACTCTAACATGCACTGCTGCCTTAATGTTGGTTTTTAACCAAGAAGAGTTTTTATTTCTTCTTTAGAAACATATAAACATAGAATTTGATGTCCAATAAGGACAACTTCGCCCACCTAGTCTGCCCATTTTCCCTACCTATTACATATACTGCAGATCCTAAATGATCTGTGGCTTACCCTCCTCTTCCTATCATTAGAGTTCCTTTATGCTTTTCCCATGTATTTTTGAATTCTCCTACAGTTTTTGCCCCCAAAACCTCTGCCAGGAGGCTGTTTCATGGATCTACCACCCTTTCTGTGAAAAATACTTTCTCACGTTACCCCTAGGTCTACCCCCCTCTATCTTCATATCATGGCCGCTTGTTCTTGAACATCTTTTTTTTGAAAGATACTACCCTTTTGTGCCTTATTTATACCCTTGACATATTTGAAAGTCTCTATCATATCCCACCTCTCTCTCCTCTCCTCTCCTTTCCTCCAGGGAATACATATTGAGATTCCCCAGTCTCCACTCATATGACTTTTGGTGTAGCCCCTGCATCATTTTTGTCACCCTTCTCTGAACCTCTTCTACTCTGACTATGTCCTTCCAGAGATGCAACCTCCAGAACTGGACATAGTACTTTAGATGAGGTCTCACCAATGTTCCATACTGTAGCATCACCACCTTCTTCCTTCTGCTGGAGATACCTTTCCATTTGCACCCCAGCATTCCACTGGCTCTTCTCGCAACCTTCTCATATTGTTTGGTATCCTTTAGATCATTAGATATGATTACTCCCAGATCCCTTTCCTGTTTAGTGACTGTCAGTACCCCACCATCATGTACTCCTCCTCTGCATTGATGTGCCCCAAGTGCATGATCTTGCACTTCTTTGCATTGACTCTTAGCTTGAGGAACTTTCCTATTAACAGTTAGACTTCAGAAATTAGTAAACTAAGTTATTCTTGCTGTTTTTGCCCACCCCATCATATTTTTGTTCTCCTCACCTTCAACTAGGTCCTCTTTCCACCAGCATGAGTAGACCATCTTGTATGTAAATAGCAAATACCTTTTAGTAATAAACCCATTTGTAGCTTTTTTTTTCATTAGTGTGTGTATTGCTGGGGAGTAGAGTCTCTTAAAGAGATTCTGTTGAGCTTACAGGCTAATTTTTTTTAATTTGGTCAAGTTTAGAGACTAATTAGACCTGTGGCTGAAGTAGCTGAAACAGCAAAGAAGGTTAAGGTTCTCTGTGTGCCTATATTCCCTTTGGAGCCATGGGAGGAGGATGGCACTACATGCTGCTTCACTGTAGAGAGATAGAGGAGAGCAGGACAGCTAGAACGTTTTTTTTTCTCCTTCCGAAAAGGTATGCCACTGTTACCTAATCTTAGTAAAGGCATTTTTGCTCTTACTTAGGAGAAATTTAGCTGTCTTTCCAGACCAATTTGTGTGGCAGAGTTTGGAGTTCTGTTTCCCCTTGCCGCTGCTTCTTTTCATAGGGCTGGGAGTCCCAAGGTGACAAGAGGAGCCCACCCTTGTGGAAAGATTGCAGGGGGCCCCATGGGGGAACTGACCGCATGCAAAGAAAAACCCTTCTGAGTAAAGCACTTGCTCACCAAGAAGATTTGTCTCTATCTGTTTTCTCATTATTACCACATTTGCAGCTTTGTGTAGGGAGTTAGCTGACCCCAGACAACGTGGTCTTACTATGTACCAAGAAAACAAGCTCAGGAAAGTTGTTTCTTCTAAACTTAAAACTCTGAATTAGATTTTAGATTTTAAATTTGGTCCCTAACTTTACTTTTAATTGCCCATATATTTTGGAAAGTCTGAACAGTCTTTTTTTTAATGGGGTTATGACCATGTCAAAACAGGGCTACTATTAATGTATTTCATTTTTCTTCAATAGATCATGTTTTCTGCTATATAAGCATTTTGTTTTCAGTGTCTTTTAAATTATTTCTGTTTTGTTTTTAACGTTGTGCTAGTCAAACAGAAATTGGTGCCACGGTAGTCACATGAACATTCTCCCTATAAGCGCATGCGTGGCATATGGTAGCCAGATTGTCATTTTTTGACTGGTTTGGAGAAGGCAGCATTACTTTTACTGTGAGTCAGTTTCTGAATCTTAGGAATTTTGCAAGCACAGCATGTCTGGCTCCATTAGATATTCATCTCAGCTTTAAATGTTCAACATGCTGAATATTCAGGAAGTCACTGGACTTCTTTCCTTTATTTTAGGCAGTTATTGAAAGCTGCCTTTTTTAAGGAGTTTAACTGATGAAATCAGTGGATACCCATTGTAGCATTTTGCAACTTGATTTAGAGGGTAAATTTATTAAATTGTGTGCTAGAAGTCAGATAACAGGCTGGTGGTATTTGTTCTTAATAATACAAACTAGTTTAAGCTTAAAGTTTAGAAGTGCGTTCTAAGGGGTGAATAGGCAGATGGAGAAATAGGAACGCTACCTCTGGCTAGTGGCGCTGAGTGGGTATAGGGACTACCATTATTCCATCTAATTCCCTTTTTGTTTGTTCTTTCTAACTAAGGTATGCAGCCGCTCTATGGAGTGGACAATATAAACCTTTCCAGTCTCTCCAGTATTGTATCATCATCACTTAATGGCCTGCTAATGGACCCAGCTTTTGCTACTAACTTTGGTGGGTTTTCCTGCTCCCTAAGCTGACGGAGCCTGAGTAGGCCAGTCTGGTTGTCAGACTTTGTAATGCCTAAAAAAATCTTTTGGCCCATTTATTAAGCCTAAGCATACTGTCAGTCAAGTGGAAAGTGAAAGAGGACAGTTGCCCTTTAATGAGAGGTTAACACTGATAAAGCAGAGAACCTTTGTGATAAGTGTTCTTCTTATACAGTACACACAGGTCACTGCAGGCCTAGTACTGTGAATGGATAACGCTTGTAATGCAACCTCGGGTTTATGTATCCTGAACATTGTTTTCTGTCCTGTAAGTGCTCCTCTTTTGGTTTCCTTGCCTGGATAACTTGTGGATAGTCATTCAGCTGTAATTCCAACCAGTTTAATTTCAATGGTAAAGTGTTTATAGAACTTTATGATTTACTCTACAAAAATACTGTAGCAGCATAAAGGAAGGAGATGCACTTTATCCAGAGAGACCAGATTGAATAGTTACCAGTTACAGTCCCCCTGCAAATATCCAGAATTTGCTAACCATTTTTTTATCTAGTACACCTACCTATGTTTAACTATTTATATTTATGTTTATGTTTATTTATATCTATTACTGCACACTCAATTCTTATTAACTGTTGCACTGAGTTTATTTTTTGGTGGTGCTTACTGCATTAATTGTATAGAGATTACAAATCTCAGTGGTTTGGTGCACTGGTGTTTACAATGGTGCAAACAAGAAAACAAGCAGCTGAGAGTGCTGCAGAAACTGAAGTGATCTCATTAAATATCGAGGCTAGCACAAACAATTTTCTGATTAGTAATATTTCTTCTGAATTTGATTATGATGATCTGGATGTTGATCAATTGTCAAGTCCAAAACTGGACAAACTAAAAAAGAAAGGGAAATTCAAACAAGGAAAACCTAAGCAGATAAAGCAGCTTAAACAGAAAAAATCTAAAAAAGTTAAGATTCAGAGTAAAGGTAGAAAACAAACTAAAATCAATGAAAATTTTGTCAAAATAGGGAAAACAATCAATGATACTCTGGTAGTGGCAGATAATCAATTAGATACTGAGAGACAAGGGTAGGAAGGAAATGGATCTACAACAGGCTAAGCAAATGCAAGAGGTAGACTGCTCCTGCCTCACCTCTACCCCTATTGTTTTCTTCTCTGAATCACAAGACTATAAGGGTGAAACTTCTCTTTCCCCTAAACATTGTATTAATACAGACACAGATATGAGCCAGATGCTCAGTATTTCTTCATCATTGTTTTTTCCCCAGAAGGGTTGACAATGAAGGAATCAGACATCTCATATGTTTATCCTGAGAAGTCTATTGAAGTCTCAATAAAGGAAGTAGGTAAGAATACAGACTTGGGTGAGATAATTGAGGCACTTCAGAGCACTATTGGTGGTCTTAAAAATTAGATTTAATAAAGAAATCAGAAATTGCTAATCAGACTAATAGACAAAATGATCAAAATGTTACAAACGCAATACATACATACCCTTTCAATCTGAGTGAGGATCTTAAAAATTGCATGTGCAGTCCTTACAGTGCTAACTTGATGCTCATGGAGCAATTAGTAATAGTAAAAAAATGAGATGGATACAAGCAAAGGGAGTATTACTTTAGATAGTTTCAAATTGGAGGATATTTTCAACAAAATAAACATATTATTACCACAAAACAGAGCTACTTCACTAGTTATGGAGGATTATGTATAGTCCATAGACAATCTGATGCAAAATAGACCTGATTTCTCAAATACAATTTTTCCAGATTCCCCTGACAAGCTTAAACCTACAAAAAGGAATAAAAAAAGAAAAAAAACAGAAAAAGATATGTGTCTGCTGACAGGGACCAAACTATAGTTGGAGCACAAATTATCTCTAGTAGCTTCCTAATTACTAGTGAGGTGGAGCCCTGGGACAGTTTAATTAATCATAAAGAAGCTTCTGATAAATTTGCAGGGCAACTAGCCAAAGGATGTTAGTAATAAAATTTCAGAAGATCACACCATGAGTATATTGTTTCATATTTGCAGTTCTCTAGAGTCAGACTTGAAAGTTCTACAGTCTGATGGGCTCAACTGGTGATCTGGAACCACTGCCAGCTATGTTCCACAAGATAAAAATGTAAACACAGAATTAGGAGGGCACTACTTGCAACTGGATGCATCAGCAGAAAACTCTAACCTTATTGATACTGATCAATGCACTATGCTCTATCTTTATGGTTTCAAAATAAATTCAGATCTAACCTCGGAAGAGAAAACAAATCAAGATTTTTGGCTTCCTGGAGCTATCAAAGGAATCCCCAGGTCAACTCAAAAGAACATTATATAACTTATTCTTGCATGCCCTCTAAGTATCTGCAATGGCTTTAAACATTTTGGAGGTGCACAGATGGGCAGGGTCAAACAAGGTGGGCTAAATTGATGTCTTACTCCTGGGAAAGGTGGCTATAGACTTCATTTTGAAAAAGGCATTTGTTCTGGATGATGTGGAATATATATATATATATATATATATATATATATATATGGTTGAAAGTACACTATTCACAAGTACTTCTCACATATGTAAGCCAAAAATGTTGCTTACTGACAAGGAAAACCAAACATGGCTCCTCTCATTATTTGGATTAAAGAGATTCCCTAAAGAGACTTATACAAAGCTTAAATATATAATCCTGGCCATCCTAGATCAAATATTTAACATTTCAATAGGAAAAGATAACCCGTTCTCTGTTTTGCACCTATGAAAGGATCCTGATTGTGATCAAATTTTGATTACCATGAAGTTAGTAAACATTTATAATAGCATCCTGGACAATTTGTATATCCTAGATAAAATGAGTATAAACATTATTTGAAAATAATATGGCCCAGGTAATCTTCTCTTCTGTGGAATGCCACAACAATCCCCTCAGATCTAAAACTAGGAACCATCTTGCTCAAGACAAATCACCTCAATCAACTACAGAAAACTACTACAAACAATTGATTGATAGTATTCCTGTTAGCAATAGATTTACTGAATTATAAAACTTGGATGGTTGACTAGATAGTGAGAAGTAATGTGAAGACGGTGAAAATGTGGACTCCAAGTTTAAATTACTCTCCAGGAACACTGCAAGACTAGCTGCTAATGCTGCTTTTTTATATGTAAGCATCATAGTATATTCTTACAGGAAACCTGGCATACTGAAGATACAGAAGTTTCCGTCAATGTATTTATTATTTTTCAAATACTGGGCAAGGAAAAAAAAAACAGGCAAGAAGAGTATCAGGGGGACTACTTTTTGGTTTAAGATTGATAGAGATCTATCTGTTAGTGTACTATTTTGTACAACATCTGCCCAATCATTTCTGGTTCAGGTAAAGCAGCTTGAGTTTTGCCTAATTAATATGTATATTCCTCCATCTCATTCAAAATATTATAATATATCACTCTGGGAGGACTTAGAACAAATGATTCAGAAAACACAAGCTTATGTACCTAGTGTTAATATTTTTATGTGGAGTCTTTAATGCCAGAATCTGCCTTTTTTATGGCTATGCAAACAGCAACATCCATAATCGGCTCAACTATGATGCCGTTAGCTGTCCAAGGTCCTCTTTAGATATTAAAGCTAATCTAGTGGGACCAAACTAATTGAGACTTTAATAGCATACAAGCTTACTCCCATAAATGGAGGACTAAAGGGTGAGACCAGAGGTAACTACATGCACTATAATTTGAGGAGATCATCAGTACATGATTTAATTTCTGGAATGGCCAAATGTCTAATTGGGATTCCTGTTGTATCCTGGATAGGGGAGAATGTGACCACTTTCCACTTCTGCTAACCTGGCCTGATTACATTTATGTAGATAAAACAACTATACTACCTACTGTAGTGCCCACCAAAACTTTGAAGTAGGAAATTCAATTAAAATTAAATAGGATTTGGGGGGGGGGGGTTAGGACCATTGTAAGTATTTTGCAGGACTTGATAGACTCATACTTTTATCCTGCTTCTTTGGAATACTGCACAGGACTAAAGTGTTTACTTTCAGACTGCTTTGAGAAGATCAGAAAGCTCCTTTACAAACCAGTTAAAACCAAACTACAAAATAAACCTGTTAATTTATGGTTTGATTATGTTTGCTGTAGAGCCAACAAAGCCCTTACCCAACTAGTAAGACATAATAAGAACTACACGGATAGGAATAAATTCATAGAGTTCAATAAGGCAAGAGAAGTATAGAAGCAATTTGTAAAGGTTAAATGAGAGACTTTCAATTAAAACAATGGCAAAAGATGTTAAAAAATATTGACAATAAGGACGAACAGTCCTTTTGGCTCATGTTAGCTGAAGGTACTAATAACTGTAAGTTTGATTTAGATACTTATATCCCAATAAATCAGTTGATAACTAATTATACCAGTATTGTTTATGATCAGAGGCCACTGAGTCATCACCTCAGTGGGAACAGACAATCAATAGATCTAAATTCAAAACATTTATATTTTATGAATTTTACTTAGCAATTGCCTCCCTAGAAAAGAAAAAAGTTACTAGGACCAGAATTAATCCCACTTGAAGTCTTCCTGGCTGCCCCATCATTATGGACTAAGATTATCCTGCACTATTGTAACAACTGTATACTAAACAAAACTATCCCTATCTCATGGAAAGTGTTTACCATCATTTCAATCTATAAAAAAGGTGATCCAAATATATATAGACCCATCTCACTCCTGGATATACATTAACTGGGAAAATGTTTTCTAAAATAATATTGCTAAGACTAATGGAACAAGTTGAGAAACTGGGAGAGTTGTCAGAATTACAAGCATGATTCTGTTCTGGATACAGTAGTACCAATAACATATTTGTACTAATGCATCTTTATGAAAAATTCATTTCTTTAAGAAAGCAGAAGTTGTACGTTGCTTTTATATACTTTAGTTCTGCATTCAAAACCTCTTCAGAACTGTTCTCTGGCAAAACATGCTCTTATGGGGGATTGAAACTGAATTAATCAGTACCAATAGAGAGCTTTATACAAACATCTGGGCTCAAATTAAAACAGGGAAACATGGACATCTCTCTTCCTCTATACTAAGTAAAAAAGGTATCAGACAAGGAGTCATGATAGCACAATTATTATTTTTTTGTATTTATATTAATAATCTCTCAGTGTAACTTGTACATACCACTTTGGTGCCACCATGGATTGGTAATGTGTGTTGTCTGGCATTAGCTTACATTGACAATTTGGCTCTAATACCATCATCATGCATGGGTCTTCAACGCAAATTGAATTTGCTAATGACTTATGCAGAGAAACATAACCTTATGATAAATGATTCAAAAAGCCAAGTTTTGGTATTTGGATCCAAAAAACAAAATCTGAGTCGTAGAATAGGTGACAAAATACTTAAATATAATGAATTCCTATGTCTTTTAGGACAAACTTTTTCCAACAGTGGAACTTGGAATAAGCAAAACACAAGCCTAAATTTAAAATTAAAACAAACAGCTGGTTCACTAGCAAACTTTTACTATAAATATGGGGGTAATTCCATAAGACCTCTATTGACAGCTTTAAGGGCCAAATATTTCTTCTAGATACGCTATCAGGTTGAATTATGGGATTCACAAAAAAAATTAACTCTTAGAAGTCCCACTTAACAAGTTATACAAATCAGCTCTGGGACTGAGCATGCCTACTACAGCTGCTTTAATAAGAGCAGAATTGGGTATGACCAGCCCAAAAGCACTGGCAAATGCCAAGAAAATTATTTTTTGGATTAAACTAACTAGAATGAATAAATAGAGACTGCCACATTTGTGTTTGATTGAACAAAAATTGCTTGGTAATTGTCTGGTTGTAGGAAATCAAAGTGGTTGAAAAACCTTGAAAACCTATGCAGCCTACATAGTGTAGAATTTCAGAAAGGATGTAAATAAGGGCATCCTGATCAGTTTAAAATATAGAAAATATGTCACAAATTGAATTATTAGGTTTCACAAATCTAGAGATATAGAAAGAATATCATACTTAACAATCTCACCTTGGATCATACAAAATGATAACAGGCACATTTACAGGTACTGTTACATTTATTAACAGACCATGCTAAACATAAGTTACTCACTAAATATTGCCTGGAATTTTTTCAGACCAATATACAGTACTAAAGGCTAGATATTTGAAGTTAATGGAATTATCTGATAGATTATTTGATTGTACAAATTCTGAACCAGAAAATCTTAGACACATAGGGCCTGATTCTAAAACACATAGTGCAACTCATGGGTGTATGCAAGTTGCACCACACAGCACTATGATGGGAACCCTGCACCATATTCCAGGACAAGCAGGGTCCCTGGCACCTATGCCCATGATTTGTGACAATTGCAGGCTAGCGCCAAAGGAACAGCACACCAGACCTGAGTGCCGCAAGTCACGGCACACAATCTTCTGTCAAACTAATCTCATTGATTTCTTTGACTGGGTAACCAGAGTGGTGGACCAAGGGGAAGCAGTTGATATCACCTACCTTAACTTCAGCAAAGCTTTTGATACTGTTACACATAGAATTTATTTATTTATTGAAATTGTTTCACCAGGAAAAGCACACTGAGCAAGAACTGTTCATCTCCTGGTGCAACCTTGGGGGAGGGGTATGGGGGGAAGAAGACAAGGGTAGTCCAGAAGGTTGATTAATAAGCTGGGTAGGCTCTAGGTGGGTCAGATGTTGGTTAACTGGGTGTCAAACTGGTTGTCGGGCAGAAAACAGAGTGGTGGCAAATGGTATACAGTCAGAAGAGATGCAAGTACAAGTGGGGTACCTTGGGAACAGTCCTGGGGCCAGTCCTCTTCAATATTTTCATCAGTGACATTGCAGATGGACTGGAGGATAAAGTGTGTCTGTTTGCAGATGACACCAAGATCTGCAACAGAGTAGATGATCCAGATGGGGTGGGCAGAATGAGAAGAGATCTGGATAAACTAGTAAAATGGTCAGAAGAGTGGCAACTGGGATTTAATGCAAAGAAGTGCACGATCACGCACATAGGGAAGAGAAACCCTGAAGCCACCTATAGGATGGGAGGGGAGTTGCTGGCAGTCAGAAGGGAAGAAAGAGACTTGGGCATCATCATCACCAATGACCTGAAATCATCCAAGCAGACTGCTAAAGCAGTAGGTAAGACTAGGGGGATGTTAGGGTGTATTAGTAAGGGTATCACAAGTCAGAAGAGGGAGGTAATCATCCCTCTTTACAAGACACTGGTTAGGCCCCATCTGGAGTACTGCGTGCAGTACTGGAGGCCACACCTTCACAAGGACATTAACCAAATTGAGGCAGTCCAGAGAAGGGCAACCAAAATGATGCAGGGACGGCATCAGAAAACATATGAGGACAGATTAATTGAGCTCAATATGTATGCCCTAGAGCAAAGGAGGGAGAGAGGTAATATGATTGAAACATTCAAACACCTTAAGGGTATTAACAAGATGAAAGAGTCTAACATGTTTCAATAGAACAAAATTAGCAGGACAAGAGGACACAGCATGAGATTAGAGGGAGGCCAATTAAGGGGTAATGTGAGGAAGTTCTTTTTTGCAGAAATGGTGATGGAAGCATGGAATGGCCTACCTCAGGAAGTGGTGGACATGAATACAGTGCAGGGCTTCAAACAGGCATGGGACAGGCATAAGGGAGCAAAACAGATGAGTATGAATAGATAGGCCACTGACAGAGCAAAGGCTGATCGCACATTTATAAGGTAGAAAAAGAAATGGGCAGACTGGATGGGCCTTGCAGTCCTTATCTGCAGTCAACTTCTATGTTTCAATGTTTCTATGTTTCTGCCCCTCCCAGAGCCCCCCAGCTGAAATGCAATGGCAAGCACCTGGGAGCACTGGGGAGGCTGTCCAGTTGCCACTTGCGCTTGGGGGTCAGCGCCAAAAATAGACTCCAAGGCCCCAAGTTCAGGGAGTTGGGGAATGTCAGAGGCGGGGGGATGGGGCATATTCATGTCATTTCTGTGGTGCTGCGGGGCACCCATCACTGTCTTAGGACAGGTACCATGGCCAACTCTGGCTAATTAACTCCGTACACCATTACCTGTTCTGGAATGGCATAAGTGGGTTACAGCAGCTGCCCTTCTGGAATAGGGCACAGGTGCTGCTGTAACCCACCCTTGCGCAATGCTACAGTGGGTTACAAGAATAGTGGGTGCCATAACCCACCTTTGGTGCAACCCGCATATGGCATGAGGGAAGGCACCTTCTGGAATTGCAACTTGCGTTATGCCTGGTGTAAGGTGTGATTTACACCATGGGATTTGGTGTAAATTGCCCTGTGCCAGGTGTAACTTGTCTTGGAATCGGGCCCATTATGTTCTCCTGTAAATGGTATAACAAGGTCAATAATTAATGGTTGCAACCCATATGGAATTCAGTACAATCCTGAGACAAGAATTCCTTGCTCCTTATAATGTTCACTGTGCAAGATGAAGAATTATAAACATGGTAGCAGGTTATCTAAATACCATTTCTTCTATAAGATTGAAATATGGTAAATGAGCAGCATCTAAATCTCAAATCAAAAGGTGCTAAACTACAGGATATCTATTGTACTTTCTGTACCTATATCTTATAACATGTATTAACAGCTGGACACCGGGTGTTAAGTAAATTAAATGGATTGATATAAGCAATATGATTAATATCTCCTTTAAAATCTTAAAACCATAATGGAGGATTGTCTTGCTCTAATGTGATTTTATCTGATCTTGTTTTATATTGTACAGTATCTTGCAGGTAACTATCATGGATGTGCTATTTATCATATACATTGTACCTGTATAATCAAGATGACGGCTGTGCTGGGCTGACCATCTGGTGCAGAGAGCTGGCAGTAGTTTAGTATTTATTTTATTTTGTCATTTTTTTTTATATTTAGTTTCTAAGTTTTTGTTTCATGTTACAGTGCTTATTTTGTTTGCATTGCTCATTCCAGACTTTTGGTTGGAAGTCGGAAAACCAAAAATAGAGATGGAGACGCATTGAACAACAACACTAGATCCCGTTATTATAACATCAGCATCTCTTATTCATTCATTTATTGACTGTTTAATTATTTAAACTCATAACCAGCAGTTGGAGTCAGAGATTTACTTGTCATCAGCTCACTGCTGGTGGTTGAGAGAAGTGATGCGAGGAGTCTGGCAAAACGAGAAATGGAGGTCCTTGAAACTGTGTTCCAGGGTCAGCATTTGGAGAAGTTCTGAGGAGGAAGAGCATTGAAGTGATCCTGCTGTGGACTGCTGTGGAATGTCAGGTGGTGCTCCATCCTGGTTCCTGACCATGACCTGGTGGTGAACTGAGGTGTTGTTAATGGGAGGAGACTGCACCTGTGGTGCTTCTGTTCTGCTACGCAGTGACCGGTGGATGGCCATAGCAGTGATAGGGTCTGGGGATAGGTTTGGGGTCAGGGTGGGGTTCCTCCAGTTCAGATAGCAGTGAAGCCTGAATAGGTGCATGACAGATCCACTTTCAGTCAAGTAGAGAACTGTTCCCAGTGTCCCTGGTTTGAGTGGTAGTGTCTATGTAGGAAATTTTACCTGCTTGAAGAGAGGACAGCCCTGTTTTGGGAAGACTGGCCGTTAGGATAAGGTTGTAGACTAACTTAGTGAATGGCTCTATATTTCCTAAACTGCAGTATTTTGAGTTTGAAACTGATATTCTGGAGACTATTATCTAAATTATTGGGACAATGTTAATGAATGTCTTTTCATAGGATTCATATGATAGTATGAGCTAGGAGGTCCTTTGTGAGCTCAGCACTTGTTCAGTGGTGGTACTCATTTTTTTTTTATTTCCCATATATTGGTCCAAGGATTTTTGAATGAATCCATGGTTTTACCCATAACTATAGCTTCTGGTAAGGTATTCCATGCTGTCACCAGCCTTTAACTGAACCATTTATTTCTCTTATTGGTTTGTTTTATTTTTCTTCCCTTTTATTTTCAGCCCACGTGTATGTGTACATTTCTTTTTATTCTTTGATGTTATTCCAATAGTTTCCCATAAATATTTGTCTCTGGACACATTAAATACTAGGCATAGGTCCCCTCTCAGCCATCTATACTTCACTGATACATGCCTAGGCCCCCAAACTTTCACAATAACTCTTCTGCTGTTCTGCCTCTGTTTGTTTTGTCGCCCTTCTCTGCACCCTCTCAATTAGCACTTTGCATCCCTTATGTTGTGGTGCACAGAACGGTGAACAATACTAGACATGTGGTCTCACAAGTGATGTATATAAAGCTACAATCACTGTTGGGTTCCTACTTTTACTGTTCTTAAGAATACATCCTAATATTTTGTTTCCTAGTTTGACTTTGTTCCGTGTATGACAGTTAAATGATAGATTATTTGTTATAGTAACTCTGAGGTCCTTTTCATTGGTTGTTTCCCCTTGAATGGTATCATTTAGTTTGTAATCAAATTTCTGATTTCTTGAACCTTGATAGATAACCTTGCATTTATCTAAATTACATTTTACTTTGTTTTTTAATGCCCATTGTTCTAGTTGAGGCAAATCATCCTGCAGTTTAGTTTTTGGTTCTTTGGTAGTGACAGCCCAAAGAAGAACCTAACAGTCACAAGAAGTGGGAGCTCCTGGGTGTGTTTGCTCAGTTTCATTTAAAACTGTAAATCTCTTGACCTCAGGAGTGGGAGTTCTGAAGGCCTGGAGAGGAAAATTTGTTGGTCCTAGGTGGTGGGAGCCCTATGGACTAATTTTACTACAAGAACATTTTTTGGCTGGATTTATTATTGACATTTATCTAATCTATTTTACACATTTGTTAATATTAAGCTACATCAGTAGGAACATTTTTTGATCAGTGTGTAGTTGAGTGACTGTGTACGTTTTTGTGTGGGGTTATGTACAATTTATGTAATTGAATAGTCGGTATTTGTTTGTGGGGTGGAGATTTTAAATTTATTTTTTGTGTTTAGCAGTAATTGTGTTTTTTGAGTGTGTTTTGAATACATTTTTTTGTATCATTGGGTGGTGAAAGGGGTGTGGGTGATTAGTGTGTATGTATGTGCGTATGTTTCTTGATTGGTTATTATTTGTTCATTGCTTACTGCTGCTAATTTAGTTTAGGGTTATTATGTGTCAGCAGGGGCTATCTGTGGTCAGCAACTACTCTCCCACCATGCTCAGGGATAACCATCCTTTTGACTGTCCTCCTGTGCCGGTGAAGGTGTATGGGTGCTGCTGGGCACTGAGGATAGATAGGAAGGGGAGGAAATGGTGAGAAACTGGGCCTGGACCTGGTGGGGTTGTGGAGCAGAGTGGGCAGATTTGGGTGGTGGGGAAGAGAAGATGTCCTGGGACAAAATGGGTATAGGAAAGGGGACCTCCCTGCCTGATTCCCAAATCCATGGGCTCCACCTTGAGTGGGCAAGTTGCTCGGTCTGCCTCATCTACCTATCCTACTTGGGCAGTGTTGTGTAATGCCATTTCAATTAAAAACAAGACAGCTATTATTGATGATCTTGTTGGTACAGCTGACCTAGCTTGCATCACCGAGACCTGGCTGGATGAGAATGCTGGCCCAGTACTGGAATCAGCAATTCCAGCTGGGTTTTGGGTGATATACCACCCAAGAGAAGATCGTAGAGGCAGGAGGGTAGCCATTTGTTTTAAATTGGATCTGGGTCTTGTAGACACCCCAGTCGGAGCAACCAAATCCTTTGAATGTATCATGAGTGCAGGTGCAGGTTGTAGAATATCTCTCATCTATTGTCCTTCCAGTGGTGAGAAGGAATTCCTACAGGAAGTCACGGACTTCATTGTTGATCTGGTGTTTGAATCCCCTAGATGGGTGATTCTGGTGGATTTCAACATTTGGGTCGACAATGAACTCTCACATTTTGGGCAAGACTTCCTCAAACTGATGAGTTTGTTGGGTCTGACACAGGTAGTTACATCTGCTAACCATAGTCACAGACATTTTATTGGACCTGGTCTTCTTTCTGGGGATGGAACTCACTGATTTGGTGGTGGAACTAGCCAGGTGGTCAGACCATCACATTATGAGGTTCAGAATCGAGGCTACCCCAATAGACCTGCTCCTAAGGAGATGGTCTGGTACCTCCCATTAAGGGGGCTTGACTCCAGATGGTCTTATGGTGGTACTGGACCTATCAGGCAAGCCAAGTGTAAGCAGGGAGCTGGGGGAACTGGTACTAGTCTATAACAAGGCAGTGACAGGGGCCCTCAATGCCCTAGCTCCTGTCCATGTTCCAGCCCTCACTCCTCACTCAAAGTCCCCTTGGTATGATGGAACTTTGAAGGAGCTGAGGTGTAGCGGTTGAAGTTTGGAGCAGCGCTGGTGGAAATCTGGCCCCGGTTGCTGATAAACTTAAATTGATAGCCCATTTAAAAGACTGTCAATTGGCACTCTCTTGTAAGAAGGCAGAATTCCTGTCCAAAGAGATTGCAACGGTAAGGAATCGACCCGCTCATTTCTTCAGGAAGGTCAAAAGACTGTGCAAATCAAGCCTGTCTTCAGCCATGGAGAGTGTTTTTACAAGTTAAGTGTGATCAGCTTCCCTAATTCTTTGCCAATAAGATTGTTACTATCAGGTCAGAGATCCACACAGTTCCCTCAAATGGGTATTGCAGTTATTGGCTAGAGGTTGCAGGCCCTTGGTCTGTCTGGTTTGACTTCAGCCAGTTGGTGATCATGGACATTGTGCTGGTCATCCAGGAATATGAGCCCAACCTGCTGTAGTCAGAATCCAGGCCCAACATGCCTCCTAGTGGGGTGTGTAGAAGTCATCAGCCCATTCCTTGCTGAGATGTTCTGGTGCTCATTGGGTGACAGGAATGTTTCCAGACACCCATGAAGGAGGTGGTAGCAGTACCTCTCATGAAGAAAGCTTCCCTCTACTCAGACTGATTAGCAAATTACAGATGAGTCTCTAACCTGCCCTTCATGGACAAGGTTATTGAAAAGGTGGTTGCAGTCCATTTAAAGGAGATATAAATGATTTTCACATAGTTAACTGCCCTTCCATCCTCCTTTTCATGCCCATTATGTATTATGATGTGCTTTGAGGATTTTTTTGATAAATAAATAATCTAGGTTTGGGGTGCCCTCAGCTCTAGTTCCAATCTCATCACCAGCTACTGCTCTTGATTTTCACATTTCTGAGACATTCTATGACATCAATACCTCCCATTCCATGCTATTCATCTGAATGGCCTGGAATGGTGTTATCGGTATCATAGAATGTTCAGGCAGTATGAAAAGAGAGCAGCAACTGCTGAGGAGAAATAGATGCAGGGTAGTTACAAAGGCAACAAAATTAGATTATTAATTTAACCAAAAAGGTACAAAAAAACAACAGAATACTGGGTAGCCAATAAAAAGCAACTGAAGACATCTAGAGGTATAAAAAAAAATTTCCTGTCACCTGTAACACCCCGTGATGTCTACGATCCTCTCTAATCCAGGTTTAGGAAGAGGCATAGCACTGAGACTGCCCTGGTTTGGGTACTGAATGATCTCCTGAGAGTGAGGGATCAGGGGAGCCATTCCATCTTGGTTCTCCTTGATCTCTCTGCAGCGTTCAACACTGTAGACCAAGAGATATTGCTGGAGCACCTGTGGTTTCTCTGTGAACTGTCTGGTACAGTCCTCAGGTAGTTCTGATCATTCCTCACTGGCAGGACTCAGAGAGTGGTGTTGGGAATTTATTCCTCGATCCCACTCCCACTGTCATGTGGGATTCTGCAGGGCTTCATGCTGTCTCTCATGTTATTTGCAGTGTATATGCTGCCATTGTGAGACATTATAAGATGGTATGGGCTGAGTTTTCCTGCTCTGTGGATAACACTCAGCTCTACATGTCCTTTGTGCCCAAACAGGGTGGCTCAATCTTGTTTTTTAACAGCTGTCTCTCTGAGACTCAGGGTTGGACGAGTGCCAACTGGCTGAGGTTGAGTTTGGGCAAAATTGAGGTGTTGGTAGTGGATTCAGGTCACCAAAGTGTGGGCTTTGTGGCACGCCTACCTTCTGGGTTTTGGTTCGGGAGTAAAAAGCTGCTTACTTCTGACCAGGCACAAAATCTGGGCATTGTGTTTGATAGTGGAATGACATTAAAATCTCAGGTATCTGCTGTCATGAACATCTCTTTTTACCATCTGAGGAACATCGCCCAGATTAAGCACCTGGTCCCACCTGGTGATCTTCCAGCATTGATCCATGCCTTTGTAACCTTGTGCCTTGATAACTGCAATGCCCTATACTGGGGGTTTGATATCTGCAAACTCCTGCTGGTACAGAATGCAGTTGCCAGGTTGTTGACTGGGTTATCAAGATCTTGCCATGTCACTTCTGTGCTCCGCACTGGCTGTCTGTGCATTGGTGGATCACTTTCAAGGTTGGGTTACTGATCTATAAAGCCCTACATGGGCAGGAACTATGCTACTTATAAGGTCTTCTTCACCCCTACTGCCCCTCCACTCCCTCCGTTCCTCCAACGAGGAATTGCTAAAGGTTCCCAGGGTTCGACTGAAGATCTCTGGGGCCTGCTCTTCTGCTTTTGTGGCCCTACCCTGTAGAATTCTCTTTCTCATCAGATTAGAGAGTGCCTGATTGTCAAGTATTTTAAATCTGCTCTGAAAATGTATTTATTCTGTTAAGCATTCCCTGACTTAAGTGCTGGTTAGCTTACTACCATCTGTTACATTAAAGATTATGTTTTAATATTTTAGATTTGTTGTCTTATTTATTGATAGTTTATGGTTTTATGGTTTACTGTACAGAGCTCTGGTCCATTGGAAAAGCACTTAAAAATAAAGCTTTGATTGAATGATTGATTGATTTATGTAGCTGTTTATGTAAAGGTCATTGACTGAGCAATAAAGTCTAACTATTGAAACAACATAAAGAAGTCTGACCCATGAAATGGAGAAATGCATGTAGCAAGTATGTTTTAGGCACAATTTATCTCTTGTGGAAAAGTTGGCAATACAAAGAAGAGGTATGACACTCCAGAAAAGATGCTACATGAAAAAGTAAACTTTTGAAGGTGATGATGTTACAATGTTGTCAAAGGATTTCCCCTGAATGAATAACATTTGTATCAAGAACCCTGAATTTGTTAATGGCTAGCCATGATCTTCCTAGCTATAATAATTAAGAATCTGGCAAGAAGTATAATTTTTGACCTGATGTCTATTAATAAAAAATAAGCTGTATTAATTCCTGATGTGCCACTGGTTGTCTTTTGATGCACATCCTTTGACACTTCACAATTACTGATATTAAAAGAGAAAATGTTAAATGCATCATGGGTGCCATATATATATAGATGACATTATACTGACTTCTGTTGCTTACCTGCAAATCACTCCTGTGCTATCGTGAACACAAACTCCTCCATTGAAACAATAGTTTTCCACACATGGAGTTGAACATCTGAATCCTGGTTGCTCATATGTGAGAACGTATCCTTGATATCCAGATTCTGAACAAGCAAAGTACTTCTCTAATTGATTTGGATACACTAAATATAAAAATTATAAAGAGGTTATTTTTCCTTTTTTTTTTTGGTAAAACAAGGTACCTACAGTATTTTTGCAACACATTATAGTTTGGTTAGTTTACCATGTTTTGCTAACACAATATCACTTTTTTCTTATTTTGGAAATAAACAGTGCACAGAAGTTGTTCAAACATTCAATTTTAGTCTAAGTTTTACAAAACACAGAGGGAATAATTAGCACTCATCTATTGTGTGGTTGGGAAAACAGCACTGGATTATTCTGTTGAAGTGCAACAAAACTGTTTCTAATAGTATTAAAATACAACCTAATGCATGGAAGTCCTCCCCAGCAATGTTCAATTGATCCATTTTAAATCAAGACACTTTTGCAAGGTTGAAGCTCCATAGTGACTTATCTTATATACACAGGATTGAGCACCAGATTTAAAGGTACAGTAATTCCATACAAATTAGGGTCTATTTCTCCTTTGTCACCAAAGTGCAACATTTGTACAAAGCAATACAACACTCGGTTAGTAATCTCACACAATACTTCAAAAAGGTATGAAAAGCTCCAAAGATCATTACGATCAATACTGCCTTGAAGACTGCACTCATTATTGTGATATGTGTCATGTTAATTAACTCTAGTATTTGACATATTTGTAAGTGTTCTGTGAAGCTATTAATTGAGCATTGTACTGGTGTACACAAATTACACACTTTGGGGAACTAGTTGAGATAGTTCCTATTTCATATTGAGTTACCCTGCCTTTAAAATAGTGCACTAGAGGCTTCACCTCTGAAAAGTGTTTTAAATCAAAACAAGACAGGTGAATTTTACTGGAGAATGCTTCCAAGCACCAAGTTGCATTTTTGTACTAATAAGGATGATTTATTTGTACTTCACACATGTCCAGTGTTGTATTTTAGACATGCAAGAGATGAGTAGAGACTTTTTTCCTTCTGTACTGTGCCAATAGCTAATCTTTGCACCATCACCTGTCCTAAAGGTATGTCCCACTTCCATACTATATTTTTGACAAGTAAGATCCTCAGACAAAAATAAATAAAACATATATACAATGTCATCTTACAGCAACCCTGGATTTTGTACCCCTTCTCTCTGTTGTGCTTATACCCATCATAATAAAGAATATAATCCCTGATGCAGCCAAAGGTGTATTTGTAGTTAATAAAAATAGATGTGAGAATCTCAGATTGAACATCTTTTTTTACAGATTAGAAATAAATCATAATGCTTTCTTTATAATGTTTCCAATTACTCTAATATTTAGCCTTCTCTGTTGCTAGTTTTTTTATTTTGTAAGTAAAAAAAACAAAAATAAGTTGACAAAAATGAAAACAAAACAAAAATAAACTTACATATTGTGTGATCGATGACCTCTTCTGGAGGTGCGTCAAAGATTACAAGAGAGTCTCTAGTTGTTCCAGTTGTCTGTTTTGCTTTGTTTTCAATGGCATAGATCATACTTGCTCTTAAATCAGAATTTGTGAAGTCTATCACAGTTCTGTTATTCCAGTAATAAAACAGGGACTCAGCATAGGCATATACTTTCCCATTTTCACTCCTGCCAAAGAAACAATTAAAATATTTTAGTGACTGAGTCAGATATTGTTGAATGGCTGTTTGAGTGTTTTATTTGGAAAGCTGTTTGTTGGACAAGCTATACATGATTTTGCTGGGCTTTTTGCTTTTGATTTTGTATAAGGACATCCTTTACTTAATTCTTTTCTCAGCCCTCAGTAAGATTACCCAGTTAGAACCATTTTCTCTGAAAATTGGGAAATGGATGTTGAAACCAGTAAGAGAGCCAGAAGTGATAGCTGAGACCCTAAATGAATGCTTTTCTTTGCTGTTCACTAAGGGGCCTCTGGGGAAAGGAGGGTGTTTACTGCAAGAGCCTATGGCATCAGAAGTTGTCATGGTGTAGCTTACATATATCATAGCTAGCATACAAATGTGGTGCTGGTCAAGTCAGGTAAGCCCAAAGGATGGCTTGCATGAGCATGTACACTATACAGTTGGCACTTGGTGACAGTTCAGTCCGGCGGCTGGAAGCAGAGGTGAGAGGTGGACTGTGCCTGTTGCTGATTGCATTATGGGATGGGGGTGCATGATGGTGGGCACTACATGCTGTGGTGGGGGTCCACAAGATCACCAGGAAGAGGATATTATTTTTCATATTAAACTTGGTTGACATAGGGTGTCAGGGAGGTGAGGGGGCCACTAGACTTTCAGGAGAGTGGTCTCATTTATTCTTGAAATATGGGTGACATTGGGATCGGGAGGGGGGGCCACTAGACTGCCAAGGAGGGGATACTGTGATCTTATTACTGTATAGTCACATCAGGGACTAGCGAGAAGGGACCACTAGACTACCAGGGAGTGGATATTTCTATTCAATTTAATTTCATGTGACATCAGTGTTGAGACGGGGGGCCACTAGAGTACCAGCGATCCATGGTTGGATGAGTGCCAACTGTTTGAAGTTGAACTCAGGCAAGACTGAGGTGTTGGTAATGTATCCAGGTCACCATGGCATAGGGCTGTCAGTTGGTTAACCATCTGGGCTTTTGCTTAGGGAGAATCAGCTGCTTACCTCAGACCAGGTACAAAACCTGAGTGTTGTGTTCGATAGTGGCCTGAAATTAACATTTCAGGTGTCTGCTGTCATTAAGACCTATTTTTACCATTTGAGAAACATCACCCAGATTAAGTGATTGGTCCTGCCTAGTGATCTCCCTACGTTAGTCCATGCCTTTGTGACATCATGCCTTGAATACTGCAATGCCTTATACCTAGGGCTACTGGGAGTTGATATCTGCTGATTGCAGATAGTGCAGAATGTGGTGGCCAGGTTGTTGATTGGCTTATCAAGATCTTGCCATGTGACTCCTGTGTGCCACAATCTGCACTGGCTGCCTGTTCATTGGCGGATCACCTTCAAGGTTGGGTTACTGACCTATAAAGCCATACATGGTCAAGGACTGCACTACTTGCAAGATTGTCTTTGCCCCTACTGCCCCCTCTGCTCACTCAATTCCTCTGATGACGGATTGCTGGAGGTTCCCAAGGTTCAATTAAAGACCTCTGGGACCTGTTCTTTAGCTTTTGTGGCCCCTACCCTGTGAAATTCTCTACCTCATTGGATCAGAGAGTGGCTGACCACCGAGAGTTTTAAAGTTGCCTTAAAAACCCTTCTGTTTTGCCTGGCATTTCCTGATTCTAGCAATGTTTAATGTACCACTATTGCTATTCATGGCTATGTTTTAAAATTCTTTTTTTGATTTTTATTGATATTTTATAGATTTCATATTTGATGTACAGCGCATTGATCATTCTGGAATTGTGCTTATAAATAAAGTTTGATATGGTATATGATATGATATATTTAATTTCGAGCAACATCGGGGTTCAGGGATGGGGGCCACTAGACTTCCAGGGAGGGTAACCTGTGATTTTATTACTGTATGGGCACATCAGGGAGGGGGGTGCTACACTACTAGGGAGGGAATCTCTTGATTTATTTCCTATATAGGCACATCAGTGAATGGGAAGGGGAGACCACAGCACACTGCTGCATACAGACTACTCTCCCAGAGGACTATTTTCCAAGTCCCCTTCTGCTGGTCTAGGGTACTTAGAATTTCTCCCTCTGGGATAGTTATGAGAATCCCATTTACTGGTCTGTGGCAGCTTGCATCTGCCACATGCCCCCTAGCATCATTTAGAAGCCCATTTCTGGGTGCATGGGCAGCACAAGCCCTGTTTGGGGCAGGCAGCCTGTGATTGATGCCGGCTGCTTTTGTGAATAGCTCAGTGGGCAGTATTTGATGCAAGGTGCCACTTGCACCACATATGTTTGGTGCAGGCACCTTGTGTCAGTCTCAGGGTTTTGAGAATTGAGCCCTATGTCTTACATCCATACAGTTCTAAGCAATCTGTTCTACTAGTGACCTGAGATGCATAGATCTTCATCAAACATTATTTGTACTTTATCTGGTGAGTGAACACTTTCTCCGTTTGTACTGCTGGATCATATAAATACAGGTATAAATAAAAAGAAAACTATGAAATGCAACAGCATAGTTATTTCTATATCTTTTTAAAATGCCTTCGACTGTAGTACTCCATCACTGTCTCACCCACCTGCTCATTCTTTCCTCCCATCTAGATGCATGGACTGTCATTGTCCTCCCTGTAAAACAGCATATGTTGGGACCAGTTCTTCTTCCCCATTCTATCTTCCTATCACTAAACCTTGGCCTAGATCATATAGAATTGATCTACTGATCTCTATTCTTTTATGAGCTTTACCCCCCCCCCCCATGTCCCTTTATGAAGATGGTTTCTTGGAAAGGTAACATCCATTCTTTTCTCCAGGCACCTGTCACATGAAAATCACTTTTGTTCATTCACAGTCTGGATTCTTACCTTACTATATTATTAAAAATAACCTGCTTTATGCAATTAATAGTCTTTTTTTCCAGTGACAAAGGCTCTCTCTCCATTATCATTTATTATATCTTCACCTCAGTGCTGCATTTGATTAACTACACTGTTCATTGAGTTGTTTGCAACAGCATGGTGGCTCTTTTATTATACAATGGCAAAGAAAGAATCCTGGGCTCTGAATGGTTAGTGTGTGCCTGGCACAGTGATGTTATCCCAGAATAACATCACAGGTCTAGTCTCAGCACTGTGAACCTCTTGACTGATTGCACTGTATTGCATTATGATGTTCTCTTAACAAACAGAAAATATTTTTCCACAGTAACAAAAACATCTTTACATTTTTTTTTTATTCTGTATAACAACAAGCCATTGTATAATAGCAATAATCCCCTCCAGGGTGTGTGTCATTGGGATGACATCACTTCTCAGGTGTTGGATGCACTTGGCGAACCACCTGATGCATGACGTTATCCCAGCATGACACACACCCTGTTGGGCATTATTGCTTAAGTAACACATTGTAGTAACATAGTACTTTATGGTCGGAAAGGACTTTGTCCATTATGTACACACCCTGCTTCATAAGCAGGTATGGATCAGAATCCTGTACTAATGTGTGCTTACACAAAGGGGTTCTTGATTTAATTCATACCACTCTATCTACACCGGCTGAGTGCTATTGGTAATATTACAATGTGCTCAGGACCCCTTTTCCAAAGGTTTTTTAAGGTCTGTTGTTTGTTGTCTCATTTTACTGATTTACTGTACCACTTTTTGATTATTTATTAGTTTTTTTGACAAGTACAGACAAACTGGGATGTGATAGTTTATTCTCAGGTGTCTTTAGGAGTGAGTGTTACATTAATCTCTTTTACTGAGTGAGGGGAATGTTGGACATATCACGGGAAAGGTCTGCAACTTTTCCTTGATATGTTTTTTATTTATTTATTTATTTCAATCTAGATTACAATACCTTTGAGCCGAGGCTTTTTTACAAAGGTTCTACGTCAGCGTGTGCAACAGTCATCATTTTTAGTTATAAACATATAGTCATTGACTTACAGACATGTAATAACCAGTACAAAGACTTGAGCTATGAGCAAGACAAGGAAGTAGGGTGGGTGGGTGGGGGGTGAGGGTAGGAGATCGAGTGGGGGAAGGAGGTGCAGGGGTAAGGGGGTACAGGAGGTGGTTGGGGAGGGGGCAGGAGTGGAGATATGGGAGGGAGGTGGGTGAGGGCAGGAGATAGTGCAGCCAGGGGACCTTGTCGAGGGAATATGACAGGTAAGGTGCTAGGGATGCAAAGACTGATTGTAAGTGCTGGGTGCTGGGGCATGTGCAGCTGGAATGGTGGAAATGTTAAGATGGGTAATCGCGGGATTCAAGCAGTGAGAGGCGCAGCTTGGACTTGAAGAGGCCTAGTGTTGGAGCAGTCGCTATGTCTCTGCTAAGAGAGTTGAGCCAGTTGGATGCCGATAGGCGAATGATCTTTGTCCTTGGGTTGTGCAACATCATGGGATGTGTAGTAGATGGGAATTGGATCTCCTTGTAGTGATGTTTCTATGTCTAGGCTTAAGGAAGGCACAGACACCAAGTGGGGCAAGCCCCATTATAATTTTCTTGGCCATGATGCAGGCTTGGTATTTTATGCATTTGTCCAGTTGAAGCCATCCAGATTGGGAATAAAGGTCACATGTGTGGGTACGGCGATGTGAGCCAGCAATGAGATGACAGGCCTTATTCAGGGAGGTCGCGTTACATTTGAGAGCAGTGGTCGTTGCAGACTCATATATGATAAGACCATAGTCTATGATGCTGACGATGGAGCTTTGGAAGGCCACTGACAGTGCTTCTGGGGTTAAGTGTTTCCTGTGCCGAAATAATATGCCTAACCTTGCATTGGCAGACTTTGCAAAATTGCTGATATGGACAGTATGTGAGAGGTGTGGATCAAGGATGAAACCGAGGTATCGGAACAATTGTGTTTACTCTGGGATGGCTCCTTGTTCAGTTGCAGTGGAGATGTGGAGTTGTTTGTTTTTGTCGTGTGCCATGGAATCTTTAATTTCCCTTCCGGATAGAGAGCTGAGGTGTGCAGAAGGGACCTCAGTTCAACATCTCACCCTGCAGGACCAAACTTCATCAAAGCAGCACCCCACAGTGCTGTACTAAAGTGCCAGTTATGGAAATTAACACAAGTACTGTACCTGCTGTGGGGCTAGAATCCATGACTTTATGATTGTGTGGCACCAGATGAGAGCATGCTACCTACTGAGCAACTGACAAAAATACTTATCTTTGAAACATCACTACATGGGTAATGCTCAGTTTAGAATATCCTTTTACTCCTTTGCTAATTGTTCTATATCTTGTTTCTCACACTGCTTTGGTGATATGGACACTTGTCTGTCTATTATTTTCCTGAACCACAATAAATCCCACTTGGATATTGCCTCTAATCTCAAAGTGTCAAAATATCCTATACTATGCTGGACACATTTTACCCTACTCCAAACACGGATCACACTAATATTCAGAAAACTGTGCTTGCCCTTTTCCAGTTCATGTTTAAAACTAAAGTTTGTTTGTTTTCTTGAACGTTCTAAATGTGCTCATATCATTTTGCCTTTCCAAATGTATTTTCCCTACTCCCTAATCCATCCTCTTTGATCTCCAAAGATGGATCTACTTACTGTCCACCAACATGTCAATTTAGGTCATAAACAATACAGATCGAAGTTGTTAATAGAAACCATAGTTCAGTTCTGCCTAAAGTGGTGCTGATACACTGCTCTCATAATATATCTTTTACTGCTGCTAAAGCTACATACATACAGTACTTATATTGTGCAAGGCAGAGTTAAGATAGATGTAACTCAAGTGTTTCAGACAATAGGATCAGAAAAATTATTTTTAAGTCTTACTGAACTAACCGTAGTGTGATGTTTCGACTGTAAGCATAAGTCTCTGGCTCCATTGCCCCAAACAGTGATTTAAGCTGAAATGGAAATGGAAATGGAAATAAGGTTATACACATTTATATATATGCTTATGGTTTTAATATTTAGTAAAAACAAACAGAGGAATGCACACTCAACTATGCCCAGATAACATGCATATCCATTTACTCAGATCAATTAATATCATATCAGTTGAAGGAAAATGTGTCTATGATACCATAATATACTTGACAACAATATATTTATCATGGGCTTGATTGGGTCAGTTTGGCAAAAATCTTGAACCCAGACTTGGACCAAGCAGGGATTTTGTCTCCCAGTCTCCAAGCTACTGCAGACTTGACATATTCCAGAGGTCGCACATTTAAAACTTTTCTAAGATTAATATGCATTTTCAGTATACAATATAAAGGGGAGGCAGTATAGCATAGTGGTTAAGAGCACTGAGCTATAAAGATGGAGAAATGGGCTTGAATCCCACAGCCATCACTTGTATACTGTGCAACCACAAGCAAGTCACTTAACTTTCCTGTGCTTCCAGGGCACACCTAGAGACAAGGCTTGGCTTAGTGTGTCTTTCCTGGCCAAAGATTGTAAAAAATAAATAAAAAGATCAGGGGATGGATTTTCAAAGGGCCCTTAGATCCACACAAGCTGTGTCTAACAACCAGCTTGAATCAGATCTTGGTATGCCAAATACTGTGTGCCATATTTTGCAAGAAAAGTGGTATGTGTGACAAAGTCCCCCAAACTGATGCAAGAGGTCCACTGCATCAACACAATGGCATAAGGGATGGGAATGACACAAGCTGCACCAAAATGAATGATGCAAGTTGATCAAAAATGGTGCAAACTGAGTGGAAATGGTGAAAACTGATGAAAAATGGTGTAGACTGAGTAGAAATGGTGCCAACCAATGAAAAATGGTGCAAACGCGGTAGAAATGGTGCAAACCGATGAAAAATGGTACAAACAGTAGAAATAATGACAACTGATGAAAAATGTGTAAACTGAATCGAAATGGAGCAAACTGATGAAAAATGGTGCAAACTGAGTAGAAATGGTGCAGACAGATGAAAAATGGTGCAGACTGAGTAGAAATGGTCCAAGCTGAGTAACCAAAATGGTGCAAGCCGAGTCCAACAAATGACACAAAGGATGAGAATGACGCAAGCTAAGTAAACAAAACAGCAGAGGAAATGGCCATAACTAAGCCCCCAAAATGTTCTAACCAAGTCCTGCAGGAGAATACTGGCCCTTACTATTAGCATACTCAGGTCTGTCCACCTGCTTTGAGTCTTTTTATATGCTCTAGTGTCCCTTAGACTAGCTATGGATGATCTAGCTGTTGACAGTACTTTGACATGTTTGGTGTCAGTGGTGCAGCTTTGAAATTCCAACAGGTGCGGTCTTGCACCATTTCAGTGGTGCAAGACGGCTTGCGTCATGGCGTTGCCATTTGTATGGTGTAAGGCTAATGCAGCCACCCTTGATGCAGGGTGGACTGCCTTTGATGCAGTACTCCTTTGAAAATCAGGTCTGGTATAATGTTTGATGCTAGACTCCCTTGCGCCACTATTGTTTGGAGCACGTACCTTGTGTCATACCTGGGGTTTTGGAAATCTGGCCCCAGAGATCTGCAATTTCCACTGGAATATTTGTATAGAATTGCACATTTTACAATGGATTAGATTATGACTACAATAGTACATGACAGGGTGTGCATTAAAACATTTGTAATGCAAGTTTCATTCTTTTTGTGGAAACACTGATGATGTGCATGCCAGAAAGACTCTAAAATAAGTGTAGATATGTTGCATAATTTAACTTCACCACTGTAGTGATGATCACCCATAACTTAAACACTTTTCATGCAAGTAAATCCACTCCAAATCCACTCCCCCCACTATGCAAATGGTTCCAATCCATCCCATTGCCAAGGCCATTAAAAATGATGCTCCCACCCTGCCACTCTTTAGAACCCACCTCCATTCTCACAATCATGGCAAAATGTCTGTGACACCCTGGAAATGGCCTTGGTTTCCAGTGGGCTTACCTGGGTTCCAAAAACGACATAAGTAAATAAATAAATAAATGAATGAATGAATGATTTATTATCAGCCAGGATGGCATTAATATCCCCCCCACCATCACCAAATTATGTAATTATAATAAAAACCCTTCTCCTCACCCTGTAAATATAACGTAACTGAAGTTTGAATACCCCACCATACCTACCCTCTTAGCACCCAACAATCCCCCCGGCAGTCCCAAATTCATAGTCTACATTTCAACTATAAAAGAAAAAAAAATCATGTGGTGAAGCATTTACTCCCTTCACTGTCCCACAATACAACTGTGAATAATTTTATCCTGGTATATTAACTCCAGATTAACTGCTTATGAGACAGTCAGAGGTTATTATTGGAGAATGCCTTCATTCATTAATTGAAGAGCAGGATACCGAAGAGCATGCTCTGGGGATATAGACAGTAGGGTCATAGGTGTGGCCAAAAAGTTGCTGAATGTTCTGTGCTGCCCCCCATTGAAAATGCAGCCATAAGGGTTTCTAGCTATCTATCCAAGTTGTATAATTTATTGACTCCTTAATTTTCATTGAAACACAAATCTGGAAAAATGAGAAGCAATTCACATTTTTAAAACAGCTGTATCTACTCTCACTCAATTACTTAGGCATTAAACTTGACCAATCCCTCGATTTCTCTCAGCATATGACAAGCATTTGCAAGGCTGTTAGCTCCAGACTTGATATCTGATATGAAGTTTGTCATAACCTCACCCCAAAAGCCTGATTTACCATAGTGCATGATATCTTTCTTTCCAAACTTATGTATGGGGTACTAGTTTTCTTGCCGTAAGCTAAATCTTCACTAAAGAAATGGGACATAACATTTAATAGACTTGGCCATTTTGCCCTGGCCTCGAATCATCATGTCCCTGCTTCACATTTTACACCAGGCTTTAACATTTTCTAACTTACTTCACATAGTTTAAAGCTGCATGGAATGTGAAATTGTACCAATGGTTTCCAGGCAGAATGGCAATTCCATGTCTGAAATGACTGTTGGAGTTTTTTTTTATAAATTCCATGGAATTCAAAAAGCATTTTCATTTACAGCAAATCAAAGAATAGCTTTTCATGGTTTACCTAAAGTGCGCATTAGTTATCCATTGTGGAAAAAACTAATCCATAGCTTTGGTGAACCATGGAGCATTTTATCCATAATGTATTTAAACCACAATTTAATAATTCACAGTTTAAACAAAAAGCCAGAAACTGCTTTTGGAATTTTGGAATTCTGCTCCTGATGTGATTTCTCACAATCATGTATCATTTCCAAAATTCAGTGGATTTCGATCTGAAGTAGAACTGTAAAGTTCTGTACAATTCCAATGTAGTACATGTATTTGTTCTAGTACCAGTACCTCATTATCTGTGGCAGCTAGAAGCTCCTGATACTGAGCACTGTTTGGATCACTGACACTAGAAATATTTGCATCCCTTATTTTCAGTTTTAGCTGAACGGATCTCAGTGGTGTATCTGCAGAGATAAATAAAACATTTTACAGATATAGGTACATCTTAAAATTATCACAGATTCCATTTTTATATTAATAATGCAATATAGAAGTGCTGCCACAGTAGATGTTGATTTTTCTATTACTCTACATACTGTACAAAGTTTTTTTATTTGCTTTATTCCATTTTCAAAAGACAAAGAACAAGACAACATGGCGGTGCACCACCGCTGCAACAGCACATCAAGAATGATACAGGTTATGTCATGAGCAAGCTACAGTGACTAATGTTATTTGATTAAGTTAACATCTACTGTCAACAGCCTTTTGCCTAAAGATTCAGCCACCTTCTTCAGCTTAGATGGCTGTCAACCCCAGAGTGACGAAACCTCTCAATCCTCTAATGTCCACAAAGATACTCCATGGGGGGGTTGAATTGCCCTGCTTGGCTATTAGCCATCCTTCACAGAACAGGCATCATAGCTGGGAAGTTCTCATTAAGTGTATGTAAAAACCACTGTAGCTCTTTTTAGAAATTCAAGTGGGAGATGAGCAAGGAAAGTGTGGTACAATGCACATGCAATTTCCATTTGTGTAAATTACTCACATTCAGTTGAACACTTTCAGTTTTCTTTTGCATAAACAACACATCAAGTTGCTCTCAGAATTGAGATGGGGGTATTCCCTGTTTAAATTGCCTCAAAAGCCATTATGAGAAAATGTACAAGCCTTCTTATAAAATGGGCTAAGAAATCCCAAGGCACTGATTGGCTACAACATCATCTGAGCTGTGTCCTTATCAGATGATATTGTAGCCAACCAGGACTACTGCCCACCAAGAAGCCAAATGACCAAAAAAATTAATGAGCTCTGCCAAGCATTAACAGAAACGTTGACTGGCAGAGCTCACTGAAGCGGCAGCACAACAGCACTCGTGGACAGCACATTAACGTAACAGTGCATTGAGTAACATATCGTACTCCATCTCAAGCAACAAAAACCTCATACCTTATATATGTGTCTCACGGCTTGTCTGCCCCCTGCACCATTACCAGCTTTTCAAAACTACCGCCGACAAATGGCAACAAAACGAAACGGTAATTTTTTTTTTTCAAGCAGCGCCAAATCCGTAAGCGAAAGCCACCTACCCGACGCACCATCGGCAACCAGCAACCAGCAAAGCAGCAGTGTTCTTCACACACTCAGCAGGCACTCGCTTTACTTTTTTAAAATAAAATAACGACCCAAATATTCCCATAAAACGAAACCAGGAAACAGGAAGAAATATTCTCTGTGCTCTCTACGGTGTCTGTTGAGGGACACACTCGCTCCCAGTCAACAGACATGCTCCTCTCTTAACAGTTCAATTCCCTAAGTAAACACAGCCAAACAAAGAAATAATAAAAAAAAACAATAAAGAAAACACATACTGTAAATGTATGAATAACTTTTTCTGTCCGGGGGGGGGACACAATAAATACATTCCACAGAAACTTAATACTAGGGACTATTTTTTCACTGTTTTCACAATTTTAAACCATTTCTTATATTTCTCTTTTTTTTTTTTTACACATTAAAAAGAAAAAAAAAATTACTTTACCAAGGGCCCATTTTATAAGCGCAATAACACACTCCGAGGTGTGGGTTACGTGCTGATAAGAGCATGCTTGGGGCATAAGGCACTCGGCACAAGCACCTCGTGCCTTAGTACACCCCAGGCATGCTCTTATCAGCACGTAACCCACACCTCGTCATGTGTTATTGCTTACATATACCATACAAGGATGGGAGCATCCATACCCCAAATAGTCTTTATATCCTCCATCCAAAAGAAGAGTAGATTTCCATGGAACATTTCTCTAAATTGATAATCAAGCACTTTAAGCAGGTATAAAAAAACAGCAGGACTGCAGAAAGGTAAGGTGGGGGGGAGGGGTTAACTGAGGGACTTGTTGATGCAAGCCCATTTAAGAGCAACATCGCATTTTGAAGTCCATCATTCTGGTCCTACAGACCCAGATGTGTTGTATATTAGTTCTGATCTATGGCCTACATAGACTGGTACTAGACATTTCCCATCTCTGGCTTTTTGGCCCACAAAAATGTTTTTTTGTTTTAAATATTCCACCAAAACAATAGGGGTGATGCAAAGGAGGCCATGTTTCTTTGTTTTTTGTAGGTAATGTTAGACAAAACAATCTGTTTTGAGTGAGTACATTCGTATGTCCTCATATGGCTACTTGTGCAACAGCTGATGGACTCCTCTCCTAGCTGTTGAATAATAAATGTTTATTATGGAATCAAGGGGTGCCACAAAGTGTGCTGCATAATCAATGGTGTTGGTTGCTCAACTAGGACAATATTTGACTAACAGTCTCTCACATTCTGAAGTCTAGATATTAGCAACATTCAACATAACATATTTGAGACAGCTGCCCAATTTGGCATACAGTGGTTACTGTATGTGTTACATTTGCACTTTTATATTAATAAAAAATCTGGAACTTTTGGTTCAACAGCCCCACAAAATTACATGCTGTACATCACAGTGACTATTGTGGGTCAAAAAGAGCTCCTGTTAAACTATTCTACATGCTGTAAATAAAAAAAGGTGATCCTTTTATGTAGCTAACCTATAGTATTTGTGTACTTGGAGTTAGCAGATCGGCAGTTTGTAGAAAGGGTAGTGCATAAGAGCCATAAAAGTATACTAAGAGAGTAGAACTATCCAGGTTACTTGGCTTATTAACATCTGTCCAATTAAATCACACATAAATACTCAAATGCCTCGATCGCAGTACAAGGCATCACAGATTATGCAAATCCTTGAGCAATGCAGGCTGTCAAGACTTCTCCAGAACAGACATCACCATTGCGACAGGCTTGTTCTTTAGATACAGTTCAGGCTTGGAATGACAAACCACTGACATGTGGTTCGTCCCATTGAGATACTGTAATGCAGTCACTGTCTCATCCAGTACCATGTCAAAACCCTATGGCATCTAGCATTTAAACCATTCCTGGGATCCGTAAAAGGATGCTAGGAGAAATAACTATCCAAAGTTGTTTGGTTTTCTGCTTCTCTCTGAACCACACACATACTCTAAAACCATAATCCCAGTGCACAGCGTCATGGATATGCAAATTCTTGGAAAAAGCTTGCAAGGCTTTCTCCAGAACAGAAATCACCTTTTGAATAGGTTTGTGTGGTTGATCCAGTATAAGCTGAGAATGACAAACCACTGACAGATGTTTCATCATGTTTGGGCTCCTCGGTGTAATGTAATCATTATCTCAGCCAAGTGCCAAGTCAAAACCCCTAGTCATTATGACTTTAGTGCCCTTAGAGTTAGTATACTGGCAATCTACAGAAAGAGTAGTGCATAGGATTCACAAAAGAATGCTACAGTGTTTCCTTATAATTGTTATTTTACTTTTACATTATCTTTCACAGTTACCCAGTATACAGAATACTGAAATGGGTGGCACAACTCCAGATCTGTTACAACATTAAACCTGAGGTTCTGTTCTTAAGGGTAGCACATCAATACAGCGATTCATTTTCAGCGAGTCAATAACAGCAATATAATAATAGTGACTGCAATTATAGCGATCGCTGCATTACAGCGACAGACACATTCAGCAATAATGGGTCCATAGCCTACCTCTGAGGTCCAGGTGCACTTTGGAGGATGTTATTTTAGAAACAGAGGGGTTCAGGGGGCACAGCCTGCCAGAGGTGCAGGGGGGCATAGCCCCTCTGCAATAACAAGTGGACTGATTGTCTACAGGTACATATATGCAGTGGTTTTGTTTTTTATGTACTTGTAAATGTTAGGTGGAGCGAGTGGGACTGGGAGTGAATGGCAGCAGAAAAATGTGAGTAAAGTGAGCAGGAGCTGGAACTGCTTAAATGCTCATAGGAGTGATTTTCAGATGCAGATCTAGATATAGTAATTGAGAAGTGTCCTGGTTGAAGTTGCTGGTCTCTGTATTTTGCATCGCTATAAAAGACTCACAGTATTTGCACTCACTATAATTCATTCGCTGAAATGACATGGAACCATTTTTAAGCATGAATACCACACTGTGGACAGAGTGATAGATAGGGAGGAGATGTACATTAAACATAATCTTTAAAATGATGTTTTAAGTGATATCCCTTGATGAGTTCTATTGCATAGCAAAATTGGGGTTTCACAGAATCTCTTGATTGAACTAAAGTTAAAAAATAGCTATAGACTATAAAAATCATTCCTGAAGGATAGATAATTATTCCCATTACTTGTCAATATGGATTGTAACCACCAGACTATAGGCCCCAAGCTGCTGTATCTTTGCAGGGTATACTGACACTACCGTGACAATTTTACATCGCCCGACACTACAACAACAACAACAGTGACAGGTCACTGTAGTGTCAGCATGGGACTCCAGCACTGCTTTCTGGGAGTATTGCACCCCCTCCCTGAAACAACTCTGACTTGGAGTTGATTATTCTAGTAGTAGGGGTGTGGAAGCAGGGCCCCCAACATGAGAGTTTCGGGGGGTAAAGCCCCCTGAAGAAAACAATATGTCTTGTGACTCCCTTGATGCCGACCACAAATGCGGTCACCATAAAGGAGTCACTGTAACGTCAGTCGACAACTAAATTGTCGACCAACTGTCATGGATCTTCTTTGCAGGTACTTGTAAAGATTTATTATCATGTCTTGACACAAAAAGAAGCAATCTATTTGCTCATTAAATAAGGCAAAATAAACACATTTATTTTATTTTACAACATAGTTACCCAGAATAGCCTTGCAGAAATGCAAAATATTGCATTTCATGTGGCCTTGCTTCTACCTGTTTCCTCAGTTCAGTGAACCAGAGCACTGGTACTTTAAGTGACTTGATCAAAGTCACACAGTGAGTACTTTGCTCTAGTGGGGTTTGAAAGTTTGGTCTCCTGGTTACCAAACTGGTGCTCTAACTACCCAATCACAGTGCCTCCAAGCTTAATAAACATATTCTAATTTATTTATTGTGTCAATATATGCTATCTACATATGCAAGTCTTTATGGCAAGAATCTTGTAAAACTATTTGTAACAACAAAGATAATAGTTTTCACTGCATGTGTTAGTAATGGAATGAACCTGATGGAATAATGTTCTCCTTTTTTTCTGTTTTCATCTGCTTGTACAGGGGGTTCATATACCTTTAGTATGAGCTTGACACAGTGACCAGCTCAGCAACCAAGGAACTCATTTTTAAAAATGTTTTGCCTTCTAGCTGGATCAGTAAAGCAGCAGTAGCACTACCATTCACTACATTCGCAACTGGATAAGGAAAAGACTAGGGTCACTCGGGGGCCTGTTGGGACAAGGAGGAGCGAGCATCCTAAGGACAGATTTCTCTCCCTGTAGGAGGGATGACACTTCATCCTGTTAATTAACTGTCACCCAGTGGAGGCTAGGAGACAGCACAGTAGGTGATCATCAAGAAGGAGAGGTAGTCACCAGACTCAAGCACCACACATGCATGCTGCTGCAAGCACGTATGTGCATGCAAAGCCGATGACCCAGGTTTGGGAATGAGCTTGAGTTGTCAGAAGGCCAGCCAGAGGCGGAGGGCTGAGCTTCCCAGAAAATGCTTTCCACCTCAGGAAGGAAGGTATCACAGACTCTGCGATGACACCACCACCACCTCTGTGACCACTGCTGGTGGTACACTCTGGAGATAGGGAGAAAGGGAGGGGAATAACAGTGAGCTAGAATGTGTTCTAACATGCATGTGCATGCATGCACTTCTATAATGCTTTTCCTCATCATCCAGGGGATAAGGAGAATGCCAGGAAATACCCCTGAAGATGACAATATGATGATGATGCCCCCATGCTGTAGGCAAAGCAACTCCAACCTTGGCTCCAACATCACAACTGAGCTGAACTCCATTAAAGGGAACTCATCCCACTTCCTAATGACCACACCATGGAGGAAAGGCCAAGAAGAAACACAGAGGTAAAAGGTAAGTTCAGGAGATGATGGGTGGCAAAGCTGGACATGAGGCATCAGGCCAATGAGGTCAGTGTTGTAGAGAAGGGGAAAACCCACAGTAAATGAAAAAAAAGCATGCTTGTATCATTGCACGCCTACACCCTTGGGGAGAAAGTGGAGGTGAAAAAGCCTTGGTCTGTGGGAAACATTGCTGGTAACTCTAGCAAGCCCTTTCTCAACTGGCATGGCAAGTCACCCACCACCAATACTGTAGTGCTGGATATGTAGCAGATAACCATGAGGTCCTTGATATGGCCAGTGACAGGGCTGGGGGATTCTTTCAGGAAGGAGGTGGACTGGGAGATGAAGACAAAGCTTGACTAAGAAAAATCACAAGTTTTGCCTGTGTCAGACAGTGGCAGGAACTCATAAAAATAATGCCCCTATATCAACTGAATCCATAATATTGCACAATTCCTATGTCAAGTAGGCAAAGTATTGACCCCTAAAATGCCTTAGCTTATGCCTGGGATGATCCAGTAGGACTAACTTTATGACCTGCATTATCAAACCCTAGTACCCACCTGGATTGGTGTTTCATCAGCCCTGATTCTCTGAGCTACAAATTTCATAGTGTAGATGGAGATCCCAAGACTTAGTTTCCACATCCATCTATAGTGCAGCAACTCAGAGACTAAGTCAGCAAAAACCTATTTGAAGGTATGGCTTGACTCAGTGCAAGATACAACTACTTCCAGAATCATATACCTGCTGCAGGAAACCATGTCTAATTGTTCCAATAAGATAGTGTGGATTCTGAAATAGTCCTCTCTACATCCATTAGAAGACAGAGGCTCTTCATAAGTTTGAAAGCAAAGAGACTTGGGCACCATCATCACAGATGACCTGAAATCATCCAAGCAGACCACTAAAGCAGTAGGTAAGGCTAGGGGGATGTTGGGGTGTATTAATAGTGTTATCACAAGGCATAAGAGGGAGGTAAAAATCCCTCTTTAGAAGACACTGGTTAGGCCCCATCTGGAGTACTGCGTGCAGTACTGGAGGCCACACCTTCACAAGGACATTAACCAAATTGAGGCAGTCCAGAAAAGGGCAACCAAAATGGCGCAGGGACTGCATCAGAAAACATATGAGGACAGATTAACAGAGCTCAATATGTATACCCTAGAGCAAAGGAAGGAGAGAGGTGATATGATCGAAACATTCAAACATCTTATGGGTATTAACAAGATGAAAGAGTCTAACATGCTTCAATATAAGAAAAATAGCAGGACAAGAGGACACAGCATGAGATTAGAGGGAGGCCGATTAAGGGGTAATGTGAGGAAGTTCTTTTTCACAGAAAGGGTCGTGGATGAATGGAACAGCCTACCTCAGGAAGTGGTGGATATGAATACAGTGCAGGGCTTCAGACAGGCATGGGATAGGCATAAGGGGGCAATACAGATGAGTATGAATAGATAGGCCATTGACACAGCAAAGGCCGATGGCACATTCATAAGGTAGAAAAAGAAATGGGCAGACTGGATGGGCCTTGTGGTCCTTATCTGTGGTCAGCTTCTATGTTTCTATGTACAGGTCCATAAAATCGATAGGACATCCATGCAAATGCTGGCCTAGGCTATTGTCCAGGGGACCCCTCCAGCAGGTAGTACCCCACCACCCTGCTCACACCCAATACTTCCCCTGAACCTGTGACTGGTACAGTCGTCTGGTCTCCTCCATGGCCAGCCGCCTACCGAGCTCAGTGAGCACGTACTGTATACAGTACATGCTCATTTATAGCTCAGTTGGTGGCCAGACATGGTGGAGAGTGGAGGGCTGTGCTGGTTGCCAGCTCAGGGAAGGGACAGGGAGGGAACAGGGTGGTAGGGCACTACCTGCAAGGGTGGGGGTGTTATTTGGACACCAGGGAATGAAATATATTTGTGAGAATTTACCTGATCGGGTTGGGGGTGCCACTAGACAGTGGGGCAGTACATGTCCATATATGGGCAGATCAGGGATGGAGGGACCACTGGCTACCAGGAATGTGGTTTATGTTTACTATACAGGGGATCAGGGAAGGGGGGCCACTAAACACAAATGAGGGACGGGGGGGCAAACATCGATATACAAGAACGGTGCTGGGTCTGTTTTGGGGGGACTTATATGACAGTTATGCAATGAATAAGTGTTATGGCTTATCCGATGGGGACATCCTGGATGGCAGTGGGAGTACAACAATCGCAGTGGGATGGGGCTAGTCATATCAGAGATGGGAATTTGATGGGGGAAGGATCCACTAGACACCAAGGTAAATGGTCATGTCTTCATTGGGTAAGGGTTTGGGCAAGGAGAGGGACCACTGGACACCAGGGAAACACGTGGCATATACTGGGCAAGGAATCTGGTGAGGGGAGGGACCACTGGCCAACAGGGAAATGTATTTCTTACATTGGGCAAGGCATTGGTTGGGGGGACCACTTGCACCAGAGAAAACTTATATTTTTACATTCGTGATGGTGATCAGCATGGGGGAGCACTAGCACCAGGGAAAGTCATACCTTGAACATCGGATTGGTGATCACAGATTGGAAATCAGTGGGAAGTAGTGAACCATTAGAACCAGGGACTGCTCTACAGTTACAATTGGGCAGGCGAATTGCGAGGGTGGGGCACTTGTTAAACTCCAGTGCGGCCTATATAAATGGGCCCAAAATGACCATGCATATAGCCACATAGCACCTTGCATGCCCAATAGGCTCATTTACATGGTTGCTTTTGTGAATTCTAAATAGAGAACCTGCACTATTCATTGCAGAGCCATACTGCTAGCTGCATGTTACGGGAGTGCTAGTGGTGTTATCATTAATGGTAATGGGGTTAGCACTGACTCTTCCCATACCTATATACTTTCAAATAATGCAGGTGTGTTATCTAGCTGTGAATAGCAATCTTTGACAGCTGGGCAATCGAAAAGTGCAACACAAACTTTTTATTTATTTTAATTTTTTTTTAACCAGGAAAGACACACTAAGCTAAAAGCTTGTTTAAAGGTGCAATCTGGGAGCACAAGGAAGTTAAGTGACTTGCTCAGGATCACACAGTATGCAGGTGGGGGCTGTGGGATTCAAACCCAGGTCTCCAGGTTTGCAGCTCAGAGCCTTAAAGCACTGCGCTATACTGCCTCCCAAATATTTGCACTGTGCTTTGTGACTTGTGAATCTAGCCCCAGATCTTTACCCTTTGATTTAGTATTGAGGGCACTAGGACTTGGTGATAAATCTTTAAATATAAAACTTGAGTAATGCCAAATGCAGAAGGTAAGAAAATGCCTCAATATTAGTACAATATAAGGTAGGGGCTTAACCTAACAAACAGGGTCTTTTTCTAAGAGAGAGAGAGAGAGAAAGAGATGGGCACATAAACTCTAGTTGATCATGTTAGATAACTGTTATAGAGTGGCATGAGTACAACAGTTATTCATTTGGCTGGCAGGGATTCCTGCAGAATTGCCATTCTGCTTTCAAAATTTTTCTTGGAATGTTTTGAAAAACTTGATGGAAATTCCACCAACAGGTAAACCAGAAGTTTTATTTTTATTTTATTTTGCCTTTATTTCCAGTCACCAGTTTACCACTTTGGCCAACCTACTTCTCAGCCAAGCCCAACCTTCTTCCAATACACAAATCTACCCTTCCAGGAGGTCTACTGAGCCACTCCTGGCTCCATAGATGATTCTGTTGGGGATGTCAGCTATCCCCTGCAGGTATGTCATGCGTGCCGCGAATTGGTAGCTTGTCAGGGTGGTGGGCCCCAGGAGTGCCAGCCTCATCTTACACACTCTAATTGTTTTCTTGTTTTGGTTTTTTCCCTTTGGATGCTGGCACAAAGGGCACCAGCTGTTCAAGCAGACACACTTGTGTGTCTTTTGCATGGCACCAACTGGCATCCATTGGTCCAAATGGTATCTGACTCAACTGCTACTTGTGTTCACCCATGTGGCAGAATAACAGTGGAGGTTTCTGCCCACCCTCCACAGCGGAGGAGAACATACTCTGCAATGTTCAGTCTTACTCTCCTTATCCAGCTCTTGAAGACTCTGGCTCATTTTAGAATGCAGTTTGCTGGCACTAAGAGCAGTATCCCTACTGCTGCACCAACATGCTAGCATAGCTATGAGATTTTGTTATGTATAGTACAGTAACTGTGGAATTTAGAGTAACGTTAATGTAAACTACATATTGATGTTCCACATTTTTCTCACGTTCAGATTATTTAACACTTTAGAATTGTGCCCTGTTTTGCAAAAATGGTGTAAATTTGTTGCATCTTCTTTCAAAGAATTCCACCAAAGCAGCACAATTCCATGACATTGCCACTGATGTGGAATTCACAGATGTTGTCAGTCTCTAGTAAGTGAGTACTGAGACATAACCACTTACATACCAAATTACCATAGGTAATTTCTACTACATCTAGCATTATTGCTTAAATGAAACTAGGGACATAAGAGTGAAGTTCTTATGTGGTTGCTGCTAAAATACTTATCTCCATTGTGAAGATCAATTAAAAGTAGTGCAACCCAGAGTCAAAGTGATAGAATGCATTCATCATACACTCACTACTGCATATATAATAACTATTATAATCATTACCCTTTTCTTTGTAGAGGTATACACGTGACAAAGTTAGATAGAATTTGTCCCATTGAAAGATGCATTTTTTGACCATCTACAAATATTTTACTGGGATAAATAGTTTAGATTGTATTTCCCCCTAAACACTGATATCTGATTGTGCTGTTCTCAAAAGATCTTCATTCATTCATGTAGTGGTAGGCTCCACATGTCATTTGTTCAAAGGTTTTGTTTCTCTGGGAATGCCTTTCTAGCCAGGACTTGTTTCTGTTACTCACAAATGCTCATAAGACATTGTGCATGTCAGAAAAGCATCAACAATGCGCATTTCATTTAAAATGCTTTATTAAGCACTCATTTAGGCATGATTAGTTCAAAGAATGAGTTGTGAGCATTTGGAATAGACTGACAGTTCAGAGCATATGATATATGTTGATACTGTAACAACCTTCAAACTCAGACTAGACAAGTACTTTGAAGAAAATGGGATGCCAAAATATTGTTACTGAGCAAGTGGTAGGGGGGAAAAACTTAATGGACAGCTGGTACTTTCCCCTCCAAATTGATATGTTTGTACACCATGTAGATTATATGTATGTATTCACATATGATTGTACAAATGGGATAACATTTGCAGCTGAATAAAATAATGATGTGGTATGACTACTTTTGATCAAGTTGAAATTTACTTGTATATTGCAAAGAACATACTTATTAAAAACTGAACATACCTCCCACCATTGTGACATCCTTACATTTAAAAATATAGCAGTGGGATATATTGTATTAATTTATTTAAAATGACAGAATTGCAGCCTATTGCTGATACAGAAAAAATTGCAATGTTTACAGTGGTGTACTTGGTGAAGGGTTTGGTATGAAGTCCATTCCTGGTGTCACACAGCTGTTGTTTTGAAATGGACAACTGCAGGTAAGTGCACAGTTGTTGTTGGGATCTGCGCTACAGTATCCTCCTCCAGTACAGAATCCTGAGGGGCATGAATATCCTGTGCAATCCATGAGTGGTGTGCAGCTTATTCCTAGGAAAAAGATTGTTGTTTTGAGTTTTAAAAATGAATTTTGTTAAATTCCTAATTGCTAAAGGCATGCCTGTAGAGATCAAACTGGACAGGATGCCACAGAGACTTGATTATCCCTCCTTTTACAAAGGCTTATGTGATTTCCTGCTTTTCAGTCACCTTTCACAGTTGAATACTACAGGACAGTGTAATTTATTTGCTATGAAGCCCCGTTTCAACTGAACTACTGTACTTTCTGATTTTGAAGATTTATATGGAGCAAATATTCCTCATAGTCCCAGAACAAATTATCTACCTACAGATTATTATTATTTGTTGTTGTTTTGTTGTTGTTGTCATCATCCTGAGGTGCAAATAAGAACATTTTATGTTACCTGACTATTATGTGACAGTTCTTACATATTGGCCAGGTAAACAGATTAAAAAGACACTTAACGTTCTAAAACTCAGAATAACAAGTTTCTTTATGGTTCACTTATATGATTTTCCTTAAATGGCTCCAGCTATGGAAAATGGAGCACCAACCACCCACTCTGAACTGAAAAAAGATAAGTAGGCACACTTTACAAAAAAGAGATACACTGAATATTTATCTAAAGTGCAAGCATTTGCCAAAAAATGAACTAAGCCAAAAAACATGACAAGATACCATATTGAACACCCTAACCACACAATACCACTTTGTGATTCCTCAGAAGAAATCAGTTATGAACATACAAAAAGAGCCAGCAGAAAAAGACCTCTTAGTCTATTGTATCTGCTGGGTATATGATTGCAATGTTTCTATGTTATATGAGATTATAGACTTGTTTGTCATAGTGGTTTTACTTTCATAAAATAAAATTTTTGTGTGCAATGTTAATTTATAGTCGTATTTAATCATAGATAGTAATTCTGTAAAATTGTAAGAGAATCTAAAGCAGTACACCCCAAACATAGTGGTTCTAAGGAAAGAATGCGATAATTATTTACCTGTAGTTCCAGAAGGGCATGAACAGTAGTAACTTCCAACTGTATTTATACAAGTAGCACCAGAAGGGCAGGGTGTACTTAAGCATTCATCAATATCCTGGCAGATTTGTCCATTGCCTGTGCAACATAGAAAGAAATCAATAGATTTGGACAGAGTCTTACAGAAAAAGAAAATAAATTTGGACACAATGGGTGGTTAGATTTACCACACAGAACATATCTGCTTCTTCTTCTCCTGCCTTTCCATGCAGTGTTGTCATATTCTGAGTTGAGAATGTTAGAGTTCATTGTCATGGAACTACTTTAAGTGTCAATAAAATGAGAAGAGCTTGTCACCTGAAATGCCAGATGTAAAAGAACCTTGGGCAGAGCTAGTGGTTTTGAATATGATTGAGTCCCAGTACAGTAAAATATATGTCTGTTAATTAAGCCTAACCAACAGTAATCTTGCAGTCCTCAAGATTTCAACCACTGTGAATAAAAACAAAGTAACAACCTCATCAATGAAGTACAAAACCAAATTTGCAGGAACAGGCAAAACATTCTTGTGTATTTATCAATGTAGAATTTGAAGAGCAGTTTGTCTATGTATAGGGGACATTTTCAAAAGAGATGTGCTGGTGCATCTTGAGAAATGTGCTACAACATGACATTCACAGGGTGGAGATACATCGTGCATCTATGGCTGTGTCTAAGGGCAGCCATAATGTATGCGGCACATCTTCAGGGGGCGCGCCCATGAATAAGCAGCATATCCCCATATTCAGCTAAGATGTGCAGTGCATCTGCTTGCACATCTTGGAGATGTACCACAGAATGTTAGGTATGTTAGAAACACACCTAATCCATAGCCACCTACAGGTGGGCTGCTGTATTGCACACAGCAGCACAGTAGCCATCAGCCCATAAAGCCCATGGTACCCCCCTCCCATCCATGATGCAAGATTGATGGCAGAATTTACCCCACCAGCACACCTCCATGGTTGCCCACCAACTGAACTCTCAATGTATAGCAGCTTACTGTATGCACTACCAGCCCATTGGCTGACACTGTCAACCAATGGGCTTGCAGTATGTACTGTAAGCTGTCATTCACAACTTTTGAGACCTGGCTCATGGTATGAATCCATGAGTTTGGTCCATGAGGTCTGGCAAGCAGTCTCAAGCTAAAAGCTTAAGACCAACTACAGTTCCTAAAGGGCCACCAGTGCAGCCTACTGTCCCCTTCTAAGGTCCACTTAGAGCATGCAGAGCCCTCCTGACATGGGGCTCTGAGCCACAGCATCAGCAACTCAAATTACAGCCCCTAGCCCACTTTCCAAGCCCTAGTCAAAACTCAGTTATGAGACACACCTTCCAGCCTAAGCCAAATGAAGTTCTTCAACTCATGAATTTTGAGGAATGTTCAAGACTGGTTCATGAACATCCATCACTGTATATAAAATTTTCATAAAGTTGTTAAACCTTTAATTGAATACGATGAACCAAGGCAACAATAAACTGCATAACTAATGTGCATAGTTAAATGTTTTTGTTTCCCATGTTGATAGATCAGATTAAAAACACATTGTAAAATCAGAAATATATTTTCCACAAGGCTTTTAACCATCTGAGTGTACAAAAGGGCTGACACCCCTTACAGAAATATAAGTGTGCTGTACATGCAGAATGCAGGCCACATGCTTAATTGTGCAATATTTGCTTGTGATTCGCATACACAAAGTGAACCTATGCAAACCAGGTCTAAAAAGCACATCAGGTACGCATGCTGCATGCTTGCCATATGTGCAGCAGGTAAGCTGGTGCGAACATCTTCTTAAAATCTCATCAGGTTCACTTGTTGCACACTTGGCATGACTGTAGCAGTTAAGATAGTGTGAACATCATTTAAAAATCACATCAGGTTCACATGTTGCATGCTTGCCATGTGTGCAGCAACTAAGCTGGTGCAAATCTCAAAAAAAAAATCAGTTTCTATTTCTCATACTACTGGTACCATTTAGAGCCATTAAAATACCTTTTTAATTGATTTCCAATTAAAAATAGGTAAACTCATTAATTATGATGCATTTGCAAGATGTTTAATGGCTTTTGTTTTTCTGTCATTTAATCACCATTTATTTGTAAAGTATTGTTTCCTTGCTGCATTAAATGCCTAGGATATAGCCAGTCAACACCCCCATTCCAGATGTGCAAAGAGGGGCCTCTGTGTTGTGAAGCCTGACCTTTTTGTTTGGGGCAATGCAAATTCCCTTATGCATATTTAGTGCTACAAATATGTTTCGCCATGACTGTTATGGGTCACTTCCTTTCCCTTTGTCATTCTGTGTGGAGCATATACACTAAGACCATGCTCAGCATTCTTTGTGCTGAGTAGAGTCTTGGAAGCATGTACTATACCTCACATTTTGTTACTGAACTGAGGGACATGGACACTCAAAATGAGGGACAATGAGTGACACTAATCCCCACGATGATCAGAACACATCCTGAAACATGGAGATACAGTACCTCAGAACACAGTGGAAACCATTGTGTTTACTAGTACTGATATAAGCCCCCAAGAATTAATATCTATCATAAAGCAGGGGTGCCATTATGTAGGGCAGAGGGGGCAGTTGCCCTCCCCACATTTGTGCCTAGGTTGTTCTTATGGTGTAACAATAATGGCATTAAATTTGGCTTTAATCTTTTGCACAGTAAGTGCCCCTTGACCTGTGTTGGGCTCACTATGCAGATGCACTCCTGACTCGACTGTGTCTGTATTGTGTTGTCCACTCTCTCCACCTATTAGCAGCAGCAACATCACACATAATGTGGAAGAGCTCTAGCCAAGCAAGAGCACACAAGTCACACGAGTGGAACACTGTCTTTCCTGCCAGAGTAGACAGGCTGCACACTACAGCTTGAGGAGTCAGTGAGCACTAAACACTGAATAGCAGTGTTGTGCTGGTTTATTTTTGTTGGTCTACTAATAGTGAGTCTCTGTCTACCTTGTTGGCTGAAGTGGCTGCAGGTGAGCTAGAAGCTAATTTGAGAGTAGGCTACCTACTTACAATACTAGACTTACCTCGCAAAAAAAAAAAAAACAGCATGGACCCTCCATAGCAGCAAGGTAGGCCTTGCAGCAGCAGTGACAGTGGTGTGAGCAGCCTTCACAGGCCTTGGTTAGTGCAGTGCAGCAGCAGCCATGGCAGCAGTCAAGCAAGAAGCAAGCAACACAGGTTGGGTGGGTTCTGTTGGTGAGGTGATTTGGTGGCAGAGCACATTGGGGACATAGCATGGTCAGCTCTAGCATCCAGCTTCTGGCAGAAGGATGGAGAAGGAGCGGTCTGAAAACTGGGCTGGTGGCACACTGGACTAGGCCACAGGTTCTAGCTAGATGGCTAGGTAAGTAAGAGTAAATAATTTTTTTACAGGGGGATTGTGGAAGGAGGAAGGGCTGAAATATTGATATGTTTTTCATGTTTCTGCACCTTTGGGTGGCTTCATAATCCATATGGAATGGGTATTGAATGGAATAGAGTTGGGGAGAGAAATTGGGACTTTTTTTTTGGGAAGGGGGATCTGAACTTCAGCCAGGAAATAAAATTGGTGGGCAGCCTTCATAAGCACAAATATGATTTAAATGCTCTGGGGTATAGACAGATGAATATTACACATTTGAATTTTTCCTTATTCGCATATCTCTTTTCAGTCACAGCAAATACGTTTGACCTGTTAGGGATGATCCAGACATTCCACAGATTGCCGCCTAGGGGCTAACTAGCACCTGGCCTCCAGTGGTTGTTGGCTCCCACCTTCTGAAATCTGAAATGGCACTGCTGCCATAAAGTCTAAATTTACAGGACATCCCCTGTGTGAGCAGCATGTTTTTCTATGAGGGATGGATGAGGGGCAGAGCAGTTTTCAGGAGTAAAATGAGGACTGTCCCTTTCATTCAGGGACAGTTGAGTGGTATGGTATGCACAGACTATTGGAGCCCCACTATAGTCAGGCTTATGCCCCCCTCCACAATTCAAGCTGATCTCCACATCCTCATACTCAGGCACATTATGACATAGGGCAAGGGAGAGTGCAGGGGTGTGCCCAACTGAAATGAATGAGGGTATCTTTATTACTATTTTATACATTATAAATGGAGAGTTGGATATTAAAGAAGATCACCACTCGACTAACAAGGGCCTTGTTTGAAGAACAGTGGCCTTAATTTTTCTCCAATTCAGCATCATAATGTATGATATAGTAATAAAAATTAACTTCATTCATTTCAAGGGGGCATGCCCCAGCACTCTGACCCATTGACATCATCTATTAAAGACTCCTACCTTTGGATCCCTGGTACTCAAGTAAGAGACTCTCGACTTATAGCTATACTTTGTGGATTGTCTGTAGCAGTGTGGCCGCTACAGTGTGTGTGCATGGCAGGGGGGATTGGTCATGTGGGTTGGTGTTGAGATATTGCTACTTCTGTGTTTGCCCCTTAAAGTCTGTTTACATGGAAGCATTCAAAGCTATGGAGAGAAAATAGTAGGATTACAGCCCAGGCAGAAGTAATTAAGTAGTTTTGTGGGTAAGTATGTGTACTGCAGGTGGGAAAAACCACATGTCTTTCCATTGGTATTTGTGCAACAGTTCAGCTGTGCAGCTGAGATGGGGGGGAAGAAAACTAAAAGGTATATCAGTGGCTATAATCATGCTGCATGCATGCAGATGTATGCAGATTTGTACTGAAGTACAACTAAGCCCTATGTATGCAAGCAGTATAGCTTAGTGGTTAAAGGCACTGAACTGCAAACCAAGAGACCTGGAGACCTCAAGACCTGGGTTTCTACCTCATCAATCCCCACCTGTACACTGTGTGATTCTGAAGAAGACACTTAACTCTTTTGTATGCAGTTATCAGTGATCACTTGCTTTTTGCATGCATGCCACATGCATGCAGTCTGTTCCACTTTACAATAAAATTCATGCTTTCTACACTTGCCTGCTGCACACATGCCACATGCATGCAATCAGTTCCAGTTTAACATTTAAATCATACTTTCAGCATGCATATCACATAGGTAGTTTTATGTGCTCAGCATGCAAATATTTTAAATAATTACTTCTGCCATGGAGTTAAACAAGCCACATTTTAAAACAGTTACAGATTTTGGCCTTTTCTACTTACATGTAGGAAATGAAAGCAAGCAGTGAGTCCATTTGAAACAAAATCAACAGAGAAAAAAGTACCTATAAGGTATGATATTTATTCTAAAATGCACGGGAATAAAAAGCTCCAAGGTAAAATTTGGAAATAGTTTTCCCTTTGGTAACCAGGAAAGACCCACTAGGGCCAACACCTGATTTTAGGGGTGACCTTGGACTATTGATGAGGTTAGATGTCTTGCTCAGGGTCACTCAGTATGCAAGTGGAAGTTGTGGGAATCAAAACCTAGGTCTGCTGGATATATCAAGCTCATTCACAACTTCTTATTGTAACCTCTAGGCTATACTGTCAGATAGCTATTAAAATAATTCAGTTGTCATGGTGAATTGTGGTTGTGTGATGAAACATTTCATTATGGAGACCAGAAGCTGTTTGTAATGGGAATGCCTTGGATTCTATGTGTCGTGAAAACTGCTTTTGAGGATTTATTTACTTAGTTTTTGTTACCAGGATAGGATAACTTGGAAATTCTGCTTATCTTCAGCCTCAACCCAAGGGGTGGAGGGATACAGGTGAAAAACAACTGAAACTGAAGTAGATTAAGCTCTTGGAGGTAGCTTTAGTAAAAGGCCCTTCATGTTAAAACATGGTCACCTGTTGCGTTAACCATTATCAGAAAAGCAGAGGATTTCTGATAGCTGACAATCATTTATAGATACTGGCCTTAATAATCCATGAAAGTTCTCTGGAACAGTTTCATAAATTTTGCTAACTGTAGTGGAGCATGTTATTATGGCAAGCCACACATTCTTTCCACAGCTTCAGGGAGGTTTACTGTGACACGTTTTCAAAAATGATGATCCGTGTTACTAATTGCCATTAAAACGCGTATGCACTCTACCTACTACAGGTCATTTTGTTTGACAAAAATTATTTTTGTGTTCACATTACTGTATATATTAATGGAACATGTGCTTGTTTAGTGTTCCTTTTATTACATTTTCTTAGTGAGATTCTGAGTTGTGGTTGAAACATTTTAGAACTCCATATAGGGTAATGTCATCCACAGTAAGTTGTTCCAGTGTATAAAATCTCGGATGTGAGGCTCTGTTCTTGTAGCAATGGAAACCCATTCCAGTAAACTGAATTAAAAATCATGCATGTTTTGCTTTATTTGCCATTACCTGTAAAACCTGTCTTGCAAGCACAATAGTAACCTCCAGATGTATTATTTTGTGTGCACATGGAATTAGCAGAGCAAGAATTTGCACATCCACTACTGGGAACTGTATAGAGGGAAATAATAAGAAAGAAGATTTATTTGGTTATGAAGTGGAAAAAATTATTTTAATGCATTTGTTCAGGATTCAGAATTGTAATCTCTATTGACTATTATTGTTTTTGTTATGCAACTTATTTATCTGGGATAGTCCGGCTGAGATGCAACATCTTGTTTTCAATGGAGTTCTACCTATCTTTGCAGCGTGTTGGACTAAAGCCTAGGAGATAAATTGACTTCCTTGAGAACACCGTATATTTGTCATAAGTGGGGTTTGAACCTATGATCCTCTGGTTGACAAACCCAAACCTATTTTCTAAACATTAAATCACAAAGCCTCCCACTAGATGATACAGCCACTTTCTTCTCTTAAATTAACAAGAATTCATTTCCAGTAGTCAATATCTGATTTGATGCTAAAGCTAAGATTTCTTCTGTACATAACTAGCATTTTGAAATTATCTCAAAAATGTTGGTAGCTCAGACATCTTAAATGTAAAATACATCTATAACTTATAGGAGGTGATTTCAGCCTTAATGTTTCTGAGTTTCCATGTTCCACAAGATTGCAGTTATGTCTGTAAGAGTCGTTCCACTTCCATTTGATGGAAAAAAACATGTTTATCTTCATTTTGATTCACTGCATTTTGTAAAAGATCGGTATACTGTAAACATTCAATACAATACAATATGAATTATGACATTAATGTTCATGAAAGATATATCCAAAGATAGAAACTCATTAACTAATTACCTGAATTAAGAGGTGTTGCTGAGCAGAAGAAACTTCCTGGCATGTTTACACAGGTAGTGCCGGAGAGACAGGGTGAAGTTAAGCATTCATCAATATCTGTACAGACTTTTCCATTTCCTTTGGAACACAAAATAAAAACTTAGTCTTTTGTCTCACATTTTCAATAGGCCTGATAAAATCCTCATTTGGAATATTTTTATATTGTGGTCTCCCCATATCATTAATACCACTGCCCTGAAATTCCAGAGGACATGGAATGTGAGTTAACCAATGAAGCCTTATGTAGAGGGGCTTGCCAGACAGACAATGCCTCAGGTGGGTAGTGTAACATATAAAGATAGATGGGTCTGCAGAAAAGGACTGGTAGACCATTCAGTCTGCCACATTTTCCCTACCTAACACTACACTCCTCCATTACCTCTGTTTATTATACCTATGAACTTATCTCACACAGCCACTAGGCTGGAGACTGTAGAGCCTAAGTATAGTCTTATCACTCCAGTTTTGCATGAACTGCACTGGCTACCAGTCAGATGAAAGCTTCTCTTCAAGGCTGGCCTGCTCACCTTTAATGCCTTACGTGGTCTTGGCCCTGGCTATCTGTAGGACCTTCTTTCACCTGCCACACTGGTCAGCCCCCTGTGCTCCTCCTCTTGGGGCCTCCTAGCGATTCCCAGACAGAGCTAAAAACTAGCAGTTAAGCCTAGTGGTTAGAGTAATGAGTTGTGAATGAGTGGGTCTTACCCAGTTACCAAAGATTAAAATAAATAAAATTAAAAAAATGCTGGTTAGAGAGCATTTAGCATCCCTGGCCCCATCATGTGAAATTCACTTTCTCCAGCAATTAGGAAGGCCCCCTCAGTTGAGGCATTCAAAGCCAGCTGCAAGACCCACCTGTTCAATCAAGCCTTTCCATACTTATTCCTCTAAGCATTAATTTTAGTCTTTATTGGCTGCTGTTTAGGCTTTTGCTGTATTTTAACTATTATTATTAGCCTTTTGTTTTATATTTATGCTGATTTTTATTTTTTTGTTTTATATATGTTATTGTTCAGTGTATTTTGTATTTGTATGGCACCCAGAGCCTCTGAGATTGAGCACTTAAAATAAAATTTGCCTTGCCTTGCCTTACATGTTTGAAGCTCCCCACTGTCTTTGCCCCTACCACCTTTTCTAGCAGTCTGTTCCAGATATCCACCTCCCTTTCTGTTAAGACTTATTTCTTCAAACCCTCTTAAACTCCACCCCCAAGCTTCATAACATGTTCAATTGTTGTGGAGCTCCTCCCCCTGTGAACAAGTGCCCTGTCCTGCATAGCAGATGCAGTTGAGAGCTTTTAGCAACCTGGGTCATTATCTGACTGATTTGGCCTGATGTGGTATATTGCTATTAAAGACTTTTTTTCTGCCCTGTTGCTATTATTGCTATTATTAACCACCAGTTAGGTCAGCCTGCCGGTGAGGCAGTAGCATTACCGCTTGCAATGCCAGCATCCCAGGTTTAGGAATGAGCCTTGGTTGTTAAGTGACTGCTGACAGGAGAATAATAATTGGCATTTCCAGAGGATGCTTTCCTCCTCCAGGGAAGGAGTCAGTTGGCTTTGTTGAACTACAACTCCCCCTTGGGTGACCGCAAGTTGCAGTGCACATAGAGCAGCTTACCAGATATGGGGATGCTGACTGTCAGGCACTCCACACACCTGCATATGTATAGGATGCACACTTCCAGCATCCTGTAGTGATCAGAAAGTATTTCAGGCCTGTCACCAGCAATATGGCACTCCCCAGAATCAGATTCAGGTCTATGGCAGTCTGGTCCCTGATGTCACCACCATGGGAGAAAGCCAAGAAGAAATCAAAATCACCTGGTACGTCCTCAAGAAGTTTGTTGATGTGGCTGGGGGTCAAAATGGAGTAGGGCATAGCCAGTGTGCAGGAGAATAAAGAGATTAATGTAAACTTCCAGTTGTGGTTTATAAATTACAATAAAGCTAAACAAGTCTTGGTTTAGTTTTAAAATAATGTTGAACTACATGTACTAAGAGCTCTCAGCATTCTGATAGGTACCAGTCCTGCACTGGAGAATAAAGCCCATTAGTGCACCAATTAGAAAGTGGAATTCCCAGCTCAATCTTCCATGAAGTTTATTATGTTGTATAATGTAAGCATGAGGGGGAATTATATTGTGAACCAGTTTAGAAACAAACTGATTCAGTTCACCAACTGGCCCATCCAACTTATAACTAGGCATTTGGCATAACAAAAGGTTCCATTGTTTTTGAAACATTCTGTAAAGAAAAGGGATGTTAATTTGAATATGAAAATACAGGCATTATTACAAAGAATGGAAGAGTATTATTTTGGGTACTTTCTGCCATGATTGCTAAAGTACTGAACATGTGAAACAGCAGGCCAACAATTGTGACAAAAGTTTAGAACTTATGACATTACAATATAGCTCTTTAATGCTTTCTTCCATGGCTGAGTTTACAGGAGGATTGTCCTGAAGTTGTGTGCCATTTTCCCTGTAGAAGATGATTTTTAAATGCTAGTTTCAATTCTGATACAGTTCCATCTCTACATGCTTTTTAGTTATTCTATTGGGTGTTTCTGATTTACACACATGTAGTAAGTACCATTTTACAACTGTATGATGTAGATTATGTCCATGCTCTACTCTTACATTGCTGGCACAAGGCATCCATGTTCTATTATGATAAGGCAAAAGTATTTCAAGAAACATGATTAGTTGCCCGAGTTCAAACAGGGATACCTTAACCCATGTTATGCTACCATGTAGAGCCAGCTCACAGCGTATATTTTTAGCCATGTTCATGAATGAAGTCCTAGCTATTTTAACGAAACTTACAATTTTAAATGTAGAACATGGCTGTCTGATTCACAGATACAGGTATCCAAAAAAGCACACAGCGATACACATTCAGCATGACTGGTGGCTTTGTGTGTGAGCTGTCTTAATTTCTCATAAAAAAATGACAAATCCTACTCACTGTCTTGGTCAAAGACAGTCGGGGGCTTGATTTTCAAATGACATGGGAATTGAGTCCCTGACACAGCCCTAGTCACAGGACAAAATCTCTGCACTTGAAGAGTTTGGAATATTTATCCAGTGCAGTTGTTAGGGATGTTATGCCTGGTCCCCTAAGGCATAACTTTCCCCTGCAGCTGCACTGAAAAATGTCTGCAAGCTGCCATAAATTGTGGAGCCAGTTGCAAACTGGTTTCACTTTTGAAAATACCACAGCTGCTAGAAAAGCTGCATCTCTGCAAGTAGGGTTGGGTGAAAGTTGCCATTTCCACCACAGCGGAGCATTAGCAGGAACTGGAAAACTTTCATGGACATTTCTGAGCTTCCACCTGTAGCAGATTGAAAAACATCTGAATGTTTTGGGTGACAATTCACCCTATTCTGCCCTGTCTGTCTAGCATACCCCCCACCAGGGTTAGTGGTCCCTCCTCCCACCCGATCACCAGCCCCGTACCATTTCATTACCCCCCATGGCTAGTGGTCCCTTCCCCCCACTGGATCACCCACTGGTATAGTTTCAGAACCCCCCACCACCATGGCTAGTGGTCCCTCCCCTCACCAGATCACCTCCTGTCCAGTAGTAACCACCTCACCCCTTTCCCATGTATAATAAAATATTTTATTGACCTGGTGGTCTAGTGATCCTCACTCCCTCCCTGTCCCCAATCCTAGCAATCAGTGTTTTTTATATTTTTATATTTTATTATTTTTTGGTGGCCTAATGGCCATCCCACCACAGTTGGAAGTGTTCCCCAGTACCATTTCACTCCCCATCACCCCAAAAAGGAGCAGGTACCCAGCATAACCTTCTGCTCTTCTCCATGGCTGGCTGCCCACTGCATTGTCAATGACCACCTGCTTGTACAAGCATGTGATCATTCACTGACAACTCAGTGGGCAGCTGGCTGTGGATGAGAGTGGAGGGTTGGGCCAGTTGCCCACTTCTTTTAAGGATGGTGAGAGAAGGGTGGTACCAGGGAACACTACCTGCTGGGCTGGGGGGCAGGGGGGCCCCACAAACACCAGTGAATACATTTTAGAAACAATAATAAATAATATAAAAAGAAACACTGGCTGCTAGGATCAGGGACAAGGATGGAGGTGGGTTTACGAGACCATCAGGTCAATTAAATGTTTTACTATACATGAGAAAGGGATGGTGGGGTTACTACTGGACAGGGGGTGATCAGGTGGAGAGAGGAACCACTACCCATGGTGGGGGGGTTCAACATCTGAAATTATACCATTGGGTGATCCAGTGAGGGGGGATCGCTAGCCATGGGGGGGTAGTGGTTACTGAAATACCATGGGGCAGGTGACTGAAGCACTGAACATTCAGCATGTCTGGTGGCTCTGCGTGTGAGTTCTCTTTAATTTCTGTTGAAAAAAATAACAGACCCTACTCACTGTCTTGGTCAGAGATTGGTGGCATGATTTTTAAATGATATGGGAACTGAGACCCATACCACAGCCCCAGCCGAAGGACAAAATCTCTGCACCTGCAGAGTTGGGTATGTTCAGCCAGCACAGCTGTTGGAGATGTCATGCTTGGTCCCACAAGCATAACTTTTCCCTGCAGCTGCATGGAAATATGTCCACAAGCTGCTGGTTCCAGTTTTAAAAATACCATAGCAGCCAGAAAAACTGCATCTCTACAAGTGGAGACCCACTTGCACCAATTTTATTCTTCAGCTGCAGGAGTTACTTGGGCTTTGAAAATCTAGCCTTGGGTTCTTAAACTTTATACAGTGCTGAACAATCAGTGTGACCAACAGCTCTGTGAAGGAGTTTTTAATATAAAATAAAAACAAACCCATCTCCCGTACTGGTCAGAGATTGGGTTCTTAAATGGCATACAGCACTGAATAATCAGTCTTACTGGCAGCTCTGTGTGGGATGTATAAGAAAAATAACTCGTATCTCAGTTGTCCCCCCCCCCCAACCTGCTAGTAGCAAAACAATCACAAATGTTTGCAGTTGTTCAGTTATTAAAAGAACATATTTTCTGCTGAGTGTAGTTGTAATTGCAAAATGAGCAGTTTAAATGTTATTTTTCTTTGGTTTAAAATCAAGAGTTTGTAAACAGGCATGTGCACCAGCTTTTCTGTTAGTGTGGCTCTGAACGTGCATCTGTGAACAGCTGCTTTAGTTGTGCTCTGCCGAAACAAGATTTCATGACAGTATGTTCTATATACACAGTATGTGGTTTGAAATGCTGGTATGCATGCTCGTTGACAAAGTCCCGTTTTTAAACCAAAAAACACCACTTGCACCACTTATTTTTATATAAGATTTAGATTTATCAGCTCAACATAATCACTACTGTCAAACACAACAGCTAATCACCTCATCTTCAGGAAAATGTAACCTGTCAATGCATGAGTTTAACAGCCATTGACAGATATGTGTCAACAGACATATATTTTTTTTATGCACCTACCCTGCATCCTGGCCAATCCATCTTTCAGGCCTCTCATGGACCTGCTCACCTGGCTGTTCCTGACCCCATCGCCCCACATCGCAGCCAGCCCAAGTAACGCTGATGTATCCCTTCATCAGGAGGGTCCCTTATTTTCATAGGGGGATAAGCCTTCCAGCCAGGCCAACAATCCTGGGTGCTGCTGAGGTGGCAGATGGAGGTCTGGCAGCTCGGTGATGAGGGTCCAGGGGGGCCATCACCTGATTAGCCAGGGCAAAATTTTCACATTTTTCTCCCCATGGGAGTGGCGTGCCACAGACGTCAAGGTGTATGCCGATGTCCACCCTCTCTTCAGTCATATGAGGCCTGACGTCTTGCCATGCTCCCGGCCTCCATCAGGGGCCAGCAGGCTGCATCCCCACCCACCTCCCAGAGAAGGTGAGTTGTCACAAGACGCTCCATCCTTCTCCCCCGGCTGGCCCTCTAGTGGCCTGGGTCCACTCCAGAACCCCGGGTCACCGATGTTGCAGACAGAAATCCAACCATTCTGCTGATGGGCTGGCAGTTCACAGCCATCTTGAAAGAAATGCAGAAGGACTGTTTAACCATAGAATGGGCATTTGTAGATAAAATGCCTTGGCACTAATAAAACAAGCTTTTTTAATTCATAACTGTAATAATAGCAATAAGGTAAAGTCAGTACTACCAGATTGTAGGCCTTTCATACTGTTTCAGTGTACTTTTTAATGTAATTAATTATGACATGTCTCATGTGCGCATTTTATTGTATATATGTATTTATTACTGTAAAGTGCCTTGAATCCATGAAGAGTACCAAACAAATACTACCTACAGTACCTACTAACCTTTGTAACTACCTACCTAGCTAAAATACCCTTTAGTTATTTGGGAACCAAATTTTACCTGTAGTAGCGGTTTCTTGGCACAGCTGTGTATGCAGATCCATTGCAGTACAACTAGGAAAGCTTTGTTATTGTAACACTATACATAATCTTGTAAAATGTTTAATGTCTTCAGCTTCTGTTTCAGTTACCTGTAAAGCCTGGGTTGCAGGTACAATTGTAACCTCCAGGTATTCTAGTTCTGGTACAAATGGCATTAGGAGAGCAAGGAGAATTTAAACATCCATTATTGGAGGCTGTGTAAGAGAAAAAAAATAGAAATATGATTTATTAGGTAACAGCAGAAAAAAAAGATCATTAATTTGTTCATAATAATAGACAATAATCAGTGTGGACATTGGGCCAGACATTCAAATAAATGCACAAGCGCAGTGTACAAATGTTTGCGTTGCACTCACGCTTGAACTCAGACTTGCTGTGGCCATATTCAGTTGGATAGTGAGTGGCACTATCCAACTGGATATCAGACAGTGTCTGTGCACCGTTAAGTGCAACTGTGCTGCCCCAACACAGACCTGGGTATAGCCGACAGGGAATGGCGGTGCCCAAAATGGAATAGCACCTAGATCTCTGGGTATATACAGCCAAATCATACAAATGAGACCATTTAGCATGCAAGGCACTAAGGGTCAATCTGCATGCCCAGTATGGGCTTATTTGCACTAGACAAGGCATCCCCTTTGTGACCCTTTCACAGCACAAAAAGGGAATGATTAGTGGTCTAGCATGTCCCTTCACCCCTCCGATCTCCATTGCTAACAGATAGAAGTGGTCCCTGGTGTTTATTTTATTGATTTATTTTATATGAACGATATCGGAATTACAATCCTTTGAGTCATAGACTAATTTCCAAAGGTTCCACGTCATATACATTTAGTGGAACCTCCATCCCCAGATCACCTGTTTACACACACTTATGCATTCCCTCTTGTCTAGTGGTCTCTTCCACCCCCTCATCACCCATGCACACCAACATATACATTCCCTGGTGTCTAGTGGTTTCCCCAACTTCCAATCACCCATTCCATAACTTATAAGTATGCCCTGATAATCTAGTGATCCTACTCTGTCACTCATTTCTCAACAGCAAATATGCTCTGATGTTCAGCGGTTCTCCCCATCCCCCTGATAACCTGTTTACACTCTTAAAAGGAAGCAGTGGTGATCAAGTGTCCCACCACCCGACTGACCTACTCACATCCCACCTCCCTGCACCACCTCATACCAGGCGACCAGCAATTCTCCAAGCCTGATATGGCAACTGTCACAACCCTGCTCTCACATTTGTGGGAACTGCCATATGAGCTGTTAGTGAGTACATGTACAGTGCTTATACTGCATATACGCTCACTGACAGCTCATAAAGTGGAGGGTTGCCAAGGTGTGAGGAGGGCTGTGCTGGTCACTGTATCAAGTCTGGAGGATTGCCAGACACTAAGGTAAGTGTGGGAGGTGCAGGGTAGTGGGATGTGAGCAGGCGAGTCAGGTGGAGAGACACTGGACCACCACTGCTTCCTTGTAAGTGTGTAAACAGGTGTTTGGGGTGGAGAAGTCACTGGACACCAGAGCATATTTGCTATTTAGAAATGGTCCCTCGGGAAGTTGTCACACTAGACCAATTATAACCTATGGAATAGGTGATCGGGGGGGACCCACTAGACACCAGGGAATGTATGTGTGTGTGTGTAAACATGTGCTCAGTGGGGTATAACTGGACTACCGTGGACTGCTGTTACGCATTAGATCATATGACTGAGGGAGGGTGGATTGTTGCAGTACAGCTGCCATGCCTTCGAGGGTGGGGGGGTTAGCACCATGTTTAAAGGTGGTTTGCAGTGGCAGTAAAGAGCACCAATTTGGGGGATGGCTACTGCCGCTGCAAACCATTGACTATAGCTCTGCAACAGTATGTGTGGGGAGACCTCTTCATTTGCATAGGCACTGTAGTCTGTTAGCAGTTTGGTGCTGCCAGGTTTGTGGAGCACTCATGAGGCCTCTGAATATGGGCCATATGTGAACGCACCCGCTAAACCTGTTAGTAGGTGTGCTAACCTTTGAATATCGGGCCCTTTGTCTCTTAAACAAATACATTTACATTTCTTGTAGTTGTGATAGGGAAAGGCAGACTGGTTAGGATTACTCATGTTCAATACTGGAATTTTGTTATCACTTGTCTCATAATAAAAGTCTTTATTTTGGTTGGAGGTGGGCTATGTTGGAAAACATTCCTTTGTAATAAACCATATGAAGTTGTTGCACTTCATGTAGCACAAAATGGCACATAGAGTAGCTAGTGACAGCAAAAAAATATCCTCTTCAAACACTCTGTTGAATTCACACCCCTGAACTTGCATGGTGAAAACATCAAATAGATATTCAGCCCTAGAAAATATAATGGGTGATTGACTCATAACTGAGAACTTTAAGAGGAAGACAGCTAGTAGTGGGATTCAATAACTAATTCTGAATCCCTGGATAAGGACCTTAACCTGATGTCATGGAACATATGTGGAATAGAGGATAAATTAGCTCATGCTGGATTTACTAAATAAACAGATTCATATGTGTCTGTATACAAGAAACCTGTTCAGTTAAGGATATCCAAATAAGTGGGGACAAATCCTATTATAAAACAGTAAAGAAAGTAAAACAATTTGGAAGACATTCAGGGGGTATAATAATGTTATGGAAATTAGAAAGTAAAGCAGAAACGCAAGAAATAGAAAATGTAAGTGATAACATACTGAGTATCAAAAGTTGGGAAAATAACTAGGAAATGTTTATTCTGAATACTTATTTCCCCCCTATAAAAACTGTGCAGTAAAAGATGATTTAACTGCTTGCTTAGAAAGTACTGTTGGTGGGCTTTCCCGGTGGTGCTGAGGGTTGAGGCACTGGATGCCACATCTTGTTTGGGAATGGGCACAGGCTTCTGGGGGTCTGCAGGGGAGGAGAAGGATAGAGCATCCAGAGGACTGCTCTCTTTCTCTTGGGAGGGGGGGTTAGTCCGCCCGGCATTGGTTCCCCCATGGCGGAGGCTGGGGGACATTGCGTTGCACTGTAATGTGGGTGGAGCTGGGATGGATGCTCTCCTGCTAGCATCATTGCATGTTCCCAGCTCCAGGAGGAAAAGCAGACAAAATCACCAGCCCCCGTGTATGAGCTGGGGCTCAGTGCCCAACCCTCCAGCCACAATAGTTCCACTTCTGAGGCCCCACTTGGGGGGGCATCCCTAGGTGAGGGTTTGGCTCACTTAGCCCAGGGTGAGCCCATTCATGGGGCTGGACATGCCCGGTGGCAAAAATAGAATGAAAAAAAAAGTATTATTGATAAATGCCTTAGCAACAATCCAAACGCCAGAATGGAACTGATTGGAGACTTTAATTTGAGAGTAAGTCAGCACTACGATCTATCAGAGGACATTCTAGATTTGATCATAGTAAATGTAATTTAAAGCACAGTTACCCATAGAAAGTCATGGGACAATGTTACATCTGTTAGGGGTAGGAATTGATGCTGAATGTCTGCCTGTGGTAATCTATATTTTGTAAGCTGTATTCTTTGCCTATCCAGGGAATTTTTCACTTAGTACTTAGCTTTCTTGGACTACATGAATGTGATGGAGATAGCAACCCTATGTTGTGCACTGGGCACCCATTATCGCAGAGCACACAGGTTGTCAATGGGTTTGTCATATATTCCAACTGGCCTGGGTTGATGGAAGCAGGGTGGTTTGGAAGTCTGGAAGAATGCTATGAATATGAAGAAAAAGGTATTTGCATTTTGTAATATAGAATGGTTGGCTTTCCCTTCACTTTGTCAAGGCTGAGAGAGGGGAGAGTTTTGGGTGAAATGAGGCTCAAGTGACCGGGTATTGTCAATTGTTCTGTCCGGTGGTGAAGGGTGTTAAGGGTACCTGCAACAGTGGGGAATGTTGGAATTCTTAATTGTTAGGTCAGGGAGGACAGCGGAGAGGGTGCAGTGAGGTTTGGTATTTTTAATTTTTTTAATGAAAATTCACAGTTGAAGAACACAGTGGGCTAGATAGCTATGTGAAGTGTTATATAGCATGAAATGCCCCATTTTGTACCAACATCAATGGTGATGTTTTCCCTCACCACATCTCATTATTTTGGTATTCAACCCAAAAGCATCAGCTCGACAATCTCTTTAAAATTGATAACATCATCCTGAGAAGACAGGTACCCAAACCTACAGTACTCTTCTGGAATTGGCATTTGATTAGTTTCAATGTAACACATTTCTTAGGGCATAGCACAAGATGCAAATTGTGGAAGGTCTGAATCTGTCTAGAAAAATAACATCTATGGATGTTTTTTCACAGTAATTTTTAGAAATGTATTTTTTTTTTTGATTGATGAAGATGCAAGAATCATAGAAACAAAGAAACAGAATTTGTCAGCTGAAAAGGACCACTTGGTCCACCCAGTTTACATGGATGTTCCCTGCCTCTGTCTGCACAGACACTGTCTGATGTCTGGAGAACCTCTCACCTTCCTGCTTCTTTTCCAATATGACCCTATGTCTATCCCATGCATGCTTGAACACCCACCCCCAAGTTTTAGCCAGTGCCACTTCTGCTTGCAGTCTGTTCCAGGCATCTACCATTCCTTTAGAAATAAATATTTCCTCACATCTCTCTTGAACTCTGTTTTCCCAGCTTTATTGCACGGCCCCTGGTCCGGGTGCTCTTTCTTATTTGAAAAAGTCTCCTCACTGCACCCTGTTCACCCTCATTTGGTATTTCTAGGGCTCCACCATGTCACCTCTGTCTCTGTCTCTGTTTCTGTCTCTCTCTCTCTCTCTCTCTCTCTTCTCTTCCAAGGTGTACATGTTGAGACCCCACAGTCTCTCCTAGTATGACTTCTTGAGCAATGCCTGTGCTATTTTAGTTACCCCTCCTCTTGTCTGCTTCCTTCCTGTCTCCTTGTTTTCTTCTCCTCCTCTTTAGTACTGTGTCCAGTTCCAGAGACCACATCTCCAGAAGGACATAGACAGAGTGGAGGCAGTCCAAAGGACGGCAACTAAAATGGTGCATTGTCTGTACCAGAAATCCTACGAGGACAGGCTACAGGACCTCAATATGCACTCTTTGGAAGAAAGGAGGGAGAGTGGGAATATGACAGAGGCTTTCAAATACCACAAGGGTTTAAATAAGGCACAAGAAGAAAGCATTTTTCAGGAAAAAAAGATGCTCATGAACAAAGATTCATGTTATGAAGCTGGAGTGGGGTAGACTCAGGGAGTATGTGAAGAAGTACGTCTTCACATAAGAGTGGTGGATGCCTGGAACTGCCTCCCATTGGAGAAAGTGCAGGCAAAAACTGTAACTGGATTCAAGAATCCATACGATAGGCATAAAGGAATCTTAATGGTTCAGGTAGGAAGGGTGTAATCAAAGATAAAGTAGGACCTGTGGTATTACAACAGGAAGGGGAAAAAGGTAGATTAAGTAGGCCACATAGTCCTTATCTGCCATAAAACTCTGTATTTCTATGTTCTATGCTTTCATATCCTTCCTGAAGTGTGATCTCGCAAACTGGACACAGTACTACAGGTGGGCTCTCACCAGCAAACAATACAGTTACAACACCACATACCTTAACCTTCTTGAAATACCCCTTGTTATGCAAACAGCATCCCACTAGCCTTACTCTCTGCACTGTTACACTGCCGTACCATCTTGAGATCCTCAGATATGATAAACCAAGGTCTCTTTCATATTTGATGACTGCCAATTCCTCCCTCCTTATTATATACTCAGCTCTTGAGTTCCTCTGCCCTTGGTGAATGATTTAGTACTTTTTGGTATTGACCCCCAATTGCCATGCTTTTGACAACTCCTTATGTTTCCCAAGCTCCCTTAGCATTATCTCTACCCCTTCCTGCATATCCATCCTATGACAGATGTTGGTATCATCTGCAAAAAGGCATACTTTCTCCTACAGTACTTCAGCAGTGTCACTTATGAAGACATTGAAGAGGACTGGTCCTAGCACTGAGACCTGTGGTACCCCACTGGTTATTCTCCAATCATTAGAGTGAATTTCATTTACTATCACCTTCTGTCTCCTATCTGCTAACCTGTTTCTAACCTAATTCATCACATGGATCATACACCTAGGCTTCTGAATGTTTTTATCATACTGCATTGTGGTACATGGTCAAAGACCTTGTGGAAGTTCAGATAGGCCACATCTAAGACCCTATACTGATCTATTTCCATGGAATATCAGTCAATGAAATCTATCAGATTCACTTGGAATAACCTGACAACCCCAAGACCCCTTACTGCCTATGATCTTACAGTCCGTTGTGTTGACGATACTTTATCAGTCTTTACATCAAAAAGTGTTTCCACCAATGTTTCTACCACTGAAGTAAGACTGACAAGCCAGATGTTGCTAACCTCCTCCTTGCTGATGCTGTTAGGTAGAGGGACCATGTCAGCTCTTCTACAGTGCTCTGGAACAATGCCTGTTTCTAGTGAGCTGTTGAATATGATTTAGTGGGGCTGCTTGCACCTCTGTGCATTCTTGTAGAACCCTTGGTAGTAACCTGTCCAGTACTATTGCGTTGTTTACCTTAGGAGTTGAAAGTCCCTTCTAAAGTATTTTCTTTTCATAAATGCATCATACAGTTCAGGAAGACATCACAACTTTCACTAATATCATGCATTTCACTATTCATAGCATTGTTAATGTCACTGAAGTTCATGTTTCCCATGTTGTCATTCAGAAAAGGAAAATGTATGTAGAACTACAGAAAACTTTAATAAAATTTGCTTAAAAGTCACATTTACAAATGTAAGGAGACTGAAAACAGAGAGTAAAAACATATCACCTAGTCACATACATCATTCAAGGCTTACATAATTGTGCACCCTTCAATAATTTCTATAATATACCAGAGCCATTCAATATACTGTACTCAAAAAGTTATTTTACGGTGCTTCCCAAACCCCTGGTATTCATTCACTGTTATCTTGCAAGCTGTCACCAAGTCAGCATTTAACACCTCATTGGACTGGCTGTTTCATTTATCTACCACTTGTTCCATGAAGAAGTATTTCTGCATATCTTCCTGAATCTACTGTTAGCAAACATTTGTATCTCTCCTTCAAAAAACAATATTTTCTGTACTATATAAAACTTAATATACTATAATTTGACAGTATAATTTACCATTTAAACATGTGTCATAATAATCACTACAGCAGTCGGAAAATGTTGAACACGCTGAATCACAGTGGCATGACAAATTTGCTGGTTTACATGAATCCACTTTCCCAGCACAACAGAGCGGACTATCACCCAGTGAGCAACCAGAAGGTGTTCCTAAGGATAAGAAAGAGAATACAGAAATGTTATGTATTTAAAATACAACACCACCAAAAGAGCTCCAGACATAAAATGTGCAAAGGTTTGCATGGCATGTTTAGGCTGTGCAGAAGGTCAGGACCTTAACTCCCTAACCTGGGCCAGTAGAGACATGACTGATCTGCAGAAGTACAATACAGTCTGAGTCTAGGGTAGAGATGTTGCAATGTTTTGCTTCTCCGGAAAGGTTCTGGAGAAGTTGCAAAATTCACCTCCATGAATTACTTTGAAAACTGCCCACTTTCCCACTTTGCCACTTCTCATTGTGTTTTCATGGGGAAATGGCACTTTTTTCAGGTGCAGGTAAGAAAAAGTTGCAACTTTGTCTTCAGTCCACCCTAACTTCTCCTAAAAAAGTGCCGCTTTGACTGCGAAAAACATCACATAATCAGCATGTCACACTTCGCAGACTTGGCAAACTTCACAAATTACTTCATGGAGTGCCGTTTGTCAACTGACCACCTCTGTAGCATAGGGGAAAGGGCACTTATTTCCCACTGCAGTAGTGACCCCTACAGGTGGTATCTCTGGTGCAATTTGCCCATTCAAGGCTCATGCAATGACTGGCCTTACCCCATTATTGATTGCTCATGACATAGTGAGCACTGTTCAGGAAGGAGGTTTTTCTTTTTTGAAGCTATGATAAAACTTGCTAATAAATAAAGTCAAGTGTCACGAAGAGTAGACTGGTGAAAGAGTGATTTATGGGATTGAATATGCCTCACATTGGTCACTTATTTCCCTGGCTATATAACTCTGAGTGATTCTGTATCTCCCATTGTCATCCAACAGTAATATGTATCCTCCTCCTTGGCCCCACCATGGAAAGAAGGGTACAGAAAACAATGTTCTAGGTTGGTTGATGAGATTCACAAGGATGTTGGACTAGGAATTTGGGGTGGCTCCTGATAAAAACTGAGGAAAAAATGACTTTAGCCATAACGGTCCTTGGAAAACAGGGGTTGTGTATTTTGATACCTATTATTGGGTCAGCATATGTCTTGTACAATGATAGTATTGTATGCCAGCTTTTGGGGGCCCACAAGTCCCCTTTTCAGATGAATACTGACAATGGGTAGGACCAATCTGTATACTTAGCATAACCAAGAATGCAGACCACTCAGCACCACCACCTGTCCCAGCTGACTTTGCAGGGCACTATTATTAGGAGTTAAACTGAGCAGGAACCTACAGGAACTCAATTCTCACTCATCTTATACAAAGAGTTCCAGCATCACTGTTATCATTCTCCACTGAATAATATAGGAGAGTTCAACTACCCATAGGCTCTAGTTCTCCATCTATAAATCTAGAGGTGAGAGTTCTCCCACCTAAACATTTCCACGTTAACCACCGGGCTACCACTGTAGAGACAGTCAGTAGAGGGCATTGTGGTAAAAAGGCACAGTGCAGGACAAGGAAAAGAGACTGACTACTTAACTTGGATTTGACCAAATATTGTATTAGCATTGATGCCTCGAAGCATGTGTAATTTTTTTTGTTAGCCCTACCAAATATTTTTCTCCAAATACCCATGAGTAATGAAAATTATTCTCTATGTGGATCTACACAATAGTGTGGTGGAGCTTACCAGGATGCAATGCAGTACTGCAGAATTCTGCAGCAGGATTACTACAAGAAACAAGACAATTTCAATGGCAATTAATCTCTTCTGTCATGTAGGAATCTGTGGCATTGTGTTGCATCCTGGTATGCTTCACTGTATGTACAAAGCAATCTATTATTCATAGTATTTGTGAATTAGTATTCTGGGCTTGTACACACCTAGTGCATGTTTGGGCAATGATAGGCTACAATTGCACCAGGATGAAGGCAGCACTGGTCAGAAGACTGCACAGGCAGTCAGGGGGCACTGAAACTAAAGGATCAGGGAGAAATCCACCCTAACCCAGGCCATATTGTCCCTAGCTTCTCTGGTGCTTCCTCTTCTACTACCTCCCTCCGCTCTTTTCTCTCAGCCCTCCCAAAGGGCTTAAAGATCCTACATTTAAACACCTGCAACTTGTTGCAAAGAATAGACCAGATTCAGACCATGGTGTGCACTCTAAAACCAGATATTCTAATCATCGCAGAAACCTGGCTAAAGAGCATTATCCCTGACCACTCAGTCTCTATTCCTGGCTACTCACTGCTAAGGCAAGACCGTTCTGGCAGGGGTGGTGGTGTGGCAATTTATGTCCTAGCATCCATCCAATACTCCATCATCTACTTATCCTCAAATCTTGAGATCCATGATGCCCTAGCTATCCATGTGACCCTCCCCTTCACTCTCCCAATCTTCATAGCTAGCATTTACTGCCATCCAAATGTTCACCCTTCAGTCGCGCTAGACCTCCTAACCTCCATCACTTCTCTTGCTCGCTCTAGGGAATTATTCATCCTAGGTGACTTCAATATAAATTGGTTGTCACCTAAAACAACCAAATCTAAAAATGAAATCAGAGCCATAAACCTCTCCCAACTGATCTCCGAACCCATCACCCCAAACCACAAGACACAAAAACACTCCCTACTTAACTGGTCCCTTACCTCCCACCCCACCGTGTCATCACCTCTGGCATCCTCCCCAATTCTCTCAGTGACCATAGCCTAATATTCATAGTTAGGAAAGTCTACAGAACTAAATCACCACACAAAACCATACAGCTAAGCTCTTTCAAGTCTCTTGACCTTGAACCTCTCCTGAGTAACCTTGACACTTCTTACTGGTCACCCCCCCCCACCTTCCTTCCCCTCGGTTGATAAGGGCCTTGCCCACGTCAAAGAAATATTTCTTGTAAACTGGAATGCCTTTGCCCCACTCACACAAACCAGAGTCAAAGATAACCACTCACCTTGGATAATCCCTGAACTTCCGGCCTGCCTCAGGTCTACAGATCAAGCCTGGAAGCTTCATAAAGCTGCCCAGCATCCTAGTGACCTCACAAACTACCACATGCTCTGAAATGCTTGCACCAGGGCTACCAGGTTAGCCAAGTCTGAATATTTCAAATCTGCCTTCACCACCAACATAAATTCCCTTCCAAAGTTCTGGAAGGTGGTCCACACCCTATTAACCCCCTCATCTTCCCCACCAACCCAGGTACTTAAAGTAAATTGCTCGCTAGTGTCTGACCTACCAGATGTAGCTGCAGAATTTAATTCCTACTATATTTCCTGCACCACTGAGCTACTGAAATCCCTGCCCTCCTACCCATCATCATCCCCACCCTCCACCACACTCCCACCTCCCCTTCTCTTTCGCTACTGTAACCCCAAGCGATGCCCAAGTATCTCCTCCACATCAACCCCTCTAAAGGTGCCTCCCCCATGGTCTCGATCCAAAACTCATCTCCCTCTCCACCTCGGCCATTGCCTACCCCTCTAAATAATCCTAAATCACTCATTCTCTACTGCTTTGGTCCCCTCTTCATGGAAATATGCAGTGGTCCTCCCTGTACCCAAAGGAGGTGACCCCTCATCACCTGGCAACTATTGACCCATTTCTCTCCTCTCTACCCTTGTCAAGCTTCAAGAACACATTGTCCTCTCCCAACTCCCCTCTTTTCTATCTGACACCTCCTTTATCACCCCTTTCCAGTCTGGTTTCAGGAAAAAGTACTCAACCACCATCTCTCTCCTTTGGCTCACAGACTCCATCCTAACCGAGATGGACAATGGCCAAATTACCTCTGCCATTTTTGTTGACCTGGTCAAAGCCTTTAACATAGTCTCTCACTCCCTTCTCCTTGACTCACTCCTGGCAGCTGGCCTATCTCCCTCTGCCACAAACTGGTTCTAGGTCTACCTTATTGGCAGAACCCAATCAGTTAAGATCTTGGATGCCACTTCCATTCCCTTCCCGATTAGAACTGGTGTCCCCCAGGGCTCTGTATTAGGGCACCTCTTACTCTCCATCTTTTTAAATGACCTTCCCTCTGTCTGCTCCCCCTCCTTCACTAAACGTGTGTATGCCGATGATACAGTCCTATATGCATCTGGCTCCTATCCTGCTGAGATTACAACCAGCCTACAGCAAGACTTCAACAAGGTTCAGCTCTGGTTTTCTAACCATCAGCTTTTTCTCAGTGCTAAGAAGACTGTCTCATAACCTTTGGCACTAGGCAGAGACTTTCTAGGCTTCCCTCTTGACCCAATTTCCACACCCTTGATGGGACTTTACTTGAAGACACATCCTCCTTCAGGTACTTAGGTGTTTGATTGGACCAACACCTAAACTTCTCTGGACATATTGATGTCATCTAGAACAAAACTGCACCCCAAACTTGGTGCCCTGTTCAGGAACCATAGTTGCATGGCTAGGTGTGAACTTATTCAGAAGATGATACTGCCCATTTTTGACTACTGTGATGTAGTTTATGGTGCTGCCCATAAGTCCTCCCAGGGCAGACTGGACACCATCTTCAATTCCTTCTGCTACTTTGCCCTGGATGCCCCACTCACACCCACCACTGTGATCTTTATCATGCCCTATCCTTCCCCTCTCTTGCAAACAGGTAACTCTCCCAATGTTCTAAATTCACCTCCAAGCACTGGTTGAGTGAGCTACCTTCCTACCTCACCTCCTCCTTTATAAAATTCCCCCCAATCTCTCATTCCCTCAGATCAACCGATTCCCACACTCTGTTAGGTCCCCGCAGATCCACCCTAATCAGCCAATCCAGTTACTCTCACTGCCTCCCAATAATTTGGAATTCACTCCCCCCTCAAATCTGGCACTCATCCACTGCCTACTAAATCAGCTCTGCTCTCAATAATTATCTTGCACCTAGCTGCTCCTGCCATCTCCCTTCCTAATTCCCTCCTCTAAGCCCTGGATAAACCCTACCCCTCTACTGTCACCTTCATTTTAACATGTGCACCCACACTCCACCAAATTTCTAGCTCCTCCTCAACTTTCTCCCCTTCACAGCACTCCTTAGTCTCTCACAGAGCAAGTCTGAATGCTCCCCATGGGTCCATGTGTCCTGATGGACTATTGGTTAGGCCCCATCACCTCCAAAGGTGCAAATTCTCTCCCCCTCAATGGTTCAATTCTCCCTCTCATATCACTCTCTTTATCCCTATCTACTGACCTTCTCCAACCCCCTGACAGAGTACCCACATCTTGAAGGGTCCTCTTTTGGGTTAGGTCCTATTCCCCCTCCTTGTGTTTAAGTCACACCTCTTCTTTCATTTTCTCCTCCTTCTTTAAATCCCTATAGCCTTATCACACTTTCTGTCTAGCCCCATAGCCCCCTTGCATGGTTCCCCACATCCTGAGGGGTCTCTCTCTGGGACACTGCCTATCCCCTTCTCTCTCATCTCCCCAGTCCCCTCTCAGGGTTTCTCGCATCCTGAAGTGGTCTTCAGGGACATGGCTCTTCCCCCTACCCTCACCTCACCCTTTTCTCTCCTTTTCCCTCTTTTCTTACACATAAGCACTTGATTACTTACCAGCCCAGCACTTATTATTGTCCACGCTTTCTATATATTATGAACAACACTGTTTTATTACTGTTTGTAACACCTGCCTTACAACTGTATGTTAATGTTGATCTTGTAACTTGAATGTAACATGAACATGACTCTTACTCCTCTCCCACCTCACCCTTCCCTCTCCTTCCCCCCTTTTCTTTCACATAAGTGCTTGTTTACTTATAAGCCCAGCACTTATTATTGTCCACTCCTTCTACCTATTATGCACAGCACTGTTGTAATACTGCTTGTAACACCTGCCTTACGACTGAATGTTAAGGTTTATCTTGTAACTTGAATGTTTAATGTCTCACCCTACTGTATCACTTCCCCCCCCAGGTCGCACCAGGAGATGAGTGACTTGTCACTCAGTGTGCCTTCATGGAAAAAACATTTCAATAAATAAATAAATAATCATAGCAGGGGTCACCAATGGCAGGAGTTAGATGCATGAGTTTACCACAACAAGGACAGCAGAGTTGTGTAGTACCAGAATTGTGGACCCCCAGTTGGAGCAAGAAAGCAAAGCAAGGAAAACATCTTATTTAAATGCAGATTATATGAGAATCACACCTGGAAAAATTGACCAGCCCCATAACATTCTAGCAATTAATAATCTATTGTATTTTCACTGTAAATTTAAAACCACTGTATCATACTTCTCTACCTTTATCAAATTCTAGGACCCACTGATATTGGGGATGCATGCCAAATGTCAGTTCAAAATGTATAATGCCACTAGCATTTTAAGCATCCACACATTCTGAGAATATTCCCAAAATGTCATAAATTAAAAACTTTATAAAATTATGAGCACCTGTAACAAACAAGCTGCAGAATCAAATTTTGCTACCTTTAACCATTTCTAAGATCCTTCCAGAAAGTTTATGTATGTGAATTTTCAGGTACAGTTGAGGCTAGTGGCTTGTTGTTTTGCTGCAACGTGGTTACTATGGCAGATCACAACATTGTGTGGAATGATGTATTTCAAAGAACTGAATTATCATTGTTGTCCTTTTGCTCCTTTAACTGCCTGTCATTTCACCTGTGATGCAAACCAGTAATCATGTCCATGGCAGTCTGAGGCAGAAAACAATATGCCACTGGATTTAACTATAACAATCTTCAATGGTGTCTGAGTTATAAACAACAACATATATTCACAACATTTCACAAAGAACTAAAATGCCAGGTCTTGAGCCTCACTAGAATCGCAACTGTTTAAGTGAATATCTTGATAGTTGGCAAGATCTTAAAGTGTATACTGGTAGATATGCATGTCAATTTGCATGCATATTATTTGAAGAATAACAATAGGTGTAAGATGTTCACAAAATGTAATGACCTGCGAAATTCACAAACTTTGTGTACAATTTCATGAGAATTTCAAAAAATTAGAATTTCTTAATTTCTTCCAGCCGTGTTAAAAGGATACCTAGTTATCTGAATGCCTTTCACAGATGAGATTTGGGAAGTGTGGGACTTAAATTCCTTAGAGTAAAATTGAAATTTATCTGGGCAGTAACAAATGTTATGTATGCTGTTCTTTTTCAGCCTTAGAATTGCTACTGCATGTTTTTATGTTTCACAAAATATCAGTTTTTTTTGCAACTTATAGAAATATTTTATTTCAGATAATGTTACTGTAAATTTTTAATATAAACCATAGTAGTACCATTTGTAACAGATGTTTCTAAAGCCACAAACTAATTAATTAATTACCTGGAGTGGGAGTTGTCAAGGAACAGCTGAAACTTCCCACTGTGTTCACACAAGTCCAACCAGATTGACAGGGAGAAGCTGTACATTCATCTACATCTATGCAAACTTGCCCATTTCCTGTGGAACACAACATTGTAGACTGTTATCTTATATCCCATTTATTGTGTTTCCCTTGTTTGCGTTGCATGGTATAATCCATAATTTGCATTATTTTTATTTGGTTGTATTTTGCCCCTTCTGACAACCTTATGGGGGAAAACATTTTCCCTTCTTCCAATGATTACTATGATCGTTATCAATGTGAGACTGGGAAACAGTATGGCACCTTGATCTATTTGACATCTTTCTCACCTTTTTGGTTTCTTTTTTGTATGTTTGCTCGCATATTTATTTGTATGGCAAGCAGAATCAGGTCTCATGCCTCCTTACATTGTCAGTGCTGTACATGATGCAGAATAACCTTCTAATAAAATAAAATAGGAGCTTTTTCAAATAGTTGAATATTTTAATAGTTTTGTTAAAATATATTTTGTTAAGGAAGAAAATGCACACTACGTGTAAAAAAATATAACTTTTCTGCCATGACTAAATGATTTGCACAGTTCAATAAAACCCAACACTAAAATGAACTAGAAGTTTATTTTAAATACTTGATTGATTGATTTTTAAAATGTTATATTTTCTTTAAGAAACAAAATACATGCTGTGATTTACAAAAAAGCACAGCCTCTCTGACATTAATAAATGTTCCACAGAGTTTAGCATAACCCATTATTAATATGAGCTCGTTTAATTTTAATATTTGGTGTTTTCCTTTTTAAAGTATTGCATTTTGTTTAAAGAAGACAAAATATGCTAAGAGTGAAAACAACACGGCCCATTTTATTTATTTTATAATTAGAAGAAAAATGAATAAATAAATACAAACAAAATGAGTAGCAACTCATTTTAAGTGGCAGCAAGGGCAGTACATTTTACATACTGCACAGAATAATGCCACAGTAATGGTCAGCAGGTGTATCTGATACATTGTTTCTGACTTCTGTTTTACTCCTACTGCACATAGTCACCCTTTAGACTGGTGTCTGATTGTCCTGTTCAAATAAAACATTTATTCAATGAGTAATAATGTTCAATGACAACCTGAGAAAACAGGTTTTAAACTTCCTACTGTATTTACATATGTAGCATTTAAAGAACAGGTTGTATTGTCACATTTTATTACAGATGGTTTCAATTCTTATACAACCGATGTGAAAGTCATGTAATTGTACAAATTATGATAAAGGTATTGATATTTGTATTGAAGAAAAATATATTTAGGTAGTTTCACATTCTGTCCATGACTACTTACAGGCTTATGTCATAGACAATAGGCGATAGCTGAAAAGTAATTTTAGTATTGCAAGATCCTAAAGCAGGAATGCATGATAAAACCACATAAGCTTCATGGTCTGCCATACCCTTTGCAAGTTAGCTATGTACCACATGGCATGTAAAGGTGTTTCACTGCATCTTTAATGGGTAACTACCCAAAGGCTATTATGTCCTATTGTATGTAGACGACAATACAGCTCCACAGCCAATGAAGGTGCGAGTATTAGAAATAGCAAACCACTCAAAGCAGAAAAACACACTCTTCAGCAGAAATTTCAAATGCCAAAGTACGAAATTCTTTATTGTTAAAAAGCCATGCTCTAAGAGCATACAGACAAACATCCTAGACTGGTTTCTTACCACCTAGTCATCCTCCTGATGATGTACTAGGTGGTATGAAACTGATCGAGGAGTCTGTATGCATCTTGAGCATGGCTTTTTAACAATAATGTATTTTGTACTTTTGCATTTGAAATTTCGACTGAATAGTGCATTTCTTTTGCTTTGAGTGTTATGTCCTAGTGTTCATACCTCCAAACGTGATCACATCTCGATGTTTTCAATTTACCAGACAATGTTTACCCCAAAATATTGCATAATGGTATATGAAAGATGTAACTGTGGTTCTCCTTACATAATGTATAATTCATACCTTCATTTTCAATATGACCCTATTTATTGCACCTGTGTAATCAATTGTAAATATATAAGCTAAGTAATTTATGTTAAATCTTGTGGTGCTGTTTTAATTGTCACCCTAGGATCCTCTAATAGACTAAGTGGTACACTGAAATGAGGCTATCCTGCTGCTGAAAATGTTAAACACAATGCAATTTATATATTGTAAACCTGATTGTTAAAATGCAAGACACACATTAAAGCTGGCTAATAAAAAAGGCACTTCACATTAATAAGTAAACAATACTGTATCTAAATTATTGTGATATAAAATTGTTTTTCATTTATCATTCTTTCTTTTTGTACATTAATTTTCCTCCTACTCTGGTTCACCAGACTCTCTCCAGTGGAGCACTCAACCAGTCTTATCCCTCCCACCTGAAATCCCCAGCTCTACTCAGCAGATGGCAGGGACCTCTAAAGCTCCCCCCCAAACCACCGACCCCCTGGATTTAATCCCCCCAGGGTGGGACTGCCAACTCCTTTCTGGTGACCTTTCTGAGAATCTAGTGTGTGGTCAGAGGTCAACAGGGAGAGGATCTGGAGGATCTGGGGCAGGCTGGAAGATCCAGGGTTTGGAGTGGGACTGGCTCCTGGTCCCACCTTTGTCTATTGGTGGCACCAGAGATTTTCCTTGTTCCATTGTTTCCCCTGAGTCTGAACATGCATTGAAGTCCTGCACGTGATAGACATGCTCCCACCCCCATGTGTAAGGCTTCCATTGGTGCTACTCCCCTTACTTACATGCCGCTACATGTGATGGTACCTAGCCACCAAAAGAGGCTGCTCAATCAGTGGCAAGCTCCCCCAACCCTCCCCCAGGAAAGGAGAGCAGTCCTCTGGATGCTCGAGCCTTTCCTGGCCCTGCCAACCCCTGATGCCCTAGGCTCATTCCTAAACCTGGGTCACTGGTGTGGTGTGATTTGTGGCATCCAGCACCTCAATCCTCAGCACCACCAGGCCTGCCTACTAATTTATCATTCTGCAATATATCCACCAATAATTGTTTTTGAAATATGAAAGCAAGCTAATGGATTACCTGAAAAACCGGGTTTGCAGGAGCAGCTGTAACTTCCTGGTGTATTTATGCATGTAGCATTAGAGGAGCAGTTTGTGAATTCACATTCATTTATATCAGTACAGATAGTTCCATTTCCTGTATCACACAAATGAGAAAAGAATGAAGCTAGAAAATCATAATAACAAACTTTTTGCTATGTATAGAAAACTCTGAGCCACATTCTGAGTCACAATGGGTGGTATGGTGCAAAGTGGAAGGCAAACTGTTTTAAAATAGAAACATGAAGTACAGAAAATAAACAGAACCCAGAAAGCAAACTGTTTTTAAAATGGAAAAGTGAAGGGCAGAAAAAGATCGGTGCTCTTCAGTCAGTTAGTTCAAGATTCCCTTCTCTGAAATGCTCTAGTCTCATTCCTCCCTCCCATTCCCCTTCCCCATCATTTTTTCTGATAGCTACATTATGTGTCATTTTACCTTGAATTCTGCTATTGTCTTTACTTCTACATCCCTATACTCAAATGTTTCCCCCACATCAAACTCCCTTTCCATAAAGCAATAGTTCTGAATGTCTTTTTTGACCACCCCCTAGACTTGTGCACACGCCTACTGGTGTATGCACTGTTTCTTAAAGGGAAACGTCCATGTCCCATTGAGCCCCACCTCCATGTGAAGCGAGGCCTAATTAGCATATCTAAAAAAAGTATTAAATGTGCCACTTACTGATTATTTTTTTATTTTGATTCATATCTGGTTGATCAAGTGCCCTCTTCACTGGCATTTTAGGGTCCAACACCCTACCCATTGTGCCCACAAGCACCCGCAGCTGTTCCCATGATGACGTGGCAGGCGGAGAGCAGCCAGGGTGTCTCCATAGACTTGCCATACTGCAGGATTTTTAAACAGTTCCAGTTTGGAGCCCGTGCACTGCCTAGACATACGGAGACCAAGTACAGACAGTTAGTATGCCTGTTAGTCTGTACCTGGTCTCAACATTGCAAGGACACCGATAGACTACAAACCAGAGCTAGTTGAAGCTGCCACAAGATAGATTATATATATTGTGGTAGCATCAGCTAGCTTCAGTTTGTAGTCTATCAGTGTCTTTTCAATATCGAGACCAGGTACAGACTAACAGGCACACTAGCTGTCTGTACCTGGCCTCTGTATGTCTCAGCAGTACACGGGCTCCAAGCCAGAGCTGTTTAAAAATCCTGCAGTATGGCAAGTGTATGGAGACACCCTGGCTGCTCCCCACCTGCCACATCATCATGATGGGGAGAATGCGGATGCTTGTGGGCACAACGGGGAGGGTGTTGGAACCTAAAATGCCGATGAGCAGGGCACAGGATCAACCAGATATGAATCAAAATAATATAATAATCAGTAAGTGGCACATTTAATCCTTTTTTTACATCTGCTAATTGGGCCCCGCTTCACACGGAGGTGGAACTCAATGGGACATGGACATTTCCTTTTAAGCTGAGCAGACTTGCTGTGTCCAAACTTTTGAATCCTTTCAAGAACTTGAAGTTATACCCTTTCACCACCACTGATTAGTGCGATGCACATCTTGTAATTCCTTAATCATTTCTGAGCTTAGGGGAGTGAAGTGTTTGTTCTTTCCTCACTGGTGTTAGCAGTTCAGAGACAAGTGATCATTTTGAGTTGAATTGTTGAGGCTCCAAGTTTCCTTTTTCCTGTGCTTCTCTCTCAGACTGAGAAGCTGAAATGATTCTGTACTTTTTATTTGGAATGTACCCTCACCCTGTTAACAGATCATTTCCTCAAATAGCCTGAGTTAACTGACTTCACAATGTACCAGTATTCTTTTTATAATTAGCCCCAAAATGGAAGGAGAAGGTTTGAATTGACCATAGAGAATGCCTATATAGGATGCATGTTTAAAATTGGTGAGGTATGAGGCTCCTTTTTTTGTTATTTCAAAAGCATTGCAAAGTTCTGCTTTCATACAAGGTAAACTGCAGACTAGATGCTGAGGAGAGCAACATCAATTATAGAAACATAGTGTGAGTGTAAACAGAGCTGATATTGCAAAGTATTGTAAATGAATGTCCAGACATTAGAGGGTGCAAAATGGGTTTGTACACACTAGCATTCTCAATAGCAAATTATACAATTGTAGCACTTTTACCACCTGGTTTCACAGTAATAAATTCTGGCTTCACTTTTAGCTATACTATGTAAGAAATGTTTGTATTATGAATTGGGCTTGCAGAATAATATCTAACTGCAGGTGTTTATCTTATTTTGTTTACCATTTCAAATGTTCTGTGGTTGTACACATTAATTCATTTTCTCTGGCAGAACCATGACTAGTAGAATTAGGCAGGTCTTCATACCCTATCACAACCCTCTGGTGAGGGCACAGCTTGAGAATGGTGGCCAGTTCTAGGTACCTCACCACAAGATGGATATTGCACTCATAGAAGGGGTACAGAGGATGGCAACTAGAATAATTAGAGGCTTGAATGGGGTGAGCTACAGAGGTGTGCAAAATTAAAAAATTTCACACAGCGAAATATTTTGCATAATCCCCACATTTCATGAAATATTTCACGGGTGTGAAATGTGAACGCCTAATGAAATGCGAATTTCACCAATTAAAGGCAAATTTCACCACCACTGGTGAAATTCCTCATTTGAAGCCAGGAAGATGCTATTTTTTTAAGTGTTTTCCCTCCCACCCACCCAACATGAAAATCTTTATCCCCCCATTAAGACCACACATCCCTGGTGTCTAGTGGTCCCCCCCCAGCTGATTGAGGGCCACAATATGAAGAATCACCACCCCACTGAGATTCAGCTGCATCCCCCATCCATAATTTCAAATAAAAATACATTTCCTGAATCCCTGATGTTTAGTGGCCCCACCCCTGGCTGATTCCCAGCCAAATGAAGAATGATGACAAATACAGCAGGAAATGCTCTGCAGTTTTTTCCCCTGCCTGCTTCTCAGCCAGTCCCTGCTGACATGGTACCCATGCTGGAGACTGCCTCTCCAGCTTTGCCTGCTGCCCCAGCAGCCTCCTACAAAGTGCAGGGCAACCCTCTAGACTTACTTTTTTTTTTCCAATTCAGACTTTATTGATACATTTTTCACAATAAAAGGCAGTTACCATGAGAATGACACAAGAGTACAGCCACTTATTAAGATATAACTGCCTTCCCCTCCCTCCCCATGCAGTAGTAACAAATCCATATATCCCATAAAAATAAAATCATTACATAGAAACCTAAAGGGCAATTTGACCTGAGATGTAACTAAGTCTGAACAACTAGAATTAGAGAGTGAAGGGGGTCCCATATTTTTGTATAAACTGCCAATCTGTTGTGGAGACTGGCAATTGCTTTTTCTGTACGTAGATTGGCAAGAATTTCAATCACCCATTCTTGAAAAGTCAGGGTGGACTTGACTTTTCAGTGATGTAGAATAAGCTTCTTGACAGATAAGGCTATCATTGATATATGAAACATTCTGACTTTAACTCTAATAGATGACAAGTCCCCTAGAAGACAAATATCAGGCATGAAATACTCCTGAAGGCCCAATAAAGGATCCAGGGAAGCCTTGATAGAATCCCATAGAAAAGAAATTTTGGGGCAGAACCAAAACAAGTGAAGAAGTGTTCCTTCTTCCCGAGAAGACTTGGAGTCCAAGAGACCCCATTTCTTTAACTTAACTGGAGTGTAATACATATTATGTAAAATGTGATATTGCATGAGATGCAATCTGTCTTGTGAAACATATTTATGACAGGATCTCCACAGGGATTGCCAATCGGGATGATACTGAGGAAGAATGGAGTTCCAGAACCTCATGGGTCCAAAGGAGTCCCCATATATTTTATTAAACAGCACCTGGTATAGTTTAGATATGATACCCGAAGATCCAAGTAATGAAGAGACTTCAGGTATCTGGGCCATAACAATCTGGGAAGGAGGCGTATTGCCAAGGACTATTGTAAGTAAATGCCTTAACTGTATGACTTTAAAGTGTGAGAGAGCCGGAATATTAAATTTCCGAATAATATCTCCTACTGACAACCATTGCCCCTCTTCATCCACAAAGGAGAGCACCTTCCCATCCCCCAGTTGGGACAACCATTTATGGGGAATCTGTTTCTTGTTAATGGTGAAAGATGGGGAATTCCAGATGGGCTGGGCCAAGTCTAACTGAGGGGTATAGTGCAAAAAGGAACATAACTGTGCATATACCTTTAGTGAAGTAGCTACTATAGGACATTTCTCAGTCATACGCACCTGACACATTTTAAGATAGAATAAAGTTAGGGGATCCAGGTTCATAGACCTAACTAAATCCAATTCAATCCTAAGCCATACCGGTTGCCCTTTTTCAGGGCCGGGACGTACCCATCTCAAACATTTTGCTAAATGGCTGGCCCAATGATATATAGCCAGATGGAAAATCCGCAAGCCCCCCCTCAGATTTTGGAGCTGACAATTTATAATAGGCCAATCGAGGATACTTATCGGCCCAGATAAACTTAGTGAAAATGCCATGCAACTTCTTAAACCAGAGTAATGGGATACAAGTATTGAGAAGAGATAAAGGGTAGAAAATTCTAGGGGAAATATTCATCTTAACTATGTTGATCCAGCCCCATAATGAAATGGGGAGTTTGGACCACCTAGCAAGGTCTTGAATTATAAGCTGAGAAAGGGATTTGAGATTTTCCTTAAACCATGTTAAGGGGTTACGAGTTAGTTTGATGCCCAAATACTTGAATGACCTGGGAGTCCAACATAAACCTAAAGGGCTAATATCAGTCTTGAATATCCTGTGGTTTAAAGGAAAAAAAGAGGATTTATTAGCATTTAGTTTGTAATTAGATAGGGCACTAAAATGTGCTATTTCACCCAACAAAGCCGGAACAGAGGATACTGGATGGGATAAATGTACCAGCAGGTCATCCGCATATGCAGTTACCTTGATTTCATGACGCCCAACCCAAATATCTTGTATTAACTCATTGCCTCCACAGGCTCACTCTGAGATTACACCACTTGTCTCCTGAATCTCCTGTATACTTTTAACAGTGAATCCTGGGCCTTTCTAAGCAAAATCAAGTGATAGTCAGCATGTTGCAAACAAATGCTAATAGCTCAATAACTGTATATGCTAGACACAAAGTATGAGTGGCAGAGTTATTCAGCACAAAATTGCCTTTCAATGGTGGCATGCATGTAATAATAAGTAATTTAGTTTTTTTCTATGCTGGTCGAAAGAGCAAACTAAATATTTTTTCACTAAAAAGTGCAACATAAGCCATTTTTGTTGGAAAATATGTAAAATATCAACACCAAATTAAGCATACAGACATTAGATGGTGTTTTAATATTATGTTCGTTAAAAAAAAGATATCTTTCACTATAAAACGTAATTTTCCCCATTTTAGTCAAGGTGCTTTGGCGAGATTTGAGGCTGAATCTCAACCACACACACATATCATAAACAAATGCGTATAACTCCAAAAGTATACAGGATACACACAAAGTATCAGCATGAAAGTTGATTAGCACAAAAATGCCTTTCCAATGGTGCTATGCAACCAGTTGTAATCAATACGGCTTTTATTTTATACCTGCTGAAGTGCCAAAAAAGTGAATTTTATTCAAGCTGCTTAGGTGAATCTTGATGGAAAACATGTCAGCCATACACATCATACCATAAACAAATGTGAATAACTCCAAAAGTATACATGATATACACAAAATATCAGTGGCAAAGTTGTTCAGCAGAACATTACCTTCCCAATAGTGGTGTGCAAATAATAATATGTAATTTTGTTTTGTTATTTTTAAACTGGTTGAAACAGCACAAAAAATATTTTTTCACTAAAACAGGCAACATAAGCCATACACACCATACCATAAACAAATGCAAATAACTCCTAAAGTATGCATGATGTGCACAAAATATCAGTGACAAAGTTGTTCAGCATAACATTAACTTTCCAACGGTGCTATGCAGTCAAATATATATTATATTCTGTTACACTATATAATAAAATATATAAGTGACTTCTCCAGACGTTGTTTGGGCACACTGGGAGTCAGTAGCCGACTTCTGCAGATGTACTCAGGACATGCCAGTGTTTTTTTACTGACGACTACAGGCGTCGGCTAGGAGACAATGAGTTAAGGCATTATTGAGAATATTTTGGATGAGAGGTTCAAGGTACAAATTAAATAACAGAGGAGACAAGGGGCAACCCTGTCTGGTACCTGAATGGAGTGAAAAAGGTTTGGAAAAGGCCCCATTCCCAGAGATCCTTGCTGTAGGGGGTTTATATAATGCAGCAATCCAGGATATAAATACAGGAGGGAATTGGAAAGCTTCCAAAACTCGAAACAAGAAATTCCAGTTCACACGATCAAATGCCTTCTCAGCATCCAGGGAAACCAGTCCTGTGGGAAACTCAGCATCCCTGGTAGCTGAGAAGACATGAGAAAGGGTGCACAAGTGGTCTGACGATCAGCGCCCTTTCATGAATCCAACCTGGGTCATACCTATTAGCTCAGGGAGAACTACAGTTAACCTATTGGCTAATATCTTCAAAAGAATTTTAATATCTTGGTTTAGAAGGGATATAGGTCTGTAACTTTGAACTAGCTCAGGGTCCTTAACTAGTTTAGGGAGAAGAACAATCAGTGCCTCAAAGAGGTGGGGGTCTGCCTCTGCTCCAGTTAAAATATGTTGGAATAGACGATAAAGTACTGGTAGTAAAAGATCGCGAAAAACTTTGTAGAATAAGGAGGAAAACCCGTCAGGACCTGGGACTTTGTCTGCGGGTAACCCACTAATAACCTCAGCAATCTCCTCCTGGGATATAGGGGTAACCAAAAAACCCTTATGTTGCTCTGATAGGAAGGGCAGATGGGAGTCCCTCAAATAGTTCTCCATACTCCCAGGATAAGGAGGAGACTCCATATCACTGTACAGTCTTTCATAATATAGAGCAAACTCCTGTACTATCTTGGTAGGGGATACTTTCAGTGACCCATCTGCCACTGCCCGAACTGGTGGGATGAATCTTGCAGATTCTTGCTGTTTTATACGCAATGCCAGTAGGCGCCCCGCTTTCTCTCCTTGATCCGTATAATTAGCTCTGGTTCGAATAATAGCTAATTCTGCTTTTTCCCTTAACAACTCTAGATATCTATCCTTGAATACTAGGAGCCTTCTCTTGTCTTCATGTGGGACACTAACCGAAGTGTTCACTTCGAGTGACCGAATTTGGGACAATAATGATAATAGTTCTTCCTCCTGTGCCCTTTTCCTACTAACCGCCATACTGATAAGGATCCCTCTCATGTATGCCTTGAAGGCCCCCCATAAGATATCTGGTTTTGTACTGTCTAAAGGGTTAGATGAAAAAAAGAGCTCAATTTGCTCCCTTATGAGCTTGCAATACTTGGCATCTTTAAGAAGTTGTTCATTGAGCTTCCATCTGGTTTCCCTTTTAGGTAAATTAAAGAATGCCAATTTGCATAACACAAGTGAATGATCAGAGACAGGGCCAGGTTGAATTGAGGAGGTCTTGATCCTGGATAATACAGCCTGAGAAATAAATATGTAGTCAATGCGGGACTGAGAGCCGTGCGCCATTGACCTAAAAGTAAACTCCCTAGAGTCAGGATATAACACACGCCAGACATCACAGAGCCCACACTGGTCTACTAAATCCTTAAAAGCCCTTTGCCCTGGAGACACCCCTCCCGGTCCACTGCCTGACCTGTCCAGATTAGAATCTATGACTTGATTGAAGTCGTCCCCCCAGAATAATCCTGACAGGAAGCATTGGAAGAATAATAGTTATGAGTCTCATGAAAAACCCTGGATCATCCATGTTAGGACCATATATACTACCAAGTAAAAGTGGAACTGACCAGAGAGTGCCTTTATCTAGAATAAATATGCCCTCCGTATCTTTGATAACCTGCATAGAAACAAAGGGAATGCCTCTATTGATAATAAGCATGACCCCGCAACTATTAATGGAGCCTTGAGCATCATAAACCAGCCTCCTTAACTGTAAGGCTTCAGATTCAAGTAAATGGGATTCCTGTAAGAAAGTTATCGGAGAATGTAATAAACTTACATATTTGAGAACCTGATATTGTTTGGATTTTTTCCTGATTCCCTTAACATTCCAAGTAGCAAAAGTCACCTCACTGGCCATCTGACAATAGTTATTGAGCTCAGTATGTTCAACCTTGCACACAGGTTACGTAAAACGTTCAACCATAATCCAGAGGTTACTGCTATAAAACCCTCCTTCCTCCCCAACCCCCCCAACAAATAACCCACCCCCCCCCAACTTCCCCATTCCACCTAGCAAAACCCAACATATACCACCCACCCAATCACCCATACTGCCATAAGCAATGTTTAGCATAGTACTGGGTCCTTTCCTCCTTCTCCCGCCCCCCCAAAAATGCACCTCTGCTTACAGCCAATACAACAACATCCTCAAGTAAATACTAAACAATGCAAATATTTTAACAACCCACAATAACTAGAGAGTGGTCCTGGGCTTCCAATGTAAATGCACACGGGTGCAATAAAATAATAATGAAAGGGGGAGAACAAACTAGCCTGCAGAACACATAAATGTGCCAAATAGCTTCAGGAACCTGAATGAAAATTAGGGGCTGCACTGCCCCATGAGAAGCCTCTACACAAACCAGAACCAGATCGGGAAGCTAATGGAGGGGAATAACCCCTTCCCACCAAAATGAGACCAGAAATCCAGAAAAGACACTGAGATCTTGGGCCCCAGGAAAAGAAAAATGAGAAATGACAACTCTACCTGGAGGTTTACCAGCCCTTAGGCACAAGAACCCCCACTGGGGTAATTTGCTGCCCTGAATTCGAGACAAGAGACAAAACTGAGGGAGATCCTCCTCAAGTTAAGAGCAGCACAGAGTTACATTTCATATGCATGATGCGCCCCTCTTGTGGCCACAACCCAATCCTGACAAGATAATTATATCAATTTACTGAGAAAGCCCAACACCACTCCCATTTCCAACATTCTGCAAAGTGAAACATTAATCCTAAATTAGGAAACACAGATTTCCCCTCTCTAATACTAATTTGTATAACTAAATGCACTGAAACACAGAACTCCTTCCCCAAATAAGCCATCCCAGTCATCCCAGACGTCCTTGCCCTGAACAGCAATTAAGTTTGTGGAGTTAGGGCCTGAGAAACTTGTAACAGGTATCCCATATTCTAATTAACACAGTCCAGATGAGAAACAAGAACTTCCAAATGTAGCTCATCGACATTATCTCTGTAGGCAAAAAGAGAGATAACAGTTCCAGTGAAGCAACTCCAGACAACCCCTCAACATGTAGACAAAACTTCTCAGGGCTCTTGGAACAAGTCCGGTCGCACAGTTTTAAGGCTTGAAAGAGCAGATTCAGAATCTTCAAAATTTAACCAGGATCCGTTTACAAGAACTTGTAGCCTGGCTGGATATCCCATCCTGAATTTCAGGTCCACAGCAATGATCTTAGATACAATGCGGTGAAACGCTTTACGTTTCAAATGAACCGATCCTGGCAGGTCTTGCACAATTCTCAATTTAGTATTCTCCCACCGAACCTCCTGTAAAGCTCTCACTTTCTGCAAGAAGTGCTGCCTTTCTAAAAAATTTAAGAAACGGCAAATAATAGGTCGAGGGGCAGCATCCGGTAAAGGCTTCGGTTGCAATGACCTGTGAGCTTGCTCTATGATATATACTGGGCCGAAGGGAGAGGGGCCAGCAACCCGTTCCACCAACTTCTGTATGAATGCTACAGCATACTGGCCCTCTTCTCCCTCTGGTAGCCCTAGTATCACAATGTTGTTTCTGTGGTTACAGCCCTCCAGATCTTCAAGTTTTGCCTCCACACAAGATAGCTTCTGCTGTGTAGACACTAATTCAGGATCAAGTTTCTCTAGGCGTTTCTCCAACGAGATTATTTGGGCAGTATTATCAGAGGCAGTTAACGAGACTTCATCCATCTTTTTTGACAAAGTCTTCAGGTCAATCACCATTCCTTTCATCTCTTCACGGAAGGGTTTAAACTCTTCTAAGAACCTATTAAGCATTAAAGGTTCTTGTTCCCAGACTTGACTCAAAGGATCGGGCCTATCTGGCCCACGCGAGGCCCGAGATTTCTTTGGGGCCTTTTCGGGAGTAGCAGGGGGGGCATGTTTCTGTGGAGCTTTCTTCATATAAGCCTCCATTTGCCAATCAAACTCACAAAACAGGCGCTCTAGATGTTTAGCTGGCGGGAGGATTTAAAAGCAGAGGATTTTGTAAAATTTAAGCGTCTAAAAAAGACGATTATTTGATCAGGAAGCAGGAGCTTAGCGGAGGTGCTTCTACTCAGCACTCTGCATCACGTGATCTCTAGACTTACTTTTTAGGGTCCCTTGAGGCATCAATGAGAAAACCTGATGCCAGCCTCCAGGACCCAAAGCATGACGGAGCTTCACAGACTCTGACACAGCCTTCTGCCCTTGCGACTTCCATGAAAAAAGAAGTTGATCCACTGGATTCCATTTTTGGGGCTTTGCATGACACTGAATGCAGTGTCTCTGCATGCCCCCAGGACCTGATGACTGATGGGGCTTCCCAGACCCCAACATCAGCCACCACCATCAGAATGGACCCCCAGCACACAGTGCCCATTACTGCCATGGCCCTGCCCTCCCTTGACCTGAAAAGCATAAAGCAGCCTTTATTGCATGAACACAATATTACAGTATCCTCCAGGGACACTTCTTCTCCAGCCAAACCACAGAATACTGGGCACACTGATTCAATTGGCCAGGGGGGTGGAACTGCTCGACTCCAGGGATGTTGGGTCTTAGTGGGAGGATAAAGACTTTCATGTTGAGTGGACAGGAGGGGGGATAACACTTTAAAAAAAAAATGTTTCATGTACAGAATTCTGCATTTCACACCAGCAAAATTCTGGAAAAATTTGCAAATTTAGCAAAATATTTCAAGGGTGAAATTCCCTATTTCACCAGAATTTCACTGCATCTCTAATGAGCCATAAGGAGAGATTGAAACTTCTGGATATGTACAATATAGCCTTGAGCTGAGAAGACTGAGAGGTGACTTCTGGATATGTATTGCCTTGAGCTAAGAAGACTGAGTGGTGACATCTTCACAGTCTTTGAAGCCTTTCTCAATGAGGATTTGTGGGATTGTTCAAATTTAGGAGCAAGGGAGAGCATATACAGGCACTGTATGAGGGTAGAAAACATTCCAACCAATTAAAAGGGGATAATTATAAGACCTCAAAGCAGGCAATTTGGTTCACCAGAGAGTGGTTGCAAGGTGGAACTCTCTCCCAGAGAGAATTGTATCATGTCAGACGATTAACTCTTCTAAATCACATCTAGATTTGCACTTGAAAGAAAGTCAGGTAAAGAGACATATCCACTGAGAAAAGGTGAGCATACAAAAGGCTCCAGTAGCCTACTTTGCTCATAACAATCCTATAAATCTGAGCCTGATTTTCAACCCACATGGACTTTATCTCACCAGGAATTACAGCCTCAGTAATTACTGTACCAGTAAAACCAGGTTTGCAAGAGCAGGACAGATTTCCTCATGTATTTATACATGTAGCATTGGAAGAGCAGTTTGTAAAATCACATTCATTGATGTCACTAGAAATGATTCCATTTCCCATGCAACACAAATGAAAATATTAAGAATTAGCTCTGTATTATAGTTTAAGCAAGATCCAATGCTTTCAAGTGATTATATCACATTTTGCTTATTCTTCAAATATGGTAGCCATTAAGAGTAACTGTGAAAATACAAGAATGAGTGGGTTTCAAAGCGGTTGACAGAACACTATAATTTCCTACACCATGCAACACTACAGAGTTTGTAATCCATGATATATGACACACAGTTGTAATTTATGGTTGCGCTATTAAACCTTTGGAAGCAGGACTTGGTTTAATTTTACTACTGAAAGGAGTATTACTTCAAATGCACCCAAATGTTTTTGCATGATTTTCTAACATACTGATCTATTCATGACACTATTCTCTTTGTACAGTATGGCTATAAAATGACTCATACATAATTTTTTAAAGAAGGCATCATTTTCTTTGTGTAACTTTTGGCAATTGTGAGAATAAGTTAAAAATGATTTTATTGGTCCATGAGTCTAGTAGCAAGTAGTACAAGTGAAGCAAGCTCATGCAGCAGTTGTCTGGAAATCCAGGGCAGAGACTATACTTAATTCCAAGTTGCTGAAGCCATGCCTCTTGAGATCAGGTTGGGTAAAATGCTACAGAAACTTGATTATCCTTCCTTTTATAAAGGTTTAAGGGATTTCCTGCTTCTCAGTCACCTTTCACAATTGAATATTACAGGAGAGTGTAATCTATATGTGATGACATTACCCCCCCCCCCCATTTCAACTGAACTACTGTCTGATCCTAAAAATTCATATTGAGCAAATAGTCTACATAGTCCCAGGACAAATTATTATCTACAAAGAATTATGTTTTTATTTATTTATTTATTTATTTATTTATTTTTTTGGCCTCGGCACAAATAAGAACATTTTAAGTTACCCCTCTGTAATGTGGCAGTTTTTATATATTGGCCAGGGACACAAATTGAAAAGATTCTTAACTTTCTCAAACTCAGAAAAGCAGTTTCTTTTTTTGAGGTTCATTTATATGATTTTCCTTAAATTGCTCCAGCTAAGAAAAATGGAGCACCCACTACCCCACTCTGAAATGAAAAAAGATAAGTAGGCACAGTCTGCAGAAAAAAGAGATATACTACATATTTATTTAATGTGCAAGCTTATGCCAAGAAATGAGCTAAGCCACAAGCATCACAAGACACCATATCCAACACCCTAATCACCTGATATTTCCACCAAGACCATGTGGTGATTTTGCAGAAGAAAGCAGGTGATATGTTTCTATCTTCCATGAGATTGTAGGCTTGTTTGTCATAGTGGTTTTACTTCCATAAAACAACATTTTTGTGTACAACATTAATTTATAGCCATTTTTAATCATATATAGTAATGCAACATAAACTAAAACATTGCACCCCTTACATGATGACTCTGAGGAGAGAATGTGATAATTATTTACCTGTGGTTCCAGAAGTGCATAAACAGAAGTAGGATTCAAGATGGCAGCCACGCTGGGCCAGCCATCTGCAGCAGTATAGCATTTTTAGCTGTGTTAGTTAATGTTATTTTAGCATTTTATGTTTATAATAGAGAGAGATTTTTAAGTGAGACAGTACAGTGAGCCATTTTGTGATTTTCACATTTTTGAGTTTAGTTTTAAAGCTCAGAGACTGCCTACCCTATTTTGTATGTTTGTCTTGTGTCAGTTCTTTTTCAGGTATTGGACTTCCTTTTTCATTTTGGAAGCTATTTGCCAAGCATCGTTCTCTGATGCCGGCTTGCCCATTTTTTGGAGGAGCTTAGTGCTAATACCATGATTGCATGGCTTTACTGGGTTTACATCTGCAGTTGTCTCCTATTCTCTAGCAAGCCCTTCTGTGCCCCCCATGGAGGAGATTGAGGTTACCTGATTCCGGAGGAAGCCCTTTTGTAGAGTGCCAGACTTCATCCTAGGTTTGGAGTGCAGTTGAGGGGATTCCTGGTGGTACTGACAGTGGCATGGAAAGATGCTGCCTGCTGATCAATGTGGAGTTGTGGAACCTCCAACTTGAGAGTACTTAGGGCCAGGTGCACAGCCTGAGGTGGTTGCTTTGCTTGTGTTGTCCCATCGGGGGTATTGGAGAGCATTTAATGGAGGGTGGACGGTGCCCTGACTGCCCCATGGGTCTCCTGGTGATGTCTGATGGAGGTCTGATGTTTTGTCAGAGGCCCCAAGTGGGGGAAGCACCCAGAGGTGTATCTGTTCATGGGCAGGGTGCTTCTAGTAGACTGTCTTTTAAAGCAGATTGTTTAATCTGAATTTCTCCAGGGTTCCCTGCCTGCTGATAAATGACTGTCTACTATACCTTCCTGTGGATTTACCAGAGGAATGTGTCAGCTGCTTCATCTTTTTCTTTGGACTCGGTGGAGGGACTATATCGGTGTGGGCTTGCAGTGGTTTCAGATTTCTGATACTAGAAGGTGGTGAGAGGACCTCATTGACATTTGCTCTTTTCATGTTTTTACAGAAAAAGCTGTGATGGTGAGAGGACTGCAGTTTTTGTGGTCATTGCTGGCGCATTACGTATAGGGGTGAGAGCCCTACTTTCACCCACATTCATTTTAAGCCCTGGTGGGTGTCTTTAAATCAGTGATGGAACAATACCCTTCTTTTATTGACATTTTATCATCTATGGGTCAGTGAACTCTGGGCATAAAGAGAACTGATTCAATTAAGCTTTAAGATCCCATTGTAGGGACTATAAATTGGCTATCCCCTATAAGAAGGCAGAGTTCCTGTCCAAGAATATCACCACTGTGAGAAAGCGACTGGCTCAGCTCTTCCGGACAGTCAACAGGTTGTGCAATCAAACCTGTCTTCAGAATCTGGAAACTTTTTCACAGGTTAAGTGTGATGAGTTCACCCAATTTTCTGTAGATAAGGTTGCTTCTAACAGGTTGGAGATCTGCACTGCTCACTCTAATGAGTGTTGCGACAGTCAGAGGGAAATGACAAGCACCAAGTTTGTCTGGTTTGATTTTGACTGGTTGGTGATTATGGACATAGTGAAGATTACCCAGGGAATGCAATTGATGCACTGTAGTTTGGATCCTGGTCCAACTCGCTTCCTTGTGGGGTGCATAGAGGTCATTGGACCAGTCCTAGCTGAGATAGTCTGGTGCTCATTGAACACAGGGGTTTTCCCTGATCCTTTAAAGGATGCAGTGGGGACACCTCTATAAAAGAAATCTTCCCCCTACCCTGACTGTCTTGTTAACTACAGACCTGTCTCTAACCTGCCTTTTGTGGGCACAGTTATTGAGAAGGTAATCACATTGCAACTAAAGAATCATCTTAACACCCACAATGTCTATGATCCTCTCGAGTTTGGATTCAGGAAGAGGCATAGTATTGAGACAGCACAGGTTCGGGTACTTAATGATCTCCTGATAGCGAGGGATCGGAGGAGCCATTCAGTCTTGGTTCTTCTTGATCTCTCTGCAGCATTTGACACCGTGAATCATGGTGTGGTACTGGAGCACCTGCAGATGATCTGTGGACTGTCTGGTACAGACCTCAGGTGGTTCCACTCTTTCCTCACTGACAGGACTCAGAGAATGGTGTTGGGAATTTTTTTTCCTCTGCCCCTCTCCCCCTGTCCTGAGGGGTACCACAGGAATCTGTTTTATCACCCATGTTGTTTGCAGTGAATATGCTGACTTTGGGGGACATTTTAAGGTAGTATGGTCTGAGTTTTCACTGCTATGCAGATGATACTCAACTATACATGTCCTTTGTACTTGAACAGGGTGAAGCCGTCTTGGTTCTTAACAACTGCATCTCCAAGATTCAGGACCGGATGAGTGCCAGCTGGTTGAGGTTGAACCTGACAAGACTGAAGTGTTGATTGTGGACCCAGGTTGTCAGGTAGAGGGGTCTTCTGCTGTTCAAACATCTGGGTTTTGGCTGGGAGGCAGCCAGCTGATGACCTCTGAATGAGTACAGAATCAGGGAATTATGCTTGACGGTGGACTAACGCTGAAATCTCATGTGTCAGCCATTGTCAATACCTCATTTTTTCACCTGAGGAGTATCACCCAGAAAAAACACCTTGTTCCACCTGATGATCTTCCAATGTTGGTACATGCCTTTGTGATCTCCCGCCTTGATTACTACAGCGCTCTGTACCTAGGGCTACCGGGGGTGGACATCTGCCACCTGCAGTTGGTGCAGAATGCAGCGGCCAGCCTGTTGACTGACTTACCTAGATCTAGCCATGTCTCACCTATGCTCCATGAACTGTATTGGCTGCTGGTGCAGTGGAAGATCAACTTAAAGGTTGGTTTGCTGACCTATAAGGCCCTACATGGACAGGGACTGTGTTATTTTCAAGATCTCCTCTGCCCTTACTGCTGCCTCTGTTCACTGATGAGGGATTGATAGAGGTTCCCAGGGTCCATTTAAGAGCTAGGGGGCCAGATCTTTTGCTTTTGTGGCTCTGACAGTTATCAAATTAGAGAGTGCCTGACTGCTGAGTCCTTTAAATCTGCATTGAAGACACATTTATTTAGTTTAGCATTTTCAGATGTATTATAGATCTGACTTTCCTGTTATTAGTAGTTTATTTATTACTTTTAATTATCTTATAAGTTAAGTTTGCTTTATCTTGTATGTACAAGTGCTTTAGTTTTATGAAAAGTGCTTTTTTAGAAATAAAAATAACTTGACTTGACTTCCAGCTGTATTTATACAAGTAGCACCTGAAGGGCAGGGTGAAATTAAACATTCATCAGTATCCAGGCAGCCTTGTCCATTACCTGTGGAACACAAAATTAAATCAATAGATTTGGACAGGGCGTTACAGGAAAAAGGCAATGGAGTTGGGCAGAGTGGGTGGTTAGATTTACCATACAGAACATATCTGCTTCTTCTTCTCCTTCTATTCCATGCAGTATTGTCATGTTCTGAGCTGTGAATGTTAGAGTTCATTGCCATGGAACTACTTTAAGTATCACTAGAATGAGAAGAGCTTATTGCCTGAAATTCTAGATGTAAAAGAAGGTTGAGCAGAGCTAGTAGTTTTGTGTATGGTGGAATCTCAATAGAGTAAGATATAAATCTGTAAATAAACTAAGACTAACCAACAGCAGTCTTGCAAAAAGTATGAACATATGTAAACAGTTTAATAGTATAATGAAATCCGTAAGATTTCCACCCTGTGAATAACAAAACAAAACAAAAAAAGATGACCAAGCTCATCAATGAAGTAGAAAACCAAATCTACAGGAACAGGCAACACATCCTTGTGTATTTATAAATGTAGAATTTGAACAGCAGGTTGTATATCTACAATGTCTAACAACGTATACTTATATCCTTATAAATTTTATTTTATTTAGTATTTTTGCATTTTGCAGATAGAAATAGCCTCATTTGGTTGAGGCACATATATTTCAGGAGGGCTCTGGGGGATATCATCTCACCACAGCAGAGACAGGGTAAGATTGATTAAATAAATTATAATGGTTACAATACTGGTATGACCAGATATAAGGGTTCATGGCCAGTAACTAATATTAAATAAGCTAATCCAAAAATGAATCATGTATATTCTGTTTTAGCACTTATCATTAAAGCTTGTATAGAGAGAAGCTGCAGCAGTAGTAGTAATAGTGATGGTTGTACTAGTTGTAGTACTGTAGTTGTATTAGTAGTAGCAGTAACAGATGCAGCAGCAGCAGTAGTAGCAGTATTATTAGCAGTAGCAGCAACAGTAGTAGTAGTATTAATAACAGTAGTTCCCATAATAATAACAGTGTTTTAGTATAGTATTTTTCCTTAAGCTGAGAGCACTTAATAAAATGCATTTGACTACAAGATAAGAACTTACAGAGCCCATTACAGTAGTCAGTCCTGGGCACTAGAAAGGCCTGGACCAATGTTCTTAGGCCTGTGGGTGCAATACATTACTGTTTCTAAGATGGAAGATGCAACTCCTAATGGCTCCCAAAACCTGAGATTTAAGCTCCAGGTACTGGTCAAATGCAGTTCCCACATTGGGAACCTCCCATGCAAACTCACAATGAACCCCTCCCCAAAAGTGTGAATACTGAGGCTAACATTAAGGACTGAAACTAATTTTTCTGAGCCAATTAGAAACATCAACAGTTACAGGCATTACCATGGTCAGATATATCCTAATATTTCTATGACATCTCTAAAGAAATTCTTGCCTTCCTGCAGCACTGATTTAAAGCCACCAGAGAAATGTTCTCTAGAAGTATTGCAAAATAGCTGGACATTTCTGATCATGTCATTGTTTGCAACTGTATGTCTTTCCCAGATGAACCATCAACAAACTGGATGCTATTCATGACCAGCTCTTCTCTAAGCACCATATAGCAATGAGAAGGCCCTGGTAAGGAGCAAAAGATAGATAAAGATGGGAATCAACCGCATAACAGTGAAAACCAAAACTTTACCAGCTAATAAATAGAGGCGGGTAAAATGCTCCCACTTCGCTACATGGAGCACTTCACATATTATCTCTAGATCCGCATAGTGCTCCACTACACAAAGCAAATTACTCCACCTATGAATTTGAACTCGAAGTGCATTGTTTCCAATGGACTTCACATTACTTTGCCTTATATTACAGCCTCCCCCTTAATTTTAACACAAAGTGCCATTGATTTTAATGGACTTTACTTTGCCTGTTCATTACTATTTGAGGCAAATTGTGCATTGATTCATGGGATGGCAGGTCACATGGGGTCTATATTGCCTTGCACAGCCTCAGTTCTGTGTTGTGTGTGTACTGGAAAGCTGGAGGCAGTTTGTTCTCAGAACTCTGAGAATCAAACCATCGAAATAACTTTAAAAAATCACTTGATCCAATTATTTTGTTCCAAATTTAGTACATTGACTCTAGGAAACCCTCCTGTGCTTAGATCATCGAGTGTTGATTGTTTTTGTGTGCATTTTGAATGTTAATTTAGTATATTCAGCCTATGTACTGACAGACACTGTTGAAGTGTGCTTCGGGGGGGCATATCTGTGGTGGAGGAGATTCAGATGAGAAAGGCAGTCTTTCTGATTGTTTTGTACTAGTAGTGTGTGATAGTATTTGTGTGTTTATGTACACACAGTAATACTTGAAGTAATTTTTGATAATTATTTTCTGTTTGTTGTGGTGCAGTGCATATTTTCATTCTGTTTTAAAGATTTGTTTATATAGTATACTGCGCTGTTAAATTTTCTGCACATTACGTGTACGTCTGTGTGTGTGTCATCATGTCAGACACATTTTATTGTGCCACACAGTAATTGTCGCCCTCTGAATCAGTTATCCATCTGAGGTATTTTTTTACTGTTTCCTTCTATCTAGCTAGTGGACTGCAACTGCATCGCAACCCCCCCCCCAGACCCTCAAAGGGTATAATTTATTTTTACAGTTTTGGATTTGCGAGATCAGTGGTTAAGGTACTTCTGTGCCTGTGCAGCTGCATCTATTCATAGTGTGCAATCTGCATCTGTGTGTTTGCATCTGTTTAGTGCCCAGTATGTATCTGTAAGCCACAGTTGTTTTTGGCTTCCCATCTTCCCCACATTTCAGAAATCCCAATTTGTTGTGAATTTTCTGTGTAATCCCAAAAAATGGCTGCAAAGATGCTTCTGGCCATGTCAGGCCATGGGAATAGTGGTATGCAGCAGAAGTGCATAACTGATGCCAGTAAAGGGATTTCTCTATGTTTTTCACAGTGCAATCAGTGGCTTCTATCATTGTTGGAGATGCTGCTGTCCCCGCTGGTGGTAGTGAAGTTGCTGATGGCATGAGCATTGCCGCAATTTTAACCCATGACAACAAGTTAACCAGATTCCCAAATACTGTGAAGCCTAAAGCTTAATATGCATAACTACAAGGAAGGGGGGGGCATGACTGAAAATATCAAGTACCGAAAGGGAATCAACAACATACAAGAGGGTAGCATCTTTCAGAAAAAGAGATGTGCATGAACAAGGGGGCAAAATTTGAAGACGGGGGGAATGGATCAGGGGCAATATCAGGAACTATTTTTTCACTGAGAGGATGGTGGGAGTGAGGGCAAACAAAAACTAATGATCAATGTTATGGTGTGAGAGCAGCAGTTGAAGTATGCCCATTATTTGGACTTGGTGCACCTCCAAGAACTCCAACCGCTGCTCCATGTTGTCAATCAGATGGTTCACATGGTCCAACTCACTCCACATCAGGCCCAAATTGGCACGTGTGGCAGGTATTCATGCAGGGTTGCCACCATCACATAGAAACATAGAAGTTGACAGCAGATAAGGACCATAATGCCAGTCAGTCTGCCCATTTCTTTTTCTACCTTGTGAATGTGCCATCAGCCTTAGCTCCGGCAACAGCCTATATATTCATACTTATCTGTACTGCTCCCTTATGCCTATCCCATGCCCATTTGAAGCCCTGCACTGTATTCATATCCACCACTTCCTGAGGTAGGACGTTCCATGCATCAACCACCCTTTCTATGAAAAATAACTTTCTCACATTACCCCTTAATTGGCCTCCATCTAATCTCATGCTGTGTCCTCTTGTCCTGTTATTTTTCTTATATTGAAACATGTTAGACTCTTTCACCTTGTTAATGCCTTTAAGGTGTTTGAATGTTTTGATCATATTACCTCTCTCCCTCCTTTGCTCTAGGGTATACATATTGAGCTCCATTATTCTGTCCTCATATGTTTTTTTGATGCAGTCTCTGCACCATCTTGGTTGCCCTTCTCTGGACTGCCTCAATTTGGTTAATGTCCTTGTGAAGGAGCGGCCTCCAGTACTGCATGCATTACTCCAGATGGGGCCTAACCAATGTCTTGTAAAGAGGGATTATCACCTCCCTCTTCTTACTTGTGATACCCCTACTAATATACCCCAACATCCCCCTAGCCTTCCCTACTGCTTTAGTGGTCTGCTTGGATGATTTCAGGTCATCGGTGATGATGATGATGCCCAAGTCTCTTTCCTTTCTTGTTACTACCAGCAACTCCCCTCCCAGCCTATAAGTGGCTTCAGTGTTTCTCTTCCCTTTGTGCATGATCTTGCACTTCTTTGCATTAAACCCCAGTTGCCACTCTTTCAACTATTGTGATAGTTTATCCAGATTTCTTCTCATTCTGCCAACCCCATCTGGATCATCTACTCTGTTGCAGATCTTGGTGTCATCTGCAAGCAGACAGACCTTACCCTCCAGTCCATCTGCAATATCAGTGATGAAGATCTTGAAGAGGACTGGCCCCAGGGCTGATCCCAGAGGTACTCCACTTGTGACTTGCACCTCTTCTGTCTATACCGTTTACCACCACACTCTGTTTTCTGCCCACCAACCAGTTTACCACCCAATTGACCAACTTCTGACCCACCCTGAGCCTACCCAACTTATTAATCAATCTTCTATGTGGAACAATATAGAAAGTTTTGCTGAAGTCAAGGTAGGCAACATCAACTGCTCCCCCTTGGTCCACCACTCTGGTTACCCAGTCAAAGAAATCTATGAGATTAGTTTGACAGGACCTTCCTTTTGTAAACCCATGCTGTCTTGGATCCTGTGCTCCAATGGATTCCAGGTGTTGCACTATCCTTTCCTTAAGGAGTGCCTCCATAATCTTACCCACTACTGAGGTAAGACTGACTGGTCTGTAGTCCTCTGCCTCCTCCCTGCTGCCACTCTTGTGGACCAGGATCACGTGGGCCCTTCTCCAGTCTTCTGGGACCTCTCCTGTGCTCAGAGACTCACAAAACAGTTCTGATAATGGCTCTGCTAATTCCACCCTTAGCTCCTTTAGTACCCTGGGATGTATGCTGTGAGGTCACATTGCCTTGTCTACTCTGAGCTTATTGAGCTCTTGTATGACCCTTTCTTTTGTGAAGGGACTAGTGCACACCCCCCCCATGTCCATGGTGCTGAGCTGTGGGCTCTGCTCTACCTTCTCCTCAGTAAATACTGAGCAGAAGTATCTATTTAGAATAGATGCTTTTATATGGTGCTCCTCCTCACATGCCCACTTATCCCCTTTTATCTCAGCAAAACCCCCTCTGGACTTTCTCATTTCACTAATGTATCTATAGAAAGTCTTGTCCCCTTCTTTTACTGTTCATGCTCAGTTTGGGCCTTTGTCTGCCTTGCTGACTTCCCTACTTCCCTTAGGGAAGTTTGGTATGCCTCCCTATCTTCATCCTGCTGCATTCCCTTATATTTCCTGAAGGCCAGCCTTTTGGCTCTGACCTTTTCTGTTACTGTTTTTGAGAACCAAAGTGGTTTCCTTCTTCTTTTGCACTTCCTTTTCTCTCTAACACAATGGGATGTTGCTTCAAGTATTGCACCCTTAATGCTTGCCCACTTTGCCTGTACCAACTCACCTGTATTTCTTTTTGCCAGGGCTAGCTTAACTCTGTTGGCCATCTTATCAAAGTCAGCTCCTCTGACGTCCCATATTTTTGCCTTGGAATGGGATGATTTAGTTCTAGTGGCCAAATTGAACCATACCATTTAATGGTCACTGGCCCCCAGGTGATAACCCTGCAGGGAATCCACCATGTGTCTAGTTCTGGCAGATGTTCCTGCTGGTATTGACCAATCTGTATCTGGCATGTTGAAGTCTCCCATTATCAGAACCTCCCTTTTAGCTGTCATGTTTTGTACATCTTCTAACAGTAATGTATCTATCTCCTCCCTGCAGGTTATGGAGCAGCTGCTTGCTCATGGCTTGCCCCCACTTGACACCATGTGCCAGTGGAGGCTGTGCTGCCACCTGATGCCCATCAGGGCCAGCAGGTGCATTCCTGCCTTGTTTGACAAGCTTGGCCTGCCAATCTGCATGGTGGTGGTTGTATAATTGACTGCACAGTCCACCTGTGCCCAGTTGACTTCCCTTGGGGCCAGAGCACACCACCTCACCACACAGATTGCACTTCACTACACTGGTGTCTGCAGGCAGTGTAGTGAAGAACTCCCACACTAATGAGCTGCGGGGAGAACTGGGCATAGGCAGGAGGGACCCCAGATGTTGTTGCCAGCTGCTGCTGGTGCTCAGTTTGAGTCGGAGGTGGGGAAACCTACTGCTGCTGCTGCAGCTGTGACTGCTACAACTTCTCCCTCACTTCCTGCTAAGCCACTGGTGCAGGGGCCATGGCAGGTGTTGGCACTGGTGAAGGGCTCTGTTAGGTGCCACCGGAGGTGGTGCTTCCATGGCACCACTACTTTCTGCTTCAGGGAGGGGACCCCTAGCCCAGAAGGTGCTCCGGTTCCGATGCAGAGTTTATATTTTCTGCTATCTCTCAGTCTCCTCTCAAAGAGGGGTTTATATTGTTTGCTATCTCTGTCTCCTCTAAAACACAGCTCTTTTTCCCACACTAGGTAAGGTGAAAGCAGGGTTTTAAATAATTGATTAGCAGTTTTTTACTTGGGACTATACTAACTGTACAGAAAGTATTTATATAGATTTTCTAGAAGTGCTGTGTTTGTTAAACACAGTGGGGCAAGAGCTATGCATTTTCACAAAGATTTTGCACTTTTATGAGCAAAACACTAATCAATTTTTAGAGTTAAATAAATCCTTGTGAAAGTCAAAGTCTTTCACTCTCTTGCATGATTAACTTCCTGCCTGAAGTAGATGACCTGCAGACTGTGAGCAATGTGATCTGTGGGCTGTTACAATGGTCACTCTCTCCACCTTTAAAAGAAAATAAAGCAAAGTAGTGAAGAGTCATCATAACACGCAGTCATTATGATGTGAAGTGGCGAAGTACTACATTTCAATGGGCACTTCACATAGCTATATGTCGATGCAGAGTGGGTTACTTTGCCTTTACTACACTAGAGAAGTTAAACTCCATTGCATCTCTACTAATAAACACACAAAGCATTAGCAAGTATTCTGAGAACAGCATGGGAAAAAGGACAGATCATTAAGTCACACCGCATTCCAAGGTTAAATGACTGAGCCATCATATCAAGATCAAGACAGACTGCACCCTTTTCAAAAATAGCAACTGCAACAGTTTGTACAGTCTACAGCATGCCGCACATCTATTAACAAGCTCCCTGTGTGCAAGAAGGTCCAAATCTTAAGTCAGGTTGAGGAGAATAATGATGTAATCTTCAACTTAGATGCCTTCACCAAATATCAATCATTGCAAATCCTGACCGGAGTGCTCTCTATACTATGGGACCAGGGGAAACCTAATTGGAGTAGCTGAAAAATGTCATGGTTCTCCAGGTATTTTATCAACTGATTAAAGCTTTGTGCCAAAAATATTTCTCTTTCAGATTTGCTAAGTACTGAAATGACACAACAGACATTTTAAGAAAGTGTAACTCCATCATACAGTTTCATTTTCTGGCTACAATTAATATGTTCAGTACATGTACATGCTACTGTTAACCATATCCATTATCCTGAAAATGCATTCCTATGTATACTGCACCTGTTTGCCCATAACATGTATCCTACCCTTGTAACTGTACTTTGTCTCTCTGTACAGCCACTATAGGAATGTATTTAATGTTTGTATACAGTACCTAACTAAATCCTTTGAAAATAGGTCCTGTGTTAAGAATTTTCTTTGTGAAACAAAGATTAAACTAAATAACCACTTCCTAGCAACATTCAACAAAAAAGGCAAGTTCATAACAGGTCTAAAATTTGAGAGACCATTAGCAGCTAATTACTGAGTCTTAAGTAACGGCCATACTACAGACTCTTTAAAAAGGGTGGGAAGAAGGTCCTCACACAAAGAAGCCTTAACAATTCTTGCAAGGACCATAAGCCATGTTTCCGGCTGAGCTTTGAGGTGTCAAGTCAGAGACATGTAGATTATAGAGGTGGTTCTTCTCAGAATGGCAAAACCTTGGCCACACCTTTATTCAGGAGGCAGAAGTGAACCCATGGAATAATTGTCTTTCATGACATCCCTGTGTGCTCTGGTTAATTCTATAATTAAAGAATGAAGGAGACCTGGTCCTAGATAGCATAAACCTTGTCTATGAGCTACTGGTTAAGCTGGTCATACCTCTCAGTTCAGGCAAGCTTGCTGCTCCAAACATTCTAACTGTTAAATGCTTTCCAAGGTGCAGAAAGGTGTTGCCAGTTAGCCCCATAAATAACATTTTACTTTTGGAGAGTATTGCTTCCTGGTTGCTCGCATAATGAGCCTCCAAGAAGGTTTATTGGCACACAGTCCAGATATTTTCCACCTGTGCTCTAGTCTCAAATCCACAGTCATACCTTCTGATTCCCTAGATCACTGGAAAACCATGGACTACTTTGACCAGCTTGCTTGAACTTCATCCCATCAAGCAATGAGAAAAACATGGTTATATAATGGTCCAGTGGGTCATCCAACCATGTATTGAAATCACAGAGAACAATCAGGCTCAGTGAGTGCAATGCAACAATGGACAACCTCTTGAAAAACTCCTGCAAGAAGCCTGTGTCATTCCAAGGTGGATTATAGACAGGACTATCCTGAAGATCAAACCATTAAGATAGTCAAGTGCCAGTCATTTAAAGATCTTGTATCCTCAACTGGAGACACTGCTCAGTTTAGCCCAGATCATATAATGATGGCCACTGGACCAACATGCAGTCCATTTTGATATGATGCTCCACTGAGCAATGAGGTAAAACCAACTCCAGCAAAACAAGGTAATCAAAATCATCCAGTCAAATCTCAGTGCTAAACAGTAGACTGGCATGTGGATTAGAGATAATGTCCCTGATTATCCCAGTTTTTCTCACCACTGATTTGTCATCACAAAGAATTACCAGAGCAATGGCAGTTTGTCTGCATCTAACACCACAACCCTCTTGCTCCTGACACTTCTGAGAGATGAAGGCATGAGCGATCACTGCCCCACCACATCACTTCAGTACCTGCCTTCAGACCAACCTCATGTACCCTGACCATGTACAGGACTCCCAAAGTATTACATGTCTGATACACTCGGTGGCCCATGTGGAAGAGGGAGACAATACTTAAAAGGGTGTAGATATCTCAACAGCTCAGGAATATAAGTAATCTTCCTTCTCCTGCACAGTTTCAGTGGTTCAGTGTTGCAGGACAGCATCCAAATATCAATGCTGTACATGCAAAGCATTTGGGTATGTAACAGGGGGCACCAGTTGGGTTCAACAGTCCTGATCAGGGAGTGAGGCATCACCACAAGGTAATGTGGAAGTGCTGACCAATGGAGTCTCCCTTCCCATCATTAGACCACTGCTGAGGTAAACCCCACTGCCCCTCAGATAGACCTGGCTGATGGTTTGAATCCATGACTTTGGACCATGATGTCTGGCAAGCAGCTCCAAGCTTAAACTTTAAGACCAACTACAGACCCTACAGATCCACCAGTGTAGGCCTATCATCCCCTTCTTAGGTTCTCTTAGAGCATGCAGAACCCTCTTGACATGGGAATCTCAGCCACGTCATTGAAAGCTCAAATTACAGACCCCTGGCCCACCTTCCAAGCACCAAGAAAAACTCAGTTATGAGCCACGCCTTCCAGCCTAAGCAAAATGAAGTTCTTCAGCTCATGAATTGTGAGGAATGTTCAAGACTGGTTCATGAACATCCATCATTGTACATTAAATGTTCATAAAGTTGTTAAACCTTTAATTGAATATGATGAACCCAGACAACAATAAACTGCATAACAAATGTGCATAGTTAGGTGTTTTTGTTTCCCATGTTAAGTGATAGATCAGATTACAAAAGCATTGTTGATGCAGAAATCTGTTTTCCACAAGGCTATTAACCACCTGAGCATACAAAAGGACTGAGGCTTAAATAAGCCACATTTTAAAAGAGTTTCAGATTTTGGCCATTTCTATTTACATGTACAGTATAAAAGAAAAGTAAGCAGTGAGTCTATATGAAATAAAATCAACAGAGAAAAAGTATGTATGATGTTGGATACTTTTTTTAAAATCCATGGGAATAAAAAACATCCAAGGTAAAAAATTGATTTTTTTCCTTTGGTAGCCAAGTAAGGCCCACTAGGCCTAAGGCATGATTTCAGAGGGGACCTGGGAACACAGGTGAAGTTAGATGTCTTCCTCATGGTTACTTAGTTTGCAAGTGGAAGTTGAGGGGATCAAAACCTAGGTCTTCTGGATATGACAAGCTCATTCACAGCTCATTAATCTAACCTCTAGGCTATACTGCCAGTTATCTTTTAAATAAATTCAATTGTCATGGTTACTTGCTGGTTGTGTGATGAAATATTGTCTTTATGGAAAGTAGGAGCTGTTTGTAATTGGTATACCTCTGATTTTATGTATTGTGAAAACTGCTTTTGTGTATTTATTTACAGTACTTGCTTAGTTTTTGTTGTCTAGGATAGGAGGACTAGATAATTCTGCCTTTCTTCAGCCTCATCTTGGGAGTGGGGAAGGGGATACAGAAGGAAAACAACTGAAACTAACTAGATTGAGCTCATGGAGGTATCACTAGTAGATTGCCCTTCATGTTAAAACATGTTCACCTGATGAGTTAACCATTATCAGAAAAGAAGAGGATTTCTGATAACCGACAATCATTTATAGATACTGGCCTTAAGAATTCGTGAAAGTTCTCTGGAGCAGTTTCATAAACTTTGCTAACTGTAGTGGAGCATGTTATTATGGCAAGCCACACATTCTTTCCACCGCTTCGGGGAGGTTTGCTATGACAAGTTTTCAAAACTGATGATCCGTGCTGTCGATTGCCATTAAAACTTGTATACACTCTACCTAGGTCATTTAGTTTGACAAAAATTATTGAGTGCTCACATTATTGTACATATTAAAAGAACATGTGCTTGTTTAGCGTTCCTTTTATTATGTTTTCTTAGTGAGATTCTGAGTTGTGGTTGAAACTTTTCTACAACTCCTATAGAGGGCAATGGCATCCACGGTAAGTTGTTCCAGTGTATAAAATCACAGATGTGAGGCTCTGTTCTTATAACAAGGGAAACCCATTACAGTAAATTTTATTACAAATCATGCATGTATTGCTTTATTTGCCATTACCTGTAAAACCTGTCTTGCAAGCGCAATTGTAACCTCCAGATGTATTATTTTGTGTGCACGTGGCATTAGCAGAGCAAGAATTTACGCATCCACCACTGGGGACTGTATAGAAGAAAATAATAAGAAACAAGACTTATCTGGTTACAAAGTAGAATTAAAAAATGTTTTTAATGCATTTGTTCAGGATCCTGTATTATAATCTCTATTGACCTTAATTATATTTGTTATGTAACTTTTTTCATCTGTGATAGCCTGGCTGAGATACAACATCTTGTATTCAGAGTTCTACCCATCTTTGCAGCTGGTTGGACTGAAGCCAGGGAGATAAAGTGACTTCCTTGATAACATAGTGTATTTGTCACAGGTGAGGTTTGAAACGGTCTTCCCCCAGTTGCCAAATCTGTGTTCTAAACACTAAACCGCAAAGCCTACCACTAGATGATAGAGCCACTTCATTGTTCTCTTAAATGAACAAGAATACATTTCCAGTAGTCAGTATCTGTTTTGGTACTAGGGCTAAGATTACTTCTATACATAACTAGCATTTTGAAATTATCGAAAAAATATTGATAGCTTAGACATCTTAAATGTAAAATAGGCACATTTCTAGGCAAAATACATTCATGGTTATAACTTATAGCAGGTGTTTTCCACCTTAATATTTCTGGGTTTCTATGTTCCATGAGATTGCAGTTATGTCTGTAAGAGTTGTTCCACTACCATTAGATGGAAAAAAACGTTTAACCCCTTTTGATTCACTGTATTTCTCTTAAAGATTGGGCTACTGTAAACATTCAATACAGTATGAACTATGGCATTACTGTTCATGAAAGGTGTATCTGAAGATAGAAACTCATTAACTAATTACCTGAACTGAGAGTACTTGATGAACAGAAAAAACTTCCTGGCATATTCACACAGGTAGTGCCAGAAACACAGGGTGAAGTTAAGCATTCATCTATATCTGTACAAACTTGTCCATTGCCTGTGGAACACAAAATTAAAACATATTATTGTGTCTCCCATTTTCAATAGGTCTAATAAAATCCTCATGTGAAATAGTTTTATTTGGTGGGCTCCCCATATGATTAACACGACTGCCCTGAAATTCCAGAGGACATGGAATGTAAGTAAACTAATAAGGCATTATGTAGAGGGGCTTGCTGACAGATAATGATCCCAGTGGGTAGTGTAACATATAAACATGGAATGTGTTTGCAGAAAAGGGATGGTAGGGTTATCTACTCTGCCCCATTGTCCCTGCCTAACACTACATCTTGGACTTTGATTGGCCACAGGTGTCCCTCCTTCCCTCCTCCCTTACCTCTGTCTATTACACCCATGTGACTATCTCACACATGTTAGAAGCTCCCCACTGTTTTTGCCCCTACCACCTCTTCTGGCACTTTGCTCCAGGCATCCACCATCCTTTCTGTTAAGAAGTATTTCTTCACAGCCCTCTTAACCCCTCCCCAGCCTTCACAGCATGTCCAATTGTTCTGGAGCTCCTCCTTCTATGAATGAGACTCCCCTCCTGCAGAGGTGCAGCTGAGAGCTTTTACCCACCTGGGTCATTATCTGACTGATGTGGACTGATATGGAATATCACTCTTAAACAATTTGTTTCTGCCCTATTGCAATTATTAACCACCAGTTAGGTCAGCCTACCAGTGAAGCAGTAGCAATACCGCTTGCAATGCCAGCATCCCAGGTTTAGGAGTGAGCCTTGGTTGTTAAGGGACTGCTGGTAGCAGAAGAATAATTGGGCTTCCCAGAGGATGCTTTCCTCCTCCAGGGAAGGAGTCAGTTGGCTTTGTTGAAATATAACTCCCCCTTGGGTGACTGCAGGTTGCAGTGCACATAGAGCAGCTTGCCAGATGTGGGGATACTATCTGTCAGGCACTCCACACACCTGCATATGTATAGGATGCACACTTCCAGCATCCTGCAGTAATCAGAAAGTATCTTAGGCCCGTCACCAGCAATATGGCACTCCCCAGAATCAGATTCAGGTCTATGGCAGTCGGTCCCTGATGTCACTGCCACGAGTAAAAGCCAGGAAGAAATAAGAATCACCTGGTAAGTCCTCATGAAGTTTGGTGATGTGGATGGGGGTCAAAATGGAGTACGGCATGGTTGGGGCCGAGGGTCAGAATGGAGTAGGGCATGGTTGGTGTGCAGGAGAATAAAGAGATTAATGTAAACTTCCAGTTGTGATTTGTAAATTACAATAAAACTAATCAAGTATTGTTTTAGTTCTAAAATAATGTTGAGCTACATGTACTAAGAGCTGTCAGCATTCTGATAAGTAGCAGTCCTGCACTGGTGAGATAAAGTCCATTAGTGCACCAATTAGAAAGTGGAATTCCCAGCTCAATCGTCCATGAAGTTTATTATGTTGTATAATGTAAGGATGAGGGGAAATTATATTGTGAACCAGTTTAGAAACAAATTGATTCAGCTCATCATCTGCCCATCCAACATATAACTAGGCATTTGGCATAACAAAAAGTTCCATTATTTTTGAAACATTCGGTAAATTAAAGGAATGTTTATTTGAATATGAAAATCCAGGCATTATTACAAAGAATGGAAGAATATTATTTTGGGTACTTTCAGCCATGAGTGCTAAAGTACAGAGCATATAAAACAGCTGGCCAACAATTGTGACAGGTTTAGAACTTATGACATTACAATGTGGCTCTTTAATGCTTTCTTCCCTTGATGAGTTTACAGGAGAATTGTGCTGAAGCTGTATGCCAAAGATGATTTTTATGAATTGAATCTGCTTGCTGTAGTAGAGAGTTGTGGAGGTGCAGCAGTGTTGTGGCAAATGTCAGCTATCCATTTTGGGGCTGGTCTCTGTTTCACCAATAGAGGAGCATGTTGTCCATGACAGCAATATTGTAGCATGCCACCAACTTGAAAGAAACTCACCGCTGCAATCAGGGAACACCCCATCATTAACAAACAGCTGTTTTTGCTGATGGGGCAGTCCCTGATTCCAGCAATGAACTGCAGTTTGCCTTGTCTGGTGTCCCATTTCAACAGACATGGCAGCGGCTATCGCCATCTGCCTCTTGCAGTCCCCAGCAAGCCAACTTTGAGGGTGGGCAGTCCCCCTGTTGGCATACCCCTTCCCTAGTTTGTTTGCCAATGGGGGAACCCAATCCCCATCAGCATATGTGCCCCATTCCTGTGTTTGGGTGTTCAGGGGGGTACCCAATCCCACTCAGCATCATCCCCCCCCAGACATGCTTGCCGACAGGGTGCCCAAGTCCCTGTCTGCATGTTTAACACACCCCTATTGCATCGGCATTTTCCTGCCCCATTGTGTGCCACACTAGTAGCCCACCCCAGTGTGGCTAACATGACACCCCAAATGATAGAACACACTGGGATCCCAACCCAGTGTGTGCGGAAAAGGAAAAACAGTCCACGGTATTTTTTTTTTCAAACCTGAAACAAGAAAATGGTCACTCACTGTCTGTAGCGCCCTTTCCCCAAACCCGCATCCACCCTCTGCGAACCCCTACTCCCCGTATCCCCCTCACCCCATACTTACCTCCGGAGCCTGGCATGATGATCTTCAGTGGACCAGGAACACATCTGCACTCTTCAAAGCTGACTGCGAACTGAAGAAATGCAGGTAAGCTGTATAATGGCATAAATGGGGGTTTTCCAACTTCTGTGGATATCTTGGCCATTTTTGAGAATTTTAGCACCGAATTTTCAACATGGGGGTTTTGGGATCCTACCTCCTGAATTCAGTGACTGTCATCTGGTTATTTTGTCTCAGAAGATGATTTCACAGTCACTGCTTGGATCACCTTTTGGGACAGATTAATAAAATAACAGTGTCACTGTTCATGAGGTGGGCTCCCAAAAAGCCTATGTTGCAAATCTGGTGAAACAATTCCTAAAAATGACTGTTACAAGCATGCATTGTGCAGTTTCCATGCACACCCATAACTTCACAAATCTGTAATATTTCCACTCCAGATCTTCAACATTGTCATTTTTTTACACCTCTTTATGGACAGTACAGCTGTCATTTTTCACATCCTGACCAAAATATGTTTTCACACTTGTGGCACAGTATAGCGCGGTCGCTGTGGGAAATCAGTGTTTGGACAGATTATGTAACTCACAGTGACATTGTTCATGAGTGGAGGTCCCAAAATGCCTATGTTGAAAACTTGGTGACGAAAGTCCATAAAATGACTATCTTACGAGTGTGCATGTCTCAGTTTCCACACACACTCATACTTTTCAGAAATACTCAAGATTTTCAACGTTGTCAGTTTTGCACACCTCCTTATGATCAGTACAGCTGTCATTTTTCACATCCTGCCCAAAATTAGTTTTTTCATATCTGGCACCCAATGGTGCAGTCGCAGTGGAAAATCAACATTCGGAACAGATTAAGAAAATCATAGTGACAATGTTCATGAGCAGAGGTCCCAAAATGCCTATCTTGAAAATTTGGTGACATTATTCCACTAAATGACTGTGTTACAAGCGTGCGTTGTGCAGTTTCCATGTACGCTCGTAAATTCAAGCATTTTTAATGTTTTCACTACAGATTTTCAACACTGCCATCTCTTCACACCTCACTATGAATAGCACAGCTGTCATATTTCACATCCTGCCTGAACTGTGTTTTCACACATCTGGCACAGAATGGCACGATTGCTGTGAGAAATCAATGTTCGGGACAGATTAACAAAATCACAGTGCCACTGTGCATGAGCAGAGATCCCAAATGCTTTGATAAGGTGGTGTCACACAATGGCCATGTTGAAAATATGTAGTGCAAATACCAACAAACACCTGGGGCAATAGGATTTGTAACCATAACGTCCCACCCTGTACAGACTGACAGGCATAAGGGATGTGCCTTTGGATTGCCAGCTGTAATGCTCATACCATTCCACTCCCACCGCCACCCTGAAGCCAGTGACAGGCATCGAGGTGTGCCTTTGAGTCTTTGGCCCTAGAGTTCATCCCATTCTGCTCTGCTGCACCCATTTCAGCATATGTCCTTATGAAATGGAGTGACTGTAAAGCCAAACACCCCAAGGCACACTTCAGCACTTGTCGGTGTCTGCAGGATAGGTAAGTTGAAATGCCATGAGCGTTATGGGGAATGACCCAAAGGCACACCCCAATGTCTGTCCATCTCTGCAGGGTAAAGGTGGAGTTGGCATGAGTTCAATATTTCACTGCCATTCCTATTCTGCATCTATCTGACTCCTGGAAGTTTAATGCTAATATCAGCACGCAAACATTCGGCATTGACAAATGCTTGTTAAATGCTAGTTCCAATTTTCTTACAGTTCCATCTCTACAGGCTTTTTAGTTAATCTAGTGGGTGTTTCTGATTTGCACACATTCAGTAAGTACCAGTTTACAACTGCATGATGTAATTTACATCCATGCTCTACTCTTACATTGCTAGCACAAGTCATCCACGTTCTATTATGATAAAGCAAAAATAGTTCAAGACACACGATTAGTTGCCAGAGTTGTAGTATGGATACCTTAACCCATGTTACACTACAATGTAGAGTCAGCTCACAGAGCATATTTTCAGCCATGCTCATGAATGAAGTCCTAGCTTTTTAACAAAACTTACAATTTTGAGTGTAGACCATGGCTGTCTGGCTCACAGATACAGGTATCAATAAAGCACACAGCAATAAACATTCAGCATGACTGGTGTCTCTGTGCGTGAGATCTCTTAATTTCTCTTAGAAAATGACAAACCCTACTCTCTGCCTTGGTCAACAATCAGCGGGGGCTTGATTTTCAAATGACATGGAAACTGAGTCCCTGCCACAGCCCCAGCTGCAGGACAAAAACTCTGTACTTGCAGAGTTTGGAATGTTTAGCCAGTGCAGCTGTGGGGGATGTTATGCCTAATCCCACATGGCATAGCATTTCTCTTCAGCTGCATGGAAAAATGTCCACAAGCTGCTGGTTCCAGTTTGAAAATAGCATAGCTGCCGGAAAAACTGCATCTCCGCAAGTAGAGACCCACTTGCACCAGTTTTATCCTGCAGCTGCAGGAGTTACAGGGGCTTTGAAAATCTCGCCTTGGGTTCCTAACCATTACACAGTGCTGAACAGTCAGTGTGACCAACAGCTCTGTGAAGGAGTTATTTTGTTTTTTTTGCTCCCCCATGCCCCCTGACTGGCCTGTCCTTCGTGTCCCCCAGGGCACCCCTCTGGCTCCCCACCACCACCAACCACTGACCCCAAATTGCAGCCCCTTGGGAAACCCGACATATCCTTTTGTTGGACAGGTCCCTCCACTTCAGAGGAGAAGGCAGCAGTGGGGCTGGGCCAGCACATCCAAACTGGCCCAGGTGCTGGTGGGGTCTGTTCGAGCTGTCTGGGGCTCTGTGTTGGTGGGGGACCAGCAACCATCATCTGGCCTGCCAGGGAGCCATTTTTTCCTGGTTTTCTCCCTTGGGAGTGTATTGTGTCAGGACATCTAGTCATGGGCCAATGTCCATCACGATTCTTCAACAGTACTTTGACTTATTGCCATACCCCTGGCCTCCGCTGTAGGTCGGCCAACACCAGGTTATGTACCCCTTCCCTCCAAGGAGATTGCAAGTGGTTGTGGGATGCTTGAGCCATCTACCCCCCTGGCTGGCCCTCTGACACTCAGGTCTGTTCCTAAACTTCTCTCATTGGCATTGCAAATGGAAATCCAACCACTACAATGACAGCCTGGCTAGAAGGAGTTTTAACATAAAATAAAAACAATCCCATATCCCTGTACTGGTCAGAGATTGGGTTCTTAAATGGCACACAGCACTGAACAATCAGTCTTACTGGCAGCTCTATGTGGGATTTCTAAGAAAAATAACTCCTATTTCAGTTGTTACCATCCACCCTCCCCCAGCTAATAGCAAAACAATCACAAATATTTGTGGTTGTTCAGTTATTAAAATACATACTTTACTGCCGAGTATAATTGTAATTGCAAAATGAGCAGTTTAAATGTTATTTTTTTTGGTTGAAAATCAAAAGTTTCTAAACAAAGCATGCGCACCAACTTTTGTGTTAGAGTGGCTCTGAATGTGCATCTGTGAACAACTGCTTTAGTTGTGCTCTGACAAAACAAGATTTCATGACAGTATGTTCTATATATACAGTATATGGTTTGGAAAAATATGTGACAATAGTGCCACTGAATGTAATTTTTATTCTAAAACAAGCCCAGTAAGTGTTCGTTTTAACAGTTTTAAAATTGGGACTTCGGCAATCCACATGTGTGCAGAAGTGCATAGTAGATGATGGTAATGCACATGTACATTGTCAAAGACTCAATTTATAAACTGTTAAGAAGAATACTTGCACTCCTCATTTTAAAGGGAACATCACTTTCAGTATCACATCTACTTTTAAACCACATGCATAGCACATACTGGCATATGAAATCTTGTTTTATTAGCGCACGACTTACACAACTGGTCATAGCAGAGCATTCACAGCCACTCTGACAGAAATGGTGGTATGCAGGCTCATTGACAAAGTCGAGCTTTTAAAACGATAAAAAATACTACTTGCACCCCTCATTTTTATATAAGATTTAGATTTCTTGACACAAAATAATCAATACTGTCAAACACAACAGCTGATCACTTCTGCTTCAGGAAACTGTAACCTGTCAGTGCATGAGTTTAACAGCCATTGTCAAATGTGCATTCACAGCCATCTTGAAAGAAATGCAAAAGGACTATTTAACCATAGAATGGGCATTTTTGGATAAAATGCCCTGCCACTAATAAAACCATTTTTTTTAATTCACATTGTAATAAAATCAGTAAGGTAAAGGCAGTACTACCAGACTGTAGGTCTTTCATACTGTTTCACTATACTTTTTTTTTCTTGTTCTCTGGTCACCCTTCCCCCGAAGGAGCTTCAGCCCCAACTCCACACACCGAATTATCATGCCCAGGCTTACCCCCCCCCCGGGTGGGGCTGCAGGGCAGGACCCCCTCTCCCCAGACAATGTTGGTAGGCCCTGGCTTACCCCCCCCGGGTGGGGCCATGGGAGTGGGACCCCCCAGTGGACACTGGTAGCCTGCGGGAATGGCGGCGGAACAGGGTTGTCATGGTTGGGGGATCAGAGATATATTTTATTCTCTTTTATCTGGGGGTGGGGACATGCAATGACATCCCATGTCTGCCCCGCTCTACTCCCTGCAGGATTCAGCACCAACATTGTGGGACCCCCTAGCCTCTTACAGAGGTCTGCAGGTGTGTCAGACACTCTTTCCCCTCCCCCTATGGAAGGAGATCTGTTTATAAGACATTCAGACTTTCTCCCCGCAGCTTGCCCTCCGATGTCCAGAGTCCATCTTCTGATCCCTGGTCATCGGCATCACAGATGGGCACTCTGCCTCTGTGCCAGTAGGCTGGCTCCTTGACTATGCTTTTTAATGAAATGAATTAGTTATGACATGTTTCATGTGTGCATTTTATTGTAAATAAGTATTTATTACTATAAAGACCTTAAGGCTAAGAAGACTGCCAAATAAATGCTACCTCTGGTACCTACTTACCTTTGTAACTGCCTACCTAGTTAAAATACCATTCAGTTATTTGGCAACCAGATTGTACCTGTAGCAAGAATTCCAGGGCACAGCTGTGTATGTAGTTTCATTGTAGTACAACTGGGAAAGCTTTGTTATTGTAACACATAATCTTATAAAATGGGTAATGTCTCTAGTTTCTGTTTCAGTTACCTGTAAAGCCTGGGTTGCAGGTACAATTGTAACCTCCTGATATTCTAATTCTGGTACAAGTGGCATTAGGAGAGCAGGGAGAATTTAAACATCCATTATTGGAGGCTGTGTAACAGAAAAACGTAGAAATATGATTCATTAGGTAACAGCAGAAAAAAAATGTAATTAATTTGTTCATAATAATAGACAATAACCACTGTGGATTTGGGGCAAGACCATCAAATAAATGCTCAAGTGCAGTGTGAAAATGGTTGTGCTGCATTTGCGTTTGAACTTGAACTGGTTGCTTCTGCCATATTCAGTCAGATAGTGTGTGGCACTATCCGACTGAATATCGGACCGTGTCTGTGCAGTGCTAAGTGCAACTGTGTTGCCCTGACATGGACCTGGGTATAGTCAACAGGGAATGGCATTGCTCAAAATAGAACAGTGTCAAGACCTCTGTGTACATATTTAGCCAAATCATGCAAATGAGATTATTGGGCATGCAAGGCACTAAGGGTCCATTTGCATACCTATTATGGGCTAATTTGCATGAGACAAAGCAGCACCGTCTCTCCCCTTTCACAGGACAAAAAAGGGGAACACTAGTGGTATAGCAGGTCTCTTTCCCCTCCAACCTGCCCTGCTAACATATGGAAGTAATTCCTGGGGCCTGATTCCAAGTCAGGTTACATAATCTGCAAGGCGACTTGCGCCAAACCCAATGGCGCAAGTCGCTCCTTGAGACATGTGTTACACCGATCAGAATTCCAAGAGACAGCATGCATCATGGCACAGGTGGCCTGTGCCCAAGGGGACATCCACTGGTTGCAGCCCCTATGGCATGGTGGAAGGGGGGGTTATGGTAGTAACTGTGCCCTATTCTAAGAGGGCAGCTGCAGTAACCCAGTTACGCAATTCCAAGACCCACTGCAGCACTGCGGGTTAGACCAGCTGTTAGCTGGTCTAAGGGGCTTCTGTCATGGCAAAACAGTGGTTGCCCTCCTGCAGTGCCACAGTCCACACACAGCCATACCCATGAACCCCCCACTTAATGGAGTAACCTCCCCCAATACCGTGGTGCCACCTGCCGGCACCCAGGTCTGCATTTTTCTGGTGCCACCCTTGAGCCTGTGCCACTCTGCTGACCCCCTCAATGGCCCACAGGGGCTTGTGGGTCTGTTTTGGGGTTCAGAGGGCTTGGGGGGCTGCATCCTGCCATTGGCAGCTTGTGGTATCCAGGTCCATTGCACCCTTTATGTTTCACAACCCTGCGGCTGCCACATCTCGAAGGTCATAAGTGCCAGGGACCCTGCCTGTTCTTGAGTAGGGTGCAGTGTCCCCAGCATAGCAGTGAATGTTGCAACTCGCACATGCCTGTGAGTTGAGACATTCATCTCAGAATCAGGCCCCTTGTGTTTAGTGCTACCCCATCCCCAGATCATCTTTTTATACACACATATACAGTCCTGCTTGTCTAGTTGTTTCCTTCACCCCATAACAGCCCATTCATATGCACACATACATTCCCTGGTGTCTAATGATTCCTCCAACCCCCAGTCACCAATTACATAAATTATAAGCATGCTCTGATGGTCTAGTGAAACACCTCCCATTACCCATTTCTCAACAGCAAATATGCCCTGGTGTTCAGTGGTTCTCCTATCCCCAATCACCTGTTTATACACTTACAAGGAATCAGTGGTGGTCAAGTGAACTCCCACTCTACCCACCTACTCACATCCCACCTCCCTGCACCCCTTACCCCAGGTGGCCAGCGATTCTCCAAGCTCAATGCAACAACTTGCATGACCCTCTTCTCACATTTGTAGGCATTTGCCATATGAGTTGTCAGTGAGTACATGCACTGTAGTTATACTGTATGTATGCTCACTGACAGCTCATACAGTGACTGGCTGCTGAGGTGTGAGGAGGACTATGCTGGTCGCTGTATCAAGCTGGGAGGATTGCTGGATACCCAGATAAATGTTGATCGGGCAGGGCAGTGGGATGTGAGCAAGGGTTAGGTGGGGGGCACAGGACTACCACTGTTTCCTTTAAAGTGTGTAAACAGGTGATCAGGGGTTGGGGGTAGCCATTGGACACCAGGGCACATTTGCTGTTGAGAAATGGTCTCTTGGGAGGGGGTGTCACAAAAGACCACCAGGGCATACTTATAACTTATGGAACAGGTGATCAAGATGGAAATACTAGATATCAGAGAATATAAATATATTTATTACGGTGGCGTGGTTGCGCCACTATAGTTAGGGTTCAGTTGTCACTTCTATGTTAAACTCAAAATATTGCACGTTAATAACTTTGGACCTGTTCAACAGATTTACCTGAAATGTGGTATGCGTGGTAGGGCAGGACAGATCTCTTGAATTACCAAATTGTGTTTTGGTCCAACTTACGGTCTTTGCGTACAAAATGCTGAAATATGCTAAACTATCCATTTTTGGAGGCAGCTTTTTGGATTTTGGACACGGCCCTGCATGACCGTTACATGGTGTGCCACTCTGTGAGATGGCACATTTGAAAGAGCTTTGGTGGCTGAAGATGCTGCTTTTCGTTTGGTGAAAAATATTAAGGCATCCAAAAGTTATGCCACTTTTAAGTTCCCATTATAAGTAAATGGGAAAATTTATATGTATGTTCTGTGAACAAAGAATGGGGTTCTGACCATCTCACCCCACCTGGTGATCAAAGAATTTGCAGCCTCATGGTTCAATAATCTTTGTCCCTGAAAATTTTAACAATTTTTTGATCGCGAGGTCTGCCATATTGTTTTTAAATTTCAGATCAGAAAAGCACAAATATCTCAGCTCAGGGGTCACTTCTGAAGTAAAACTTGGATAGGTTTTACTCAGGGGTCTCCAATCTATCGAGCCACGCCTTTGGTTTCATCCAACTTGGTCAAAAAATAGAGTTATAAACTTTTATAATCTTAATTTGTGGCTCACTAATGATCTTTGATTGTGAGCCTGCAAATTCTTTGATCACAAGATTCTTTGATTGTGATCATGCATCACGAGCAAGGGATGAGATGACCAGGGTTCCCTAGGAAATCAAATGAAGGTGGGTTTTGCTCAGGTGGCTTCATTCTGCCAGATCTGTAGAAAATAAATAATGTTTTCTATATCCCTGGTAGTCTAGTGGCCCCCCCCAATCTGTATAAAACAAATAATGTTTTGCATATCTCTGGTAGTCTAGCGGACCCCCCAAATGTGCATTAAATAAATAATGTTTTCTATATCCCTGGTAGTCAAGCTTTCCCCCCGATCTGTAAAAAATAATGCTCTTCTTATCCCTGGTAGTCCTAGTGGCCCCCATCTGTATAAAATTTATACTGTTCTGCATATCCCTGGTAGTTTAGCACTTCCAATGTGCGTTAAATAAATAATGTTCTTTGTATCCCTGGTAGTCTAGCGGCCCCCCGCCCCTGAACTGTATAAAATTTATACTGTTCTCCATATCCCTGGTAGTCTAGTGGCCCCCCCGGATCATTCACATATCTGGACTGTGTAGTACAGTACGGGCTGCATGCCCATTGGCTCACACTGTGGATCAATGGGTGTACAGCCCTACCATACGGTTTCACTCAGTGGGCGGCGGGGCGACAGGTGGGTGGGGTGCTGCCGGCTGCTGCTGACCGGAAGGGAGCTGGGCAGTGGGACTCCAGTGGGCGGGTGGGAGGGGTACCACTGGACCACCAGAGATGTTGGACCGCTCCTTTTTATTACATATGCCCGCAATCGGGCTGTGAGCGGTCCACTGGACCACCAGGAATATAGGTCGTTTATTTTATTCTACATATGCCCGCAATCGGACTGCAAGTGGTCCACTGGAGCACGAGGGATATAGGATTTTTTTTTATTCTACATATGCCCGCGATTGGGCTGCAAGTGGTCCACTGGACCATCAGGGATATAGGACTTTTTTTTATTCTACATATGCCCACGACTGGGCTGCAAGAGGTCCACTGGACCACCAGGGATATAGGACATTTCTTTTTCAACATATGCCTGCAATCGGGCTGCAAGCAGTCCACTGGATCACCAGGGATATAGGACATGTACTTCTTTTGCACATGCCCGCGATTGGGCATTGGTGCACTTTTCTGTGATGTGCAGGGGGCGTCGGTCCCTGATGACTCCAGCCTGGCAGGGCGCCAGGTGCAAGTCACCGGGGATCGGTACATCTGCATGCAAATGGGGCCATAATGACATGCAGATGGCCCCATTTGCACCTTGCATGCATTATGGCCCCATTTGCATGTGCACTTTTGAATATCGTGGTTGTTGCAACTAGTGCAACGGAACTTGCTCTAGCACATCCCCCTGCTCCACTCTGGCCACTTGCATTGGCATAGTGCCACTGCGCCATGTGCACTGCGGGTGGCCAGGGTGCAATATTCAGTGATGCTGTGCCATGGCGCAGCTCCATTGAATATCACCCTGTCAAAGCCTCTGCGCAGCCAAGTTGCGCTGCACCCAGGCTTGCGCCACAGCCTGGCGCAGTCTGAATATCCGGGCCTGAGTAGCTAGTGACAGCAAAGAAATATTCTTTTTTAACATTTTGTTGAATTCTCACCCCTGGACATTTATGGTGGAAACATCAAATAGATATTTGAATGTGTCTGTATACAAAAAACCTGTTCAGTTAAGGATATCCAAATAAGTGGAGACAAATCCTATTATAAACCAGGAAAGAAATCAAAACAATTTTGAAGACATTCAGGGGGTCTATTAATGTGATGGAAATTGGGAAGTAAAGCAGACACACAAGAAATAGAAACTACAAGAGATAACATACGTAACAAAAGTTAACAAAAGTTGTGAAAATAAAAAGGAATTGTTTATCTAAATACTTATTTTCCCCCTATAAAAACTGTGCAGGTAAAGATGATGTATCTGCCTGCTTTGAAAGTATTATTGATGAATGCATTAGCGATAACCAAATGCCGAAATATTACTGATTGGAGACTTTAATTCGAGAGTAAGTCAACACTTGGATCTATCAGAGGACATTCTAGATTTGCTCATAGGAAACTGAATTAATAGTACAGTTACCCATAGAAAGTCACGGCACAGTGTTACATCTGTTATGGGTAGGCATTGATGCAGAATGCCTGCCTGCAGGAATCTATATTTTATAAGCTGTATTCTTTGCCTATCCAGGACATTTTTCACTGAGTACTTAGCTTTCTTGGACTATATGAATGTCATGGAGATAGCAACCCTGTGCTGTGCACTGGGCACCCATTATTGCAGAGCACACAGGTTTTCAGTGGGTTTGTCATATATTCCAACTGGCCAGGGATGAGGGAAGTAGGGTGGTGTGGAAGTCTGGAAGAATTCTATGAATATGAGGAAAAAGTATTTGCATTTTGTAACAAGGAGTGGTTGGCATTCACTAATATCATGCATTGTACTATTCATAGCATTGATAATGTCATTGACATTCATGTTTCCCATGTTTTCACTCAGAAAAGGAAAATATATGTAGAGCTACAGAAAATTGTAATAAAAGTTGTTTAAAAGTCACACTTAAAAAATGTAAAGAAGCTGAAAACAGAAAGTAAAAACATACCTCCTAGTCACCTACATACTACTAAGGGTTCATACTAAGGTATATAGGAACCAAAAAGGTGATAAGCCCATTTAATGCTCCTGTCCACTCACCCATATTACTGTACCATATTTCTATCCAATATGTACTTATCCAGTCACTGTTTGAATTGCTGTTTGCTATTACTTATGATTCCCTCCAGGGGCAAACCATTCCAGGGGGACATTACTCTTTGTGTGAAGAAAGTCTTTCTTCTATCTGTGTTGAATTTCTTGGGTCAGAGCTACAGTGGGTGTCCTTGATATATAGTGAGTCATTTTTAAATTCTAATGGTAGTTTGTTTATCAAGTATGTGTCCTGCATGATGTCATAGCACATCAAAAGACCTCCCTGGATTCTTCTTATCTCTAAGATCATGAGGCATAAACCAAGGAGTCAATCCTCATACTATTTATCTCCTAATTCATATATTATCTTTGTAGTATATCTCTGCACCCTCTCCAGTCCATCCACCCCACCTCTCGATACTGGATCCCATACATGGCTACTATAATAAAGTAATGGTCTCAAATATGCTCTATAGAGTGACATAATCACCTCTCGATTTCTACTTTTAAAGTTTGTTTTTATCACCCATAGTAGTTTATTTGCTTTGGTTATTTGAGTAGCACACTGAGCCTTACATGTTAACTTATTATTAATAATTATACCCAGGTCCTTCTCCTCCACTGAGTGCCTTAAAGTTTATCCATTTACAGAATAATTCATCATTTTATTTTGTTTATCCAGGTGTATAACACAGCACTTGTCAGTATTAAAGCTCATACCATTTGTGGTGGCCCAATTATATATTTTGTCCATATTGTTTTATATGGAAGCTATGCCTTCATCATCTTGTGCAACCCCCTGCAAGTTTAGTGTAATCTCCATATTCATCATTTAAGACAGTATTCCATCGCTACCATGAGAACTTTACAGCGACAACAGTGCCAGGTCACTGTAGTGTCTGTGCTGGACCCCAGCACTGCTTTGTGGGGGAAATGCACCTCTTCCCTTAAACATCTCTGACATGGAGTTGATTGTTATAGTAGTGGGGAATGTGGGAGGGCAGAGTGCCCTTCATGGGGTGCATATCCTTCCTGAATCTACTGTTAGCAAACATTTAGACCTGTCCTTTAAAAAACAATATTTTCTGTACTAGATAAAACTTAATATATTATAATTTGACAATATAATTTACCATTTAAACATGTGTCATAATAATCACTGCAGCAGTCGGAAAATTCTGAACACGCTGAATCACAGTGGCATGACGAATTTGCGGGTTTACATGAATCCACTTTCCCAATACAACAGAGTGGACTATCACCCAGTGAGCAGCTAGAAGGTGGCCCTAAGGATAAAAAAGAGAATACAGAAATAGTATGTACTTAAAATGCAGCAGCATCAGAAGAGCTTCAGACATAAAATGTGCAAAGGTTTGCTTGGCATGTTCAGATTGTACAGAAGATCAGTATCTTAACTCCCTAACCTGGGCCAGTAGAGACATGAGATATCTGTAGAAGTACATTACAGTCTGAGTCTAGGGCAGAGATGCTGCAATGTTTTGCTTCACCGGTAAAGTTGGGAAATTCACCTCCATGAATAACTGCAAATTGCCCACTTCTCCACTTGGTCATTTCACATTGTGTCTTTTTGGGGGAAATGGCACCTTTCCAGGTGGAGTTAAGGAAAATGTCTTATTTGCCCTAACATCATCTTGCAAAGTGCCACTTCGCCTGCCAAAAACTTCACAAAATCGGAACCCCACAGTTTGCAAACATGGCAAACTTCACAAATTATTTCACTGACTGAACTTTGTCAACTTTCCACATCTCTAACCTAGGGGAAAGGACACTCATTTACCTCTGCAGTAGTGACCATGACAGGTAGCATCTGTGGTGCAATTTGCCCATTTAAGGCCCATGCAATGACTAGCCTAACCCCATTATTGATTATTCATAGCATAGTGAGCCTTGTTCAGGAAGGTGGTTGTTCTTTTTTAAAGCTATGACATAACTTGGCTATTAAATAAATGCTAGTGTCACAAGAGGAGACTAGTGAGAGAGTGGTTAATGGGACTGAATATGCCTAAAATTAGTAACTTATTTCCCAAGCTATATAACTCTGAGGGATTCTGTTTCTCCCATTGTTATCCAACTGTATTAGGTATCCTTCTTCTAGGACCCACCATTGAATGAAGGGTACAGAAAACAATGCTTATGGTTGGTTGACCACAGACTCCTAAGGATGTTGGAGTAGGAATTTGGGGTGGATCCTAATAAAAACTGAGGAAAAAATGACTTTAGCCATACTGATCCTTGGAAAACAGGAGGTGTATATTTTTTACACATTTTATTGGATCAGCATATGTCTTGTACAATGATGGTATTGTACATAAGCTTTTGGGGCCCTCCACGTCCCTTTTTCAGGTGAATACTGACAATGGGTAGGATCAATCTGTATACCTAGCATCACCAGTGATGCAAACTACTCAGCACCACCACCACCTGCCCCAGTTGACTTTGCAGGGCACAATTATTAGGAGTTAAATAGAGCAGGTACCCCTCAGGAACTCATTTCCCCCTCATCTTATAAAAGGAGTTCCTGCACCATCATCATTCTCCACTGAATACTATAGGAGAGTTCAACTACCCATGGGCTAAAATTCTCCATCTATAAATCTAGAGGTATGCATTCCCCCACCTAAAGATTTCCAGGTTAACCACTCAGCTATCATTGCATAGTCAGTCAGTAAAAGGCACTGTTATAAAAAGGCACAATGCAGGATGGGGAAAAGAGACTGACTAGTTAGCTTGGATTTAGACAAATATTGTATTAGCACTGATTCCTCAAAGCGTGTATAAGTTCTTTTAGTCCTACCAAATATTTTTCTCCAAATACCCATGAGTAATGAGAATTACTCTGTAGATGGATCGACAGTATAATGTGTTGGAGCCTACCAGGATGCAATGCAGCACTGCAGAATTCTACAGCAGGATTACAACAGGAAACAAGAATATTTCAATGGCAATTAATCTGTTGTGTCATGCAGGAATCTGTGACATTGTGTTGCATCCTGGCAGGCTTCACTGTATGTACTAAGCAATATATTATTCATAGTATTTGTGAATTAGTATTCTGGGCTTGCACACACCTAATGTATGTTTGGGCAAAGATGGGCTGCAACTACACCAGGATGATTGGAACACTGGTCAGGTGAATGCCAAGGCAGTCAGGGGGCACTGAAACTAAAGGAGCAGGGAGTAATCATATGCAGAGGTCACCAATGGTAGGAGTGAGAAGAATGAGTTTACCAAGACAAGGAGGGCAGAGCTGTGTAGTACCAGAACTGTGGACCCCCAGTTAGAGCAAAAAACCAAAGCGAGGTAAAACATCTTATTTAAATGCTGATTATATGAGAATCACACCTGGAAAAAAATTGACTAGCGTCATAACATTCTACCAATTAATAACCTATGGTATTTCCACTGTAAATTTAAAACCACTGTATCATACTTCTCTACCTTTATCACATTCCAGGACCCACAGATATTGGGGATGCATGACAAATGTCAGTCTAAACATATAATGTCACTAGCAGTATAAGCATCTAGACATTCAGATCATATTCACAAAATGTCATAAATTAAAAATTTGATAAAAGTTTGAACACTTGTATCTAACAAACTGTAGAATCAAATGTTGCTACACTTAATCTTTTCTAAGACCCTTCCAGAATGTTTATGCATGCTAATTTGCAGGTACAGTTGAGGCTAGTGGTATACTGTTTTGCTGCCATGTGGCCACTGTGGCAGATCACAGCATTGCGTGGCATGATGTATTTAAAAGAACTAAAGGACCTTTGTTGTATTTTTGCTCCTTTAACTGCTTGCCATTTCAGCTGTGATGCAAACTAACATTCATGTCCTTGACAGTCTTTGGCAGAAAACATTATGCCACTGGGTTTAACAATATCTGTCTTCAAAGGTGTCCTAGCTAGAAGCAACAATATATTTTCACAACGTTTCACAAAGAACTAAAATGCCCGATCTTGAGCCTCTTTAGATTCACAACTGTTTAGGCGAATGTCTTGATATTTGGCAGAACCTTAAAGCATATACTGGTAGATAGGCACACTAGTTTGCAAATTCCTAGAAAACAGAATCGAAGAGTAACAGTAGGTGTAAGACATTCACAAAATGCAGTGACCTACTGTGAAATTTCACTAACATTTTGCAATTTCATGAGAATTTCAAGAAATTAGAATTTGTTAATTTTTTATAGCCACGTAAAAAGGATACCTAGTTATCTGAAAGTCTTTCACGGATGAGATTTGAGAAGCCTGGGACTTAAGTTCCTTACCGTGAAATGGGAAATGACATAGACAGTAACAAATATCACGTACGCTGTTCTTTTTCAGCTTTAGAGTTGCCACAAACCATCCATTTTGTTTAAAGCTTGTACAAATATTTCATTTTAGATGCTGTTACTGTAAATTCATAATATAAATCATAGCACTGCCATTCATAATGGATGTTTCTGAAGCCACAAAGTAATTAATTAATTACCTGGTGTGGGTGTTGTCAAGAAACAGCTGAAACTTCCCACTGTATTCACACAAGTCAAATGGGACTGGCAGGGAGAAGCTATACATTCATCTATGTCTATGCAGACTTGCCCATTTCCTGTGGAACACAAAATTGCAGACTGTTATTTTATATCCAATTTGTTGTTTCCCTTCTTTGTGTTGCATGATATAATCCATAATTTGCATTATTTTTCTTTGGTTGTATTTTGCCCCTTCTAACAACCTTATGGGGGAAACATTTTCCCTTCTACCAATGATTACTGTGATTGTTGTCAATGTGAGACTGGGAGATAGTATGGCATCTTGACCCGTTTGACATCTTTCCAACCTTTTGGATTTATTTTGTGTATGTTTTACTTGCATGCTTATTTGTATACAAGCAGAGTTAGTCCTCTTGCCTCCTTACATTACCAGTGCTCTGCATGGTGCAGAGTAACTCTCTAATAAAATAAAATAGAAGCTTTTCAAATAAATAGTTGAATATTTCAGTGTTTTTTGTCAACATTTTATGCATGTGTAAAAAACATAACTGCTTTGCCATAACTAAATGGTTTGCACAGTTCAACAAAAAACACCATTAAAATGAACTTGAAGATAATTTTAAATATTTATTTAATTTAAAAATTTTATATTTTGTTTAAGAACAAAACACATGCTATGACTTACAAAAAAATAACCCATCTCTCTGCCATTATTAAATGTTTTGCAGAGTTCAGCATAAACCATTATTAATATGAACTCATTTATTTTTAATATTTATTTTTCTTTTTTTAAATGCTGCATTTTGTTTAAAGAACACAAAACATGCTAAGAGTAAAAACAACATGGCCTATTTTATTCATTTTATATATAAAAGAAAACTAATAAATACAAATAATATGAGTAGCAACCCATTTTAAGTGGCAGCAAGGATAGTACATTTAACATACTGCACAGAGTAATGCCACAGTAATGGTCAGTAGGTGTATCTGATACATTGTTTCTGACTTCTGTTGTACTACTGCTGCCCATAACCATCCTTTAGACCAGTGCCTGATTGTTCTAGTCACATAAACCTTTTATTCAATGAGTAATAATGTTCAATGACAACCTGGAAAAATAGGTTTTAAACTTCCTATTGTATTTATACAGGTAGCATTTAAAGAACAGGTTGTATTGTCACATTTTATTACAGATGGTTCCATTTCTTATGCAGCACATGTGAAAGACATTTAATTGTACAAATTATGATAAAGGTACTGATGTTTGCATGGAAGGAAAATATATTTCGGTAGGTTTACATTCTGTACATGACTATTTACAGGCTTATGTCATAGACAACAGATGATAGGTGAAAAGTAATTTTAGTACTGCAAGACCCTAAAGCACTATCCCAGCTGATGTACTTATTGGCTACATTCTCAAGTACAAATCTGCAGGGCTAGTTCAAGGAACATCTTACTAGCCTAACACAAAATCTACTAGAATGTGGATAACGGGCCTGTGTCAATTTTGACACCTGCTTTCTCTGTGATGGATTGCCAGTACTTAGACAATTTTTTAAAATATTTTATGACTGGGGTGTGGTCAGTGCTGAGATTGCCAGTGGCTGGTGGTCAGTGCTGTGACTGTCGGATGCATTGCTGTAAAGGGGTGGGCAAGTCCTATGACTGTTGACTGCTGAGGGAGGTTCAGAGGCCATGCTGTTTCAATGGCGTGGGTCAGTACTATGATTGTTGTGATTGGGGTGTTGGTGCTGTAACTGTTGAGGGTGGGGAGCCAGTGTGGTTATTGTCAGGGGAAGGGTGGCCAGTGCTATGACTGCTAGTAGGAGGGCAGGACTGTAACTTTTCAGAGTGGGGGTCAGTGTTATGACTGTTAGGGATCACTGATGTGACTGTCTATGGATGGTATTAGCCCTGTGCCTGTTGCTTTTACAGGGGACAGTGCTTTGACTGTGGTGTTGGGTAGTGCTGTGAGCATTAGGGGTTGAGGTCAGTGCTGTCACTATTGGGGGATGAGGATCAGCACTGTGACTGTTGGGTAGGTGGCCACTGTGACACAAGAACATGTTAGATCTGTGACTATTGAAGGGGTGGTACAGCTCTGTGACCATCAGGGATGGGGGGATCACTCCTGTGACTGTTGTGGGTGAGGGGATAGTGCTGTGGCTGTTGTGGATGGGTGGTTTGTGTGGTGACCATTAGGAGTCATGGCTCAGTGCTGTTATTGTTAGTGGATGAGAATTAGTGTTGTGACTAATGATAGAGAGTGTCAATTCTGTGACTTTGGGGGATGAGTTGGCTATGCTGTGACTGTTGGGGACTGATGATCAGTGCTGTAAGATGGGGGTGTAGTGTAGTGCTGTGACTAATGCTGAGACCAGTGCTGTTACTATGGGGGATGGAGATCAGTGCTATGACTCTCAGGGGGTGTATGTTAATTTCTGTGACTGCCAGGTTGGAGGGGCAATTATATGACTGTTGGGAACAGTGAGAAACTGTTGTGACTCTCAGTGCTGTGATCAGGGCTAAGACTGCCAGAGGTGGATGGTCATTGTCATAACCGATGGGTGAGGGTGTCAGTCCTGTGAATGTGAGTGTGGTGTTACAGTCCTGTGACAGTGGAGGGGGTACAATCCTGTGCTTGTGGGGAAGGGGGCATTGCAGTCCTGTTACAGTGGGTAAGTCTTGGTACAGTCCTATGACTGTGGGCCGGGGATGGTACAGTCCTGTGATGGTTGGGGGGGATGGTACAGTTTTATGACTGTTGGGGATGGTCACTGCTGTGATTGATGGTGGAGTTTGCCAGTACTTTCAAGGTCAGAGCAGTGGTACAGTCCAGTGATTGTTGGGAGCAGGGTCAGTTATGTAACTGTCAGGGATAAGCTGTAATTTATGTGACTAGCAGGGTAAAGGTAATTTCTGTGACTTTTGGGAAGTCTGCATCTGTGCAGTTCAACAGCTTTAGGGGACTGAAGCTTTTGCAGGAAGTTGTACATATGGCAAAAAGGTTGCATAAGGCTCCAAAATAATTGACTGTTGGGGGGGAGGGGGCAGTCCTGACTGTGTGTGGTGGTCATCAGTGCTGTGACTGAGATACAGTCTTGTGACTGTTAGGGGTGGGGATTACTGCTCTGACTGTCTCTGGAGAGTGTTATCCATGTGACTATTGAGAGTATGGGGGCAGTGCTGTCATGGTGGTGGGATGTAGTGCTGTGACTGTTGGGAATGAAGATCAGTTCTGTGACTGTCAGGAGTTGGTGCCCAGTGCTGTGACTGACATTGAAGAGTGTCAGTCCTGTGACTGCCGGGAGAGGTACAGTCCTGAGACTGTTGGAGGTGGGAGGCTCAATCCTGTGTTGGTCAGTGGTCAGTGCTTTGGCTATTGTGTAAGTGGTGTACAGTGGTGTGCATTGGGAAAGGCGTTGCATGAGCAAAGCAGCCAGCTTGTAATAAAAAAAGTAAAGAATGCTTAGCACTCGTAGATTCAGATTTAAATGTTAAGTGCAAGATTTATTTTCTGTCAAGATGCATGGTGTGCTTCCACTAGCCCCAGCACTTCAACCCTTCAGTGGGTCTTCCTCAGGGGGGTGGGTCTGAGGAATACAAACATGCATCTCACTTCTGGCTAAGTGCATGAAATGGGTTACCAATGCTGGTCACAAAACTACACACAACCCAAATGGAGGGAAAACCATTAATGGGATATATTACTACTGCACAAATAACAAGCCTTTATGAACAGTTAACAATGGTAAAATTAATGCCATCATATGCTCCTTTGTTAGAAAATGTTAATGTCTTTTATGCAAACTCCTGTGAGAAATGTGTCATGCTTTGTGACAATTCTTCCCACGGCTGCACTTCGTGCTTAAATACTGCATTACATGTTTGGTTTTGGCCAATAAACTGTTGGAAGAATTTGTGTAGGAAGATGTGGTTGGGGTCAGGCAATTTAATGCAGGGCCCTTTGTAGCAGTGGTTTGCAAGGTAAAATGTTTTTTTTTTGTTGTGGGGAACTTCTGGGCACAAGCCTTCCTACCACAACTCTTTGTGGCCTGATTTGAGGCATGATGGAGGTAAAGGGATCATTTCCTTTTGGGTCACCTCTAAGAATAAGCCTTTTGGCTACCAGAGCCCTTTGTAGCTGGCTTGATGTGGACTTGAGGCATGAAGGGGGCAGTGTTCTTGTGTGGCACCTGTGGTCTGTGCTCTTTGGATACCAGAGTTCTGCTGATGTGTGCGTGTGTGTGTACATGTGTGTGTGTGTGTGTGTGTGCTTCCTCGAGGTCACGGTGTAATAGGTTTGATTTTTTGGGGGGACTTTAGGGTGTACCATTTATGCCTCCCATGCAGTTTTTTGTGGGATGGTGTTTATGCTGTGTTGGGGGGGACTAATATGCTGCATGGTCTGGGACTGTGTTTGGAAGCCTGCTGTGGTGTGCAGGCCTCAGTCTGACTATTTGGAAACCAAAAGAGTCACTTTTGGGTTCCTAATGGTCTGATCAAGGCCTACGCATCACAGCAGGCTTCCAAACACTAGCCAAAATCATGCGGCATGATGTTTTTGTTTGTGACATGGTGGTGAGGCTCTCCAGCTGCAATTTTAAAATGTGTTTACGCTAATTTGTTGTTTAATCTGAATTCTATTGTGAATGCTGCATTGTGTTGGGGGGGACTAACATGCCACATGGTCTGGGACTGTGTTTAGAAGCCTGCTGTGGTGTGCAGGCCTCGATCGGACCATTTGGAACCCAACAGAGTCACTTTTGGGTTCTGAATGATCTGAGTGAGGCCTACACATGACTGCAGGCTTCCAAACACTGGCCCACACAATGCGCCATGATTATTTTGTTTTCTGGGTGTGGGGGGCTCTCTGTCTGCAATGCTGAAAATGCATTTTATGTTAATTTGTTGTTTAATCTGAATTCTATTGTGAATGCTGCATTGTGTTTGGGGGGTGGTATTGACATGCTGCACGGTCTGAGCCTGTGTTTGGAAGCCTGCTGTGGTAAGTAAGCCTAAATAGGACCATTTGGAACCCAACAGAGTCACTTTTGGGTTCTGAGTGGTCTGAGTATGGCATACACATCACAGCAGGCTTCCAAGCACTGGCCCTCACCTTGCGGTATGGTGTTTTTGTTTGTGACATGGTGGTGGGGATCACCAGCTGCAATGTTAAAATGCAATTACGATAATTTGTTGTTTAATTTGAATTCTATTGTGAACGCTGCATTGTGTTCAGGAGGACTAACATGCCGCATGGTCTGTGCCTGTGTTTGAAAGATTTGCTGTGGTGTGCAGGCCTCAATCGGACCATTTGGACCCCAACAGAGTCACTTTTGGGTTCCGAATGATCTGAGCGATGCCTACACACAACAGCAGACCTCCAAACACTGGCTCACACCATGCAGTATGTCAGTCCCCCCCACCTACAAAATAATGTCTATTTACTAATCCAAGTCCTAACTGTCTTGTACCATGTTGTGACGTGTGTGCCATTTTCTATGCCTCCTTGTTTGCAGGCTAATGTGGCCTCCATTTTGTTTGCAGGTGGGTGGATGCGGGCCTTCATTTTGTTTGCAGGCGGGTAGATACGGGCATCCACTTTGTTGCAGGTGGGTGGATGTGGGCCTGCATTTTGTTTGCAGGTGGTTGGATGCAGGCCTCCATTTTGTTTGCAGATATGTGGATGTGGGCCTCCATCTTGTTTGCAGGTGGGTGGATGCAGGCCTCCAATCTGTCTGCAGGAGGCTGGATGTGGGCCTCCAGTTTGTTTCATGAGTAATCTTTTCTTCAGTCAACTTTTTTGGGAATCTCCTCTTCCATCAACGTCTTTTCTTTTTTGTGAATAGTCTCCTCTTCCATCAACTTTTTGTGATTTACCTCCTCTTCCATCAATGTTTTGAGAGTAATCACCTTTTCCGTTGACTTTTTGTGCTTTACCTCCTTTTCCATCAATGTTTTGTGAATAATCACCTCTTCCATCAACTTTGGTTTGTGAAGAATCTCTTCTTCAGTTGACTTCTTTTTGTGAAGAATCTCCTCTTCAGTTGACTTCTTTTTGTGAAGAATATCCTCTTCCATCGACTTCTTTTTGTGAAGAATGCCCTCTTCCATCGACTTCTTCTTTTGTGAAGAATCTCTTTGTGCAGTGTCTCTTTTATAATGCCATTTTTTCTTGTGTCAGCTCTGTTTTGTGATCAATCTCTTGTTGCATCAACTCTTTAAATTGTGACTAATGTCTTCTGGTGACCACTCTGTCACCACAAGAGAGGATGATTCAGACAATATATTCTAAGTGATCACTTACTGTATTGCATGCGGCTGATTTGAGGCAACACTTATGTCAGTGACATGTTTTATCATCTCAGCTGTCACTTCAGTTTTGTTTGGTGGCATGGTAGACTTTTTGTTTTACCTACCAAAATTCTTTTACTGTGAAAGTTGACCAGTGATTTTTTTGAACTCACTTGTGTTTCAACAGTTAACTTTTAGCAAGGAATGGAATCCAGATGAAGGCCCTTGGTGAATGCTGCAGCCTTACTCACTGAAGCTCTGCAGACTACAGTCAACCATCAATCATCAAAAGAAAGGAACAAGCGTTACCGAGCAAACATAAAGAAATCCCTAGAATGTTATCAAAACTACAAACATACCGAAGGAACATGGATGATCAGAAGCGTGAACATTATAACCAGATGGCTAAAGAGAGGATGAAAAGATATAGATAGGCTCACAAGCAGAAAAATTGCAAGCTGACATCTGTAGTGTACCAAGCAACACTGAAAGAATGCCTGATGAAAACACATCTAACACACAAAGACAAGCATGGATGGAGGAAAAAACACAGAAAATGTGCATAAATGACAAGTCATAAATGTCGACAAATTAATGAAAAGGAATGCCAGAAATATACAGAAAAAAAGGAGCATGAAAAGCTTGCACAACTCTCAGCCACCGTCACCTCCACCCCACCAACTGTAAAAATCAGCATGCCAACTACAGAGCTGTGTGTGACACCGTGGGCCCACAGATATGACACTGCTGTAAGAAAGGCTTTGCAGAGATCAAGAAAAAGGTCTTCCAAAATCACCAAATTGATTTTCTTATGTAATGGAGAATTTCCTGTCATCTTGTTCACCTGCCAAACAAAGCACATTGGCTCAGCACAAAGTTATCCTCAGTCCATGCAGCCTAGAAGAAAAACTGAAGTCTGCTTTTATGGAGAAGATATCAAACATAAAAAAATGCCAAGAAACAGGATAGACACCTGAACAGAGAATTCATCAATACAATTCTTGTACTAAAAAAAATACTGTTTGCTCAGAACCACAAGTGCAACACTGGGCATCAGCTGAAAGATGCTCATGAAGGCATCATGTGGAAGAACAAAATGCAGCAAATAGCACAAGTCAGCACTGCCCAAGTCAACAAAGAGAAAAGTGGAGATTGTTTTTGAAGAGTCTACAACTCCACTACCTCATAAGAAAGCTTTTTTAAAAAGAACTGACACATGTCAGTCATATCTGGACAGACCCATCCATACTCTATACAATGAATTTACCCAACAGAACCCAGACACACTGGTAGGAGTAAGGAAATTTGGAAGCCTACACCCTAAGCACATTAAACTTGCCAAAGGGAAAAAATTGGACCAGTGCCTCTGTGAATACTGCATGAATAGCTTACTGAAACTGAAGGCACTGAACCATGTGGTGGATCTTCACTGGCTGACATTATGCAAAATCTTCACTGTGCAATGTGCTGTAGAGCTAACAATGTGTCCTTACCCTCAATTGCAAAGGTTTTACAGCCAGGACTGTGTGGACAAAACATGTGAACAGTGCAGCACAGAACATTTTTAAAAGCCATGGAGGACATCATTAATGGAAATGAACAAGACAATGTCACATTCCAGCAGAGGGAGCGTATAACAGTCATGCAAACTATCAATGGCATCCAGGTGTGGCAGACATGAAAAGTGTTGAAAAATAAAAAAGCAACATTGCGGACACTGGTGGTAGTCGTAAAAGAGAAACTTTTGTTTTTGGCCAGCACTTACATACGGCAGCATGGCAGCACCACCAGTCTGCTTGCATCAAGAAATATATACCCCAGAGATAGGTAATGATGGTTCTTGATTTTGCCAAGAACTATGCCTGCTGATTACAGGACTACGTGCAGGTAGCCCACTGGCATTATGAACAAACCACAGTTCACCCAGTAGTAACATACTACCCTTGTGAGCAGTGTGACTCAACAGTAACAGAGTGATTCGTTTTTATATCCAGTGATTTAAAACATGATCACCATTCGGTGCGCCACTTTGTGGAGATATCAAATTCACATCTACAAAATGTTCACAAGTTAAAAATCAGCAGAGAAGTTCATTTCACTGATGGCTGCAGTGCCCAATATAAATTCAAATGGGCCTTCTTTGATATTTCGATGTCGTCCAAGGAATTTGGCTTCCCCGTTGAGAGGTTTTTTTTTGGCTGACGACATGGTAATGGTCCTGGGGATGTTGAGAGTGCTGCTGTAAAATCAGCAGCAAGCAGAGGTGTACAGTCAAGATAGGCTATAATTAGGAAAGCTAAGGAGCTCTATAAATTCTACCATACAACACTGACTTTTGAGCATGACATAGAAGGGTGCAGCAAACATTTCAAACGTACGTTTTTCTGGGTTGATGATAGTAAGATTAGAAGACCTGCCCGAAACAATGTTAAAATCATACCTGGAACATGAAAGCTTCACAGTGTGAAGTGTGCAACAGAAGGTGTGGTGGTAACAAGAAACCTGACTTGTTTTTGCACACACTGTGCTCATAAAGATGGGCCCTGTGAAAATCGGCATCATGTTGAAGACTGGAAGGTTAAAAAACGAACTGCTTCCGCAATATATTGAATATCATCTTCAGATGCCAACACTGAGCCCATTGGTCCCTTTGCTCCTCCACACACAACAGCTTTCCAAGCTGCTACCTTGCATGTCAACACAACTCATGACTTGCTGGCCACAAGTGCTGATCCTGCGTTGGGGTCTCACACAGCCTCCAATGAGACTATAGCTCCTGCTGAGGACATACCTGAAGAATCCACAGGCAACGAAGGTGCATATGATAATGCGTCAAAGGTTGCTGAAGAGGATGCCACCAGAAATGAAAGCACTACAGTCACCACTGATGCATCAACTCCATTGACCATGAAACGCACAGTCCCTGAAAAGTGGAGAATTTTGCTAGACCCACAAGTGATACAGACTAATCAGTATTATCCCATGTACTATTAGAAAGAATATTTTGTGGGGCAACTAACTGCAATGGATCATGTGAGACAGTGGTACCCACTAAAGTTCCTGAAACAGCATGAGAGTGTCTTTACATGTCCACAGCATCAGGACACTGACTGTGTTCAAATAGATGACTTTTGCATGGGCCAATTCAGTTTTTGCATGAAGGTGGAACCTTTGAAATTAACAATAGTGAGCTCAGTGCAATCAATGAAAAGTTCCTCACACTTCAGGACAAATGGAATTAAAAGGACTACCATTTTTAGGGTACAGTGCGGAACTCCCCAAAAATATCGGTTTCAGTTTGCCAAATAATTCATAATAGTGTGTTTATATAGGGATAGTGTAGCCTTGTAGTCATATTTGAGTAGCCTTGTAGTCATAATTGAGTAGCCTTGTAGTCATTGTAGAGTAGCTTTGTAGTCATAGTAGGGTAGCCTATTACTTTATGTAGAATTATTTATTTTTTGTTGTGATGCTGCTTATGTTGTTGTAAATATTATATTTTTATGTTTAGATGTTTACATGTTTGGTTGTATTACCCATTTGACTTTTTTCACCTTGAATGATAAAAAATTTTGAAAATTGAGCAAGTATTCTCTGTCTCTTTTTACATGCTGTTGTATGTGTCATGTCCCAGTTACATGGACAGTCACTTTCATGTCCCCCATTGCACATGCAGCCCTGACTTTCATGTCCCCCATTTCACATCAGAATTTGAGGAGGCTTTTTCTCAGGATCAGAAATGGGAGTTATCCTGCGGCATACCATATTTTTATAAGGTAAGTCACAGCATAAAAAAATGCTAATAATCATTGCTATATTTTGACTTTTAAAATTTGACTCCAATGTCACACTTTGGTACCACTTTTTCATGCACAGAGCCTTATACAGATATCTCTTAAAGTGATATACACCATACACTAAAAACAACATGCAAGTCAAGGTGAAAACACATGAACAATGTTTACAATGTTTACAGACATTTCATTGTTCTGTTTTTTGTTTTGTTTTGGTTTTGATGCTCAGTGTTCACAGTTATTGATATTAGTATAATACTTAAATTAAACATGTCTATATCTTTAACTTCAATTAAAGGAAAACTACACCTAAAACTTGAAAAAATATATGTTGTGCGGAGTGTTTTAATTTGTATGTGAAGTTCTACTGTTTCCTTCCCTCTGACTGGTATTAGGAGTTTTTCCTAAATGAGCCTGCTAGCTTTAGGGTATTTTTACGACCCCTGGAGATCACCATATCAAATAGTTTTATTGCATTTCTTTGTCCTACAGTGCACCTTGTTTCATGTAATGGTGATGTAGCACAGCCCATAAATCCAGCAGAAAGCATTGCATTACAATCAGTTCACAACAACAGAGATGGCTATATTTTAAAATCTGTAGAATTCAGCTTGGTGATCACCCTCATCCTAAAGGTTTTACTGTCCTGAAAAACTTTGCTGCTGGTAATTTTTGTGCAGCTTGTAAAGCTTCCAAGATATTTAGTTTGTTAGGCATGTGTGTGCTGAATGTTGGGTCTCTCTTACATCACAATCACATGAGACAAAATGCACTACAAATACAATTGCACTATCAGGTATGGAGATCCCCAGGGGTCGTAAAACTAGCATAAAGCTAGCAGGCTAATTTGGGAAAAACTCCTAATACCAGTCAGAGGGAAGGAAACACTAGAACTTCACATACAAATTAAAACACTCTGCACAACATATAATTTTTCAGGTTTTGGGTGTAGTTTTCCTTTAATTCTGTAACTTTCTACCAAAAGCTATATATATTTGTTTTACCTTTTGTACTGTACTATACCACTTTCTATCTATCTCCTCTCTATTGTTCCCACTACTGTATTTACTCCATATTAACTTTTTTCTCTTTACTTTCATGGGTCTCACAGGATGTGAACCCTTTCCCCATCAAATGAGTATTACAATATGTCTAACCTGTCTTAGCCTTCCTAGTAACTCCCTAAGAACTGTGGATCCTTTGTGACCCCTTTCTTCTATTTTATTCCACAGGTCTAAGAAATGTCATCCTTATAAGACTCCTACCCATGGCTCCGTAGTACCCTGGTAAGAGATCCTGTACATGTTACATATACTTGGTGGGTTTACTCTAACAGTGCAGCTGCACCCATTATGGGAGGGTTGTGTATATGTGTTAAGGTCATACATAGTGCAGCATTTCTCCCCTCCATAAACCATTTTTTCTTGTCAATTGACTCAGGCAGGCTCTCTGTCCTGTTCCCACCTCCCCTGTCCCAAACCACAGAGCCCAAAGTCACCCATGGATTGCCCCCCCATTATAGGGCCAGAAAGTGGAGAGCCATCCTCCTCTCACCAAATCACTCACATCCACAACTGAGCCAGTCATCCAGGTGGTCATGTGGGACAGAAGTAGGTGGGTGGGGCTTTATGGAGCCTGCACTACCCATTTCTACATTTTCCCTCCTTGGATTCCTGCTTTCACCTGGGGGAAGCCAAAGGTCAAGTTAACATGCTTCGCCACCCGGGGACAGAACAGCTATCTGAGCAACACTCAGTCTTTCTATCTGACCCCAGGCAACCTGATCTTGTTCCTGAACTTGGGTCACTGATATAACAGGAGATAAGGCACACAGTGCCTCATACCTCAATACCACTGGACAGGACTGTTCTTATTCTGCAGCAAGGGAATTGCTTAAGCAATAATGCCCCACAGGGTATGTGTTGTGCTGGGATAATGTCACACCTCAGGTGGTTGGGCATGAGGCTGCAAGCAAGGCATTATTGCTATTATACAATGGCTTGTTGTAATACAGAATTAAAAAGAAAGCATTTTAAAGAATGTTTTTGTTAGTGTGGAAGAATATTTTTGTTTCTTAAGAGAAGATGCAAAAAAAGAGTGTCCAAATGGTCCAAACAATCATCTGCAGGTTCACAGTGAGGCTGAGACTAGACCTGTGATGTTGTGCTGGGATAACATCATGGTTCCAGTCCCAGACTGACCAATCAGAGACCAAGATTCTTTCTTGCTATTGTATAATTGTTGCTAATAGGGCAGCAGTTGGACAACGATGGTGCCACTGCACACCAGAGAATGATTCTTATGTTTGCTTGTGCACATGCTCAAGAAACATGTTGTGGCAGCTTGTGGTAGCAGCAGGTTTCAGAGGTCGGGCAGTGTTATGGCCAATGCCACTATTGCTTTTGTGGGCTTGTCTGTGTGGCACCAATGACTGAGCATGCTGTCTATGACAGCAGTTTAGAAGTGTACCACCAACTTGAAAGAAATTTGCTGCTGTAATGAGGGAGCGCCTGTCACTGCAGTGGCGATGTACGTGGCGGAGTTACAGCTTTCTCCTGCTGTACTTTTGCTCCTCAGTATAGTCCTTGCTCTGGGGGACAGGACCCGGTCAATAAATGCTGTGCCTCAGTCTACGCTGGTGCTATAGCCCGTACAGTGCTATGCACGTCAGTCAGACCCATGGTAAAATTTATTTAATCAGGTCCCCTCTCAAGACTTAGCCCGCTGCTCACAAGTCAGTCAAATCAGAACAAGCCTTGTCCCACCGTGACTGACTCCCTGGCTCCTCTGTGTTGGCACTGTGATGTAGAAGTTCCGACCTTTGCCTTGTTACTTTTGGAGTCGAGTCAGACTTCTGCACTTTTGTACACTGATGCATTGCCTACAGCCTGCAAGTGACCAGTAGCTGATCGGCGGTGCTGGCAACAAGGGAATGGTTTAGTCTTTGACTGCCCGAGGAGGGTCTCTAGTGGGTGATTGCTAGTCATGAACAGGTCATCATGATGGACCAGGCAGCAGTTTTTTATTTACTCTTTCAGTGGTCTGTATAGAAAACAGCATCAGTGTAAAAACACCAACAGGGACAGGTAAGTGACAGAACAGCTACCCCTCAGGCAAATCAGTGGCCCAACCCAACTCTACTTTCTGCTACATTTTGATCTAGAGTCAGTGATGATATGTATATCACTACTGTGACACAGAACTCCATTTTTTTTATTTTGGCTACCTCAGTAACTAAGGAATTCATTAATTCAGCTGTAATTCAGAAGTAACTCCATGTAAAGGTGCTTAGTTTGATTTTTTTTTCATGCAGCTCCAGTGTTGCTGCTTCTTTTTTGGTCTCAGAGCTCCTGTTTTCTCCCGTGACTACTTCTTTTTGCTAATACATCCTGTTTTGATTTGTGCAAGCTTATCAGCTTTTACTATGAGGTCTGTTTTACTTGCAAGGAAGCAGTACTTTCTGCTGTATTGCATTCACAAGGAATATCATCTCCAGGTGAGTGCAAGTTCTGCAGTAACTTTTGTCCATCACTGTTTCTTGTGTAGAAATGATTGCACTTTACTGAAAAAAGCATGTTTTTAAAATAGGTATGTCCGTGGCAGAATTGTGAATTGCATGTCAGTTGCTGTCCCCCCCCCCCCAACTGGATGTAAGTGCTGGACATAGTTTGGTCACTGTAATAACTGTTTTAAATGTATTGCATGTGCAGGAGGTTTGTGAATTACTAGCAGGTCAGCTGTCCTGCCCCCCTCCCAACTTGATATAAGTTCTGGTTATAGTTTGGTCACCGCAGCAGCTGTTTTAAAACATATTGTAAGTGCAAGAAATAGGTGTGTGAATTACTAGCAGGTTATCTGTCCCCCAATTGGATTTTTAGTCATTTTAGGGTTGTATTAAAATGACAATAAAAATAATTTGTTATATTGGTTTATAGTGGTGTTTTTTTTATAATAACTACATTTGTACTCTCCCTCATAACGCCACAGATTATGCATATTGTAGCATGTAGGGGTTCCCAGACACTGTTGATATTTGGTCAGGGAGGCCCCCGACAGAAAAAGGTTGAAAACCCCTGATCTAGATCATGAATTCATTAATTTTTTCCATAGCACATATAATAAAAGTTTAAAACAACTTCATGGCTCAGTGGTCTGCCAGCACCACATATCTGCACTGTAGCACTGCAGATAGTTGGTTCTGTCATCATTTAGAAGATAAGTTTAAAACAGCTTCCAACTCTGTTTTTTTTTTCCTTTCAGTTATTAGGTACAGTATTTGGACATTGTGGAAAGTGCTTTTTTAATCTGTCTTTTAATTTCCTTATTCAACCATTTGCTAATTATGTGGCTGCCACATATGATATTGATTCACATCATTGACTGCATGCAAGAAACTGATCTATTGGTTCTGACTTAACAGGGTGTCCTCCAGCTGTACTGGCAATTAGATTATTAGTCATGTAAATATTATCTTTTATTGCTGTCATCTCTCCAGATCATTAGTGAACTCAGGACAATTTAGTTTGATCCCGGTAAAATCCTACTTCATCCACATTTTCCCACTTGCTGCTTGTACTCTTGAATATTTAAATATGTCTCTGGAATTGTTGTGCCCAGTCAAAAAATATCTGCCCCACAAAAAGGAACTGGAACCAGCAAACACTTGTACAACACATGTATTACTACATTAGATAACTGTACAAATTAACTGCCAACTAAATTAAACTAGGATCTGCAGCTTATCTAATAGGTAGGGAAATGTGCAGATTGGGTAGGCCAAGCGGTCCATTACATTAACTGATGATGTTCTACTTCATATTTATTCCTTTTTTTAAATTGTATTTAATGTCTTACTCTTAATGATAACATTGGGGGGACCACTCTGGACACCATTACCAACATGCAATATTGCTAATAAATACTGCTTATTTTAGCTCATTTGTAGTAGTTTGGACAGGTAAATTATACTGTTTCTGCTGCATACTGTTTAGCCATTGTGATGTGCAGATGCATTACAATTTAGTGCTGTAACTCTCACATTTAAGTAGCAGTTTAGCAGTGCTCTCTGTGATGTTTTACTGCTTTTAACATATTTAACTGCTACTAAAAATAAATACAGTAAGTATTAGTCATTGTTTTTGCTTTTGAGTGTTTTCCCTCTAAAACTGACACTGGGTAACATAACATGTTGCAATACCTCAAAATAATAATGTTTTTTGGGGACTGCATCGGAAAATAGTAACAACATTATTATACTGGAATAAATTTGGTCTACATCATAATCGGCTATACACTGATGCTGCAAAGACCAACACTACCTTGCTCACATCTGGAAACAGTCAACTAACATTTGTTTCAACTGGCAAGAATAACTGGGGGTGGTTAGATTCATGGATTGGACGCAGCCCGCCAAAACAATATCATTATAGTAAAATATCGCAACATGCTATCCTATCGAGTGTCAGTTTTAGAAAGCAGTGCCTCATCAAGAAACACTTATAAACAGTAACCACAACTTTTACTTACTGTATTTGTTTTCAGTAGTAGTTAAAACTGTTAAAATCAGTAAACATCAGAGACCACTGTTGAATGGAAACCATTAGTTAAATGGCAAAATGACAGTGCTAAATCATAATGCACCTGCACATCACAAACATCTCTACAGTATAACAAAAACTGAGGCTTACACAAGATACAACAGAAACAGTATAATTTACCTGTGCAAACTACAACAAATAAGCTAAAAGCAATATTACATATCTGTAGTGGTGTTCATGGAGGTTCGACCCACCACCCCAATATTATCAAATCAAGAGTAAGACCTACGAGGAAAAAAAAATTAATATATAAGAAGCAGAACATCAGCGGTTGACATAATTTCATAATCAGTTTATTTCTTGTGCCAGAGATGAGTGTGAAAGATGACACCCAATATGGCAGAATCACTAGGGTGCTGTAAACTGTTAGGTGATCTAGTGTGAGGCTGTAGTGCAGTTCAGAGAGATGTACCAATATACAAAGGTATTTACACTCCAGTCCAGGTAGATGTGGATGAGAGTTCATCAGGTGCATATGACTGAGGCCCATATAGGTATGTGATCGCCACCCGATCTGGACAGTAGCCAGCCCCCTCCCACTTATGTGCACTTTCCCAGTCACATCAGAGGTTAGACGGGGGTGAGAGGGAACATGCAATCAACACCATTTTTTATTAATGCAGCTTGCATTGCTGTTAAAAAAACTGCAGCGTACTGGATCTGGCATGGATGAACAAATATTTGGGATTGCTAATGCATCTCAGACGCTAGTAGCATGAACATTTGGGGGCACTAAATATATTAGTTCTTCTATAGTTTCTTTACAGTCTTAAACCTCTTACTTGTTAGAATGTGCCCAATATTTAAATTTATGGGACAACATATGGATTGTTTTTGTACTAGCTGAATGTGTTAGGGGTCCTATTTAATTGTAACAGTTTTAAAAACCTATGTTCTGGGAATGTGAGAAAAACATTTGTTACATTTTAGAAGAAAAAATACAAAAATTAGTCTGTCTTAAGAAACTGTTGCAACAAGAGAGTACATATCATAAATATCAAAGGTCGGATATCAAGGGTCATCTTTGAGGTCTGGTGATGGGGGGTACACAGAAAGGCTGCCCCCCCACACTTGAATAGCTAACAATATATAGAGAATATTGGATAGGTCAGTGTGCGTGTTATGGATTTTTTTGTGTGTGTGATGATCCATAAACCTCGAGAGCGAAGCTCAAGAGTTTTAGGTGGTTATCACACATCGAGGGTGTGTGAAAAAAATCCATAACATCAAACTTACCTGTCCTTTATTTTTCATAATTGCTGGTGTGGATGTTTAGGCTGTATTTCTAGCAGCTTGAAAGAAAACTTTTTTTAGCTAGAGTACAGTTTTAGTTTTGAAGAAAAGTTAACTGTACATGAATAAAAACACAGTTGAAAATGCTGCAGTTAAAATACTCTTTGTAAAACAATAGAATGCAACTATTTTAAAGTCTCTTCTTTGGGGAATGTCATATCAACTGGCTTTCAGGTTATTATGACATATCATATCAACTGAATTTCAGGTTATTATTACCTTTGGTGCACAATAACCTGAAATTTGGTTGATGTGCATTTGTAACAAAACAGTAGTTCGGTTGATATTTATGGTCACTAGTAATTATATTGTTGTTCAGTTTACAGACTTACAGAAATAATAAGGCGATACAGCAGGTATTTTCTTGACTTCCTTTAGAAAGGCAGCAAAGCTGCCCTCTGCTTTTAGAAACTTACTTTGACACTGCTATGAAATGAACTCCAGTATGTCCAGAGTACAGCGGCCAAGCTAAAGCTGTTTATGGCACACAGACTTCTCAAAACTCCTAATACCTGCACACAAGTGATGACGGTGGTGTTCTAGTATGGGCAGCCAGCCCAAAACACAGCACAATGCAAACACCAAGAAAAGCACTCTAAACGAAATTCAGCAGCCAGTAATTCAACTATTGCTGAGATTTAATTTGCCACCAAGTGCAGAGGCCCTAGCTCCTCAGCTACAAGTCTTCCAGGAGATGCCCCCGGAAGGCTTATAGCAGAGGAACTAGGGGCTCTGCACTTGGTGGAAAATTACATCTTAACAATAGTTGAATTACTGATTGCTGAATTTCTTTTAGAGTGCTTTTTGGTGTTTGCATAAAGTTGTTTATGTCATTGTTGTATAGGACTAATATATTTTGCACCCCTAAATGTTTGCGCTACCGGCATCTGAGTTGTATTACTGATTGCAAATAATCATGCATCCCCACCAGGTCTGGTGCACTGCATTTTTACAGTGCTGGGTAAGTTACTTTTTCTATTACTTTCTATTGCTTTGGGAAACTTGTTACAGGAAGCTCTGTGCAGTCACTAACAAGGATGGAGAGGTACTAGAAAAAGTAATACACCTTACAGTTACAGTTACTTCTTTCTTTTCATACAAAAACAATATAAAAATAATAACTATAATGGATTACATTTATTTGAAAGTAATAGGTTAGTTACTAGTTACTTTCAAATAAATGTAATCAGTTATAGTTATATATTACTTCTGTGTAAAAAGTAAGAAGTAACTGTTACTTTAAGGTGTATTACATTTTCTAGTACTTCTCCATCCTTGCTAGTGACTGCACAGAGCTTCCTGGAACAAGTTTCCAAAAGTAATAGAAAGTAATAGAAAAAGTAACTTACCCAACACTGATTTTTATGTTTGCTTGCACACATGTGCAAGAAACATTATGTGACAGCTTAGGAGAGAAGTGGGTTGTGAAGGTGTGGCACTGTGGTGGCAAACTGCGGCACTGCATTCGGTGGCTTAGCACTGGTGGACCAATGCAGGCACACTGTGCTGATGACATTGGTTTCTAAAAGTGCCACCAAGTTGAAACAATTTTGTCACAGCAATAAGGGGCTGCCTCATCACTGCAGCATCAGCCATTCTGCTGCAATGAGGGAGCAACCGGTCATTGCAAGGCAGTACCTTGCTTAGTGCAATATTGTTTGTGAATATGGTGGTGGCTTGCTGCTGCCTCACAGCCCCATGAAAGCTGACAGGGGTGGCCAATCCCCCTATCAGCATGTCCTGATCCAGTTCATTTGCTGATGGGGGAGCCCAATTGCTGTTGGCATAATGCCCCCCATCTGTTGTGTGCTGAGGGGGTGCCCCACCCCCTTGGCATCATGTGCTCCCCAAAACAGTCTTTCTTTGCTGATGGGAGGCCCAGTCCCCATTGGCTTCAGTCCCCCTTACCAGTTTAATTTGCTGACAGGGGAGCCCACTCCCTGTCAGCATAACGTCCTCACCCCTGATTTCTGCTGTGTGCCAAGGGGTGCCCAATCTCCCTCAGCATCATGCACATCTCCAACCCATTTCTATGCCAACAAGGGGTCCAGTCCCCATCAGCTTCAGTCCCCCTCCCTACAAATGCAGTTGGTACACTGGGAGCCCACCCCAGTGTATCAAACAACACCAGCAAAAAAAGAAAACTGACCCTTATTGTCTTTTTTTTAACCTGTAAAACAAGAAAATGGTCCCTCATCACCTCTCCTGCCCCTTCCCCAATCCACGCCCACCCTCTGTGCACCCTGCTTCCCCCACCCCCTTACCCCATACTTACCTCTGGAGCCCAGCACAACAATATTTGGTGGACTGGGAACATGACTGCACTCTTCAAAGTTGACTGCGAACTGAAGAAATGCTGGTAAGCTGTATAATGGCATAAATTGAGTTTTTTCAACTTTGGTGCATATCTTTGACATTTTCTGTGAATTTTGGCACCAGATTTTCAACATGGAGTTATTGGGACCCCTCCTCATGCATTCAGCCACTGTCATGATGTTATTCAGTCTGGAAAGGTGATTTCGTGGTCACTATGAGGAATCACCTTTCAGGACCAGTTAACAAAACAACAGTGCCAGTGTTCATGAGGTGGGCTCTCAAAAAGCCTATGTTGTAAATCTGGTGAAAAAAATCCAACATATTTGACTGTTTTATAAGTGTGCATTGTGCAGTTGCCAGGCACGCTTGTAAGATCACAAATTTATTTTCACTCCAGATCTTCAACATTGGCATTTTTCTGCACCTCCTTATGATCAGTATAGCTGTCATTTTTCACATCCTGGCCAAAATGTGTTTTCACACAGAGTAGAATAGTGTGGCCACTGTGGAAAATCAGTGTTCAGGACACATTAAGAAATTCACAGTGACACTGTTCATGAGCAGACATCCTAAAATGCTTATGTTGAAAATTTGGTGATGAAAGTCCATAAAATGACTATGTTATGCATATGCATTGCTCAGTTTCCATGTATGCTTGAAAGTGCAAGTATTTTTAATATTCCCACTACAGATTTTCAACATTTCCATCTCTTCAAACCTCCCTATGGATGGTACAGCTGTCATTCCTCACATCCTGCCCAATTTGTGTTTTTATGCATCTGGCACAGAATGGCACGGTCACTGTTGGAACTCAAAGTTCGGGACACATTAACAAAATCTCACTGCCATTCTTCATGAGAAGAGGTCCCAAATGCTTTCATGAGGTAGGGTCACAAAAAGACCTTGTTGAAAATTTGTAGTGCAAATACCAACAACTAATTATAATGTCCTACTCTGTACAGACTGACAGGCATCGGGGTGTGCCTTTGGATTGTCAGCTGTAATGCTCATGCCATCTCTCCCTCACCCCCCTGGCAAGGGACAGGCATCAAGGTACACCTTGCACACTTCGGCCCCAGAGTTCACCACATTCTCCTATACTGCACCCATTTCAGTGTATGTCCTTATTGAATGGGGTGACTATAAAGCCAAACACCCCAAGGCACACCTCAACATGTGTCAGAGTCTGCAGGATAGGATGAGGTGACATGGCATGAATGTCATGGGCAGCAACCCAAACACATGCCCCAATGCCTGTCTGTCTCTACAGAATGGAGGTGGAGTTGGTCTGAAGTTCAGTACTTCACTGCCATTCCTATTCTGCATCTGTCTAACTCCTGCATTTCCAATGCTAATACCAGCAAGCAAACATTTGGCTTTGACAAATGCTGGTTTATAAATGGGCCCAGCAGTAAGAGGGTGGAATATACCCGTGGACACCAGGGAATTATTTACCTTTCACAGGGACAGCAATCTGCTGCTAAACTGTTTGATGGTGTAGAAGCATGAGATCAATGACAGTCACTCAGACAGATACTATAGTGCATAAAAAATGTAAATGAATGCATTTATAATTTTATTTAACTTCAGAAAAAAATCAAAAATAAAAAAAATCAATTAAACAAAATAAAAGGAAGCACTGTTACTTCACAGAAAGAAAAATTCACAGGGCTGGATATTCAAAAGGGTTGCGCCATAGCAATGAAGGTTGTGTATAAGCAGGTCTGAAATTGCGCCATTCTGCGATATTCAGCAGGAGGCGATGTTGCACCCCAAGTCATGCTGAGCAACAGCGCAATACTAATGAAGGCATGCTCAACTGGAGGGGAGAACCATGCATAAACTGCACAGCCTGATATTCAGCCCGGCTGTGCAGAGTTGTGCAGGCACAACCCCCTACCTGTGCCTACACAACTTTGAGCCAAAAGAAAAAGGAGTAAGTCGAGGGCCACCCACAGGTGAGCTGCCACATTGCAGGGCACAACACAGCAGCTGCCACCTGTGGGTGGCCCTCCACTTGTTCCCTGTGCTCCCCCTGCAGCCCGATTGCAGGCAGATCTCACTCCCCCCCAACTGGCCTGATCACGGGCATAACAGTAATGAACCCCCGACTGGCCAGATCACGGGCATAAGATCAACCCCCAAAGACCAATATCCCTGGTGGTCCAGTGGACCGAAGCCCGATCACGGGCATAAGATCAACCCCCAAAGTCCAATTTCCTGGTGATCTAGTGGACCCCCACCCACCCACCCACAGAGCCCCACCACCCCCTCCCGTCAGCCGGCAGCACCCCACCGCCTGCCGCCCGCGCCCACCGACTGACAGCTCGATAGGGCTGCACACCCGATGGTTCAGAGCAAGAGCCAATGGGCATGCAGCCCATACCGTACAAGACAGTCCAGATATGTGAATCTTGAATGCTCCAGTCTGACCACTTGCGGTGGCGCAAGTTCCACTGCGCCATGCACAGTGGCTGTGGCCAGGGGGCGATATTCAAAGGAGTTGCTCAATAGCGCAACTCCTTTGAATATCGCCCTGGCCACACCCCTGCGCAACGTCTTTGAGCAGCGCAATGGCTTGTGCCACAGAATGGCGCAGTTTGAATATCCAGCCCACAGTGTTCATCCATCACACCACAACAGAGAAATCACTTCCTTTCAATTCCTGTCTTTTCCTCTTTAACAGTAATAGCTTTTTCCAACAAGCTCCTTCTTGCTCAATGTCCAGAAACCTACTGAACACTTCTCCACTTACTCTCTAGCTTCAGCTTATCAGCAGGGGCTTTACATAGTCTCCTGTTGGGACTAGTAACTCCTCCCCTAATTGATGACATCATGACCTGTCTCTGTATATACTGTCATTCCTGGGTTGGCCAGCTCTTAAGCAGGACCTAAAAATGCAAGACTCCAGGTACAGAAAATTCTAAAATGACTTTATAATGTCTAATATTTTCAATATCATGTAAACTAATAAATGGCAGAAAGATGAAGGGTGCGTTCCTCATCATCTCCCATTTATAGCCACAGTAATATAGAAAAGGTTTAAAATACTGTAAGAGCATAAACATTTTATTTTTAGAGAAAGTAATGTATTTGTTAACATCAGGTCAGTATTTGGAAAAGGATCTGCTTAGAGAGATATTATAAACATACACAGCATCATTACTACCCTTTTTCCAGGCATTTCTAAGTTCTGCATGTTTTTTCTGTTATTCCCGATGGCTGAAATATCAGCCATTGGCAAACATTTCACTCTAGCTCCCTTTTTACATCTACAGCTCCTAGTTCTGGCTGTTTTAAAAACAAACAAATCAAAACTGCTATATTTATTGGTACAGACACTATGAGGTTTCTCTCTACATGCCCCGAGTGTCTTTTGGGTCGCTTATTTCTCTCACTCTTCTATCAGCAGAGGCAAATCTCCCCGAACATCTTGCTTCGAATTTTGACTGGAACTGCTCTGTGTGCACATCAGAGCATGCTCTTGCTCCGGTGCATACTACAGAGTTTTCCTTTTATCTAGTTGGAAGCTGCAGAAGATATCTTTCTAATTTAACCAGGGAGCAAAATATTACTGTGCTTTACCGAAAAATGCGTTTTCTTTTCGGATTCCTTTTCGGCTAAGAACAACCACTACTTGCAATCACTGATTTCCACTTTTCACATGTACAGGGCACATTAAATATCATGCTAACCACAACAGCCAGCAATTGCATAAACCCGTGCCACCTTCTTTATTCACTGCATAGTCTTAATAATTCAGAAGTAGTTGTATGAAGATGTGAGCTTAAAAGAGGGACTGTAAAGGTTTTTAAAGGGACAGTACAGTAATAGAATATTTGTCAGGTTGGCCACCCTGACAAGTAAATAGTAAGAATAGAGTTGGAATAAGTAGGACAGGCTAGAAATGAGAGAAAAGGAATTAAAGGGGGTCTATACACATTATGTATGCATAACAGGGGAACCCTGTTACAAATGGTGCTACAACCTTTCTGAATGAAGAATAATACTTCCTCAATTAGGGCTGTGTGAAAACAAAATTCCACCTGCAGAATTTCTGCGAAAGTCGGGTTTTTACTTCTGTGAAAGTTGGAAATCATTTCACCAACTTTCATAGAAATTCCACTGAAAACTGTAGAATAAATGTAAGAAATGTATGTTAATGCATTAAACTGCAGGAAAAGAATGCCACAGAACTGATCACGGTCAGTGTTCAGTTACGAACATACAAAATTTGCCAGCAGATAAAAGCCTAGAGGTCTATCAAGTCTGCTCGAATGTGCAGCTAGCACCCTTTATTCTGCAGCTGCCCCTCCCTTCCCTTCCAGGCATTTCTAAGTTCTGCATGTTTTTTCTGTTATTCCCGATGGCTGAAATATCAGCCATTGGCAAACATTTCATTCTAGCTCCCTTTTTACATCTACAGCTCCTAGTTCTGGCTGTTTTAAAAACAAACAAATCAAAACTGCTATATTTATTGGTACAGATACTATGAGGCTTCTCTCTACATGCCCCGAGTGTCTTTCGGGTTGCTTATTTCTCTCACTCTTCTATCAGCAGAGGCAAATTTCCCCGAAGCATCTTGCTTCGAATTTTGACTGGAACTGCTCTGTGTGCACATCGGAGTATGCTCTTGCTCCGGTGCATACTACAGAGTTTTCCTTTTATCTAGTTGGAAGCTGCAGAAGATAGCTTTCTAATTTAACCAGGGAGCAAAATATTACTGTGCTTTATAGAAAAATGCGTTTTCTTTTCGGATTCCTTTTCGGCTAAGAACAACCACTACTTGCAATCACTATTTTTAATACATCTTTGACTGTGACAATTTTCAGGTTGCTGGCACTTACAATTGCTGAATTGTGCATGTTACATTGTTTGTTCGTGGTGCTGTGCAACCGTTGAATGGATGTACACACAATTCTGGACATACATATAATAATTTTTGGTTCCATCGCATATATGGTTTTTGTGTAGCGAAGTGGCAAAAATGTTATTTTCGGCACTCCTGCACAGTTTTCCTGGCGTGTTGCTGTGCAACTGTTGAACAGATTTACTCTCACCCCATCACATGTGTAGAGAAGCAGAGGTGTAGGAGAATGGGGTGATTGGAACAAACAATCTATCTGCGCACCCTGATGCGGTTGGGTGTGGGCAGAGGGGCCAAGGGGGCTTTCAAGCCCTAACACTGAATTTCTCACTTTTGTCAGTGTGTAACAACCCTAACTAATGCATTAAATGTTTTTTTCCTATAATGTCCCTTCTTTTGAGAATGATAAGAAATAGTGAATGTAATGTATGGCGAGGGGCCCTCGCTGCCCTACTACTACGTTGTCTTGCCACACAGTAATATTGTGCCCGCAAACGCAAATAGTAATGGCCATGGTGATGCAAAGTGAAACAGAAAAAGAAACAGTAGTGTAGACAGAAATGTTAAAAACATCGCAAAAGCAAGCACAAATGAAAACGCAAAGGGTAACGCACATGGTGGCGTAGAAGTGAACGTTAAGTAAAACGGGAACGGAACCGCAAACAAAAATGGTAATGGTAACAGTAATGTAAGTGCACAGGCTGGTTTTCTACAAAAGCTGCATAAAGAAAGACAGTGAGTACAAAGAATGTATGCATAATACTGGTTCTCGAAGCAGAAAATGAGGAGCTGGAATACTAAATTGCTTATATCTCAGGAACCGTATGACGTAGAAAAAAAATTTAAAAGTCATATGATTTATGACTTTCCTGGCTAGTTGTGTACTTAGCCCTCATTAGGGGGTCTGTATCTCATGCCATTTCCGAGATACGGGCCCTGAAAGGCACGGCGAACACCGTAATGTTATCCTATGGGAAAAAAAGAGAAGTTTGGAGTGCCATAACTTTGTCTCCCTGTAATATTTTTTCACCAAACCAGTACAAGACACATCTGTGGGATGCTGGCTTCCTTTCTTCCAAATTTCATCCCAAAAGACCAAACCGTTATTTTGCAGCAGGGCAGCAAAGGATTCCTGTAATGTGTCGGACGCCATAATGTTATCCTATGGGAAAAAGCATTATCTTTGGAGTGCCGTTACTTTGCCACCATTTAATATGTTTTCAAAAAAACACTGAAAGGCACATCTGTGAGATGTCAGCTGCGTTCCCTCCAAATTGCAGGCCAAAACACTAAACCATTCTTTTGCAGTGGGGTGCCAAAGAATTGCTGTCATTTTCCCACAGCCTAGGAAAGTACTGTTGAAGTTTGCGAAAGCTTTCATAAATTCATTCGACAGTGTTGCAAGTGTGACAGTACTTTGTGAAAGTACTTTTTCCAGAAATTTGAAAAACATATTTCTGGTGTGTTTTACCCCAAAATAAAGACATGGCTAGCATCCTCAGGGTCTGACTATGTGAATACAAAAAGAATTAGGTTGCTAGAGGGTCCCAATTTTAAATGGCAAGCATTTTTCTGTTCGCTAACTGAAAACAAAATGGTGGATTTGCAACAATAAAAGGACCATTTCCGAAAGTAAAAACTGCATTTGTGACACTGTCAAACTTTTTGTTAACTTTTCCCATTGACTTATAAAGGGAACTTGTTTTTTGAATAACTTTTGAACCGTTTAATATGTTTTCACGAAATCTTCAAAAGGCACATCGGGGACACTGGCCGCACATTCTCTGTAGATTTCGGACCAGTCGCACAAACTGTGCGACCTGTAGTGATGACAGTAAAATTCCAGAAAAGCATAAACGCGCGTGCAGATCATGCTTAATAACTCCGCAGCTGTACTGTATACGTGATCAGCATGAAACTTGGTAGATCCCAAGGTGTATGGGTCTTGATTGTGTATTCCAAGTTTCAGGCAAATCTGTTTAATGGTTGCAAAGTTACTAAGGTGCAAAATTTTGGGTTTAACATGTAAATGTCTCCTCAACTCTAACTATAGTGGCACTGCCGTGCCACTAAAATATTTATATATGTATGGAATGTGCAGTCTCATATGGTAGATCTCTTGATTTGCCAAGTCATGTTTTGGTTGGGCATACAGTGAAGCACTGAAAAATGAGTTTTTTGCCACTTTGACATGTTTTTTGCTCATCGTGCTGCAACCACACCATCTGGTCTTTTGGTCTGAGACTTTCAGGGTAGACAGAGTTTGGGTCCAAGAGCAATCCAGGTATTGTTTGGTGCAAAAAAATATTAATCTGTTCCAAAGTTATTTACTTTTTAATTTTTTGGGTTCTGAGCATGCTCAGTTCATGCCAAGATTTATATGTATTTTTTGTGAAAAGGGATTGGGCTCACAGTCAAGGATTTTGTCAGCTTATGAAAGGGGATTTAAAAAAATCCCAGTCTGTGAGAAAAATTCCCCCTTTCTCGATCCGCCATCTTGTTTTAATTTTTTCCTTCAAATAAAATGTCGTAGCTTCCTCCACAGGTAACTTCTTGTTGCAATAAGCATGGGTTTTGTTCAGGGTGACACCCTCTACAAACCTATACATTTGGTTTGCTTCATTTTGGCCAAGCCACTAGCCAATCCCCTTTCATGAGGTAGCAAAATCCTTGACCATGACTTAGGGATCAAATGGCCCTTCACATGGACAGGGTTGTCTCACTGTCAAGTATTTTGCTGCCTCACAAAAGGGGATCAGCTCATGGATTATGATTTTGTCAGCTCACAAAAGGGGATTGTGTTTTTGAATCCCCTTTCGTGAGCTGACAAAATCCCATTCCTCAGGCTGACAAAATCCCCATCTGCTAGCAGTCCCCATTCGTGAGGTAGCAAAATCCTTGACCATCACTTAGGGAACAGATGGCCAAAATCTGATGGTCAAGGATTTCTCGTGGATGGCAATTCTGACAGCTCGCAAATGGGGATTGACCTTGAGAGTGGGAATTTTGCTACCTCATGAACTAGGATTTTAAAAATGTTACCACTGCACTGTAAATAAAGAGTTTGGTCTTTCGACTTGAAATTTGCAGGGCATTAAGGGGATGCCCCAGAGATGTGAATTATGCCATTTAGATGTTGAAGAGTTAATCAGTTCCATAGCTATGCTATCAGAAAGTTTTGATTTTCCCACAGGATTACATTGTGGTGCCCACAGAGATTTTTGGCACCCGTATTGCAAAAACAAAGCAAGGTACCAATTTTTTGCTACTCGTGGCTTATTTGGAAATCATAGATTACACCTCGAGAGGAATTTTTTTCTTAGATTGGTGTTGCAAGGGTTCCTTTTGAGGTTTATTGGGCTACTGTATGGCTCTGTAGTTATGTGTAAGTGGAAGCACAGGACCTGGAGGGCCCGGGCTCTCACAGACGCATATCATTATGCACAAATGGGAAGATTGGTGGGAGTGCAGGGCCCGGAGGGATCAGGCGTCCAACAACACAGACCAGTTACCAGGTACATTACACTGTAAATTAATTGCTTTGTCTTTTGGCTTGAAATTTTCAGGGTATAAAGGGTGTGTCCTAGAGATGTGACTTATGCTGTTTGGGTGTAAAAGATGGTATCTGTTTCATAGATATGCCATTATGAAGTTGAGATTTTCCCCATAGTATAACACTGCAGTGCCCACTGCACATTTTGGTGCCCATATCTCAGAAACGATGTGAGATACAGATTTCATCATCGTATCTCATGTGGAGGTCTTGTTGTCATGATTTCGACACTGGAATTTGTTTCACATTTTCATAGCTGTTATGTTTGCTGAGATATTGGCAAATAATGTTACAAGTGTTCCTTGCCCTGTAGGGCTGCTGTGTGGCTCTGTAGTTATGTGTAAGTGGGAGTGCAGGGTCCAGAGGGCCTGCGCTTCCACAAATACATGTCATTATGCAGAAATGGGCAGCTTGGTGGGCACCACACCTACATACTATTTACATTACACTTTTTTAAAATGTAAGGACATTCATTGCAAAAACTTCATTAATGCATCAGTTAGGGTTAAAGCAACAAAAGTAGGGGTAATGAGACATTAGGGATGAGCCCCTAACCCCCCCACCGTCCTCCACAGACTGACAGATGCCAGGGTGTGCCATGGGTTCATGAGGCCTAACTCTCACCCCATTCTCTTTTAATGTAGCATGTTAATCTGTTTACATATGGAATGAGATGACAGTTGGGCCTGATAACCCCATGGCACACCCAATCGTCTGTCAGTCTGTGGAGGATGGGGGGTGGGGGTTTGGAGCTTAATCCTAATGTCTCATTTCCCTACATTTCTAGCTTTACCCTAACTGATGCATTAATGAGTTTTTTTGCAATGAATACATCTATATATATATATATATATATATATATATATCCTAAATAATCAGTTAAGGGTTCTAATTCCAATCAGTTCATAGTAAATACATGACTGTGGCCATTTCCTCCAAGCACGTTATCTGCCTCATTTGTCCAGGTGAAGGAAGAGGGGTTGTGACCTAAATGACAATGCAATTTGCATTGACACTTCAGCGTAAACTGAAGAAAGCTATTCTGCAGTTAACACTGACTCTTCAATTTAATCTCTAGGAAAAATCAAAAAATATGTATAGTAATGAGTCAGTGTGTAAACTATGGGAAAACTAATGTGTGGTTTAAATTACTGAAATGCAAAATGCATTAAAAATTTTCACAGATTTTATCATTGAACTTCAGAAAAATTTTTCAGATGCAGAACATAAGAACATTAGAAAAGTGTCGGCAGATGGGGACAGTGTGATGCATCTAGTCTGCCTTAGAAATTACCCCCTCCCTATGCAGCCTCCATACTAACTTGTCCTTTATGTCTGTCCTATGTGAGTTTGAACTCCCTGATTGTATTTGATGCTACCACCTCCTGGGGCAGGCTGTTCCATGGGTGTATCACTCCCTCTGTGAAGAAGTACTGTACGTCCTGAGGTTGCTTTTGAACCTTCCTCCTACCAGTCTCATATCATGCCCTCTCATGAGTGCTGCCACGCTCTGATGAAATAGATTGCCTGTCTGAGCTGTGTTAAATCCCCTCATGTACTTAAATGTTTCAATCATGTCCTCTTTGTTTCTTCTCTGCTGAAGGGCGTATGGGTTCAGCTCCCCGGGTCTTGCTTCTTATGACCTGTGATGCAGTCAATGCACCATCTTAATAGCCCTTCTCTGCACCGTTTCCAAAAGATCAGTGTCCTTGTCCTTCTTGTCCTTTCATCAGAAATACTACTTTGATTTAATTCTGATAGAGGAATTACACATTCCACACAGTTCTTGCATTAGCTGTCTGAGCAGACCAGTCTTAAGTTGCATTTGGCCATCTACAAAGAATCTATTAAGATATTGTTAAACTGCAACTGACAGGATACATATTTACAAAAATATACAATGACAACATTAATATGTTACATAAGGTTTGTCAATATTCTGCAGTTAAATTTGTGTTTTGATATTATCGCCAGTAAAATATTTATTTTAATTTATTAAACCATATTTTACCAGGTTGGCAAGCAGAGCCCTTTAAGACTTCTTTCCATGTCTGCCTTGTGGAAGTGAGGGGTTGGGGGGGCTGAAGAGAAATTTACAGCACTGCATACAATAGCTAATTATCACAGCATAGGAAACAAGTAACACATGAAACATTATGGGATATATAGACAGCAACACTGTGACAGGTTCCAATTATTTAAAATTCAGAGCTATTATCTCTGATGAAACCCAATTTTAGTATGTTGAATTTTTTATGACACCAAGTTGCCTTTCAATTCTGGCTCTATTATTTGAATTGTTTCTTTACTCTCAGGACAGTCCTTTTCCATTGAAACTATTGTACAATATGAAATAAATGTTGCTTTTTAAATCTTTGCTTGATGAATAATATCTAAAGTAGATTTTTTTCTTTTACTTTGTTGATGATTCGTTGCACACTGTGGCTATTCACATTGATTCATTTCCTTGGTGCTTTATTTTCCTACCCACATTAACTTTTTTATTTCACCAGGGTTTAATAACGTTCAAAGATTACCTGTAAACCCAGGTCTACAGGAGCAGTTGAAACTTCCTGGTGTATTTATACATGTAGCATTGGAAGAGCAGTTTGTATAGTCGCATTCATTGATGTCATTACAGATTGTTCCATTTCCTGTGCCAAACAAATGAAAAAAATAAGAACAAAGATTATATTAAGGTATAAGAAAGATTTAATTTTTTCATCTGATTATTTGTCTTTTTCATTTTTCCTTACATTAGGTAAGGGTTAGGAATACTTGAGAAAATGCAAGAATGACCAGGTTATATGCAGCTGGCATCACACTACACTTTGCTGCATCATGGTACACTAAAGAGCTTACAACACATACAAATAATTTTGATCACACTTTTGTAATACAGGACTGGATTCTCAAATTTTTGGATGCAGAACTTGTGTCAGTTCTTTTGCCATAGCCATTCACCTGTAAATTCATCATTGTGTTTGAGTGTGATTTTTAATAATTCTGATGCATTTGCAACACCTTGTGTAATTTTTTTTTTGCAGACAAATGACACCAGCATGACATTTTAATGTATACATCATTTTTAATGCACAATACATGCTACTTATGAGCAAATGTAAGATCCAGTTTCTGTGATATAGTATTTGTGTAGCAAGAACTTCAAGCGCATAAAACCTGCACTGCAATTGTTTGAAGGCTTGGGCCTAGGATATTGAGATACGCTTTAGAAACTGACTCTATTTCTCACCGCACTGGGTCATAATGTTGCACTCTTATTAGTGTACGGCATTATGTCAATCCCAGACCTGTGCGCTACCTGAGTTGGACCCCCCTGGAGTTGAGAATCTTTAGTGGGGGGGTCCGGGGTGCAGCCACCCATAACGGGGGGTGTGGGGGACAAAGCCCCCCACAGAACAAAGACATATGCCTCATGGCATAAATCGTGCAGCATGATTGTGCCATGCAGCAATATGTCTTGCAACATAATGACCCCGTGCAATTCCTCACAATTATTTAATCATATTGTTAAAGGTTTGCAAGAAGTGCGCCATTTAGTGTTTATTTAGGTGTTCATTATTGTTTAGAAATGAGAATAAAATTAAGTCCCCTAGTTGAAATCTGAACCAAGGCTGCTTCATTCTTCTGCTCTACGAGTTGAGCTACCAGGAAACCCAAAAGGCTGTATTGCACAAACATTAATCATTCTCAGTGTACAACATGGAGTCAATTTAGAATTACATTTATTTCCTATTTACTTAGAGTGTGTGGTATACCATTTATCATGTGAAACACAACTTTAAAATAAGAAAGAAATGAAGCACCCAGGCAAGGATTTGAACCCAGGTGGCTCATATTTGTCCACTGTTTTACCACATCATCTTCTAGGAACTGTAGTTTGTGTGGCCCCAGATTGTATGTTAAGAAAGAAGAGTGTTTCTGAATTTTAGAACACACAGTGCCAGCATACTTAGGAGGCAGTTTGCATTGAACAGTCATGCATGGATTCTATAAAAGGGTGTTAGTAAAAGTAATGTGTGTCTATGGGTTTTATAGGTTTTCAGTTGCCCAATTCTCTTACTGCTCCAATATCTTCATATTTGTCCTCTCTTTTCTTACTTTTCTGACTCAATCAATCAATCAATCAATCAAATCTTTATTTATCCAGGCGAACATCATTGAGCACAGCTCATTTGCAAGATGGACCTGGTAAGGTCAATGTTCGATTTACATAGATACATAAAGAATATTCAATATACACACACTCTAGGATACTACATAGAATATTCAGTATACACACAGTCTAAGGATACATTCTAATCAGACTATACATTAAATTCAGGTGTAGTGGTAATAAGGGGTGAGGGAAAGGGGAGCGGGAAGTGGTGTCCCTGTCTGGTGGGGGGGGGGAGGAAGATGGTGGGGGCCTATACTGTGGAACGGATAAACTGTGGGCCTTATGAAGAGGGCAGGAGGGTGGCATGGGGGGGTTGTATAACAGAGGTATAGGGCTGTGACATATGTCAAGGGATTAAGGGGAGGTGGATGGAAAGGAGGGGTGCATGGATTGTGAGGGGTGGTGACTCTTAGTAAAGGTGGATACCTTCCGTGAGTTGGCTATCTGGGGAGGGAGATGAATAAGATTAGGAATACTCTACTGTTTGTGGAAACAATTACATTTTTCTTTGATAAGCCTAGAATACAGATATTTAAAGGATGTAAATGATATGTATCTGTTCACTTTCAGAGTCTTTTGAATGCATTTGAATGCTTGCAAATGTTTTACCTTGCTGAAGTAATAGGCTTTCTCTCCTTTATTGGTTTGCCTACATACTCTTAGGTATTCAGATTCAGTACTCTGTACTGTATCATGTGTCAGTACGTGTGTGACCATCTTATTTAAAAGGAGCAAACTCTGGCAGGTACATTTTAGAATAGGACCAGTCAGTGGGTGATCCACCATGATGTTTGGTAGTTGGGCTGAATATTCACATAAGAGTTCTGAACTGAAAAGTAAGAGACCACCACTCACCTTTGGGATAATATAAGTAAGTAGTCAACTGTGACAGAATTCGAATTGTAATATTTAAATGATTTGCCATTGTGGGAGAGGATGCACACTGCAATTGCTTTAACTGATTTGTGCCATAACCATTCCACCCCTAATAAGAAAAGTGATTTGTTTAGGAGATGTGTGGTTGCCTCTATTAGTATACTTCCCATAATCATTGGTGGCTGGGCTTTAAATCCACATCAGAGCTCTGAACTGAACATCCAGAGACCTCTGCTCCTGTCTGAGATAACAAGAAGTAACTTAACCAATGGAGAAAAAAAAGCAATTTGTAATTTTTTAATGATTTGCATGAAAGAAACAGCAGGAGTTTGTCTCAATGAGCTACATGACACCACTTATAACAGGAGAGGTAATAAGTTATGTGAACTCCTTTATGTTTTCTGTCATTCTTTGAAGAAGGTAGCTATAGAATATAATAAACAGCCTTTTCTCTAAACTGGCGGTAGTTTGGCAAAAAGTACGATGAGACAATGAATTCTGCAGCATGCTGGAATTCACAGAAGGTTGGACAATTAGCAGAAGAAACCATGATATTCAAGTTAGAATCAAATGGATCTGAGTTCAATAAATCACATGTTTCACATTATAGAGCCATCTATAGGGAGATGATGAACAGTTGTCAAGAAATTTAACTGAGGGATTAAAAAACAGTGAATGTAAGGATGGTTTAGGTTGAGAGTAAAGAACTGGATCCCTGAGAGGTATTGCTTTATAGTTCTGTATGATAGTTTTAAGGGCACTATTTCAGAACATAATTGACTAAAGCTGCACAGTAAAAATGCTGCCAGTTTTTTTCTTCAGGTGGCTCTGCCCACGGCATCCCCCGACGTGGGGGACTGCGTCCCCCTCACTCCTCGAACTAATGAATCCTAACTCTGGGGTGAGCAGATCATGGTGTGAAATGAAATTTGTGGGGTCATGGAATACTGTTTACATGGCCCATTGTAAAAAAAGAAAAAATCTAAGTCCCGCATGTCAAAACTGAAGAAGACCAGTACTAGAACCTTGGTCTCCACTGTCACCCAGCTGAACTGTTCCATGTTTCAGCTCTCCTTGCCACAGGAGCAGCCCAGTCAGCCTCTGGAATCCATCTCTCCTTGTGCTCAGCCAGCACCATAGACAGCAACCAGGGGAGTGCTTACTACACAGTGGTGCAAATCTCCTATCACTGCCTGTGGTAGGAATGTTCAGACAAGCACTGTCAAAAACAGGAGAGAGTAAGCAGGCAGAAAATCCAAGGAGCCACAGCCATGAACCACACAGGTACCCAGTGATCCAAAATGCAGTGCTTCGAAACACACTAAGCGTGAGCAGCTGAGATAGGTTGGCTTTTATTAGGAATGTGGGAGAAGCTATTCTCCCACACTGAACCTCTGGCTTTAGCCATCCCATAAAGATGCAACTACAAAATATTTAAGTCACTCAACAATAGAATCTAATTTTATTTCAGTAAATGCTTAGGGCGTCTAAGCTTATTTCCTCCTACCTGTAAAGCCTGGATTACAAGTGCAGTAGTACATTCCTGATGTAGTATTTTTGTTACATGTTGCATCAGGAGAGCAATGATTTATACATCCAGCAGTTGGGGCTGTATAATGGAACACAGAAGAAAAATATTGGTTAAATAGCATAAAACATTTTACTAATACATACTGTACATGCAAGTATACAAACATGACTGCAGAAACAGGCCATCTCAGTCTATCTAGTCCATTCAATTGTGCAACTCTCAGACAAGTTTACTGGAGCTGCTCACCCTCCCTTTTCCACAGAGTCACCCTCCATGCCCCCTTCTTTCCTTCCCGTCCATTATAACTCTCCCTTTTGGTCTGTCGCAACACCTTTTGAAGCTGTCCACTGTTTTTGATGATACCACCTCCTCCTCTGGCAGTTTGTTTCACTTGGACACCATTCTTTCAGTGAAGAAATGCCTTCTCATTTCCCTTTTGAATCTTCCCCACACTAGTTTCAGACTGTGCCCCCTAGTGGACCCATTCCCCCAGAGACTGAATATGCCATCCTATTCATACTTACCTTGTTTGTACCTTTAAGGTACCTGAAGGTTTCAGTCATGCCCCCCTTCTCTCTTCTGTCCTCCAGGGAATACATATCGAGCTCCTGCAACCTCTCCTCATAGGGTTTTGTCCTGCAGGCACTGGATCATTTTATTTGCCCTACACTGCAGCCCCTACCAGTTATTCAATGTCTTTTTTCAGATATGGGCAGCAGAACTGAATGCAGTACTCCAAAGTATGGTCTCTCTAATGACCTCTACAATGGCAGGATGACTTACCCTTTCCTTTTTTTTTTTTAAACTCCTTTTTATTGAGTTTTACATTGATGGATACATACAAACACATATCACCTGAGTAACTATGGGGCTACAACCCCAAATTGGTTATGGTCACTATGTATATATACTATGTACACACGCAGGTGTACTTCATCTTCTATCTTAACATGCTATGAATCTCTTCCACTTATATCTTAGTACAGGAGTATACATTTTACAGAAAACAAAAACATCATTAATCTCCTACCTGCCCCTCCCACAATGGGCTGTTAAGATAACCAGTTGCTAATTTCCTGCCATGAAACTGTTTACACCTGTCTCCCCAAAAGAGAGAGTCCCCCCACCCTTATAATATAGCAAAGCCCCAATCAGTTTATGTCTGCAAAGTTTATGTATTACTGAGAGTGCGAACATTTGCCTTGTAGGAGTATATGCCCATGAATTAAGCACAAAGTAAGAGTAAAGTATAATAAACTAAATATAGATTAGTCCAAATATAAAAACTTCTATGCCCCAACCATTAGTATAAACTACTCACAGCCTGACAAACAGACCTTCAGTTGGTCACTTTTGACCTGTGTAGAATAAATTGCATCCATGACCATCCATCTTTTATCACATAGCCCTTTTTTACCCTCCCTTAGCATTTGGCTCTTTATTCTTGCCAATACCCTAATGAGGTCTCTCACCCATTGGTCATAGGTATAAATAAGGTCACTTTTCCAATGGGTTAGATCAAAGGACTTAACTAAAGCCAACATTAAGGATAAATTGTATTTGCCCAATGCCCCTGTAACCTGAGTCATGTCACCCAAAATACAAACCCCTGATGTTATAAATTCTGAATAATTCAACAAGGCGTCCATGTTTTTTTGATTTTAACCCACAAGGGCTGTATTTTGGAACAGTCCCACATTACATGTAGAATGTCCCCTAGTTCCAAACCACATCTAAAACATAGGTCTGCCTGCCTAAGACGTCTAGCACATAGTTTAACAGGAGTGTAGTATAAATTAGAAGAAATACAAAATTGCATAGTCCTGTACTTGGGTTTAGACATATATTTGGAACTCCTCCATATACTATTCCAATCCGGCCTCAGAAGAGCTATACTCTTGTCCCAATATAAAGTCTATATTGGCAGTTCCAGGCCCACAAAATCCAATATCACTTGATAGACTTGTGATAGGGGTCTAGATACATAATTAACCTCCTTTAACTTGTCCCAGTTAAACAATAGTTCCTGGGCATCACCAGGCACTCCCATCTCCTTCCCCACTAGTTTAGTAAGCTGCAACCTTTTAAAGAAATCCATCTTGCCACACCTTGACGGAAGAACGTCCCTACCCTCTTTTATAAAATCTGCTAATGTGAGGTCAATCAATAGAGGTGACCATTTTTAGTAATTGTTTGTCCCCAAGACAAAAATTGGGGTTACCCAAGATAGGTTGCTCTCGAGCTCTCACTTGTGCTTTTCTCTGGTTTGAAGTTAAAAAGGTCCACCAAGCCAATACTGTTTTATGTATTTGGGTAGACTTTACTTTCTTGGGCAATCTCTTCGGATTTACAAACATCAAAGCCTCCAGGGATAGACCTGCTTCCCCCAATATCTTCTTCTCCACTTGTAGCCAGGTAGGCTCATACTCCTCTCCCTCCTATGTTGTACCCCACCTTCCCATTAAAACCAATTGTCCCGCCACATAATACCCATTAAGGTCTGGTATTTTAAGACCTCCCATCTGTTGTGGAAGATGCACACTTTTATACTTTTTCTGGGGGGGCTTAGAGTTCCAGAGGAAATCTGATATTAGTTTTTGAACTTTAATAAACCATACTTTGGGAATAACATATGGAGCCAAATAAATGGGATATAAGAATCTGGGTAATAAATTCATCTTGATCAGTCCCAACCTAGCTGTAAAGTTTAAAGGAGGCTTATTCCACCGAATAACATCTGATCTGATTATATTCAGTAATTTTCCTAGGTTTGCTTAAACCCCATCTTCCATATTCACAGTAATCCAAATGCCCAGATATTTAATCTGTTGCGAAGCCCAGTGAATCGGCAGGGGCTCAAAATCCTCTTTATATATATATGCAATGTAAGGGGTAGTACCTGTGTTTTAGTTAAATTCAGTTTATAATTTGAAACCCTGGAGAAATGTTCAATAATTTCTAAGGCTTTTTTAAAACTCTCTACCGGTTCTTGTAAATGCAATAGTGTATCATCTGCAAATACCGAAAATTTCAGTTCCTTTCCCCCACCACTATTCCCTGTATCAACGAATCCCTACTCATTGCTCATAGAAGAGGTTCCAAATAGATATTAAATAAAATTGGTGACAATGGGCACCCTTGTCTAGTCCCATTATGTAAAAGAATTTCTTGTGAGACATACCCATTACATAAAACTCGCTCTGTGGGGGATGCATATAAGTTTTTTAGGCCCTGGAGAAGGCCCTCAAGGAAACCCATCCTCTTCATAACAGCAAATAGAAAGGGATGGGAGACCCTATCAAAGACCTTCTCAGCATCCAAGGAAATCAATGCCATGGGTACTTTTGAACTAGTTGCACAGCAGAGTATATGCTGAAGCTTCCTCGGCACTTCATGAGCCCCTCTACCTGGCATAAACCCTACCTCGTCTTGACTAATCAATACAGGAGCCACCTTAATAATTCAATTAGCCAGAATCCTCATGAGGATCTTTATATCCTGGTTCATCAAAGCAATAGGCCTACAGCTACCTGGGATTTCTACTGGTTTGTCTGGTTTTGGGATAAGTGTTATATATGCCTGGTACAAATGGGGATGAGGAACTCCCTCCTGCATAATTTTGGTGAATAAATCCTTCAACAGGGGAAGAACAGTAACAATATGCACTCCATAAAATTGAGCTCTAAGACCATCTGGTCCTGGGGTTTTACCATTTGGCAATGACTTAACTACCTCTAAAATTTCTGAATCCCTTATTGGAGCTGCTAAGAACTGTGCCTGCACCTGATCCAGTCTAGGCAAAGTTATGCTGTCTAAAAAACCCTCAGTTTCCTCTGGAGCACTAATAACCCTGCCTTGATAAATCTCTTTATAGTAAAGCACAAAAGCATCAGCCATCCCCTGAGGGTCAGTTATGACTTCCCCTTTAAAATGTATTAGTGTGATAATGCGCGATGTTTCCCATTCCCGAACTCTAGATGCAAGAAGATTATCCGGGACATCCCCTACAACAGATATTTAGCTTGAAGCCTTTCTTACCAATAGTCTACCTTGTGATAGACTATATCTGCCATTTCATCTCTCAGGTCTTTAAGCTCAATGTCCAAACCCCTCAAAGGGCCTTCCAAAGGAGTGAGCGAATTTATAGCCACCATTATAACGTCCTCCCACGCCTTTCTCATGTTATTCCTTCTAGCTGTATATTCTTGGGCTATTCCAACATATAATACTTTACATACTGTCCAGGCCAGCCTATTATCCTGCAATGTTGGTAGTTGGGTCTGAAAAATCTCAAGCAGAGCTTGCTCCAACCTAGTGACAAGCTTATCATCTGCTAGAATTGAGTCATCTAGTCTCCATCTATACAGCCGAGATGGAATAGACCCAATCTCCCAAATCAACTGGATTGGAGTGTGATCTGATAAAACTCCACCATGTGTGGTTAGCTCTTTAACTCCCCTTAAGGCCTCATTGTTCACCAAGAAGAAGTCTATCCGGGTCTGGGTTTTATGTGCCCCTGAATAAAAAGTCATATGGTAGTCCCCATTATTATGTGTCCTATAGGGATCAACCAATGTTGAAACCTCTAATAAGCTAAGTAGAGCTATTTGGGCCACAGATGATGGCCTCTTGGATGGTGGCTTCCTATCTATCCAATTATTTAAACACAGATTCCAGTCTCCTGCTAAAATGAGAGGATGTGTTGGTAGGGTAATCAGGTCCGTCTCTAAAGCTGCAAAGAATTCTGGGTTGGGCGGTGTAGGGCCATAGACAGAAGCAATTTTTAACTCCTTACCCAGAAGAACACCTGAGATGTAGATACCTCTATAGTCCTCCCGCCCCATAACCTATGTTACCAGAAACGGACAAGCCTTCCCTACCAAAATTGTCACCCCCCGAAGCTTTAGGTTTACCAACTCCTAAAGCCTGACCCACCCAGAGTTTGGTAAGAAGATTCAATTCTTCCATCAACAAATGCATCTCCTGCAGTGCTACAATAGCTGCCCCCATTTGCTGAAGATGTTTCAAAACAATGAATCTTTTTTTCCTACCTCTGAGACCTTTAACATTCCAAGAAATAATTTTAATTATCACCATTTTGCATGCCTTGCTTTCTCCTCTCATAATAACTTTGGACTCTCTTTCTTTCCCCCAACCCCTGAATCCCCCCCAACATCCCCGATCCTTCGATCGCCCTCCTTTGAAACACAGACCCATAGATGAGCTTGTCCTCATGCGCTCCCAGGCCCCCCCTTCCAGAATAGAGTCTATCTTGGCCTACCATGGATATTGGGCTCTTTAAGATCTTGCAACCCTCATTATCGATCCTCCTCTAACTCCCACCTTATTTGGTCATATGGGATTTTAAAGGAATAATGTCCCTATCACTGATTAATTGACCATCAGACATTATTAACCAATAAAACATTTGGACCCAACACTAAAATAAATCAGGTATGCCCTGGGGCCAGAGGGAACCCCTTTCAAACTCCAGCCTCATAACATCGAACAGGAGATAATTACCCCCCAAGCGGAGAGGGGAACATATATATATAGGACCCTTTAAATGCCCAATAAGCTTTAAACCAATAGTTATTCCCCACTTATATACCATCTAATATAGTTTAAACTTTAACCACAATCATAAAACAAAATTGGCTTGATTTTGTTGTCCCCAGTTAGTCATAAAATGTAGGTCTAGTCCCTCCCTCAGCATTCACTGGGTCAAACTTTAAGGCCCCTGGCAATAATCAGAACCCAAAGAATCAAACAATGCAAGTAACTTAATAATGTCACTGATTAACTTTCCCTACAGTCACACAATCCTGTTATTATTTAGTCCAATAAAAAAAATATGATCTCAGTTATGGCCATAGCACATACACTTTGAGCTCTCCAGCCTCCATATGATCTTACTCAGCCTTCCCACCGGCAGCATTACAAGTCCTGCCAAAAAGAAAAAAAAATGTCCCTCCTCCATACATATTCAGGTCGTTGACTTAAACAGAGCTGGGAGTTCCACCTTCAAACCCTCAAGAGCATCCCTCACAGTCAAATATTTCCTCTCTCCTGACTGTAACTTCACTATCAACATTGCCGGATGCAGAAATCTAAATTTTACCTCCGCAAAATAGAGCTTTTTTTTTTATATCACCATACTCCTTCTGCTTTTCCCAAATCAAGGGGGTTAAATCTTGAAACAGCCGTATTACTGCTGCATTCCACTGGAGATTTTTAAGAGCTTTAGCTTTGCTGAGTGCATGAAGCTTTTCCTTGTAGTTTAGGAACCTCATTATGAGGTCCCTGGGACATGATCCTGGTGGGGGGATTTCTCTCAGAGCTCAATGCACCCTCTCTAGATTGCATGCCTCTCCAATAGGTGTAGGGCCCAAAAGCTTCAGTAGTAGATCCTGCACAAAAGACAAACAGTCCGCTCCCTCAGTTTTCTCTGGTAATCCAGCCATTATAAGGTTATTTCTCCGACTTCTTGCTTCTTGACCCTTAACACAATCCTCCAGCTTCTTAACTTGTCTATGCAAGGCAGTCACTTCCAAATCCATTGCAGATGCTTTCCTTTCTTGTGAGGTGACCTGGGCTTCCACATCTCCCATGCGCTGAGCTAAAGCTTTCAAGGTTGGTTTAACAGTTGAAAAATTAATCACCAGACCCTGCAGCATCCGTTTTATATCTAATATGTCATCCTGTGCCAAATGACTCCCCTAATCTACCTCTGGCTGAGTCTCTGCAGCATCCGGAGTCAGTGATTGGGGTTTTGGGTGCTTCGCTGCTGGGCTTCTCGCACCCAAAGGCCCCAGGCTTCCACGATCCATTTCAGCTGTCTCATTCATCTCTGCATCTCTGTCTATAGTCCCCTCCAAAATGCACCATTATGTGCCTTTTCTTCAAGCAAACCACTCGGTGTCCCTCAGAGATAGTTTGTCAAGCTTGGTCTGCCACAGGTATATCTTAAATGTGCTTTGAAATAAGAAAACTTTTAGCGAGGCCTAGGAGCACCACTGAAGACATGCTCTTGATTTCAGCTCATCACGTGATCTCATGACTAACTCTTTCCTGAAGATGATTCCTTTGGCATTGCATTTCAGCCTCCTATTGACTATGGCTGTTGCTTCAAAGCAATGCACAGAGTGCTTCAGGTCCCTTCAGATGTTTATCCATTGGTCCTTTTCCTCTTCAAAACTGAACACTTGTAATGCTCCAAAACAGTAATTGGCCCCAGGGTTCCTAGCTCTCAGGTGCATGACTTTGTATTTCTTGGTGTTGAACCCCAGCTGCCAGACACCCAACCACTTTTCAAGCCTAGCCAGGTTCTTCATGAACTCCTGTCTCCCCTCCTCTGTGTCCACTGTCCTACAGAGCTGAGTGTCATTTGCTTATAGACAGATTTTATCTTTGATCCCATCTGCTATGATACCAATAAAGATATTAACACTGGGCAAAGCACTGAGCCCTCACTGGTTACAGGCCTAGGCTTTGAGAGTCTCCCCCCACTACCACCCTCTGGTTTCTGTCTGGTAGCCAGATCTTGACCCACCCCACCAGCTTCTTCCTAACTAACAGGTCCTGCAGCTTACGGAACAGTCTCTCATGTGGCACAGTGTCAAAGGCCTTGCTGAAGTCCAGATACAGGATATCAACCACCTGCCCCTTGTCCACAGTCCCTATGACACAGTCAAAAGAGTCTATCACTTTGGTCTATCAGGATCTACCTAAGACAAACCCATGTTGCCTTTCATCATGGAGACCATTAACTTCCAGAAAGTCCACTAGTCTCTCTTTTAGTATGGTCTCCATTAATTTGCCTACAATGGAGGTAAGGCTGACTGGTCTGTAGTTGCCTGGTTCATCCTTGGGTCAACTCTTGTGAAGAGGCACCACATGTGCCATTTTCCAGTCCTGAGGCATGAACCCTGTCTTTAGTGAGGTGTTAAACAGGTCTGCAAGAGGGCTAGCCAGGACATCTGCCAATTCAATCAGAACACTTGAGGTATAGATTAAAACACTGATATTAACATCTGGTGAAGTTTTCTAATACATTGTTACCACCTTTTGTGTAGACATTATGGACTTCAGTTTAAGTACTTGGATTATGTCTGTGCACAACCATTATTTGTAAGTTTTGTCCCAAATATTTGTGTAGCATAGATATATTGATACAATGGATCGGTACTTTAAAGTAAAAGAACTGCAGGTCTGTTCAGCTTTACAGTTTACATGTTTCTATGTTACATGAAACTACAGTTTTTGGTGCTAGTCCTGCAGCTTAGAAACTGTACAGTCTTTCTTTAACTGAATTGTATAAAGCATAGTGTTACTATAAACTCATAATATAAATCACGTAGTAGCCATTCTTAAATATTAATCACCTGTTGTTGCATTTGTCGGAGCACAGAAGTAACTTCCCAAAGTATTTGTGCAAGGAACACCAGAAGGACAGGGGGAAGTTATACATTCATCGATATCAGTGCAGATCTGTCCATTTCCTGTATAACATAAAATGGATGAATGTTATTGTGAATGCCAATAATTATGCCTCCCCCTTTTCAAAACCCTGAAAAATTCAGTTTAAAAATATTTTAATTTGGAGATATTTTGCCACTTTTTGCATTTCTATTCTTGGGGTTGTGCAAATCAGGATGATGACATTGCTTATCCTCAGTGTTATTGCATACTTCTTTTTTGTAAGTAGAATAACAAGCATTTGTCAATGCCGAATGTTGTTTGCTTGTATGTGCTGTTTAGGTATTTGGAAGTGACAGTTTCATGCCTTCCTCCCAAGACATCCACTGTGTCTTTCCGTTCAGTATTCACAGAAGAGTTGGAGGGGCAAGGGCCACAGCAGTACAGCAGTTGCCAAGGGGGTGAAGAGGTGGACAAAAGAGTCCTGCAGGAGCTCACTAAATTGAAGGTAGACAAAGCGATGGAACCAGATGGCATACGCCCAAGGATATTAACAGAACTGTGAAGGGAGATAGCAGTACCTCTGGCAGCCATGTTCACTGAGTCATTCAACATGAGTGAATTGGAGGAGGGCACATGTGGTCCCTCTACACAAGTCTGGCAGCAGGGAACAATAGGCCATTCAGCCTCACCTCAGTAGTGGGGAAGATCATGGAGACATTGCTTAAAGAAAGGATGGGGGGGCATCTAGATGCCATCGGAACCCAGGACCATAGACTACATGGATTCACAGCGGGGACATCATGTCAGATAAATCTGGTTGATTTATTTGACTGGGTGACAAAGGAAGTGAATCAGGGTGGGGCAGCGGACAACGCTACCTGATTTCAGCAAAGCCTTTGACACCATCCCATATAGGAGGCTGATAAACTAGCTGGGTAGGCTGGACATGGGGGAAAGGGTGGTAAACTGGGTTAGAAACTGGATAACAGACAGGAGGCAGAGAGTGGTGGTAAATGGTATGCAGTCTAGGTAGAGGGAGCGACCAGTGGGGTGCTGCAGGGATCAGTCCTGAGGCCAGTTCTGTTCAATGTCTTCATTAGTAATATTGCAGAACATCAGAAGGGAATTTTTTCACCAAATTTTCAACATAGCCATTTTAAGACCTCTGCTCATGAACAGTGTCACTGTGATTTTCTTAATTTGTCCCAGACATTGATTTCGCAAGATAATCATCAGCCCATTGTGCCATATGGTGGAAACACGTTTTAGGTGAGATGTGAAAATGACAGCTGTACTATTTATAAGAAGGTGTGGCAAAATGGCAATGTTGGAAATCTGGAGGAAAATATTGAAAATTCGCGGACCCTACGAAAGGCAGCATAGGAAATGCACAACGACGCCAGAAACAAGTCATTTTTTTGAAATTTTTCACCAAATTTTCAACATAGCCATTTTAACACCTGAGCTCATGAACAGTGTCACTGTGATTTTCTTAATTTGTCCTGACATTGATCTCGCATGACACCGACTTTCGCCATTGTGTGCTACATGGGCAGAAACACATTTTGGGTGAGATGTGAAAATGGCAGCTGTACTACCTATAAGAAGGTGTGATAAAAGGCAATTTTGGAAATCTGGAGTGAAAATATTGAAATTTCACAACTTATGAGCCTGCGTGAGGAACTGCGTAACGACGTCAGAAACAGTCATTTTTGATTTTGACACCAAATTTCAATATGGGGTTTTTGGGACCCCTTCTCATGAATGATGTCACTGTCATGGTGGTATTCAGGCCCGAAGGGTGATTTCGCAGTCGCTGCACAGTCACTGCGTGAAATCACCCTTCGGGCCTGAATAACTCCATGACAGTGACATCATTCATGAGAAGGGGTCCCAAAAACCCCATGTTGAAAATTTGGTGCAAATATTCCCAAAAATGCCTGAGATATGCAACAAAGTTGAAACCCCCCTATCTAGCCCATTATACAGCTTACCAGCATTTCCTCAGTTCGCGGTCGGCTTTGAAGAGTGCAGACGTGTTCCCGGTCCACCGAAGATCGCCGCGCCAGAGTCCGGAGGTATGGGGTGGAGGGGGTGGGGAGGCTGGGTGCACAGTGGGTGGGCGCGGGTTGTGGAGGGGGTTGGGAGATGCCGCTGGACCATTTTCGCTTTACAGGTTTAAAAAAAAGACGTCTGGGACGCTTGTCACGCTGGTGTGGCTCCAGCGTGGCACAAGGATGTTGGGGCAGCATTCAGCTGACGGGGATTGGGCACCCCGTCGGCCAAGGACCGCTTGCCACGCTAGGGGGGCTCCCCAGTGTGGCACCTACTGGGATGCAGCTCAGCCAACGGGATTGGGCACCCCATCGGCTATACAGTGCGTGTAGGGCATGCACTGGCGGTGGCTGGGCGCTGGCGCTGCGGAGCAGCCGATATCTTATCGGTGCTCACTGAAGCGTAGCTCCCCCTTTCAACTGTATGCCACTGCATTTTGGAGCATGTCATAGACAGCTCCAAAATGCATTGGCTTACAGGGGCCATGCCTGCCAGCACACTGACTGAATTGGAGGAGGAGGTGACACACCTCCGAAATCTCCTATGATGGCACTATGTTTCTTGCACATGCGTGCAAGCAACATAAAAAGGAGATGAGATTTGATATGGGTAAGTTATACCACCCTTTAGAGAAGATGTGTCTCGGTTCTGAGTGTAGAACTGTGTTATAGTGAGCAGCACTGTGTCCCAAAAGAAATGCAGAAAAGATCAGAGCATAGCAGAGGCTGAATGTTAGGATGAATTCAGGAACAGTTTATTTCCTCTGCATCCTGGAAGCTGGGCCTTTGATATCATGGAAGTGGCACCGCAGGAGATGATTCCGATGACTAGCATCTGAGTGCTGGAGTGGTGAGGGTATGAAGCAGATGAAGAATATATATTTAGAAGAGTATTTAGAAAAGCAGAGCATGGCTGATGAATGGGATAGGTGCAGAAGCTTTAGGGAGGCAGTATAGGTCAGTGGTTTAAGGTTCTGAGCTGCAAATCTGGAGACATGGGTTTGAATCCCACAGCTCCTACTTCTACACTACGTGACCCTGAGCAAGTCACTTAACTTCCCTGTGCTTCCAGATTACACCTGTAAACAAGCTTTCAGCTTAGTGTGTCTCTCCTGGTTAAACAATGGGAATAAAAATGTTTCAGAGGCCAGAGTAGGCCAAGCTGTGACGTGAGCTTCAGCCGCTGATAGTCAGAACTGCAGGCTGGAAACTGAAAAGGCATGCAGAACCAAGGAATTCTCAAAATGTAGACAATGGAGAGATTCTGTTTGAGGAACAGGTCATCTGGTACCAGGATCCTGAACATACTGAAGCAGAGAAGCTAGGAGAAATCATATAATTCCTAGATACAGGCAGAAACCCAGTGCTGGATGGCCCATAATTGTTAATCATCTGATGATGTGGGGAACAGTCCAATCTTCAAAGGAGAAGTTCAGTTTGGAAGCTCCTATATGGGCTGGGGAGCATAGGAAGAAGTTGGATGAGACCTGCAGGTCATTCATCAGAGTTTGGAGGCACAGTAGCAGTTGACCTAGAGGAGGTCAGGATGCCCCACCATGCTGTGTAATACACTGAGAGCCAAGGGGGTGACTCAAAGAGCTAGGGCCAGGCAATGGATTGAATGAAAGGCCCAGATATGGGAAACACTTTGCTGATGGCTAGACAGTTCACATTTCCGACTGGAGATGGCAAAACTGAATTTCATTCCATAGGACCTACAGAACTGAGAATAATGCAAGATGATGGTAACCGAATGAAACAGGCACCAATCCCCAGTAGACAGGGCAAGTCCACCGTCACTCAAAAGCAGCAGAAAGTATGAGTTTGGGCATATACCGTTGTAACAGCAATACTGTTACAGCAAATCCCCCCACAGCAACACTAATCTGTCAAAACCCGTAGTGTCAAATGGGTAGTTGGAGCGATGACTGATGTGACTTATTGATGTGACTGACTGGCTGTGATGGACTCCCATTCCCAGAAGATAGGGCAAGCCTACCTTCACTCGAATACCTCTCAAAGTATGAGTTAGGAATGGAGACTGTCAGACTAGTAAGGCTGAGCAAGAAAAAAGTAGCTGTGTGCCAATTTAAAGGAAGAAATAAACAGGCACATTTAGCAGGATTAAAGGGGAATTAGGATCAGATAGAGGAGGAGATGGAAGGTAGCCAGAGAGGCACATGACAAAACAAAACTACAGGACAAAATGCAACAATTAAGTAAATTGAAGGCACAAATTTAAACAGAATTACTTACATAGAATAATAGCATAGTATACTTTTAGCCGAGTGCTAGGGGATGACATCACAACCCGGATGCACTGACTCAGAGACAGAACGGCGGCACTGCAAGGGAGCTAAGAAGTGCCCAAAAGAAAAAAAATGAGACAAAAACAAGGGGAGAAACACAACAAATGAGGTAGGGGGAGACATCATGACAAAATGGAAAGCACGATTTTGGGAGGGAGGGGGAACAGACAGGGAATGGGGAAGGAAGCACAACAGCACAGACAAAATGGAATGGGGGAGAGAAACAGAAGGAAGGGGAAGAAAAACAGTAGTACGAGGGGCAGAATTGGGGGGCATAAATGGACCATGGAAAGAAACAATAAGTGGAGCAAAGTAAGCAACCACAAAATGGAGCACTGAGATGAACAGAGGGAGAGACAAAAACAAGAGTGAGGAAACAGGCAGGAAATCTAAGGAGGCACAGTCATGAACCACACAGGTGCCCAGTGATCCAAAATGCAGTGCTTCGAAACACATTAAGCGTGAGCAGCTGGGACAGGCTGGCTTTTATGAGGAATGTGGGAGAAGCTATTCCCCCACACTGAACTTCTGGCTTCAGCCGTCCCACAAACATGTAACTTCAAAATATTTAAGCCATTCAACAACAGAATCTAATTTTATTTCAGTAAATGGTTTAGAGTGTGTAACCTTATTTTCTCCTACCTGTAAAGCCTGGATTACAAGTGCAGTAGTACATTCCTGATGTAGTATTTTTGTTACATGTTGCATTAGGAGAGCAAGGATTTATACATCCAGCAGTTGGGGCTGTATAATGGAACACAGAAGAAAAAAATTGGGTAAACAGCATAAAACATTTTACTAATACATACCGTACATACGAATATTCAAACATGACTGCAGAAACAGGCCAGTCTATCCAGTCCATTCAATTGTGCAGCTCTCAGACAAGTTTATTGGAGCTGCTCAACCTCCCTTTTCCACAGAGTCTCCCCCCATGCCCCTTCCCTTCTTCCCATCCATTATAACTCTCCCTATCACTCTGTCTCAACAACTTTTGAAGCTGTCCACTGTTTTTGATGATACCATCTCCTCCAGCCGTTTCTTTCACTTGGACTCCATTCTTTTAGTGAAGAAATGCCTTCTCATTTCCCCTTTTGAATATTCCCCACACTAGTTTCAGACTGCGCCCCCTAGTGGACCCATTCCCCCATAGACTGAATATGCCATCCTATCCATACTTACCTTGTTTGTACCTTTAAGGTACCTGAAGGTTTCAGTCATGCCCCCCCCCCCCCCCCTTCTCTCTTCTGTCCTCCAGGGAATACATATCGAGCTCCTGCAGCCTCTCCTTATAGGGTTTTGTCCTGCAGGCACTGGATCATTTTATTTGCCCTACACTGTAGCCCCTCTAGTTAGTCAATGTTTTTTTTCAGATATGGGCAGCAGAACTGAATGCAGTACTCCAAAGTATGGTCTCTCTAATGACCTCTACAATGGCAGGATGACTTACCCTTTCCTGAAGATGATTCCTCTGGCAATGCATCTCAGCCTCCTATTGGCTTTGGCTGTTGCTTCACAGCAATGCACAGAGTGCTTCAGGTCCCTTCTGATGTTTACCCCTAGGTCCTTTTCCTTTTCAGAACTGAACACTTGTACCCCTCCAAAACAGTAACTGGTCCCTGGGTTCCTAGTTCTCAGGCGCATGACTTTGCACTTCTTGATGTTGAACCCCAGCTGCCAGACACCCAACCACTTTTCAAGCCTAGCCAGGTTCTTCATGAACTCCTGTCTCCCCTCCTATGTGTCCACTGTCCTACAGAGCTGAGTGTCATCTGCTTACAGACAGATTTTACCTTTGATCCCATCTGCTATGATACCAATAAAGATATTAACACTGGGCAAAGCACTGAGCCCTCACTGGTTACAGGCCTAGGCTTTGAGAGTCTCCCCCCACTACCACCCTCTGGTTTCTGTCTGGTAGCCAGATCTTGACCCACCCCACCAGCTTCTTCCTAACTAACAGGTCCTGCAGCTTACGGAACAGTCTCTCATGTGGCACAGAGTCAAAGGCCTTGCTGAAGTCCAGATACAGGATATCAACCACCTGCCCCTTGTCCACAGTCCCTATGACACAGTCAAAAGAGTCTATCACTTTGGTCTATCAGGATCTACCTAAGACAAACCCATGTTGCCTTTCATCATGGAGACCATTAACTTCCAGAAAGTCCACTAGTCTCTCTTTTAGTATGGTCTCCATTAATTTGCCTACAATGGAGGTAAGGCTGACTGGTCTGTAGTTGCCTGGTTCATCCTTGGGTCAACTCTTGTGAAGAGGCACCACATGTGCCATTTTCCAGTCCTGAGGCATGAACCCTGTGTTTAGTGAGGTATTAAACAGGTCTGCAAAAAGGCTAGCTACGATGTCTGCCAATTCAATCAGAATGCTTGGGTGATAGCTTAAAACACCATATATTAACTTCTGGTGTAATTTTCTAATACATTGTTACTACCTTTTGTGTAGCCATTATGGACTTCAGTTCAAGTACTAGGATTATGACTGTGTACAACCATTATTTTTAAATTTTTTCCCCAAATATTTGTGTAGCATAGATGTATTGATACAATGGATCGGTACCTTAAAGTAGAAGAACTACAGGTCTGTTCAGCTTTACAGTTTATATGTTTCTGTTACATGAAACTACAGTTTTTGGTGACAGTCCTGCAGCCACAAAACGGAAACTGTATAGTCTTTTTTTAACTGAATTTTATAAAGTATAGTGTTACTATAAACTTATAATATAAATCATGCAGTAACCATTCTTAAATATTAATCACCTGTTGTTGCATTTGCTAGAGCACAGAAGTAACTTCCCAAAGTATTTATGCAAGGAACACGAGAAGGGCAGGGGGAAGTTATACATTCATCGATATCAGTGCAGATCTGTCCATTTCCTGTATAACATAAAATTGGTTAATGTTATTGTGAATACCAATAATTATGCCTTCCCTTTTCAAAACCCTGAAAAATTCAGTTTAAAAATATTTTCATTTGGTGATATTTTTCCACTCCTGGCATTTTTTTTCTGGGGGTTGTGCATATCAGAATTCTGACATTGCTTATCCTCAGTGTTATTGCATACTTATTTTTGTAAGTAGAAAGAAAAGAATATGACATTTGATATGGATAAGTTATACCACCCTTTAGAGAAGATGTGTGTCAGTTCTGAGTGTAAAACTGTGTTATGGTGAGCAGTATAGTGCTTCATCTCCCCCATAATATGTTGTTGCTTCCTTCAGAACCAGCCCCCATCAGCCCTTACCTTGCACCCAGCCCTCTCACCATCCCCACAGATTTATGTCTTCAATGTGTTCCTCCCTGGCTCCCCCTCCCAGCGCAGGGCATTTGTGGGTTGGGGCTCAAACCCTGGCAGACTCCGTACTCGATTTCCAGGGACCTCCATAGGTGAGATGGTGTGGGACCTGCAGTGCAAGGTGGGCAGCATCCTGCAGCATTTCCATGTTTTTCCCCATTTCATTACTGTGAAATGTGCACTGACATGAAGGCACACGTGTTGACGTCTGCCACACCTCTCTAACCTCCAAGCTTGGGCTGCTGTTCCCCCAGCTTCTGCCAGGGGCCAATCGAGCATGAGGCTCCTCCCCATTCTCCCTCTGAACAAGAACAGCAGTCCTTCACATGCTCAGTCTTACTTCCCCAACCAGCCATCTGACAACACAGGCTCACTTTCAAACCTGGGTCATTGGCATTGCAAGCAATAGCACTACCGTTGTGTTGGTGTGCTGGCTTCCCACACATTTTTAAATGTTTTACACAGTACAGCATGCCTTAGAAATAAAACTGTACTGCTTTAAAATACTTTTCTCTTTTCAAAATTTGTGGATTGCTTAGCATTTCCACAAAGATTGCTATAAATGAGAGGGGGCAATCTGTGACTCTCAATCCTTCTGTTGTATCCTTTTGGTAGAGAACTAATTAAGGTTGCTTGCATTTTTAATTCTCTTACATATGATATGCAGTAGTTCTTCACACTCATTCCTCTTCTTACTACCAGGTGCTGTTAAGCTCACAATTCAAATCTATGTTGTTGGGGCATTTACAGTATTTGTCCCAAATAAAATGGGCTTTGCTTAGGAAGAAAGTCATTAGAATTGCAATTTAAAGCAAACCTAATGCTGGTGCGATATGATTGGATGTACAGTATACACTGTACATGGCCAACGATTGCAGTAGACACTGCAGGATTAGGCAGAACAAGAACTAGCCTTTGTGCTGCCTCATAAATATGTAGACGCCTATCTCCTCACCAGTGTGCCCTCAAGTAATAGTGCACCTACTGTATACAGTATCATGCACCCACAAAACTTCTGTTTTTCTTTTGTTGTTGTTCTTTTACCAGTGATATTCTTGGGCACATTCAATCCTTTTATAGCTACCTAATGCCAATAAACTTTATAAATTTTCTTTAAAATTTGTCATTGTAGCATTTATATCATTTGCCCCAGATGGCATGGGCTGGATTCTGAAACAATCTTTAGGAATCAAATGTAAGCAAAAGCTAGTGTTGCTGCAACACCATCATCAAAGTCATCATGTTTTTTCTCTAGTTACAAAACCTGATATCAATGGTGTTGTGTCCTGTATCACAGGTATTAATGTTGTTGGGCTCACAGCTCAGTGTTTGTGGGGTTTAACAGCGTTTTTGGAGTGTTGCTGCTGTTGGTAGAAATCTTAGAAGGAACTGTTTTCTTCTCAATTACCATGCACATTTTTATTATTAAACCAGTCCAGCACGCTGTGCTCCCATGTGGAGCATATGTAAATCAGCCTGTCAGCATGGACACTGTATTTGTTGTCACTGCTTCTTACATCATAGTAGGCAGTACTCACCCAGTGACATAACAGGGTACACTCATTTTGCATTTGACAGAGATTTACTGCCAAAGGTGGGATGAACTCCACTGAATATTCTGGTGGTATTTCTTTTTAAACATAAGTCAGTGAATTTTTAAATTAGGAAGGAATAACATTATTTATCTGTAAAAGCAAACTTGCAGAAATAGCTGAAACCTCCTTACGTAAAGTGAGCTGCCTGTTAATGAGGCAGCCCTGATTGTCAGTGGTTTCCTGCCTGAATTGCAGGTGGTACATGAGGGAAAGGCAGATGCATTAGGAACTGCAGCGAGGAGGGAGAGGAGCAGAATAGAGGATCATGGGAGGGTTACAGGGAGGGCAGTGTTTGGGTATAGAAGACAAGGGGAACACCTTTATACAGGGGCTATAAAAAGGGATGAGAGAAGATGCTTTGCCTTAGTTTTGCTAGTATTGTAACTTGTCAACCCACACTCCCTTAAATTAAGCAGGGGTATAATGGTAGGCCCAAGGGGGGGGGGGTAGTGTGTGCCATGAGGGGCATGGATTGCCAGGAAAGGGCAACATATGAGTGAAGAGTGCAGACACATGAAGGGTTGTCAGAAGAGAGAAAAAATTGAGAAATTGGGACATTTTTAATTTGCTGACTGTGGCCAACAACTGGCTAGTAAATGGAGGATCAAGGAAGGGTTGCCAATTGAGGGCAATATTTCATGGACAAAGAAGTGGAGTAAAAAGGAAGGTATGGGTTGCCAGAGGAGGGCAACATGAGAGCATGAGAAGTTGAGGTGGGGGTAACAGTAGTGAGGAAAGAAGAGAAAAATAGGAAGGGTGTAAGTGGTGCAGGTAATGGATGCAGGAAGCACGGGGGGGAGGGGTGAAAAGTCAAGGCACAGGCTGGGTGTGCATCTAGCCATGTCAGGTACATTGTGGGGTTTGCATCCCAGAGGGAAGAAGGTGGGTGCTAGGTATACATCTGAACCCAGAAAGAATAAAATGAAAGGATGGTGGTTCATGTAAATAATCATGTGATTAATGGGATGTGTTTTTATATACAGAGGATTCGTGTGTAAATAAAGCAGTATAAAAGTTGGATGTAAATAAAGTATTGGTAATGGAATATTTGCAAACTTGTGAAAATAAATCTGCCAGATGAGCACCCAACAAGGTTGTATGGTAATTATTTCATGAGGGAATCCATGGACAATTGTATATGTAGCATTGAAAGAGCAGTTTGTATGTACGCATTTGTTATATTAATACAGATGTTGCCTTTCCCTGTGCAATTCAAACAAAAAAAATAACTTGAATGTTATAATAATTCCTTCTTCTCATGGCTAATTTTAGGGGGAGAATTTTTTCCCCAGGTTTGGACAGTTTGGAGATCAAAACTGTTTAGTACAAATGACTTAAACTGTTGCCTTAAATCTATTTTTTCCCAATCCGCTCCTCTCTCAGACTGTGGGGCTTACATTCTGTTGGTCTTTTCATTTGGAAAGTATACTCAACCAAACCATTTCCTCTAGGACTCCTTTGAGATCTACTATCAAAATTGAAGGGGCAGCTATGAATTGACCCTACGGATCCTGCGTAGAGGATTCCAGTCTGAAATTAGTCTGCTGGCAGGCTCCTATTTTGTGTTGTCTTTATGAAAGTGCTGTATAGCGCTGCATTAGTAAATGATTAAGTACAGACTACATGCTATCAAAGGAACACCAGTTAAAAACCACCTCGTGAGTGTAAAGAGAGGTAATGCTATAATGTCCTGTAAATGAGAGTCCAGATACTAAAGGGTGTAAAAGTAGATGCACACATTACTATCCTGGTAAGCAACTTATAAACTTTCTGCTGCTACACAATGTGATTTCTCAGTAATAGATTCCAGTTTGATATTAATAAGCAAAAGTATATATTTTATTATGTGATAAAGTAGCATTTTTTCCCTCTGTGCTACAGATGATAATGAAAATGATGGCCATCTCCCCATTGGTGCTGCAGGATCGTGAGGGTGGTTAATAATCCTTCCTCAACAATTACCTAGGATGGCAGGTTACTTCAAAGAACTCCGGCTCACTCTACTGGCCATCTCCCCTTGGTATTACAAGGCTATGAGGGTGGTGAAATAGCCCTTCTCAGCCATCTCCTATGACGGCAGCTCAGAATCACAGGACTCTGGCTCACTCTGCATGCTGTCTCCCCCTTGGTGCTCAAGGGTAATGAGAATGGTGAAATAGCAATCCACAGTGGTCTCCTAGGATGGCAGCTTACTTCACAGGACTACAGTTTACTCTGCTGACCATCTCCCACTCAGTTCTCCAGGGTTCTGAGGGTGATTAAATAGCCCTTCCCAGTCATCTCCTAGGATGGCAGCTTACTTCACAGGTATGGCCAGAGGACCACCAGACCTATGAGATGGCATGCAGTGCTATGTTGATTGCACAGGTGCAGCACCTGCACCTCTTGCTCTCTGGCCTTAATAAATGTCAGCTGACTACCAGTGATAGTTTTTTTTTTTTTTTTTTTGCCGTCAGTTTTTTCCCTGATGCTCTGTTTATTATTGTATGCTCTAGATTCCTTGAGCATTCCTGTGTTTTTTAATTTGATGCTGTTGCAATACTTTGTATTCATACCCACCACCAGTCTGTAATTCTAGGCACTTCCTTTATTGACCATGCTCATATTTTCAACCAGTGTTAATTTGTTTGTTCACCTATTACATACTCTTCTGGGTTGTGCCTAAATATAGGCAAGCTCTTGCTTAGTCCACTTAACTGGTACACAAAAACTAAATAAATAAATATATTTTCTTTTTTGTATCTTGGGCTCTTAGTATACTATCTAAATTAAATTTAATATTTTTCTTTATGATTTCGATCATAATGCTGCAATGCTGTATACCTTGGGCTCCCGGGGTGGACATCTATGACCAATCGCTGGTTCAGAACATGGCAGCCATGTATTGCCTGTGCTCCGTGAACTCCACTGGCTGCCTGTGTGGTGGAGGATCACCTTCAAGGTCACTTTGCTGACCTATAATGCCATGCACGGACATGGACCCCATTATTTGAAGACCTCCTTCATCCCTACTGCCCCCTACACCCAATTGGTTCATTTGATGAGGGATTGCTAGAGATTCCCAGGGTCCATTCAAAGACCTCAGGGGCCACAACCTTTTCTTTTCTGGCCCCAACCCTGTGGAATTCTGTACCTCATTGGGTTAGAGAGTGCCTGTCCACTGAGACTTTTATGTCCTCTCTAAAAATGCATTTATTTGACTTAGCTTTTTGCTGATGCTATTTAATTTATAATTTGCCTGATCTGCCTGTTTTAATTTATGTGGTTTTAACTAGTCAGTATGTTCCTGTTTTTACTTTTGCACAAGCACTTCGGTATTTGAAAAGTGCTTATTAAAAATAAAAGATTGATTTGATGATGTTGTACTTCATTAATTTCTTTGAGGCCTGATTTTCCTAGTCACATTAACTTTGTTATTTCACCATTGATTAATAAAGTTCAATGATTACCTGCAAACCCAGGTCTACAGGAGCAGCTGAAACTTCCTGGAGTATTTATACATGTAGCATTGGAAGAGCAGTTCGTATAGTCACATTCATTGATGTCATTACAGATTGTTCCATTTCCTGTGCAAAACAAATGGGAAAAATCTAAGAACAAACTTCATATAAATGTTTAAGTGATATCTAATTTCCCTTGTGAGCATAATGACTTTTTGATTTTCCTAGCATTAGGTAATGATTAGGAGTACTTCTGAAAAAACAGTAATGAGTAGTTTTATATGTAGTTGACATCACACTATCTTTTGCTACACCGTATTACAGTATAGAGTTTATGATACAGGTATGTGATATTGATCACACTTTAAAAGCTGAGGCTTGGATTTTCAAACTTTGGACTCAGAACTTGTGTATGTTCATCTGGCATGGCTTCATCCCTAGAATGTTTGACTGTGATTTTCAATCATCCTGATGCATTTATAATTTTTTTCTCATTTTATGACAGATGCATGGTACATGAGTGACTTTTTATTCAACACATAGCACTTATGAGCAGAAGTTAGACCTAGTTTCTGTAATACAGCAAACTTGAAGCAAGGACTTCAAGTGCGACAATCTAGTACTGCAATTGTTTGAAAATCCAGGCCTACATTTCTCATTGATATTTAATCATGTTGCTAATGGTTTTCAAGAAATACAGCATTTAGTGTTTATTTAAGTAAATATTATTCATTAGAAATTAGAAAAAAGTGGCCTAACAGGGATCTGAATCTAGACCTGCTTACAATGCCAGTATTCTGCTAAACTAGTTAGGATAGCAGGAAACCTGAAAGACTATGACTCCCATAAACATGCATCATTCTGAGTGTACAGACTGGATCCCCACAAATTAGAATTACACTTGTTTGCTTTTTACCATTTATTATTTTGCTACTACTTTCTGCTCCTTGTCATGGCCCCTACCTCAGGAGGGATCCTCCATCCCCATCCCTATCCCCTGTCATCTACCAGCCTGTGCTGACATTGGTGGGGCTGGTGTGGTTCCCCAACCCCCCGCTGGAGACTTGATCTAGTATAGCCAGTGCCATGGCTAGCCAGCAGCAGGGCCTGTGAGGCTCTCACCGTCATACTCCTTGGCAGTTTTCTCCTCCATTTTTCTTTTCCCCCACAGATGAGGCATGCAATGATGCCAGCAGAGGAAGGGTGCATGCATCCGCATGCGCTCCTCCAGGCATCTGGTCCTACTCTGCCCCCTTACTGCAGCATCGGTGCACTGTCCCCCAGCCTCTGCTATGGGTCAGTTGAATGATGACCACTGGCATCCCACCTTCCTGGAGAAGGAGAGTAGTCCCTCGGATGCTCAATCCTTCTCCACCCTGCCAAACCCGAGTGGCCCATGCTTATTCTTGAACATGGGTCACCAGCATAGTGCAAAGTAAGGCATCCAGTGCCTCAGCCCTCAGTACCACCGGGCTGGTTGCTTTTTACTTTTAGTAGTGTGAGTTGTGCAATACCATTTATGTAAAATACAACTTAAAAGTGATAAAGAAATGCAGTGCCCTAGCTGGGATTTGTACCTAGGCATGCTTGGAATATTGTTCCATTGTTTTACTAGATGTACTTCCAGGAATTCTAATTTATGTGGCTACAGGTTGTGTGATAAGAAAGATGAGTGTCTCAGACATTTAGAAAACACAGAGTTAGCATCCTGTTTGAATGAATAGTTGTGCATGGGTTCCATCAAATGATGGAGAAAGTAATATGAGTCTAGGCTTTTAAAGATTTCCATTTGTCCAATTGTCTTAATACTCCATCAGCTGAAATTATAGCCTGCCCTTTCTTACTTTTCTGGATGTTAGCATACGTTATTTTTTGCTCAAGTAATAGACTTTTTCTCCTACAATAATTCATTTGAAGTATTCAAAGTCACCAATATAAATAGGGTATATGGCAGACTGGATGTGCCTAGTGGCCCTTATTTGCCATCATTTACTATGTTACTATGTATTACAATCTAGTGTCATGAATTGTGTCATACTGTATATACAGTATGTCTCTAACTATCCTATTTAAAAGGTACCAACTCAGGCAAGAACAACTTAAAACAGGACTCAGCCCTAGGTTGATCCACTGTGATGTTTGGTGACTGAGCAGAAAATTCATATTAGAACTTCAGATTGAACACTAAGAGATCTCCAATCCCAATGGAGTAAGATAAGTTAGTAGCCAACTGAGGCAGAAGGCAAACTGTAATATTTGAATGATTTGTCATTGGAGAGAGGGTGTACACTGGGTTCTTTGCTATAACTGATTTGTGCAATGACCAGTAACACTCACATTAAGAAAAGTGATTAAATGTTTGTGGATTAGCAAGGGTGGATCTGCTAATTTTGATTTTTTTTTTATGTTAAGGGGATGAATGGCTGTCTCCGTTAGCTTGCTTCCCACCAATAACCAGCACATTAGCTGGGGATTTTAGTGGTGTGTGAAGTCTGCAAAATTTATTCTGCTAGTTAATTCACAGATTTTTTTTTTTAATTTATGGGGTGATTTTGCAAAATTCACGGCTGCAAATTTCATGGATCTTGCTGTGGAGTGTGAAATTTTGCCTGCGAATTTCATGCTCCACCCATGAATTTCACGCTCCGCCTGCAAATTTCGAGCTATATCCCTGAAATTCACATTTTGCTTTAAAAAAATGTGGATTTCGATGAAAAGCTCATGCAAATAACGTGAATTAAAGTTTTGGAGTATTCCAAAATCTCCATGAATTCCATAAAGTGTGACTTTTTGGCAATTTACGTGAACTTCATGGGTGAAGTTTAACTTCGCAACACCTCTAGATTACACCTTATTTAGAGTAAGACCATTTAAGCAGTTCATCTTCTTTAAAAGGATCCAATTCTGGCAGTTACATTTTAGAATAGGTACTCAGCTGATGGGTGGTCTACAGTGATGTGACAAGAAGCTGAAACATCCTGGTGTATTTATGTATGTGTCATTGGAAGAGCAGTTTGGAATTACGCATTCATTTATATTGTTTCAGATTGTGCCATTCCTTGTGCAGTTTCAAATAAAATAATTAACTTGAAACTCATAATGAAGAACCTTACACTAAGTATAGAAGTTTCAGCTCAATCAACAATCAAAATGAAAGGCATGGTGTGCGGTCAAGGGCAAACAGTTATGGAAACATTAAAATATTATGGTAACTGAAAATTCCATCCAGTCTTTCCCAAGGTTCTCTAACTGAAGATGCTCTAGTTACCTACCTCCCTCTCTACCCCATCCCCTCCACATTCCCTTTGATAACTTCATGTGTTCAACTTCCTCTTAAATCACACTATTTTCTTGACCTCCTCGACATTGTCATGAAGTTTGTTCCCCCAATCCACGTCACTCTCCTTGAAGCAATACTTTCAAATTTCCTTTTGGAATCTTCCCCTCACTAACATGAGTAGGTGTACATGAAGGATATATGGTTTATTAGGTTAAACAGACTGACTTTGTTCTCTTTTTGAATCATTTTGGGAATTACAAGTTAAACCATTTCACCACCACTGATTACTGCTACTGTATGTGAATAATGCCTTCTTCTCAAAGTTGGGTGATGTGTCTGTTCTTTTTCACTGATTTTGGCAGTTTAGATATCAAAACTGCTCAGCATTGGTGGGTTAAATTGTTGCTTCAAATCTTGTTTTTTCTTGTGTGCTCCTTTCTCAGACTGTGGAGCTTAAAATATTTTTGATTTTGGCAGTCGCTTCAGAGTTCAACTCCTTCTTTATTAGCATCACCTCAGCATTACTGTCCAATCTTCCCCCTTACCAACAGAACTCCATACCTTCCACCCTTACTACCCAGGCCCCTCCCCCAGCCACATCCTTCACCTTTCATCCAGTCACCCTGTCAGAAATGCTCAACGCCTTGCTCACCCTAAACCCAACCAAAGGCAAATGCCCCACAGGGCTGGATGCTAAATTACTCTACCTAGCAGACAATGCCATCTTACACCCACTAGCTGATCTTTTCAACCTTTCCTTCTTCTAGCACAAATACCTTGAGAATGGAAGCATGCCATAGTCATCACACTTCCCAAGGGTGGCAACCCCTCCACCTCTGAAAACTATCACCCGATCTTCCTCCTCCCCATACTGGCTAAACATCAGGAGTACATAGCCCTCACTCAACTCGTCTCCTTTCTTGACTCATCCACCTTTTCCTCTCCTTATCAGTCTGGCTTCAGAAAGGCCCACTCCACTGCCACCCCCTTCTATGTGTCGCTGACTCCATCCTCATTGGCATGGACAAAAATCATATCACCTCAGCGATATTTGTCAAACTGGCTAAAGCATTGAACACTGTCTCCCACACTCTACTTCTGGACATGTTCTCCCGGGCAGGGCTATCTCCTGTGGCCATCAACTGGTTCCACTCCTACTTGGTAGATATGTCACAACCTATGAAAATCAGTCCCTCTGCCTCATCTTCTCTCCAAGTCACCTCTGGATTATCACAAGGATCAGTCCTTAGTCCACTTATTTTCGCCAACTTACTCAATGATCTGCCTTCCATCTGCCCACACACTTCCATACATATGTATACAGATGACACAGTACTGTATACATCCGGCCCCTCACCCACTGGTGTGGCAACCAGGTTATATAGGACTTCAAAGCGTTTTTTTTTTTTTTTTTTATTTAATTGTTTAACCAGGTATAGCACACTAAGCTGAAAGCTTTTTTACAGGAGTGACCTGGGAGCACAAGGAGGTTAAGTGACTTGCTCAGGGTTACACACTATGCAAGTGGAAGCTGTGGGATTCAAACCCAGGTCTGGTCTGCTAGATGTCATCAAATTTGCAGCTCACAGCCTTAGACCACTGCACTATACTGCCCACAAGTTCAGTTCTGGTTTCACAAAAATCATCTTTTTCTTAATGCCAAGACTGTCTCGATGACCTTCAGCAAAAGGCAGAGACTGTCTCAGCTCCCCTCTCCCCCACCTTTCACACTCTGGATGGGACCACTCTAGAGGCCTGCACATCCTTCCAATACCTTGGGGTCTGGCTAGACCAGCACCTTGACTTTTCTGTGTATGTCGATGGCATCCGTAAAAAGCGCCACCTCAAATTGGGTACCCTATATCGCCACTGCGAATGCATCCCGCTGCCAGTTCACCACACACTTGTGCAGAAAATTATCCTCCCCTTGTTTGACTACTGCAATGTTGTCTACGGTGCCGCTCCCAAGTCCACCCTAGCCAGACTGGACCCCCTTTTCCATTCCTTCTATTGCTTCACCCTTGACTGCCCACACTCTATGCACCACAGTGATCACTACCAGTCTCTCAAACTGCCCTCACCACAGGAGCACAGGTTGATCCACTGCACCAAACTTACAGCAAAGTTCTGGCCACTTTTCCTACCTCTGTACATGGCCTCTGCTCTCGCCCATCAACTGCCTCCCATGTATCCCCTTAGAAGTTTCGACACCCAGCTCCTTGTTGTGCCTCATCTGGCCTCCTTGACTGGTCAGGCAGCTTTCAGTTACTGCATGTCTAAATTGTGGAACTCCCACCCAGAGGACACCTGAGAGGTGCATCCTACCCAGCACCTTAACTCTCACGTACAAGCCCCTTTCTCCACGATCTGCTCCTGTGGAAACTAAAACCTGTTCCTTCATATGCTCCTTGTATTGGCTGTCCTTTCATCAGTGATCCCAGCTCTTTGCACTCAGGCTATGCCCTTGTACCATGTACTACACGACAATACTGTACTTACCTTAGTAATTTGTATTTACTAGCCTGCTCTGTCTTGTTATGCAAATTTTTTTTTACCTTATTGATTTTTCCACTGCTCTGTAAGTTTGTCTGCAAATGCTAAATGTAAAATGTAAGTTGTCTGCTAGTAGTTTACCTAGTCTATACTGATATGTAAGTTTGTCCTCTACCAATCTGAAAATTTGTCAGTGTGCTTCCATTGTTTCTTACCCCCCAGAAAGCATCTGGAATCGAGCAGTACTCTGCTCAGGGTGCCTCCCTGGTAAAACTCTTAAATAAATAAATAAATAAATAACCTGATGATCATCCTTCTGCTTTCTTCATATTCCCAAATCACTAACATGAGCACAAGCACTCCATCTTCACATGTAAATCTCAATGTAATCCCTTTCCATTTTTTTTAAGTATCTCACTGAAGGCTGTTGGTGAGATCAGCATCACAAAAGTCCTCCCACAGTCCTCACAGTTGTTTCCTCACAAAGAGCCAAGGGCATTTTAAGGTTCTTGTCCACTTACTGTTCAGTACAACTCTTAGGTCAGAGTATTCAAAGACAGTGGATTGGGCCCTCTAAATATTTTTTTCTGGAGCAAATTAGTGCCTCAAGCACACCATATGTGTACTGGAGCATGCTGAAGCATATTCCGAGGACTAAAGGCATGCTTCAATATACCAGCTAGGCAAGATTTCAGCTGCATCAAAAACACTCTACTGTCTACAGGCAGGAGGTATGTGGCCAGTAGGGTGCTGTGGGGCATGCAGGAGCTTTCTGCCTGTTGGGGCCAAAAAATGCATTTGCTCTACTTGTACCTTTATATGCAAAGGACCCGATAGCACTTGTAAGGCACAATGGGGACATTTGCATTCCATTAGGGCCACATTACAGGTATGGAGCAAACCAAGTTTGTGACCCCCCCAAAGCACCAGCCAGGGCAGCCGAAGGTCTGTTCCCTGGTGACATGTTATTTCCATGAACACCCAGTCATTCAGTCATATACTTTTCCTGATGTCATGTTGTTCCCCCCATTGAACACCAAGTTGTACTTTTATATATATATATTAGAGGCAAAAACTCTGTTTAATGCATTAGTTAGGGTTGTTCCACAGCGACAAAAGTGAGGAAATTCACTGTTAGGGTTGAAAAACCCCTTGGACCCCAGCCCACCCCAACCGGCATTGGGGTGTGCATTGGGATCATCAGCCCTAACTCTCACCCCATGACATGTGTAAAGCAGCAGAAGTATAGGAGAATGGGTGAGATTAGGACCACGATCCCAATGCGCACCCCAATGCCAGTTGGGGGTGGGCGGAGGTCCAAGGGGTTTCAACCCTAACAGTGAATTTCTCACTTTTGTCGCTGTGGAACAACCCTAACTAATGCATTAAACAGAGTTTTTGCCTCTAATTTCCTTCTTTTGAGAATGATAATGAGAAATAGTGAATGTAATGCAGCGGCAGGAGTGCGGGGCCCTTTGGGCCCTGTGCTCTGCTGCAGCCAGGGGCGAGGCGCCGGGCTTTGGGGCCCCACGCCCGCCACATGATGTGTTGTGGCATACTAACAGGGACAGCAACACAAACAGAAATGCTAACAGTGGCGCATTATGGTAACACAAGCATGAATGAGAACAGAAAGGGTAACGCACATGGTGGCGTAGACGGGAATGGTCTTCCACGTGATGTGTTGTCACATAGTAACATGGTGTCTGCAAACAGAAATGTCAATGGTCATGGTGATGTAAAGTGAAACAGTAAGATAAACAGTACTGTAGACAGAAATAGCAAAAATAACAGAAACAAGCGCCAAATGAAAGCGCAAAGGATACGCACATGGTGGCGCAGGCGTCAATAGTAAGTAAGAAATGGATGCGGATCCATAGCGGAAAGGAACAACAGTAACAGTAATGTAAAGCGCAGACTGGTTTTCCCAAAACCTGCATTGAGAAAGACAGTGAGTACAAATAATGTATGCAAAATAATGAGTATCGGGCGCAGAAAATGAGATCTTGGAATACTAAATACATTATATCTCAGGAACCGTGACGTGATGAAAAAAATTTAAAAGTCATATTATTTACAACTGTCCTGCTAATTTGGATCTTAGCCCATTGTGGGACTAAGAAGTTTTGACGAAAGTCCGTGATCTCGCACCGTTTCCGAGATACGGGCCCTGAAAGGCACGGCGAACGCCGTAATGTTATCCTATGGGAAAAAAAGAAAAGTTCGGAGCACCATAACTTTGCCTCCCTGTAATGTTTTTTCACCAAACTACTGAAAGGCACATCTGTGGGCTGTTGGCTGCCCTCCCTCCAAATTTCAGGAAAAAAGACCAAACCGTTATTTTGCAGCAGGGCTCCAAATGATTTCTGTTAAGTGTCGGTCGCCGTAATGTTATCCTATGGGAAAACCGTCAATTTTGGAGTGCTGTAACTTTGCCGCCATGTGATATTTTTTCACCAAACTACTGAAAGGCACATCTGTGTACTGTTGGCTGTCTTCCCTCCAAATTTCAGGAAAAAAGACCAAACCGTTATTTTGCAGCAGGGTGCCAAAGGATTCCTGTAATGCTTCGGGCGCCGTAATGTTATCCTATGGGAAAAACTGTCAACTTTGGAGTGCCATAACTTTGCCGCCGTGTAATATTTTTTCAATACAACACTGAAAGGCACATCTGTGAGATGTCGGCTGCGTTCCTTCCAAATTTCAGCCCAAAACTCCCAACGGTTATTTTGCAGTGCAGTGCCAAAGAATTGCTGTCATTTTCCCACAGACTAGAAAATTATGCGCTAATTCTATGCTTTTCGTAATTTATGACACTTTCATGAGCACGAAAGTAATTTGTGAAAGTACTTTTTCCAGAAATTTGAAAAACATATTTCTGGGGTGTTTTACCACAAAATAAAGACATGGCAAGCATCCTCAGGGCCCGACTAGGTGAATACAAAAAAAATTAGGTTGCTAGAGGGTCCCAAATTTAAATGCCAACCATTTTTCTGATCACCAACTGAAAACAAAATGGCCGATTTCCGAAAGTAACAGGCCCATTTGCGAAAGTAAAAATGCATTTGCGAAAGTGTTGAACTTTTTGTTAACTTTTCCCATTGACTTATAATGGGAAACTGTTTTTTGAATAACTTTTGAACCGTTTAATATTTTTTCACGAAATCTTTGAAAGGCACATCGGGGACCCTGGCTGCATGTTCCCTGAAGATTTTGGGCTGGTCATGCAAACTGTACGACCTGTAGACGCGACCACAGAATTCCAGAAAAGCGTAAACGTGCGCACAGATCACACTTAATAACTCCACAGCTGTATATACGACCAGTACAAAACTTGGCAGATCCCAAGGCCTATGGTTCTTGATCATAAATTCCAAATTTCAGGCAAATCCATCAAATGGTTGCAAAGTTATTAAGGTGCAAAGTTTTGGGGTTTAACATAGAAATGGCTCCTCAACCCTAACTATGGAAGCACTACTGCTACCATAATGTATGTGTTGTATATATATATATATATATATATATATATATATATACACTTTTTGGTGTTCAGTGGTCCTCCCACCTCCCTGTAGTAATGCCACCTCCACCATTTCCTGCCCACCTTGTCCACCTACCACAATAGGGGAGCCCATCCCAATGGTGACCACCACAGTTCCTCCAACCTGTCTTGGTGGCTAGCCACCATCTTTATGACAGAGCAAGATAATATACTTACTGTAGCAATGGGTAATTTCAAGGAAATGTTTATATACGGTATAATTCATGAGTGCATTAATTAATTAGTTCATTTTTTATTATGTGATATTTTCTTGAAAGGATCTTAAGATGTGGGTAAAACTATTTTATATTTACAACTTTTTGAAGTGTAGCCTGGACTGAGGCTATAAGTGATTTTAATATACTGCAATCTTAAAACAAAAGAAACACAATTCATCCAATTAAAGCATTATTTTTATAGCTTTGGTTTCTATTACCTGCAAAGCCATGGTTGCAAGTACAATCATAACCTCCTGGTGTGCTGGTTCTGGTACAGGTAGCATTAGGAGAGCACGGGCTGTTTAAACATCTATTATAGGAGGCTGCATAGAAACAATTATGGAGAAATAAAATGCATTATGTTACAACAGCAATACAACCTTTAATGCTTTTAAGTTTACAGATTATAATTTTTGAAAGTTTTTTTTTTATTTTAAACAAATCCTAAAGCAGCTCATGTAATTAATTCTGTTAATATTATTATTTATTTATTTTTTTTGCAATAAAGACACTTCTATGTACAGTACAAGTGGACTTTTTTGAACAGTTACCACAAAAACAAAATGATAGGCATAGCCTACACCTAGGTACACATCAGAAAAACATTAAGATCTACAATATCATTAATGCTATCAAAAACACATTTGCATATTTAACATCTGATGTGCTAATTATCTAAAAAACCTTTCCTCGGCTAACTGGTTCAAATGTTTTCATGCAGCAAACTTTCTTGAATTCATAGAAAAGCTTTTAAATTGAGATTGGTATACCAAAATTGAGTCTGTTCAAATGTATTTGCTAAGAACTGATGTCAAATATGACATTTTGTTTTGAGAAATAAAAAACAATGTAAGCATTGGGTACATGCACGAAACAGTATTACAAGCTATCACAAGGTTCAAAACTATAACGAAATTCATGAGCCGTTTATGTGCCATTGTGCTTGAAATATGGCAATATTTCTGTACATAAGAATGAATGGACAGGTATAGTATATAAAATAACATATACTGACTGCAGCAACTGGCTGTAGTTGAACTACCTGCCTTTTTATTTATTTGTATCTGCAGTGTTTAAAATGTTGGCACCTGGAAGAGAACACTGAGCCAAAAACTCATTTCCAGGTGCTTACCAAGGGAGAGGAAACAGACAGGGTTGCCAAGATAACAGTCATCTCTAAGAAAAGTAAACATTGTGCAAGGTGCTGTTGCACACAGTAGGCTCGCAAAGACTATATACAGGTATTTAAGTTAATGATACTCACCAACTGATTTTTAATTTATTTCCAAAAATAGGTTAAATAATTTTACTAATTTGAAAAGTTCTGATATTTCCTTTTAAAATAGCAGTACATGTTATAGAGGAAATTTTGAACCAATGTCTTTTTATTACATATTTGCTTGCCATTCTTCTCCTGTCTTGCAAGTTGCCCTTGTGTCCTTGTTTTAGTCTGTTTGTCATTTTTATTTGGAGTCAGCCTGGAGTTGGCCTGTTGGAGGAAATAAAGGAAAGATGGGGGAAGGGACAGCCTGGGGGGAGGGACCCCGGCCAGGGTGTGCATCCAGGATTTGGGAGAGGCACCTTGGTGTGTACACCCAAGAAATGCTGGAGGTGGGGTGTGGGAGTACATGCTGTACCCAGCAAAAGAGAGAGAGAGAGAGACAGGTATCAAGAAGAAGAAGGAGGAGGAGGACACCCAGATGTACATCTGGGTGACAAGGCAGTCAAATAAAGAGAAAGGGAGATTATGATTTGGGGACATGAAATTGTTAGTCATATGGAAATAATGAATAAAAGATGAAAATGAGGATATAAATCTGAGGATGGACATAAGAGATGGAAGGTTGATATGTTATCTACGTAATAAACATTTTGCTGTCTGAGCACTCAAAGCTTTTACATTATATCATGGTTTCTTTAATGGGAAGGGGATCCAAAGACAATAGGGGGGGTGTTGCCTGATTTAAAAGGCATGCCTATTTGGCCCTTGTCATCTGGCCCGGGTGACTGGGGGCTCAGTGGGCAATTGGATAGTAAGGGTGTGGGGAAAGGAAAAGTGGGGGACGGGGAGCCAAGAAACAGGGGAAGGGGTGTGGGGCTACATGACTGACAGGCAAAGGGGAGAGACAAAAGGAAGCAAGGCCAGAGGGGATTGGCTGGGAAAAGAGAGAGAGAGAGAGAGTGGGGATGGTGGATATAAGAAAGGCTACACAGAAAAGGGAGCCCTAATTCTTTTGCTAGCCAGAAATTTGCCCATCCACCACCCCAACAGCAGACTAAAAGGCCTTTGGAAAGTGGGGTGCCACAGTGGAGACTGCTGAAGATGGACAGCAGTACGTGGCAGAAGAGTTTTGTGAATAATGGAATTGGGAAGGATGACAATGAAAGGTAGAAGAGAAAAGAAAAGAAAGGAGGAAGGGACAGTCTGGGAGGACCCTGGCATGGGTGTACATCCAGGCTGGGAGAGAGGCACCTTTGAGTAAACACCCAAGGGGTGCTGCAGGTGGTGTGCAGGTGTATACCCATACCCAGCAGGAGAAGGAGAGAAAGGTAACAAGAGGAAGGGGGAGGACACCCAGATGTGCATCTGGGTGGCAAGGCACCCAAATAAGGAGAAAAGGAGGTTTATAATTTTAGGACATGAAATTGTTGATTATGTAAGTAATAATACCCAACAGGGTGGGCATTATTGGGAAATACCAGACCACCCAGGGGCGTATGAGGCCCGACGCCGCAGGTGGAGGGCCTTATAGCCCCTGGAAGGTCTGGTATTTTCCAATAATGCCCACCCTGGAGGGTATTATTATGCTTAGAAAATGGGCCACCAGTAATATTTTTTTGTACAATAGAAAAAAACTGTTTTAAAATTGTTTAATGAATGTTTAGAAAAACATTAAAATATATTTTTGTAAAGTAGTTCCTGTATTGTGGCATGTGTGTCACTAGAGGGCGATGTTATCTATGACATTTTGGTTGAATGACGTAAAGGAGTGCCCCACTGGTTTGTGGGACTTGTAGTCCTGTACATAAGGTATTGAAGGGTTCAAGCCCATCTAGTAAAATTATGTGAGGATTTTATATGTGGAGCCCGGTACCGCTGGCTTGGATAGCGAGGAAGGGATCCGCGCTACCGCTCGTTTGTAGAGTGGACAAGGAATTGGCTGGTATGGTCGTTTTGGGAACTGGGGAGGAATCAGCCGTTGGGTGTGGTAAGCGCAATAGGATGGGCACGGTTCAAAAAAGAAAAATGGAAGCAGCGTGCATAGTAACGCCAGCATGCAGGAGGAGGTAAGGAATAATATGTAGAGTATGCGCGCTGTGAGCTAAAGGTGGGGTGAAGAATGGAAGAGGCATTTTTGTTGAATTTGGCTCCCCAGAAGCATGGAGTCTTTGCCACCTTGTTCAAAACTGCATCAGCTTGCTTTTAAGAGGGCGGGAGCCGCAGTGCTGTCTGTTGCACTGTGAAGGTGTTTTGCAGCACGGTAGTGCGAGATGGCAGTCGGGAGAGTCGTGACATAGTAAAGAATACGGGTATGAAAATGTCTTCACTCTCCTGACTGCAAAATCATTATCTTTTTTTTTGTTTTATTAAGAGGTAGGCAGTCAGCATGGAAGCAAGCAGTGGGGGAGGACCTGTAGCTCTCGCTAAGTGAGAGAAAAAATATGGCTGCCATTTCAAATTTGGTGGGCTGCTTTCAGACAGTTACAGAGCAGGCTGGGCACCAGTGGAGAATGTTAAGCTGTGAAGTGGCACTTGGACTGGCTCTTATTTTTAGCTGGGCATCTATTGAAAAATAAATGCCCAGCTTGGAGCCTGTCTTAGCCAATCAAATTTAAGAATTGATTCTTGGCATTTTCTAAAAGGAAATAATGCATACTCAATGAAAATGAGGATGTAAATAAGATATGGAAACTTGATATGATACTTATACAATATATATTTTGTCACCCGAGCACCCAGAGCTTTTAAGTTGTTTCATGGTTTCTTTAATGGGAAGGTGAACCAGGGACAAAAGCTCATTTCTAGGTGTTTCCCAAGGGAGAGGAAACATACAGAGGCAAATATAACAGTCATCTCTAAGAAAAGTAAACATTCTGCAAGGTTCTGTTGTGCACAATAGGCTTGCAAAGCCTAAATATTTGAGTTAATATTACCTACAAGTGATTTTTAATTTATTTCCAAACATAGGATAAAGAATTTTACTAATCTGAAAAGTAATGATATTTCCTTTTAAAACAACAGTACATGTCATAGAGACTATTTTGAGCCAATGTCTTTTTCTTCCACATTTGCCTGCCATTTTTCTCCTCTCACGCAAGATGCTTGTTTGTCCTCATTTGAGTCTCTCATTTGTATTTGAAATTATTAAAATGAGTGGTACTTCCAATCAGGTTTTCCTAGTTTTTTTAATAAGTATTTTCTGCTATTTTTGAACACCCATTGGTACAAATCACTTGACTTGTAAATAAGGTGAGCAAGCATTCAAAAGATAACTCCATCATGTTATCAGACAATAGCTAACAATGCTGATAAAAAACTGGGACTAGCTGTATTAAAATGAGACTGCCTTTTTAATTATTCCAAATCTAGACAATATGTTAAAGCAGACACTCAAAAAAAAGTCATGCAAGACAGAAGAAAAAGGGTCATCCAAAATACAATAAATAGGTCTAGAACAAAAATATCCCCCTAAAATGCATTCCTGATTTAAGATTCTAGCTGTTGACTATGTAAAGAAATTAACTCATTGAGAGTTTTAAATCAATAAGAAGTTCATATTCTGCAAATGTTTTTGAATATAAACAAGAGTATCTTATGGATAATTGTGTGATACTGGTGAGACAGGTTTGTGTTCTGAGCTCAAAACCAACAGGAAGTGCTGCCATGAGAAAGACCAAGAATCCCATCAGTAGCTCTACCTGTGTGGAGGTAACATACCTCTGGGTCCTTTATGACCAGTCTGGTGGTGAACCAGCAATCTTGCTGGGTTAGCACAAGAAGTAATAATCCACCTCTGCACCATATTTAGACCATATCTGGTTTAATCCTTGCCACTGGCCATCCCATACAAAGCTATGGATCTCACTCAACTGGAGTCCCACTGGAGGAGTTTACCCAGCTTTGTTTATGGCTTGAAGGAAAGGGTGTCTTCCATGTAGGACAGCTGTACAGTTTTGGGATAAGGAACATCTGTCCCCATAGGACTAGGGACAGAGTGTGAATAACCGAGAATAACGTTGTTGTGGTATGTTCAATGGCATCCAAAGAGGAAGGTTACCATAGTAACTTTTATTTATCTAGACTTATGTAGCATCTATACTTCCTCCATCAGAATTCCAGTGGAATAGCACATCTACTCATGAAAAACTATTCAGACTTCTCAGGGTAAATTCTAAAGAATTTGTAACAGTTTAGGGTTTAAATATAGAAAGTGAACCTTGGACCCTTGACATTAATTGGATTTATGCTACTTGGTCACTTTATGACCCAGAGCAAATCATTAAATGTCTTCATAGTTAACAACCTCTTTATCTTGTTCTCACTCTCTCCCTCCTTAACTTACCTGAGCTTTCTGTAACCTCCCTCTGTCTCTCTCATCCACACTGGTTCTACTTTTTAGCTGATTCAACTATTCATGACTTCTGAGGTGCTTTGTAATATGTACAGAGTTATAGAATGCACTATTCTAAATCTTATAAATTATTTATAAATCTAAGGATTGTGCTTAGGCTCAAAGCTAACCAGTTGACACCTAACACTTTGTGCCTGATGCTGGGGCTTGAAGGGCTATTTTGAACACTCTGCACATTAATGATGTTTGGAGCCAGTGTGGCTCAGTTGGTAGCACAGAATGTCATGGTTTATAGTGCCACACTGGGACTGGACTCATACCATAATTGATGGAATATGAGTGCAATAATAAAGGGATGCTGTACTGCTGGGGAGTAGTGTGAATTGAATGATATGTTAAATTAAGGACCAATCTGCCTTGTCTAGTTGTTGTGAAGGCGAATGTTAAAGAATCCATGGCACACATCTCAAAAAGAGGAGAAGAAATTTCCTGGTGTGCTGCCAGAATTTCCATAATTATCAAAGTGCCACAAAGTGCTTAATATGATTCAGTTTTAGTCAGTTTGCATCTGTATGTTTCCCTCCACCTTGTTACGAGGCAGAACATAAGCAGTACTGCCAAGCCCTCTTTTCCTAGTCAACAAAAACAAAATGAATATATGTATATGTGTGTACGCCTCTATATTCATATCTGAGACGGCATGTTTAAGCACATTCATGTGGACAACCATTCACATGATTTCTTTCTGTCCTGTTATCATATTATTTATAATTTCAAGTATAATTAAAACCTAATTTTACAAAAGGAGGCTCTGTGTCAGGGATTATGCTTCAGATAAATAGATGTTATATAATTTGACATTATAATTTACCATTTCTACACGTGTCATAGTAATCAGGGCAGCAGTCACCAATTGCGAAGCACATTTTATCACAGAAGCATGTGCTGCTAATAGTTGGCTTGCATGTATTTAATGGATCATCATCACAGCAGAGAGGATTTGGACCAGATGAACAACCAAGGGTAGCTCCTATGGACAGAAACAAGAATATCCAAATAAATTAGAACTGTGAGTTATGACAAACAGCAATCAAATGTACATTAGTTGACTAGGCCATTAATGACATTGTTTATGCAGGATTTCATTGTTCTGTTTTTGACTTGACTCCACACTAGAGCTAGGAGGAATCAAAAACCAAACAGGGAACATGCAGCACTGTGTGATGGTTTGGTACAAGGTTTAAAGTCACTTCAACCAAACAAAGATACATTTGCACTCCCTGAGGATTTGGACTGAAGAATGAGCCACTGAATGACAGGACCGCTGCCAAACTGTTCTTAGTCCAGTAAAGTGTTTCAAAATGCTAAAAAGCAGGTCGACAGGTAGAGGTTGTCGCTCAGAGTTTCACTGACATTCAAGTCAGCCTTGTCAAGAGTCAGAATCCTCCCAGTAGAACACATGCAGAATGGCAATTCTGTTTCTAAAATGCTTTTGGGAATTTCTTTTTAAATTCTTTTGAATTCCAAAATACATTTGTCTATAAACTGCAGAATAATCTTCCGGAGAGCACGTAATCCACAAAATAGCTTTCCAGGGATTGCAGAAAAATATTATGGGGTTTATATAACCCATGAGATCATTAAGGTTCAAAAACCATTACACTTTTTTTAAATCACACAATTTCACTATTGAAAGAATTCCATTATATTAAGCAGATATTTCTAAAATGTTTCTGAGTTTGAAAATTTTCCACAATACTACACCACACCTAGGCAAGTGGAATTTCAAGGGTTCTACAGAGGCAGTGCATGTGAGCTTCTGGGTGATGGAAGCAGTTTGGTGCCAAGAGGTAAGGATCTGTGAAAATATTGGCAGGCAGCATAATCTAGAGGTCAGAGTAATGCGCTGCAGATTGTGCTTGGTACATCCAGGAGACTGGGTTTTATTCCCACAACCTCCGTTTAACTGCTGTGTGACTCTAAGCAAATCTCTTAACCTCAAGAGTTCTCTTGGCTTTCCCTGCAGATAGATTCTTGTGCATAATGGACATCACCCAGTTACCAAAAGAATGCATAACATAAATATACATTTGTATTTTTTCCTCATTGCCAAAAGAGGTTGATGCCTTTAGGATGCTTTATTGTAGAATCCCATTAGAAACAATATGCTGCATTACATTAAGGTATTCTGGGGACCACATCTTTTAGCTAGAGAAACAAATACATGACTAGTAGGCCTTACATAAACCACAGTTTACACTCTTAACTCTTGTCTTTTATCAATCACCATGGGAAAACTCTAAAATATACCCCTATTTATTGTGGGGCTCCGAATGCATGTAACAGGTAGAAACAGTAATGCTTGATGAGAACTCTGCACTGTTGCACATACTACATTTAGGAGTGCTACAAACTGATTTTTTACTACCAACATCCACAAAATATTTCATTTTGCTAATTTATGTAGAATAATTCGAAAAGCTCTTTTTAGAGTACTTTGGAGAAAGAGATCATGCTTTTTCATTATAAACGGAAACGACAAAACAACTATACTTGATGGAAAACAACATAGCAATGTCCACAACAGAAAATAAAAGTCGTAAACATCACATTTGCAGACATTTTGGAGTAGGAGTTGGAGGAGAGCATGATAATAATAGATAACCTTTGTGTACATACAACTGCTGAAAATACCAATACCACCAAGTGTACCTCTGCGTGTGTGTTGACTACTGAAAAATATCTGAACAAGAACGAAACAAATCCCTATCTCTATCTAACTCTATTGTGTATTTGAAATAGGAAATGTTGCATCTGTTGCCACAGTGACTGAAGGAAAGGTTTTTGGGAGCTGTAGTTCCCTCACACCACTGAGAGAAATACACAAGTAAAACCAGTGTTTATTTTAGGCACTAAAATGCTTCTTTTAACAGAAGGCTGTTGGAGGGTGTCAGGTATTACAGTGGTGAAATAAATGGCCAGTTGTAATTTTTTCAAACATTTAAAAACTTTGCTGGGTTAGCACATGGTGCATGACAGCATCCACTTACAGATACATCCCCTTCAAGCTTGGTCCCTTGTGAGCACAGCTAAGTAGCAATCAGAGCATGGCACAGTGATAATAACTGTTTTTGTCTGTGTGTATGTGTGGGGGTGTGTGTGTGGGGGTGTGTGTATGACTACTGAAAATATCCTTTCCCTCAGACTTTGCTGGGTTAGTGTATACTGCATGGTGGCAGCCAGCTGCAAGTGCATACCTGGAAATTTTAGCCCCTTTTGAGTGGAGCCAGGTCAGAATTGGTGCAATGGACACAGAGGCAAGAAGATGGCCATTCATGTTTCTTGTTGTCAGCCAAGAGAGGAAGGACATGGGAACAGGAATCTAAATCATAAAATAACTTGTAGGCTATTTTTAAAAGATAGCTGTGCAAATAAACAGTTTGTACCTCCCACCTCAAAACCTCTACAGTGATATACGTCACTGCAACAACAGCATCATGTCACTGTAGGGGTTTCACCCCAGACCAGGCAACATTTTCCCCATCCTGTACCCCCTCCCTGAACCAACTGCAACTCAGGATGTTGTGGGGTGTTTGGTGGGTGAAGCCCCCCAAAGAAAAAACAGTCCCTGCTGTCCGCGGCTCAGTCAACTAGTTAGTTGTCACATTGGCAAGAGTGTAGACAGGCATTCTCACTGTACACATTTGACTACAGTTTTGTTGAGTGCCTGTTACAAATCGTATGCCTTTCTGTTAACATTTTCATTCTAATCTGTAGTATTTGGGTTAGTTTAGGCCACTGAGTAGTGTGTCTTTTTAAACTTCTGTTTAGGAGGCAAATGCATGTATAACCTCTTTAGAGATTAGAGGACTCTGACAACAGTATGACTTGTTTGGAAGGGGGTGCCATTTGGAAAGAGTGTGTAAATTTCTTTATGTAACTGTTGGAGATTGTGTACAAAACAGAAATTTCTGGCTACACCACTGCACCTTGGCACCATAGATTCCAAATAAATCAGGTACAGACATTGGTGAAATGCAGTAAATGAAAAATGTACTTGAAAGGGACTCATGACAAACAATTATTTTTGCCATAAATACACTACACAAGAAAGCTTGAGGAGGAGACTGTTATCTTAAAAGGAAAAAAAAAACAGACTTTCAAAATAAATTAAGAAAGATTGCCTTCTCAATTCCCAGTTTGATGACCTGCTACTTCATGTTAGTGTCCATGTTTGGATGGATCCTGGCTAGATACCCCTTTACTATTTCACTCATTCTCCCAAAGTCAGCCATCCTGAAGTCTAACACCTTTGGGCCTGTTCTTACTCCCCCATTCCCCATGTTTATCATGAACCACACTGAGTAGTGGTCACTCCCCTCCAGTGGTTCCTCCACCCCCAGTTCCCTCACACACTCATTATTTGACAGCACAGGTTCTAGGGTGTTCCCTAACCTGATTGGCTCATTGACCATCTGCAATAGTAAGCTGTCCTGGAAGGCATCCAGAAGTACCTGTTACATCCTGTTCATGGTGACTGGGGTACCCCAATCCACTCCTGACAGGTTGAAGTCTCCCAAAATCGCTGTGTTACCCTTCCCACAGGTCCTTCTGATCTGTCCTGCTAGTTTCCCAACTAATTACTCAGTTTGAGAGGGTGGCCAGTATACCACACCCATCCAGAGGGTCCTATTTCTGGAATCCTCGAGCTGCGCCCATAATGACTCCATGCTGCCGTCCTCCCCTTCCTCTTTGACACACTTCAGTCCTTCCCTCACGTACAGTGTCACCCCCTCTCCTTTTTATCCTGTTCCTCTGAAATATCCTATACTCTGGTACTGCCAGGTCCCAGTCATGGAACTGGGTGGCCCATGTTTTGATGATGGCTGCCATTTATGCCTCCCCCATCTGCTATGAGAGCCTGCAACTCTGCAGTTTTGTTCCCTGGACTCATATCATTCAAGGTTACCACCCTCTACACTGCTTCCTTCCCACCTCTCCCTGTGTGCTCTCCTTTTCTAGCATCCCCTCCTGACCCTCCCATAAGTCCCTTGCTGCTGGTATGGGGGATAAGCTTATATAGCTTCCCTACTTGTGGATTCTGCCTGACTCCTGCCCACTTGCCACCCCAGTCTTCTAGTTTAAATTCTCATTGTTTGCTAAGTATTCCCTAAGTTTCTGTTTCAATACCCTCCTTCCCTCCTTACTTAAGTGTAGCCTACCCTTAGCATAGAGATCACTGCCCTCCCAGGTTCTTCCCCACCCCACCACCAGCCCATACCCTTTGGATTGACACCATTCTCTTAGTCATGTGTTAAATCCCTCTGTCCTCAGCTTCCTTGCCATGCTTGCCCGAGATACTGGAAGCACTTCCAAGAAAGTTACTGATCTTTCTGCCTTCTCACAAGTTAGCCCCATCTCCTCAAACCTCCTCTGGACTACATCTACTGTATTTCCCACCAGGTCATTTGTTCCCAAATGCAGAACTATGTGAGCATTCTCTCTCTCTTCCCCTTCCTAGCATACTTCAGAACAAACTGACACGCCATTTCTGCTGTCATGCCTGGCATGGCCTCCAACTTTATGTGACTGTGCATCTCCCCCTTGCTTCCCCTTCTGATCTCTTTCAGAACTGAGTCTCCTAGCACCAGGATACCATCCCTGTTTTCGTCCTTCTCCTCTTGTCCTTCCTTTATCCCATCCCCTTCCATTCCACTCCTCCTTCTCCTCCTCCTCCTCCTCCTCCACCACAGTTGTTCCCCCTTCTACTCCTGTTGTAATGTCCCCTGTCTCTTCTCTGCCTTCCTTCTCAGCTTCTTCCTCTGATTTTACCTCCCCTCTCCACCAGGTTCCACTTGCCTCCTCCCTGTGATGCATCCTTACCCCTTTCTTCTCATACCTCCCCTCCCCCTTCCCCACAACCCCCTTACTTGACCAATCCCCCATACAACATCCCTTTAACCCCTTAGTCTCCCCTCCCATTCCTCTCTCACCTGGTCTGTCATCAGTTCCTCCACCCAGCAGTCCCCCAACACATCCCCCAATCTTGACAGTACAGTGAACCGATTTTTTGATGTCCCTTCACTACCACCTATTTCCTCCTTCCTTCTGCTTGCCACATCACTGCTGCTAACTCTGTGACTGTTAGATTCCTCCTTCCATCCCATTCTCTATTCCTCCCCTTTCCTGCCTTTGTCTTCTGCACCAGGACCCCTGTCTCCTTCCCCATCTTCCAGCTTTTCCCTTTCTTCATCTCTCTCTCTCTCTCTCTCTCTCTTTGATCTGTCCTACTCTCTCAGTTACCCTCCTTCCTTCCCTAGCTGCTAAGTTGTCCTTCATTGCGGTGTACATACTTCTCATAAGCTCCATTTGTAAACAGCTGATCTCATTCCTAAGCTGCCTTATTTGCCTGCACACCAAACACCCTCCCATTCTTAATGCAATTTTCAGAAAGATTGCTGCTCCACAGTTGTTGCAACCTACTACCCTTCCTGTCTCACTTTTTGCCCACCAGCATCCCCCCTCATTTTCAGTAGAAGGATGCCCATACCACCCCACTAACCCTCCCATCCACCTTTTCAGTTCTGCCCATGGTTCCCCCAGCTCTCCAATACTTTACCCTCAGGTAAAAGTTAGCCAACCAATAAAGCTTGCCCACCAATAAGTGCAGTCTGTCCACTAAGCACAACCAAAAGCAATCTGCCCTTTAAACTTTGGTTACACTTCAATAGTACAGCAAATCCTAACCTATAATCACTGTGCCAAATTTATCAATATTGGGATTTCCAGAAACCTCCCTGCTAACACAGATGGTATAGGACGTATTTGTAAGCAATAATCACTGTGCCAAACATTTCAACATTTGTGCTAACATCACCTATTAAGATACACTGGAATAACTGTATATCATCAATTACTGTTTTATAACATTATCTTCTACCTGGTGTAGCAGTCTTGTTCTGTATATTATTCCTAGTTACCAGATGTGCTATGACTCATATACTGTGATGTAACAGGATATGATGTGAGGGTAAACAGGAATAAAGGGAAGTCAGCCTTGGCGTGGGAGGGTGGGATTAGACACCGACCTTGTCAAGAAACAATCAGGCAAACAGTGCTCAAACTAGAGCTCCATATGGTTCCCTGAGAAAGCAGCAGTATCTAGATATTTGTACCTCAGTTGTGCCTCAGTTTCTAACTGCATCTTGGGGGGGGGGGCAAGTTTGTTCAACAACCTCCCAAACATCCCTTGAGCTGCTCTGAAGTAAGACACAATTGCTGCCGTTGGGAATCCTAAAATTGAATTTCCTCACTTTTGTCACTGTAGAAGTACCCCAACTGATGCATTAACAAAGTTTTTTGCATAGAATTTCCTTGCTTTTTAAGAAAAAATAGAAAAGTAGAAAGTTGCCCAAGTTGGTGGGAGCAAGTGTTGGGCCACATTACATGCCTAATGACTCAAAAGTACATTGACAACAGCAAGGCCAGCCACCAAACAAATGTTAATCTAGTAGAACAATAGAAAATGCTGTCCACAAAATGTAAACTGCTCCACACAATATCTCTGCAAAAATTATATTGTCCAACATGTAAACACCACAGTTAACATCTACAGGACATGCCGTCAAAATCCCCCAAATTTCAAGTAAAAAACCAAACCATGTCCAAGATATAACATGTCAAAGTTTGAAATTTTCATTCATCAGAGTGGCACAGTTCCGCACCTGTTAACATTTAACACACACAACTGAAAACTACATCCATGATGCTAAGGCTAGGTATCCTATCAATTTCAAGACACCACCACAAGTAAAACACTGTCCACAGAATGTAAACTGCACCACGCCATATCTCCACCAAAAATTTTTTTCCGACATGTGAACACTGTAATTTACATCAATAGGACATGCCGTAAACACCCTCCAAATTTCAAGTAAAAAGACTAAAACGTTTCCGAGATATTCAATGTCAAAGATTAGTGAAATGTCCCTATCTATTCCATTATAAAAAATCTGGCTATCTTGTCCCTATTTTGCAATCAATGATCGCGATCAAAGAATCTCACGATAAAAGAATTTGCAGGCTCGCAATCAAAGAATTTGCAGTCTCATGATCAAAGAATAAAAAAAGCTGTAATTTGTAAAATACAAGGAATCGCAGTAAACCACCATTCAAGAGAACAAACCCACTGAACAAAACCCACCATCATTTGACTTCCTAGGGCACCCCTGGCCTGTGCTAAAATAAATGATGTTGTCCATATCCCTGGTAGTCTAGTGGCCCCACTGATCTGTATAAAATTAATAACATGCTTCATATCCCTGGTAGTCTAGCAGCCCCCCTGATCTGTATAAAATAAATACTGTTGTCCATATCCCTGGTAGTCTAGCGCCCCCACCAATCTGTATAAAATAAATACTGTTGTCCAGATCCCTGGTAGTCTAGTGGCCCTCCCAATCCGTATAAAATAATTAATGTGCTCCATATCCCTGGTAGTCTAGTGGCCACCACATCATCATAAAACAAATAACGATCATCAATTCCCTGGTAGTCTAATGGCCCACCCAATCTATATAAAATAAATAGTGTTCTACATATCCCTGGTAGTTTAGCGCCCCCCCAATCTGTATAAAATAAATACTGTTGTCCATATCCCTCTTAGTCTAGCAGCCCCCCTGATCTGTATAAAATAAATAACGTGCTGCTTATCCCTGGTAGTCTAGTGGCCCCCCCATCCTGTATGAAATAAATACTGTTGTCCATATCCCTGGTAGTCTAGTGGCCCCCCGATCATCATAAAATAAATATTGATCACCAATTTTCTGGTAGTGTAGTGGCCTTCCAACCCTTCACCCAGGTATGTCAGTCCACCCAGCACCCCCCACCCATCCCCAGCTGGTGACTGGCACATCCCACCACTCACATCCATGGCTAGCCGCCAACTGTCTGCAGTAGTAGTGCTACTGCACACAGTCAGCAGCTGGCCGTGGAGGTGAGAGGTGGATTGTGCCAGTCGTCGGCTGGGGACACATGGGGGGTGCCGGGTGGACTGGCACACCTGGGTGAGGGGGCCACTAGACTACCAGGGAATTGGTGATCGTTATTTATTTTCTGATGATTTGGGTGGCACTAGACTACCAGGGATATGGAGCACATTATTAATTTTATACAGATCGGGAGGGCCGCTAGACTACCAGGGATATGGAAAACATTATTTTTTTAATCGGGCCATCTCATCTCTTGCATGATCGCGATCAAAGAATCTAGCAATCAAAGAATTTGCGGGTTTGTGACTAAAGAATTTTCAGCCTCACGATCAAAGAATAAAAAGTCCTATAATTTAAAAATACAAAGAATTGTGGAAAACCACAACCATGGTTCATCAGAATGAAGTTCCCTGAGCAAAACCCACCCTCATTTATCTTCCTTGGACACCCTTGGGCTAAGAAATTACAATTTTTTAATCTAACCATCTTATCCCTCGGTCGTGATGCACAATCGCGATCAAAGAATCTCATGATCAAAGAATTTGCAGGCTCGCAATCAAACAAATTGCACGCTCACGACCAAAGAATAAAAAATGGTGAAACAAGATTTTTTTGACCAATTTGAACCAAACCAATGGCATGCCTTGATAGAACGAAGTCCTCTGATCAAAACCCAACCTCATTTTTGTCCCTAGCCCACCCTGAACTGATATATTTGTGAATTTAGCTTGCAATACAGGATCACAATCAAAGAATTTGCAGGCTCATGATAAAAGATCGTTAGCGAACCGCAATCAAAGATTTTAAAAGCTTATAACTCTATTTTTCTGACCAATTTGGATGAAACCAAAGACAAGGGTCAATAGATCAGAGCCCCCTGAGTAAAAACCCATCCAAGTTTTACTTCAGGAGTAACCCCTGAGCCGAGATATTTGTGTTTTTCCGATCGGAAAACTAAAAACAAGATGGCGGACCTCATGATCAAAGAATTTTAAAGATTCTCCGGGACAAAGATTCTTGAACTGCGAGGCTACAAATTCTTTGATTGCCAGGCAGGACCAGATGTCCAGAACCCCATTCTTTGTTCTCAAAACATACATATAAATTTTCCCTTTGACTTATAATGGGAACTTAAAACTGGCATCACTTTTGAATGCCTTAATATTGTTTCACCAAACTGAAAGCAGCATGGTTGGTCACCAAAGCTCTTTCAAATGAGCCATCTTGCAGAGTGGCACACCACACGACAGCCACTCAGGGCCATGTACAAAATCCCCAAAGCAGCCTCCAAAAAATGGATAATTTTGCATTTTTCAGTGTTTTGCTGCACTTAGACCATAAGCCTAACTGAAACAAAATTTGGCATATCAATAGATCTTCCATGCCCCACCATGCATTCCAAATTTCAAGCAAATCTGTTGAATGGGTCCAAAGTTATTAACGTGCAAAATTCTGAGTTTAACATAGAAGTGACATATGAACCCTAACTATAGTGGCACAACTGCGTCACTATAATATATATATATATATATATATATATATATATAAGAGGCAAAAACTCTGTTTAATGCATTAGTTAGGGTTGTTCCACAGTGGCAAAAGTGAAGAAATTTTGTGTTAGGGTTGAAAGCCCCCTTGACCACTCAGCCACCCCCCAACCGGCATCGAGTGAGTGTTAGGTCGTCGGCCCTAACTCTCACCCCATCATATGTGTGAAGAAGCAGAGGTGTAGGAGAATGGGGTGAGAGTTAGGACCGGTGACCCCAACAAGCACACCAAAGCCAGTTGGGGGGCTGGGGGATCCAAGGGGGGCTTCCAACCATAACACCAAATTTCCTCACTTTTGTCACTGTGGAACAACCCTAAGTAATGCATTAAATGGAGATTTTTGTATTTAATTTCCCTTCTTTTAGAGAATGATGATGAGAAATAGTGAGTTGGCCAGGATTTGTGGGACCTCCTCTTCCATCCAGAGACCACCAGTGATACTGTCGTTGCCTCAGAGGTTGCCAAGAAAGAGGAGTGGTTGGACCACAGTGGGCTCAGGGAGGGTGAGGGTGGTGGAACAGAGGCACATCCCTCCAGTCGTACCTCTCCACAATTCCTATGCCATTATGGCAAAGTGTGGTTCCTCTATGGAGGCACCCGCAGTGGAGACCAAGGAGGATGCTTGGAACCTCCACAAAGGAGACCCACAGGAGGGTGACAGAGGACCCCACAGGGGAAGAAAACAACTCCTGGTGGGGGACTCCATTAGGAAGGTAGAACTGGGTGAGGAAGGGGAGAGGGAGGTAAGGTGCCTGCCTGGCGCCATGGCTTGGAAGGACAAGGAGCGAATCCTCAGGATTGCTGGAGCAGTTGCACAGGGGAGGGAGCCAGATGTCATTGTCTACCTAGGGACAAATGACCTGACTAAGAATGGGATTAGAGAAGTGCAGGAAGAGTTTGTGGAATTGGGGAGGGCCTTTGACAAGTAGCATGCACGGTAACCTTCTCGGAGGTGCTGCCCATCTATGGCGTAGGAGATGCTAGGGTGTTCCGCACCATGGGATTCAATCAGTGGTTGAAAAACTGGTGTGGAGCTCAGGGATTTGGCTTCACTGGGGACTGGGGGTCCACCTGGAGTGATGCAAGCATATACTGGCATGATGGGCTGCATCTGTCCAGGAGGGGAACCAGGATCCTAGGTGATAGGTTTAAATGCTTCATTGGCAAGCATTTAAACTAGCCAAGGGGGGAGGCACTGGAAAGGAGAAGGGAAATCCTAGCCCCCCCTAAATAAAATCACGGAAGTAAGTGTGGTAAACACCAACATAGAGGTGTCGATAGGGAGAAGGGCAGGGGTAAATGGAGAAAGTGACAAAGGCAAGAAGGACAGGGAAGGGGCAAAAAGGAGTAAGGCCACCAGGAAATGGAGGGTAATGAGTACCAATGCCCGTAGTCTGGGCAACAAGCTCCCTGAGCTGGTGGCTTTGATGGAAGAGGGATGCCTGGATATCAAAGCATTCACAGAAACATGGTACACAGAGAACCATGACTGGGATGTTAACATACCAGGGTACATAACCTACAAGAGAGACAGGCAGGGGAGAAGAGGGGGAGGAGTAGCTCTCCCTGTAAAGGAAGGGATAAAAGCTACTGAACAAAAGAGTAAATAGGGAGGAGAGGAGGCACGGTCGGTCACCTTGGAGACTGGAAAGGGCACCACAATCCGCACAGGGGTTGTGTACAGACCCCCATGTCTGGGGGAGGGAATGGACAAGGATATGATAGAAGGCATTCTTAGAATGGCAGAGAAAGGGGACATACTGTTGATGGGGGACCTGGATATGCCAGATGTTAACTGGAACACATTTCACATTTGCTGCAGCCACATCCAAGAGCAGGGCCATTCTTGATGCCCTACAGGTGGCAGGCCTCAGACAGCTAGTTTCGAAACCCACTCATGAGGGAGCAATCTTAGACCTTGTACTCACAAACGGAGGCAGTGAGAGGATCTCAGATCTAGAAGTTGGTTGCCATTTGGGAACAAGTGACCATCAAACAGTGTGGTTCAGGTTAAACTCAGCTACAGAGTCAAGCCATACAAAAGTGAGGTTACTGGACTTCAGGAGGGCTGACTTTGGCAAGATAGAAGAATGCCTCAGAAAAGCACTAGCAAACAGGCTAGAAGGAGGTGTGGAGCAACAATGGGGAATCATCAAAACTGCCATCACAGAGGCAGCAAGCTTTTGTGTGAAGCAAATAAACAAATCAAAATGAAAGAAAAAGCCACTTTGGTTCTAAAAAGAGGTGGCTGTGAAAGTCAGGAAGAAAAAGATAGCATTCCGGAAGTATAAGGAAACACAGAAGAAGCAGGACAGAGAGCTGTACCAGTTAAGGAAGGAGGAAGCAGGGAGAGAAGTCAGAAAAGCAAAGGCCCAAACTGAGGAAAAGATAGCCAACTCAGTTAAGAAGGGGCATAAAACCTTTTACAGGTACATCAGCGAGCATTGAAAGACAAAGGGAGGGATAGTGAGGCTGAATAGAATGAACGGTGGGTGGGCAGAGGGGAACAGTGAAAAAGCAGGGCTACTGCACGAATATTTCTGCTCACTATTCACAAAAGAGGAGGGGAGAAGTACCTAATCCAATTAACAGAAGCACTCTTGATAGGGGGCTCGATCCCAGGCCTTTCACAGAAGAAAGGGTTCTGCAAGAACTCCTAAATCTGAAGGTGGACAAAGCAATGGGGCCTGATGGAATTCGCCCCAGAATTCTAAAAGAATTAAGGGGGGAACTAGTGAAACCACTGGCTACTCTTTTTAATAAATCATGGGAGGATGGTGTGGTACCCGAGGACTGGAGGAAGGCGGATGTGATTCCCCTTCACAAAAGTGTGAACCAAGACAGAGGCAGGAAACTACAGACCTGTCAGTTTGACCTCTGTGGTAGGGAAAGTGATGGAGTCACTTCTGAAGGAAAGAATAGTTGAATACCTAGGGGCCAGTGGGGCACAGGACCCAAGGCAGCATGGGTTCACTGCGGGAAGGTCATGTCAGATGAATCTAATAGATTTCTTTGACTGGGTGACCAAAGTAGTAGACCAGGGAGGGGCTGTGGACATAGCCTACCTAGACTTTAGCAAGGCATTTGACATAGTCCACACAAAGATTAATAGTTAAATTAACCAGCCTGGGAGTGGGTCCCAGGGTGGTAGCCTGGGTAAAAATTGGCTGGACAACAGGACTCAGAAGGTAATTGTAAATGGAGTCCACTCTGAAGAAAGAGGGGTTACTAGTGGGTACCAGGGATTGTATTGTGTCCAGTCCTTTTAATGTCTCTACAAGTGACATTGCAGAGGGACTGAAGGAGAAGTATGCCTTTGCAGATGACACAAAGATCTGCAACAGGGTTGATACACAAGGAGGCATGGGAAGGATGAGAAGGGACTTGGCAAGGTTGGAGGAATGGTCAGAAGTATGGCAGCTAGGATTCAATGCAAAGAAGTGCAAAAATGCACCTGGGAAACAAGAACCCAGGGAAGAATACACAATTGGGGGAGGTAGTAATAACAACAAAAAAAAAGGGACCTGGGGGTAATCATATCAGATGACCTTTATACAGGGCATGGAGAAGGCAGGGAGGGGCTGGGGTATACTGGGATGCATAGGAAGAGGCATCAGCAGCAGAAAACAGGAAGTGTATATCCTCTGTACAGACAGTTGGGTGAGACCCATCTGAGTACTGTGTCCAGTTATGGAGACCCCATCTCTGCAAGGACATAGACAGGATAGAGGCAGTCCAGAGGAGGGCAACTAAAATGGTGCAGGGTCTGCAAGAGAAGCTGTATGAGGAGAGACTAAAGGAGTTAATATGTATACCCTTGAGGAAAGAAGGGAGGGACATGATAGAAACTTTTAAGTACCTCAGTGGAATCAACAAAGTCCAAGAGGGTAGCATCTTTCAGAAAAAGAGATGTGCAAGAACAAGGGGACACAATTTAAAGATAGAGGGGAGGCGGTTCAGGGGCAATGTGAAGAAGTATTATTTCACAGAGAGGGTAGTGGATGCATGGAACAGCCTTCCTGAGGAGATTGTGGTGTACAAAACTGTGGGAGAATTCAAGAATGCATGGGACAGACATAAGGCAATTCTTGTGGGGGGTAGGAAGAAATAGGCTGTTGGTTACCTAGGATCTGCGGCCTATCCTGTAGGTAGGGAAATGGGCAGACTAGATGGGCCAAGCGGTCCTTATCTGCCCTCAAAGTCTATGTTTCTATGAATGTATTGTGGTGGTAGGAGCACGGAGCCCTCCTGCCACATGATGTCTTGTGACATAGGAACAGGAACAGCAATGCAAACAGAAGCGTGAACAGTGGTGCACATGGTAATGCAAATGTAAATGGTAAAGGAAACGTTAATAGAAACGTAAGCGCAAAGTGACTCCGAATTGAACAGTGACACAAATGGATACTGAAGCGCATACTAAAATGCAAGTGGTAACGTGAACAGTGATGGCAGTGGTATTTTAAATAGAAATGTTAAGTGTCACAGCAAAAAGAACGTGAAAGGGAACAGAAACGGAAATCATCAATGCAAGTACACGAACGGAAAATCTGAATATGCACTGCATGGTACCAGAATTGTAATTGCAAATGGTAAAGTTAACATGAAGAATAACATCAAAGGAAAGAGAAACAGAAATAGAAACAGAAGCACGTACAGAAAAGTAAACCGAAACACGCACGGGCACAGTACCGCAATTGTTAACGCAAATGATAACGGTAACAGCAACAATAACGCCAAAGGAAAGAGAAATGCAAATGCAAGTGAGTACAGAAATGCAAACCATTACGAGCACGGTCATGGTACTGCAATTGTAGATGCAAATGGTAACAATAACAGCAAAAATAACGTCAAAGGAAACAAAAATGCAAACGCAAGCGAAAACACAAACCGTAATGCACACGGTGGCGTAGACGGTTACAGTGCTGCAAACGGTAATGAAAATGCAACTGGAAATGCTAACTAGTACAGTAATGAAAGGGCACACCCTTCTTTTCCCCAAAAACTGCATTGGAAAACAAAGTGAAAATAAAGAATGTATACATAACAATGGGCCTCGGAGCAGAAAATGAGGACTTGGAATATTAAATTGTTTATATCTCAGGAACCATATGACGTAGAAAAAAAATGTAAAGTTCATATGAATTATGACTTACCTGGCTAGTTTTGAACTTATCCCTCATGTGGGGGGCTAAGCATTTTTGTGACAAAAAGTCCTTATCTCGCACCATTTCCGAGATACGGGTCCCGAAGGGCGCGCCGGACACCGTAATGTTATTCAATGGGAAAAAGCATCAAATTCAGAGTGCCGTCACTGTGCCACCCTGTAATATTTTTTCACCAAACCACAACAAGGCACATCAGTGGGATGTTGGCTTTCTTCCCTCCAAATTTTAGCCCAAAAGACCAAACCATTATTTTGCAGCAGGACGGCAAAGGATTCCTGTAATGCAGCTGATGCCGTAATGTTATCCTATAGGAAAAAGTGTCAACTTTGGAGTGCTGTAGCTTTGCTGCCCTATAATATTTTTTCACCAAATCACTAAAATACACATCTGTAAGATGTTGGCTGCGTTCCTTCCAAATTTCAGCCCAAAAGACCAAACCATTCTTTTGCAGCAGGGTGGCAAAGAATTGCTGTCATTTTGCCATAGCCTGGAAAAGTACTGTTGAACTTTACGAAAGCTTTCGTAAATTCATTCGACAGTGTTGCAAGTGCGAAAGTACTTTTTCCAGAAATTTGAAAAACATATTTCTGGGGTGGTTTACCCCAAAATAAGACATGCCTAGCATCCTCAGGGTCCCACTAGGTGAATAGAAAAATAATTAGGATGCTAGAGGGTCCCAAATTTAAATGCCAAGCATTCTTCTGATCACCAACTGAAAACAAAATGGTGGATTTGCAAAAGTAAAAGGGCCATCTGCAAAAGTAAAAATTGCATTTGCAACACTTTTGAACTTTTTAACTTTTCCCATTGACTTATAATGGGAACTTGTTTTTTGAATAACTTTTGAACCATTTAATATTTTTCATGAAATCTTTGAAAGGCACATCAGGCACACTGGATACATGTTCCTTGAAGATTTTGGACCACTGGCGCAAAACGTGTGACCTGTAGGCAACAGCAAAGAATTCACCAAATAGCATAAACCTGTGTGCAGATCATGCTTAATAACTCCACAGCTGTATAAGTGACCAGTACTAAACTTGGCAGATCCCAAGGAGCATGGATCTTGATTGTGCATTCCAAATTTCAGGCAAATCCGTTCAATTGTGACAAAGTTATTAAGGTGCAAAATTTGACCCTTTAACCTTAAAAGGCCTACCATAATATATATATATATATATATATACAAGTATATATTTATATCTATAGATATAGATATATATTTCTATATCTATAGATATATATATATATATATATATATATATATAGATAGATAGATAGATAGATAGATAGATAGATACATAATAGTGGCAGAGTAGTGCCACTATAGTTAGGGTTGAGTAGCCACTTTAACGTAAAACCTCAACTTTTGCACCCTAATAACTTTGCCACTGTACAATGGATTTGCCTGAAAGTTTGCATGCATGGTCTGGTACTATAGATCTCTGGATCTGGCAAGTTTCGTTATGGTCAGATGTACAGTTGCAGAGCTACAGAATGCCAGAAACACAAAAAAAACAGACTTTTTGTATGTTTCTGTGCTCACACCCACAGCCCGCACGCTTTGTCCATTTGGTCCAAAACCTTTAGGGAAGATGCAGTCTTGATCACCGACATGCCTTTCGAAGATTTGGTGAAAAAATATTAAACCGTTCAAAAGTTAGTCAAAAAAACAAATTTCCCATTTTAGTAAATGGGAAAAGTTTGCAAAAATCACAAAACTTTCTTGAGAGGCCATTTTTACTGTCGCAAATGGTCCTTTTTACTTTCATGAGGTGGCCATCTTGTTTTCAGTTAGTGACACAGAAACATGGCTGGCATTTAAAATTGGGACCCTCTAGGTAAACACTAATTGTTGTGTTTAACTAGTCTGGTTCTGAGGATGCTAGCCATATCTTTTTTGGGGGGTTAAACCCCCCAGAAATGCATTTTTAAAATTTTTTGAAAATACTTTTGCAAAATACTTTTGCAAATGTGAAAGTTTCATAAGGTTTTCTCATGAAACTTTCATGATTTGTGAAAGCAATTTCTGAAAGAACTCCCACAATAACTACAAATCTTTGACAACCTCCTGCAACAAAACACTAGGGTCTTTTGGGCTGAAATTTGCAGGGTGGCAAGCCCTGGTCCCAAAGATGTGCCTTTTGGTGGTTTGGTGCCACAACAGTACAGGGGTCCAAAGTTAAAGTATTCTGAAGTTCAGAAATTTTCACATAGGATAACATTGCGGCATCTATGACACCTTTTGGGGCCTGTATATCAAAAACAGTTTGAGATACGGACTTTTCATTGCAAAATTTGGGCAGTTTGGTGGGAGCGCAGAGCCCAAGCATACCATTTACTATTCGTATTACACTTTCTCAAAAAGAAGGGAAATTCATTGCAAAAAATTCTGTTAATGCATCAGTTAGGGTTGTTTCCACAGCGACAAAAGTTTGGAAATTTGGTGTTAGGGTTAACACCTCACCACCCCACCCCCACTACTCCATCCTCATACCCCGAACTACATACCAACCAAACACACACACACATGCAACACACATGCAAGACTGTAAGGCACTATACCAGTCAGTCACATCTGTAAGCAAAATAATCACAACTCTGTACTCCTTTCACATACCACTCCGTAATGAAAAACACATACAGTATGATAGACTTTATACTGCCAGCACAGTATGATGACACATTATTGCTGGCATATTTTTCTTATAAAGTGAAACTCAGTCTGCACAAACGTTCTGAATACTGCTTTTTATTTGTCATAATTCAACAGTTGGCTTGATGCATGTATCGCTGCCACCACATTGTCATGTGGTAGCAGTACAGACACACCTGACACATAGATTGTACTTTTCACATACTGCTCTGGTATGAAACTAGCACCATCACATGCTGTAATACTGCTGCGTTACCTGGAAATACTCATTAGCAGCATAGTTTTGTTAGCTTTGGAGGTTACAACTGTTGCTGTCACATGTTTCTTATAAACTATACTGCAAAACATTACTTTTATTATTACTACCATTTCTTGTTAGCACTGACTCACTCTATCAGAAAAAAATATGCAAACATCCACTGACTGCTGCTAGGGTTATTCAAACTATTATTTCCAATACAGCTATCTATAGGTAACATACTGCGTGTCTCACCATTTCTTAACAATTGAAATGTAGGCATCTGCTTAAATCTTGTTACTGATGTTTGTAACAGAAAAATGCTATCTGTGGTCCATCTCCCATGGTTGCCCAGCATGCGTATGTACCCACAAGGCACTCTGATGACAGCAGAATTCATACAGTTGCTGCATCATGATGATGAATGTCTCTTGTACTGCTTGCACGTGGGGGTGGAGGTGGAATGCATAGTTAGGGGTTTGAGGATGGGGTTGTGGGGGTGGGGTGTTAACCCTAATGTTGAATTTCCAAACTTTTGTCGCCATGGAAACAACCCTAACTGATGCATTAATGGAGTTTTTTACAATGAATATGTATTATACTGAAACTGCACTTCTATGTTAAAGTTCAAAGTTGAAGCTTAATAACTTTGGAGCCGTTCAACTGATGTGCATGAAATGTGGCATGCATAATCTCTAGGGGTAGTTCTCTTGAACTGCCACATTTGGTGGGAATCATTCACATTGTTTCTGAGACACGAAGTGATGAAAAAACAGAAACATTTAGATTTTTTGACATTCTCTTGTCATGGCCTAAGGAGTGGAGAAGGAGAGAATTGCTGAAAGACATTACTTTTCCAGAAATATTTCTTATATGGGTGGCTGTGTTATGATGAGGGAAGAGGCTGAGGAACCAGAAGGTAATTTTTTGGTGTGACAACAAAACTGTGGTGGAGGTTATCAAAAGTCTGTGAGATTCCAGAGAAACGGTGACCAGGGTATTACGACAAGTGGTGTTGGAAGGGTTACATTTCAATCTGTCATTTAAAGTGAGGCATATAGAGGGGGTTAAGAATGAAGTGGCTGACAGCCTTTCTGGTATCAGTTGGACAGGTTCAGGTCCTTGGCACAACAGGCCGCTATCCAGAGAATGCTTGTTCCACCTCAGTTATGGGAGATTGGCAGGAATAGCCCAGCTGCTGTACTGAAGCTCTTGATCAACAAACATGCCAAAATCATACAAGGGGGCATGGAATGCATTCCAATACTTTTGGCAGCAGGAAAGGATGAAGGGAACTGAGGCTATAACAGAGGAGCAGGTCATCAGATTCATGGTCCAAAAAATGGTATGCCAGGATGGCACATGTGACCCAGATAGTATAACGAGCAGTAATTGGATAGATCCATGACAGTCAGTTGACAAATTCATTGTCAACTGACAGTACAGCGACACCGTTATGTCAATCAGTTTTGTGGTCAGCATAAAGGCAGTCACTTCGGACTTTATTTTCTTCAGGGGGCTTTGCCCCTCAGAATCCCCCATGTGGGAGGTTCTGCCACCACCACCCCTTGTAATTACTACAATCATCTCTGAGTTGGAGTTGATTCAGGAAGGGGGGTGCAAGACCCCCAGAAAGCAATGCGGAGTGCTGTGCTGACATTACAGTGACTTGGCACTGATATCGCTGTAATGTTGATTGTAGTAAAATTGTTGCTGTAGTGATGGCATACCTAGTTGGCTGGGCCTGTAACTTATGGGGATGGGGGGAACCTAACAAGTTGAAGGTGGTAGGGTGCATGTTTATTGAGTACCAGAGGACATAGGGCAGCCAAGCAGATGATAGAAAGCTGGTAGCGGGAATATTACTGTACAAGCATTGAGACACATTTTCACATCGTGTTTCAAGACATGTTTACTTAGGGTAGTCTTCCTGGCTATGACAAAAGGCACATTCAGGGGTGTGTGAAGTGGTCACAAAAAGCAAGAAGGAGAAGTCAGGAGGATTACTATTGGAGGATGTTCACTGGGTGGCTGAAAGAATAGTAATTTGGTTAAGGCACTCTAAGACTGACCAAGCTGGCCACACTACTGAAGTCATCCTGGATAGGCACCAACAAGGGGTCTGGTGTGCATTAATGTCTCTTGATGATTTCATGGTGATTAGGCCAGTAAGAGTGGACAAGATATTTGTACATGGGGATGAAACTCCGGCCACTCGCTATCAGGTGACAGGGGTACTAAAGAAAAGAATGACCTTCTTGGGGGAAGATGCAAGAAAGTTCTTGTCACACCCTTTCAGAATAGGTGTGGTATCAGAAATGGATACTATGGGGGGTCATTTGAGGAAGTAAAGAAAGTGGGCAGATGGAGGTCAAGAAGTTACAAGAGTCATGGGAGGAACTTATGTTAACAGGTTATGGTTTTATCTCTGCAGGTCTCTGGTGTTGAAAACAGGTATGGATTGTGGGGCACTCCTTTGCATAATGGGGAGGAGGCATGTTGCAATAATATCAGGAGGGAGGCAACTGCAGTGGGCAGTGGAAGAAACATGAGTTCAATCAAAAGGAGTCCAGGGTATGCGAGGGCTCAGCTTTGGCCGGTATTGGAGGAGCAAATTTAGATGGCCTAGACCTGACATTTTGATAATACATCTAGGGTAATGATTTTGGTGATAGACCATGAGGAGAATTATACCATGAAATAGAGAGGGATTTGGGAGTCATCACAGGGTGGTGGCCTGGGCTTGTAGTGGGGTGGTCAGAGAGCATCTCATGCTGGATATGGAGAAATGCCAGAGATACAAATTCAATATAAAGGGCAAGAAAGCATTTGAACAGGAGGGTGATGGAGGTTATAGCTGAATTAATGGGTATGTAAATCTCCCACAGGGATATTTCCTATGATTGTGCAGGATACTATAGGTCAGATGGGATTCCTCTATTAGAAGTGGGTATGTCCTTTTTTCTGCTTCCATTAATCGGGGTGTTGGAAGAATGGGAAAAGGGGTGGAGCAGAGAAAAAGGGGAAGCCCATCATCCATCACTAGGCTGGACATGGGCTAATGGAAGAGTGAGAGAAATAGGGAATGAGGGGAGTGACACAAGAAGGGGAGGTGGGGGGCTCTGGGGGGTGGGGCCAGGGTACTGGAAACACGCTGGATCAGCATCCAACTGTGGCTGAATTATTTTATTTTTTTTATTGCAATTTCAGATGAATACCTTTGAGCAACAAGCTCTTTACGTAGGTTCCATGGCAGTGAGGTACAGAAACAGAGGACAATGATTATCAGGCAGATAGAAAGCAAAATGTTTCAACAATTAGAGAGGAAGACAACATCAAACACATATGGTATTGTACAATACAAGTCAAATAGTAAATGTGGAGATAACAAAAAAACTGGGAGACTAAACAGGGATAAAAGGGTACAAAGCAATGGAGGGGAACAACAACCAATAGGCTTTGAATGGGGGTGGACAGAAAGAGACAATGTGAGATAGGGAGGGTAATAGCTTGGCAGAAGACAACGGGAGAAAGGACTGCTGTGTGACTGGACTTCTCTGCTGAGACTAAAGAAGTAGAACTTTTGTACTTGGACCTTTAATTTAGGGTAAAAAAAAACTAACAAACAAAACAAAAAAAAAAGTGTGTGTTTGTCTGGGTTAACTGAACTGAATGGGTATCTGAACAGTTATCTAGGTGTAAATCTCAGGTGATTGAAAGGACTTAATAGCTGTGAGGTTTAAATTACTTGTTGAAAGATCTAGTAAGTAGGGGTAGTGGCTTAGCTAGAAGGAAGCTACATTTAAAGACTGCCTTAGAAAGATTCTGCTAATAGCTTGGCAGAAGACACCAGGAGAAAGGACTGCTGTGTGACTGAACTTCTCTACTGGGACTATATTGCCCTCCTTCCCTCCCCTCCACCCCCCCACTCAAAGCTAGTTCTATTTTTATAGGCACAGGATTTGACTGACAACAGGAACTTCCTGTTTGGGAGCAGGAAGTGAGTGATCACAGAACCACCAAAGACCCACCATCCTAGAAGGGCAAGAGTAGCTCTCAGCCCCTCTAGTTGCAGGAGGTCTGCCTCTGAGCAAGTAAGGATCTACTGAGAAATATAGGATATTCTTTGCCCTGGAACAGGACAATCAGGAGCTTAAAGGGCACACAGGCAGAAAGTAAGGCGAGAGAGAAAAAAAACAGAGGAAAGAGTAAGGATTGCAACCAGTTAAGGGGCCAGAAAAAAGACATAATTGGAGTGGTGTAGTGCAGTGGCTGTGGAGCAGCAGTCTTCCAGGAGACGTTCTGGAGGATGCGGTGTTGTCCCATCTGCAGGCACTTCTCTGGGCTGAGGGAGGAGGTTGCTCATCTCCAGACTGAGTAGCCCAAGATTTGTGGGACCTCCTCTTCCATCCAGGGACCACCAGTACCACTGCTGTTGTCTCAGAAGTTGCCAAGAAAGAGGAGCGGTTGGACCACAGTGGGCTCAGGGAGGGTGAGGATGGTGGAGCAGAGGTGCATCCCTCCAGTTGTACCTCTCCACAATTCCTATGCCATTATGGCAAAGTGTGGTTCCTCTATGGAGGCACCTGCAGTGGAGACCAAGGAGGATGCTGGGAACCTCCACAAAGGAGACCCACAGGAGGGTGGCAGAGGACCCTGCAGGGGAAGGAAACAACTCCTGGTGGGGGACTCCATTGTTAGGAAGGTAGAACTGAGGGAGGAAGGGGAGAGGGAGGTAAGGTGCCCGCCTGGCACCATGGCTTGAGGGACAAGGAGCGAATCCCTCAGGATTGCCGGATCAGCTGCACAGGGAGGGAGCTGGATGTTATTGTCCACCTAGGGACAAATGACCTGGCTAAGAAAGGGATTAGAGAAGTGCAGGAAGAGTTTGTGGAATTGGGAGGGCCTTGGTCAAGTAGCATTCCTGTAACCTTCTCGGAGGTGCTGCCCATCTATGGCATAGGAGAGCTAGGGTGTTCCGCACCATGGATTCAATCAGTGGTTGAAAAACTGGTGTGGAGCTCAGGAATTTGGCTTCACTGGGGACTGGGGGTCCACCTGGAGTGATGCAAGCCTATACTGACATGATGGGCTGCATCTGTCCAGGAGGGGAACCAGGATCCTAGGTGATAGGTTTAAATGCTTCATTGGCAAGCATTTAAACTAGCCAAGGGGGGAGGTACTGGAAAGGAGCAGGGAAATCCTAGCCCCAAATAATCATGGTAATAAGTGCGGAAAACACCAACATAGAGGTGTCGATAGGGAGAAGGGCAGGGGTAAATGGAGAAAGTGACAAAGGCAAGAAGGACAGGGATGGGGCAAAAGGGAGTAAGGCCATCAGGAAATGGAGGGTAATGAGTACCAATGCCCGTAGTCTGGGCAACAAGCTCCCTGAGCTGGTGGTCTTGATGGAAGAGGGATGCCTGGATATTGTAGCAGTCACAGAAACATGGTACACAGAGAACCATGACTGGGATGTTAACATACCAGGGTACATAACCTACAGGACAGACAGGCAGGGGAGAAGAGGGGGAGGAGTAGCTCTCTATTTAAAGGAAGGGATAAAAGCAACTGAACCAAAGAATAAACAGGGAGGAGAGGAGGCACTGTGGGTCACCTTGGAGACTGGAAAGGGCACCACAATCCACACAGGGGATGTGTACAGACCCCCATGTCAGAGGGAGGGAATGGACAAGGATATGATAGAAGGCATTCTTACAATGGCAGAGAAAGGGGAGATACTGTTGATGGGAGACCTGAATATGCCAGATGTTAACTGGAGGACATTTGCAGCAGCCACATCCAAGAGCAGGGCCATTCTTGATACCCTACAGGTGGCAGGCCTTAGACAGCTAGTTTCGGAACCCACTCATGAGGGAGCAATCTTAGACCTCATATTCTCAAACAGGGGCAGTGAGAGGATCTCAGATCTAGAAGTGGGTTGCCATCTGGGGACAAGTGACCATCAAACAGTGTGGTTCATGTTAAACTCAGCTACAGAGTCAAGCCATACAAAAGTGAGGGTACTTGACTTTAGGAGGACTGACTTTGGCAAGATGGGAGAGTGCCTCAGAAAAGCACTAGCAAATAGGCTAGAAGGAGGTGTGGAGCAACATTGGGGAATCATCAAAACTGCCATCACAGAGGCAACAAGCCTTTATGTGAAGCAAACAAACAAATCAAAATGAAAGAAAAAGCCACTATGGTTCTCAAAAGAGGTGGCTGTGAAAGTCAGGAAGAAAAAGATAGCATTCTGGAAGTATAAGGAAACACAGAAGGAGCAGAACAGAGAACTGTACCAGTTAAGGCAGAAGGAAGCAGGGAGGGAAGTCAGAATAGCAAAGGCCCAAACTGAGGAAAAGATAGCCAACTCAGTTAAGAAGGGGAATAAAACCTTTTATAGGTACATCAGCGAGTATAGAAAGACAAAGGGAGGGATAGTGAGGCTGAATAGAATGAACGGTGGGTGGGCAGAGGGGGACAGTGAAAAAGCAGGGATACTGAATGAATATTTCTGCTCAGTATTCACAAAAGAAGAGGGAGAAGTGCCTAATCCAATTAACAGAAGCACTCTTGATGGGGGGGTTGATCCCAGTCCCCTTCACAGAAGAAAGGGTTATGCAAGAACTCCTAAAACTGAAGGTGGACAAAGCAATGGGTCCTGATGGAATTTATTTATTTATTTATTTGAACAGCACTTTGAAAACCTTTGAGCCAGAGGCTCATTTACAAAGGTACCTTGTCACATAAGGCAGATCACAGTACAACAGCATATAAACAGTAACGAGTACAAAACAATGGGTAGTACAACAAGTTGATACAACAGAGGGAGGCAACAATAATATTGTGAGGCACTCTAACTTCAGTAGTCATAAGCAGCTTACATGTGGCTTTGTCATATTGTTAGTGCCAGGCTAAAACTAGTAGCAATTAGAGCTACGAATACTAATTAGGTGATTTTGTAGGGAGGTTTTGAAGCAGGAAATAGAAGGGGCATCACAGATGGATGAGGGTAATGTGTTGAACCAGGATGGGGCTCTGTAGCAGTAGGCTCTTTGACTGTGCGCGGTCCTAGCCCAAGGGATGGATAGGGTGGTTTTGCCAGAGGTACGGGTATGCACTTGAGAGTTTGCACGTTGAGTGGTGGCCATCAGACCTGGAGGGGATAGCCCAAGAAGGGTTTTTTTAGTTATGATACAGGTCTGATATTTAAGGCATTCATCCAGGTCAAGCAGTACAGCTTTCGCATATAACTGACAAGTGTGCGTTAACCTGGGGGCCTCAGAGATTAGCCTACAGGCTTTGTTTAGTATAATGTGAATTTTGTTGAGAGCGGTCTGATCAGCAGCGCTGTACACAGGCAACCCATAGTCCACCAGTGACAGGATGGATGAGGTGACTGCGAGTCGAAGGGCCTCTGGGGGGAGACTATTTTTGTGCCGGTGTAATATGCCTAGTCGGATATTTGCAGCTGTGGCAAGGGCTGATATGTGGCCATGGAAGGAGAGAGAGAGGGGTCAAAATAGATCCCAAGGTATTTATAGGAGCAGACTTGCTCAAGCGTGAGCTTGGAGCGTGAGTGTATGTGGAGCTTAAAGTTGCACAACTTGTTTTGTGGGTGAGCAAAGACAACGGTTTTAGTTTTTTTAAGATTTATCACCAGCCTACGTTCCTTGAACCATCCCTCAGCTTCATTAAAGGATCTTTGCAGGGAGTCTTGGAGAGCGATAGGGTTACGATCAGCGGCAAAGATGACGGCGTCATCCGCATACAGTAATATAATACCACTACAGGAACCTGGAAGGGAGTTAAGGTAAAGGGAGAAGAGTAGAGGTCCAAGAATGGAGCCCTGGGGAACACCGGAGAGGATGGGATGGATGTCAGAGCGAGCCCCGCCAATCTTTACACGCTGTGAGCGGGCTAACAGATAGCTGGTGCACCAGGAGATAGGCCCAGCGGCAAAGCCAGAGTAACTGAGGGCATCCAGAAGGAGGGGATGGGAGACGGTGTTGAATGCTTTTGATAGGTCTACAAACACAGCAGCAGCCAGGGAGCCCTGGTCTAGGGAGGAGTGGAGGAAATTAAAGAATTCTAGGAGGTCAGTAGTGGTACTGTGGCCAGCACGGAAACCGTGCTGTTCTGGGCAGAGAATGTCATAGTTGGAGAGGTAGTCAGTAATTTGGGAAGCCACTACTTTTTCCAGGGCTTTGGAAAGAGGGGAGAGAATGGAGATAGGCCAGTAGTTTCTGGCCATGGACCTGTCTCCACCTTTAAGAATGGGTGTAACTGTGGCAATTTTCCAGATTGACGGGAATTGCCCCAGGCAGAGAGATTTATTGAGGAGATTGGTAATCGGCATAAGGACCAGATCTAGAACTTGTCAAAGGATACAGGGTCCAGGGTGTCACCACCATTGCATTATTGCTCCTAAGGGCGGTGACTAGGTGAGGTCTGAGTTCTTGGGCAGTGACCTGGGAGGTGAAAGTATGGGCATGTAAGGACCGTGCAGGCGAAGGGGAGGGTTGAAAAATCCTTAGGGAGGATAGGGCTAAGATCCGTAAGGAGGTATTGAGGCAGTTAGCAATAAGGGCAGGATTGGAGGAGATGCCATTGATATTGATCTGGGAGGGGGAGCGCATTCCATTTAACTGTTTGATACTATCCCAGAAGGTTCTAGGATTCCCCAGGAGGAGGTGTGAGGCCTGATAGTGATCAGCCTTGGCCTTTCTGATGGCCCAGGTACACTTGTTTCTGGCAGCCGCATACACCTGCCTATTGCTAGGCTGGCCAGTTTCAGTAGCACGGTGCCATAGATTATCCCTATGTCTGAGTTGTTGAAGCAGGGCTGGGGTCACCAAAGGAGCATTTTGCACCTTGGAGCAGTAGACTGTCAGAGGAGTGAAGATATCGCAGGCTTTACTGAATGTTTGGATAAAGAAGGTTAGTGCCGTATCAGTGTCAGGGGCATACTGTATAGGAGACCAATCAATTTGGGACAGAAGTTCCTTGAGTTTCTTCAGGCCACCTGGCTTCAGGCGCCGCCAGGGAAAGGACTGTGCTGATGATTTGGATACTGTGGAAGTCCAGTGAAAAAGTATGGGCAAGTGATTGCTAAGCGAGTCGGGAAGGACTTGGACGTCAATGATCCGATTTGGGCGATTAGAGAGGACCACATCAAGAAGAGTACTAGTGCCTCTCTTTGGGTTAGTCCTAGTGGGGTGGGTGATGAGTTGGGTCATAGCGACCGCAGCAAAGGAGTCATGGACAGAGGAGGAAGAGGGGCTAAGCCAATTGATGTTAAGGTCACCCACTAGTATTTGGTCTGAGGGGTGGGGTAGCTATGAAAGGTATTCTGAAAGGGAGGCTAGAGACAGAGTTTGGTTTCTAGGGGGTATGTAGGCTGTAGTTAGATAGAGTGGGCCCTTTAACGGGTCAGGGGTCAGCTTCAGGGTCAGCTCCTGAGCCCCAGAGTCAAGGGTAGGAACTGGTAGGGCAAGTCCAGGGAGGGCTTCTTTAATGTAGATGGCACAGCCACCACCCCGTTTACCAGCCCGGTCAGCCCAGAAGAGGGAGTATCCAGGGAGGGAGACAAAGGAGTCAGGGGTAGATTTTGTCAGCCAGGTCTCAGCCAAGGAAATGACATCTGGATTATGAGATTTGACCCAGCACTGGAGTGAGTCAAATTTTTTCATGAGGCTACAGATGTTCATGGAGACCACACAGAGTCCAGAAGGGCCTGTGGCAGGGTTGTAGTGAACTGGGTCAGGGTTGGGGTGAATGTTACCTGACAAGAGGAGTAGCATAACTAACACCCTGGTCAGATGATGGAGAAAGATATATCTACGACAGACACGAGGGGGGAGGGGAGTTTCTGTATACAGGGAGTGGGCAGAGTAGTACAGGATGGGAAAGCAAGAATGATAAGTCTTACATGTGCATCAGGGGTGGGAGCTAGGTGGATGCTGCTGGGTGGGCATGGTGGGCAGCAGCACCCAGTGGTGGCCAGGTGCCCAAAAGCCAGCACAGATACATAGGAGGGGTCCAGTACCAGCACAGAAAGGGGCACAGCCACATGGCTTGTTTGCAATAGTGCTGAGATAGTTGGGTAAGACAGTGGTAGTAGACATAGGCTGAACATGAGGCATGTCCAGAGGTGAGTGGCATGCATAGTGCTAAAGAACTAAAACAGGTACAGAAGAAAGAAGTGGAGGTGGCTTGCCTGAGACCATTAGTGACACTTTGGTTCAGTGCTAGTGACACTGCCTGTGGTATACAGGGTACCAGGTTCAAGACTCACCCCGGGTATTAGGAGAAAGGACCAGGGGAGGGGTCAAGGAAGTCAGTGTCTGAGCACCGGGGCAGCAGAGGTTGGGTCTAAAAATAGGGAGCTCAGTAGCGACTCCTAGTGGTCAGTTGTATCAGGCTGGAGTCATTTCCGTTGGGGGTCCAGAGGGGTGGCAGTTATAGGTTAGACAGGTGGCTGAAAGGCAAAGGAGAGTAGAGGCCAAGGGAGGGGGAGATGCTGCAGACAGGTGAGGAGAACCAGCAAGTTTGCTAGGTGGCTGAGGAGGTGAAGGAGAGTATTGGCCAAGAGGAGGGGGGAGAGATGCTGTAGGTAGGTGAGGAGAGCCAGCCAGGGGGCACAGGTGCTATCAGGGCTGGAAATAAAGCGAGAGATCGCTGAGTCCCTCTGGTGGTCCTCAGTAATAACCTGCAAATGGGAAAGTGGGGAGATAGAATTTCGGCAGCAGGAAATGATGTCACAGGGGAGACTCTATAAATAAATGCCGCCCGGTGGTGGGCGGGCAGATGACGCGAAGCGTTGTCGGCTAGCACCCCACAGCAGGAGTCAAGCAGGAGGTGGATAGAGGTGCTATTTGCCCTTCCGGCGCTTTCCTCGATTAAAAAGCTGAATTCAGCCCCTCTGAAAGGGGCGCTGGTGTCCTGGGCCTGCCGCGGTCGGCAGTGAGCTTGTGGGGGGAGGTGCAGCCTAAGAAGGGAAGAGAGACAAAGAGCAGAAATTAGTATGCAGCAGGAAATGGGAGAGTGAATAAGGGCAGAACCCTACTGCGCATGCGCAGCTTTCAAGCGTGGCAACACTGAAAGACAGGTAGGAAGATTATTCCAACATTACAACTCTAAAAACCAAAACTATACAGCTAAACTGTAACAGAAAGCTAGACAATGAGGCAGGCAGTAGCTAAGTATCCAGCTAACATGAGAGTGTGTGCAGCATTCGTAACTCTAAAAGTTACAATATTATGGTGACCAGACCTTAAAGTTCCCTGCTGTTTCACTCCCAAACTAGGCAATATGCAGTATTAACATGGCAGTAAAAACAATCAGTACTTCTGTGGGGATAAAAAAAAAATGAGTCCTTAAAGCTACCATGCAGGTAGTACCCTACAGCAGGAGTCATGCAAGAGCAGGAGTCACGCAAGAGGGTGATAGAGGTGCTCTTTACCTCTTTGGCCATTTCCTCGATTTAAAAGAGCTGAATTCAGCCCCTCTGAAAGGGGCGCTGGTGTCCTGGGCCTGCCGCGGTCGGCAGTGAACTTGTGGGGGGGGTGCAGCCTCTTCAGCCATTTCCTCGATTAAAAAGCTGAATTCAGCCCCTCTGAAAGGGGCGCTGGTGTCCTGGGCCTGCCCAGAATTCTAAAAGAATTAAGGGAGGAACTAGTGAAACCAGTGGCTACTCTTTTTAATAAATCATGGGAGGATGGTGTGGAACTTGAGGACTGGAGGAAGGCAGATGTGATTCCCCTTCACAAAAGTGGGACCAAGACAGAGGCAGGAAACTACAGACCTGTCAGTCTGACCTCTGTGGTAGGGAAAGTGATGGAGTCACTTCTGAAGGAAAGAATAGTTGAGTACCTAGAGGCCAGTGGAGCACTGGACCCAAGGCAGAATGGATTCACAGTGGGAAGGTCATGTCAGACGAATCTAATAGATTTCTTTGACTGGGTGACCAAAGTAGTAGACCAGGGAGGGGCTGTGGACATGGCCTACCTAGACTTTAGCAAGGCATTTGACACAGTCCCACACAAAAGATTAATAGTCAAATTAACCAGCCTGGGAGTGGGTCCCAGGGTGGTAGCTTGGGTAAAACATTGGCTGCACAACAGGACACAGAAGATAATTGTAAATGGAGTCCACTCTGAAGAAAGAGGGGTTACTAGTGGGGTACCGCAGGGTTCAGTATTGGGTCCAGTCCCTTTTAATGTCTTCATCAGTGATATTGCAGAGGGACTGGAAGGAAAAGTATGCCTTTTTGCAGATGACACAAAGATCTGCAATAGGGTTGATACACAAGGAGGCATGGAAAGAATAAGAAGGGACTTGGCAAGGTTGGAGGAATGGTCAGAAGTATGGCAGTTAGGATTCAATGCAAAGAAGTGCAAAATAATGCACCTGGGAAACAAGAACCCAGGGGAAAAATACGCAGTGGGTGGGGAGGTAGTAACAACAACAAAAAAGGAAAGGGACCTGGGGGTGATCATATCAGATGACCTTAAGGTTAGCAAGCAATGTGAGAAGGCAGTAGGGAGGGTTGGGGGTATACTGGGATGTATAGGGAGAGGCATCAGCAGCAGAAAACAGGAAGTTATTATCCCTCTATACAGACAGTTGGTGAAACCCCATCTGGAGTACTGTGTCCAGTTCTGAGACCCCATCTCCGCAAGGACATAGACAGGATAGAGGTAGTCCAGAGGAGGGCAACTAAATGGTGCAGGGTCTGCGAGAGAAGCCGTATGAGGAAAGACTAAAGGAGCTTAATATGTATACCCTTGAGGAAAGAAGGGAGAGGGGGGACATGATAGAAACTTTTAAGTATCTCAGTGGAATTAACAAAGTCCAAGAGGGTAGCATCTTTCAGAAAAAGAGACTTGCAAGAACAAGGGGACACAATTTAAAGATAGAAGGAGGGCGGTTCAGGGGCAATGTGAGGAAGTATTATTTCACAGAGAGGGTAGTGGATGCATGGAACAGCCTTCCTGAGGAGGTTGTGGGGTCTAAAACTGTGGGAGAATTCAAGAATGCATGGGACAGAAATAAGGCAATTCTTGTGGGGGGTAAGAAGAAGAAATAGGCTGTTGGTTAACTAGGATCTGCAGCCTATCCTGTGGGTAAGGGAAATGGGCAGACTAGATGGGCCAAGCGGTCTTTATCTGCCGTCAAAGTCTATGTTTCTATGTTTCTATGGGAGAGAGAGGAATCCGCCCAGGAGGCATTGTCAGTGGAGGAATATGTAAGAACAGGTAATTCTTTGGTAACCACCAGGTAAGGCAAATCATGTATACATCTTCTATTCTTTTTTTTTTTTCAATTGAGCTGGCATTTAAAATTAAAACATTTACTCTATAACAAAAAATAACAGAAACTCCTGTATGATAGATGGATTATGGCAGCTAAACACATACATTAACTTCTGAATTTTAGAACAGTATGCATTAAAGGCCCTATTTTTTTATTTATTAAATTATTTGGTAACCAGGTATGGCTCACTAGGCACAAGTACTTCTCTTTAGGGGTAACCAAGGACCTTTGGGGTGCTTAAAAGATACTCTGTATGCAAGAGGAGGTTGTGGGAATCAAACCTAGATCTTCTGGCTGTACCAAGCTCATTCACAGCTCATTACTCTAACCTCTAGGCTATACTGATAGCCCAAATTGCCTTGAACATTAATAAATAAAAACTTCTGATTGGCTAAATGTGATACTGTGATTCAAAATAACTGGAGTAACTGTTGTAAATGATACATTTGTAGTCCTCCCAGCTGTTGCAGAAGACACAGTAGAGTTTGCTCTTGCTTGTTCTGTAATAGGGAAAATATTTTAAAGGAAAAAAAATATATATATATATATATATATATATATATATATATATATATATATATATATATATATATATATATATATATATATATATATATATATATATATATACATACACACACACATATATGACCATTTATTGCAACTGCTCACAATACTTACAACCTTACTTGCAGAGAAATTGAAATGGAATCATAAAACAGATGCATTTAGAGACAAAATGGAAAATATGTTGAAAAAAAAATAGAAAATCTAAATCAGTTATAAAGGAAAACCTTTAATCTCATGAGGCATGGTGGAGCATAGAGAGTGTGATTTAAAAAGCTGGCACACTTTAGGAAACAGAAGAAGAAAACTTTTGAAATAGATGGTCTCTATAGGTGCATTTACCTTCTAAAAGCATGGACTGTTTAATTCCTTAAATACCATTTCCATACTAAAATAAAAATGTTGAAACTATTCAAATTATAACAATTTTTTTTAAACTTTAATGTGTTATAGCTGGCTTAAATTTCTACTGTTGCTACCCTACTAACTCTTATGCTGTATATTACAGACAACTGTAGAAATATCAACCTGCAACCCTGCTTCACATTCTAAAATATATCAGATATTAAAATGAGATGATGTTTTACCTGTGCTTTGTGTTTGGGTTGTCACATTTGCTGATGTTATAGCCGACAAGCTAGTATTTTTGACAGTAGATGCTGTTGCATTTGATATTGGTGTTACCATGGCAGTTACTCCTGTCAAGTGGAAAATAAACAATTTTGTAGAAAAAGTAGTGTAATAACAAAAGAATTATTGGAATAGTTTGCTATGGGGTATATAGCACTGTAGATATTTTCAAGGTAAAAGGCAAAAATAGCTTGAGGAAATCACACATCTTAGATATTGTTGGAATATATATTGAATAAAATGGAAATCAGCTTGTAGGTAGAGGGTAGTAGGTCAAAAGAATGAAAACAAGAACAGTGAAGTCAAACGCTGTGCAGTATAAACAGTAACTGCAAAAGTGGCATTTGGTAAAAACACTGAATGCTCCCACAGTGAAAACAACAACAAAAGCAAAGATCAGTGTTTGCAGGGGGCTCCACCTACTGTGTCCCCTGTTACAGGGTGCTTAGCCCCTAAATGCCACAAACTTTATATAACTACCTCTGGGTGAAGGGAACTAGGTATGGGAGAAACCTCAGGGATGGGGGAGGGTTGTTGAGGAGGGGAAGGGGGAAACAAAACAAGAAAAAAAATGTAAGTAAAAGTGTGAGCACCCGGAATCAAACCCCAATCCACTAATCCTCCCCCACTCTTCACTGCCTGTGGCCATATCCTTTGTGCCAAGGCAGCTTCTCAGTGGCAGGGCACTAGACAGAGCTTTTATCCTGTTCCTACCGACAGCAAACAGAAACAGAAACAGAAATAGCACTAACCTTTCCTGTACTATAATACACCTATCACTGTATTGTCTTTTGCTATTTACAAAGAGCGATTCTTCCAGCTCTATACTGACTTCAACATTATCACCTGGTATGTAGGTAAAGTATGCAATATAAGTTCATTTACATTAGTGTGCCAGGTTTCTGTTCAAATACATAATGCAACATTTCCATCCTGTATCTCTGGACAGATGTAATAAATTACAATGAACTGTTTCAACTCAATTGGCACTCTTGAGAACATTAATTAAATATATAATTTACAATAATGTGTTTCAAATGTTCAGATCTAATTGGAAAATTACTGAGAGTCAGATGCTTCAGTGATTCTCCAAGCTTAATTTGCTGCTGCCAGCTACGATGTTGTATGGGTGGCACTGTATGCTACAGGCAGTTACAAAAGTCTAATTCAAATGAGGAAGTGCTGTGCCCAGGCCAGGGCCAGGTGCTAGTGCAGGACTGCGGCCCTGAAGTAACAACAAACAGCAAGAAGTACAGTAGCAGTCCAGAGTTAGAAGCTATGGAGCTCCAATTAAGTATGAAACTCAAAGTTCAAGTGTATAAGCACATGACCATAGGGGAGTCCACCGTGGTTAATTCTGTGTATGCAATATGCTATTATACTAATATAGCAAGTTACAATAAATAACAGTTGCTTATACACTTGAACTTTGGATGTCATACTTCATTGGAGCTCCATAGCTCCTGGCTCTGGAGTGCAAGTTACAAAAGTCTAAACCTGCTTCTGTGCTTCACCATCTTAAATATGTCAAACCTTAAAATGACATGTGTTTTACCTGTGCTTTGTGCTTTGGTTGTCACATTTCCTGATGTTGTAGCTGACAGACTAGCATTCTGAGCTGCTGGTGTAATTACTTTTGCTGTTGTTGATGAGATGGTGGTTCTTCCTGTCCAGAGGAAAAGAAATGATTTTGTAGAGAAAGTTGTTTATTAACAAAAGAAAATTTCTTGGAATAATTACCCACGTGAGATATTAGAAGCATGTGTAACACCTGAGAGATGTCTTGAAGGTAAAATGTCTAAGTAGCTTGAGGGAAAAACAAAAACAATTTTTAGGTGTAACTGCAAAGACAGCAAAACCTTTTTAGCACCAGCATTTCCATATTTCTGTGTTCCCTGAGATTATTTTTGTTTTGGCAGTGAATCTAGAGTACTTTCAGGATAAGGAAATACCGTGCATAGACATTGTTTATAGGTACTCTATTTGTGTGTTAAAATTTGATTTACTTTGACTAACAAATCAATAATCTTTAATGCCTGAGGCCTGAAATTGGCCATGCAGCTCCCCATTGGCTAAGAATATTGGAGCACTGAAATGCAAAATGTAGAACGGGTGCACTCTATATTGACTACATGCAAGTGATCAATTTATTCTGAAAAATATGGCAAATGTGTAAACTGCAAACAAATGAGAAACATTCTCCTTACACAGAAGGAAACTTCCCTGCACAAAGTCTCACTTTGAGATTTCATCAAGGGGTCTGTTATATTAGCACTTTTGCAATGCTTTATACAATAAATTGAGTGAGTACTTGCATTAATCTCCATGGTGTGCACATGTTTGTTTCTTGCTATCTGGTTCTTCTTGCCAGTGTGCAAGATGTTGGTGACTCCCAATAAAATTCATGCACATGTTTTTGTTCTGCTTTTTTAATATTAGAACTAAAGAACTGTTTTGTGAAAAAAAATGAGGTAGTAAAACTGTTACAGCTAGTAATGTTAATTTCCTAATGTTAAAAGGAGGTCAAGAAGGAAAATGGCAAATGTTTCAGATTCAAGATGCTAGTGATTAGAATCCTCCAATGTTTAAGTGTGGCATGCCCATCTAAGAGGTGCTTTTACTGTGTCACAAATTGGCTCCTGAAGGTTGTACCAAGTAGAGGTGATGATTTCCACCACTTCACAACTCATTTCTTATTTAAAATTCTGATGTGTTAGTTATCCAAGAAAACCCTCTCCTTGGCTTAATGTTTCAATTTTTTTCAAAGCAGCAAATCTTGCTGAATTCAGCGAAATCCTGCAAAGTTGAAACTTGTATACCAAAACTGGAATGTGTTACAATGTATTTTCTAAGATGTCAGGTCTGATACAACCCTTTGTTTTCTGAAGTAAAAGCAATGTGACCATCAGCAACATACATTATACAGTATTACAAGGTATCACCAGGTTTAAAACTGTATTGAGATTCATGAGATATTTCTTTGCCACTGTGCTTGAAATATGATACCTGATTTTGTACATAGGAATATATTGAAATTTACAATATATAAAATTTTTTATAAAATAAGTCAGTAAAATTTGTGAAAATCCTGTCTTATGATTGGATGAAATGTACCACATGACCATTCATTATTCCACAATGACTGTACACCTGCATTTCTTGTCATCCCTCAGAACCTTCTAGATATTTTATAAGACAGATAATCCACTACAGGGTGTGCTTTTGCACTCCAATATACACATGCCCAAGGTGGTTGAACCCATGTGGACTGCAGCTTCATGCATCACAATGCACACCAAGACAAGTGAATATCAGAGCACAGTGGAATGCTATGTAGTGGAATGTAGATTACATATAATGTTTGAAGCAAATGGCAGTAGTTGCACTAACTGCCTTTTTATTTATTTTTATTCATAGTATTTAAAATTCTGGGACAAAAAAAGCACAATAAGACAAAGCCCATTTCCAGGTGTGCCCCAAGGGGGAGGAAGCAGAGAGAATAACACAAACAGCAGTTATCTCCAAGTAAAGCAAACATTACGCATGATTATGCTATGCAAATTAGACTGCAAACCCTATATATCTGAGTTAATGATACCTACCTTTTTGATGATTAATGTATTACTAACACACACTAAGTAATTTTACTAATTTGAAAACTGTTGATACTTCCTTTTAACACAGCAGTGCATGTTACAGAGGGATGATTTTGAACGGTATCTATTTATTCCATTTTAGCTTGCCATTTTCCTCCTGTCTTAAAAGATGCCCTTTTGCCCTCTTTTAAGTCTGCCTTTCATTTTTATTTGAAATGATTTAAAGCAGTGCTATTTTTAATCAGGGTGTCTTGTGTTTTATAACAATTTTCTGTTGTTTCTGAGCAACCATTGGTTAACAACACTTTTCTTGTTACTCAGGAGAACAAGCACTCAAATAACAACTCTGTCATATCTGGGACACATGCTGTTCAAAAACATCTAAAAATGCTGATGAAAAAAATGTGTCTAGCCATATGATATGGAAAGCTCCCATTAATTACTCCTAAAGAAACAGACAAACAACAAAAAAATGAAGCAGATTCAAAATTAATAAAAAAGAAATCATACAAAACAGAAGAAAAATGCCAGCCAAAATGTAAAGTTCAGGTACAGAACAAAAATGTGACCATAAAATGCATTGCTGATTAAAGTGTCCAGGTGTTGCCTCAGCAAAGTCATTGTCTCATTGGAGCATTAATATCAATAAGGAAATCATAATCTGCAGATGTTTTAAAACATAAACAAAAGGTGTCTTGCAGTTGATCCAATAATGTGGTGGGTTTCGCATGTGACACTGGTGACCCAGATTTGTGTTCTGAGCTTGAAGCCAAAAGGAAGTGTGGGCAGGAAAAGGACAAAGTATCCAGTCAGTACCTCTGTCTCTGAGGTGGTAACTGCCTACTGAGTAAAATCAGGTATAAGTGCAGGAGGGAAGTATTCATCCCAGAGAAGGAAATACAAATGGTTCTTCCTTATATGCATCTGTATTCCCTGAGGTTAGTTTGGAGGTATACCAACTGACTTCTGGGGTTAGCACAAGAAGTAATAATCCATCCATTGCACCATAAAGGGACAAAATCATGTTTAATCCTTGCCCATGTCCATCCCATTCAAAGCACTGGACATCACTGGACTGGTGTTCCCATGGAGCGGCTTCCCCTGCTTTGTTTATGGCTATAAGGAAAGGTTGCCCATGGAGGAGTTCATGGAGTTGATGTGGAGCTCATTAATCTCCCATGTACGACAGCTATACAGTTTTAAGATAAGAAATATTGTGTCCCCATAGATCAAGAGTCAGAGTGTCAATAGTCCTGTCTATAGTTTTTGGGGTAGGTTCAAGTGCACCCAATGAGGAAGGTTAACATAGCATTTTTCAGTTCTGCTTTATCTAGACCTATGAAGATTGTGAAATTGCTCCATCAGAATTTCAGAGGAATGCCAGTTTTCCTTACAAAAAGCTATTCAGACATCTCGTGGAAAATTCCATAGAATTTTGAAAAGGTTACAATTTAAATGTAGAATGTAAAACTTGGCCTCCTGATATAAATTTAATACAAGCTACTTGTTCACATAATGAAGATCAGCAAGTCACTTAACTTCATTGTACTTAACATCCCATGTCTCCCTCTTTCTCTGTCTCTCTCTTCTTCCTTAAGTCACCTGCGCTTTGTGTAACCTTTCCTTGCCTATCTTATCCACATTGGTTTTACATTTATGGCTGATGTAGGTATTCATGGCATTTAACGTGCTTTGTAATATGTATAATCTTATAGAAGGCAACATTTTCTATAATACTAAGGGTGCTCTGCACTTATGAGTGTGCATAGGCACAAAGCAAAACAGTTGACGCCCAATACTTTGTGCCTGATGGTGGGGCTTGGAGGGTTATTTTGGTTACCCTGTACATTAATGAAGTATGCAGTAAAATGGCTCAGTTGGTAGCACATAATTTTGTGGTTTCTAGTCCCACACCAGTATTAGGCACATGCTATAAATGATGGTCCCTGAGTGCAATGATAAGCTGATATCCTTAGAATGAGATGATAAATTAAGATGCTATCTGCTTTTTCTGGTTGTTAAAGATCCCATTGCACATCTCAAAAAGAGTAAAATAAATTTGTTGGTGGCCTGGCAGAATTTCCTTTTTCCAAAATGTCAGCAAGTGATTAATTAGGTTCATTTTAGCTGGTTTATGCCTGAATTTTTCCACCCACTGTTACAAGGCTGAAAATTGGCAGCCTTGACAAGTCCTCCTTTCCCAGTGACAATAAAAATTAAAAAATAAAAATATATATTTATATGTGTGTAAGCCTCTATATTCATATCTACACAGGTTATGTTTAAGCATATTCATGTGAGCAATTGCAAAGATAATTTGCTTTCAGTGCTGTTATTACATTATTGATAAGTTCAAGCAAAATAAAACCTTATGTTACAATAGGAGGCTTAACAGCAAGATTTGTGCTTTAGATAAAAGAAGATGTGATATTATCTGACAAAATGTATTTACCATTTATACATGTGTCATTATAATCTGGACAGCAATCACCAAAAGTGAGGCAGAGCCTATCACAGAAGCATGTGCTATTAATTGCCGGCTTGCATGCATTTGTTCGATCATCACAGCAAAGGGGGCTAAGACCAGATGAACATCCAAGAATAGATCCTATGGACAGAAACAAGAAAATCAAAATAAATTCAAAGTTTGAATTATGACAAACAGCATCCAAATATACATTAGTTTACTATACCCTTAATGGCATTGTTATTGCAAGAATTCAGTGCTCTGTTTTTGACCTGACTCGACACTAGAGCAATGGGGAACCAGAAAACAAATCGGAGCATGCTGCACTGAGTGACGGTTTGGAGCAACATCAAAACCAATCTCGGCAAACAAAAGAGGAATGTGCCCTCACTTAGGGTTTAGACCAACGAATGAGCCACTAGATGACAGGAGCTGCATCAGAGTGTCCTTAGTCCAGTAATGTGCTTCACAATGTAAAAAAGCAAGTAGACAGGTAGAGGTAGCCAGTGCCACAAAACCATTCACCAACATACAAGTTGGCTTTATCAAGAGTCAGAATCCTACCAGTGGAACTCATGCAGAATGGCTTCTCGGTTTTGAAAATGCTTTTTGGAATTTCTCTTTGAATTCTATGGACTTTCAAAAGGCATTGACAGTAAACTGCACAATAACCTTCCGCAGATCAGATAAACCTCACAATAATGTTATAAGGGTTGCAGAAAATCATTTGGTAGTTTATGTAAACCATGGGATTATTAAACATCAAAAGCCATTCCACTTTTTTAAATTACACAGTTTCACCACTGACAGAATTCCATGGAATTAAGCAAAATTTTCTAAAATGTTTTTGAATTTGAAAATTTGATATAATACTATTCCACACATAGACAAGGGAAGTTGCAAGGGCACTGCAGAGGCATTGTATGTGAGCTCTGCAAGTTGCAAGAGGATGATCCCAAAACATAAGGATCTGTGGAAATACTGGCGAGCAGTATAGTGAGTGCACTGGTTAGAGTAACAAACTGTGAATGAACAACAGCAGGCCTGAGTTTGATTCCCACCATCTCTACTTGCATGCTCTGTGACTCTGAACAAGTCACTTAATCACCCCAGTGTGCCCCTGAAAACAGGCAGTTGTGCCTAGCAGGCCTTATTGTGTTACCAAAAGCATAAATTAAATAAATAAACAAATAAATATGCATTTTGTATTCTTGTCTGATTGCTAAAATACGTTGTTGTCTTTATGTTTTTTTACAGCAAACTCCACTAAAAACAAGATGTTGCATTACATGCTAATATCCTGGGAAGCATGTCTTTTAACTAAAGAAACAAAGAAATAACTAGTGGCCCTTGCATAAACCACAATCGCACACATGTATGTCTTATCTTTTTCAGTTGAAAAGGGAATACTCAAAAATGTACCTGTATTAGTTTTTGGGATCAGAGTACACATGATGGCCTGGGTTAAAACAGGAATGCTTGACAAAGACTTTGCAAAGATGCATACATTTAGGAGTGCTATAAAATGCTTTTTCACTTCCAACTTTCACAGAACATTTCATTTTGCTAATGTATGTAGAAGATATTTTAAAAAGCTCCATTCATAGTAACTTTTGAGGAAGAGATCATGTATTTTTATATGCTGTGATGATCGAACAACAGCTTAATCTGGTTCAAAGTCAGTTGGCATCCAGCTGTATCCCCCTCCCCTGGGTCATGCCTGAAAATAGGCAGGATTTGTCTAGTTCACTTACCCGGTCAACAAAAAATAAATAAATGCATTTTCATATTTAAATGGAAAATCTCCAAAACCAAACCTTGATGGAAAACAACACAGAACTGTCCCCACAATAAGAAAACTAATCCATAAACATCACATTTTCAGATGCTTTTGAGTAGAACTCGGAGTAGGGCAGACTGATAATAGTTACTTTTGTGTATATATAACTACAGAAATGCCCTTACCCTAAGTATCAATCTGAATGTGTGTTGTGTCCTGAAAAACCAAAAAAAGGCCCTATATCTGCCTAGTTCTATTGTATACTTGAAGTGTGAATTGCAGTATCTGTTGCCACAGTGACCAAAGCAAAGATTCATGTGAGCTGCATTTCCCTCCTATTACTGGGAGAACTATACAAGTCAAACCAGAGTGCATTTTAGATACTAAAAATGCTTGTTTTTTAACAGAAGGCTGTGTGAGGTGTTGTGTGTTATGGGAAAGGAATTAAAATCCTAAAACAGCTTGTCCTAAGTTATTTTAAAAGATAGCTATGCTAATAAGTCAGATAGAGTCATGGGTGGAATGCATTACATGCAAAACGTACTTGAAAAGGAATCACTATAACAATTATGCCCTATACTATAACAATATGTATATGCTCGAGGAAAAGGGGGGGCATGATAGAAACTTTCGAGTACCTCGAGGGAATCAACAAAGTCCAAGGCGGTAGCATCTTTCAGATCATAAGTCATCACAGATCATCACAGATGACCTGAAATCATCCAAGAAGACCACTAAAGCAGTAGGTAAAGCTAGGGGGATGTTGGAGTGTATTAGTAGGGGTATCACAAGTCATAACAGGGAGGTAATAATCCTTCTTTACTGGATACTGGTTAGGCCCCATCTAGAGTCTTGACAGCTATCTCTCCCCACCTTGCCCCCTTCTACCTGCCTACCCCCTTGCCCCCTCTCCCTTTCCTTCTCCGGGGCATTTCCTGACTTTTATCCCTCCTCTCTCTCCCCTTTAGAGCTCTTACCTCTCGCCTCTACCCTTCGACAATGGCCTTCCTGCCTGCATACCCCCTTCCCTCTCACCTGCAGTGCTTATTTCCAAGACTGCCCTTGGCTGGTATGTCATGCTACCTAACATTTGGCACATTTTGAATTACTGGAATTTCCTAAGCCTCAGTCTCTTACTTCTTGTTATTGTGTAACTATGTATTATTATGTTGACCTTTGTATGTATGTATACCCCCATTCCTTCAACGTGGAACCTTTGTAAATGAGCAGTTCCTGCTCAAAGGTATTTGTAATCCTAGATTTCAATAAAAAAAAAATGCAGTACTGGAGGCCGCACCTTCACAAGGACATTAACCAAATTGAGGCAGTCCAGAGAAGGGCAACCAAAATGGTGCAGGGACTGCATCAGAAAACATATGAGGACAGATTAATGGAGCTCAATATGTATACCCTAGAGCAAATGAGGGACAGAGGTGATATGATCGAAACATTCAAAACCCTTAAGGGCATTAACAAGGTGAAAGAGTCTAACATGTTTCAATATAAGAAAAATAGCAGGACAAGACGACACAACATGAGATTAGAGGGAGGTCGATTAAGGGGTAATGTGAGGAAGTTTCTTTTGCACAGAAATGGTGGTGGATGCATGGAACAGCCTGCCTCAGGAAGTGGTGAATATGAATTCCGTGCAGGGCTTCAAAACAGGCGTGGAATAGGCATGAGGGAGCAATACAGATGAGTATGAATAGATAGACCATTGACAGAGCAACAGCCAATGGCACATTGAAAAGGTAGAAAAAGAAATGGGGAGACTTAATGGGCCTTGCGGTCCTTATCTGCTGTCAACTTCTATGTTTCTATGTTTCTGTGTTTAAAAGAGATGTGCATGAACACGGGGACACAATTTGAAGATTGAGGGGGTACTGCTCAGGCACAATGTGAAGAAGTATTTTTGCAGAGAAAGGGTGGTGAATGCATGGAATAGCCTTACAGAGTGGATTGTGGGGTCAAAAACAGTGGGGGAATTCAGTAATGCATGGGACAGATATAAGGCAATTCTAGAGGTGGGTAGGAAGAAGAAGCCTGTTGGTTAACTAGGAGCTACAGCTTATCCAATAGGTAGGTAAATGGGCAGACTAGGTTGGCCAAGCAGTCCTTATCTGCTGTCAAAGTCTATGCTTCTAATGATGTTTGCCAAAAATACAAGTACTGTACAAATGAAAACTTGAGAAGGAGATGTTCATGTTACAAGAAAATCTAGACTTTCAAAATAAGTTAAGAAAGACTCAACAGTTTGTTCCTACTACCAGTATTTTAATATGGGCCCAATCACCAAGAATAGAAATAATATTCAGTTTTTGAATGTCATTATTTTTCATGGTGAGAGGGCTTGTTTTTCCAATCTGAGTATTTTGTGATTAGCCATGACTGGTATTGGCCTCTCCCTTTCTCTGATTAGTCTCCTGTTTTTGCCTTTTTCATCAAGGTCGAATGGGCCAGTTTTCAGCTACCAGTATTTTAATACATGAAAAAGAACAGGCAGTGGCCACTTTAGACATACACAGGGGAACACTTGTTAATCTTACTTGAAGGGATAAAAAAGTGTGTGTCAGGGAAGGACTCACAGGGAGAAACTGTAGTCTTAAAGGGACATGAATGGTGTCTCATACAAGGAAGCAACAAAAGGGGAGGAGAGGGGAATAAAATGAAACAATACATGTTTTAAACAGATGTTCACTGCTATCAGTCAAAACAGACAGAACATGACTATAGCATGATAATAGAGTTGTGGAGGAAGATACAGTAGATTCTAATAATGAAACAGTGTGAAACTGGTAACGATAAAGACCCACAAAGGGAAAACATGGGGACTGATCACCACACAACTCAGGAAATAATTTAGCAACACTTTTTTGAACCCTGAAAGGGAACCCAAAACAAGGGGTATTGTGATTATAGGTGGTTCAGTCCTCAAACATTTGGACAAACACATGCACAAAGGCAGAAAACAAACTTGTACTGTGAGTGGCCTCTGTGCAGCAGGGATAAGGGACATCAAAAACTACATCACAGTCATCCTTAAGAGTGTATACATGCCATTATTTATGCTACATATAGGCACACATTGTGTTATCAGAAGAAAAGTATTTGAGATTAAATATTTCTGGGAGATGGGGGTTATATTAAAACTTAATAAATGCAGGATGGTAAAATCAGAAATATTACTGATCCCTAGGGCAGGAAGAACAAACACCATCACTATAAAACAACTGAATGGCTGGATAAGAAGGATGCTCAACACGGAGGGATTCCAATTGTTGTGAAACTGTGACAGGTTTGATGGAGCTCTGAGATTGTATAATAATGATGACTTCCATTTAAACAGGGTGGCTAGAAAGCATCACACCATCAAGCTGAATTTAAACTAGTTGAAAAGGGAAATGAGGGTGAAGATAAAAAGAACATGCCAGAGAAAATTCACTTCAGAACCTACAGAAACCAACTCCTGGAAAAATATTAAGAACGAATAATGGAAGATTCTGCTAGTAAATGTCAGAAATCTGGTAAACAAAATTCAGGAATTAAAACACATAACTAGTACTGAGGGTATAAATATATGTACAATAAGAAGAACCTGTTGGCAGGAAAATGAATGGGGTTAGAATATTGAATAGGGGTAGAACATCGAATATCGAGAGGTGAAATATATTCCACAATGTCAGGACAACTGAAAGTGGAGGAGGTGTGACTCAATACGCTAAAAACACAATCATGGCAACAGAATCGGAGAAACCCAAATGAAGCAATAGTACAAACAACATAACCAATAGGGAGGAGGTTGTCTCCAACTGCAAAGTGAGAGAATCATTTAATGGAAGCAAAAATAACGTGGTTCTATTCGAAACAGTGAATTATAGGGAGAAAATAATTGGTAAAACTAAGGTCAAATGTAACAACAAAACTATGTAAAAACTAGGAAATTAATACAACAATGGAATTGGGAAGGTGAATTAGAGATACTTAGTTTGGATGAAATATGGGATAAGTTTACAGCTAAATTCATGCATGTGAAACCAGGTTTATACCAATGAGGACTAAAATATAAATTCCAGTTTGTTGCACAAAAAAAAGATCAGGAATCTAATAAGGTAGAAGAACAAGTCCTCCAATAAAGCAAATTATAACATGGGTTAGGACAAAAGAGTCATCCAGTTGGTTAAACACCACAAGATGACCAGGCATTAAATGCCTGTACAGTGTAAACCGCTTTTAAGGAAGCATCTGTATAAGCTGATTTTGAACATTGTAGGGAGTTGGCACTGCAACTAAAGGCACTTTTTAAAATTAAAACCCCACACAAGGGGACACAGAACATCTACATTTATTTATGTACAGTACTGCTGACTCCTGCTCCTGCCCTAAACCATTCTCTGATTCTTTCCTTCTGCGATTGCACCTGCATATTTGTTAGCAGCACATTTGCACCGGTAGCAGGAGCAGGACGACTAATGTATAAAGAGAAACTGACACAAGATAATGCTTCAATTCAATCCAGTTGATCCCCAAAGGTGGGTGAATGTCTACCTGACTGGTTCTATGACATAACAGTGATCGCAAAACAGTGAACGTTATTATGGTGAGTGTATATCACTGAAAAATAAATCAATGATATACACATGCTGGCGAACAGACATCCAGCAACCAATCCAAGTGTTTATGCAGGGAGGGCTGTGCTCCCCCTCTCTATCACCCTGCTTTAAGATTACTAACTCTAGCAGTGGTGCATGATGGAGAGGGGGCAACATTCCGGATTCTGGAAAAAAAAAATACTCAGCAGCGGCAACCAGCAAAAGATTTTTCCCCCCGTCCCAGCCCTAAACCCAGTACCTGCTGCATTAGAACTAGCCACCCTCACCAGCACACCATATGCCTAGCTCAGCTGCAGCAGACACACTACACCCTGAAAAATATTTTCCCAACCCCTCTCCTTCTGCTCGCTATTATCCCCTTCCGGTTGCCATCTCGTATCCTTGCTGTAGCTTAGCGTCACTACCCTTGTGGGAAGCCCATGATGATAGTGCTATATATGAATCACCGTTTTGATGGCCACTCCTGCTCAGTCAGTATCCTCACAAGATTCCTACCTGACGGACAAAATTCTGATCTGCCGCATGATTATTCTGGCCAATGCTGGGACCCTAGGCACTTTTCCCAAACTACGTCCATCATGTCTGATTCTCACACCTGACAACTGAGCCACAACCTGGTTTCCATGATACCGTAGCATGTTACAGCATTTTATGCCCTTTGTATTTCGGGCAGGTTAGCTGCTAATTAGTGTCAATTCACACTTTGGAAACTTCGGCAAACTGCATGCCGAAGTGTGAACTAACACTAACTAGCAGCTAATCTGCCTGAAACAGAAGGTGGGCATGGAACGCTAGAACCACTATTTTTAACATCACAGCCTATGGAATTGGCAAAAGGTAGATGAAGTTTGCCCACTAAAGCTGACTGCCAGCTATAGCTGTGGGCAGTATAAGTGAGTCGACCGATATGCACAGTTGCTGTGATGCTCCCTGAGTCAATATCTCAGGGCAGTGTGGCACTCCTTATGTAGTGTGGAAATGAGGATGCATGCATGAACCATGGTATGGAAAGGAAGCCTAATGTGCAAGCTCAGAACTCCCCGGTGAGTTCTTCACTTAATATTCACCTATTTACTGGTTAGCCTTATCTGTGTCGCTTAATTTCATTTTGCAAAGATTTTGTTAAATGAATTCCAGTGGCTTCTGATTGAAATTAGTTTTTTAAACAAAATTGTGAGGCTAACATGGGAGGCTGCACCTCAGTCCCTCTTTACCACCAGGGCCGAAAGCGCATCAGTCAGACCTACTAATACAGACACCCTAGAAGTTAAAGAACTGCTTCACGTCTTGACGAAGATTACTACATTCAAATCCTCTGTCACCACACTAGATCAGAAAGTCCAGGATTTACAACAATGCTCCAGGGATACAGAGACTTTCCTCACCTATATAGTTGAGAAGGATACAAGGCATAAAGCCCGAATACAGGAACTGGAGCACATTGTGTCTTTGTTGTGGGCAAGAGCTAAAGATACTGAAAACAGAAGCCACAGGAATAATCTTCGAGTTATTGGCTTCCCAGAAGATTCAGAACATAAAGATCCAGTTGGCTTTATACAAAAAGAGCTTCCATGGCTGCTGAGTCACAAATGGAGTACCCCATTTGAAATTGAGAGGGCACACCACTCTTGGCCCCCTCCCCCCAAAAAACAGATGACCATCCCAGACCCTTTATCATTAAGTTTTAATGGTACTCTGATAGGGTTCAGATCCTGGAACTGGCAAGAGACAGGGGTCCACTGGTATGGCAGGGGCACATAATCCACATCTTACTGGACTATTCTGTGGAACTGTCACAAAATCAGAAGGAATATTTGCCACTGAAGTGGGCAATACTTGCACAGGGGGTCACATACAAAATATCATATCTGGCAAAGTTCTCCATCTCTCACAACAGAGCAAGGCATATTTTCAGTGATGTCCTGGAGGCCAAGATCTTTATTCAACACTGGCCTGATGATCTCAAGCAGTAGCTGCCCAGTTTCTATCAGACTTCCACCCCCCCCGGCTGGCCAAAGTTCTGTTGAAAGGACAGCACCCCACTGCTCAGAAGCAGCACTGTCAGATTCTACTGCCCTGGCTATGGACTGGCAGTTAGTAAATGCCAAAAGAGCGGATCGTCAAGGAAGGAACCCCCAGAGGCAGGTTCAAAAGCCACTTGGGACACCTTGATGGGACACCAATAAGGATTCTAGGCCTCCACAAATAGCACAGACTCCAGCGATGAGCCTGAACCTAATCATCCTGGTCCTCAATGATCCTCATTGACAAAGACTCCTCTTCCAACAATGATGACTCCTCCCAAGGATATGACACCAAATGTTACCCCGAGGGGCAGGAATGTGGCTGATCATGGGCTGACTGGGCCACAGACTCAGACCTAGGACAAACAGCACCCCACACCACTAAAGACATTTGAGCCTCACAGAATACATTACATGCAAAACGTACTTGAAAAGGAATCACTATAACAATTATGCCCTATACTATAGCAATATGTATATGCTCGAGGAAAGGGGGGGGCATGGTAGAAACTTTTAAGTACCTCAGTGGAATCAACAAAGTCCAAGAGGGTAGCATCTTTCAGAAAAAGAGACGTGCAAGAACAAGGGGACACAATTTAAAGATAGAGGAGAGGCAGTTCAGGGGCAATGTGAAGAAGTATTATTTCTCAGAGAGGGTAGTGAATGCATGGAACAGCCTTCCTGAGGAGGTTGTGGGGTCTAAAACTGTGGGAGAATTCAAGAATGCATGGGACAGACATAAGGCAATTCTTGTGGGGGGTAGGAAGAAATAGGCTGTTGGTTAACTAGGATCTGCAGCCTATCCTGTAGGTAGGGAAATGGGCAGACTAGATGGGCCAAGCGGTCCTTATCTGCCATCAAAGTCTATGTTTCTATGTTTCTATGAATGTAATGTGGTGGTGATAGAGCAGGGCCCTCCTGCCACATGATGTCTTGTGACATAGGAACAGGAACAGCATTGCAAACAGAAGCGTTAACAGTGGTGCACATGGTAATGCAAACGTAAATGGTAAAGGAAACGTTAAAAGAAACACAAGTGCAAAGTGATTCCGAAGTGAACAGTGACGCAAATGGATATTGAAGTGCATACGAAAATGCAAGTGGTAACACGAACAGTGATGGCAGCGGTATTTTAAATAGAAATGTTAAGTGTCACAGCAAAAAGAACGTGAAAGGGAACAGAAACGGAAACGCGAATGCACCTGCACACGTAAACGCAAACCGTAACATGCACAGGCATGGTACCAGAATTGTAATTGCAAATGGTAAAGGTAACATGAAGAATAACAGCAAAGGAAAGAGAAATGGAAATAAGAACAGAAGCACGTACAGAAAAGTAAACCAGAATGCGCACGGGCACAGTACCGCTATTGTTAACGCAAATGGTAATGGTAACAGCAACAATAATGACAAAGGAAAGAGAAATGCAAATGCAAGTGAGTACAGAAATGCAAACCATTATGTGCACGGTCATGGTACTGCAATTGTAGATGCAAATGGTAACAGTAACAGCAAAAATAACGCCAAAGGAAACAGAAACACAAATGCAAGCGAAAACACAAACCATAATGCACATGGTTGCGTAGACGGTAACAGTGCTGCAAACGGTAACAGAAATGCAACTGGAAATGCTAACTAGCACAGTAACGAAAGGGCACACCCTTCTTTTCCAAAAAAACTGCATTGGAAAACAAAGTTAAAACAAAGAATGCATACATAACAATGGGCCTCGGAGCAGAAAATGAGGACTTGGAATATTAAATTGCTTATATCTCAGGAACCATATAACTTAGAAAAAAAAAATGTAAATTTCATATGAATTATGACTTACCTGGCTAGTTTTGTACTTATTCCTCATGTGGGGGGCTAAGAACTTTTGTGATGAAAAGTCCGTATCTCGCACCGTTTCCAAGATACGGGTCCCGAAAGGCGCGACGGACGCCGTAATGTTATTCAAAGGGAAAAAGCATCAAATTTGGAGTGCTGTCACTGTGCCGCCCTGTAATATTTTTTCACCAAACCACCACAAGGCACATCAGTGGGATGTTGGCTTTCTTCCTTTCAAATTTCAGCCCAAAAGACCAAACCGTTATTTTGCAGCAGGACGGCAAAAGATTCCTGTAATGCAGCAGATGCCATAATGTTATCCAATGGGAAAAAGTGTCAGCTTTGGAGTGCTGTAGCTTTGCCACCCTATAATATTTTTTTACCAAATCAGTAAAATACACATCTGTAAGATGTTGGCTGAGTTCCTTCCAAATTTCAGCCCAAAAGACCAAACCGTTCTTTTGCAGCAGGGTGGCAAAGAATTGCTGTCATTTTGCCGTAGCCTGGAAAAGGACTGTTGAACTTTGTGAAAGCTTTCGTAAATTCATTCGACAGTGTTGCAAGTGTGAAAGTACTTTGTAAAAGTACTTTTTCCAGAAATTTGAAAAACATATTTCTGGGGTGGTTTACCCCAAAACAAAGACATGCCTAGCATCCTCAGGGTCTGACTAGGTGAATAGAAAAATAATTAGGATGCTAGAGGGTCCCAAATTTAAATGCCAAGCATTCTTCTGATCACCAACTGAAAACAAAATGCTGGATTTGCAAAAGTAAAAGGGCCATCTGCGAAGGTAAAAATTGCATTTGCAACACTTTCGAACTTTTTAACTTTTCCCATTGACTTATAATGGGAACTTGTATTTTGAATAACTTTAGAACCGTTTAATATTTTTTCACAAAATCTTTGAAAGGCACATCAGGCACACTGGATACACGTTCCCTGAAAATTTTGGACCACTGGTGCAAAACATGCGACCTGTAGGCAACGGCAAAGAATTCACCAAAAAGCATAAACGTGCGTGCAGATCATGCTTAATAACTCCACAGCTGTATAAGCAACCAGTAAGAAACTTGGCAGATAACAAGGCGTATGGATATTTATTGTGCATTCCAAATTTCAGGCAAATCCGTTCAATTATGCCAAAGTTATTAAGGTGCAAAGTTTGACCCTTTAACCTTAAAAGGGCTACCATAATATATACAGTATATTATGGTAGCACGGTAGTGCTACCATAGTTAGGGTTGAGGAGCCATTTACATGTCAAACCCAAAATTTTGCACCTTAATAACTTTTCAACCATTTGATGAATTTGCCTGAAATTTAGAATACACGATCAAGACCCATACGCCTTGGGATCTGCCAAGTTTTGTACCAGCTGGATACACGGCCAGGAGTTATTGTCGTGATTCAAGCGGTGCTGCTACACTTTTTCTGGAATTCTACAGTCAGGCCTACAGGTCGCACGTTTGTGTGACCAGCCCGAAATCTTAGGAATGTGCGCAGGGGTCCCCGATGTGCCATTTGAAGATTTCATGTAAAAATATTAAACGGTTCAAAAGTTATTCAAAAAACAAGTTCCCATTATAAGTCAATGGGAAAAGATAACAAAAAGTTCAACACTTTCGCAAATGCATTTTCACTGTCGCAAATGGCCCTTTTACTGTCGCAAATCCGCCATTTTGTTTTCAGTTAGTGATTAGAAAAATGCTTGCCATTTAAAATTGAGACCCTCTAGCAACCTAATTATTTTTGTATTCACCTAGTCTGGCCCTGAGGATGCTAGCCATGTCTTTATTTTGGGGTAAAACACCCCAGAAATATGTTTTTCAGATTTCTGAAACAAGCACTTTCGCACAGTAGTGTCAAACTCACGAAAGTGTCGCAAATTTTTGTGAAAGCTGTCGCAAATCACAACACTACTTTGCGACACTATGCCCAAAGTAACAGTAATTCTTTGGCATCCCGCTGAGAAAGCACGGTTTGGAGTTTTGGACTGAAATTTGGAAGAAACGCAGCCAACATCTCAAAGATGTGTCTTTCAGTGGTTTGTTGAAAAAATATTACACAGCAGCAAAGTTACGGTACTCCAAAGTTGACACTTTTTCCCATAGGATAACATTATGGCATACAACGCATTGCAGCAATCGTTTAGCGCCCTGTTGCAAAATAACGGTTTGGTCTTTTGGGCTGAAATTTTCAGGGAACACAGCCAACATCCCACAGATGTGCCTTTCAGTGGTTAGGTGAAAAAATATTACAAGGAGGCAAAGTTATGGCACTCCAAACTTCCATTGTTTTCCTATAGGATAACATTACGGCATTTGCCGCGCATTTCAGGGCCCGTATCTCGAAACCGGTGCGAGATACCGACTTTTCATCTAAATATTATTGGCCCCCTTTGGGACTAAGTACAAAACTAGCCAGGAAACTGATAATTCATTTGACTTTTAAATTTTTTTTCTATGTCGTACGGTTACTGAGATACGAGCAATTTACTATTCCAAGTCCTCATTTTTGTGTTCCGAGAGTCATTATTTTGCATACATTCTTTGTACTCACTGTCTTTCTCTATACAGCTTTTGGGGAAAACCAGCCTGTGCACTTACATTGCTGTTACCATTACCATTTCCATTATGGTTCCTTGCACTCGCTTCACTTCACCGGTCACGCTACGCTTACCATGTGCTTACTCCTTTATGCTTTCATTTGCAGTTATGCTTTGTGTTGTTTTTAACATTTCTGTCTACAGTACTGTTTCTCTTTCTGTTTTGCTTTGTGTCACCATGTGCATTATGATTTGCGTTTGTGGGCACAATGTTACTATGTGACAAGACATCACGGGCCGCGCTCCCGCAATACATTCACTATTTCTCATTATCATTCTCAAAAAGAAGGGAAATTTACATATCATGCAATACCACTTTTTAAATAATTTGTTCTGGACTCCTTCCAAATTATATAAGGTTGGACGTAGCCCAGACGCGTTATGTATTCGTTGTCAGCAAGCTGAGAGAGACCTATTTCACATCTTCTGGGAATGTCCATTGGTAAAAGGGTTGTGGGACCAAATTAAGCACAAGGCAGATTTTTTACTGGGCATTGAACATTGCTTTACCCCAGAAATCTGCGTGATAGGTGACTATACTGGTATTGCTGTAAAATCCCGAAGATACTATATGGCCTTGATCTCATCGTCGGTCAAGAAAATAGTGTTAAGGCACTGGCTGGATAACACCTCACCTAGTTATGTGGAATGGCTACAAGAATTACTCTTTAACTTAACACGGAAAAAATTTGGGGCTATGAGAAGGGGTAGTTCTTCGAAATTTGATTGGGTTTGGGGCCCTTTCCAAACACTTTATTTGCTCCATTCATAGTCAGCCATTGCAGGACAAGTCGACCCTGGTTCATTCCCTTATGAGCAGATCTATCTCAACCCTCGTAGCTCTGGGGGGGGTGTATGGGAGGTTAGGTAGGGTAGTCAAATCGGGTGGGGTTAGCACCAGAAAATTGTTGTGTTCATTTTCTAATGGTACATTGTAAGTGGCACTGTGCTGTCACAGATTATCTTCTGTAAGGCTTTGTTTTTCATTTGAGTGCCGACAGTATGTCAATAAACTTGAATTTAAAAAAAAAAAGAAGGGAAATTAGAGGCAAAAAACTCTGTTTAATGCATCAGTTAGGGTTGTTCCACAGCGACAAAAGCGAGGAAATTTGGTGTTAGGGTTGAAAACCCTAACTCCGAATTCACCCCCCCAGCACCACACACACAGACACACACACACACACACACACACACACACACATGCAAGTACAGGGGAGGACCAAGGCAACATGACCAATGACAGACAACCAGCAGCAGGTGACAGAAATAACAAACAATTGTCTAATTGTACTACAAGACATTCCCACCCACCTGACCAGGTACTGCATGCTCAGTGGAGATCAACAGCAAAACTGAGGCCATGTACACCAAATGTACACATCCCTGATTGCAGCTGCACACAACGTACCACACTTAGTAGTTGCATGGCCTTACCTACCGATGCCCCCACACCACACCACAACTGGTACTGTGCCGTTAGTCAATATAAATGCTGAAGGTGCATGATCACAGTTGTACAAAGGTTTTAACACTAGTGAGTATACATTAATTAAGAGAATTACATAAATTAACTACAAGGCACAGCTATGCTCAAGATGAAAGTAGTGTTGCATTTAGTATGTGATTTACATAGTAGTACATTTACTGCAACTGTTTACTCAAGATAGAGAGGCTGATGTAAACGTATGGAAAAGCATTACCTGTTCAACACTGTGAAATTCGTACTGCCAGTATCAGATGCATTCTTACTGATGAAGGTGTACTGCTGATGTACATACATATACCTTCAGTGTGTTTGAATACTAAAGATGCAGTAAGTATTCTTTGTAAGAAACAGTGTAATTGCGTGGATCAGGCCAAGCAACTTCTAAATATCATAGCACTACTGAGTCAACAATGACGTAGCTGTATCGGAGATGTCTATAGCATAGATTTTCCTGTAGGCACTTACTGAGTATGTTGTACCTGATAAAGACAATGTCATTGCATCTGTGATGACTAACTTATTGAAATAGTGATACATTTACTATTGTTGCAATGAGTGATCTATGCCACTTATGGACACAGCCTAATTTTGTTAACAGTTGTTTCATACTCAGGCTGTATGCCTAGTGTTTGGGTTTGCCACAGTTCTGCCACCAATGCTATCAAAGTGATAACTATGTTAATTGTGCTACAACAGGAATCAAGTAGGTATAGTGTAGATATAAATAGAATGTCTTTTAGTATTGATTTAACTCACAATGGGATAAGTGTACTAGGATGGCAGGGGTTATTCTCTATCACTGACTGTCAGTTATAATCACACTAAGGTTTTGACGACTGTAATGATCAAGTTACACTGTTCATCTTCATGAGTTCATATTCGCAGCCATTCTCCAGTAACTAGACAGTGGATGGTGTAACTGGGTGGGACACTGTGTTGCAAAGCTCCTGCAGTGCCTAACAGAGGGAGAGTATCTACGCATGAAGGTAATTAAGCAATAAGGCATGACCAACGGTTATGTTAAATGGTCTGTTAAATCACCCTCTAGGGGTTTAATGTTGAATGAGGCATAGCCAAGTGCCACATGTTGCTAGACAGTGATAAACTGACCATTAACATAATACCTGGGAGTGGCTTATTGTTATCATAATACAACTGTTTTTTTAAACAACATTAAACCATGTCCATCATATGGTTAGGCTCTACATGTATGTTAATAAAAACTAAACATAAGGCTGTTAGAATGTTTACAGCCAATCAGAGAAGCTGCATTTCTCAAACCCTTGTTATAATCAGAGATAATACCTGTACAACTCCTTGGTTTTGCTCAACTCTATTGCTCAGGTGACCCACCACATGTGGTGTGGTGTGGGGCATCGGTAGGTAAGGCCATGCAACTACTATGTGTGGTACGTTCTGTGCAGCTGCAATCAGGGATGTGCACATTTGATGTACATGGCCTCAGTTTTGCTGTTGATCTCCACTGAGCATGCAGTACCTGGTCAGGTGGGTGGGGATGTCTTGTAGTACATTTAGACAATTGCTTGTTATTTCTGTCACCTGCTGCTGGTTGTCTGTCATTGGTCGTGTTGCCTTGGTCCTCCCCCATACTTGCATATGTGTGTGTGTGTGTGTGTGTGTGTGTGTGTGTGTGTGCTGGGGGTGAATTCGAGTTAGAGTTTTCAACCCTAACACTGAATTTCCTCACTTTTGTCGCTAGGAACCACTCTAACTGATGCATTAAACAGAGTTTGCCTCAATATATACATATATATATATATATATATATATATATATATATATATAATATTTATATTTCTATCTATATATATATATAGATATATATATATATATATATATATCTATATATATATAATAATAGTGGCACAGTAGTGCCACCATAGTTAGGTTGAGTAGCCACTTTAATGCAAAACCTCAACTTTTGCACCCTAATAACTTTGCCACTGTAAGTTTGCATGCATGGTCTGGTACCATAGATCTCCGGATCCGGCAAGTTTCGTTATGGTCGGATGTACAATTGCAGAGCTATAGAATGCCATAAAACACACAAAAAACTGACTTTTTGCATGTTTCGGTGCTCTCACCCACAGCCCGCACGCTTTGTCCATTTGGTCCAAAATCTTTAGGGAAGATGCAGTCTTGATCACCGATATGCCTTCCGAAGATTTTGTGAAAAAATATTAAACCATTCAAAAGTTAGTCAAAAAAACAAATTTCCCATTTTAGTAAATGGGAAAAGTTAGCAAAAATCAGAAAACTTTCTTGAGAGACCATTTTTACTGTCGCAAATGGTCCTTTTACTTTCATGAGGTGGCCATCTTGTTTTCAGCTAGTGACACAGAAAAATGCCTGGCCTTTAAAATTGGGACCCTGTAGGTAAACACTAATTGTTGTGTTTAACCAGTCTGGTCCTGAGGATGCTAGCCATATCTTTTATGGGGGGTTAAACCCCCGAGAAACGCATTTTTAAAATTTTTTGAAAAATATTTTTGCAAAATACTTTTGCAAATGTGAAAGTTTCATAAGGTTTTTTCATGAAACTTTCATGATTTGTGAAAGTAATTTCTGAAAGAACTCCCACAATAACTGCAAATCTTTGACACCCTCCTGCAATAAAACTCTAGGGTCTTTTGGGCTGACATTTGCAGGGTGGCAAGCCCTAGTCCCGCAGATGTGCCTTTTGGTGGTTTGGTGCCACAACAGTACAGGGGCCCAAAGTTAAAGTATTCTGAAGTTCAGAAATGTTCACATAGGATAACATTGCGGCATCCATGACGCCTTTTGGGGCCTGTATCTCAAAAACAGTTTGAGATACGAACTTTTCATCGCAAAATTTTAAGCAGTTTGCGGGGTTTATGGGTTTCAGTTATTACCATTTACTATTCGTATTACACTTTCTCAAAAAGAAGGGAAATATCATTGCAAAAATTCTGTTAATGCATCAGTTAGGGTTGTTTCCACAGCGACAAAAGCTTGGAAATGTGGTGTTAGGGTTAACACCTAACCACCCCACCCCCACTACTCCATCCTCAAACCCCTAACTACATACCTCCCAAACACACACACACACACACACACACACACACACACACACACACGTCAATACATGTGCAAGACTGTAAGGCACTATACCAGTCAGTCACATGTGTAAGCAAAATAATCATGACTCTGCACACCTGTCACATGACCACTATATAATGAAAAACACGTACAGTATGATCGACTTTATACTGCCAGCACAGTATGATGACACATTATTGCTGGCATATTTTTCTCATAAAGTGAAACTCAGTCTGCACAAATGTTCTGAATACTGCTTTTTATTTGTCATAATTCAACAATTGGCTCAATGTATGTATCGCTGCCACCACATAGGCATGTGGTAGCAGTACAGACACACCTGACACATAGATAGTACTTTTCACATACTGCTCTGGTATGAAACTAGCACCATCACATGCTGTAATACTGCTGCGTAACCTGGGAATACTCATTAGCAGCATGGTGTTGTTAGCTTTGGAGGTTACAACTGTTGCTGTCACATGTTGCTTATAAACTATACTGCAAAACATTACTTTTATTATTACTACCATTTCTTGTTAGCACTGACTCTCTCTATAAGAAGAAAATATGCAAACATCCACTGACTGCTGCTAGAGTTATTCAAACTATTATTTCCAATACAGCTATCTATAGGTAACATACTGTGTGTCTCACCATTTCTTAACAATTGAAATGTAGGCATCTGCTTAAATCTTGTTATTGATGTTTGTAACAGAAAAATGCTACCTGTGGTCCATCTCCCATGGTTACCCAGCATGCGTGTGTACCCACAAGGCACTCTGATGACAGCAGAATTTGCACAGTTGCTGCACCATGATGATGAATGTCTCTTGTACTGCTTGCATGTGGGGTTGGGGGTGGAATGCGTAGTTAGGGGTTTGAGAATGGGGTCGTGGGGGTGGGGTGTTAACCCTAATGTTGAATTTCCAAACTTTTTTCGCTGTGGAAACAACCCTAACTGATGCATTAATGGAGTTTTTGACAATGAATATGTATTATACTGAAACTGCACTTCTATGTTAAAGTTCAAAGTTGAAGCTTAATAACTTTGGAGCCGTTCAACTGATGTGCATGAAATGTGGCAAGCATAATCTCTAGGGGTAGATCTCTTGAACTGCCACATTTGATGGGAATCATTCACATTGTTTCTGAGACACAAAGTGATGAAAAAACAGAAACATTTAGATTTTTTGACATTCTCTTGTCATGGCCTAAGGAGTGGAGAAGGAGAGGCTTGCTGAAAGACATTACTTTTCCAGAAATATTTCTTATATGGGTGGCTGTGTTATGATGGGGTAAGAGGCTGAGGAACCAGAGGGTAATTCTTTGGTGTGACAACAAAACTGTGGTGGAGGTTATCAATAGTCCGTGAGATTCCAGAGAAATGGTGACCAGGGTATTACGACAAGTGGTGTTGGAAGGGTTACATTTCAATCTGTCATTTAAAGTGAGGCATATAGAGGGGGTTAAGAATGAAGTGGCTGACAGCCTTTCTGGTATCAGTTGGACAGGTTCAGGTCCTTGGCACAACAGGCCGCTATCCAGAGAATGCTGGTTCCACCTTAGTTATGGGAGATTGGCAGGAATAAGCCCAGCTGCTGTACTGAAGCTCTTGATCAACAAACATGCCAAAATCATACAAGGGGGCGTGGAATGCATTCCAATACTTTTGGCAGCAGGAAAGGATGAAGGGAATTGAGGCTGTAACAGAGGAGCAGGTCATAAGATTCATGGCCCAAAAATGGTATGCCAGGATGACACATGTGACCATGGTAGTATAACGAGCAGTAATTGGATAGATCCATGACAGTCAGTCGACAAATTCATTGTCAACTGACAGTACAGCGACACCGTTATGTCAATTAGTTTTGTGGTCAGCATAAAGGCAGTCACTTCGGACTTTATTTTCTTCAAGGGGCTTTGCCTCTCAGAATCCCCCATGTGGGAGGTTCTGCCACCACCAGCCCTTGTAATTACTACAATCATCTCTGAGTTGGCGTTGATTCGGGGAGGGGGTGCAAGACCCCCAGAAAGCAGTGCGGGGTGCTCTGCCGACATTACAGTGACTTGGCACTGATGTCGCTGTAATGTTGGTTGTAGTAAAATTGTTGCTGTAGCGATGGCATACCTAGTTGGCTGGGCCTGTAACTTATGGGGATGGGGGGAACCTAACAAGTTGAAGGTGGTAGGGTGCATGTTTATTGAGTACCAGAGGACATAGGGCAGCCAAGCAGATGATAGAAAGCTGGTAGCTGGAATATTACTGTACAAGCATTGAGACACATTTTCACATCGTGTTTCAAATGGGGATGAATCCCCAGCCACTTGCTATCAGGTGACAGGGGTACTAAACAAAGGAATGACCTTCTTGGGGAAGATGCAAGAAAGTTCTTGTCACACCCTTTCAGAATAGGTGTGGTATCAGAAGTGGCTACTATGGGGGGGAGGTCATTTGAGGAAGTACAGAAAGTGGGAAGATGGAGGTCAAGAAGTTACAAGAGTCATGTGAGGAACTTATGTTAACAGGTTATGGTTTTATCTCTGCAGGTCTCTGGTGTAGAAACACGCTGGATCAGCATCCAACTGTGGCTGAATTATTTTATTTTTTTTATTGCAATTTCAGATTAATTCCTTTGAGCAACAAGCTCTTTACGTAGGTTCCATGTCAGTGAGGTACAGAAACAGAGTACATTGATTATCAGGCAGATAGAGAGCAAAATGTTTCAACAATTAAAGAGGAAGACAACAGCAAACACATATGTTATTGTACAATACAAGTCAAATAGTAAATGTGGAGATAACAGAAAAACTGTGAGACTAAACAGGGATAAAAGGGTACAAAGAAAGGGAGGGGAACTATAGCCAATAGGCTTTGAATGGGGGTGGACAGAAAGAGACAATGTGAGAGAGGGAGAGAGAGGAATCCACCCAGGAGGCATTGTCAGTGGAGGAATAGGTAAGAATAGGTAATTCTTTGGCAACCACCAGGTAAGACAAATCATGTATACGTCTTCTATTCTTTTTTTTTTTTCAATTGAGCTGGCATTTAAAATTAAAACATTTACTCTATAACAAAAAATAACAGAAACTCCTGTATGATAGATGGATTATGCCAGCTAAACACATACATTAACTTCTGAATTTTAGAACAGTATGCATTAAAGGCCCTATTTTTTTTATTTATTAAATTCTTTGGTAACCAGGTATGGCTCACTAGGCACAAGTACTTCTCTTTAGGGGTAACCAAGGACCTCTGGGGTGCTTAAAAGACACTCTGTATGCAAGAAGAGGTTGTGGGAATCAAACCTAGATCTTCTGGATGTACCAAGCTCATTCACAGTTTGTTACTCTAACCTCTAGGCTATACTGATAGCCCAAATTGTCTTGAACATTAAGAAATAAAAACTTCTGATTGACTAAATGTGATACTGTGATGCAAAATAACTGGAGTAACTGTTGTGAATGATACATTTGTAGTCCTCCCAGCTGTTGCAGATGACACAGTAGAGTTTGCTCTTGCTTGTTCTGTAATAGGGAAAATATTTTAAAGGAAAAGAAACATATATATATATATATATATATATATATATATATATATATATATATATATATATATATATATATATATATATATATATACACACACACACACACATATATTGACCATTTATGCAACTGCACACAATACTTACAACCTTACTTGCAGAGAAATTGAAATGGAATCATAAAACAGATGCATTTAGAGACAAAATGGAAAATATATTGAAAAAAATAAATGGAAACTCTAAATCAGTTAAAAAGGAAAACCTTTAATCTCAGGAGGCATGGTGGAGCACAGAGTATGTGATTTAAAAAGCTGGCACACTTTAGGAAACAGAAGAAGAAAACTTTTGAAATAGATGGTCTCTATAGGTGCATTTACCTTCTAAAAGCATGGATTGTTTAATTCCTTAAATACAATTTCCCTACTAAAATAAAAATGTTGAAACTATTCAAATTATAACAATTTTTTTAAAACTTTAATGTGTTCTAGCTGGCTTAAATTTCTACTGTTGCTACCCTACTAACTCTTATGCTGTATATTACAGCCAACTGTAGAAATATCAACCTGCAACCCTGCTTCACATTTTAAAATGTATCAGATGTTAAAATGAGATGATGTTTTACCTGTGCTTTGTGTTTGGGTTGTCACATTTGCTGATGTTATAGCTGACAAGCTAGTATTTTTGACAGTTGATACTGTTGCATTTGATATTGATGTTACCGTGGCAGTTACTCCTGTCAAGTGGAAAATAAACAATTTTGTAGAAAAAAGTAGTGTAATAACAAAAGAATTATTGGAATAGTTTGCTATGGGGTATATAGTACTGTAGATATTTTCAAGGTAAAAGGCAAAAATAGCTTGAGGAAATCACACATGTTAGATATTTTTGGAATATATATTGAATACAATGGAAATCAGCTTGTAGGTAGAGGGTAGTAGGTCAAAAGAATGAAAACAAGAACAGTGCAGTCAAACACTGTGCAGTATAAACAGTAACAGCAAAAGTGGCATTTGGTAAAACACTGAATGCTCCCACAGTGAAAACAACAACAAAGCAAAGATCAGTGTTTGCAGGGGCTCCACCTACTGTGTCCCCTGTTACAGGGTGCTTAGTCTCTAAATGCCACAAACTTTATATAACTACCTCTGGGTGAAGGGAACTAGGTATGGGAGAAACCTCAGGGATGGGGGAGGGTTGTTGAGGAGGGGAAGGGGGAAACAAAACAAGAAAAAAAATGTAAGTAAAAGTGTGAGCACCGGGAATCAAACACCAGTCCACTAATCCTCTGCCACTCTTCACTGCCTGTGGCCATATCCTTTGCGCCAAGGCAGCTTCTCAGTGGCAGGGCACTATACAGAGCTTTTATCCTGTTCATACTGACAGCAAACAGAAACAGAAATAGCACTAACCTTTCCTGTACTATAATACACCTATCGCTGTATTGTCTTTTGCTATTTACAAAGAGAGATTCTTCCAGCGCTATACTGACTTCAACATTATCACCTGGTATGTAGGTAAAGTATGCAATATAAGTTCATTTATATTAGTGTGCCAGGTTTCTGTTCAAACACATAATGCAACATTTCCATCCTGTAACTCTGGACAGATGTAATAAATTACAATGAACTGTTTCAACTCAATTGGCACTCTTGAGAACATTAATTAAATACATAGTTTACAATAATGTGTTTCAAATTTTCAGATCTAATTGGAAAATTACTGAGAGTCAGATGCTTCTGTGATTCTCCAAACTTAATTTGCTGCTGCCAGCTATGATGTTGTATGGGTGGCACTGTATGCTACAGGCAGTTACACAAGTCTAATTCAAATGAGGAATTGCTGTGCTCAGGCCAGAGCCAGGTGCTAGTGCAGGACTGAGCCCTGAAGAAACAACTAACACCAAGAAGTACACTAGCAGTCCAGAGTTAGAAGCTATGGAGCTCCAATTAAGTATGAAACTCAAAGTTCAAGTGTATAAGCACATGACCATAGGGAGTCCACCTTGGTTAATTCTGTGTATGCAATATGCTATTGTACTAATATAGCAAGTTACAATAAATAACAGTTGCTTATACACTTGAACTTTGGATGTCATACTTCATTGGAGCTCCATAGCTCCTGGCTCTGGAGTGCAAGTTACAAAAGTCTAAACCTGCTGCTGTGCTTCACCATCTTAAATATGTCAAACCTCAAAATGACATGTTGTGTTTTACCTGTGCTTTGTGCATTGGTTGTCACATTTCCTGATGTTGTAGCTGACAGACTAGCATTCTGAGCTGCTGGTGTAATTACTTTTGCTGTTGTTGATGAGATGGTGGTTCTTCCTGTCCAGAGGAAAAGAAATGATTTTGTAGAGAAAGTTGTTTATTAACAAAAGAAAATTTCTTGGAATAATTACCCACGTGAGATATTAGAAGCATGTGTAACACCTGAGAGATGTCTTGAAGGTAAAATGTCTAAGTAGCTAGAGGGAAAAACAAAACAATTTTTAGGTGTAACTGCAAAGACAGCAAAACCTTTTCAGCACCAGCATTTCTATATTTCTGTGTTCCCTGAGATTATTTTTGTTTTGGCAGTGAATCTAGGGTACTTTCAGGATAAGGAAATACTGTGCATAGAATAAGTTTATAGATTCTCTATTTGTGTGTTAAAAGTTGATTTATTTTGACTAACAAATCAATAATCTTTAATGCCTGAGGCCTGAAACTGGCCATGCAGCTCCCCATTGGTTAAGAATATTGGAGCACTGAAATGCGAAATGTAGAACGGGTGCACTCTATATTGACTACATGCAAGTGATCAATTTATTCTGAAAAATATGGCAAATGTATAAACTGCAAACAAATGAGAAACATTCTCCTTACACAGGAAACTTCCCTGCACAAAGTCTCACTTTGAGATTTCATCAAGGGGTCTGTTGTATTAGCACTTTTGCAATGCTTTATACAATAAATTGAGTGAGTACTTGCATTAATCTCCATGGTGTGCACATGTTTGTTTCTTGCTATTTGGTTCTTCTTGCCAGTGTGCAAGATGTTGGTGACTACCAATAAGATTCATGCACATGTTTTTGTTCTGCTTTTTTAATATTAGAACTAAAGAGCTGTTTTATGAAAAAAAAGAGGTATTAAAACTGTTACAGCTAGTAGTGTTAATTTCCTAATGTTAAAAGGAGGTCAAGAAGAAAATTGGCAAACATTTCAGATTCAAGATGCTAGTGATTAGAATCCTGCAATGTTTAGGTGTGGCATGCCCATCTAAGAGGTGCTTTTACTGTGTCACAAATTGGCTCCTGAAGGTTGTACCAAGTAGAGGTGATGATTTCCACCACTTCACAACTCATTTCTTATTTAAAGTTCTGATGTGTTAGTTATCCAAGAAAACCCTCTCCTTGGCTTAATGTTTCAATTTTTTTCAAAGCAGCAAATCTTGCTGAATTCAGTGAAATGCTGCAAAGTTGAAACTTGTATACCAAAAATGGAATGCGTTACAATGTATTTTCTAAGATATCAGGTCTGATACAACCCTTTGTTTTCTGAAGTAAAAGCAATGTGACCATCAGCAACTTAAATTATACAGTTTTACAAGGTATCATCAGGTTTAAAACTGTATTGAGATTCATGAGATATTTCTTTGCCACTGTGCTTGAAATATGATACCTGATTTTGTACACAGGAATATATTGAAATTTACAATATATACATTTTTTTTATAAGATAAGTCAGTAAAATTTGTGAAAATCCTGTCTTATGATTGGATGAAATGTACTACATGACCATTCATTATTCCACAATGACTGTACACCTGCATTTCTTGTCATCCCTCAGAGCCTTCAGGATATTTTATAAGACAGACAATCCATTACAGGGTGTGCTTTTGCACTCCAATATACACATGCCCTAGGTGGTTGAACCCACGTGGACTGCAGCCTCATGCATTACAATGCACACCAAGACAAGTGAATATCAGAGCACAGTGGAATGCTATGTACTAGAATGTAGATTACATATACTGTTTGAAGCAAATGGCAGTAGTTGCACTAACTGCCTTTTAATTTATTTTTATTTGTAGTATTTAAAATTCTGGGACAGAAAGTACAATAAGACAAAGCCCATTTCCAGGTGTGCCCCAGGGGGGAGGAAGCAGACAGAATAACACAAACAGCAGTTATCTCCAAGCAAAGCAAACATTACGCAAGATTATGCTATGCAAAGTAAACTGCAAACCCTATATATCTGAGTTAATGATACCCACCTTTTGATGATTAATGTGTTACTAATACACACTAAGTAATTTTACTAATTTGAAAACTGCCAATACTTCCTTTTAACACAGCAGTGCATGTTACAGGGGGATGATTTTGAACGGTATCTATTTATTCCATTTTAGCTTGCCATTTTCCTCCTGTCTTAAAAGATGCCCTTTTGCCCTCTTTTAAGTCTGCCTTTCATTTTTATTTGAAATGATTTAAAGCAGTGCTATTTTTAATCAGGGTGTCTTGTGTTTAACAACAATTTTCTGTTGTTTCTGAGCAATCATTGGTTAACATCACTTTTCTTATTACTCAGGAGAACAAGCATTCAAATGACAACTCTGTCATGTTATGGGACAAATGATGTTCAAAAACATCTAAAAATGCTGATGAAAAAAGTGTGTCTAACCATCTGATATGGAAAGCTCCCATTAATTACTCCTAAAGAAACAGACAAACAACAAAAAAACAAGCATTTGTCAATGCCGAATGTTTGCTTGCTGGCATTGGCAGTGGTAGTGTAGAAGTTACAGAGCTGCGTAATAGGAATGGCAGTGAAGTATTGAACTGAAGCCAACCCCACCACCACACTGCAGAGAGTGACAGGCATTGGGGTGTGCGTTTGGGTCGTCAGGCATAATGGCCATGCCATTTCACCACACCACCCTGCAGACACTGACAAGTGTCACGGTGTTCCTTAGGGTCTTTGGCCCTTATCACACCCATTTCATTAGGAAATATGGTGAGATGGGTGCGATATAGGAGAATGGGGTGAAGTTTGGGGCGAAGAGTCCAAGGCATACCTCGATGCCTCTCACTGACTGCAGGGTGTGGAATGGTATGAGCATCACAGGCAAGAATCCCAAGTCACACCCCTGATGCCTGTCATTCTCTACAGGGTTGGGCATTATGGTTGGAAACCCTAATACCTCAGGCATTCGTTGGTATTTTCACTCCAAATTTTCAACATGTTTTTTTTGTGACCCCACCTCATGAACAGGGGGAATATCAGTTTGTTAGCGGAAAGCTGCTTATGCACAGTGACTACGGCATTTAGCACCACAGATGCAAAAACATTCCGAACAGGATGTAAAAAATGACAGCTGTACTGTTCATGGGGAGGTGTAAAAAATGGCAATGTTGCAAATCTGCAGTAAAAATATTTAAAAAAATGGTGAAGTCACGAGCGTACATAGAAACTGTGCAAAGCACACCCGTAATATAATTAGGTTGGGGATTTTTTACAGCAGATTGTCAACTCAGGCATTTTGGTGTCTCCGATCATGAACAGTGTCACTGTGATTTTCTTTTTCTGTGCCTAACAATGATTTCCCACAGCAGCCATGCATCTCTGCGCTGAAAAGGTGAAAACACACTTCAGCCATGTTGTGGAAAATGACAGCTGTACTGTTCATGAGGAAGTGTGGAAAAATACCACTGGTGAAAGTCTGGACTGAAAATATTACAAAGTCACGAACTAACGAGGGTGCATGGAAACTGCTCAATGCTCACTCGTAACACAGTCATTTTATGGACTTTTGTCATCAAATTTTCAACATAGCCACTTTAAGACCTCTGCTCATGAACAGTGTAACTGTGATTTTCTTAATCTGTCCTAAACATTGCTTTCGCACACCAACAGCACCATTGTGCCCTTCATGTGCGAAAAAACATTTTGGGTGACATATGAAAAATTGCAGCTGTACATAAGAAAGTGTAATAAAATGGCAATGTTGAAAATTTGGAGTGAAAATATTTAATTTGCAAACTTACGAGCATGCATAGGAACTGTGCAACGCACACTCGTAAAACAGTCATTTTTAGGAATTTTTTCACCAAATTTTCAACATAGCCATTTTAAGACCTCTGCTCATGAACAGTGTCACTGTGATTTTCTTAATTTGTCCCGTACATTGATTTCGCACACCGACTGCGCCATTGTGCGCTACATGGGTGGAAACACGTTTTGGGTGAGATGTGAAAAATGACAGCTATACTACTCATAAGAAGGTGTGGTAAAATGGCAATGTTGGAAATCTGGAGTGAAAATATTGAAAATTCGCGAACTTACGAGCGTGCATAGGAACTGTACAATGCACGCTCGTAAAACAGTCATTTTTTGGAATTTTTTCACCAAATTTTCAACATAGCCATTTTAAGACCTCATGCTCATGAACAGTGTCACTGTGATTTTCTTAATTTGTCCCGTACATTGATTTCGCACTCCGACTGCGCCATTGTGCGCTACATGGGCGGAAACACATTTTGGGTGAGATGTGAAAAATGACAGCTGTACTACTCATAAGAAGGTGTGGTAAAATGGCAATGTTGAAAATCTGGAGTGAAAATATTGAAAATTCGCGAACTTACGAGCCTGCGTGGGAACTGCTGCATGCTGCGCTAATAAAACAGTCATTTTGGAATTTTGGCATCAAATTTTCAACATGGGTTATTGGGACCCTTCTCATGAATGATGTCACTGTCATGGCATTATTCAGGCCTGAAAGGTGATTTCGTGCAGTGACTGTGAAATCACCCTTCGGACCGAATAACGCCATGACAGTGACATCATCATGAGAAGGATCCAAACTATGTTGAAAATTTGGTGCAAAATTCTAAAAATACCTGGAGATATGCAACAAGTTGAAAGCCCCTATCTAGCCCATTATACAGCTTACCGGCATTTCCTCAGTTCGCGGTCGGCTTTGAAGAGTGCAGACGTGTTCCCAGTCGACTGAAGATCATCACACCGAGGTCTGGAGGTAAGTATGGGGTGAGGGGGGTGTGGGGAGGCAGGGTGTGCAGTGGGTGGGTTGCGGGTTGTGGGAAGGGGGCCAGGGAGACTACGTGGGACGGTTTTTTCTTTCCAGGTTAAAAAAAAAAGACGACGTGGGACGTTTGCCATGCTGGGGTGGGCTCCCATCGTGGCACAAGGAAGGTTGGGGGGGTGTTCAGCTGACAGTGGATTGGGCACCCCGTCGGTCTAAGCATCAATTGCCACACTGGGGTGGGCTCCCAGCGTGGCACTTACTACTCGGGGGGTGAGGACAGTGGAGCCGATGGGGGATTGGGCACCCCATTCGGCTATATCATTAGTTGCCATGCTGGGGTGGGCACCCAGCGTGGCATTTTGAAAGGCTTTGAGGCGGGGAATGCAGCACAGCCGGCGAGTTGGGCACCCCGACCGGCTATACAGTGTGTGCATACATGTGGGGGCAAGGGGTGCTGCGCCTGCGTGGTGTGTGTGCATGTGTGTGTGGGGGGGGAGCTGTGCATGAGCAGGCGATATCTTATCGCTGCTCACTCAAGCGTAGCTCCCCCTTTGAACTGTATGCCACTGCACTTTGGAGCTTGTCATAGACAGCTCCAGCATGCATTGGCTTACAGGGGCCGTGCCTGCCAGCACACTGACTGAATTGGAGGAGGAGGTGACACACCTCTGAAATCTCAGATGATGGCACTATGTTTCTTGCACATGCATGCAAGCAAACATAATGAAGCAGATTCAAAATTAACAAAAAAGAAATCATACAAAACAGAAGAAAAATGCCAGCCAAAATGTAAAGTTCAGGTACAGAACAAAAATGTGACCATAAAATGCATTGCTGATTAAAGTGTCTAGGTGTTGCCTCAACAAAGACATTGTCTCATTGGAGCATTAATATCAATAAGGAAATCATAATCTGCAGATGTTTTAAAACATAAACAAAAGGTGTCTTGCAGTTGATCCAATAATGCGGTGGGTTTCGCATGTGACACTAGTGACCCAGATTTGTGTTCTGAGCTTGAAGACAAAAGGAAGTGTGGGCAGGAAAAGGACCAAGTATCCAGTCAGTACCTCTGTCTCTGAGGAGGTAACTGCCTACTGAGTAATATCAGATATAAGTGCAGGAGGGAAGTATTCATCCCAGAGAAGGAAATACAAATGGTTCTTCTTTATATGCCTCTGTATTCCCTATGATTAGTTTGGAGGTATACCAACTGACTTCTGGGGTTAACACAAGAAGTAATAATCCATCCATTGCACCATAAAGGGACAAAATCGTGTTTAATCCTTGCCCATGTCCATCCTATTCAAAGCACTGGACATCACTGGACTGGTGTTCCCATGGAGCAGCTTCCCCTGCTTTGTTTATGGCTATAAGGAAAGGTTGCCCATGGAGGAGATCATGGAGTTGATGTGGAGCTCACTAATCTCCCATGTACGGCAGCTATACAGTTTTAAGATAAGAAATGTTGTGTCCCCATAGATCAAGAGTCAGAGTGTCAATAGTCCTGTCTATAGTTTTTGGGGTAGGTTCAAGTGCACCCAAAGAGGAAGGTTAACATAGCATTTTTCAGTTCTGATGTATATAGACCTATGGAGATTGTGAAATTGCTCCATCAGAATTTCAGAGGAATGGCAGTTTTCCTTACAAAAAGCTATTCAGACATCTCGTGGAAAATTCCATAGAATTTGGAAAAGTTTACAGCTTAAATGTAGAATGTAAAACTTGGCCTCCTGATATAAATTTAATACAAGCTACTTGTTCACATAATGACGATCAGCAAGTCACTTAACTTCTTTGTCCTTAACATCCCATGTCTCCTTCTTTCTTTCTCTCTCTCTCTTCTTCCTTAAGTCACCTGAGCTTTGTGTAGCCTTTCCTTGCCTATCTTATCCACATTGGTTTTACATTTATGGCTGATGTAGGTATTCATGGCATTTAACGTGCTTTGTAATATGTACAATCTTATAGAAGGCACCATTTTCTATAATACTAAGGGTGCTCTGCACTTTATGAGTGTGCATAGGCACAAAGCAAAACAGTTGTCGCCCAATACTTTGTGCCTGATGCTGGGGCTTGGAGGGTTATTTTGGATACCCTGTACATTAATGAAGTATGCAGTAAAATGGCTCAGTTGGTAGTACATAATTTTGTGGTTTCCAGTCCCACACCAGGATTAGGCACATGCTATAAATGATGGTAACTGAGTGCAATGATAAGCTGGTATCCTTAGAATGAGATGATAAATTAAGATGCTATCTGCTTTTTCTGGTTGTTAAAGATCCCATTGCACATCTCAAAAAGAGTAGAATAAATTTGCTGGTGGCCTGGCAGAATTTCCTTTTTTCCGAAAATGTCAGAAAGTGCTTAATTAGGTTCATTTTTAGCTGGTTTGCATCTGAATTTTTCCCAGCCACTGTTACAAAACTGAAAATTGGTAGCCTTGACAAGTCCTCCTTTCCCAGTGACAATAAAAAATAAAAATTAAAAATATATATTTATATCTGTGTATGCCTCTATATTCATATCTACACAGGTTATGTTTAAGCATATTCACGCGAGCAATTGCAAAGATAATTTGCTTTCAGTGCTGCTATTACATTATTGACAAGTTCAAGCAAAATAAAACCTTATGTTACAACAGGAGGCTTAACAGCAAGAATTGTGCTTTAGATAAAAGAGGATGTGATAATATCTGACAAAATGTATTTAGATGGTGGTTCTTCCATTTATACATGTGTCATTATAATCAGGACAACAATCACCAAATGTGAGGCAGAGCCTATCACAGAAGCATGTGCTATTAATTGCTGGCTTGCATGCATTTGTTCGATCATCACAGCAAAGGGGGCTAAGACCAGATGAACATCCAAGAGTAGATCCTATGGACAGAAACAAGAAAATCAAAATAAATTCAAAGTTTGAATTATGACAAACAGCATCCAAATATACATTAGTTTACTATATCCTTAATGGCATTGTTATTGCAAGAATTCAGTGCTCTATTTTTGACCTGACTCGACACTAGAGAAGTGGGGAACCAGAAAACAAATAGGAGCATGCTGCACTGAGTGACGGTTTGGAGCAACATCAAAACCAGTCTCGGCAAACAAAAGAGGAATGTGCCCTCACTTAGGGTTTAGACCAACGAATGAGCCACTAGATGACAGGAGCTGCATCAGAGTGTCCTTAGTCCAGTAATGTGCTTCACAATGTAAAAAAGCAAGTAGACAGGTAGAGGTAGCCAGTGCCACAAAACCGTTCACCAACATACAAGTTGGCTTTATCAAGAGTCAGAATCCTACCAGTGGAACTCATGCAGAATGGCTTCTAGGTTTTGAAAATGCTTTTTGGAATTTCTCTTTGAATTCTATGGACTTTCAAAAGGCATTGACAGTAAACTGCACAATAACCTTCCTCAGATCAGATAAACCTCACAATAATGTTCTAAGGGTTGCAGAAAATCATTTGGTAGTTTATGTAAACCACAGGATTATTAAACATCAAAAGCCATTCCACTTTTTTAAATTACACAGTTTCACCACTGACAGAATTCCATGGAATTAAGCAAAATTTTCTAAAATGTTTTTGAATTTGAAAATCTGATATAATACTGTTCCACACATAGACAAGGGAAGTTGCAAGGGCACTGCAGAGGCATTCCATGTGAGGTCTGCAAGTTGCAAGAGGATGATCCCAAAATATAAGGATTTGTAGAAATACTGGCGAGCAGTATAGTGAGTGCACTGGTTAGAGTAACAAACTATGAATGAACAACAGCAGGCTTGAGTTTGATTCCCACCGCCTCTACTTGCATGCTCTGTGACTCTAAACAAGTCACTTAATCACCCCAGTGTGCCCCTGAAAACAGGCAGTTGTGCCTAGCAGGCCTTATTGTGTTACCAAAAGCATAAATTAAATAAATAAACAAATAAATATGCATTTTGTATTCTTGTCTGATTGCTAAAATACATTGTTGTCTTTATATTTCTTTACAGCAAACTCCACTAAAAACAAGATGTTGCATTACATGCAGGTATCCTGGGAAGCATGTCTTTTAACTAAAGAAACAAACAAATAACTAGTGCCCCTTGCATAAACCACAATCGTACACATGTATGTCTTATCTTTTTTCAGTTGAAAAGGGAATACTCAAAAATGTGCCGGTATTAGTTTTTGGGATCAGAGTACACATGATGGCCTGGGTAAAAACAGGAATACTTGACAAAGACTTTGCAAAGGTGCATACATTTAGGAGTGCTATAAAATGCTTTTTCACTTCCAACATTCACAGCACATTTCATTTTGCTAATGTATGTAGAAGATTTTTAAAAAAAGCTCCATTCATAGTAACTTTTGAGGAAGAGATCATGTATTTTTATATACTGTGATGATCGAACAACAGCTTAATCTGGATCAAAGTCAGTGGGCATCCAGCTGTATCCCCCTCCCCTGGGTCATGCCTGAAAATAGGCAGGATTTGTCTAGTTCACTTACCCGGTCAACAAAAAATAAATAAATACATTTTCATATTTAAATGGAAAATCTCCAAAACCAAACCTTGATGGAAAACAACACAGAACTGTCCCCACAATAAGAAAACTAATCCATAAACATCACATTTTCAGATGCTTTTGAGTAAACTCGGAGTAGGGCAGACTGATAAAAGTTACTTTTGTGTATATATGACTACAGAAAAGCCCTTACCCTAAGTATCTCTCTGAATGTGTGTTGTGTCCTGAAAAATATCTGAAAAACCAAAAAAAGCCCCTATATCTGCCTAGTTCTATTGTATACTTGAAGTGTGAATTGCAGTATCTGTTGCTACAGTGATCAAAGCAAAGATTCATGTGAGCTGCATTTCCCTCGCAGCACAGGGAGAACTATACAAGTCAAACCAGAGTACATTTTAGATACTAAAAATGCTTGTTTTTTAACAAAAGGCTGTGTGAGGTGTTGTGTGTTATGGGAAAGGAATTAAAATCCTAAAACAGCTTGTCCTAAGTTATTTTAAAAGATAGCCATGCTAATAAGTCAGATAGAGTCATGGGTGGAATGCATTACATGCAAAACGTACTTGAAAAGGAATCACTATAACAATTATGCCCTATACTATAACAATATGTATATGTTCAAGGAAGGGGGGGCATGATAGAAACTTTCAAGTACCTCGAGGGAATCAACAAAGTCCAAGGCGGTAGCATCTTTCACATCACAAGTCATCACAGATCATCACAGATGACCTGAAATCATCCAAGAAGAACACTAAAGCAGTAGGTAAAGCTAGGGGGATGTTGGGGTGTATTAGTAGGGGTATCACAAGTCGTAACAAGGAGATAATAATCCCTCTTTACTGGACACTGGTTAGGCCCCATCTGGAGTCTTGACAGCTATCTCTCCCCGCCTTGCCCCCTTCTACCTGCCTACCCCCTTGCCCCCTCTCCCTTTCCTCCTCCGGGGCACTTCCTGACTTTTATCCCTCCTCTCTCTCCCCTTTAGAGCTCTTACCCTCACCCTCTACCCTCCGACAATGGCCTGCCTGCCTGCATACCCCCTTCCCTCTCACCTGCAGTGCTTATTTCCAAGACTGCCCTTGGCTGGTATGTCATGCTACCTAACATTTGGCACATTTTGAATTACTGGAATTTCCTAAGCCTCAGTCTCTTACTTCTTGTTATTGTGTAACTATGTATTATTATGTTGACCTTTGTATGTATGTATACCCCCATTCCTTCAATGCGGAACCTTTGTAAATGAGCAGTTCCTGCTCAAAGGTATTTGTAATCCTAGATTTCAATTAAAAAAAAAATGCAGTACTGGAGGCCGCACCTTAACAAGGACATTAACCCAATTGAGGCAGTCCAGAGAAAGGCATCCAAAATGGTGCAGGGACTGCATCAGAAAACATATGAGGACAGATTAAGGGAGCTCAATATGTATACCCTAGAGCAAAGGAGGGACAGAGGAGATAAGATCGAAACATTCAAACCCCTTAAGGACATTAACAAGGTGAAAGAGTCTAACATGTTTCAATATAAGAAAAATAACAGGACAAGAGGACACAGCATGAGATTAGAGGGAGGTCGATTAAGGGGTAAGGTGAGGAGGTTTCTTTTGCACAGAAATGGTGGTGGATGCATGGAACAGCCTGCCTCAGGAAGTGGTGAATATGAATTCCGTGCAGGGCTTCAAAACAGGCGTGGAATAGGCATGAGGGAGCAATACAGATGAGTATGAATAGATAGGCCATTGACAGAGCAACAGCCAATGGCACATTGAAAACGTAGAAAAAGAAATGGGCAGACTTAATGGGCCTTGCGGTCCTTATCTGCTGTCAACTTCTATGTTTCTATGTTTCTATGTTTAAAAGAGATGTGCAAGAACAAGGGGACACAATTTGAAGATAGAGGGGGTACTGCTCAGGCGCAATGTGAGGAAGTATTTTTCCAGAGAGAGGGTGGTGAATGCATGGAACAGTCTTACAGAGTGGATTGTGGGGTCAAAAACAGTGGGGGAATTCAGTAATGCATGGGACAGATATAAGGCAATTCTAGAGGTGGGTACAAAGAAGAAGCCTCTTGGTTAACTAGGATCTACAGCTTATCCAATAGGTAGGTAAATGGGCAGACTAGGTTGGTCAAGCGGTCCTTATCTGCTGTCAAAGTCTATGCTTCTAGTGATGTTTGCCAAAAATACAAGTACTGTACAAATGAAAACTTGAGAAGGAGATGTTCATCTTACAAGAAAATCTAGACTTTCAAAATAAGTTAAGAAAGACTCAACAGTTAGTTCCTACTACCAGTATTTTAATATGGGCCCACTCACCAAGAATAGAAATAACATTCAGTTTTTGAATTTCATTTTATTCATGGTGAGTGGGCTTGTTTTTCCAGTCTGAGTAGTTTGTGATTAGTCATGATTGGTATTGGCCTCTCCCTTTCTCTGACTAGTCTCCTGTTTTTGCCTTTTTCATCAAGGTCAATTGTGCCAGTTTTCAGCTACCAGTATTTTATTACATGAAAAAGAACAGGCAGTGGCCACTTTAGACATACACAGGGGGACACTTGTTAATCTTACTTGAAGGGATAAAAAAGTGTGTGTCAGGGAAGGACTCACAGGGAGAAACTGTAGTCTTAAAGGGACATGAATGGTGTCTCATACAAGGAAGCAACAAAAGGAGGAGGAGAGGGGAATAAAATGAAACAATACATGTTTTAAACAGGTGTTCACTGCTATCGGTCAAAACAGACAGAACATGACTATAGCATGATAATAGAGTTGTGGAGGAAGAAACAGTAGATTCTAATAAAGAAACAGTGTGAAACTGGTAATGATTAAGTCCCACAAAGGGAAAACATGGGGACTGATCACCACAGAACTCAGGAAATAATTTAGCAACAATTTTTTGAACCCTGAAAGGAACCCAAAACAAGGGGTATTGTGATTATAGGTGGCTCAGTCCTCAAACACTTGGACAAACACATGCACAAAGGCAGAAAACAAACTTGTACTGTGAGTGGCCTCTCTGCAGCAGGGATAAGGGACATCAAAAACTACATCACAGTCATCCTTAAGAGTGTATACATGCCATTATTTATGCTACATATAGGCACACATTGTGTTATCAGAAGAAAAGTATTTGAGATTAGATATTTCTGGGAGATGGGGGTTATATTAAAACTTAATAACTGCAGGATGGTAAAATCAGAAATATTACTGATCCATAGGGCAGGAAGAACAAACACCATCACTATAAAACAACTGAATGGCTGGATAAGAAGGATGTGCAACACGGAGGGATTCCAATTGTTGTGAAACTGTGACAGGTTTGAGGGAGCTCTGAGATTGTATAATATTGATGACTTCCACTTAAACAGGGTGGCTAGAATGCATCACACCATCAAGCTGAATTTAAACTAGTTGAAAAGGGAAATGAGGGTGAAGATAAAAAGAACATGCCAGAGAAAATTCACTTCAGAACTACAGAAGCCAACTCCTGGAAAAATATTAAGAACGAATAATGGAAGATTCTGCTAGTAAATGTCAGAAATCTGGTAAACAAAATTCAGGAATTAAAACACATAACTAGAACTGAGGGTATTCATATATGTACAATAAGAAGAACCTGTTGGCAGGAAAATGAATGGGGTTAGAATATTGAATAGGGGCAGAACATCGAATATCGAGAGGTGTAATATATTCCACAATGTCAGGACAACTGAAAGTGGAGGAGGCGTGACTCAATACGCTAAAAACACAATCATGGCAACAGAATCGGAGAAACCCAAATGAAGCAATAGTACATACAAAATAACCAATCGGGAGGAAGTTGTCTCCAACGGCAAAGTGAGAGAATCATTTAATAGAAGCAAAAATAACGTGGTTCTATTCGAAATAGGGAATTATAGGGAGAAAATAATTGGTAAAACTAAGGTCAAATGTTACAACAAAACTATGTAAAAACTATTAAATTAATACAAAAATGGAATTGGGAAGGTGAATTAGAGATACTTAGTTTGGATGAAATATGGGATAAGTTTACAGCTAAATTCATGCATGTGAAACTAGGTTTATACCAATGAGGACTAAAATATAAATTCCAGTTTGTTGCACAAAAAAAAAAGATCAGGAATCTAATAAGATGGAAGAAACAGTCCTCCAATGAAGCAAATTATAACATGGGTTAGGACAAAAGAGTCATCCAGTTGGATAAACACCACAAGATGACCAGGCATTAAATGCCTGTACAGTGTAAACTGCTTTTAAGGGAGCATCTGTATAAGCTGATTTTGAACATTGTAGGGAGTTGGCACTGCAACTAAGGGCACTTTTTTAAATTAAAACCCCACACAAGGGGACATAGAGCATCTACATTTATTTATGTACAGTACTGCTGACTCCTGCTCCTTCCCTAAACCATTCCCTGATTCTTTCCTTCTGCGATTGCACCTGCATATTTGTTAGCTGCACATTTGCACCAGTAGCAGGAGCAGGACGACTAATGTATAAAGAGAATGTCACACAAAATAATGCTTCAACTCATCCCAGTTGATCCCCAAAGGTGGGTGAATGTCTACCTGACTGGTTCTATGACATAACAGTGATCGCAAAACAGTGATCGTTATTATGGTGAGTGTATATCACTGAAAAATAAATCAATAATATTCACATGCCGGCGAACAGACATCCAGCAGCCAATCCAAGTATTTATGCAGGGGAGGGCTGTGCTCCCCGTCTCTATCACCCTGCTTTAAGATTACTAACTCTAGCAGTGGTGCATAATGGAGAGGGGACAACATTCCGGATTCTGCAGAAAAAAAAACACTCAGCAGCGGCAACCAGCAAAAGATTTTTCCCCCCGTCCCAGCCCTAAACCCAGTATCTGCTGCATTAGAACTAGCCACCCTCACCACCACACCATATGGCTAGCTCAGCTGCAGCAGACACACTACCCTGCTGAAAAACCTTTTCCCTACCCCTCTCCTTCCGCTCGCTATTATTCCCTTCCGGTTGCCATCTCGTATCCTTGCTGTAGCTTAGCATCACTACCCTTTCAGGAAGCCCATGAGGATAGTGCTATATATGAATCACCGTTTTGATGGCCACTCATGCTCAGTCACTATCTTCACAAGATTCCTACCTGACCGAGCAAAATTCTGATCTGCCGAATGATTATTCTGGCCAATGCTGGGACCCTCGGCAATCTTCCCAAGCTACGTTCCCCCATGTCCAATTCTCACACCTGACAACTGAGCCACAACCTGGTCTCCATGATACCGTAGCATGTTACAGCATTTTATGCCCTTTGTATTTCGGTCAGGTTAGCTGCTAATTAGTGTCAATTCACACTTTGGAAACATCGGCAAACTGCATGCTGAAGTGTGAACTGACACTAACTAGCAGCTAATCTGCCTGAAACAGAAGGTGGGCATGGAACGCTAGAACCACTATTTGTAACATCACAGCCTATGGAATTGGCAAAAGGTAGATGAAGTTTGCCCACTAAAGCTGATTGCCAGCTATAGCTGTGGGCAGTATAAGTGGAGTTGACCGTATATGCACAGTTGCTGTGATGCTCCCTGAGTCAATATCCCAGGGCAGTGTGGCACTCTTTATGTAGTGTGGAAATGAGGATGCATGCATGAGCCATGGTATGGAAAGGAAGCCTAATGTGCAAGCTCAGAACTCCCTGGTGAGTTCTTCACTTAATATTCACCTATTTACTGGTCAACCTTATCTGTGTCTCTTAATTTCATTTTGTAAAGATTTTGTTTAATGAATTCCAGTGGCTTCTGATTTAAATTAGTTTTTTAAACAAAATTGTGAGGCTAACATGGGAGGCGGCAGCTCAGTCCCTTTTTACCACCAGGGCTGAAAGCGCATCAATCAGACCTACTAATACAGACACCCTAGAAATTAAAGAACTGCTCCACGTCTTGAAGGAGATTACTACATTCAAATCCTCTGTCTCCACACTAGATCAGAAAGTCCAGGATTTACAACAATGCTCCAGGGATACAGAGACTTTCCTTACCTATATAGTTGACAAGGATACAAGGCATAAAGCCCAAATACAGGAACTGGAGCACATGGTGTGTTTGTTGTGGGCAAGAGCTAAAGATACTGAAAACAGAAGCCACAGGAATAATCTTCAAGTTATTGGCTTCCCAGAAGATTCAGAATGTAAAGATCCAGTTGGCTTTATACAAAAAGAGCTTCCATGGCTGCTGAGTCACAAATGGAGTACCCCATTTGAAATTGAGAGGGCACACCGCTCTTGGCCCCCTCCCCCCAAGAAAACAGATGACCATCCCAGACCCTTTATCATTAAGTTTTAATGGTACTCTGATAGAGTTCGGATCCTGGAACTGGCAAGAGACAGGGGTCCACTGGTATGGAAGGGGCACATAATGCACATCTTACTGGACTACTCTGTGGAATTGTCACAAAATCAGAAGGAATATTTGCCACTTAAGAGGGCAATACATGCACAGGGGGTCCCATACAAAATGGCATATCTGGAAAAGTTCTCCATCTCTCACAACAGAGCATGGCATATTTTCAGCGATATCCTGGAGGCCAAGATCTTTATTCAACAACACTGGCCTGATGATCTCAAGCAGCAGCTGCCCAGTTTCTATCAGACTTCCACCCCCCCTCAAGCTGGCCAAAGTTCTGTTGAAAGTACAGCACCCCACTGCTCAGAAGCAGCACTGTCAGATTCTCCTGCCTTGGCTATGGACTGGCAGTTAATAAAAGCCAAAAGAGTGGATCGTCAAGGAAGGAACCCCCAGAGACAGGTTCAAAAGCCACTTGGGACACCCTGATGGGACACCAATAAAGATTCCAGGCCTCCACAAATAGTACAGACTCCAGCGACGAGCCTCAACCTAATCATCCTGGTCCTCAATGATCCTCATTGACAAAGACACCTCTTCCAACAATGATGACCCCTCCCAAGGATATGACACCAAATGTTACCCCGAGGGGCAGGAATGTGGCAGATCATGGGCTGACAGGGCCACAGACTCAGACATAGGACAAACAGCACCCCACACCACTAAGGACATTCCAGCCTCACAGAATAACTGATTTCAGGCTGCCATTATTAGATTTCTTTAACTACTGATGCTGCTGGATTTGTATATTGTGGTTGCGTAGTCACGGCACTTACAGTAGGTAAACATGTGCTTTTCACATATATGATTTTTTAATGATTTGTTCTGCCATGCGGGGGACAGGCTGCAGGCAATCTCAGGGACTGCTCTCTATTTGCCTCCCACACTCACACACACACACTACTGGGTCTCCATCAAGCCCGAGAGGCTTAGCATTTGGGAAATGATCGCACTACATACTGTGGTTTTGGTACACCTCTAATATCAATGGGCATCCATCCATGGTAATTGATGTCAATGTTTTTCACCTAGTCTATAAATTTTCCTTAGCTTGCACTCTGGATTCAAGGGCAAGTGCCCTGCAGCCTGTCACTGACTGTAGCAGCTTCCTATATTTACCCCTCAAACTGGAGCCAAGTGTTACAATTGGTAGGTACATTGCATTCAAGTATTTGCCCTTGCCAGGCTCTTACTCTGTGAGCCCGGCAAAGCCTCCTCCCACCTCACCCCTCACAGTCAAGTTATTGCATTCACTTCTGGTTTACTTTATTTCATTTATTTTGTTTATACCTTCTTTTCATTTTGCCTTCTTTCTTATCCCTGCCTCTGCTTGCTAACTCCATGATTACCAACATCCCAAGGAGTCCAAACAATTTTACATAGATGAAACACCAACGGGATGACTGTTTGTACTTGCTGCAGTGGTGCTGCTGCTTACTTTTCCCACTCCTCACTGCTGTCATGACAACTGCCCACACGACACAAATCCTCTGTGCTGGGTTCCCTGCCTGAAATTTCTCTCTATACTCTGCAAGATTGGTATATGTGACTGCTTCTGCCTATACCATATCTTGCTATTTATTTACTCTTGTACCTTTATCCTGCCTGCTCTTTCTTTTCTTCTACTGTGTACACTGTTTCTCCCTTGGCCGCATATACAGCTATATTAGCAGCTCCCCTGCTACTTTACTCCCTATCAGAGCTGGCTTTCTTCACCGCATGATTATGTGCTCCCCTCCTTTAATACATCCTCTTCTGTATGTACCCCTTCCTTCTCCCCAACTCTCTGTAAATGGAGGCCACTCCCCCCCCTTTTCACTTTCCTTACATGCATCCTTTGTCTACCAGGACCCTGCTTGGCAGTCTCTTCTACCTAACTAATGCTATGTTCTGACCCCTCAACTTGTCTGTCTCTCACACCTCCTCTGTCCCATGTTATAGTAGGCTAGACCTGTTTTTTCTAATTTTAAATTCTGCATGCAACTCAGTTACCTAATTATTGTATGCTGCAGTGTTTCAAGATACTAGTGATTGCCTGCCTAATCTGCTGTGTAAGGAGTCTGCAAGGGTCTCTATCGCCCATGAGCATACCTTTGGATGTCACAGCCCTCCCCTTAATATATACACTCTGCCCAGTAATCAGATTACTCTGCCCCTACCTGTCCTCCTCCAATCCGCCCTAAGGCCACCTGTCATACTCCCCACTTCTTTGTCCTCATTCAACTCTGATCCTCCCTCCTTCTCTCCCCCCGCCAACACATGCAGGCTGACACAGTAGATAACTAGTTCAGGGAGCTTCCAGGTTCCAACTGACTACTTTCCCCAAATGGGAAATTGTGCAGGGTAGCTGGAGTGGTCCTTCCAGAGGTCTCTCCCTCCATGTGGTCCTGGCCCCAACTGCCTTCTACTGCTAATTTTGAATTTGTGCATAGTTATAATCATTGCAAAAAACTTCATAAATGCATCAGTTAGGATTGAAGTGACAAAAGTAGGGCAATGAGGCATTAGGATTGACACACTAACACCCCCACATCCTACCACCCCACCCCACCACCACATTCCACAGACCAATAAGTGATGTGGTGTGCCTTGGGGTTCTCAGGCCTAAATCTCACCCCATTTTCCTATACTGTACCATGTCAACTTTGTTTCACATGGAACGGAATGAGAGTTAGGGCGATGACTGAGGCACACCTATCATCTGTTGGTCTGTGAGCAAGATGGAGTTGGAGTGGTAGGCTGTAAGTATTACGTTGTCAACCCTAATGCCTCATTTCCCTACTTTTGTCTCTTCAACTCTAACTGATGCATTAATGAAGTTTTGTGCAATGAATATCTATATATGTGTGTGTGTATAAGAATTTAAAGCAACTGCACACAGTCCTTATTGCCTTGCTTTCAATGAAATTGACATGGAAGTCTACAGCCCCTCCTCGGTCTGCCATCCCTGTTAGCCAGTTGAAAAACTCCATTAAGTTTGTTTGACACAATCTCCACTTTGTAAACCCAATGCAGCTGGGGTCAACTAGCCCTTTTGCCTCAAGGTAGTCCACCAAGCACCCTTTTAAAAGTGACTTCACATTCTTCCCAAACCACCTATGTTAGGCTGACATGCCTGTACTTTCCCATCACTTCCCTATCCGCACCTTTGGGAAGAGGAACCACGTTTACTTTCTTCCTGTCCTGTGGGACCTCTCTTGTTTCCAGTGACAGGATAAACAACTCTGCCAGCAGTGCCGCCTACACCACCCTGAGTTCTTTCAGTACTCTAGGGTGCACAGCATTTGGTCCCATAGCCTTGTCTGCCCTAAGCCACAGCAGCTCCTTTCTGACCCTATCCTCCAAGAAGAGGGAGATGTCTACCCCTTTTCCCAACTCCCCCCTGCTCTCAAGCTTTAGCTCTATGTCCTCCTCCTCAGCAAAGAATGATCTGAAGTATTTATTTAACATATAAATCTTTTGATCATCCTCCTCTATACTGGCTCCCCTCTCCCTTCTGTCTTGTAATCCCAGTTTTCGTTTTCCTCCTTTCTACTATGTAATGATAGAAAGACTTGTTCCCTTCGATGATTTTGCCTGCAATATTCAATTCCGTTAATGCCTTTGACTTCCTAACAGCTTTTATTGCCTCTCTCTGCAAAGCCTGGTACTGATCCAAGTCCCCTTCCCTCTGGGTTTTTTGAATTGTAAAAATGCCCCTTTTTTGGCCCTCACCTTTTCCACTACTTCCAATCGTATACCACATGGGCTTCCTTTTCCTTTTACTTTTTCTGACATACTTGATTCCCCTCCTCATAACCATTTCTATAGCCTCCCTTATCCCTCTCCACTTTTCCTCCACCCCCTCACGCTCCCCCATCGCAGTATGAGCTTTCCTCAGGTCTGCCTCATCCTACCAATGTCAGCTCCCTAGAAATATAGAGCTTTGTTCCTGTGTGGCTGTTTTCTAATTTGGTTTTTATTCTGAAAAACACTGCTTTATGATCACTGGCCCCTGAGGTTCAGTTACTTCTAGCCTATCAATACTGTCCCCATTTGTGAGGACAAGATCAAGCACAGCTACCCCACAGCTGGGTCTTGCACTAGCTGACTGTGACATGCTTCCTGTACCGAGTCCAAAATGGCCCGCTCCTAGGGGTCACCGCTGCTGGGAGGCCCCAGTACACATCCAGAAAGTTGAAATCCCCCACCAGCAGCAGCTCTACCTTGATTGCCATCTTGTGTATGTCTGGAACAGGTCCCTGACCATCTCCACGCTTTGCAGCGTAGCCTGTATACTACCCTCAATTTCAGAACTGTCCCATCCCCCTTTCCAACCTAACTCACAGTACCGCCTGCTTCCCCCAGTACCTCAGTTGCCATTATGTAATCTCTCACATAAAGTGCCACCCAACCCCCTCTCATCCCAACCCTGTCCTGCCTGAACATGGTCAATCCTGGCATGGCCAGGTCCCAGTCTTGGTGATCCTTGCACCAGGTTTAAGTGATGGCCACCAAATCCAATCCCCTCCCCCCCATTATGGCTGCCACCGTCATGTATTTTTTCCTAAGCTCCTTGCATTTCTGCACATTGTCTGCCACAAGTGTGGCTCTTTCCTCCTAAAACCCCCTGCCATATTACTTTCTTCTTTCTGAGCAGGAGTGCCAGCTAGGCCTGTATTCCCCCTATTCCTCTCACCAGTCTAGCTCCATACTGCCCCTTACAGGTTTAACTGAAGCATTATTTATGTACCCACATATCTTCCCCCTAAGTAAATTATAACCCTATTCACTCAGGTGCAGTCTCTCCTTGGCATATAGGCCTTCATCCAGCCATGTTTCCCCAACCATCTAGACATGTAAATCCTTCTTCCCTACATCAGCCCATTAACCACATATTAAATTCCCTTATCCTGTCCTTCCTCCCCGTGCTGGTGCAGGGAACCAGGAGAGCCTCTGACAAAGTTATAGTGCTAGCCACTAATTTGCAGAATTCCCACAGTGCCCTAAACCTCATCTGTACCTCCTGTACCTTATTTCACGCTAAGTCGTTTCTCCCTAGGTGTATTATCACATGCATTTTTTCCCCAGCCCTTCCTGCAGCATATATGAGGCTAGATCATGCCCTGGCCTCCTCTACTCCAGAAATACATATTACCACCACTCTCCTTTTGTTGGGATCCCCTCTGCTGGTCTAATGTATCTCATTTATTATTGAACCCCAAGGATCAGCATTTTCTCCTCCTTTCACATATTTAGTCCCTTCTCACTTCTCTTATCCTTGTTTGGCATGGGATCTCCATTCCCCGGCCATCCCTCTGCCTGCCTTTGTGCTATCTTGCCGTCCATCTACAATGCCACCTAACCTCCCTCCCCACCCTCGCTGACCCCCAAACTGGTTTGACCTTTTACCTGCCCTCTTTTCCTCATTCCTTCTTCCTTCCCCACTCCTGCAGACTCCATGCCATTTGCTCTAGCCTGTAGGTCACCCTGCCCACTTGGGTCCTCCACTTCCTCCACTGCTTATGGCAAGAACCAGTTTGCTCTTCTGCCTCCCAGCATAGCGCCTTCCCACGAGCTCTCCCCAGTCCTTCCCTTGTCTTCACCATGTGCCTGTGACACCCCTCGTGTACCCTTTACTATCTGCCAGCCATTTTCCCCTGCTCCTGGGCATACCTGTCAACCTTTTGTCCCCCAAATGTGGAACATTCCCTCTCAAAATGTGGAACAAATGAGCAAAATGTGGAACACTTATCAAATCTTTACCTAGGAGGCTCAGAACACTGTTAAAATGTTTGCATCTATGTTCAGAAAGTCTGTTATTAATTAAATAATATGTTTTTTACATTATTTACTATAAATTTTTGCTTTAAAATGTTAATATTGAATGTGGAACAAGTCCTCACAGTGTGGAACAGGTAGCTTTTGTGAAGTAAAATGAGGAACGTTCCTCGTAATGTGGTACAGTTGAGAGGTATGCTCCTGTATGCCTGCCTTCCCCTTAGCCTTGGCTTTTCCCCAACTCCCATCCTTCTTCACTACCTACCCCACCTAGCACCAGTGCCTCCTCTGCTTTTCTCTCCTCTCCTCTCCTCTCTTCCATTTGGCCTCAATCCCCTCCCTTTGGCCTTTCCCCAACTTCCATCCTGCTATAATCTCTATCCCATACCACACTATATCCTTCTCTCCACTCCCCTTCTGATCCTTAGTCCATTCCTACTCCCCTCTCCATAGTTTCCACCTCAGCGAGTTTATTTGCTCCCTCAGTTGGCTCACCTGCCTTCATATTGGGCAGCCTCCATTTTTCCACATCATCTTTAGGAAAACTGCTGCTCTGGACATATTGCAGCCAAATGCACAATCTCCCCCATTCTGCCGGTATCCTGTGATAAGGGCATCCGCTATTGAGTGCTTACGAAAAGGGTGACTCAGAAGCAGTGCCTGCTCACAGGGCTACTGGACAGGGGGATGAATAAGGGTATAGCAACATCCTGTCGCTATATGTAAAGCACACATGAGGAGGGAGTGAGCATACCTTGAGATAGGCAGAAGGGGAGGGTTTGTGAGGTGCAGCATGATGGTGGGTTGCCAAGCTGGCTGTGTGGCATGGTGGGTTCGTGGCAGGCTAGGGCTGGGATGGTGCCAGGTTAGGTGCTGGGCGTGTCGGGATTTTTTCGCCGATCCATGAAAATGTTTTTGTTTTGTTTTCACCCGTCCGACATGTATGCCCCCCCTTGAGTTGAGAATCCTTTTAGTGGAGGTTGGGGTGCAGGGGGGTGAAGCCCGCCCAAATAACAAAAAAAACATATTTTTGGCAACCTTTCAGTTTGTGCGGCAAGTGTACATCGGCGAAATAGATTTTCACTGATGTACATTCGCCCTAACGATGATCGCTTTTCCACGATCACTGTTATCACATAGAACCATTCTGTCCTCCCATACCCCCATCTCCTACCACATCCCCCTCATTCATCCCTGCATGTGCCTGCCTCCCCAAACCCACATCTTAATTAATAAGATTTGAGCAGAAATCTACAGAATTCTATGTGTCAAGTGTCCCTAATCCCGGTAGAATTCCCTTCCAGTAATTTGTCAGCAAAATTCCCTGTTTCCTTTCAGATTTAAGGTCAATAACTAGTCTTCCTGCAGTCCCGTTCTAAATGAAGTCTGTAACTTGACTCAGCGCTACAGCTGTGAGGAATTAGAAAACAAATAGAGCATGCTGCACTGTGTGTGATGGTTTGGTTCAACATTCAAAACTAATCCAGGCAAGCAAAAGAGGAATGTACACTCTCTGAGGGGTTGGACTAAAGGATGAGCCACAAGATGACAGGACCTGTGGCAAACCATCCTTATTCCAGCAAAGTGTTTCAAAGTGCAAAAAAACAAGTATGTGGGTAGAGGTAGCCACTCAACCATTCAACGACATGCAAGTCAGCTTTGTCAAGAATCAGAATCCCACCAGTGGAACTCATGCAGAATGGCATCTCATTTTCCAAAATGCTTTTTGGAATTTCTCTTTGAATTCTGTAATCTAGATTTAGTATTTGGTAGGCTCCATGCCATTTGCATTTGCATCTTGGAATTCTGTGAAATTCCAAAAGGCATTAGTCTGTAAACTGCAGAATAACCTTCCACAGATCACGTAAACCACAGAATGATGTTCTAAGGACTGCAGAAAATCATTGTGGTTTAGGTAACCCATGGGATTATTAAACCTCAAAATCTGTTTCACTTTTTTTAAATTACACAATTTCACTATCGAAAGAATTCCATGGAATTAAGCTGAATTTTCTAAAAGAATTTTGAACTAAAATTCAGTACAATACTATTCCACACATACTGTAGGCAAGGATAGTTGCAAGGGCACTGCAGATGCAGTCAATGTGAGCTTCTGTGAGATACAAGACGATGGTCCCAAAACATTAGGATCTGTGAAACTATTGGCTGGCAGTATAGGCCAGAGGTTAGAGTAACAAACTGCGAATGAACTCCAGCAGGCCTGGATTTGAGTCCCACAACCTCCACTTGCATGCTGTGCGACTCTGAACAAGTCAATTATTTTCCCCAGTGTGCCACTGAAAACAGGCAGTTGTGCCCAGTAGGCCTTACCCTGTTATCAAAAGCATAAATTAGATAAGGAAAAAAGTAAATATGCGATTTGTATTCTTGTCTGATTGCTAAATGAAGTTGTTATCTTTATGTTGGTTTACAGCAACCCCCTTCTAGAAACAAGATGCTGCATTACATGCAGGTATCCTGAGAAGCACATCTTTTAACTAAAGAAACAAAGAAAGAAGTAGATGCCCTTGCATAAATCACAATTGTACACCTGTATTTCTTATCTTTAATCAATTGTCGAGGGAATAATCAAAAATGTGCCTGTATTAGTTTTGAGGTTCAGAGTACACATGATGGGTAGAAACAGGAATGCTTGACATGAACTCTGTACTGACGCATACATTTATACTAAGGTTCATACTAAGGAAGTGGTAGGAACAAAGAGGCTGAAAAGCCCATAAGAGTTCTGTGCTAGTTAATAATACCTTAATGATGCTCCGTTCAATATGTTTTTATCAAGTTTGGATTTGAACTCAATTCGACTTTGGGCAATGATTTTATGTAAAGGGAGATTATTCCATAAATTTACAATTCTGACAGTATAAAAATATTTTCTGGCCTTTGTTCAGAATCTAGCCCCATGAATTTCTAGTGGATGACCCCTTGGTCACTTGACTAGTATTTTTGAATTCTACATCAAGCTCACACATAAACTCAGGATCCTGTATTATGTTGTATAACAGAAGTAGGTTTCCACATGCTCTGCATGTTTCTGAATACATCCGATTAAGTGAAGTGAGCCTATTTTCATATGGTACTTCATGCAGACCTGCAACAGTTTTTTGTGTCTCTATGTTGTACCCTCTGTAATCTGTTCCTATCACAAAGTCTATAAGGATTCCAGAGCTGGGAAGCATATTCTAAGTGTGGCCAAACATATGATCTATACAAAGGAAGCATGACTTTGCTTAATCTTGATGCAATGCTTTTCCTAATAGACCATGCCTCTCTATTTGTAGTACTTATAGCCTTAGTAACATGCTGTTTGGAACTTAAGTTATTTGTTATAGGGACACCTAAATCCATCTCACAGTCAGTCACATCTAACTTATGACCTTTGATATAATAGTCATATTTTTTATTTGATCTACCTATGTGCATCACTTTGCACTTGTCTATGTTAAATGACATGCCCCATTCTTTGGTCCAGTAAACTACTTTGTCCAGTTCATTTTGAAATGTTATGTGATCTTCTGAATTTGAACAAGGAGCATATAGTTTGGTGTCATCTGCATATTTCAATGTCAAGCACTCAAGCTGTGATGTCAGATCCAAGATAAAAATGTTAAAGAGAACAGGACCCAAAACTGAGCCCTGTGGTACTCCGCTATAGACAAGTCCCTCACCTGAAATGTACCCATTTACTGTTACACATTGTCTCCTGTTTGAGAACCAGTCTGCTTCCCAGTTTACCAGATCTGCATCAATTTTGAGTTTAACCATTTTTTCTAGTATGGCCCAATGTGGGGTCAAATTCAGGGATCCTCACTCCGAGTGGCACACCGGACTGAAAGGCAGCACTTAACAGCCGTCTCCTCGGGCTGCTGCCTGCCAGGATCAGAATTCCCTGCCCACCCTCCTGGTTCTCCCACCCAGATCCAAGAACAAGGGATCCTCACCCCGAGCAGCACACCGTACTACAGGGCAGCACTTAATGGCTGTCTCCTTAGCCGCCACCCACCAGGATCAGAATCCCCTGGCCACACTTCTGAGTCTCCCACCCGGATCCAAGAACAAGGTACAGCCACTGATTTCTATTCAGAACTGACTTGCTACTGTAGCCTCCCGATTGGCACAGCATTTTGTTAGCGGCCCCTGATTGGTCTGCCTGGCAGCACGACCTCTCTGATTGGTGTATCTTTCCAGCCCGCTCCTGGGCTTACAAAAAAACTTTTTTTGTTCTTTCTCTCCTGTCTCGCTGCCTATATTGCCATTGCCTCCCCCCCCTCACCCAGGCCTCCTTTAAATACACTCTTGCTCCTCCCTCCTCGGTGTGAACCCACCCCATTGCCTCACACTGACCCTGTTTATTACTTGACCTTGCTGGAAAGTGCAAGACAAGAACTACTTGTGCTTTTTGAAATGCCCCACAATTTCTACCTCAGCTGCTAGCTCTTCTGTGCCAGTTATGGAATCTGGTAAATCAGTACTACAGCACTCACTGATTACACACACACTCTTTGGACCCCAATCAACTCGGCCACAGCACGCAGAGAAAGCCAAAGTGTACTGCCAAACTGCAGAGCTAAACTATTGCATTCTGTGAAACATGGTCTGTCTGCCACAAGACAGCCTATACTTACTGAAGTTTGCCCCAGACAACCAACTTATTTAGTCAAGGGAGGGCTACCCTGATTTCTCTGGTATAGCCAAAGCCTAGTGTCAATTCCAGGCAGAGATATGACCTTGGTGGCCTCTAGCATGGGTTATCTTACCTTGGCTCTCAAGCTAACATTGGTGGTGGCCATTACCTGCCCTGGTGTTCTTGATGGTGCCACAAAAGCAACCTCTCTTTCAGTACTCATTTCATAGTAACATACACTACATTCAAGGCATGGCCACTGGTGCTACTGAATATAATATTTCTGGTTGCTTCACTCTGAGTTGGATCCTAATCTACCTTCTAAGGACACCTACTCCCAGCCCTGTCTTGAGTCACCCCCCTATGGCAATACCATTCTGCCTTGCAGCACAGATGCAGAAGCGTAGTCTTAAAATGAAAAGACGACTAACTTACAAACCTTTCTACAAAATGCTAAAGACATACCTCCTGAGACTTCCGCTAATGTGTCTTCTGCTGTCTGGTAATGTCCACCCTTACCCTGGGCCTGCTGTGCTAGCCACACACCCTAGGCATGGGAAGGTTGGGTCCCTCACATTGGCATTAATCAGTGTCTGTAGCCTACTCATTAAACTAGATAACCTCCAAACCTGGGTACAGCAACACAGTCCTGACATCCTATCTGTGGACAAAACATGGCTTAACCCAAAGATATCAGACGCTGCAGTCACTATCCTGGGATATACTATATTTAGGCAGGACAGAGCTGCAAACCGTGGTGGTGGCAGCACCATATACTTCAGGGACACATATATGGGCCACGCCTTACCTATGCCTAACCCCAGCTCCACATCTCAGGTCCTTGCCATCAAAGTTCTCCTTGGGGCTCATAACAAAGTGCTGACCATAGCATCTGTGTACTTACCCACTAAAGATCAGGCTACATGCTTCAATAACATCATGAAATATCTAAGGGGCCTGCATCTTAACTTGGAAACAATAATTCTGGGAGATTTTAACATAAACTGGCTCTCTCCTGATGCCTGCACCTATAAGGACGCTGTCACTGCACAGCACCTCACTCAACTTGTCCCCACCCCCACCAGATGTAACTATACCCTACTTGACTGGATACTGTCTAATCTCCCAGAACATATTCCTTAGGTAACTGTGCTCCCTGACACCATAAGCGATCACTCACCCGTCACCTGTGTTTGGTCTAACAAGTTCAATAAGCCCTCTCCTAAGATATTGTATACCAGAGTGTTAAAACAGGGCCTCATTGAACCACTCAACTTACATCTTCAAAGACTGGACTGGACCCGACTTGACTCAATTATTGATATTTACATAGCACTGGATTTTTTCATCAAACAATTTACAGCAGCCTGCGATACCTATTCATCTGTAAGAAAAAAGGTTAAAGGGACACTGTCAACCTCCATTGGTCTCAAAGTGTCTCTAGTTTAAAAAACACATTTTATGATTGTTAACATTCTGTAAAGATTGCTGATGTAGCTGGTATTTTGATTCTGACTCTTTTTTCTTTAAAAAAGTGAAAAACAGACTGCCCACCATACTGGTGTTACCACACAAAGGTTTGTTTACATTCCTTGATCAGCTCCAGCTGCATTTTTCCTGGACTTGAGAACACCCACAACACAGTCTAGCCCCTCATGATGCAGTGGGAGTTTAGGAGGCTATTGCCTCAAGAGTGACTGCACTGTGTTGGTGTGTTTCTAATGCTCAGGAAGTATGCAGTAAGAACAGATCCAGGACTGTAAACAAAACAAGGTTGTTCATAAATACATATTAACATGAATTTCAGTTCTACTAAACAAAAAGACAGACAAAACAAACAGCAGCATCAATAAATTTTAGAGAAGGTAAGCAATCATTAAATATAGGTTTTTAGTTAGAAATAATATGATGAAAAACAGGTTGACAGTGTCCTTTTAAAGGGGATACCAACCCATGGATAACACCTGAGCTCATTACTTGTCTGAAACTAAGGGACCACCACTGGCAGTGTGCAAGAGGCACATCTAAGCTAGTGGATGTGCAAAGATACAAAGCAGACAGAAACAAATTCACGTGAGCCATTTGTAATGCAAAAAAGCAAATATTTCAGAGGAACACTCTCTAACTCCTGGGGTGATGTTAAAAAATGTTGGAGTAACCTGAAAGTCCTCATTGGGAAAAATCCCAAGCTGCCACCCACTATGCTCAACATCAATGGTGCACCGACGCATGACCTTGGAACTATAACCAACACCTTCAATGAAGCTTTCTCGGATCTGGGCAATGTTCTTCCACCTGATTTCTTTGACACCCCCACCAGTATTACTCCCCAAGATGCAGCATTCTTGGGCCGACACACCCCACAATTCTACTTTAAAGAAATTCCACTGCATCTGGCCAGAACCTATATTTGCAAGGCCATCTGTAAACCTGGATTCAGCGGTGATTCAACAACCTAAAGCTGGTGGCGCTCATCCTTGAAGAAATCCTTGTGGCTTCCACAAAGATCCTAAACCTTTTACTAAGACTGTCACAGTTCCCCCTACTTTGGAAACAGGCACTCATAACTCCAGAGCACAAGAGCACTACACACCAACTACTGCATATCTCCATCCTCCCTCCATTATCCAAAGCACTGGAATGCATTGTCTCGGACCAGCTTGTTGAATTTCTGGAAAAATATGAAATCCAATGACCAAAACAGCATGGATTTAGAAAAGGGCACAGCACCACCACTGCCCTTCTGGAATTTATGGGTTTCATCCACAGTATGCTGGATCAGGGAAAATGTGTTGGTGCTGTGCTCATTGACCTAACAAAAGCGTTCGATACCGTCAGCCACCGGCTCCTACTCAGGCAGTTGTCCTCTATTGGGCTCTGCAACAATGCATTACTCTGGTTCAAAAGTTATCTGGTGGGCCAGTTCCAGCAAGTAGAGATTGCCAATATCACAACAGAGCATAAGCCAGTCCTCTCTGGCATACCCCAGGGCCCCATCTTGGGACCTCTACTCTTTAGTCTTTTCGTGAACAACCTTCCTAACACCTGCCATCAGAAAGTACTGCTCTATGCAGATGACACTGTCATCTACTCCAGTCACCATGACCCCATGCTCCTTGAGCATCATCTTCAGCTTGACTTTGAGTGTGCTGAAAAATGGTTCAGCTCCCACAAACTGGTCCTGAACTACAGCAAAACTAAGGCTATGCTCTTCAGCAGTGTGTGTGTAGCAAACACAAATCCCAGTCCCTCTTTATCAGAAACTGCTCTGGTGTCCTGCTTGATCAGGTCTCACAGTTTAAATAACTGGGCATCACAATGGATAGCTTCCTCTCCTATTCACAGAACATTGATAATGTTGCAAAGGCTGTTAATATTCAGATCAGCCTATTACACAGGCACAAGCATAGCATAACTTCAGATGCCCTTAGACTGGCAGTCCATAGTTCTGTAACTTCCACCATTAACTATGGCCTAGCCATCTATGGCTCTGCTTCCTTTACTGCCCTCCACAGGATAACTATGACACTTAACAAAGCTTATAGACTTCTTACAGCCACTGCCCATCTAACTCACACCTGTGACCTGTACTCCAAAGCATGATGACTTTCGCTCCCTAGCAGGATCAAACATCACACCTGCTTGTTTGCTAAAAAGGTGCTCTTTGGTTTCATGCCACCAGGTGGTGAAAAGCTCCTAAATGCCAACTGTTGTTCCCAGCACACCTGAAGTGCTAGCTTTCAAACCTTCCAGGTCCCCAGATGTCGGACCTTCACAGATCAGAGGTCATTTACCTATAGAGCACCTCATTGGTACGATGTGCTCAACCGTGATAACCTCACTACTCCAAAACTTGGCCCCATCAAATGGCTACTTCAGCAGCACCTCTCCTCTACCAGTAGCTGTGACTGTTTCACAGAATGGAGGCCACCTCCCTACATACACTAGCTTAAGATGGCTCACAATGCTCTTACATAACTTTCTACCAGCTTCTGCAGTCCCCATTTGCCCTTCCCCAGCCTTTCCTCCCTCTCCCCTCTTCCCCACTCTCCGTTCCCCCTACCCCACAACACATACCCTCATCATCAAACTGACACTTCTCTGACCCACTGACCCCTGTCCTCTGTCCACCAACTGAAGTACGAGCCCTGTCTCTTTGCCTAAAAAATTAGGACAGGCCTCACCTCTCCTGGTCTCACATCCCTACTGAATCTGGCTCATTTCACCAAAAGCATGGGCCACTCAGAGAAATCCCCCTTTCATGTCCCCCTCTGCAAAACCTCGATGGGACAGAGAACCTTCTGCTGTTGGGCTCCATTCTGGTCCAATGCACTCCCCATGCCCATACTCTTAGCCCCCAATCTTGGCCATTACAAATCCCTCATTTGGATCCACATCCAGCAGAAGGCTGCCTGTGACTGCTATTGTCCCCCTTAGATGGCCCAATAGGCCATGTCCTTGGACAAAGGACCATTCTCTATGCTGGTCCTGCTGAAATGACACTCTGTTAGGAAGACACTCTCACCTAGGCTCTGCTGGTTGCTCCAGTGTTCTAAGAATTTGATGTCTCTGTATTTTGTTTTCCAAAACATTCATTATAAACACTTGTTATTCTTTTCTACCCTATGTACATTTTCTTATGTAATTACACTGCAATCTCCTGATGTGGAGCCTCTGTAAAGGAGTCTCTGACTCATAGGTTGTAAATTCTGAAATGTATCAATAAATTAGTAAATAAATGCTTAAGCATTTGTCCTGCCCTCTTCCCTCTCTGACAATAGCCCTCCAGCCTGCATACCCTTCCCTGGTCTTCCTTTTACTGTCCCCATTCTATCTGTGCTCTTCCAAGTTACCAGTCTTTGGTAGTCTCTCCCTATGAATCATTGTAATGGTTTTATTTCTGTTTTTCTTGCATAATTGGATACCATGTAACTTTGTTGACCTTCGTATGTTTGTTACCTTCCATTATGATGTGGAACCTTTGTAAATGAGCTGTTTTTGCTCAAAGGTAATGTATTCTGAGAGTCTAATACATAAAATAAGTAAAATAAAATAAATCAAAGGCCTTGGCAAAATCCAAAAAGATTATATCACAGGGGACATTTTGATTTAAATATTTGCTAATGTGGTTGTAAAAGGTCAACAGGTTGGTTGTACAATTTTTCCCTTTGACAAAGCCGTGTTGTAATGAATCATGTCTTGGAATAAAGGATAGGATTTTGTCTTTAATAATACTTTCTAATAATTTCCCAAATACACAAGTGAGACTGATTGGGCGATAGTTCTGTACAAGCTCCCTGTCCCTAATTTTAAAGGTAGGAACTACATGAGCTAGTTTCCAATCTTTGGGAATGTCAGATTTTTAGAGGGATAGTTCAAAAAGTATTTTGAGTGGCAACAGTAAATGTGTGGCCATTAACTGGAGAATACCGGCAGATATTTTATCTGGTCCGGAGGAGGATTCCTTTCTAAGGCACTTAATTTTGTCTAATATTTCAGTTTCAGAAATCTGTATGGCAGACTCAGATGTTTCTTTCTCCTTTGTAATGTAGGAGTGCTATAAAATGCCTTTTCATTACCAACATTCACAATTAATTTCATTTTACAAATTTATGTAGAAAAATAAAAAAAAAGCTCCATTCATAGTAACTTTGGAGAAAGAGATCAAGCAGTTTCATGTTTAAATGGAAAGTCACCCAAACCCTAACCTTGATGGAAAACAACACAAAAATGTCCACACAAGAACAAAAATAGAACTTGGAGGAAGCACAATGATAATAGTTATTTGTGTGTATGTATGTATGACTGATGAAATACCCTTACCCCCAAGTATCCCTCTGAACGTGCGTTGGGTCCTGAAAAATATCTGATAAACAAATAAAAATTTCAATATATCAATCATGTTCTATTGTATACTTGAAGTGTGAATTACAGGATCTGTTGCCACAGCGACCACAGCAAAGGTCCAGGAGAGCTGCAGTTCCCTCTCAATATTGAGAGAACTATACAAACTAGAGTCTATTTTACATACTAAAATGTTTGTTTTTAACAGAAGGCTGTGTGAGGGTATTGGGTGTTATGAGCCAGGAATCAAAATCCTAAAATAATGTGTTCTAAGTTATTTTAAAAGATAGCTGTGCTAGTAAGTCAGGTAGCTTCATGGGTTAAATGCATTAAATGCAAAACGTACTTGAAAAGGACTCATGATAACAATTATGTTTGCCATAAATATGACCACACAAGAAAGCTTCAGGAGGAGAGCATTATCATTAAAGAAAAAAATAGACTTTCAAAATGAATTAAGAAAGACTAAACAGGTTGTTCATACTATGGGGGCTATATTAAAACATAACATCTGCAGGATGATATCAGAAATATTACTGGCCCTAGTGCAGGAAGAACAAAAATCATCACTATAAAACAACTGAATGGCTGGCTAAGAAGGATGGGCAACAGGAAGGGATTCCATTTGCAGTGAAACTGGAACATGTTTGAGGGAGATCTGAGACTGTATAATATTGATGACTTACCTTTAAAAAGTATGGGCACAAATGTTTAGGCAGATAGAATAAATTATATCACCAAGTTGAATTTAAACTAATTGAAAAGGGGAAGGAGGGTGGAGGAAAAAAGTGCATGCCAGAAAAAATTAACAACAAAACTACAGAGACCAACTCCTGGAAAAAATATTAAGAACAATTGGAAGGCTCTGCTAGTGAATGCCAGAAATTTGGTAAACACAATTCAGGAATTAGGCACACAATGAGAACTGAGGATATTCATATCTGTGCAATAACAGAAATCGGGTGTCAGGAGAATGACCGTGGGCAGAATATCAAAGGGTTTAATGGATTCCACATTATCAGGACAACCAAAAGGGGACAAGGTATGACTCTACATTAAAGACACAAGGCAACAGAATTTGAGAAACTCAAATGAAGAAATAGTACATACAACATAAGCAATATGGAGGAGGAGGATGTATTCAACTGCAAAGTCAGAGGTTCACTCAATGGAAGAAACCATAACATGGTTCAGTTTGAAACAGTGAATTGCAGGGAGAAAATAATTGGTAAAACTAAGGTCATATGTTACAAAAAAACATGCTGCAGTAAGTAAGAACTAGGACATTATTACAACAATGGAACTGGGAAGGTGAGTTTGAGATACTTAGTTTGGATGAAATACGGGAGGAATTTGAAGTGAAAATTCATCCAAGTGAAACCAGGTATATATATCAATGAGAACTGAAATATAAAGTGGGAAAATTCCAGTGTGGTACACAAAACAGATCAGGAATCTAATAAGGTGGAAGAAAAGGGCCTACAATAAAGCAAATTATAACCTGGATTAGGATACAAGAGACATCCAGTTGGTGAAACACCACAAGGAGACCATGCATTTAATACCTGCATATGCAGAGTTGCTGTGATGCTCCCTGAATCAATATCCCGGGGTAGTATGGCACTCATTATATAGTGGAGAAATGAGAACTGAAAGTCAGTCATTTAAAAAAGTAACGAAGCAAGAGAGTGCTGCACTGCAGTCACTGGGGATAATGGGGAGTGCTCAGTGACTTCTGGCATTTTACCCCAGTCACCTGATGGTGTTGCAGTAATGGAATCTTATTTTTATTGTTTTCCCTAACCTATGTTACCTCTCTGTCTGTCAGAAGTTGATGGCACATATCTTCGTTGTCCATAGCCCATTGTGTGTTCTTGACCAATGGACGACAGAACCAAGGAGCCATGCAGCTCAGGTCACACTGCAACAGAGAGAGTGACAGCAAGAGCAGGACAGATAATGAACAAGACCTGCAGTTTCTTGTGTCTTTCTCTCTCTGTCCAGTGTTTTGGAGAGGTAGGTAAAGCAGAGTGCCTTGCAGATGTCAGTCTCCATCATGTACATTCCCCTGCCCCCAATGACAATGCCATCGAGACGCAGGCATGAGTGGCTTGTCACAGTTAGGCGAAGACACAGAGATAATGTCATGAGCAGCACTGTGATCATGCCTAACTGTGAGAGAGGAGAAGACACTGACAGAGAGAACAGGACATATCAAACTGAAATCCTGCAGTGTTCTAGCACTCTGTCTGTCTTTTGAGTATGTGTTTTTCTGCCTGTTGAGTGGAATGGAGCCCCACTGTCAGGTGGAGAGAGAGAGAGGATAGTGAGGGCTCTGTGTCTAAGAAAGTATTTTATGCACCAGAAATGTCTGAAATCTTCTTAGTACTGTCTTTAAGACATTTCTATGTCTATAAATTCAATCATATATGCCTCATGTCTTGGGGACTGTTTTGCAAGGTGGCATGATACATTAAATTTCTTGCTGTTTAAATGGAAAAAAAGGCTTTCTGTGTTTTTTTTTCTTGATTTCCACATAACCCATATTATAAGTGCAATAACCTACTCCAGGATATGGGGTTATAGTCATTTAGTGCACATCTGTGGTGCTGTGAGGACACTCAGCCTGTGACCTCATGCTTCACACTGCATCCCAGACATGCATTAAATGACTATAACCCCATACCTTGTCATGGGTTATTGCTAATGTGATAAATCACTAACCTTACTGGAGGAATACAACAACCATGTCAAAATTTGCAAAAATTAATGAAAAGGAAAAAAAGGACAGAAGGAATTAAGGCTTATAAGAAAAGTCAAAGACAATAAAAAAATCTTTCTACAACCATGAACATACTTTAAAATAAGAAAACAACTAAAAGGATTGATTATAGAAAGTGGCACTCAGGCACTGTAATAAAGAGCTCATAAATGGCTGAAACCGTTAATCAACTTGTTCTACAGTGCGTACCAAAAAGGAACAGCTTTAGTACCAACAGTGGGATGTCCTGGGAAAACCAAAAATTGAAATAAGTGTCAAGAATGAGGAGGAAAGACTGACAAATCTAAATCAGAATAAATCCTTAGTCTTAGACTGAATGCACCCGAGTGTGTACTCAGGGCATTAAAGGACTGGGCAGGGGGAGGAGAGGGGATCAATCAACCCAAGAACTGCTCTCCTCCTCCAGTGGGAGAAGGGTAGGTAGAGCCTGACACTTTTCTGGTCCCTGGTGGAAGCTGAGGAAAAGGCATCCTGGGCTGGAGTATAAAGAGAACATGGCAGACACTGACACACATTGCACAGGAGCTCCAGGCATCCATCCCGACATCATTGAACACTAAGCCTTTCAGAGACCTGAAAACAGAAAAATGCCAGAGGTCGGATGGCACAAAGCCCTTGCAGGCTCTGCACCCAATCAGCTGGTTATACTGGCCCAAACCCGATTCTTGACCATGGCAAAGTTGAGGAACCCTGCTGACCCAATGGGGTTGGGGCAAGCCTTGTGGCAACACAGATTGCAATACATTCTGCTGGAATTCAGAATAACAGGGCTGGAATGGTAGCCAGAGTGGGTATATCCAGACAGGAGATAAACAGAAACATAATTAAATAAATTCTGACATATATGCATACATACATAATATATTACATTAACTTATTATCACAAAGGACTTGCATAGCAGAATGAGACACAAAATTCAATGAAAATATATCAGTTTTTAAATGAGACTCAAAAAGGAAGAGCAAAGGAGCACCTCTCACGTCTTAAGCAAGGATGTTCTATAGAATCGGAGCAGCCACTCTGGACAGTGTATCCCTCCACCTACAAGGACACAAGATGGGATCTGGGTACGGACAAGAATTTTGCCTCTGCTATCTCAAAAGGGTGCCCAGGAGTGTGAGGAGTCAGGTCTCTCGAGCATCCTGGACCCTGACCATGCAGGGCTTTGTGAGTTAACAAGCATACCTTGAAGTCATTGCACCAACACACTTGAAACCATTTCACAACATGCAGAAAAAGTGTGATTTACTTGAACCAAGGACTACTAGAAACCAGCAGGGCTACTACATTCTGAATCTGGACCAGCTGCAAACAGTGTAAGAACTTCATGGATAACCCTATATTCAAAGCATTACAATTAATGGGCCCTATACACAATGCCAATTCACCGTGTGAGCTGGCATTGACATCACTATGCCTGAAACACATGGAGTCCACACAGCATGAACCATTGGTGCATGCAACACGATCAGTGCACAATCCCCTGATCACACAGAGAGCAACATGCCGGGGGAAGGGCAGAGGCATGGCAGCACTACGCGCTATTATCCAAGGTGCATACAGCTGCCCGCAGGGATGTGGAGGCGGGCACAGGTTATGGCAGCCTGGACCCTGACATAACCCATTGTGTGCCACCACAGACATGACCCGCTGGTCACAGCATGACATGGCGATGAGCTGCCATGCTGCCCCAGCCCAGCAGGCTACTGGGGTGACACCGGGGTGGCAGAATTGGTGGTAGCCCAAAGTGCAGGGTACAGTGCCAGGTGCTGGTGGACCACGCTCCATCCAGACACCTAGGACACATGCAAACCCCCAGAGTCACAGCACCCTGACCCTGAAGGAGCACTGACCCTACAGCCCAATGCCCCATCCCTGGAACCCCCCCACAGAAGCACCAGCTTGAGTGCCCATCTTTGTGCCATCTGGAACAGGCTGACTGACATTGCGGACACCTCTCTCCCAGCACACCCCCACCCCTTCCCAAGTATCTGCCAGTTGGTGCAGGGCACTGGATGGCCAGTGGCACAGCCCTCCTCACACTCCACAGCTGCCGTCTGTCTGACTTATACAGGGCACCCATCAGCTGCATGCACCCTGCATAAGTCAGACAGCCAGCAGCCGTGGAGGTGTGAGGAGGGCTGTGCCCCTCACCATCTGGGGCATGGCAATGATGATACAGGTATAGGTACAGGGTGAGGTGGTCGGTGCTGAGGGGTGGGGGGCTGTCATGTGGTGCAGAGGGGCAGGGTGTGGGTGTGGGTGCTGCTGGTGCTCCATGGGGAATGGGGCAGAGTTGTGTGGGGGGAGGCTTGCTGCATGGGTGCAGGGGGTGCCTTGTGTTGGGGGGTGGCAGAGTGGTAGGTGGCCACAACATCCCAGGGACTTGGACCAGGATATGCTGCCCAGCGGGGCAGTGCTATGCGGATCTGGGTGTGCACTGGTGCTATTCACACACCTGGACCAGTGCCATCTTGCACTAGGGATCCACTCTGGTACCAGGGAGGGCATCTGATTGGAAGCCTGCCTGGATCTGCGGCGCCTCCCACGGCTGCCCAGCAAAGTCTTGCGTGCTGGGGGCTGAGCCATGGACAGGTGCGCAGCATTCATCTGTACCCCTGAGTGCGCACCTGTCCACAGATGCGGACCAATGCAGGCAGGAAATGAGCTTCTGGTGTGTAATTCCAACCCATTTGTGCATAAGGGCCATTGTGCCTAGATGTAACCAAGGCATGCACCAGGGTCACCAGATCAGCTGGTTCAAGAAAGGATTTGATCTGGGAGATGTTATAAAGATGGCAAAAGTCACTGCAGACAACACCTTACACATGTTATGCTTTAAGGGCAACTTGGAGTACACAGTGACCCCTGATTCTTCATCTTATCTATGGCTCTGAGTATTTTGTCATTTAAGGAGGGAAAGACAGTGTCAACACTTGTCATTCCTAAATCACACTTACCCCACTCCACCAGTAGCAACTCTATCTTCAATGGATTAAGTCTAAGCCTTCTTGTCATCTTTCAGTCCTAAATTTCCCCGATGCAGTGTCTCAGTTCTGGGACAACCATATCTTTGTCAGGGGAAGAAGATACAAATAGCTGGGTATCATCCACACAGAAACGAAAACCCAGGCCATAGCATCTGATGATGGCCCCAAATGGTAGCATGTACACGGTGAATAACATGAGAGATAAAACTGAGCCCTGATTGCACACCACAACAGAACACAGCTTTCCTCTAGATGAAAGAGCCCAATGCCACCTGCTGCACACTGACAAATAAGCAAGACTCAAACCACCATGACAACACACCTGAGAATCCTAGATAGTGCTGCAGATGAGCAAATAGCCCCTCAATGGTCCATTGTGTCAAAAACCAAAGAAAGGTTAAGCTGAACAAGGATGGAATGAAGACTGCTGTCCCTTGCCAGAAGGAGATCATGATGCACCTTGAATAGAGGAGTCTCAGTGCTATGACAAGGCTGAAATTCAATGAAAAAGGCTCATAGATGTCATATTTCTAAGGAAGTTGCTCCAAATGCAACACAACTATCTTCTTGATCAACTTTCCCAGAACAGGAAGGTTTGACACATCCCTGTAATTTGAGAGAATTTAGGGGTCCAATGATTTTTTTATTAAGAAGGGAATAAACCACCGCCCTTTTTAGGGTGGAATGCAAAATCACCTCCATACGAGAACAGCCAATAATTTTCATGACAGTTGGTCCAAGTATCTCCCTGTAATGTAGAATAACCAGGTTGAGGATCCAATATACTGGTAGTGCACAGTCCTAAAGTTACTTGGAGGAAAGCATCTGCCACTACTTGATCAAACTTCACACATAAAGACAGATTGCCTCTTCCCATTATGGCTAGACACTGTCAGCCAATGACAGGCTGCTTGAGGATATCCCAGCCCAAATAGAAGACACTTGGTCCAGAAAGAACCAATAAACATGTCACACTTGCCTGTGGAAAAAACTCTGCAGGACTGCTAACAGATTGGATTTAATAATTTGTCTATAGTAGTGAATGAGTTAGCTGGTTAGTTCTTTCCAGCAGTATTCAGCCATGATAGGAATCTTGACTTTTTCAAAGTGATTGCACACCGTTATTCATTACACTGAGCCCTCTGTTCCAGTCTATAATCCTGAGACCTTAACCTCTGCCAACAATGCTTTAACTTTTTCCCCTTTGTTTTCAACCTCCTCAGATTACCATCAAACAATGGGAACCTGTGCCTGGAAATAATGAAGGTGGGGCAGAGAGAGGTGCTAGGGTGTAAAAAGCTGCCACAAGGGGCACATTATAGTCCTCCATGCCTTACAAGACTCCCCTTGCACAAGCTGTTTCCATACATGAGGTGTCCAGTACAACCAGGAGACTGAGGCTCCAAATTTTGAACAGGGTGGTAACTGACCATCTCTACCAAGGAGGTTAAACTGGGAGACTTGTAAAGAAAATACATAGTGTGATGATCCAATCAAATAACTGGGTCATCCCTGACCTTACTAAAATCAAGACCCAATGAGAAAACTGTTCTACTGTGTTGGTGAGTACCAGTGGCAACTACCTGTACAAGGCACAGTGAAGACATCAACTAGAGGAACTGCATTCCAAACGGAGATGTTTCATCATTGACGTAGGTGTTGAAGTCACCCAGAATGAGAAGTCTATGTGACTTCACCACCAGAATAGCCATGAAACTCTGAAGTTCCTTCAAGAATATGCTTCCATATTCTGGAGGCCAGTATATGGGAATGATCTTCCAACCTTTACTCCACTCACCATTCACCGCTATTATTCCCACTAGGACTCGAACCCAGGCCCCTGAGAAACCATGCCAGTGCATTAAAGCACTAGCACGGTATGCCAGTGGCCATGGTTCAAGCCCCAATGGGAGTCACACTTTTCCTTTCACATTTCCATCATTCTGTTAGAGGAATTTCCACCTGAATTTTGCTGGTTCTCCTGTGGATATCTGCCTGCTGCAATCCATGGAATAATATTCCAAGCAGTAGCATTTTCTCAGCAGAAAATCATTCTGTAGCCTTTTCTGGAAACAAATTTGAGATCTAAAGAATAATATTCTGTGGAATAGCATTTTTTCTGCAGAAAATTATTCCACAATCAGTCATATGGAAAATATAGAAATCTATGGAATGCAATTCAGCATAAATGTTGTGGAAAAAGTTCTGCAAAAATATTGTGGAAACAACTAATTCCACATTTTTTTAGTGTGGAATTCAATCATTCCATTTCTGGTGAAATTCCATGGAATGTTCATGGAATTTCAAAAATTCCACAACATTTAGTTCCACCAGAATTTAAACATTTGCACAACACTGTTGCTAGGACAGTGAAGCAACTACAATGATTGAGAAGAACCTGGTAAACAGACTGGTAACTCACTGCAACTACTCATTGCCATACAGGATGAAATGGATTACAATTGAGCCAAACAGTGACAGGACAGAGAATTTCAGAATTTCAGGGATTTCCCAGCTGGGCGCAAGAGAGGGTAAGGGATACAAGCAGTTGTGCAGTGGTGGACTTGCATCAGATGTTGAATGTGGAGAAAATGACGTGATGTAGGGAGTGATGGAGTTTCATATTTTGCTCCTAATGGCTGAAACTCTTCAGTTTTCATGCGGTTCACATTAGGATGCAAGAAAACATTTACTTTCTGTTTTATGTTTAGAAACACATTTTTGGCATCTATTATAGTCGTAATAGCACCTTTGGAGTTCTTTGGGTAATAGAACTGTAATGCAAAAAACATGTTCAGGGCTCTTATTTTAAATGTAGCTTCAATTTAAAAGTAAAATATTTTACTCTGTTAAAAATAAATAAATAAGAGAAACTCATGTGCAAGTGATGGATTATGCCAACTAAACATAGAAGATCAGAACATTATGCATTAAAGGTTCTTTCTTTTGTTTATTTTTTAAATTCTTTGTTAAACAGGTAAGGCCTACTTGGCACAACTGCATCTTTTTGTGGTACCAGGATGACTAGAATGGTTAAGTGAATTGCTCACAGTCATACAGTATGCAAGTGGAGGATCCAGCCAGTAATATCGGGGGGGAAAAATATCACAGAACAGAACAAAGTGGCATAAACATCACTGCCCACGATGTCAGTGGTACATCACATCGCTGGACAGAATACTACAGGACAGACTACATGCAGGCAGCAAACACCACCTGTTGCAGTAAACACCCCAACTGGCATAGCACAGCTGAAGCCACCAGTGCCCAAGAATGGCAAGGGTGGGCATTGGGATGGAACACTGCAGAGGGCACCCACCTCTGGGACGAGCATGGACACAGGACACCCACCATGTGAGCCAACAGGCATGCCCACTCACATGGGTAACACCACCCTGAGGGAATGCCATGAGGTGGCCATAGTGCATCGGAGGGGTGTTGGGATGAGAGGATCAGGGAGAGCAATAAGAATGCTGTCCAATCCTGAAGAGGCCCCAGGGGGATGGCAACTGTACTGTAGCGTGCCCCTAGCACCCCACAGGACAGTAGACAGGTGACAGGAAGAAGGTGTGCAGGACACAGTCAGTGATCTGAGGAATGGAGGGACACAGGGGATCATAATGCAGGTAGACATACCCAGACCCCTATCAATGCACCTCAGCACCTAGATCAATGGCCAACCCCCCCCCCACACACCCAAGCATGGATGCAGACACCCATGGAACAGGAGTGCTACCATGGTAGTAGATGACCCAGTGGGGCTGGGGATACCACCATACCATTGTCCATGGATGGCAACAGAATGCCCTTGTCTGTCAACAGCCCTGAAAGGCCCCCCCCACCCAGCTACCAATGGTCACTCCCTTTGCCTCCCTGCATCCTGCTGTTGTCCTGTGTGTGGCCACGGCAGATCCCCCCTCTGCTACCAGTGGCCACTCTCTGTGCCTCCCTGCAGTGGGCACACATCCTGTCTGTACCCTGGGCATTGACACACCCAATTCCATCCTGTTTGCTGGTGTATGCCTCCCCAACCCTGACCATACCTTTATGCCCTGTCCTTCGGCACCAGCTGCAGCCACTACCCTGTGCTGCTGTCATTGCTCCTTGTGCCCTCTCCTTCCTGAGGGCTCTGTTCGACAGGATTCCACCTCCATTGCAGCACCTGTGTTGGTGCCATTGTGTGCCCATCCCTGTGTGTCCCTATTAGTGCATGTGGTGGTGGTGCCTGACCGGGGTGGACCATGGCTGTTCAGTCCCATTGCTAGCACTGCTGGTGAACTCCCAGTTGCCCACCCTGGTGACTCCTACATGCTACAGAGTATCATGCATTGGCACATTTGCTGCCACTGCACTGTTGCAGTTTGTGGCATTAACCTTGGCGGTATTATTTTCAGGCTTTATTTTGTCCACTGCGATGTTATGTCCAAAAATGTTTCTTCCGCTTTGTTGTTTCAGCGATATTTCATCTGTGATGTTACTGACCCAAACAACAGTGGAGGTCGTGGGAATCACACCTAGGTAGGCTGGATGTACCAAACTCATTCACAGCTCATTAATCAAACCTATAGGCCATACTAACAGCCCAAATTGTCTTGAACATTAAGATATAAACAGTCCTGATTGGCTAAACATGATGTCATCATTCTAAATACCTGCAGCAACTGATGTGAACAATACATTTGTATTCCTCCCAGGAGCTGCAGATGAAAGAGTAGAGCATATTGCTGCTTGTACTGTAATAGGGAAAATATTTAAAAGGAATATATATATGTATTAGGGGCACGGTAGTGCCACTATAGTTAGGGTTGAGTACCCCATTTAAGGTTAAAGTCTGAAATTTTGCAGGTTAAGAACTTTGCCACTGTATGATGGATTTGCCTGAAATTTGGCAGGCACAGAGCGGTACAATACATCTCTGGATCAGCAACGTTTCGTAATGATCGAATATATGGTTGCGAAGCTAAGTAGTGCCATAAAATGTGGTGATTACGCTTTTTTGCACATTCTTTGCCCGCACCTACAGGTCGCACTGTTTGTGTGACTGTCCAAAACCTTCAGGGAACATGCAGCCCTATGATACCAGACTGTGCATGCCAAATTTCAGGCAAAGCTGTCATATGGTGGCAAAGTTATTAAGCTGCCAAATTTCAGATTTAACCTTAAATGGGGTACATGGACCTAACTATAGTGGTACGAGATATATATATAGTAAATCAATGCCTGCTATAGGCTCAAACACCTCCTGACTGGCAGTCGGGTGGGGTGCCCAACTCCCTTTTCGGGAATACTGCTCCCCCATTATATCCCTAACATCCTCTCAGCTACTCAATTGGCTAAACACAGCATATCATAGCATCTGTAGATTTGTTATTCAAGCCCCTTATTGCACCTACCACTGCCACCTTTACCAGACTCAAGGCTGGCTCTCCCCCCAGAATTGAAGGAACCAACTCTTGGACTTCTTTACTCTCAACACCCTGCAGGCAGGAACCAAATCTCATCTAGCAAATTTAATAGATCCTAGAATTAGTAGACGGGAGCTTTGCTGCTCCTCAAACTGTTTGCTAGAATATCCAAGACTTAATACAGAAATGGGTCATAGAGAATTTTTATATGCTGCATCCAAACTCTGGAATTCCCTACCAGAAAATCTTCAAGTCTTGTCTCACCCCCTATCTTAAAAGTGCACTTAATAGATACGTTGTTATCAGGAGCTCAATGTTGCTGTTCTAATAAAATTTTGTTGACTGACCTTACTCAGTGGTACAGTAACTATTTTAATGTGAGCTGAAGTTGTCTGATTTTTCTGTAACATATCGTATATCTACTGCTGACATCTGTTTAATGCTAGTTACATCTGTTGCTTCAATCCTATTTGTACGTTCTTTGACTACTGCCATTTACCCTGTTATCTGTTGTTTAATGTATGTGCTATGTGCCATCTGAATGGCCCGGATCATGTCTGAAAATGGTCTCTGGGAACAGAGGACTTAACCAGTTATCAGAAATATATATATATATATATATATATATATATATATATATACTATATATATATATATATATATATATATACACACACACACACACACACATATACCATTTAAAGCAACTGCACACAATCTTTATTACCTTGCTTTCAGAGAAACTGGAATGCATAATTACATTGAAATGGTCATAACACAGATGTATTCAGGGACAAAATGGAAAAACAATTTAAAAGAAAATAAATGGAAAATCTAAATCAATTAAAAAAGAAAACCTTTCGTCTCTGGAGGCATAATGGGACAAGGAGAGTGAGATTTAGAAAGCTAGCACACTTTAGGAGACAGCAGAAAAGAATGTTTTTGAAATAGAAGGTTACAAAGTAGGATTTGTGTAACTCCTTACGTAACCTTTCCCTACTAAAAGGAACAAAAATGAAGCTATTAAATATATAACAATTATTTTTAACTTAAGTGTTTTGTAGACAGCTTTACTTTTTACTGTTTCTACTCTGCTAACTCTTGCACTGTATGTTACAGACAGCTACAGGCATCTAAACATGCTGACATGCTTCATGTTCTGAAATTTATCAAACCTTAAAATTACATGTTGTTTTACCTGTGCTTGGTGTTTTAGTTATCACATTTGCTGATGGTGAAGCTGATAAACTAGTATTTTGGACAGCTGATGCAGTTGAATTTGCTACAGTTGTTGACATGGTAGTCACTCCTATGCAGTGGAAAAAAACAATTTTATACAGAAGGTTGTGTATTAACAGAAGAAGTATTAGAATAGTTTTCCATGGCAGTTGCTATAAGCATATATAGCACTGTAAATATCTTGAATGTAAAATGTATAAGTAGCTTGAGGAAAATAAATCCTAGATATGCTATTATTTGGAATATGCATTGCATAAATTGTAGATCAGTTTGTAAGTTCACTCTGATTAGTGTTCCTGGTTTCTGTTTGAATACATAATTCTGCATTCCAGTATCTCCTGTATTTCAGAGGAGATGCAGTAAACAAATTACAATAAAATGTTTCAACTCAACGGGTACTCCTGAGGAGAGTAATTAAATAAATAATTTACATTAGTATGTTTGGAACTTTTATAGCTAATTAGAACCTTACTGTGACCCAGACACTTCTGTTGTTCTCAAGACTCTAATTTGCTGTCACAGGCTATGCTCATCAGTGGGTGGCACTGTATGCTACAGGCAGCTACAAGAAACTAAACCTGCTGCTGTGCTTCATATTCTTAAATACAGTATGTCAAACCTTAAAATTACATGTTGTGTTTTACCTGTGCGTTGTGCATTGGTTGTCACATTTCCTGATGTCGTAGCTGACAAACTAACATGTTGTGCTGTTGATGTACTTACAACTGCTGTTGTTGATGCCATGGTGTATTTTCCTGTCCAGAGGAGAAGAAATGGTTTTGAAGAGAATGTTGTTTATGAACAGAAGAACATTTCTTGGAATAATTTCCCACATTAGGCATTAGAAGCATGTATAGCACTTCACTAAAGGTAAAATGGATAAATAGCTTGAGAGAACAAAACATAGGCATAACTGCACAGACAAGTTTCTTTTTAGCATTAGCATGTCCATGTTTTATTATTTCCTAACATTACAGTTTTGTTTTGGCAGTCTCTATTTTCATGATAAGGGAACACAGTGCATAGAAAGGGTTCTATAGATACTCTACTTGAGTGTTCAATGATGATTTGCTTTGATTTACAAATCAGCAAACATGCAGCTCCCTGTTGGCTAAAGATATTGAAACAATGAAATGCAAATGTAAAACTGGTGCACTCTATATTGGCTGAATGTAAGATCGATTTATTGTGAAACAAATACTGAATGGCAAATGTGTCAGTTGCAAAGATCTGAGAAACATTCACCTTACACAGAAGAAAGCTTCCCTGCATGAAGTCAGACTCTGAGACCTCATCAAGGGGTCTCTATTATTAGAACTTTTGTAATGTACTGTTTTCATTAGTCTCTGTGGCGTGTACATTTATGTTTCTTGCCATCTAATTCTTCTTGCCAGTGTGCAAGGTGTGAGTGGCACCCAACATGAATCATGTGCATACTTTTGCTCTGCATTTTTCATATTGGACCTAATGTGTTGTATTGTAAAACAAAAAAATAGTATTAAAACTGTTAAAGCTAGTAGTGTCAAAGTCTTCATGTTAAAAGTATATAATGAAACAAAATGTCACAAGTTTCAGATGCATGATTAGTGTTGTACAAAATCCACACATTTTGTTCCACTAAATATTTCACAAAATTCACACATTTTGCAAAATACTTTGCAGGTATGAAATGTGAAATTTCACCAGCGAACTCGTGGATTTCACTCTCAAAATCATGTATTTTGTCCATGAAATGTGGAATTTTGCCAGGTGGCAGCGGAATTTCACCACTCAAGAGTGAAATTCTGCTGCTCGTGGGTAAAATTCCATATTGCACAGGCGGAATTCACAGTTTCACAGGCAGAATTTTGCATTTCACACCCACACAATTTGTCAGCAAAATATACAAATTTCACAAACTGTTTCAATCAGCAAAATTCGTAATTTTGCCAGAATTTTACTGGTAAAATTTTATTTGCTGCACCTCTATTCAGGATGCTAGTGATTACAAACCTGCAATATTTACGTTTCACGGAATCATTCTCATAGTATTGCCTTTTGCCTTTTGCCTGAGAGGTGCTTTTAATGTGCCACCATTTGGTTCCTGAAGCCTGTACCAAGTGGAGCTGACAAATTCCACCTTTTCACACTCATTTCTTCATTTAAATTCTGATGTGTTAGTTATGCCCCAAAAATAATAATTTCCTTTGCTTAATGTTTCAGTTATTTTCAATGCAGCAACATGTTGCTGAGTTCATGGAACAGCTGCAAAGTTTAGACTGTTATAAAAAAGTGGAATCTGTTCAAATGCGTTGTGCTGTTGATGTAGTTATTTTTGCTGTTGTTGATGCCATGGCAATTCTTCCTGCCCAGAGGAAAAGAATGGAATTGTAGAGAATGTTGTTTATTAACAGAAGAAAATTTCTTGGAATAATTTCCCACATTAGGTACAAGAAGCATTACCATTAGCATTTCCATGTTTCATTTTTTCCTAAAATTATAGTTTTGTTTTGACAGAGACTCTATTTTCATGATAAGGAAACAGTTCATAGAAAATTGGTCTATAGATACTCTGCTTGTGCGTTAAACGTTGATTTGCTTTGATTTACAAGTCAGCAAACTTTAAGGCTTGGGGAATTGAACTAGCCTTGCAGCTCCCCATAGGCTAAGGATATTAAGACAACAAAATGCAAATGTAAAACTGGTGTGTTCTGTATTGCCAAAATGTAAGTGATCAATTTATTGTGAAAAAATACGGCAAATGTGTCAGTTGCAAAAATTTGAGAAGCATTCACCTTACACAGAAGAAAACTATCCTGCGTGAAGTCAGACTCGGAGACTTCATCAAGGGGTTTCTTTTATTAGAACATTTAAGTGGAGACAAGTCTTTACCTGGGAACTATCAGCCAGTATCGATACTACCACCCCTCTCAAAGGCACTTGAGCACATTGTTGCGGATCAACTCACAGACTACCTTCAAAAGTATAACATCCTCTGTGCACAGCAACATGGTTTCAGGCAAGGGCACAGCACATCGACCATCCTCCTTAAATTCACTGGAGCAATCCACAATGCAATGGACAAAGGATACCTAACTGGAGCTGTATTCACTGACCTGCTGTAACAAAGGCTTTTGACACTGTTCACCGTGGCCTGCTTGTCAAACAGCTACTGGCTATTGAGCTTTCACAGGGCTCTTGTGCCTTGGTAAAAAGTTACCTGGCCCAATGCTCACAAAGAGTAAAAATCTGATGAGTTCTCTCAGACTCAAATCCGGTTCTCTCAGGCGTTCCTCAGGTATCCATACTGGGCCCTATTCTCTTCAGCATATTTCTAAACTCCCTTCCTCAATCTTGCCCAGAGCAAATAATCCTCTATGTTGATCATGCTGTGATTCTCTCCACCCATAAGGACCCAAAACCCTTACTCCTCAACCTGTAGCTTGCTTTCACCAAGGTTGAGAACTGGTTCTCAGAACACAAACTGGTCCTAAACCACAAAAACACTAAATCCATGCTCTTCTCCAGCTCGCAAAACAAGAAAAGGCAAAATCCACTTGCTATCAGTACCTATGCAGGAAATACCCTCGAACAAGTGTCATCATTTAAATACCTTAGAATCTCTTTCGATCCCTGCTTATCCTTTGGGACCCACATTGATAGTATTGCGAAAATTGTGAGCGAACACATTGGTATCCTACACTGAAACAGACAGTACCTTACCCAATCTGCACTGAAGATTGCTATCCAAAGCTCTGTCATCTCTGTCATAGACTATGGCCTAATTATCTATGGCTCCGCCTCAACTACTGCCCTCAGGCGCATAACAACCTCCCTTAACAAGGCCTGTCGATTGCTCACTGGTGCCCAAAGATGCACTCATACAAGTGAACTCTATGCTAAAACGGGATGGTTACAACTCTCCAATCACATTAAGTACTTTTCCTGCTTGATGGCGAAAAAATCTACCTTGGGCCTCACTCCACCTTGTATCCAAGACCTACTACACTCTAATACCAACCCACATTTCACCAGAAGTTCAGAACGTAAGTGTCTCCAGTTCCCCAATGCCACACCACTCAGGGCCAAGAGCCTTTGCCCACCGTGCACCCAGCTGGTATAATGCCCTCAGCACTTACATCACCACCTCCACCTCCTAGGATTATTCAAATCTAGGCTACATCTTCACCTCACAGCCTCCAGCTCTTGTGACTGCTTCGATTAATTTCCCCCCTTGACTTTTTTGCTTAGCCTCCTGTCCCTGATCACTTTGACAAAGACGTGAGTCGCACTAGTCTCCCTATGTCTGCCACTCCTTGCTCCCCTCTCCCCAATCCATTGTTTTCTCTGTTGAAGTCTTCCAATCACACAGTATGTGTTATTCAAGTATTTGTATTCCATGATGCCATAACTGAACTGCTTAATACTGTTTAATGCTGCTTCATAATTTGTTGCTTTTTTGTTTAATTTTGTCTTGTTTGTACCCTACTGACATGGAACCTTTGTAAAAGAGCCATGGCTCAAAGGTATTAATTCCTAGATTTTAATAATAAATAAAAGAAATATTTACATATGAACATATGAATGTGCTAGCCAAAACAGACCACCCGGTCTATCTAAGCCTGCTTGAGTGTGCAGCTAGCACACCAAATTTGCATCTGGCCCACCCCCTCCCATTTGTCATCCCACTGCCACCCCCAACTCCCTCACCCTCATTCTCCCCTGTTTCCTGTCCCATGCCCTTTTGAAACTGCTCACAGATTTATATGATACCAGCCACTCTGGAGGACATTCCATTTTGCTACCACCCTCTCTGTGAAATAGTGTCTCCTCATTTCCTTCCTAAATCTTCCCCCCTCTATTCTTAGCCCATGCCCCCTGGTGACCCTCCCCACCTCCTTAACTTAAAGACCCCACCTGCCCCATCCTTATGGATTCCTCTCAGATACTTGAATGTCTCTATCATGACCACCTGTCCCTTCTATCCTCCAGGGTGTACATATTCTGGTCTCCCAGCCTGCTATCATAGTCTTTCCCCTCCATTCCACTTATCATCTTTGTTGCCCTCATCTGCACCCCCTCCAGTAGCCTGATATCACGCTTTAGGTATGTCCTCTAAAACTGCACACAATATTCTAAGTGTGGCCTTACCAGTGACTTGTAGAGGGGCAAGATCACCTCTCTTCGCCTGGATGAAAAAACCCTCACTATGCACCTCAGCATTTTTTTGCTTTTTCAGCTGCTGCCCTTGTTCATGGTCCCTGTTATCATTACCCCGAGGTCCTTCTCCTCCTCAGTGATCCACAGCTTAACACCCTTGCCCCCCCCCATTCAGTATTCTCTCCTTGGGTTCTTCACTTTCACCCACCCTTGGGTTCTTCATCCACTTTGCAATGCTTTGCAGTATAAATTGAGTAAGTTCTTGCATTAGTCTATGTAGTGTATATATTTGTGTTTCTTTCTATTTAGTTCTTCTTGCCAGTGTGCAAGTTGTGGGTGGCAACCAACAAGATTCATGTACATACTTTTGTTCTGCATTTTTCATTTTTGAACTAATGAGTTGGTTTGTAAAAAAATTGTTAAAACTAGTAGTGTTAAAGTCTTAATGTTAAAAGGATGTCATGAAACAAAATGTCACAAATCTCAGATTCAAGATTCTAGTGATTAGAAACCTGCAATATTTACGTTTTATGGAACCTCTCACATAGTCTTAGGTTTTGTGTGGTATGCCCTTCAGAGAGTTGCTTTTACTGTGCCACCAACTGGCTCTAGAGACCTGTACCGAGTGGAGCTCACAATCTGCACCTCTTCACAACTCATTTCTTATTTAAAATTCTTATCTGCTAGTTATTCAAAACAAATCCTCTCCTTTTCTTAATGTTTCAGTTATTCTCAATGTAGCAAAATGTTGCTGAGTTCATAGAACAGCTGCAAAGTTTAGACTGGTAAATCCAAAACAGAGTCTATTCAAGTGTATTTCCTAACAAATGATGTCAGATACAGCCTTTTGTTTTGTGAAATAAAGACAATGTAAGCATTGGATACAGTATGTATCTTATTCAGCATTAAAAAATATCACAAGGTTCAAAACTATAATAAAATTCATGAGATATTTCTTTGCCACTTTACTTGAAATATGATAGTTGTTTTTTTGTTAATTATTTAATTGACTACTACTTTAAATCTGGTGTTCCTGTGTTTTATAAGTAAGTTCTGCTTTTTCTGAACACCCATTAGTTAATATCACTTTTCTTGTGACTCAGGTGAACAAGCATTCAAAAAAAAAAAACTCTAACATATTATGGGACAATTGATGATTAAAAACAGCTAAAAATGCTGATGAAAAACTGGGACTAGCCATATGATATGGAAAGCCCCCTTTCATTCTTCCAAAACACAAAAAAAAAGCTGAAACAAATTTAAAACTAAAAATCGTAGACGGTAAAAGAAATAGTCCAGCTCAAATATAATAAATCAGTTTAGAACAAAAAAGTGACCGTGAAATGCATTGCTGGTTAAAATGTCTAGGTGTTTCCTCAGCAAAGATTGTCTTATTGGAACATTAATAGCAATAAAGAAATTATACTCTGCATATGTTTTGAAACATAAACAAAGGTGTCTTGCAGAAGAGCTAATAATGTGGTGGGATTCACATTTGACGGTGCTATTCCAGGTTTGTGTTTCTGAGCTTGAAGCCAGCTAGAACTGCTGACAGGTAAAGAACCAAGTATCCAGTCAAAATCTCTGTCTCTGAGAAGGTAACTGCCTACTGAGTGATAGCAGGTAGAAGTGCAATAGGGAAGTACTCATCCCAGGAAAGGAAATACAAATGGTTCTTCTAATCATGCCTCTGCACCCTCTGTGTTTAGTCTGGTTGTGTAAGCACTGATTCTAGGGTTAGTGCAAAAAGTAATAATCCATCTGCAGCACTTATTGGGACAATATCAGGATTAATCCTTGCCTGTGTCCATTCAATACAAAGCAGTGGACATCACTGGACTGGAGCCCAGATGGAGGAGCTTGCCCAGCTTGGTTTATGGTTTGAATGAAAGGCTGCACAATACAGGAGATCATGGAGCTGATGTGTAGTTTAGTAATCTCCCCATGTACTGTAGAACAGTTTTACAGTTTTGGAATAAGAAGTATGTGTCTCACTAGATACAGGAAGAGAGTGTCAGTGATCCTGTCTAGAGTTTTTGGTGTAGGTTCAAGGGCACACAAAGAGGAATGTTACCATAGCATCTTGTAGTTCTGTTGGATCTAGACCTATGAAGATTGTGAAATTCCTCCATTAGAATTCAGTGGAATGGCCATTCTACTTATTACAAGCTAGTCAGACTTCTTGGGGCAAATTCCACAGAATTTTTAAAAGTTTGGGGTTTAATGTGAAATGTGTAACTTTGCTCATTGGCTGCTTACTCACACTATGACCCTCAGCCACTCATGTATTTTATTTTTATTTATTTTATTTATTTATTTGTTCTAGGATTACAAATAGCTTCTTTGTACTTAACATCCCCTCTCCCTCTGCCTGTCTTATCCACACTGGATCAACATCTATGGCTGGTGCAACTTTTCATGGCTTTTAAAGTGCTTTGTAATACATACAGTGATACAGAAAGCACTATTCTGTATATTACTAAGAGTCCTATTTACTTATGTTTGTGCCTAAGCCTGAAACAAGCCAGCTGGCACCCAACACTTTGTGCCTGATGCTGGGGCTTGGTGGGTACTTTGGACATTCTGCACATTAATGAATTATGTAGCCAGTGCAGCTCATTCGGCAGCACATCATTTCATGGTTTCTAGTTCCACACAAGGATTGGACTCGTGACATAAATGATGGCACCTGAAAGGCAAAAATATGGGAATGATGAGCCACTGGGGGTGTGCAGCCAATTGGCTGAGATGTTAAATTAAGGTCCTATCTACCTTTTCTGTTTGTTGTTAGGGTGAATGTTAAAGATCTCATTGCACATGTCAAAAAGAGTCGACAAAATTTTCTGATGCCCTAGCAGAATTTCCATATTTTTTGAAATATCAGTAAGGGCTTAATCAGGTTCAGTTTTAGTGGGTATATATCTTTATTTACCTCACCCATTACAAGGCTGAAATTAGGCAGTATTTCTAAACCCTCATTTTCCTGTCAAACAAAAACAAAATAACAGTATTTATATGTGTGTGTGTGTGTGTGTGTGTGTGTGTGTGTGTATGCCTCTATACTCATATCAACACATGGTGGCCAGGTTTTCAAACTGTGCCAGGCTGTGGCACAAGCCAGGGCGCAGCACAGCTTGGCTGCTCAGGGGCGTTGACTGGGCGATATTCAACGGAGCTGCACCATGGAACAGCATCATTGAATATCGCACCCTGGTCTCTCACAGTGTGCATGGTGCAGTGGCACTGTGCCAGTGCAAGTGGCCAGAGTGGAGCAGGGGGATGCGCTAGCGCAAGTTCCTTTGTGCTATGTGCAGCAACTGCGATATTCAAAAGTGCACATGCAAATGCGGCCATAATGTATGCAAGGTGCAAATGCGGCCATTTGCATGTCATTATGGCCCCATTTGCATGCAGGTGCATTGATCCCCGGTGACTTGTGCCTGGCACCCTGCCAGGCAGCAGCTGTCGGGGACCGACGACCCCTGCATGGCATGTCAACGTGCCCCACAGCCCGAACGCGGGCTTCAGTATAAATAAAATGAATCCTATATCCCTGGTGGTCCAGTGGACTGCTGTCAGCCTGATCACGGGCTTCAGTATAAATAAAATGAATTTCTATATCTCTGGTGGTCAAGTGGACTGCTGTCAGCCCGATCGCAGGCTTCAGTATAAATAAAATGAATTTCTATATCTCTGGTGGTCCAGTGGACTGCTGTCAGCCTGGGCATTTGTAATAAAAAATAATTACTTCCAATATTACGTGGTGGTCTAGCGGTACCCCTCCCACCCGCCCACTGATCCCCACTGCCCGCTCCCCCTCCGGTCAGCGGCAGGTGGCAGCACCCCACCCACCTGCCACCCCGAAGCCCACTGACTGATACCATAGGTAGGACTGTATGCCCATTGGTCCACAGCATGAGACAATGGACATGCAGCCCATACCGTACTACACATGCCTGCGATTGGGCTGACAGTGGTCCACTGGACCACCAGGGATATAGAAATTCATTTTATTTATACTGAAGCCCACAATTGGGGTGACAGTGGTCCACTGGACCACCAGGGATATTGAAATTAATTTTATTTATACTGAAGTCCACGATCGGGCTGACAGCAGTCCACTAGACCACCAGGGATAAAGGATTCATTTTATTCATAAAGAAGCCCACGATTTGGCTGACAGTAGTCCACTCACATATCTGGAATGTGTAGTACGATATGGGATGCAGGCCCATTGGCTCACGCTGTGGACCAATGGGCATACAGCCCTACCTATGGCGTCAGTCAGCGGGCAGCGGGGCGGCAGGCTGGGTTGCTGCCACCCGCCACTGACCGGGAGAGCGGTAGGCGGTAAAGTGCAGGTGGGTGGGGAGGGGGTATCGCTAGACCACCAGGGATATTGGATGTAATTTTTTTATTACAAATGCCCGTGATCTGGCTGACAACAGTCCACTGGATCACCAGGGATATTGGACTTTCTTTATGTATACCTAAGCCTGCGATCGCGGCGAGTGGTCTGCTGGACCACCAGGGATGCTTGATACAATTTCTATAAAAATGGCCACGATTAGGCTGACAGTCCCACTGGACCAACAGGGATATTGGATGTGATTTTATGAACTGATGCCCATGATTGAGCATGAAATTACTGCCACGGAGGTGCAGTCAGAGCTCAGGTGACCACTCACAGGTGGCAGCTGCCATGTTGCACCCTGCAATGGCAGCTCACCTGTGGGTGGCCAGCCGTTCATTCCTTTTTTTTTTGGATCAGCTTTGTGTGGCCAAGTAGGGGTTGCATGCATGGACTCAGTACATCCGGGCTTAATATCAGGATGTGCAGGTATGCATGGGCATGACCTCCACCTGCGCCATACATTGATGCACTCTGGTGCATCAGGATTTGTATTTTCAGGCACAATTCTCATTTGAATATCGCGCCGGGGTGCATCAGTGGGTTGCGCATGGTGCAATACTGTTGCGCCATGCACAACACTTTTGAATATCTGGGCCGGTATGTTTAAACACGTTCATGCTAGCAATTATCCAGATGATTTGCCTCCTCTGCTGTTATTACATTATTTATAATTTCAATCAAAATTAAAACCTCATTTTAAAATGGAAGACTCCACCACAGGAATTACACTTTAGATAATAGAGGATGTTACATAATTTGAGAATATAATTTACCATTTATACATGTGTCATTATAATCAGGACAGCAGTCACCAAATGTGAGGCACATCCTATCACAGTAACATGTGCTGTTAATAGTTGGCTTGCATGGATTACTTGGTTCATCACAGCAGAGGGGAGTAGGACCAGAAGAACAACCAAGGGTAGATCCTAAAGACAGAAACAAGAAAATCCAAATAAATTCAAAGTCTGAATTATGACAAACAGCCTCCAATTGTTGATTAGTTTACAAGACCCTTAATGGCATAGATTATGGAAGATTTTAGTGTTCTGTTTTTAACTTGACTTTACATTAGATTCAAAAAAACAGGTAGCATGTTGCACTGTGTAATGGTTTGGTGCAATGTATAAATCTGATCAAGGCAAACAAAACAGGAACATGCACTCACTTAGGGTTTGGGCTGAAAAATGAGCCACTAGATGACAAGATCTGTGCCAAACTGCCCTTATTCCAGTAAAGTGCTTAAAAATGTAAAACATCAGGTATTCAATAGAGGTAGTCCCTCAACCTTTCACCGACATGCAAGTCAGCTTTGTCAAAAGTCAGAATCCTGCCAGTGGAACTCATACAGCATGGCATCTCTGTTTCCAAAATGCTTTTCAGAATTCCTCTTTGAATTCTGTGGAAATCAAAAAGGCATTTGTCTATAAACTGCAGAATAACATTTCCGCAGATCATGTAAGCTACATAATAATGTTCCATGGATTGCAGAAAAAGATTTTGTGGTTTATGTAAACCATGGGATAATTAAGTCTCAAAAGCAATTCCCCTTTTTTAAATTACACAGTTTCACTGCTGATGGATTCCACGGAGTTAAAATGAATTTGCAAAAATGTTTTTGAATTTGAAAATTCTGTACAGTACTAATCCACACATAGGCAAGTGGAGTTGCAAGGGCACTGCACAGGCAGTGCATGTGAGGTTCTGGAAGATGGAAGCGGACGGTGCCAAAAGACAAGACCCTGTGAAAATATTGGCTGATAGTATAGCCAAGAGGTTAGAGAAAGAATCTATGAATGAGCTTTGTGCAACCAGCAAACCTTGGTTTCATTCCCATAGCCTCCCCTTGCATGTTTTGTGACTCTTAGCAAGTCACTTAATAGAGTAACAACCTATGAATGAGCTTTGTGCAACCAGCAGACCCTGGTTTGATTCCCATAGCATCCCCTTACATGCTTTGTGACTCTTAGCAAGTTACTAAATATCCCCAGTGTGCCTCTGAAAACAGGCATTTCTGCCTAGTAAGCGTACCCTTTTACCAAAAGAATAAATTAAATAAAGAAAGAAAAAAATATGCATTTTGTATTCTTGTCTCACTGTTAAAGAAGATTTTGGGGAAGGATTCATAAAGCAGATGAGTTGGGCACAATTGAGATGCACCGGAGCAAATTGAAATTGTGACATGGACCCATTCAAAGATAATGCGGTTACTCCAGTGCAAGCCAGATGCGTTGCACCAAACAGGATGCGCTGGAGATGCAATGAAATGATATGCAGTGTGTAAATCAAGGAGGAGTACACCTGCATACATAGCGCAGAGCCATTCACAGTGTAAAATGAATGTGCAAGTACTGAGCATTCACTGCGCAAGCCCGAAATGTGCCATGGGGAGATAAGTATAAAGGAAGTTGACTTAAGTGCAAGCTCCCAGCAGGCCAACAGCAGGATAGCAGGAGAAAGCAGGAGGAGAGAGGCAGCTGAAAGGCAACAATGGATGGTGCACCATTCTTGATGGTGGGTATGATAATGGGGATGAGGAGACGGGCGGATGAGCAATGTGATGGTGGAAGGCACCGTAGGCAGCCAGCCCCTTGGCAGTATTGTGCCAGACTGACATTTGAACAGCTCACTGACACAGAAACAGTAGGCCTATACTGCCTGAACAGGGCCATTCTGAGGTAGATCTGTGAGCTGTGCCATGATGAAATGCAGGCACCCTCTGGAAGAGGTCATGCCGTAGCTGTGGAGACCAAGGTGACAACAGTAATGTGCTTGCTCACCATGGGAACCTTCCCAGAGGCTAGCTGGGGACACCACAGGCATCTCGCCAGCATCCACCTACCGTCTCCTCACACAATTTCTCCCCACACTGCTCCCACATGCTTCGGCGTACATCCACATCCCAAGGACAAAGGCAGAGTGGACAGAAGCCATGCAGCAGTTCCACAGGGTGGCATGCATGCCAGGTGTCATAGGGACCATTGACTGCACTCATGTGGGAATCCACACACCACCTGGTGATGATGCGGTAACATACATCAACTGCAAGGGCTACCATTCTGTAAACTGCCAGGTGGTATGCAATGCCACAGGGCGCATCAGCAATGTCTGCACCACTCACCCTGGGAGCACACATGATGCCTTCATTTGGCACTAGTCCACCATCTGCCACAGATTTGAGGCAGGGGATGTATCAAGTGGACATCTAGTAGGTATGTGGGACATGCTGATCTGCAGAACAACAGGACACCATGGCACAGGATAGGATGGGGGGGTGGCAGGTGTGTAGGTAGCATGATGCACAATGTACATAGTGGGCAGCAGAACTGGGACAGTGGAAGGGGGACAGTGCTGCAGGGTGTGCACACAGTAGGACAGTGTGGCACAACTATAATGCATGGAAGGAGGGGTGCAGTGCTCATGTGGCAGGACATAGCACACTACATGCAGACTGGTAGGTGCAGCTGCCAGGCACACTGGGGCAGACAATGGGGGCTGGAGCACATGTAGAAAGCAATGACATGGGCAGCCAGGAGCAGACAGCAGCAGCAGGGCCAGACCACATCAGGTGGGGGGGGGATTTCAAGGAAGGCCAAAACACGGTCAGTGGTATACCCACACGACACACAGCAGAGCGCCATGGTGCATGGGGGGAGGTCATGTTGCACATGTGATCAGTGGACTAACAGCCAGCCTTGCTCCCCACAGGTGATGCAGCATACCCACTCTGACCCTGGCTACTCACCCCCTTCTGAAGACTCAGAACAGAGGTGCAGGAGCAATACAGTGAGGCACACACCGCCACGCATGCCATCAACAAGCTCTTCTTTGGCAAGCTGAAGATGCACTTCCAGTGCCTGGTAGGTCGAGTGGAGCCCTACAGCTAAGCCCTGAGAAGGCCTGTGGCATATTCCTGGCCTGTTGTATTCTATACAACATGGTCATGGACCGTGGAATAGCTGTCCAGGCTCTGGAAGGTGGCAGTTCCGGGGGGGGGGCGAGGAGGAGGATGGTGGGGGATGAGGACGCAGTGCCATATGGGTATCAGGCTGGACTACCACTGGTGCACCATGACCCACTCCTTATTCTGAGAGACCAGCAGTACAGGGACACAATTGTGGAGGAGCACTTTGGTGACCACAGGTGAGTAACAGAGGTTTGTACTGCATGGAGGGCACAACACACCACATATACAGCACCACACAGCCACACACACACAACACAGACCACGAAGCAGTGACAATGCTGCTGTGGAATGCAGCCATGCCAGTGTCCATGTAGCACACATACTCACATACACTAATAGGCCACAGTCTACACGGCCATGTGCCACTATGTATGTGCCAGGGACGGCATGGATCTGTGTACAGCTGCCGACACTTGTGCAGAACAGACAAAAAACCACACTCATCACGCCCATGCCACATGGCACAACAATGGTGCACACAGACAGGCAGGTGACACTGCATGGGGGCCCATGATGGCAATGTACTTGGGCAGGCACATGCCACCCATACCACCCCAAGCAGTATTAGCCAGGCATGTGCAACTCCCAGGTAGCAGATGTACAGTCCATTGGAATGGTGACCTGGATGTCACAGGGAGGCACCATGGCCACCACGGACATGGGGGTGGCCTCACCCATTACTGGTGTATGTTGCCTTAGCACCACTTGCCATCACCTCTGTAGGGGTACTGCAGTAAGACTGTGAAAGGGTGCTCACTGGGGTGTTGGCCACATGAACCATGTCAGGTCTGGGGATGCTGGTCATGGTGATTTGCAGCGACAGCATCAGCGGGAATGGGTTTATCTGATTTCACCAGCTGGGCATATGTGAGGCACTCTGGGGTGTACAGCTGGAGGGCCAGAGGCCACATTGCACAGCAGATGCACACGCAGCCTTGGCAGCGGTTGCAATCTGCTCCAGAGCTGCAGTCATGCCGACCTGCAGTAGGTGTGCCTCTGTCAACATCTGGGTGTGCCACGTGACTGCTGACTCATGCTCAAGGGCCAGCAGCATCAGAAGGTCCCTGAGGTCCACCCGTAAGGATGTCTGCCCCTCCACTGTGTCCCGCAGGAGGCAAGCATAGCCCTTAATCTCATCAGCAGATGAAGGCTGATGGTGATGGTGCCGATGGCTGGGTGGTGTGCCAGCCTGCCGTTGAGCATCCACAGTTGGTGGGTGCACCTCAGCAGGCTGGGGAATGGGTGGGGACTGGGCATTCACAACCCCATCATGTCCAGATATGGTGGATTCTTGGTCCAATACCACCTGAGTGTGACACACAGCATCCAGCCATGATGCGCTGGCTGACCCTGCTGCCACAGCAGGACCAGGTGCAGATGGCACTGCACCCACCACTGTGGGGGGTGATGTGGGCTCTGCAGGTGTGCCTTGGGCAGTGGGGCCATGAATGCTTACAGGTGCCACCTGAGTAGGCACCTGTGTGTGACATGTACCACTGGTGACCATGTACAAATTATCTGTGTGGCATCAGGATTGTCAGGGTCATCGCTGTATGCCCCCTGTGCACCAGATGCCAACACCAGAAGGGCACCAGTGATGTCCACTGCATCCTCTACGTCGTTATCAGCCAGACCCAGGAAACCCTCCAGCCAAAAGGTGCCATTCTCACCAGCAGTGGCACCACTAGCTGTTGGGTTCTATGGACCCACCACCACTGGTGATGCAGCTGGGGACACTGTTGTGTTGGACGGGCCAAGGATGGCACCGTCCTCCATTGTGCCCGCAACCCTGTGGGATAGGCCTGCATCATCACCCACTGAGGCATCCTGTGCAGCTGTGGACACAGCAGCACCCAAGAGGCGTGATGGAGCTGCAAAAGAAAGAAGAGAAACATGGTCACATACACTGGAAACAATAGTGGTAGACAAACAAGTACAGTGCACATTGTGGTGTGCCATGTATGCACCTGACAGTCCCTGGCACTGACAGGCAATGCCCATTCCACCACTGCAGCCATGAACCAGCAATGAATGGTGTAGCCCAGTGCCTGTACACACCCACATGGCACCATGAGGGACAGTGCTACACTATGCCCATCTAACTGCATACAGGCACACGGGCTGCCTGTCGCACACAGCAGGGCTATCATGGTAACCATGACGCACACACATGGTCTGACACGCATCAGGGGCATGTATACTCACAGTGCTGTGATAGGCTTCCACCCATCTGTAACTCCCCTCCAGGGACACGTTGCATAACTGCATGGCCAATGCTGGCCATGAGCAGCTCCTCATTTGGAGTGAGATGCACCCCCTGATGGCAGACCACCCCCTGTCCAGCTCAGTGAGGCCTCAATGTGCACCAGCTTCTTCCTGGCCCTCATCTTTCCATCATTTAGGTGTTTTTCTACACTCCTGGGGGCATCCTTCTGTACTTCCCTACTGTATTAATGTGGCATGCCAATGCCTCCCAGCCCTCATCCCACAGTGCTTGGCTGCCACCCCTGCTGGACAGAATATCCCTGTGCAAATTGTAGACATCTATGAGGGCTCACTTTTCATCATTTGTAAAATTGGGCAACCTGCAACAAGCAGCACTGTCTCCTCCAGACATGATGGCTACTGAGGGATAGAGGACACCGACATAAGACATGCATATGCAGGGCCCTGAGTGACCTGTATCACCATACAGGGGCTGCTGTGTACTGGAACACTGCCTTCCTAACAATGTCCTGCCTGCACATGTCAGGGACAGTATCATGGTCTGTCAGGGATGTCTGTGCTGTGAGCGCCCTGTCCAAGTGCAATGCCACAGACAGATGCATGTCCCTGGACATGCCACAGGCATTGCATGGCATAGAACACAGGCAGGTGGCCTGAACATCACCACACACTGTAGCCATCTAAGTTTGTGCAGTAACAGCACCCTCCACCAGTCTCCCTCCCCCCCCCCGCCTTGACTAGGGTGGGCTGTGGGACAGTGTGTGGCACACACCGGGGTGTGTCAAGTGTCCCTGCACATGTCTAGATGTTACCAAGCTGTCCATGGCCCATAGTGTCATTTGCAGCAGATACAATGGCACAGGAATTGTAAACAGAACTTACCTTCATGGTTATCAAACCTCTCGGTTACCAATACTCAGTATGGGCTGAGTTAGGTGCATTTTATGACTCAGGGCATGCATATGAGGTTTGGGGCAGGTATAATGAGATGCTAAACAAGTGAGATGCCTCTGAATTCCGTAATCAGCTGAATTAGGAGCAATCTCTGTGAACTGCATAATTGCCCTCAGCTCATCCCAATCAGCAGAGCGCATCTCCACATGCCACATTGTCCGCGCATGCGCAGTGTATTTGGGGGCATCTCCCTGAATTTGGCACATAAACTTCAGCCCATGACCATGGATGCATGATCAGCCTGACAGTTGCATCTCCACCATGCAGCTAGTGCACGATGCGCGGTTACATCTGTACGCCCATGCATGTCCATGTGCACTATGCCTGCTATGCTTCCTGTCCCCAGTCATGCCTTGATTGTGCAACAACTACCTTTGCATGCCTGTTGGCTACTGCACATCACCGTTGCCTCGTGTGATGATGCGAGACACACATAACATGGCAGATTTGTATGTTGTGTGCATGTGCAACCAGCTATGATCCCTGCCCCCGCTTTCCCACCATGTCATTGCACATTGTGCATGCATGTGTCAGCGCCATTAACACCAATCGCGCTTCAGTGCATTGTGCCTGGTTACTTAAAGGTGGCCTAGTGGTGCATGTGGCGCGATTAGGTCTTTCAGTAGCACAGACCTGACAGGGCCTACTTGCTGTGCAGACTTAGCTGTAACCAGGCCACGTGCCCGGAGAGAAGGCCCCAGGGCTATGAACTGGTCCGAGGCTGAGCTCCTCCACCTTGTGGCTTTAGTGATGTGGGTGGACAGCAAGCTGTTTGGCCAGGAGGACCTGCAGTAGCCCAGGTCAGCTGTTTGGGCCAGGATTGCTAGCCAGCTGGTGCACCGTACAGGTGTACCATGCACAGGAGAGCAGTGCAGACACAGGTATGGCAATCTGCACCGGAGGGACAGATTGCACCTGGATCACCTACGGGATCATGCACGCAGGGGTGCAGTGCCCTGACCAGGTATGTCCCAGTCGTACATTTGCAGGATATGCACATGGGGTTGGGGCAGCTGCACCACATGCCAGTATACTCACAGGGGCACACACACACTTGGTCATGGCTGCACTTGTACTGTGGTGCCATCTACCACATGTCACATGGGGTGGGCTTCTCTGGTTTGGTGCTTGGGTGGGGTGGGTTCATTGTGGCATGCATGGGGTGGGACTGCCATTTGCATTGCATGCCAACAGCTGTGCACATGGGGGCACAGGTTGGGGTGCTGTGCACTGCTGCACACTACTGGGCCATTCAACAGTGGTGCACTGTTTGTTGACACCTTCACTGCATGCCCGTGCCAGTGTTGGGGGGGAGGGGCTGTCTCACGTCGCATCTCCTCATGTCATTCTCTGCTTCTAGATTTCCTGCAGGGCTGGAAGACAGGCAGAAGACCACGGAGGCCATTGAACTGTGGGACAGGAGGGCCACTGGAGGTGCACAGGGTGGTGGCCATGCTGGTGCAGGTAAGTGCTCCTTTCATGCATGCACTGTGTCAGGTGGTGTGGGTGTCTGCTCAGGTAGGTGTTGTTGGTACACTGTGCCTGTCCATGTGTTGCTAGTCATGTGGATCCATTGGTATGTTTAGTGCAGTGTGTGTCTGGGCCACGGTGCTCATGGTCCCTGCATCAGCAAACACTGTGTATGCATGCTGTGTTCACTGTGGCCACACAGTGGTGCCCCATTGGTGTCCTGATGGGGCCTACATGCTTCTGCAGGACACTGTCTTGTGCACGTGTTGCATGAGGCTTGCCCTTATGCCCCCTGCACAAGCCACTGTCTGTACATGTGAGGCATGTGCCCACAGGGTTCCTGTGTACAATCAGTGTGGCATACTGTGCCTGCCTGGTGTGTTGTGTGTTGTGCCTGGTGGGATCTTGGCCATTTCCGTGGTGGATGCCTCCATGCTATGCGCAGGGGTTTGGGGGTGGTGTTTGGTACATGGCACTTAGTATCTGTTCTCTGTGTTCCCCACTCTAGGTCCCCAGAATGTTCAAGCTGGTGGGTGTGGCCATGGGGGATGACAGCTGGAGGAACCACAGGATGTGGGACTGCAAGTGCGGTGCACACTTTGTGATTCCATGTGGTCACTGTTTAGGAGGTAGGGACATCTACTCAGGGCACTGTCATTATTCGTCTCCTCACTGCACGGGGCAGGAAACATGTGTGCCCTTCCCTGGCATGCCCAATGGCATGAATTTGGACTTTGTTTCAGTTGTTTCCCCTCCATACTTTGCATTGGTGTCCCCACCCATCCCCTATACCCACTCCCACTGCCACATTCCTCCCCTGCTTTCGCCAGTTGATGTTGTTGTATAAACTCCCACAATCCCCTTCCCTGCTTTGCATTGTTCTTGTACACAGTTGTTACTGTTGTTTTTCTTGTTGTTGTGCTTTTATGAAACTGTTATTTATCTGATCCGTTGTCTGTGGTCCTTCACTGTACCATGTTCTAGGGTTTGGTTGTTGTCTGCAGCTTTCCTCTGTCCTCTGTCCCCCTTGCTGCCATACTCATGTCTATACATGTGTTTGTACGAGCAGCTACCTCATACCCCCCATGCCATGTCTCACCCACTGTGTGCCCACCATGTTGCCTGTGGCTTGTGGGTGGGCCTGCTGTCCTGCTGCATGTGTCTATGCCCCTGGTCTGTGTGTGATGCCTGTGGCATGCATCCACTGCACTGCTGCACTGTCAGTCATCAGACCTGCATGTACTCTACAGTTGTTGGGGACATGACATACCTGTCTGGCACAGTGGTGATACTTGTGTGCCACCCAGTATATGCACTGGTGTGGCCCTGTGTGGCTTTGTACACCCCACACATTCCTGGGATTCTGTGGTGGTGGCCATGTCCTTTAACACCACCTTGCTGCATGGAGTCCCCCACAGATATGTGGCACCTTGCTGGTGACAGTGTGCCTGTCTTATGTGCTTGCCATGGTCCTGTGTGGGTTGTGTTGTGTGGTACTGGGTGTTATTCTGTATGCCCTGTCTGTGCAGTTCATCTGCTGTGGCCACTATTGGGCCCTTGGCCAGTCTGGCTTGCCCATTTGGGCATGTATCCCTACCTCCTTTGTCCCAGTGCATTTTCCCCTATTGCTCCCCCATTTCATGCTGAGTTGCTCTTTATTCACTGTTCTACTCTCCTGGGTGGTTTTGCAAATCACGGATGCTCAGGGGCATCTCCACTTGTGCCAAGTGCAACACACACAATTCACAATGGGGTTGCAAATGGGACATCCCATGGCACATCTTTGTGAATCACTCAGATTTTGGTTGGTGCAACCTGGTTGCACAGGTGCATCTCATGTGCGCCCAGCTCATCTGCTTTGCAAATCCTGCCCATTGTCTTTATGTGCTTTACTATGACCCTCGTAGAAACAAGATGTTCCGTTACATGCAGGTATTCTGAAAAGCAAATATTTTAATTATTGATATAAATAAATAACTAGTAACCACAGTTTACACCCTTAAGCCTTGTCTTTTATTAATTGACAAGGGAAAACTCAAAAATGTGCCTGTATTAGTTTTGGGGCTCAGAGTACACATGATGGGTAGAAACAGGAATGCCTGGCAAAAACTCTGCACTGGTGCATACATTTAGGAGTGCTATAAAAGGCTTTTTCACTACCAATGAGCCCTATGCTCAAAGGGCAGGTAATATGTGTCTGGGGCATATACCCCATCCTCACAGCTATGCACCCGCTGGAGAGCCAGTGGTGGCCACATGCACAAACAGCAGCCACTGCATGACTTCTGTACTTGGCCACACACCCCTGGCATGCATGGTCACATGAGAGGCCAGGGCAGAGCCACAAACTTGGGTGGGCAGCCAATTGAATTCCCATACTGGGTCCCTGAGTTGATCCTTTATGCCCATGCAGAGGGTGCAGGTTGTAGGGGAGGTGCCCCATACAGTGGCAGTGTAGCCAAACTAATGGGTAGTTGCCCATGCTGCTGCCCCAGATCTCCCCTGCAGCATAGTGGGCTGAGGAAGCACAGAGGTCATATTTGTGTTGACGCTGCACCTGGTGGCCATAGAACATGGGGGTGTGTGCCGGGGTACACCTTGTCTCAGTAGGCTTAACCAGCACCCCTTCCACCTGGCACTAAGCAGCTTTGTGAATGCTGCATAGTGGAGGTAAGCCCCTGACATGTCCCCTGCGCAGACATCCCTGAGGGGCATTGGATGCAGGAGCATAATTGCCTTATAGTGCACTTATGCACCCTTGGTGAATGCCACCAGAGGTCTGCGGGACCACCGCTGTGTGGCATTTACCTGTGTGGTTGACTACGTGCCACAGATCAACAGCACGTGGGCAACGCAGATATTTGTGCATAGGGCACATTATTTGCAAAATGTTTCATTTTGCTAATGTATGTAGAAGAACTAAAAAAAAACTCTTTTCAAAGCAACTTTGGAGAAAGAGTTCATACATTTTCATAATTAAATCATATGTCACTGAAATCATACCCTTGATGGAAAACGGCATAGTAATGTCCACACAAGAAGAAAAACAATTCATAAACATCACATTTTCAGATGTTTTGGAATAGGAATCAGAGGAAGGATCAATGACAATAGTTACTTGTGTGTGTGAAAGACTGCTGAAATACCCTTACCCCCCAAGTATCCCTCTGAATTGTGCTGAATCCTGAAAAACATCTGGGAGAAAATAAAGTTCCTATATCTATCTAGTTCTATTGTATACTGTACTTGTAGCAAAACCAGAGTGTATTAGGAGGCAGTATAGTGCAGTGGTCTAAGGCTCTGAGCTGCAAATCTGGTGACATCCAGCAGACCAGACCTGGGTTTGAATCCCACAGCTTCCACTTGCATACTGTGTGACCCTGAGCAAGTCACTTAATCTCCTTGTGCTCCCAGGTCGCTCCTGTAAAAAAGCTTTCAGCTTAGTGTGCTATACCTGGTTAAACAACTAAATAAAAAAAATATATATATTATGGACACAAAAAATATTCTTTTGAACGGAAGGTTGTTTGAGGATGTTAGGTGCTATGGAGGAGGAATCTAAATCCTAAAACAACTTGTTCTAAGTTATTTTAAAATGATGGCTGCACTAAACAGTCAGGTAGCAGCATTGGTGGAATGCACATCACTCTAACCTCTATGCTATATTAACAGCCCAAAGTGTCTTGAACAGCCATAGTATCTTAAAGTGTCTTAGACATTAAAAAATAAACAGAAATAATCAGTCTTGATAGGCTAAACATGATGTCATCATTCAAAATACCTGCGGCAACTGATGTAAACAATAGATTTGTAGTCCTCCCAGAAGCTGCAGATGACAGAATAGAGTTTGTTGCTACTTGTCCTATAATAGGGAACATATTTAAAAGGAATACATAAATAGGAAAATTAGATCAATGCCTAGGTGTCTGCTAAAGATTCAAACACCTCCTGTACATGGAAGCCTGACTGGTGGTTGGGATGGGTACCGTACTCTCTTTTCTGGAACACTGCTCCCCCTTTATATCCCTAACATCCTCAAAGCTACAGAACTGGCTTAACACGGCATATTATTGCATCTGTAGATTTGAGATTCAAGCCCCTTATTTTACCTACCACTGCCAACTTTACCAGACTCTAGGATGGCTCTCTCCCCAGGATCGAAGGGACCAATTCTTGGGCTCCTTTACACTGAAAACCCTGCAAGCAGGAAATCAATCTCCTCTGGCAAACTTATTAGCACCTGAGATTAGTAGATAGGAGCTTAGGTTCTCCTCTAACTGCTTGCTAGAATATCACAGATTTAATACAGAAATGGATCATAGAGTATTTTCATAATCTGCACCCAAACTCTGGAATACCCAACTGGAAAATCTTCAAACCCTTCCTCTCGCTTCCTATCTTCAAAAGGCACTTCATATACACATTCTTATCTAGATCTCAATGCAGCTGTTCTAATTAAATGTTGTAGATTGTCCTCACTCAAAAGTAACTACTTCACTGTCTGCTGAAGCTGTCTGATGTTTCTGTAACATATCCTGCATCTACTGCTGACCTGATTAATGCTAGTTACATCAGTTGCTTCAATCCTATTTGTGTGTATCTTGACTATTACCATTGTCCTGTCATTTGTTGTTTAATGTACATGCTAGGTTCCATCGTCCCTGGTACCAGAGTAATATATATGTATATATTATAGTGGCACGGTCACACCACTATAGTTAGGGTTCAACGGTCAGTTACATACTAAAGTCAAACGTTTGGGCATTAATAACTTTGGACCTGTTCAACGGATTTGCCTACAATTTGGTATGCATGGTGGGGCATGGTAGATCTATTCACTTGCCAAATTGTGTTTTGGTCTGACTTACACTTGTGTACAAAAGCGCTGACAAATGCAAAATTATCTGTTTTTGGAGGCACCTTTTGGGATTCTGGATGTGGTCCTGCACGGCCGTTGTGTGGCATGCCACTCTGTGAGATGGTTCATTTGAAAGAGCATTGGTGGCCGAACATATTTCTGGGGTGTTTTATCCCCCCAAAAAAAGACATGGCTGGCATCCTCAGGACTCGATTAGGTGAACACAACAAGAATTGTGTTCCTAGAAGGTCCCACATTTAAATGCCAAGCATTTTTGTGACCACCAACTGAAAACAAGATGGATGATTTGTGACATTACAAGGGTCATTTGCAAAAGTATAAAGTCCATTTGCGACACTTTTGCATATTTTCTGAACTTTTCCCATTGACTATAATGGGAAACTTGTTTTCTGAATAACATTTGAACCATTTAATATTTTTTCATGAAATCTTCAAAGGGCACATCAGGGACCCTGGCTGCATGTTCCCTGAAAGCTTTGGACTGGTCCTGCAAACCGTGCAACCTACAGGCGTGAACAAAGAATGCACAAACATGTGTAACTGGTACATTTTTCAGTGCTCTGTAGCTCTGTAACCATATATCTGACCATTATGAAACTTGGCAGGTCCAAAGAGCCGTGGTACCAAATTGTACATGCCAAATTTCAGGCAAATTTATCATACAGTGGCAAAGATATTAAGCTGCCAAATTTTGGCTTTAACCTTAAATGGGGTACTCAACTCTAACTATAGTGGCACTACTGTGCCACTATAATGTATATATATATATATATATATATATATATATAAAGAAATTCTATGCAAAAATGTTAATGCATAAGTTATGGTTCTTCTACAGTGACAAAAGTGAGGAAATTCAATTTTAGGGTTCCACCCTTGCACCCCACCACCACCGCCTCCACCAACAGGCATCGGGGTGCATGTTGGGGTCATTATTCTAACTCACCCCATCCCATGTGTAAACAAGCTGAGGTGGTGCAGTGTAGGAGAATGGGGTGAGAGTTAGGGCCGATGACCCCAACACACATCCCAATGCCTGTTGGTTTGCTGTGGAGTGCAAGGGTAGAAGAACCATAACTGATGCATTAATGAAGTTTTTGCATAAATTTCCTTACTTTTTAATAAAGAATAGAAAAGTAGAAAGTTGCGTAAGTTGGTGGGAGCGTGGGGCCCCCACCAACTTGTAAGTGTTGGGCCGCATTACACACCTAATGACTAAAAAGTGCATTGACAACAGCAAGGCCAGCCACCAAACAAATGTTAATCTAGTAGAACAATAGAAAACACTGTCCACAAAATGTAAACTGCACCATGCAATATCTCCACAAAAAATATATTGTTCAACACATAAACACTGCAATTAACATCTACAGGACATGCCGTCAACACCCTCCAAATTTCAAGTAAAAAGACCAAACCATGTCCAAGATATAACATGTCAAAGATTGAAATTTTCATTCATCAGAGTGGCACAGTTCCACACCTGTTGACATTTAACACACACAATGACTGAAAACTACATCCATGACACTAAGGATAAGTATCCTATCAATTTCAAGCCACCAACACAAGCAAAACATTGTCCGCAGAATGTAAACTGTGCCACACCATATCTCTGCCAAAAAAATATTTCTGACATGTAAACACTGTAATTTACATCAATTGTACATGCCATAAACAACCTCCAAATTTCAAGTAAAAAGACCAAACCGTTTCCAAGATATTCAATGTCAAAGATTAGTGAAATGTCCCTATCTATTCCACTATAAAAAAATCTGGCCATCTTGTCCCTATTTTGCGATCAAAGATCGTGATCAAAGAATCTCACAATCAAAGAATTTGCAGGCTCACAATCAAAGAATTTGCAGGCTCACGAACAAATATTTATTTATTTATTGAAATTTGTTGACCAGGTAGGCCCGCCGAGACAACAAAGTCCCTTTTTTAGGGGCGACACGGAATTAATTACAGATTACAGATACAAAAGCATACAACAGACAAAAGTAGTGCAATTAATTGCATAGGTACATACATAGGTGGTATTACAGAACAAAACAGAGCACAGGTAATAATTAGAAACAGGACAAAAACTGGTCAAGACTAGGGAGTGTAAGGGGCACCAGCCATTCAAGTGCAACAGCACTGATTGACTACCATTAAGTGAGATTTTAAGGCCGTTTTAAATGAGTACAGAGTAGAGCAGTTAGCCACAGCTGCTATAAATCACAAAATTGAAGGAATTGCGGTAAACCACCAACATGGTTTGACAGAATGAAGCCCCCTGAGCATAATCCACCCTCATTTGACTTCCTAGGCGCTCCTGAGCTGATAAAATAGATTTTTTAATCCGGCCATCTCATCCCTCACTCACAATGCATGATCGTGATCAAACAATCTCGCGATCAAAGAATTTGCAGGCTCACGATCAAAGAATTTGCAGTCTCACATCAAAGAATAAAAAAAAGCTGTAATTTGAAAAATACAAGGAATCACAGCAAACCACCACCATGGTTCAACTGAACGAAGCCCCCTTAACAAAACCCACCCTCATTTGACTTCCTAGGGCACCCCTGGCTTGTGTTAAAATAAATAACGTTCTCCATATCCCTGGTAGTCTTGCGGCCCCCCTGATCTGTATAAAATCAATAATGTGCTCCATATCCCTGGTAGTCTAGTGCCCCCCAGATCTGTATAAAATAAATACTGTTCTCCATATCCCTGGTAGTCTAGCAGCCCCCCCAATCTGTATAAGATAAATAATGTGTCCATATCCCCAGTAGTCTAGCTGGCCCCCATCATCATAAAATAAATAATGATCACCAAATCCCTGGTAGTTTAACTTCCTCCCCCGATCTGTATAAAATAAATAGTGTTCTATATATCCCTGGTAGTCTAGTGGCCTCTCCTGATCTGTATAAAATAAATACTATTGTCCATATCCCTGGTAGTCTAATGGCTCTCCCCAGTCTGTATAAAATAAATAATGTGCTGCATATCCCTGGTAGTCTAACGCCCCCCCCCGATCATCAGAAAATAAATAACAATCACCAATTCCCTGGTAGTCTAGTGGCCCCCCACACAGTCATGTCAGTCCAACCAGCACCCCCACCTGCCCAGCAGGCGACGACTAACACCTTCCTCCACGGCCAGCCACTGACTGTCTGCATTAGTAGTGCTACTGCAAAGACGCACTCTTCTGAGCACGTCTTTGCAGTAGCGCTCCTACTGCACACAATTGGTGGCTGGCCATGGAGGTGAGAGGTGGGTTGTGCCAATCGCTGGCTGGGAACACATGGGGAAGGGTGCTGGGTGGACTGGCATGCCTAGGTTGGGGGGTAGGGTGCCATTAGACTACCAGGGAGTCGGTGATCATTATTTATTTTCTGATGATTGGGGGCGCGCTAGACTACCAGGGATATGGACAACACTATTTATTTCATACAGGATGGGGGCAGCTACACTACCAGGGATATGCAGCACATTATTTATTTCATACAGATCGGGGGGCAGCTAGACTACCAGGGATATGGACAACAGCATTTATTTTATACAGATCGGGGGGGCACTAGACTACCAGGGATATGTAGAACACTATTTATTTTATACAGATTGGGGGGGTGCTAGACTACCAGGGATATGGAGAACTTGATTTTTTTAATCTGACCATCTCGTCCCTCGCTTGCGATGCACGATCATGATCAAAGAATCTCACGGTCAAAGAATTTGCAGTCTCATGATCAAAGAAGAAAAAGTCCTGTAATTTAAAAAATACAGAGCATTGTGGTAAACCACCACCATGGTTCATCAGAACAAACCCCCTGAGCAAAACCCACCCTCATTTATTTTCCTAGGACACCCCTGGGCTAAGAAATTAAAATTTTTAATCTGCCCAACTCATCCCTCAATTACGATGCATGATCATGATCAAAGAATCTTGCAATCAAAGAATTTGCAGGCTCGCGATCAAAGAAATTGCACACTCGTGACCAAAGAATAAAAAATAGTGAAACACGATTTTTTGACCAATTTGTACCAAACCAATGCCATGCCTCGATAGAACAAAGCCCCCTGATCAAAACCCACCCTCATTTGTGTCCCAAGCCCACCCCTGATCTGAGATATTTGTGAATTTAGCTCACGATGCAGGATCATGATCAAAGAATCTCACCATCAAAGAATTTGCAGGTTTGAAATCAAAGATCGTTAGTGAGCCACGATCAAAGATTTTAAAAGCTTATAACTCTATTTTTTGACCAATTTGGATGAACTCAAAGACATGGCTTGATAGATCAGAGCCCCTTGAGTAAAACCCATCCAAGTTTTACTTCAGGAGTGACTCCTGAGCAGAGATATTTGTGTTTTTCCAATTGGAAAACTAAAAACAAGATAGCGGACCTCATGATCAAAGAATTTTAAAAATTCTCATGGACGAAGATTCTTGAACCACAAGGCTGAAAATTTTTTGATTGCCAGGTGGGACCAGATGGCCAGAACCCCATTCTTTGTTCACAAAACATTCATATAAATTTTCCCATTGACTTATAATGGGAACTTAAAATTGGCATAATTTGTGAATGCCTTAATATTTTTTCACCAAACAAAAAGTGTCATGTTCAGTCACCAAAGCTCTTTCAAATAAGCCATCTCACAGAGCAGCACATTACACCACATGATGGCCACTCAGGGCTACATCCAAAACCCAAAAGCAGCCTCCAAAAATGGATAATTTTCCATTTTTCAGCATTTTGTTACCCAAAGACCGTAAGCCTGACTGAAACAAAATTTGGAAAATCAAGAGACCTATCATGCCCCACCATGTATTCCAAATTTCAGGCAAATCCGTTGAATGGGTCCAAAGTTATTAATGTGCAAATTTTGAGTTTAACATAGAAGTGACATGTGAACCCTAACTATAGTGGTATGGACGCTACACTATAAGATATATATCATACATATATATATATATATATATATATATGTATATATATGTATATATATATATATATATACTTTGATAATGCATCAGTTAAGGTTGCAGTGACAACAGTAGGGAATGAGATATTAGGGTTGAGCCTCTAACCCCCACCCTACCACCCCAATCCCCATCCTCCACAAACCAACAGGAATCAGTGTGTGCTATGGGGTCATTAGGCCCAACTCTTACCCCATTCCATGTGTAAAGAGACTGACATGGTATAGCAGAGGAGAATAGGGTGAGAGTTTGACATAACCCGATGCCTGTTGGTGTGTGGAGGATGGGGTTGAGGTAGTAGTGTAAGGGTTGGGGGCTGAACCCAACATCTCATTTCCCTACTTTTGTTGCTTCAACCCTAACTGATGCATTAATAAAGATTTTTGCAATAAATTTCCTTACTTTTTGAGAAAGTGTAATGTAACTGGTAACTAGTATGTGCTGGTGGGAGCACGGAGTCTCAGGGCCCCGCGCTTCCTTCAAGCTGCCCATTTTTTTGCATAATGATATGTGTCTGTGGGAGCATGGTCACGCCGGTCCCTGCACTCCTACTTATACATAACTATAGAGCCATACAGCAGCCCTATAGGGCTTAAAAGTAACCATTGTGACATTAATTTTGCCAATATCTCATTAACCGTAGCTGCTATCAAAAAAATTCCACTGCCATTGTAATCATGATTTCGAAACCTCCACACACAATAAGTAAACTAAATCCATATCTCACATCATTTCTGAGATATAGGCACCGAAAAGCTCTGTTGTAGCCACAGTGTTATCCAACTGGAAAAATCTCAACTTCGTGATGGCATATCTATGGAATCAATTAACTTTTTTACACATAAACAGCATATGTCACATCTCTGAGACATCCCCTTTATACCCTGCAAATTGTAAGCCAAAATACCAAACTGTTTATTTACAGTGCACTGGCAAAGTTTTAAAATTCTGAGTTCATGAGGTGGCAAAAATCCCCATTTGTGAGGTCAATCACTGTTGATGAGCTGACAAAATCCCCATTCACAAGGAATCCTTGATCATAACATTTTGGCCATCTGGTCTGGCAGTCGCGAAAGAGAATTTGTCAGCTCATGAGAGGGGATTGGCTCACAAACTAGGATTTTGACAGCTCACAAACAAGGATTTTGACAACTCACGAATGAGGAATTAAAAAAAGAATCCTCTTTCAGGAGTTGACAAAATCCCCATTCATGAATTGATACCCTTTCATTAGGTGACAAAATCCCTGTTTGTGAGCAATTCCTCATTCGCAAGAAGAGCCATCTGGTTGTGAAATGATGAACAAAGGATTTTGTCAGCCCAAGAAAAGGGGATTGGCTTGCAAATGGGAATTTTGACAACTCCTGAAAGGGGATTTTGTCAGTTCACGAAAGGGGATTCAAAAATCCAATCCTCTTTCGTGAGCTGAAAAAATCAGCTTTCATGAGCCGATCCCCTCTTCATGAGGTGACAAAACCGCCGTTTGCAAGCCAATCCTTGTTCACGAGATAGGGCCATCTGGAGCCCAATTCCAGAAGGGCATAAGCCAGTGCAAGGTGAGATACGCCAAATCCCATGGTGTATCTCACTACTTACACCAGGCAATATGCCAGCCCCTATTCCAGGAGGTGGGTTGCGCCCTGGCATTTGTGGGCTGTGACAAATGCAGTTTGCGCAGGCACTTATGCCACAGCCTACAACACCTGGTGCAACTGTGGGTTATGACAACAACATAGCCCAATTCCAGTAGGGTGGCTATCATAACTCACTAGGGCAATTCCAGAAGTGACAGTGGCATGGCTATGTTATGGCAGCTCCGAGCTGCTCTAAGTGGTACCCAACAGTGCCATCCATTGGCTACCTGCCTCCTGGCACCATGGCAGAGGCACAGACATGTCCCCCTTGTCCCCTAATGCATACCCCTGCCACAACCCTCCTGAAACAGCATGGATCCCATTCACCGGCATGCCCCCAACACCTGTGGCACCTATCCTGCCCACCTCCATGCCCCCTGGTGCAGCTGGTGGTATTCTGGGGTGGGGGTGCTTCAGGGAGGCTGTGTGGTGTCTGTTGCAAGCTATGATCTGCAGCAGATCTATGCCATGCATAGACTACTGCCACACAAATGGCGTATATTGCAGGGCACAAGTGCGGAACCCTGACACTTCTGGAATGCGGCATAGGTTCCCTTGCATAAGGCGACCGGCATAACTGCAACTGTGAGCAAGTTACACCAGCCATCCTGGAATCAGACCCCTGATCCATAAGTTGTGATCAAGGAAGGATTTTGTTGCCTTGTGAAAGGGGATTGGCTCACTAACGGGGAGTTTTTAACCTCACAAAAGCGGAATGGAAGTGAGTCATGAAAGAAGAATTTAGAAATCAAAAATGGCCATTTTTTTGACAAAATGAAGGAAATCTAAAGCACTGATTTGTAGAGAGCATCACCCTGAACAAAATCCATACCTCATTTATAAAAGACATTAGCCATGGGGCAAGCTACAGCATTTTGTTTGGGGGAAAAATGAAAACAAGAAGGCAGCTCAAGAATGAAGAATTTTTCATCACCAATGGGGATTTCATAAACCCCCATTCATGAGCTGACAAAATCCTTGCTCGTGAGCCCAATCCCATTTTGCAAATCATGCATATGAATCTTGGAGTGAACTGAGCATGCTCAGAACCCAACATTTCAAAATTAAAGAACTTTGGAACTAATTAATATTGTTTCACCAAACTAACTCTGGATTGTTCTTTGACAAGCCCTCTTTCTACCCTGAAAAGGTCAGACCAAAATACCGAGTAGTGTGGCTGCAGTGTGATGGGCAAAAATCAGCAAAAAAGTGCCAAAAAAAGTGCAAAAAGCATTTTTCAGTGCTTCACTGGCTGAAAACCGCAAGTCTGACCATAACACAACTTGACAAGTCAAGAGACCTACTACACTAAACCAAGCATTCCAAATTATGTGCAAATCCATTCAACAGTTGCAAAGTTATTAAGGTGCACCAGTATAATATATACAGTATATTTAAAGCAACATTCCACTATCTTTATTACCTTTCTTTCAGAGAAACTGACAAGCATAATTACATTGGAATGGCCATAACACAGATGAATTTAGGGACTAAATGTAAAAACATAAAAAAAAAAAAACTAAATGGAAAAACTAAATAAATTAAAAAAAAACATCTTTCATGTCTGCAGGTACAGTTGGGCATGGAGACCGAGATTTAGAAGGTTAGCACACTTTGGGAGACAGAAGAAGAAGAATGTTTTGAAATAGATGGTCACAAATTAGGATTTGTGTAACTCCTTAAATAATGTTTCCCCAGTAAGAGAAAAAAAATTGAAACTATTGCGTGTATAACAATTATTTTTAACTTTAGTGTTTTCTAAATGGCTTTACTTTTTGCTGTTTCTACTCTGCTAACTCTTGCACTGTATCTTACAGACAGCTAAAGAAATCTCAACCTGCAGCCCCATTTCAAATTCTGAAATTTATCAGACCTTAAAATGACATGTTGTATTACCTGTGCTTGGTGTTTTGGTTGTCAAATTTGCTGATGTTGTAGCTGATAAACTAGTGGTTTGGACACTTGACTAAGTCAAATTTGTTATTGTTGTTGCTTTGGTAGCCACTCCTGTCCAGCGAAAGAGAAACATGGAGGATAATGTATGGTCCTCTATAGGTAACCAGTCTGTTAACTGTCGAGAGGTTGCCAAGGCAACTGTGTAAACCTCAAGAGCGAAACTCAAGAGGTTTACGTCGCCATGGCAACAACGAGATGGTTAGCGGTGACGGTTGCGATAGGGGATACATACATTATTTTTATAGTGTATGGTCCCACGGAAAGTAAAACGGCTTAGTTTTTGACAAACAGTCACCACACGGCTGTTCAGTCCTTCCTAACCGCTGCTTTCATCTGCCGGTTCGCCGTTTAAAAAAGAAGGCGCGGATATGCTCAGACCAATTGCTGTTGTTAACCTATCGATGTGACGTAGCATCGATAGGTTAACAACTTTGCTACGTCACATCGATAGGTTAACAACCTTAAGAAATTATGATTTCCTAAGGTTAACAGTGTTCTACCATACATTATAATCTCATAGAGAAGGTTGCATACTAACAGAAGAATTATTAGAATAGTTTTGCATAGCAGCTCCTATCAGCAAATATAGTGCTGTAACTATCTTGAAGGTAAAATGCATAAGTAGTTTGAGGAAAACACATCATAGATATATTGTTGTTTGGAATATGTATAGTATAAACTGGAGATCAGCTTGTAGGTAAAGTATGCAACTTAAGTTCACTCAGATTAATGTTCCAGGTTTCTGACTGAATACATAATGCCACATTTCCACCCCTACTGTATTTCTGGGCAGATGCAGTAAACAAATTACAATACTATGTTTCAACTCAAGGGGCACTCCTGATGATATTAACTAAATAAATAATTTAAATGAGTGTGTTTGGAACTTTTATATCTAATTAGAACCTTTCTGAGAGCGGGACATTTATGTGGTTCTACGGGCTCTATTTTGCTGTCATAGGCTATGACAACCTATGGGTGGCACTGTATGGTACAGGCAGCTACAAACATCTAAACCTGCTGCTGTGCTTCACATCCTTAAATATGTCAAACCATAAAATGACATGTTGTGTTTTACCTGTGCTTTGTGCGTTGGTTGTCACATTTCCTGATGTAGCTGACAAACTGACTTGTGCTGCTGATGTAGTTATTTTTGCTGTTGTTGATGCCTGGGTGGGTCTTCCTGTCCAGAGGAAAAGAAAGGTATTGTAGACAATATTGTTTATTAACAGAAAAAAAGTCTTGGAATGATTTCCCATGTTAGGTATTGGAAGCATGTATAGTACCTCAGAGATATCCTAAAGATAAAATGGCTAAATAGCTGGAGAGAACAAAACACAGCTGTAACTGCACAGACAACAGTTTCTTTTCAGCATTAATATCTCCATGTTTCATTACTTCCTAACATTAGAATTTAGTTTTGACAAAGTCTCTATTTTCATAATAAGGAAACACAGTACATAGAAATGGTTGTATAGATATTCTACTTGCATGTTAATTGTTGATTTACTTTGATTTACAAATCAGCAAACTTTAAAGCTTGGGGAATGGAACTGGCCATGCAGCTCCCCATAGGCAATGGATATTGAAACAAGGAAATGCAAATGTAAATCTGGCGCACTCTGTATTGCCAAAATGTAAATTATCAATTTATTGTGAAAAACATATGGCAAATGTGTCAGTTGCAAAGACCTGAGAAGTATTCACCTTACACAGAAGAAAATGGCCCTGTATGAAGTCAAATGCTGAGACTTCATTAAGGGGTCTCTTTTATTAGAACATTTGCAATTTTTTGCACAATAAATTGAGTGAGTGTATGCATTAGTCTCTGTTGTGTGTAATTTTTTTTTCTTTCTATTTAGTTCTTCTTGCCAGTGTGCAAGTTGTGGGTGGCAACCAACAATATTCATGTATATACTTTTGTTCTGTATTTTTTATTTTGGAACTAATGAGTTTTTTTGTAAAAAAAAAAGTAGTAAAACTGTTAAAATCAGTAGTTTTAAAGTCTTAATGTTGAAAGGATGTCATGAAACAAAATGTCACAAGTCTCAGATTCAAGAGGTACCAGCTATTAATAACTCCATCAACATCATCTGGGTAAATAATATCACAGACAACATAAAGCAGAGCAAACATAAAGCAGACCAAATAAAAGGGAGCATGAGACATTACAACTGTGCAGACATGGAGGGGGCTGCAGACACAGCAGGTCAAGAAAGGAACACAGGACACAGCTAATATCACGTTACACATCTTTACTCAGGAAACGGTGACCCAGGACCCCAGCAACAGGTACACACACACACACACACACACGGCCTGCATTCATTTGTCCTGCTTTATTATGCAGATGATGTTGTCAGCTGGTACCAGTGTGGGTATAGGTACTGTTCCCATGGCCACTGAATTGTGTGTCACCATGCCCTGCAGTCGTGGACTGTGCCTCCAACATGTGCATTTGGTGATGGGGTGTGCCGGGGGTGTGTGTGTGTGCCTGTTGCTGGGGTCCTGGGTCACTGTTTCCTGAGTATAGGCATGTAACATGATAATAGCTGTGTCCTGTGTTCCTTTCTTGACCTGCTGCATCTGCAGCCCCCTCCATGTCTGTTCAATTGTGATGTTTCATGCTCCCTTTGGTTTGGCCTGCTTTATGTTTGGTCCACTTTATTTTGTCCACAATATTATTTACCCAGATGATGTTGATGGAGATGTTAACAGCCGGTACCATTCAAGATGTTAGTGATTAGAAACCTGCAATGTTCATGTTTCATGGAACCTTTCACATAGTCTCACGTTTTGTGTGGTATGCCCTCACAGATGTGCTTTTACTGTGCCACCAATTGGCTCTTGAGACCTTTACCAAGTGGAGCTCACAATTTCCACCTCTTCACAACTCATTTCTTATTTAAAATTCTTATGTGTTAGTTATTTAAAAAAATCCTCATTTTTGCTTAATGTTTAAATTATCTTCAATGCAGCCAAATGTTACTGAGTTCATACAACAACAACAGCAAAGTTTAGAGTGGTAAACCAAAAATGGAGTCTGTTCAAGTTTGTTTTCTAAAAAGTGATGTCGGATACACCCCTTTCTTTTGTGAAATAAAAACAATGTAAGCATCAGGTACTGTTTGTACCTTATTCAGCATTACAAGGTATCATAAGGTTCAAAACTGTAATGAAATCATGAGATATTTTGTTGCCACTGTACTTGAAATGTGATAACTGTTTTTCTTGTTAACTAGTTTATTGACTGCTACTTTTAATCGGGTTTTCCTGTGTTTTATAAGTAGGTTCTGCTTTTTCTGAACACCCACTATCACTTTTCTTGTGACTCAGGTGAACAAGCATTCAAAAGACAATGCTGACATGTTATGGGACAAATGGTGTTCAAAAACAGCGAAAAATGCTGATGTAAAACTGGGACTAGCCATATGATATGGAAAGCTCCCTTTCATTCTTCCAGAACAAACAAACAAAAAAGCTGAAGCAAATTCAAAACTAAAAACCATACAAGGAAAAAGAAAAAGTGCAGCACAAATATAATAAATAAGTTTAGAACAAAAATGTGACCATAAAATGCATTGCTGGTTAAAATGTCTAGGTGTTGCCTCAGCAAAGAAACTGTCTCTTTGGAACATTAATATCAATAAGGAAATCATAATCTGCATATGTTTTGAAACAAAACAAAGGTGTCTTGCAGTTGATCCAATAATGTGGTGGGTTTCACATGTGACATTGGTGACCCAGATTTGTGTTCCGAGCTCAAAGCCAACAATAAGTGCAGGCAAGAAAAAGGAGCAAATATCCAGTCAGTACCTCAGTCTCTGAGGAGGTAACTGTCTACTAAGTGATGTCAGCTAAAAGTGCAGTAGGGAAGTATTCATCCCAGAGAAAGAAATACAAATGGTTCTTCTAAATATGCCCCTGCATCCTCTGTAGTTAGTCTGGTTGTGTAACAACTGACTTCTGGGTTTAGCACAAGAAGTAATAATCCATCTACGGCATCTTATTTGGACAATATCTGGATCAAGCCTTGCCTGTTTCCATCCCATACAAAGCAGTAGCCATCACTGGACTGGAGTTCCAATGGAGCAGCTTGCACAGCTTTGTTTATGGTTTGAAAGAAAGGTTGCACAATACAGGAGATCATGGAGTTGATGTGTAGTTTGCTAACCTCCCATTCCTGATGTGCCCCATAATAATATTATATATTAGAACTCCCCCCCAGATCCCTGTTGTCCCCGTTGGGTTGTCATATGAACAGCCCCTCACATTGGTGGTCCAGTGTCCCCCATCCCTCACCCCAGCAGATAGTACCCCACTCCTCATCCCCAGATAGAGCTGGGGATCTGCACAACCCTCCTCACATGTCCACGGCCAGTTCCTGACTGAACTGTCAATGAGCGCCTACTGTAATGTGTACTTACACATCTATTTATTTAAGAGTTTTACCAGGAAGGCATACTGAGTGGGGGTGCCGCTCGATTCCAGATGCATCCTGGGGGAAGGGGATAGTGGAACATACAATTAATAGACACATGGAAGCATTAAATCCTATACAGATATAGATATATACAGATAGTAGACAAGGTAGAAATATGCATATATGGATATGTAAGGCAGAGAGGAATAAAGCCAATATAAACAAATGCAGAAACAAGCAGTCTGGGAGCAAAAGGGTGGCACAATATATAATAACAATAATGGGCATTTGCCTGGCTGAGGCGGAGTGCTGTGAGCACTAGGCAAGGAGAAACTTGGTGTAGCACAGCTAGGGGCCCTATTTATTTATATGTGAGAAGGGGGCTAGGGCACCTGCTCCTTGATGGCCCTATGTGCAGGTGCATGTAGGGGGGAAATGAGCCTTGAGGAGATGATTTAGATGTGAGGTGTTGGTAAAGTCATGAATGCTCAGTGGCAGTGCGTTCCAGAGTTTTGGCATGAGGTATTTGAACGCTGCTTGGCCCTTGGACGTGGACATATGTGTAACATGGAGAAGCCCAGAGTTTCCACTCCAGAGGGAGTAGGCAGACTGTGATAGGGCTGAGAGGGCAGATTTGAGGTGGGGGGAAGGGACTGTACCAAGAATTTAGCTATGGCCCTGATGCTGTGGATGTCTCTACGTTCATGGAGTGACGCTAGATCAAGGGATCTGTATAGGTTGCAGTGATGAGTTGAAAGGGGGCAGTCAAGGGCAAAACGACAGAAGGAGTGGAAAGGAGGATCAAGGCTGGCTAGGGCAGACTTGGGAGCAGTGCTGTAGACTATATCCCCGTAGTCGAGTACTGGGAGGATCATCTTCTGGACAATTTCTTTATGGGTTGCCAGAGGGATGCTGCCCTTGTTTCAGTATAAAGCTCTGAGTTTTGAGTGCATTTTCTTCTGGATTGAGTCAATATGAACAGAAAAGTCAAGGTGCTGGTCAAGACAGACCCCGAGGTATTTGAAGGAGGTGCAAGTCTCTAAAGGAGTCCCCTCAAAGGTGAAGAAAGTAGGGGTAGAGCAGAGCCAGGAGAGTCTTTGCCTCATCCCAAAAGTTAGGCATACTGTTTTCTTGGGGTTAAGAAAAAGCTGATTTGAGCAAAACCATTGCTTTACCACACTGAAATCCTGCTGGAGTTTAGAGGCCACTTCCAAGGGGGAGGGGCCTGAAGCATACAGTACGGTGTCATCAGCGTACAGGTGAATGGATGTGTGTGGGCAGACTGAGGGTAGTTCATTTAGAAAAATAGAGAAGAATATCAGACCAAGGACTGAGCCTTGTGGCACCACAGTACTGATGGGGAGGGGGGTGGAGGTGTGAGGTCCAACTCTTACTGATTGTGATCTACCAATCACGTATGAGTGAAACCATCTAATGGTACCACCTGAGAGGCCGGCACTAGAAAGTTTGGAGAGCAATAAGGAGTGGGAAACTGTGTCAAAGGCTTTTGCGAGGTCGATGAAAATGGCTGAGGTGGTGTGCCCTTTATCCATGCCAGAGAGGATGGCATTGGTGAGCCTTAGCAGGGAGGTAATGGTGGAATGTGATTTTCTGAATCCTGATTGGTAGGGTGTTAAGAAGGAGGAGGAATCAAGGAAGGAGGAGAGTTGGGCTAGGACAAGATGCTCCTGTACTTTAGCTAGGATAGGGTGTAGGGAGATAGGGCAGTAGTTACCCAGTAATGAGGGGTCACCCCCTTTTGGTAGGGGGGATGACAGTGACATGCTTCCAGTCGGATGGTATGTCGGCAAGAGAAAATGAGAGATTGAACAGAGAGGCCAATGGCGTAGCAATGGCCGGGGCAGATAAATGTAGCATTTTGGAATCAAGTCCAGAGGGACATTTGCCTTTCGAGGGGTTGAGCAACCACAGGGCTTTTAGCACATCAGGTGTGGTAACCCAGTGAAAAGAGAAGCTGGAAGCCTGGGAGGATGTTGGCAGCGGGAGGGGAGCATCCTCAGGGTGTTGTGGTAGAGAGGCTAGAAGAGAGGATGCACAGCTAGTGAAGAAGGTATTGAAAACACAGGCCACTTCACCTGGTTCAGAGACAATGGAGTCTTCCACATTTAGGGTGGGGGTAAGAGGTTCAGCAGGGGGAGAAAAAAGTGACTTGATTGTTTTCCAGAATTGTGTAGGGTGATTTAGGTTAGAGTGGAAAGATGCCTTGAAATAGTTTGCTTTTGCTTGACAGATTTGCCTACTGCAGGAATTGCGAAGTGTCCAGTATAATTGGAGTGCCACCTGGGTGTCTGTTGCCTTAAACATTTTCCAGGCATGGTCCCTGGTATGGAATTGGTCAATGAGATTGGCAGAGACCCAGGGTAGGTGGGCACCTGTTACCCGCGTCCTTCTGAGGGAAGAGTGGATATTTCAAACTGCAAGGAAAGTATCCTTGAAAAATGCTAGGGCTAAGTCGAGGGAAGATGCCTGGGGGATGAAAGACCAATCAGCTCATGACAGGTCACTTAGCAGTGCATCTAGGATGAGGGCTTTGTAAGACCTAGTGAGCAACGTCCGTGGTGGCGGTGCTTTGGGTCTGAATATTTTTCTTACTGCGTAGATCATGTGGTGATCACTTAGGGAGTATGGAAGGAGTCCAGCTTCAATGATCAAATGGGGGTGGAAGATAAGTGCCCAAACCAAGAGGGAATGGTTCTGTGATTTGTGATTTAGGTGAGTGGGTTCAGAAATTTGTTGGGTGAGGTTTAAGGCAGTGACTTGGTTGCGGAGTTTAGAGTTTTTGTGTGTGAGCCAGTTGAAATTGAAATCTCCTAGAATACATAACTCGCTTCCTGAGGTGGTAGACTTTAGGGTGCCCAGGTGGTCCAGCAGGTCAGGCATGGAGGTGTCAGGGACACAGTGGGGCCCTGCAATATATAGTGGAGTGGAGTAGGGGAGGGAGAGTTTGATTAGCAAGGAGTTGATGGACTGAGAGGGCATGTGGAGCTGTACTGGGGTGAACTAGAGCATAGAGAAGATGTACATGGCAATGCCTCCCCCCTTTTTATTGCCCTGGCGGTCTTGTCAAAAGAGCGAGTAGCCAGGTATCCAAACTTCTGTGTCCAAATTATGGGGCTTTAGCCAGGTCTCAGAGATAATCATAACATCTGGGCAAAGTGATAGTACTAATGGTTGAAGGGCTGTGATTTTATTCAAGATGCTACAGATGTTGAGGTGCACAATTTGAAGTCCCTTTGGTAATATAAGGGGCTGGTAGTTGCTCGGGGGGCTTGGACCAGGGTTTAGTTCTATGTCCCCAAACAGGAGGAGTAGCAACACTACTAGTTGTTTAGGAAAGTGCATGCCCCATTTGGGCTTGCAGGGCATAGGAACTTGTGATGTTTGCAGAGGGCTATTTAGTGTGAACGTGATTAGTACCATTAGATCTGCATGAAACAAGGGTGGCAGGATGGAAGCACTAGGGATCCATCCATTACAGTAGATGCTTACTGACAGTTCAGTTGGGGACCAGCCACGGAGCTATGAGGAGGGCTCTGCTAGTCCATGGCTCTGTCTGTGGATGGGGGGGCACTTCCTGCTGGGGTGGGGGCACCGGACCACCAATGTGAGGGGCTGTTTATGTGACAACCCGATGGGGACATCAGGGATCTGGGTAGGGGGGGTTCTCATATATAATATTATTGTGGGGCACATCGAGCATCAAGCAGGGGGGTTCTCATGTGTAACATTATTGTGGGACACATCGGGATTGAGCAGGGGTGGTTCAATATATTTTATAGGCATGGGGCACATCGGGGTTTGGTGAGGGGGGGGACCCATGCCACTACTGAAAACAGCAGCTTTCGCAGGGGAGAATTTTCTAAGTCCCCTTAAACCAGCACTGGCTGGTCTAAGGGTACTTAGAATTTTTCCCTCCAGGAGAGGACTGAGAATTGCAGTTCTGAGGCTGTGGCAGCTTGCATCTGTCTCATGCCAACTAGTGCCTTGTCGCGGCCCTTTTCTGGGTGCAGGGATCGTGCAAGCCCCGTTTGGGGCAAGCAGTCTGCAGCTGACATGGGCTGCTTTTGAGAATCACTCCTGGTGGCATCATTTTGTGTAAGGGGCACCATGCGCCAATCATTTTGGTGCAAGCCCCTTTTGCCGTGCAGGGAGCTTTGAGAATCAGACCCGTTGTGTTTTTCCAACTATAACATTTACATTGGGAAGGGGTTTCTCTTCAGATTTGGGATACTGGGTGACATGAGAAAAGAAGTGTTTTATCAGATCAACTAGGCAGAATCCCTGCTCTGTTCTACCTGTATGGTGAGCTTTTATTGAAATAGAGGTCACTCGTATCACATTAATGCATTAACAGCTGTTGTCACTCTGACCAGAGGTCATCTGATTAAGGGGTGGTGAGAGGAAGGGTAGACTAGGGATGGGGGAATGGGAGGTCTTTACATGTGAATAACCATAAAATTACCATTTATAAAACAATTTTGAGTGGATAAACTCAATAATTAATTACCTGTATTTACAGTTGTTGATGAACAGGTGTAGCTTCCTAGTGTATTTATACAAGAAGAACCAGAAGGGCATGATGATGAAATTAAACATTCATTTATATCCATGCAGATGTGTCCATTTCCTGTGAATCGCAAAATTAAACAAACTTTGAATTAAATGGGTATTGTGAAAAGTCACTGAGATTGGGTTTATCAGGCTTACAGATTTATCACACAGAAACAAACATTCTTCAGCACCACTGTACATTACAGTCATATCTTGAGGTGGAATCTGCACTGATGTCACTAGATTCCAAGTTAAGAATGTATGTCCTTACCCAGTTCACCCTTCAGTGGTGCTTTCCAATCAGCTGCTTAAAATGCCAATTGCAGTTGTCAGCATTCCAATCTAGAGAAGAAGATTCAATACCTCACCCAATGGGTAACCAGCCATTCTCTCCCAGAAGACCAGTGAACACATTTATCCCCCAAAATTTGAATTCCAGTTACATCTAGTAGTCCCTTGCTAACTTACAGCCATTATTGACCATCGGGAGTTCTCTGTTGGCTGCCTCCTCTGCTTCAATGATGATCAAGTCATGAAAACATTGGGGCCAACCCAAACTATCACTGCTACAGTACAATACAATGATAAAATAGCAGTGTTCACTGGTGTACAACTGTGTTGAGTCTCTTTCCCCAGGGCTACAGACTGATAAATCAAGATGGTGGTGGTGGGAAGGGGGGTAAAAGGATGAGATGCAGTGTGATGGAGTGAAGAGGGTATATATTCCTTGCTGCCTTGATTATGGTAACATAAGATGAACAATCTACACTCCTCGGCCCTACATCATGCCTTTAGGTTTGTGCCTAGCAGCAGTGCCAGCAAGCATATTTTTCCCGTACTTTATTAATTATTTAAAGGACTAACTTGACAAGCCTATTATTAGCAGCCAGTTAAGGTCTGGGGGGCAGGGTATGATGTGGCAATGGTCATTGGATGGTGTGTAGTCAGACTTGTGTCTGGTTGATAGTGACTAGTGGTCAAACAGTACAATACAACAACTGCTTAGTTGAACAATAACTATTTATTCCAATTCACATCAACAGTCACATCACTGAAGTGACTCAGCTCAAATAAAAATTCATCCAAATGACTTCAGTAAAATTCTGAACCACCAAGCTTGCAGTACCTGCCAGACAGCATGACCCCAGTAGAATAACTTCTACTGCAACCAGTCCAGCACCTCATGGTTAATTAAATTATATGAACAGTTACATCTACAAGAGCATCCCCTGCTACTTTATCATGATATGCTTGTGGAATGAATTATGTGTTTTGGCCCCCTCTTGAAAAGAAAGCCTATACCACTCGGGGGGGCACTGATAAGCAGCAGGAAAATCCCAGCCTCCCCCTACAAAACAGGGTACTAAATGAGAAAAAGACCAAGGTAGAAAGGTCAGTGGGGGATGCTGCTACAGAAGGTAAAGCCATCTGGGAACTAGCGACCATCGAACAGTATGGTTCACAATAAACATAGCAATAGAGTCAAGCCATACAAAGACAACGGTACTGGATTTTAGGAGGGCTGACTTTGCCAAAATGGGTGAGTGCCTAAGGAATGCACTAGCAAATGGGCAGGAAGGAGGGGTGGAAGAACAATGGGGAATAATAAAAACTGCCATCACAGAGGTAACAAGCCTTTGTGTAAAGCAAATAAACAAAAAGAACGAGGTAAGAAACCACTATGGTTCTCAAAGGAAGTGGCAGTGAAGGTTCAAGAGAAAAAGAAAGCATTCAGGAAGTACAAGGAATCACAAAAGGAACAGGACAGAGAACTGTATCAGTTAAAGCAAAAGGAAGCTGGGAAGGCAGTCAGAACAGCAAAGGCCCAAACCGAGGAAAAGATAGCCAACTCAGTTAAGAAGGGGGATAAAACCTTTTTTAGGTGCATCAGGGAGCGAAGGAAGACTAAGGAAGGGATAGTGAGGCTTAATAAAGGGGAGGGGGTGGGCAGAGGGTGACTGTGAAAAGGCAGAGATACTAAACAAATATTTTTGCTCAGTTCATTTTACAAATGAAGAGGGGGAGGTACCTAAAACAAACAATAGAAACACTCTGGATACAGAAGTTGATACCAGCCCATTTACAGAAGAAAGGGTTCTGAAAGAACTCTTAAAACTGAAGGTGGACAAAGCAATGGGGCCTGATGGGATTCATCCCAGAATTCTAAAAGAACTAAGTGTAGAACTAGTGACACCACTGACTTCCTTCTTTAACAAATCATGGGAGGATGGGGTGGTACCTGAGGACTGGAGGAGGGCAGATGTGATTCCCCTTCACAAAAGTGGGAGCAGGGCAGAAGCTGGAAACTACAGACCAGTTAGTTTAACTTCAGTGATAGGGAAAATGATGGAATCAGTTCTGAAGGAAAGAATTGTTGAGTACCTAGAGGCCAGAGGGGCATAGGACCCAAGGCAGCATGGATTCACAGCAGGAAGGTCATGTCAGACGAATCTAATAGATTTCTTTGACTGGGTGACCAAAGTACAGAGCTACTCCTCCTACTCTTTTACCCTCCCTGTCCTTCCTGTAGATTGTGTATCCTGGTATGTTTACGTCCCAGTCATGGTTTTGTGTGTACCATGTTTCTGTGACTGCCACGATATCCAGATGTTCCTCCTCCATCAAGGCCACTAATTCAGGAAGCTTGTTACTCAGACTACAGGCATTGGTACTCATCGCTCTCCATTTTTTGATGGTTTTACCTTCTGTTGCAGCATCCCCCACTGACCTTTCTACCTCGGTCTTTTCTCATTTAGTACCCTGTTTGGTAGGGGAGAGGCTGAGTTTTCCTGCTTGCTTATCAGTGCTCCCTTGACTAGTTTAAAAGCTTGCCAATGAAGCATTTAAACCGATTGCTCAAAAGACTTGTTCCTTCCTGGACAGATGCAGACCATCCTACCAGTATAGGCTGGTGTCCCTCCAGGTGGAACCCCAGTCCCCAATGAAGCCAAACCCCTGTGCTCTACACCATTTTTTCAACCATTCATTAAACTGCATGATGCAAAGTACCCTCGCCTCACTCATGCCATTGACAGGCAGCACCTCTGAGAAGGATACTGTGTGTGCTACTTGTCTTAGGACCCTCCCCAATTCTACAAAGTCCTTCTGCACTGCTCTAATCTCACTTGAAACACTGGAAGTAAGACATTAAAAACAAGGATGTTTTCTTGCTATCCCAGGCAACACATTAAGTGTCAGGGGGCACCAGTAAGGCAAAATAAACAAGATTTATATACAGTGGAAACACAAACTTAAAATTGGGCCTCTAGCTTGAATCTTGACAACTAATGGATGTAAAAATCAGTATACATCATTAGCTATTTAGAAGAAAGTTTTGAACTCCCCCACCCAATCTGTACCCTATGAAATACACTGAGTTACATCTTTCTGGCATATATCAATGGTAGAGTAATACTTAAGCACTGACACATGGCAGGGTGTGGGTTCTACTAAATGTATAACAGATATGTATAAAACAAGAGTTAGTGTGTTTGTCTGAGTTGGGTGAAGGGAACTGTTATCTGTGCAGTTAGCTTGGCGAAGAAGGGAACTGTGAATTAGGGGGAGTGGCTTAGGCAGCAGGAAGCCAGGTGTTTGGATTTAAAACTGCCCTAGATAACTTTTGGTAGAGAGCAGCAAGAGGAAGGAGGTGCTGTTAGAACTTTACTACTGTATTGGGACTATATAGCCCCCCTCCCTCCTCTCCACCCTTAGCCAGTCCCACTTTTATAGGCACAGTATTTGACTGACAACAGAAACTTCCTGTTTGGGAGCAGGAAGGGAGTGATCACAGAGGCATAAAAGACTCAGCATCCTAGAAAGTCAAGAGTAGCTATCCACCCCCCAGCTGCTGAATGTCTAACTTTGAGCAAGTAAGAATGAGACTACTGAGGAATACAGGAACTTCCTGTCCCAGAACAGGAAGAGCAGGAGCTTTAAGGGCATGGAAGCAGTAGGAAAGTATGGATAAAATAAATAAAATAAAATAAATAAACAGAGAGAGGAAAGAGCAAGCATACAAAACAACAGTTGAGGAGCCATAAATAAGACATGATGGGAGTGATGCAATACAGTGGCTGTGGAGCGACAGTCTTCAGGGAGACATTCTGGAGGATGCAGTGTTGTCCCATCTGCAGGCACCTCTCTGGGATGGGGAGGAGGTTACTCATCTCCAGGCAGAGTTGGACAGGATTTGGGGGACCTCCTCTCCTACTCATGAACCACTAGGGCCACTGCCACTGCTGCTGCTGCCTCAGAGGTTGAGAAGAAAGAGGAGTGGTTGGACCACAGTGGGCTCAGGGAGGGTGAGTGTGGTGGGACAGAGGTGCATCCCTCCAGTTGTACCTCTTCACAATTTGTTCGCTGTTCTGTCAGAGTATGTTTCCTCTATGGAGGCACCTGCAGTGGAGACCAAGGAGGATGCTGGGAACCTCCATAAAGGAGACCCACAGGAGGGTGGCATGGGACACCACATGCAAGGAAACAACTCCTGGTGGGGAAGTCCACTGTTAGGAGGGTAGAACTGGGGGAGGGAGGAAAGGAAGTTAAGGTTCCTGCCTGGCACCATGACTTGGAGGGACAGGGAGTGATTTCTCAGGACTGTGGGAGCAGCTGTATTGGGGAGGGAGCTGAATGTCAGTGTCCACCTAGGGGCAAATGATCTGGCTGGGAAAGGGAACAGAGCAGGTAGTAGGAATTTGTGGAGTTGTGGGGGGCCTTAGACCAGTAGCATGCATGGTAACCCTCTCGGAGGTGCTGCCTGTCTATGGCATGGATGAGGCTAGGATGCTCTGTACCATGAGATTCAATCAATGGTTGAAAAACTGGTGCAGCACTCAGGGTTTGGGCTTCATTGGGGACTGGGGTCCACCTGGAGGGAAGCAAGCCTATACTGATGCAATGGTCTGCATCTGTCGAGAACGGGAACCAGGATCCTAGATGATAGGTTTAAATGCTTCATTGGCAATCATATAAACTACCAATGGGGGAAGCACTGAAAAGGAGCAGGGAAATCCTAGCCCGCCCAAAATATCAGCTCAGTTATTGAAGTAAACACCAAGATAGAGAAGATGATAGGGAGAAGGGCATGGGTAAATGGAGGAAAAAGGCAAAGGCAGTAAGGACAGGGATGGGGTAAAAAGGGGTAAGGCCACCAAAAAATGGAGGGTAATGAGTACCAATGCCCATAGTCTAGGTAACAAGCTCCCTGAAATGGTGGCATTGATGGAAGAGGGATGCCTGTATATTGTGGCAGTCACAGAACCATGGTAAGCAGAGAATCATGATTGGGATGTCAACATACCAGAGTACACAGTCTACAGGAGGGACAGGGAGGGTAGAAGAAGAGGAGGAGGAGAAACTCTCTACATAAGAAAAGGGAGCAAAGCAACAGAACTAAAGGGTAAACAGGGAGGAGAAAAGGCACTGTGGGTCATCCTGCAGATTGGAAATGGAACCACAATCTGTATGGGGTTGTATACAGACCTCCATCTCAGGGGGAGGAAATGGATAAGGAAATGATAGAAGGCATCCTTAGGATAGCAGAAAAATAGGAGATATTGTTGATGGGGGACCTGAATATGCCAGATGTTAACTGGAGCACCTTTGCTGCAGCCACATCCAAGAGCAGGGTCATTCTCGATGCCCCATAGGGGGCATGACTCAGACAGCTAGTGCTGAAACCCACTCTGGAGGGAGCAATTTTAGATCTTGTACTCTCAAACAGGGATGAGAGAGGATCTCAGATCTAGAAGTGGGTAGCCATCTGGGAACAAGTGACCACCAACCAGTGTGGTTCACGATAAACACAGCCTCAGAGTCAAGCCTTTCAAAAGTGAGGGTACTGAACTTTAGGGGGCAGACTTTGTCAAAATGGGAGAGTGACTCAGAAAAACACTAGCACACAGGCAAGAAGGAAGGGTTGGAGGAACAATGGGGAAACATCAAAACTGCCATCACAGAGGCAACAAGCCTTTGTGTGAAGCAAATAAATAAATCAAAATGCAAGAAAAAACACTATGGTTCTCAAAAGAGGTGGTGGGGAAGGTTAAGGAGAAAAAAATTGCATTCAGGAAGAATAAGGAAACACAGAAGGAGCAGAACAGAGAACTGTACCAGTTAAAGCAGAAGGAAGCGGGGAAGGCAGTCAGAATAGGAAAGGCCCAAACTGAGGAAAAGATTGCCAACTCAGTTAAGACGGGAGATAAAACCTTTTATAGGTATATTAGGATGAGCAGAAAGACCAAGGGAGGGAGGGAGGGAGAGTGAGGCTTAATAAAGGAGAGGTTGGGTGGGAGAAACGGACAGTGAAAAAGCAGATATACCAAATGAATACTTCTGCTCAGTATTCACAAAAGAAGAAGAGGGGGAGGTACTTAATCCAATCAATAGAAGCACTCTGGATAAGGGGTCTATATCAGTCCTTTCACAGAAGAAAGGGTTCTGAAATAACTCCTAAAACTGAAGGTGGACAATGCAATGGGGTCTAATGGGATTCACTCCAGAATTCTAAAAGAACTAAGGGGAGAACTAGTGACATCACTGACTACCCTTTTTAACAACTCATTGGAGGATGGTGTGGTACCTAAGGACTGGAGGAGGGTGGATATGATTCCCCTTCACAAATGTGGGAGCAAAGCAGAGGCAGGAAACTACAGAACTGTTAGTTTGACCTCAGTAGTAGGGAAAATGATGGAATCACTTCTGAAAGAAAGAATTGTTGAGTACCTAGAGGCCAGTCGGGCACAGGACCCAATGCAGCATGGATTCACAGCAGGAAAGTCATGTCAGACAAATCTAATAGATTTATTTGACTGAGTGACCAAAGTAGTAGACCATGGAGGGGCTGAGGACATGGCCTAACTAGACTTTAGCAAGGCATTTGACACAGTCCCACATAAAAGACTAATAAACAAATTAGCCAGCCTGGGAGTGGGTCCCAGGGTTGTAGCCTGGGGAAAACATTGGCTGGACAACAGGACACAGAGGGTAATAGTAAACGGAGCTGACACCGAAGAAAGGGGGTTACTAGTGGGGTACCACAGGGTTCAGTACTGGGTCCGGTCCTTTTTAATGTCTTTATAAGTACCATTGTGGAGGGACTGGAAGGGAAAGTATGCCTCTTTGCAGACAACACAAAGATCTGCAACAGGGTTGACACACAAGGGGTGGTGGAAAGGATGAGAAAGGACTTGGCAAGGTTAAAGGAATGGCCAAAAGTATGGCATCTTAGATTCAATGCAAAGAAGTGCAAAGTAATGCACCTGGGAAACAAAATCCTAGGGGAAGAGTACACAATGGTGGGGGGGATAACAACAACAGAAATGTAAAGGGACCTGGTGTAGTCATATCAGTTGACCTAAAGATAAGCAAGCAATGTGAGAAGGCAGTAAGGATGGCTGGGGAGATACTGGGATGTATAGGGAGAGGCATCATCAGTAGAAAACAGGACGTTGTTATTCCTCTATACAGACAGTTGGTGAGACCCCATCTGGAGTACTGCGTGCAGTTCTGGAAACCCCATCTCTGTAGGAACATAGACAGGATGGAGGGAGTCCAGAGGAGGGCAACTAAAATGGTGCACTGTCTGCAACAGAAGCCTTACGAAGAGATACTAAGGAACTTAATATATATACCCTTGAGAAAAGGAGGGAGAGGGGGACACGATAGAAACTTTCAAGTACCTCACGGGAATCAACAAAGTCTCAGAGGGTAGCATCTTTCAGAAAAAGAGATGTCCAAGAACAAGGGGACACAATTTGAAGATAGAGGGGGGATGGCTCAGTGGCAATGTGAGGAAGTATTTTTTCACAGACAGGGTGGTGGACACATGGAATGGCCTTCCTGAGGAGGTCATGGGGTTGAAAACAGTGAGGGAATTCAAGAATGCATGGGACAGACATAAGGCAATTCTGGGGTGGGTAGGCAAAAGTAGGCTATTGGTTAAGTAGGATCTGCAGCTTATACAATAGGTAGGAATATAGGCAGGCTAGGATGGCCAAGCTGTCCTTATCTGCCGTCAAAGTCAATTATGTTTCTATAGGTGCTGGAGCTTTAATCACCTGTATTTATGGTATATTGTGCACAACCTACAAAAGCTGGAGTTTTGATTTGCACTTATAAAATGGGGATTGCAATTTACAAGTACCATAAAATGTAATACAAAGTGACGAAAGGAGAAAAAAGTAGAGACTGCTTTCTATAAAGTAATGCTTTCTGCCTTTTGTTAATCCTGAAGCACAATGAAACAAATGAAATAGGTGAAGTGAGTTAGTGGTAGTTATTTGTTTTTTGAAAGGCTTATACTTGAAACAGTGGAACAGCGGAAGCAATTTCGCTGTGTCCTTGAAACAATACAGGCTGCGGGGCTGTGTTGAATACACCATAGCTCACCAATCTTACTGCAATATGTTCTCCAGTTCATTTCATAAATATTAAGTCCTGAGCATTAAATTCAGACTGAATTCTACTGTTTTTTTTTATCATAAGTGGCACCTGCCACAATGTAATAAAATATCTTGCAGTAAATTACATGTCACAAGGCCAGATATTCAAAACTTTGCCCCGGGGCTAAATTAGTACAGCCCAGTGGGTGAACTTAGCCCAGAGCACAAAGCAACCTATATTCAAAAGGAATAGCCCAGGGAAAACAGCTTCTGAATATAGCATGGGAATGAGGCTGTGCAAACTGGGCTGGGAGTGCACAGCACATGTAGCCCTAGAATAAGATAGCACTGAATATAGCAACCAGGAAGTGCAAACCACAACAACAACACAGTGCATAGCGACATGAGGGTAGGTAGAGGTGAACTTTGTGGCCAATGTGTGTGCCAGCAAATGCTTGGACCAGTACAGCTGCAGGCAGCAGTGGATGTGAAAGAACAGCATTCAAAACTGTATAATATTCCCCAGATTGTTGAGTGCCACGCTAACATTAGTGCAAGCTATAGCACGGGCTAAACCATTTGCTCGATGCAAACATGCTTGTCCGGTGCTGAGATTTGCCATATTCAAAAGTGACATGCAAATGAGCCTACTAAGGTAGCCTCTGGGCAAACAGCCAGATTAGCATCTCATTATGCCCTGATTTGCATGCAGTTTGCCCGGCATTACTGCAGGGTCCCACAGCTCCACCTGTAGGTCAGTCTGGAAGTAAAGGGGCTGGCCAGGTCTGGCCACAGCTCCACCTGTAGGTCAGTCAGACGATGCAAGGTGGTTGCTGCAGGTTATATGTATGCAGTGCAGCTTAGCATTGTGTACCCCAGGGGACAACACAGCATAGGCACAGGCGGTGGTGGTGATGCATGCAACTGGCACACTGTAGAGCATGCTACAGTGCACAGCAGACACCAAAGTAGCATGGGGGCAGTAGTGTGAGGGACACAGCATTGCCTATGGTGTGTAGGGTAGTGAAGACCATTGCACTGTACACAGTGACAAGCCCACCTTGCAGGTGTGTGCCGTCAGTGGACATTACTGTCACACTATTGTGTGACCCACAGATGCTGCACCTCTGGCATGGGATGCTCATAGTGATATAGACATGGTCAGCTGTCTGGGCTGTGGTGTATGTACAGCTGTGTGGTATGTGACTGGGGGCACACGTACAGTATGATCGGACAGGCACACTGGTATTGGGGTATTCCCAATACTGGCCCATGTGCACTGAATGCTGTGTGGGAGCCTTGTGGCTGCACCCAGTCTGTGGTGAGGCCTGGTCACCCGTACACCTTCCCCTCAGCACCCATCATGCCCACAGTGCTACATGTGTGTGCTGGCATCTGTTGATCACCACAGACATATGGTCTGCAGGTGTGTGCTGTATGGCCACACTACCATAGTGGCCCCTGGGGATGGATCACCACATTCTGCCTAGCATGGCTGGGACTGGTGGCAGCAGTTGGCATCACTGTAGTGCCATCAGTGAGCAGCATGTTTCTTCCATGTCTGGCATTTTCTCTGTGTCATAGGCATATGTTAGGGTCGCGCACTGCTGTGCTAAAGCCATGCTAATGCCACGCAAGGCCACAATGTCGTGCAAAGCCATTTGCCCAGAGTTAAGACCAGCTTTTCCTGGGCGGTAATTTGTACCATGCAAAGGGTCACACTAAGTCATGCTGAACACCTTAGTGTGGTGCTAGTAGCTGAATATCTCATAGCATCTGTATTCATGTTCAGTTTGCCCCTTTCATATAATTATCATTTTCCTACTGCTAATGCGGTTTGCGCGCTATTTGGCCTTTTGAATATAGCAGATCCATGCTAATCCCACACTAAACCCATGCAAACAGTTTGCGCACCTCGCAAAGCTTTGAATATCTGGGCCCAAAAGTCCTACAGAAGATTTTAATTGTTATTGAATTACACTGTTCACTGCAGTATACTGCAAGGTTCTACACTGCAACTTGCATCGTTGCTGGCACATTTAAATTTTATTTCTATTTGCCTTGCAAGTTATTGAGAACTGGCCAGTCCGGTGGTGCTGAGGGTTGAGGAGCTGGATGTCACACCTCGCACCACTCTGGCCACCTGGGTTTGGGAATGAGCCCTGTCATCAGAGGTCAGCAGGGGAGGACTAAGATTGAGTGTCTGTGGACAGCTCTGTTAGTCCTGGGGTGGGTTAGAGGCTCTTCCGTTGCACTGGTATCCCCTGGCGGAGGCTGGGGGCACTGCAATGCACAACACAGAGGCATGGGGATTGGGGCAGTGGAAGATGTCCTCTGGATGCATGCAGGAGCGTGCACACCTGACGGGACATCATTGCACGTCCATGCCTGGGGGAAGGAAACAATAAGGAAAATCCATATGCCCTTGGCTGAGGCGACGGCAATCACTGGCAAGCTGACCCACCACATGCCTAATACCGGCTGACTCTCCAGTTCTCCTTGAGGTCTGGAGGCCTCTCCAAGGGGCCAGGAGAGTCCCAGATTTCACATAGCCGATGTAGCTTCCAGAGCAGCCAGTTCAGGTAGGCGGTTGAGTGTGGCGGGTGTCAGTGAGACCCTGAGAGATGCCCCAAGGTCAGGGTGCAGAAATAGATCCTACCAAAAAAAAGTTATTGAGAACAGTCACATTATATCATAATAGGGGATTCATTCACTTGTTTCTCACTGTGTATGTAATTTTCCAGAAAAATCTGAAGTTATGGTTGAAAGTCCTTCATTTTAACATCTAGTGTTAAGCATCACCTGATCAAGCTTGGAATACATTTTTGCTGTGATAACATCCAGCTAAGGATGCTTTGTTCTTGTAATATCATAATTATGCAGTGGTGTGTCTGAATAAGAAAATTAAATAGTTACATGCAGTAGCTTTAATTCCTATTACCTGTAAATCCTGGTTTGCATGCACAGTAGTATACTCCTAAGGTAATGTTTATGGCACAGGTAGCATTAGGTGAGCAAGTGGGATTGACACATTGGGTACTGGAGTCTGTATGGGAGAAAATAAAGGAAATAAGATTAATTTGAAAACTGTGTAAACTTATACAGAATAAGAACAAAAAATATTAGACCAAGGGACATTCTGACTCTTCACCTCATTTAAAATTTAGATGTTTTTAAATGTTGCCATTTTCTGGATGTTTAAGACTAGAAAATGTGTTGCCAAATAACAATATTAGAAATACTGTAGATTGCTACTGGTTGGTTGCTATGTCATTAAGTCTTGTATTTCACACAAATAAGCTTTTTCTCAAATATGCCACATTATAATATACAAATAAATCAAACATATCAATAAACAAATGGGCAGATCACTGCAACCAGACATCCTTATAAGGAGGAACTATACTACAGAAAAACCATAGGACCAAAAGACTGGCCACGTCAATACAATATCACTACTTAGTAGAAAAATAGGACAAAAACAACAAAGTCAGACCCAGAAATGATTGCAAACATGATCTAAATGTTAAAGCCAGCATCCTTATATATTACATTAAATATGGAATGGGTAAATATAGCATACTTATAAACATACCTATCTCAGGGTCCAAACAAATTATAAAGCCACACACACATCAGACTTGTGACTTTTATTTCATTTTAATTTTTTTATACTTGTAAGCCAATGGCAAAAATGCCCAGTTTCATAAGCAACAAGTTTAACATATAGCAACAAAACACAATCAAATTTAAAAGAGAGACAAGACAGATACAATGCAGTTAATGATGATCAAAACATGAGCAGATCATTTTTGAGCATATATAATCATTAAGTAAACTTTTTAAATTGGGATAGTGATATCATTCCTAATCTCAGCTGGGAGAGAACAGTATTAGAGTGGGGCCCTATATAAAGGATATCTCTGATTATATGATTTTTTAAAACATGGCACAGTATATTGCCTATACAGAGCTGATCTAGTATCATGTGTAGTGGTGGGCGAAGTGGCCCCAATTTGCTCCACGGAGTGATTCACGGAGTGAAGGTGAATTCGCAGAGTGCTCCACAATGCACAACGGGTTACTACGCGTTATAATGAGTAACGCAAAGTCCATTGAAAACAATGGCTTCACGTTACTCTGCCTTCCCAAACCTCTACTCCACCAATTCTTAAGACAAAGTGCAATGAAAACAATGTACTCCACCTCACTCCGCCATGTTTTTAAGCTCCAAATTTGAATTTTGCAGTGATTCATGGGATTTCATGTCACATGAGCTCTAGATTGTTCTGCACAGCCTCAGTTTGGGGTTGTGTGTGTATGAAGCTGTAGGAGACAATCTTCTCTGAGAGCTCCTTGCGATTCAAACCTTTTGAAAGCTGTTAAAAAAGCTTTTTTGGGTAATTTGTTTTGCTGAAACTTTAGTTCATCGGTTATAGGAAACCCTCCTGTGCTCATATCATTGAGCATTTATTGTTTGTGTGTGGATTTTGAATGTTGCTGTACAATATTCAGTCTGAGTACTGAGAGACAGTGGAAGTGTGCTTTGGGGAAGGGGTGTATCTGTGGTGTAGGTAGATTAACTTGGAGAAAAAGACAGTGCTTTCTGTTTTGATAATATTTTTCTTGTATAACTGTGTTAATGTACACACAGTAATATTTTCAATAATTCTTGCCATTTTTTTGCTGATTGTTGTGATGCAGCAGTGCATAATTTTAGTTTGTTTAAAGTAAGTGGTTATATTACTGAAGTTTTCAATTTGCTATGCATTACTTAGTGTGTGTGTGAGTATGTGTGTGATGCGTGTCATCAAATCAGACACCTTTTATTGTGCCATATAATTTCAGCAATGTGAAGCTGCTATCCACTGCAGCTGTGTAATTTTTGTACTTCTTTGCGGTATCTTTACTGGTACTAGTACTAGTGACTGTTACTGTAGCAGTGCAGTACACTGCCCCCACTCCATGGCCCGCCCCAACGGGCACAGGAATTATTTTCCAAATATGAATTTCTGATGGTGAGCACTGGTTAGGTGTTGTGCCTTTGCAGCTGCATCTCTTCAGTGTGCAGTGTAATCTTAATCTGTCTGTGCAATTGAATCTCTTTAGGGCCCAATCTCCATCTCTAACTTAAGTCACAGTTGTTTCTTTGGCTTCTCTTCAGAGTACTGGACAGGTGTGGTGCATAATTCTGCATGAACATTGTGCTCACTAATATGCGTTTTTAAGTCAGGACCATCATCAAGAGTCACTCATGATACAAATCACATTCTTCATCATCACGGTCACAAATGCAGTCACAAATCAAGATTTACAATCACGTCACGGACCACAACATTAATCTTTTTTAATAGTTACATGGATGTATTGTAAGCCTGTTTTGTAGTATCTCTCCAGGCTTCACCTCCCCACCATTGTACTCATTAATAAGTGTTTTTAAGTCAGGGATTTGGATAGTGTTTGCAGTACATACACAGACTGGAAAGAAGACTACACTCATGCAGTTTAGAACAGTATACTTGCACTGCTCAGAATACAAAGTGTCACGCATACAGAAGACAACAAAAAAGCTGAAATAAAAGGAAGAGAGTGGAACTGGGAAGAGGAAAAAAATAATTAAATGTGCTGGGAAAGGTCCATGTAACAATCTGCTACAATCAGATCTGGAGGAGCCAGATCAGTGCAAGGGTAAGGAACCAGTGGTTGACCTGACAAAGGATGGCAGCATAAAGGACTATTTAGTGGGGATTATAGAGGAGACTGGTGGAAAAGGGTTAGAGGAGATGAAGTGGGCACTGAAGGATCTAAAGGGTCACAGGAGGATGAACAGGGCAGACTAAGGGATCTAAAGGAAAGTGAAGTAATGATGGGATACCATGAGTGAAACTGACTGACTATGTTCCATAGTCTATAAAAGAAAAAACATGAAAAGAGGAATACATGGATATCTTTGAGCCAGTGGACAAAGAAACTGCAAAAAAAGAGGTGTGCAAGAACAAGGGGGCACAATTTGAAGACGGGGAAGAGGCTCAGAGGTAATGTAAGGAAGTTTTTTTTCGCAGAGAGGGTTGTGAATGCATGGAACGGCCTTCCAGAGGAGGTTGGGGAGTCAAAAACAGTGGTTGAATTCAAGCATGCATGGGACAGTCATAAGGCCATTCTAGGGGTTGGGGGTAGAAAGAAGTAGGCTGCTGGTTGACTAGGATCTGCAACTTATCCATTAGGTAGGGAAATGAGCAGAATGGATGGGCAAAGCGGTCCTTATCTACCATGAAATTCTATGTTTCTATGTTTCTATGACAGTAGCATTGGCACTAGTGGGGAAGACGGTTGAGTAAATCACATACAAAGGGAAAAACACAGACACATGACAAGCAGGTTTCACAGACTTCAGCACCATCCTACTGCAGAAGCTGCCAGAGTTGACCATACCATTATTGTTATATTCAGTAATTATCAAGGATGCATATAAAGTAAAATTAGGGAATGGGTGGTTGAGGTACAATGAGGCTTTCCAACAATGGATGGTATCTCATGGAGTCCTGCGCTAGGACTGTACACACACAGATCTGTGGGTACAAACTCTATTGGGGCAGGCAGGGAACAGTGGAGAGGGACCTAGAAGTGGATCGGGAAGCCAGATTATAAAGACATCTTGGGAAAATAATAAGGCAACGTGTGGTTGGGTCAATTGTAAATTCAGAGACGTCTGTTTCAAGTGCGTTGGGCAACATTCTGTATCATGATGTAGGACAATGGGGGACAGGGCAAGTAACCAAAGTTACAGTGGGCAGTCCTTTTGGGGAAGATACGGAGGGGCAAGGGAGGGTAACACATTTCAAGGCAGCAGTGGGAGGGGTTTCAGCAGGAGGGGCATTTGGCTCTGGAATGGAGGTAGATAAGACTGGAGTAGTAAAAGATATAAGAAGGAAGGATTTTAATTTGGCACACACGCCCATTAGAGTGGCTATACTATGAGAATGGATCAAGGGGTACCCTCATAGAAGAGCAGGGAGACTGCTGAGGAGGGTTTTTTCATTATTTTAATCTATGTTATCAAGGGATTTGGAAAGAAATGTCAGCAAACACATTGGGGTCAGTAAGGGACAAGGAATAGGTGATGGACAAGAGCATTCAGAAGGAAGCAGAGGCTGGTAGGATACAAGGGCTGTTCAGTGATCCTCTGCTAGAGAACTTCAAGGTGTCACCATTGGGGTTGGTGCCAAAAAAGCAAGTGGGGGAATTCTGGCTCATCCACCACCTGTCCTATCTGGGGGTGGAGGGTCAGTAAACAATGCCATAGCAGATGAGCAGAATGCGATCTCAGATGTGACACTGGACAATGCAGTTGAGATCATTTGGGTGATTGAAGCTGCATGGCCGGTTGAAACAGATATAAAGACAACATTCCAGTTATTACCAGTTAGGCTTGAAGACTTGGATTTACTGGGTTTTAAATTTAGGGGCGGGTGCTGTTTTAATAAGGCCATGCCCATGGGTGTTCTATTCCATGTGCCACGTTTGAAACTTTCAGCACATGAATGCAATGGGTGTTCATGGAGCGGTATGAACACAGGTTTCTAGTGCATTACCTGGACGGTTTCCTCCTGATGGGACAAGGATAGCAGGGGACAGGTGAGATACTAGCAGACTTTCGGGACATGTGTGGAAAAAGTACAGTTCCGTACTTACTGTAATATTAGACCTTGAAGAGGATCTCTTGCAGCAGGTCATTCACTTGGGTTTCCACCAGAGGACATTCTTGTCACTGTATCATTCACCAGCAGTGCTGACTAGGGATCACCCATGATAATGTCAGTCTATGCATATGTATAACTACATGGGTGGACTCTAGCAGCCTCAATTTCAGACAGTGACCAGCTTGCAGAGCAGGACACTGTGGGGAACTGAGGAAGCCTAAAGCATCACCCATTAGGACAATGAATGTAGAAGCAGGAGATGGTTGTCCCAGAGAAGGCAGGGGATGGAGGAAGAGAACATGACCGGCTGCAAGAGTTCCTCTTGAAGATCTAATGTTACTCTAAGTACTAAGCTGTACTAACTGTTTCAAGGGAATCTCTTGCAATAGGTCATGCACTTGGGATGATTCCCAAGCAGTCAAGCAGAAAGGGAGATTAGGAAAGAAGGCCCTGGAGGACAACACAGCCAAAGGAGGTGCAGATCCTGGAAGCCATGCCTAGATTATGATGTTTAGTAAATGTATGGATGGTAGACCAAGTGGCTGCATCACATATATTTGTGATGGAGATGCCCCAGAAGCAGGCAGTAGAAGTAGAGAGAGCCCTGGTGGAGTGCGCATGCAAAGCACCGGGAAGAGGCTTTGGGTATTTAGTGTAACAGTAATAGATACAGTGGAGCAACCAGTTAGATGAGGTCTGCTTCATGACCATGTTACTCTACTTTTCAGGAGAGAAAGCCATGAATAGTTGCTTTGATTTACAGAAAAACTTAGTGTGAGCAAGACAATATTGCAGAATGCGGTGCACATCCAGAGTATGGAGAAGAGTTTTTCCTGGATAAGTATAATCCAGGTAGTGGACAGGTAAGTTAGTGGATTAGTTGCCAGTGAATTCTGAAATGACTTTCGGAAGGAACTGGGGTTTGGTGCAGAGCGAGACTCTGTCTTTATGAAAGACTAGGTAAGGCTTCTGTCACATGAGGGCCTGGAGTTCAGATATGTGCCTGGATGAGGTGACAACAACCAGAAATAGATCATTTCCAAGCCAGGAAGCAGAGTTCACAGGTAGTGTTCAGTTCAAATGGTGCAAAGGTTTGTTTTTCCCAGAACAAAGTTGAGGTCCTAGGGTGGAACTGGATCCCACATGGGGTGCTGATGATGCAGAATGCCCTTAAGAAACATCTTTGTCAGGTTCAGGTGGACAACCTGTAGGCCCCCGATAGATTAATGGAATGTGGAGATAACGGCTAAATGGACTTTGAAGGAAGAATAACTTAAAGCCTGACTGGAGAGGATAGAAAGGTTGTCCAAAATGGTAGTCAATGGCAGAAGTATGGGCCCAAGTCTGTGCTGGTAGCCCATATCGCAGAACATTTCCATTTGGCAGAATATGTCATTCTGATAGACGCTTTTCTGGAGGCATGCTGAATTGCGGCCACAGAGGCTGAGACTATGTGTTGGGCTATAAAGACATCTTCAGAAACCAAGCATGGAGATGAAGGAATCTGAGATTGTGGTGGAGAAGGGTGCCATTATTCTGCATGAGGAGGTAGGGTCATAGAGGAAGGATATGGGGATCCATGACTGACAGCTGTTGGAAGAGGGGAACCATATTTGTCACAGCCAAAATAGGGTTATAGGAATCATGCAGGCCTGCTCCTGCTGGGGTTTGAGAAGTATTCGCTGTATTAGGGGAACGAGTGGGAAGGCATATAAGAAGCACCCATGCTAGGAAAGGGACAGAGTATCCAGGGAGTTGCTGAGTGTGTCAGGAAGGATTGATCAGTAGAGAGGTAGTCTGCAATTGTCTGTAGAGGCAAATAGATTGATGTCTGGAGTGCCCCAAAGGAGGAATATGTTGTGGAAGACTGCAGTCACTAAGGTCCACTCGTGGCCCTAAGCATGATGGCTCAGGTGATCCACGATGACATTCTGGACTCCGAGAACATGGTTTGATACTAGATGAAGGTGAAGAGCTTGACCCTGATACCACACTTTCATGGCTTCTTGGCAGAGATTCTGTGAGTTTGCACCCTCTTGCTTGTTGATGTAGAATACTATGCAAGTACTGTCTGATTGGACCAGCAGAGGTCCAGGGCAAGGAACAGCTGGAAGGCCTGAAAAGCCAGATGGATGGCCTACATCTCCAGAATGTTTATGTGGAGGAATGCGGCATCTGGACCCCAAAGGCCCTGCATTGGGTGCAGCCCAAAATGGATGCCGCAACCCAGGCTGGAGCCTTCCATCATAAGGGTTTTGGTGGGGGAGGGAGGAACTGAAATGTCTCATCAGTTTTCAGATAAATCAAATCCAGCCACCAGGAGAGGGCCTGCCTGAGGGCTGGGGTCACTCAAATAGCCTTCAAAGTTGCCAGTCCTTTGGTGTCTTTGGTAGTGAAGGGCCCATTGGACCAAGCACAAGTCTAAGCAGGCATAAAACATGGTGGAAATGGCAATGGCCATGTGACCGAGGAGACATATGTACTGCTACATGGTTATCTGCTGAGTGGAATGGCATTGCTGTGCAACAGAGATGCTGAGAAAGCTTAGTATCCATGTTAAGGGTAGCCAGCAATTGGTCCATGTCTGTGGACTGGGGAAGTCTGGCCGCCACATCTGAAGTGGCAATCCAAAGTGTTTCCTGGTACCTGAGCATATGCCCCATATAGTTCAGGATATGCATGACTAAGATGGATGTGGCATATACCCTTTTCCCCATCTAGTCCAATTTGTGGGACTCCCTGTCCGGAGGAAGGGAGCGCAAATGTTTAGGCTACTTGGTCTGATCATGTGCAGCATAGATGATCATAGAATCCACCTGTGTAGCTTTGGCGAAAAAGAAGTGGTCTGTGGAAGCCGGTTAAAGGCAATCCACCTTCTTAGGAATGGAAGGTACCTTGGAAAGGTGGTGCCAAGCTGCCGAAATGGCATCCTAATAGGCCTGGATAGAGGGAGGAACCACAGAGACTGGGTCCTACAGCAAATCCAGAAAATCAGCCAAGTTGCAGCATTGTCAGTCTTAGTTGATGGTTTCAAAACCCATGACCTGCTGTAACAGGGTAATAATTTCCAGGAAGGTGGGGTCATCCGGAGGAGAGCAGGGAGTGTGTAGCCTGGTATCATTCCCCACTGAAGACATAGCTGGAAGGGGTGTGCACCCCATCATCACCAGTTGGATCCTTCTCTTCTTCCTCCACAAAGTAGTCCAAAGCCTCTTCTTCCAGAGGCTGGAAAGAGGGAGGTGGGGTAGGCAAATAGTGTACCCACTTTCTAGGAGGGGGTGAGGGAGAGTAGTGAGGTAGAGGTTGCTGCATGACCTGCATGACCTCAAGCACAGTTTTCACCACTGAGGCCATTTCAACAGCAGGAGTCATCAGTGAAGTGGAGGAGGCACTCCCGGGGACCCCATTCGAGAGGGGGACATCACAGATGACACGGGCTGTGGCTGTGGATAGAGCCAACAGCCTAAAGTCTGGGAAGTCATTCCTGATGCCTGAACCACCAAGCCAAGGTAAGAAACAAATAGAGATGGTGGTGGCAAGGACAGGAAGTCTGTTGAGGTAAACCCCTGACCCATGCTAAAGGGCTGTTTAACAGAATCAGAAAAAGAAGACATCGATGAATGTTTAAATATGAAGGTTTTCAATAAAGGACTGGGTCACATGCTGGAGGTATGGGTTATCGATGAAGTCTGGGAAGTTAGTGATGGAGTAGCCTGGGCTGTATCCAGGACTTACAAAGCCTCAGTAAGGGTATTTGATGAGAGCACTGTCAAGGAACTCATCAATGGAGGAGGTTGTTGGATTTTATGGGATGCTTCCATGCTTTTGTCAATGCTGTGATGACCATCTGGGTTTTTTCCACCGGAGTAGGAGAGGCCCAAGCCATCAATGAGCAGCCAGAGGTGGAAGACGTTGATGGCTGAGTGTCCTTATCTTTTCCACTCCAGGCCTTGTTGTCTTGGTTCTTATGCTTTGATGAAGAGTGATGCTTAGATGGAACTGCCTGGAGGCCCATTGATGGCAGCTTAGATGCCAAGGAAGGGGACTGCATTTCCTGTTCAGTGAGAGTCACCCTCTGCTCTATGAGGTAGGATTCTAATTCCTGGAGTCATCAACAATGTGCAACATGGTTGAATTCCAGGCAATGAGTGCAGGAGTGGACATTGTGGGCAGCTCCTAGGCAGCAAACACAGACAGAGTGTTTATTATACTGGTAGATCTTTCTTCCACAATGGCACTTTTGGAAAAGGGAATCCAAACTGGGCATATGGAAAACAAAAAAAAAATTGTGAATTGTCCTCGTTGATAATAGCACTGACACACTAGTGGCAAAAGCAGCACATGAAGCAACCTGGGAGATGGAGTAAAAAAGAACTGAGGCCACTAGGGGCCAATGCATGTATTTATACAAATGCATAGACTGACATCATCGTAGCCAGCCCCCAGTCAGCACTGCTGGTGAAAGCAACTGTGACAAAAGCACCCGAGTACCTTTAGCAGCAGGTAAGACAGAGGGGCCAGCCAGGAGACTGGAGTTTTGGGGTATAGAGGTTGACACTGAGGAGTGAGCTTTTGTTTACTAAAAGAAAAGGAGGACAAGATAAAGGAGCTAACAAGCGGGATAAAATGTAAGAGGATAGTACCCCTATAAGTGGTACAGCAATTGCTCGGCCATCTTAACATTGCATGTAGAGCAATAGCACCTGAGAGAACATTTACCAGAAGGCCAGCTAGGGCAACAGGAAAAGCAAAGCATTCACATCACTGCGAAGACATTTAGAAAGGGGTGTACCAGGACCAAGTTGTATGGGAGCAGTATTTGATAGATTATAATGGGGTTACATTCTGGCAGGAGGACTGGCTTTTCAACACAGATCTAGAACTTTATACAGATGTGGCAGTAGCACACAGTATGAGTGCATATTTTCGAGGTAATTGATGTTAGAGGCATGGCCTGAGTAGTGGAGAAATAGAGGCTTGCTGAAAGACATTACTTTTCCAGAAATATTTCTTATATGGGTGGCTGTGTTATGATGGGGGAAGAGGCTGAGGAACCAGAAGGTAATCTTTTGGTGTGACAACAAAACTGTGGTGGAGGTTATCAATAGGCAATGAGATTCCAGAGAAACGGTGACCAGGGTATCACGACAAGTGGTGTTGGAAGGGTTACATTTCAATCTGTCATTTAAAGTGAGGCATATAGAGGGGGTTAAGAATGAAGTGGGTGACAGCCTTTCTGGTATCAGTTGGACAGGTTCAGGTCCTTGGCACAACAGGCCGCTATCCAGAGAATGCTTGTTCCACCTCAGTTATGGGAGATTGGCAGGAATAGCCCAGCTGCTGTACTGAAGCTCTTGGTCAACAAACATGCCAAAATCATACGGAGCGGCATGGAATGCATTCCAAAACTTTTGGCAGCAGGAAAGGATGAAGGGAAGTGAGGCAGAAACAGAGAAGTAGGTCATAAAATTCATGGTCCAAAAATGGTATGCCTGGATTGCACATGTGACCATGGTAGTATAGCTAGCAGTAATTGGATAGATCCATGACAGTCAGTTGACAAATTCATTGTCAACTGACAGTACATTGTACACCGTTATGTCAATCAGTTTGTGGTCAGCATAAAGGCAGTCACTTCGGACTTTATTTTCTTCAGGGGCTTTGCCCTCAGAATCCCCATGTGGGAGGTTCTGCCACCACCATCCCCTTGTAATTATTATAATCATCTCTGAGTTGGAGTTGATTCAGGGAGGGGGTGCAAGACCCCCAGAAAGCAGTACCAGGGTGCCGTGCTGACATTACAGTGACATGGCAATGATGTCGCTGTAATGTTGATTGTAGTAAAATTGTTGCTGTAGCAATGGCATACCTAGTTGGCTGGGCCTGTAACTTATGGGGATGGGGGAACCTAACAAGTTGAAAGTGGTAGGGTGCATGTTTATTGGGTACCAGAGGACATAGGGCAGCCAAGCAGATGATAGAAAGCTGGTAGCGGGAATATTACTGTACAAGCATTGAGACACATTTTCACATCGTGTTTCAAGACATGTTTACTTAGGGTAGTCTTCCTGGCCATGACAAAAGGCACATTCAGGGTGTGTGAAGTGGTCACAAAAAGCAAGAAGGAGAAGTCAGGAGGATTACTATTGGAGGATGTTCACTGGGTGGCTGAAAGAATAGTAATTTGGTTAAGGCACTCTAAGACTGATCAAGCTGGCCATGGTACTGAAGTCATTCTGAATAGACACCAACAAGGGGGCTGGTGTGCATTCATGTCTCTTGAAGATTTCATGGTGATTAGGCCAGTAAGAGTGGACAAGATATTTGTACATGGGGATGAAACTCCGGCCACTCGCTATCAGGTGACAGGGGTACTAAAGAAAAGAATGACCTTCTTGGGGGAAGATGCAAGAAAGTTCTTGTCACACCCTTTCAGAATAGGTGTGGTATCAGAAATGGATACTATGGGGGGTCATTTGAGGAAGTAAAGAAAGTGGGCAGATGGAGGTCAAGAAGTTACAAGAGTCATGGGAGGAACTTATGTTAACAGGTTATGGTTTTATCTCTGCAGGTCTCTGGTGTTGAAAACAGGTATGGATTGTGGGGCACTCCTTTGCATAATGGGCGGAGAGGCATGTTGCAATAATATCAGGAGGGAGGCAACTGCAGAGGGCAGTGGAAGAAACATGAGTTCAATCAAAAGGAGTCCAGGGTATGCGATGGGCTCAGCTTTTGCCAGTATTGGAGGAGCAAAATTTGAGATGGCCTAGACCTGACATTTTGATAATACATCTAGGGGTAATGATTTTGGTGATAGACCATGAGGAGAATTATACCATGAAATAGAGAGGGATTTGGGAGTCATCACAGGGTGGTGGCCTGGGCTTGTAGTGGGGTGGTCAGAGAGCATCTCATGCTGGATATGGAGAAATGCCAGAGATACAAATTCAATATAAAGGGGCAAGAAAGCATTTGAACAGGAGGGTGATGGAGGTTATAGCTGAATTAATGGGTATGTAAATCTCCCACAGGGATATTTCCTATGATTGTGCAGGATACTATAGGTCAGATGGGATTCCTCTATTAGAAGTGGGTGTGTCGTTTTTTCTGCTTCCATTAATCGGGGTGCTGGAAGAATGGGAAAAGGGGTGGAGTACAGAAAAAGGGGAAGCCCATCATCCATCACTAGGCTGGACATGGGCTAATGGAAGAGTGAGAGAAATAAGGAATGAGGGGGAGTGACACAAGAAGGGGAGGTGGGGGGCTCTGGGGGGTGGGGCCAGGGTACTGGAAAACACGCTGGATCAGGCATCCAACTGTGGCTGAATTATTTTTTTTTTATTGCAATTTCAGATGAATACCTTTGAGCAACAAGCTCTTTACGTAGGTTCCATGTCAGTGAGGTACAGAAACAGAGGACATTGCTTATCAGACAGATATAAAGCAAAATGTTTCAACAATTAGAGAGGAAGACAACATCAAACACATATGGTATTGTACAATACAAGTCAAATAGTAAATGTGGAGATAACAGAAAAACTGTGAGACTAAACAGGGATAAAAGGGTACAATGCAAGGGAGGGGAACAACAGCCAATAGGCTTCAAATGGGGGTGGACAGAAAGAGACAATGTGAGAGAGGGAGAGAGAGGAATCAGCCCAGGAGGCATTGTCAGTGGAGGAATAGGTAAGAATAGATAATTCTTTGGCAACCACCAGGTAAGGCAAATCACGTATACGTTTTCTATTCTTTTTTTTTTCAATTGAACTGGCATTTAAAATTAAAAGATTTATTCTATAACAAAACAATAACAGAAACTCCTGTATGAGAGCTGGATTATGCCAGCTAAACACATACATTAACTTCTGAAGTTTAGAACAGCATGCATTAAAAGCCCTATTTTTTTTATTTATTAAATTCTTTGGTAACCAGATATGGCTCACTAGGCACAAGTACTTCTCTTTAGGTGTAACCAAGGACCTTTGGGGTGGTTAAGAGACACTCTGTATGCAACTGGAGGTTGTGGGAATCAAACCTAGATCTCCTGGATGTACCAAGCTCATTCACAGCACGTTACTCTAACCTCTAGACTATACTGATAGCCCAAATTGTCCTGAACATTAAGAAATACAAACTTCTGATTGGCTAAATATGATACGGTGATTCAAAACACCTGGAGTAAGTGTTGTGAATGATACATTTGTAGTCCTCCCAGCTGTTGCAGATGACACAGTAGAGTTTGCTCTTGCTTGTTCTGTAATAGGAAAATATTTTAAAGGAAAAAGAAATATATATATATATATATATATATATATATATATATATATATATATATATATATATATATATATATATATATATATATATATATACACACACACACACACACACATATATATGACCATTTATTGCAACTGCACACAATCCTTACAACCTTACTTGCAGAGAAATTGAAATGGAATCTATAATCAAATGTATTTAGAGACAAAATGGAAAAATATTGAAAAAAATGGAAAATCTAAATCAGTTATAAAGGAAAACCTTTAATCTCAGGAGGCATGGTGGAGCACAGAGAGTGATTTAAAAGCGCACACTTTAGGAAACAGAAGAAGAAAACTTTTGAAATAGATGGTCTCTATAGGTGCATTTACCATCTAAAAGCATGAATTGTTTAATTCCTTAAATACCATTTCCCTACTAAAATAAAAATGTTGAAACTATTCAAATTATAACAATTTTTTTAAAACTTTAAAGTGTTCTAGCTGGCTTAACTTTCTACTGTTGCTGCCCTACTAACTCTTATGCTGTATATTATAGCCAACTGTAGAAATATCGACTTGCAAACCTCCTTCACATTCTAAAAGATATCAAATGTTAAAATGAGATGATGTTTTACCTGTGCTTTGTGTTTGGGTTGTCACATTTGCTGATATTACAGTTGACAAACTCATATTTTTGACAGCTGATGATGTTGCATTTGATATTGGTGTTGTCATGGCAGTTACTCCTGTCAAGTGGAAAAGAAACAATTTTGTAGAGAAAGTTGTGCAATAACAAAAGAATTATTGGACTAGTTTGCTATGGGGTATATAGCACTGTAGATATTTTCAAGGTAAAAGGCAAAAATAGCTTGAGGAAATCACACATCTTAGATATTGTTTGGAATATATATTGAATAAAATGGAAATCAGCTTGTAGGTAGAGGGTAGTAGGTCAAAAGAATGAAAACAAGAACAGTGCAGTCAAACACTGTGCAGTATAAACAGTAACAGCAAAAGTGGCATTTGATAAAAACACTAAGTGCTCCCACAGTGAAAACAACAACAAAAGCAAAGATCAGTGTTTGCAGGGGGCTCCACCCACTGTGCCCCCTGTTACAGGGTGCTTTGTCCTTAAATGCCCCCAACTTTATATAACTACCTCTGGGTGAAGGGAACTAGGTATGGGAGAAACCTCAGGGATGGGGGAGGGTTGTTGAGGAGGGGAAAGGGGAAACAAGGCAAAAAAAAAAATGTAAGTAAAAGTGTGAACACCAAGAATCAAACCCCAGTCCACTAATGCTCTGCCACTCTTCACTGCCTGTGGCCATATCCTTTGTGCCAAGGCAGCTTCTCAGTGGCAGGGCACTAGACAGAGCTTTTATCCTGTTCCTACCGACAGCAAACAACAGAAATAGCACTAACCTTTCCTGCACTTTAATACACCTATCGCTGTATTGTCTTTTGCTATTTACAAACAGCGATTCTTCCAGCGCTATACTGACTTCAACATTATCATCTGGTATGTAGGTAAAGTATGCAATATAAGTTCATTTACAGTAGTGTGACAGGTTTCTGTTCAAATACATAATGCTACATTTCCATCCTGTATCTCTGGACAGATGTAATAAATTACAATGAACTGTTTTAACTCAATTGGCAGTCTTGAGGACTTTAATTAAATACATAATTTACAATAATGTGTTTCAAATTTTCGGATCAAATTGGAATATTACTGAGAGTCAGATGCTTCTGTGATTCTCCAAGCTTAATTTGCTGCTGCTATCTACGATGTTGTATGGGTGGCAGTGTATGCTACAGGCAGTTACAAAAGTATAATTCAAACAAGGAAGTGCTGTGCTCAGGCCAGGGCCAGGTGCTAGTGCAGGAATGCGGCCCTGAAGTAACAACAAACAGCAAGAAGTACACTAGCAGTCCAGAGTTAGAAGCTATGGAGCTCCAATTAAGTATCAAACTCAAAGTTCAAGTGTATAAACACATGACCATACGGAGTCCACCTTGCTCTTAATTATGTGTATGCAATATGCAATTATACTAATACAGCAAGTTATAATAAATAACAGTTGCTTATACAATTGAACTTTGGATGTCATACTTCATTGGAGCTCCATAGCTCCTGGCTCTGGAGTGCAAGTTGCAAAAGTCTAAACCTGCTGCTGTGCTTCACCATCTTAAATATGTCAAACCTTAAAATGGCATGTTGTGTTTTACCTGTGCTTTGTGCTTTGGTTGTCACATTTGGTGATGTTATAGCTGACAGACTAGCATTCTGAGCTGCTGGTGTAATTACTTTTGCTGTTGTTGATGAGATGGTGGTTCTTCCTGTCCAGAGGAAAAGAAATGATTTTGTAGAGTAAGTTGTTTATCAACAAAAGAAATTTCTTGGGAAAATTGCCCACGTGAGATATTAGAAGCATATGTAACATCTGAGAGATGTCTTGAAGGTAAAATGGCTAAGTAGCTTGAGGGAAAAACAAAATAATTTTTAGGTGTAACTGCAAAGACAGCAATATCTTTTTAGCACCAGCATTTCCATATTTCTGTGTTCCCTGAGGTTATTTTTGTTTTGGCAGTGAATCTAGGTACTTTCAGGATAAGGAAATACCATGCATAGGCATTGTTTATAGATACTCTATTTGTGTGTTAAAAGTTTATTTATTTTGACTAACAAATCAAAAATCTTTAATGCCTGAGGCCTGAAACTGGCCATGCAGCTCCCCATTGGCTAAGAATATTGGAGCACTGAAATGCAAATGTAGAACGGTGCACTCTATATTGACTACATGCAAGTGATCAATTTATTCTGAAAAATATGGCAAATGTGTAAACTGCAAACAAATGAGAAACATTTTCCTTACACAGAAGGAAACTTCCTGCACAAAGTCTCACTTTGAGATTTCATCAAAGGGTCTGTTGTATTAGCACTTTTGCAATGCTTTATACAATAAATTGAGTGAGTACTTGCATTAATCTCCATGGTGTGCATGTTTGTTTCTTACTATTTGGTTCTTTTTGCCAGTATGCAAGATGTTGATGACACCCAATAAGATTCATGCACATGTTTTCGTTCTGCTTTTTTATTTTTGCTTGCACGCAGGTGCAAGAAACATAGTGCCATCATCCGAGTTTTCGGAAGTGTGGCAGCCCTCTTCCAATTCAGGCAGTGTGTTTGCAGGCGCGGCCACAGTTCTCCAATGCCTGCTCGAGCTGTCTATGACAGCAGACAAAATGCAGTGGCGTACATTTGAAAGGGGGAGCTATGCTTCAGTGAGCAGCAATAAGATATCGCCTGCTCATGAGCGCTCCCCCCTACACTGCTCTACCCCGACACGCACGCACGCATACCACGTGTCTCCGCCCCTACACACTGTGTAAGCAACGGGGTGCCCATCCTGGCATCGGCTGTGCTGCACCCAACAAAAACAGAGTTCTATATGCCACACTGGGTGTCCACCCCAGCGTGGCTACACATCAGTATAGTCGACGGGGGTGCCCAATGCCCCATTGGCACCACTGGTCCCCACAGAGTACTGGGTGCCACGCTGGGAGCCCACCTCAGCATGGCAACACGTGCTATCACCAATGGGTGTGCCCATTCCCCCGTCAGCTTCATGGCCCCCCACCAGCTGTCCTTGTGCCATGCAGGGAGCCCACCCCAGAGTGGCAAATGTCCCACGTCGTCATTTAAAAAAAAAACACCTGAAACTCAAAAATGGTCCCTTGGTGGCTCTGCCCCACCCGCCCACCCACTGAGCATCCTGCCTCCCACATCCCCTCACCCCATACTTACCTCCGGACTCCAGCGCGACAATCTTCGGGGGACCAGGAACACGTCTCCACTCTTCAAAGCCGACCATGAACTAAGGAAATTCTGGTAAGCTGTATAATGGGATAGATAGGGGTTTTTCAACTTTGCTACATATCTCAGGCATTTTTTGGAAGTTTTGCACCAAATTCTCAACATGGAGTTTTTGGGACCCATTCTCATGAATAATCTCACTGCCATGACGTTAATCGGCCCCGAAGGGTGATTTTGCAGTCACTGCGTGAAATCACCTTTCAAGACAGAGTAATGAAATGACACTGCCACTGTTCATAAGGTGGGCTCTCAAAAAGCCTATGTTGAAAATTTGGTGGAAAGATTCCTAGAAATGACTGTTTTACGAGAGTGCATTGTGCAGTTCCTATGCACGCTCGTAAGTTTGCAAATTTTCTATATTTTCACTCCAGATTTTCCACATTGCCACTTTATTTTACTTCCTTATGAACAGTACAGCTGCCATTTTTCACATGTCACCCAAAATGTGTTTCCACACATGAAGCACACAATGGTGCAGTCAGTGTGTGAAAGCAATGTTTGGGACAGATTAAGAAAATCACAGTTACACTGTTCATGAGCAGAGGTCTTAAAATGGCTATGTTTAAAATTTGGTGACAAAAGTCCATAAAATCTCTGTGTTACGAGTGAACATTGTGCAGTTTCCACGCACCATCATAAGTTCATGACTTTGTAATATTTTCAGTCCAGATTTTCACCAGTGACATTTTTCCACACTTCCTTATGAACAGTACAGCTGTCATTTTTCACAACATGGCCAAAATGTGTTTTCACACTTTCAGCGCAGAGATGCATGGTTGCTGTGGGAAATCATTGTTCGGGACAGATAAAGAAAATCACAGTGACACTGTTCATGATCGGAGGTCCCAAAATGCCTGTGTTGACAATCTGCTGTAAAAATCCCCAAACTAATTTATATATGGGTGTGCGTTGCACAGTTTCTATGCACGCTCATGACTTCACCAGTTTTTTTAATATTTTTACTGCAGATTTGCAATATTGCCTATTTTACACCTCCTCATGAACAGTATAGCTGTCATTTTTCACATCCTGTTCGGAATGTGTTTTTGCACCTGTGGTGCTAAATGCCATAATCGCTGTGCATAAGCAGCTTTTGGCTAACAAACTGATATTGCCACTGTTCATGAGGTGGGGGTCACAAAAAAAAATGTTCAAAATTTGGAGTGAAAATACCAATGAATGCCTGAGGTGTTAGGGTTTCCAACCATAACACCCCACCCTGTCAAGAATGACAGGCATCAGGGATGTGACTTGGGATTCTTGCCTGTAATGCTCATACCATTCCACACCCTGCAGCCAGTGAGAGGCATCGAGGTATGCCTTGGACTCTTCGGCCCCAAAGTTCACCCATTCTCCTATACTGCACCCATCTCACTGTATTTCCTGATGGAAGGGGGTGCACATAAGGGCCAAAGACCCCAAGGCACACCGTGATGCTTGTCAGTGTCTGCAGGGTAGGGTGTGGTGAAATGGCATGGCCATTATGCCTGACGACCCAAAGGCACACCCCAATGCCTGTCACTCTCTGCAGGGTGGTGGTGGGGTTGGCATCAGTTCAATACTTCACTGCCATTTCTGTTATGCAGTTCTGTAACTTCTACACTACCAATGCCAATGCCAGCAAGCAAACATTCGGCATTGACAAATGCTTGCTAATATTAGAACTAAAGAGCTGTTTTGTGAAAAAAAAATGAGGTAGTAAAACTGTTACAGCTAGTAGTGTTAATTTCCTAACATTAAAAGGAGGTCAAGAAGAAAACTGGCAAACGTTTCAGATTCAAGATGCTAGTGATTAGAATCCTGCAATGTTTAGGTGTGGCATGCCCATCTAAGAGGTGCTTTTACTGTATCACAAATTGGCTCCTGAAGGTTGTGTCAAGTAGAGGTGATGATTTCCACCACTTCACAACTCATTTCTTATTTAAAAATTCTGATGTGGTAGTTATCCAAGAAAACCCTCTCCTTGGCTTAATGTTTCAATTTTTTTCAAAGCAGCAAATCTTGCTGAATTCAGTGAAAAGCTGCAAAGTTGAAACTTGTATACCAAAAATGGAATGTGTTAAAATGTATTTTCTAAGATGTCAGGTCTGATACAACCCTTTGTTTTCTGAAGTAAAAGCAATGTGACCATCAGCAACATACATTATACAGTATTACAAGGTATTGCCAGGTTTAAAACTGTATTGAGATTCATGAGCTATTTCTTTGCCACTGTGCTTGAAATATGATACCTGATTTTGTACACAGTAATATATTGAAATTTACAACATATAAAATTTTATAAAATAAGTCAGTAAAATCTGTGAAAATTCTGTCTTATGATTGGATGAAATGTACCACATGACCATTCATTATTCCACAATGACTGTACACCTGCATTTCTTGTCATCTCTCAGAACCTTCTGGATATTTTATAAGACAGATAATCCACTACAGGGTGTGCTTTTGCACTCCAATATACACATGCCCTAGGTGGTTGAACCCATGTAGACTGCAGTCTCATGTATCACAATGCACACCAAGACAAGTGAATATCAGAGCACAGTGAAATGCTATGTAGTAGAATGTAGATTACGTATACTGTTTGAAGCAAATGACAGTAGTTGCACTAACTGCCTTTTTATTTATTTTTATTCGTAATATTTAAAATTCTGGGCCAAAAAAAACACAATAAGACAAAGTCCATTTCCAGGTGTGCCCCACGGGGGAGGAAGCAGACAAAATAACACAAACAGCAGTTATCTCCAAGAAAAGCAAACATTACGCAAGATTATGCTACGCAAAGTAGACTGCAAACCCTATATATCTGAATTAGTGATACCCACCTTTTGATTCTTTATGTGTTACTAATACACACTAAGTAATTTTACTAATTTGAAAACCGTCAATGCTTCCTTTTAACACAGCAGTGCATGTTACAGAGGGATGCTTTTGAATGGTATCTATTTAGTCCATTTTAGCTTGCCATTTTCCTCCTGTCTCAAATGATGCCCTTTTGCCCTCTTTTAAGTCTGCCTTTCATTTTTATTTGAAATGATTTAAAGCAGTGCTATTTTTAATCAGGGTGTCTTGTGTTTTAGAACAATTTTCTGTGTTTCTGAGCAACCATTGGTTAACATCACTTTTCTTGTTACTCAGGAGAACAAGCATTCAAATGACAACTCTGTCATGGTATGGGACAAATGATGTTCAAAAACATCTAAAAATGCTGAAGAAAAAAATGTGACTAGCATTATGATATGGAAAGCTCCCATTAATTACTCCTAAAGAAACAGACAAACAACAAAAAAATGAAGCAGATTCAAAATTGACAAAAAAGAAATCATACAAAACAGAAGAAAAATGCCAGCCAAAATGTAAAGTTCAGGTACAGAACAAAAATGTGACCATAAAATGCATTGCTGATTAAGGTGTCTAGGTGTTGCCTCAGCAAAGACATTGTCTCATTAGAGCATTAATAACAATAAGGAAATCATAATCTGCAGATGTTTTAAAACATAAACAAAGGTGTCTTGCAGTTGACACAATAATGTGGTGGGTTTTGCACGTGACACTGGTGACCCAGGTTTGTGTTCTCAGCTTGAAGCCAAAAGGAAGTGCTGGCAGGAAAAGGACCAAGTATCCAATCAGTACCTCTGTCTCTGAGGAGGTAACTGCCTACTGAGTAATATCAGGTAGAAGTGCAGTAGGGAAGTATTCATCCCAGAGAAGGAAATACAAATGGTTCTTCCTTATATGCCTCTGAATTCCCTATGGTTAGTTTGGAGGTATATCAACTGACTTCTGGGGTTAACACAAGAAGTACTAATCCATCCATTGCACCATAAAGGGACAAAATCATGTTTAATCCTTGCCCATGTCCATACCATTCAAAGCACTGGATATCACTGGACTGGTGTTCCCATGGAGCAGCTTCCCCTGCTTTGTTTATGGCTATAAGGAAAGGTTGCCCATGGAGGAGTTCATGGAGTTGATGTGGAGCTCACTAATCTCCCATGTAGGGCAGCCATACAGTTTTAAGATAAGAAATATTGTGTCCCCATAGATCAAGAGTCAGAGTGTCAATAGTCCTGTCTATAGTTTTTGGGGTAGGTTCAAGTGCACCCAAAGAGGAAGGTTAACATAGCATTTTTCAGCTCTGTTTTATCTAGACCTATGAAGATTGTGAAATTGCTCCATCAGAATTTCAGAGGAATGCCAGTTTTCCTTATAAAAAGCTATTCAGACATCTTGTGGAAAATTCCATAGAATTTGGAAAAGTTTACAGTTTAAATGTAGAATGTAAACCTAGGCCTCCTGACATAAATTTAATACAAGCTACTTGTTCACATAATGACCATGAGCAAGTCACTTAACTTCTTTGTACTTAACATCCCATGTCTCCTTCTTTCTCTCTCTCTTCTTCCTTAAGTCACCTGAGCTTTGTGTAACTTTTCCTTGCCTATCTTATCCACATTGGTTTTACATTTCTGGCTGATGTAGGTATTCATGGCATTTAACATGCTTTGTAATATGTACAATCTTATAGAAGGCACCATTTTCTATAATACTAAGGGTGCTCTGCATTTACGAGTGTGCATAGGCACAAAGCAAAACAGTTGTCACCCAACACTTTGTCCCTGATGCTGGGGCTTGAAGGGTTATTCTGGATACGCTGTACATTAATGAAGTATGCAGCAAAATGGCTCAGTTGGCAGCACGTAATTTTTCTTGGTTTCTAGTCCCACACCAGGATTAGGCACATGCTATAAATGATGGTCCCTGAGTGCAATAATAAGCTGGTATCCTTAGAATGAGACAATAAATTAAGATGCTATCTGCTTTTTCTGGTTGTTAAAGATCCCATTGCACATCTCAAAAAGAGTAAAATAAATTTGCTGGTGGCCTGGCAGAATTTCCTTTTTCTGAAAATGACAGCAAGTGCTTAATTAGGTTCATTTTTAGCTGGTTTGCATCTGAATTTTTCCCACCCCCTGTTACAAGGCTGAAAATTGGCAGCCTTGACAAGTCCTCCTTTCCCAGTGACAAGAAAAATTAAAAAATAAAAATATATATTTATATGTGTGTATGCCTCTATATTCATATCTACACAGGTTATGTTTAAGCATATTCATGTGAGCAATTGCAAAGATAATTTGCTTTCAGTGCTGTTATTACATTATTGATAAGTTCAAGCAAAATAAAACCTTATGTTACAATGGGAGGCTTAATAGCAAGAATTGTGCTTTAGATAAAAAGAGGATGTGATATTATCTGACAACATTTATTTACCATTTATACATGTGTCATTATAATCAGGACAGCAATCACCAAATGTGAGACAGAGCCTATCACAGAAGCATGTGCTATTAATTGCCGGCTTGCATGCATTTGTTCGATCATCACAGCAAAGGGGACTAAGACCAGATGAACATCCAAGAGTAGATCCTAAGGACAGAAACAAGAAAATCAAAATAAATTCAAAGTTTGAATTATGACAAACAGCATCCAAATATACATTAGTTTACTATACCCTTAATTGCATTGTTATTGCAAGAATTCAGTGCTCTGTTTTTGACCTGACTCGACACTAGAGAAGTGGGGAACCAGAAAACAAATCGGAGCATGCTGCACTGAGTGACGGTTTGGAGCAACATCAAACCCAATCTCGGCAAACAAAAGAGGAATGTGCCCTCACTTAGGGTTTAGACCAACGAATGAGCCACTAGATAACAGGAGCTATATCAGAGTGTCCTTAGTCCAGTAATGTGCTTCACAATGTAAAAAAGCAAGTAGACAGGTAGAGGAAGCCAGTGCCACAAAACCATTCACCAACACACCAGTTGGCTTTATCAAGAGTCAGAATCCCACCAGTGGAACTCATGTAGTATGGCTTCTAGGTTTTGAAAATGCTTTTTTGGAATTTCTCTTTGAATTCTATGGAATTTCAAATGGCACTGACAGTAAACTGCACAATAACCTTCCACAGATCAAATAAACCTCACAATAATGTTCTGAGGGTTGCAGAAAATCATTCTGTGGTTTATGTAAACCATGGGATTATTAAACGTCAAAAGCCATTCCACTTTTTTAAATTACACAGTTTCACCACTGACAGAATTCCATAGAACTAAGCAAAATTTTCTAAAATGTTTCTGAATTTGAAAATTTGATATAATACTATTCCACACATAGACAAGGGGAGTTGCAAGGGCACTGCAGAGGCATTCCATGTGAGCTCTGAAAGTTGCAAGAGGATGATCCCAAAACATCAGGATCTGTGGAAATACTGGTTAGCAGTATAGTGAGTGCACTGGTTAGAGTAACAAACTGTGAATGAACAACAGCAGGCCTGAGTTTGATTCCCACCACCTCTACTTGCATGCTGTGCGACTCCGAACAAGTCACTTAATCAGCCAAGTGTGCCCCTGAAAACAGGCAGTTGTGCCTAGCAGGCCTTATTGTGCTACCAAAAGCATAAATAAAGAAACAAATAAATATGCATTTTGTATTCTTGTCTGATTGCTAAAATACGTTGTTGTCTTTATGTTTCTTTACAGCAAACTCCACTAAAAACAAGATGTTGCATTACATGCAGGTATTCTGGGAAGCATGTCTTTTAACTAAAGAAACAAATAAATAACTAGTGGCCCTTGCATAAACCACAATCGCACACATGTATGTCTTATCTTTTTTCAGTTGAAAAGCGAATACTCAAAAATGTGCCGGTATTAGTTTTTGGGATCAGAGTACACATGATGGCCTGGGTAAAAACAGGAATACTTGACAAAGACTTTGCAAAGGTGCATACATTTAGGAATGCTATAAAATGCTTTTTCACTACCAACATTCACAGCACATTTCGTTTTGCTAATATATGTAGAAGATTTTTAAAAAAGCTCCATTCATAGTAACTTTTGAGGAAGAGATCATGTATTTTTATGTTGCTTGCATGCATGTGCAAGAAACATAGTGCCATCATCGGAGATTTCGGAGGTGTGTCACCTCCTCCTCCAATTCAGTCAGTGAGCTGGCAGGCGCGGCCCCTGTAAGCCAATGCATTTTGGAGCTGTCTATGACACGCTCCAAAATGCAGTGGCATACAGTTGAAAGAGGGAGCTACGCTTCAGTGAGCAGAGATAAGAAGCCCACTGAAGTGTACCTCCCCCCCCACAAGCAGGTGTGCGCACCCCCGCACCTACTGCATAGCCGACGGGGTGCCCAATCCCCATCGGCTGAGCTGCGTCTCCCCCCACAGTTGTAGGTGCCACGCTGGGAGCCCACCCCAGCGTGGCAATGAGTCCTTTGGCCGACAGAGGTGCCTAATCCCCGTCAGCTGAACGCCCTCAATGTCTTTTGCCATGCTGAGGAGCCCACCCCAGCGTGGCAAACGATCCCTAGCGTCTTTTTTTTTTTAACCTGAAAAGCAACGGTCCACCGGAGCTGCTCCGACCCTCCCACAACCCGCACTCACCCACTGCGCACCAGCCTCCCCCACGCCCTCACCCCATACTTACTCCAGACTCTGGCCGACGACCTTCGTGGACTGGGAACACGTCTGCACTCTTCAAAGCCGACCGCGAACTGAGGAAATGCAGGTAAGCTGTATAATGGCCTAGATAGGGGGGTTTCAACTTTGTTGCATATCTCAGGCATTTTTGGGAATTTTTGCACCAAATTTTCAACATGGGGTTTTTGAGACCCCTTCTCATGAATGATGTCACTGTCATGGCGTTATTCGGACCCGAAGGGTGATTTCGCGCAGTGACAGTGCAGTGACTGCAAAATCACCCTTTGGGCCTGAATACCACCATGACAGTGACACCATTCATGAGAAGAGGTCCCAAAAACCCCATGTTGAAAATTTGGTGCAAAAATTCCAAAAAATGACTGTTTTACGAGCGTGCGTTGCGCAGTTCCTATGCAGGCTCGTAAGTTCGCGAAATTTCAATATTTTCACTCCAGATTTTCAACATTGCCATTTTACCACACCTTCTTATGAGTAGTACAGCTGTCATTTTTCATATCTCACCCAAAATGTGTTTCCTCCCATGTAGCGCAGAATAGCACAGTCGGTGTGCGAAATCAATGATTGGGACAAATGAAGAAAATCACAGTGACACTGTTCATGAGCAGAGGTCTTAAAATGGCTATGTTGAAAATTTGGTGAAAAAATTCCTAAAAATGACTGTTTTACGAGCGTGCGTTGCGCACTTCCTACACACGCTCGTAAGTTCGCAAATTTTCAATATTTTCACTCCAGATTTTCAACATTGCCATTTTACCACACCTCCTTATGAGCAGTACAGCTGTCATTTTTCACATCCTGCCCAAAACATGTTTCCGCCATGTAGCGCACAATGGCGCGAGTCGGTGTGCAAACTCAATGTATGGGACACATTAACAAAATCACAGTGACACTGTTCATGAGCAAAGGTCTTAAAATGGCTATGTTGAACATTTGGTGGAAAAATTCTAAAATGACTTCATTTCTGAGCGTTGCTGCGGTTCCTCACGCACGCTCGTAAGTTCGCAAATTTTCAATATTTGCACTCCAATGACTTCCAAATACCTAAACAGCACATAGAAGCAAGCAACATTCGGCATTGACAAATGCTTATTATATGCTTTGATAATCGAACAACAGCTTAATCTTGTTCAAAGTCAGTTGGCATCCATCTGTATTCCTCTCCCCCGGGTAGTGCCTGAAAATAGGCAGGATTTGTCTAGTGCACTTACCTGGTCAACAAAAAATAAATAAATAAATAAATAGATTTTCATATTTAAATGGAAAATCTCCAAAACCTAACCATGATGGAAAACAACACAGAACTGTCCCTGCAATAAGAAAAATAATCGATAAACATCACATTTTCAGATGCTTTTGAGTAGAACTCGGAGTAGGGCAGACTGATAATAGTTACTTTTGTGTATATATGCCTACAGAAATGCCCTTAACCCAAGCATCCCACTGAATGTGTGTTGTGTCCTGAAAAATATCTGAAAAACTAAAAAAAGTCCCTATATCTGCCAAGTTCTACTGAATACTTGAAGTGTGAATTGCAGTATCTGTTGCCACAGTGACCAAAGCAAAGGTTCATGAGAGCTGCATTTCCCTCGCAGCACTGGGAGAACTATACAAGTCAAACCAGAGTGCATTTTAGATACTAAAAATGCTTGCTTTTTAACAGAAGGCTGTGTGAGTGTTGTGCGTTATGGGGAAAGGAGTCAAAATCCTAAAAACAGCTTGTCCTAAGTTATTTTAAAAGACAGCCGTGCTAATAAGTCAGGTAGAGTCATGGGTGGAATGCATTACAAGCAAAACGTACTTGAAAAGGAATCAGTATAACAGTTATGCCGTATACTATAACAATATGTATATGCTCGAAGAAAGGGTGGGGGGCATGATAGAAACTTTCAAGTACCTCAAGGGAATCAACAAAGTCCAAGGCGGTAGCATCTTTCTGATGACAAGTCATCACAGATGACCTGAAATCATCCAAGTAGACCACTAAAGCAGTAGGTAAAGCTGGGGGGATGCTGGGGTGTATTAGTAGGGGTATCACAAGTCGTAACAGGGAGGTAATAATCCCTCTTTACTAGACACCGGTTAGGCCCCATCTGGAGTACTGCATGCAGTACTGGAGGCCGTACCTTCACAAGGACATTAACCAAATTGAGGCAGTCCAGAGAAGGGCAACCAAAATGGTGCAGGGACTGCATCAGAAAACATATGAGGAGAGATTAATCGAGCTCAATATGTATACCCTAGAGCAAAGGAGGGACAGAGGTGATATGATCGAAACATTCAAACCCCTTAAAGGTATTAACAAGGTAAAAGAGTCTAACATGTTTCAATATAAGAAAAATAGCAGGACAAGAGGACACAGCATGAGATTAGAGGGAGGTCAAATAAGGGGTAATGTGAGGAAGTTTCTTTTTCACAGAAATGGTGGTGGATGCATGGAACGGCCTGCCTCAGGAAGCGGTAAATATGAATTCAGTGCTGGGCTCTAAAACAGGCATGGGATAGGCATGAGGGAGCAATACAGATGAGTATGAATAGATAGGCCATTGATAGAGCAAAGGCCAATGGCACATTCATAAGGTAGAAAAAGAAATGGGCAGACTGGATGGGCCTTGCAGTCCTTATCTGCTGTCAATTTCTATGTTTCTATGTTTAAAAGAGGTGAGCGAGAACAAGGGGACACAATTTAAAGATAGAAGGGGTAGTGCTCAGGGGCAATGTGAGGAAGTATTTTTTTCACAGAGAGGGTGGTAAATGCATGGAACAGCCTTACAGAGTGGATTGTAGGGAAGGACTCACAGGGGCAAACTGTAGTCTTAAAGGGGCATGAATGGTGTCTCATACATGGAAGCAACAAAAGGAGGAGGAGAGGGGAATAAAATGAAACAATACATGTTTTAAACAGATTTTCACTGCTATCAGTCAAAACAGACAGAACATGACTATAGCATGATAATAGAGTTGTGGAGGAAGAAACACTAGATTCTAATAAAGAAACAGTGTTAAACTGGTAATGATAAAGTCCCACAAAGGGAAAACATGGGGACTGATCACCACAGAACTCAGGAAATAATTTAGCAACAATTTTTTGAACCCTGAAAGGGAACCCGAAACAAGGGCTATTGTGATTATAGGTGGCTCAGTCCTCAAACACTTGGACAAACACATGCACAAAGGTAGAAAAAAAACTTGTACTGTGAGTGGCCTCTCTGGAGCAGGGATAAGGGACATCAAAAATTACATCACAGTCATCCTTAAGGGTATATACATGCCATTATTTATGCTACATATAGGCACACATTGTGTTATCAGAAGAATAGTATTTGAGATGAGATATTTCTGGGAGATGGGGGTTATATTAAAACTTAACAACTACAGGATGGTAAAATCAGAAATATTACTGATCCCTAGGGCAGGAAGAACAAAAACCATCACTATAAAACAACTGAATGGCTGGATAAGAAGGATGTGCAATACGGAGGGATTCCAATTGTTGTGAAACTGTGACAGGTTTGAGGGAGATCTGAGGCTGTATAATATTGATGACTTCCATTTAAACAGGGTGGGCACACAAGTTTAGGTGGCTAGAATGCATCACACCGTCAAGCTGAATTTAAACTAGTTGAAAAGGGAAATGAGGGTGGAGATAAGAAGAACATGCCAGAGAAAATTCACTACAGAACTACAGAAACCAACTCCTGGAAAAATATCAAGAACGACTGGAAGATTCTGCTAGTAAATGTCAGAAATCTGGTAAACAAAATTCAGGAATTAAAACACATAACTAGCACTGAGGGTATTCATATATGTATAATAAGAGGAACCTCTTGGCAGGAAAATGAATGGGGTTATAATATTCAATGGCGGCAGAACATCAAATATCGAAAAGTGTAATATATTCCACAATGTCAGGACAACTGAAAGTGGAGGAAGTGTGACTCAATACACTAAAAACACAATCATGGCAACAGAATCGGAGAAACCCAAAGGAAGCAATAGTACATACAACATAACCAATAGGGAGGAGGTTGTCTCCAACTGCAAAGTGAGAGAATCATTTAATGGAAGCAAAAATAACGTGGTTCTATTCGAAGTAGTGAATTATAGGGAGAAAATAATTGGTAAAACTAAGGTCAAATGTTACAACAAAAACTATGTAAAAGCTAGGAAATTAAAACAACAATGGAACTGGGAAGGTGAATTTGAGATACTTAGTTTGGATGAAATATGGGATAAATTTACAGCTAAATTCATGCATGTGAAACCAGGTTTATACCAATGAGGACTAAAATATAAATTCCAGTTTTTTGCACACAAAAAAAGGTCAGGAATCTAATAAGGTGGAAGAAAAAGTCCTCCAATAAAGCAAATTATAACATGGGTTAGGACAGAAGAGTCATCCAGTTGGTTAAACACCACAAGGTGACCAGGCATTAAATGCCTTTACAGTGTAAACCACTTTTAAGGGACCATCTGTATAAGCTGATTTTGAACATTGTAGGGAGTTGTCACTGCAACTAAAGGCACTTTTTTTAAATTAAAACCCCACAAAAGGGGACACAGAGCATCTACATTTATTTATGTAATTTACTGTTGACTCCTGCTCCTGCCCTTAACCATCCCTTGATTCTTTCCTTATGTGATTGCACCGGCATATTTGTTAGCAGCACATTTGCACCGGTAACAGCAGCAGGACGACTAATGTAAAAAGAGAATGTCACACAAAATAATGCTTCAACTCATCCCAGTTGATCCCCAAGGTGGGTGAATGTCTCACCTGACTGGTTCTATGACATAACAGTGATCGCAAAACAGTGATCGTTATTATGGTGAGTGTATATCACTGAAAAATAAAACAATGATATACACTTGCCGCCGAACAGACATCCAGCAACCAATCCAAGTGTTTATGCAGGGGAGAGCTGTGCTCCCCCTCCCTATCACCCTGCTTTAACATTACTAACTTCAGCAGTGGTGCATGATGGAGAGGGGGCAACATTCTGGATAATGCAACAAAGAACCCACTCAGCAGCAGCAACCAGCAAAAGTTTTTCCCCCAGTCCCAGCCCTAAACCCAGTATCTGCTGCATTAGAACTAGCCACCCTCACCACCACACCATATGGCTAGCTCAGCTGCAGCAGGCACACTACCCCCTGAAAAACCTCTTCCCTACCCCTCTCCTTCCCCTCGCTATTATCCCCTTCCGGTTGCCATCTCGTATCCTTGCTGTAGCATAGCATGACTACCCTTGTGGGAAGCCCATGAGGATAGTGCTATATATGAATCACTGTTTTGATGGCCACTCATGCTCAGTCACTATCCTCACAGGATACCTACCTGACCAAGCAAAATTCCAATCTGCCGCATGATTGTTCTGACCAATGCCGGGACCCTAGGCAATCTTCCCAAGCTACACCACCCCACGTCCGATTCTCACACCTGATAACTGAGCCACAACCTGGTCTCCATGATACTGTAGCATGTTACAGCATTTTATGCCCTTTGTATTTCAGGCAGGTTAGCTGCTATTAGTGTCAATTCACACTTTGGAAACCTCGGCAAACTGCATGCTGAAGGGTGAACTGACACTAACTAGCAGCTAATCTGCCTGAAACAGAAGGTGGGCATGGAATGCTATAACCACTAATTTTAACATCACAGCCTACGGAATTGGCAAAAGGTAGATGAAGTTTGCCCACTAAAGCCGACTGCCAGTTATAGCTGTGGGCAGTATAAGTGGAGTCAACCGTATATGCACAGTTGCTGTGACGCTCCCTGAGTCAATATCCCAGGGCAGTGTGGCACTCATTATATAGTGTGGAAATGAGGATGCATGCATGAGCCATGGTATGGAAATGAAGCCTAATTTGCAAGCTCAGAACTCCCCAGGTGAATTCTTCACTTAATATTCACCTATTTACCGGTCAGCCTTATCTGTGTCGCTTAATTTCATTTTGCAAAGATTTTGTTTAACGAATTCCAGTGGCTTCTGATTAAAATGTGTTTTTTAAACAAAATTGTGAGGCTAACATGGGAGGCGGCAGCTCAGTCCCTCTTTACCACCAGGGCTGAAAGCGCATCAACCAGACCTACTAATACAGATACCCTAGAAATTAAAGAACTGCTCCAAGTCTTGAAGGAGATTACTACATTCAAATCCTCTGTCACCACACTAGATCAGAAAGTCCAGGATTTACAACAATGCTCCAGGGATACAGAGACTTTCCTCACCTATATAGTTGACAAGGATACAAGGCATAAAGCCCAAATACAGGAACTGGAGCACATGGTGTGTTTGTTGTGGGCAAGAGCTAAAGATACTGAAAACAGAAGCCACAGGAATAATCTTCAAGTTATTGGCTTCCCAGAAGATTCAGAATGTAAAGATCCAGTTGGCTTTATACAAAAAGAGCTTCCATGGCTGCTGAGTCACAAATGGAGTACCCCATTTGAAACTGAGAGGGCACACCACTCTTTGCCCCTTCCCCCCAAAAAATCAGATGACCATCCCAGACCCTTTATCATTAAGTTTTTATGGTACTCTGATAGGGTTCTGATCCTGGAACTGGCAAGAGACAGGGGTCCACTGGTATGGCAGGGGCACATAATCCACATCTTACTGGACTGTTCTGTGGAACTGTCCAAAATCAGAAGGAATATTTGCCACTTAAGAGGGCAATACATGCACAGGAGGTCCCATACAAAATGGCATACCTGGCAAAGTTCTCCATCTCTCACAACTGAGCATGGCATATTTTCAGCGATATCCAGGAGGCCAGGATCTTTATTCAACAACACTGGCCTGATGATCTCAAGCAGCAACTGCCCAGTTTCTATCAGACTTCCACCCCCCAGCTGGCCAAAGTTCCGTTGAAAGGAGGGCACCCCAATGCTCAGAAGCAGCACTGTCAGATTCTACTGCCCTGGCTATGGACTGGCAATTAGTAAATGCCAAAAGAGTGGATCGCCAAGGAAGGAACCCCTAGACACAGGTTCAAGAGCCAATTGGGACACCGTGATGGGACACCAATAAGGATTCCAGGGCCTACACAAATAGCACAGACTCCAGTGATGAGCCTGAACCTAATCATCCTGGTCCTCAATGATCCTCATCGACAAAGACACCTCTTCCAACAATGACGACCCCTCCCAAGGATATGACACCAAATGTTACCCCGAGGGGCAGGAATGTGGCAGATCATGGGCAGACAGGGCCACAGACTCAGACATAGGACAAACAGCACCCCACACCACTAAAGACATTCCAGCCTCACAGAATAGCTGATTTCAGGCTGCTGTTATTAGATTTTTTTAACCACCGATGCTGCTGGATTTGTATATTGTGGTTGCGTAGTCACGGCACTTACAGTAGATAGACATGTGCTTTTCACATATATGATTTTTGAATGATTTGTTGTGCCATGTGGGGGACAGGCTGCAGGCAATCTCTGGGACTACTCTCTACTTGTCCCCCCCCGCACACACACACACACACACACACTGCTGGGTCTCCAAGCCCAAGAGGCTTAGCATTTGGGAAATGATCGCACTACACACTGTGGTTTTGGTACACCTCTAATATCAATGGGCATCCATCCATGGTAATTGATGTCAATGTTTTTCACCTAGTCTATGAATTTTCCTTAGCTTGCACTCTGGATTCAAGGGCAAGTGCCCTGCATCCTGTCACGGACTGCAGCAGCTTCCAACATTTACCCTTCAAACTGGAGCCAAGTGTTACAATTGGAAGGTACATTGCATTCAAGTATTTTCCCTTGCCAGGCTCTTACTCTGTGAGCCCGGCAAAGCCTCCCTCCACCCCACCCCTCACAGTCAAGTTATTGCTTTCACTTCTGGTTTACTTTATTTAATTTATTTTGTTTATACCTTCTTTTCATTTTACCTTCTTTCTTATCCCTGCCTCTGCTCGCTAACTCCATGGTTACCAACATCCCAAGGAGCCCAAACAATTTTACATAGATGAAACACCAACAGGATGACTGTTTGTACTTGCTGCAGTGGTGCTGCTGCTTACTTTTCCCACTCCTCGCTGCTGTCATGACAACTGCCCACACAACACAAATCCTCCGTGCTGGGTTCCCTGTCTCAAATTTCTCTCTGTACTCTGCAAGATTGGTATATGTGACTGCTTCTGCCTATAGCACATCTTGCTATTAGTTTACTCTTGTACCTTTATCCTCCCTGCTCTTTCCTTTCTTCTACTGTGTACACTGTTTCTCCCTTGGCCGCATATACAGCTATATTAGCAGCTCCCCTGCTACTTTACTCCCTATCAGAGCTGGCTTTCTTCACCGCATGATTATGTGCTCCCCTCCTTTAATACATCCTCTTCTGTATGTACCCCTTCCTTCTCCCCAACTCTCTGTAAATGGAGGCCACTTCCCCCCCTTTTCACTTTCCTTACATGCATCTTTTGTCTACCAGGACCCTGCTCGGCAGTCTCTTCTACCTAACTAATGATATGTTCTGACCCCCTCAACTTGTCTGTCTCTCACACCTACTCTGTCCCATGTTATAGTAGGCTAGACCTGTTTTTTCTAATTTTAAATTCTGCATGCAACTCAGTTACCTAATTATTGTATGCTGCAGTGTTTCAAGATACTAGTGATTGCCTGCCTAATCTGCTGTGTAAGGGTGTCTGCAAGGGTCTCTATCGCCCATGAGCATACCTTTGGATGTCACAGACCCCTCCCCTTAATATATACACTCTCTGCCCAGTAATCAGATTACTCTCTGTCCCCTACCTGTCCTCCTCCAATCCGCCCCTAAGGCCACCTGTCATACTCCCCCCCCCACTTCTTTGTCCTCATTCAACTCTGATCCTCCCTCCTTCTCTCCCCCAGCCAACACATGCAGGCTGACACAGTAGATAACTAGTTCAGGGAGCTTCCAGGTTCCAGCAGCTACTTTCCCAAATGGGAAATTGTGCAGGGTAGCTGGAGTGGTCCTTCCAGGAGGTCTCTCCTCCATGTGGTCCTGGCCCCAACTGCCTTCTACTGCTAATTTTGAATTTGTGCATAGGTTATAATCATTGCAAAAACTTCATAAATGCATCAGTTAGGATGAAGTGACAAAAAGTAGGGCAATGAGGCATTAGGATTGACACACTAACACCCCCACATCCTACCACCCCACCCCACCACCACATTCCACAGACCAATAAGTGATGTGGTGTGCCTTGGGGTTCTCAGGCCTAAATCTCACCCCATTTTCCTATACTGTATCATGTCAACTTTGTTACATGGAATGGAGTGAGAGTTAGGGCCGATGACCCCAAGGCACACTCTGTCACCTGTTGGTCTGTGGAAAGTAGAAGTTGAGTTCGGTGGTAGGGTGTGAAAGTGTCAACCCTAATGCCTCATTTCCCTACTTTGTCTCTTCAACTCTAACTGATGCATTAATGAAGTTTTTGCAATAACTATTCTATACATAGAAACATAAACAGAGAAGTTGACGGCAGATAAGGACCGCAAGGCCCATCAGTCTGCCCATTTCTTTTCTACCTTATAAATGTGCCATTGGCCTTTGCTCTGTCAGTGGCCTATCTATTCATAGTCATTTGTATTGCTCCTTATGCCTATCCCATGCCTGTTTGAAGCCCTACACTGTATTCATAGCCACCACTTCTTGTGGTAAGCCATTCCATGCATCCACCACCCTTTCTGTGAAAAGAATTTCCTCACATTCCCCTTAATCGGCTCCCTCTAATCTCATGCTGTGTCCTCTTGTCCTGCTATTTTTCTTATATTTAAACATGTTAGACTCTTTCACCTTGTTTATGCCCTTAAGGTGTTTGAATGCCTCGATCATATCACTCTCTCCTCCTTTGCTCAAGGGTATACATATGTGAGCTCCGTTAATCTGTCCTCATATGTCTTCTGATGCAGACCCTGCACCATTTTGGTTGCCCTTCTCTGGACTGCCTCAATTTGGTTAATGTCCTTGTGCAGGTGTGGCCTCCAATACTGCATGAGTACTCAGATGGGGCCTAACCAGTGTCTTGTACAGAGGATTATTACCTCCCTCTTCGACTTGTGATACCCCTACTAATACACCTAACACCCCTAGCCTTACCTACTGCTTTAGAGGTCTGCTTGGATGAGTTTAGGTCATCAGTGATGATGATGCCCAAGTCTCTTTCTTCCTTTGTGACTGCTAGCAACTCCCCTCCCAGCCTATAGGTGGCTTCAGGGTTTCTCTTCCCTATGTGCATGATTTTGCACTTCTTTGCATTAAATCCCAGTTGCCACTCTTCTGACCATTCTGCTAGTTTATCCAGATCTCTTCTCATTCTGCCCACCCCATCTGGATCATCTACTCTGTTGCAGATCTTGGTGTCATCTGCAAACAGACAAGCCTTACCCTCTAGTCCATCTGCAAGGTCACTAATGAAGATGTTGAAGAGGACTGGCCCCAGGACTGATCCCTGAGGTACCCCACTTGTGACTTGCATCTCTTCTGACTGTATACCATTTACCACCACTCTCTGTTTTCTGCCTGTCAACCAGTTTGCCACCCAGTTGACCAACTTCTGACCCACCCGAGCCTACCCAGCTTATTTATCAATCTTCTATGTGGAACAGTGTCAAAAGCTTTGCTGAAGTCAAGGTAGGCAACATCAACTGCTCCCCTTGGTCCACCACTCTGGTTACCAGTCAAAAAAATCTATGAGATTAGTTTGACAGGACCTTCCTTTTGTAAACCCATGCTGTCTTGGATCCTGTGCTCCTATGGATTCCAGGTGTTGCACTATCCTTTCCTTAAGGAGTGCCTCCATAATCTTGCCCACTACTGAGGTAAGACTGACCTGGTCTGTGAGTTCCCCGCCTCCTCCCTGCTACCACTCTTGTGGAGGCGGGATCACATAAACCCTTCTCCAGTCTTCTGGGACCTCTCCTGTGCTCAGAGACTCACTAAACAATTCTGCTAATGGCTCTGCTAATTCCTCCTTTAGCTCATAAGTACCCTGGGATGTATGCCATCAGGTCCCATTGCCTTATCCACTCTGAGTTTAGCAAGCTCTTGTAGGACCCTTTCTTTTGTGAAGGGAGTAGTGCTCACCTCCCTCCCCCCGTGTCCATGATGCTGAGCTGTTGACCCTGCCCTACCTTCTCTTCAGTAAATACTGAGCAAAAGTATCGATTTAGGATAGATGCCTTTACAGGGTCCTCCTCCTCACATGCTCCCTTTTCTCCATTAAGCTTAGCAATACCCCCTCTGGACATTCTCCTTTCACTAACGTATCTATAGAAAGTCTTGTCACCTTCTTTTACTGTTCGTGCTAGTGTTTCCTCAGTTTGGGACTTTGCCTGCCTTACTGCCTTCCCTGCTTCCCTTAGGGCAGTTTGGTATGCCTCCCTATCTTCATCCCGCTGTGTTCCCTTATATTTCCTGAAGGCCAGCCTTTTGGCTCTGACTTTTTCTGCTACTGTATTTGAGAACCAAAGTGGTTTCCTTCTTCTTTTGCACTTCCTTTTCTGTCTAACACAATGGGATGTTGCTTCAACTATTGCATCCTTAATGCTTGCTCACTTTACCTGTACCCCCTCACCTGTGTTTCTTTTTGCCAGGGCTAGCTTAACTCTGTTGGCCATCTTATCAAAGTCAGCTCCTCTGAAGTCCCATATTTTTGCCTTGGAATGGGATGATTTAGATGTAGTGGCCAAATTGAACCATACCATGTGATGGTCACTGGCCCCAGGTGACCTTCTACCTGGAGATCTGTGATCCCTTCTTTGTTAGTCAGTACTAGATCTAGGATAGCCCTGTCTCTTGTGGGTTGCTGTACCAGTAGTTTGAGGCCCTCCCTGCAGGAATCCACTATGAGTCTAGTTCTGGCAGATGTTCCTGCTGGTATTGACCAATCTGTATCCGGCATGTTGAAGTCTCCATTATCAGAACCTCCTTTAGCTGTCATGTTTTGTATATCTTCTAACAGTAATGTGTCTATGTCCTCCCTCTGGTCTGGGGGCCTGTAGACAACCCCAGTTCTTATGGCTGTCCCATTTCTGTTTCAGGGTGACCCACAGTTCTTCTGGCTCCTTATGTGTATTCTGAATTTCTGTAGCTTTGATATTTTCATTAACATACAGGACCCTCCTCCCCTTTTGCACCTCGGTCTTACTGAACAATACATAGCCAGGTACTGAAGTCTCCCAGAGTGTGGTTACTGGTAAACCCGTCTCACTAATATGCTACTATGTCCAGTTTAGCCTCTGACATTTATTGCCTGCAGGTCTGGGATCTTATTTCCCCAGGCTGTGAGCATTGTGTACATGATTTTCCATTGGCCAGATTTTGGTGTGTTAGTTGTTGGGTGAAGTTTGGCATTACCCCATGTGCGTCGTATGGGAGACAAACCTTTTTCTTACCTGGTGATGCAAATGAGCAGCAAACATGCTGAATTCCTGTTTGACCACTAGCTGAGGGGAGGGTGTTCTTCCCATTCGACATATACAGTATATATATATATATTTATATATATCTATATATATACAGTATATATATATTTATGCAATAGGTGTGAGACTAAAAGCCATTGAATAAATCCACATAATTAATGGTCTCCGTTTTCTCCCATTGCCAAAACCGTGTGTTAAATGCCGTGACACCTGAGTAGGTGTTACAGCATTCACGCGCTCCCTTTGAACAACAAAGCGCTCGAGACTAAACATAGCGCAATGTTAAATTGTCCTTGTCACAGAGCTGGAGCTTCCAACTGTCCTTAACAGTCATTGACGAAGACATTACTTTCTGCATTACCTCCATCCCAACACACACTTTGTGCTTTTAGCTCACTGGTAAACTTGAGGTCATGCAGAAGTGAGTGTTTTTCTGGTCAGTACTGTTTATAGGAAACAGGGACAGTTGGAAGCTCACGCCTGTTTATTTTAAAAATCGGAGCCCTCTAATTATATAATAACAGGGAGAAGTAAACAACCACACACACCTTTGCTGTTGATGGCATCATAAACCGGGCTCGGCCTCGGGTTTGCGTGTGTGCCATCCAACAACTCGGTGTGTGTTAAATTCTCGTAACACACTTCTCCCCATACTTTATCCTATATTTATTTCCACACATGTGGAATAAATCTAACCACCCTAGATTTATCCCACATAAGTGGGATAAATGCAAACTGTCAATCAAAGCTTTTTTGTTCGCTTTTTTGACAAACAAATGTGAATAACTTTAAAACGAAAAATGATAGCATAGTACTGTGAGCACGAAAAATGTTCTGGACAAAAATATTTACAAAATGAGTGGTGTTTCATTTATAGATACCTTTTAGTTTTTTTTTATAATTAGCAAAAAACAGCAAAAAATCCTATTTTCTTTTCACTTTTCAGACAAACAAATATAAATAACTTTAAAATGAAAAATGATAACATGGTACTGTGAGCAGGAAAAATGTTCAGCATAAAAATATCTACAAAATGAGTGGTGTTTCATTCAGAGATACCTTTTAGTTTTTTCAAAATTAGCAAAAAACAGCATAAAATTCAGTTTTCTTTTCACTTTTCGACAAACAAATGTGAATCATTTAAAACTAAAAATGATAGCATGGTACTATGAGCACAAAAATGTTCAGCATGAAAATATCTACAAAATGAGTGGCATTTCATTAATAAACACCTTTTAGTTTTTTTTTTATAATTAGCAAAAAACAGCATAAAATTAAATTTTTGTTTCACTTTTTCATCAAACAAATGTGAATAACTTTAAAACAAAAAAGGTAGCATGATACTGTCACCATGACATTTGTTCGGCAAGAAGTTCTCTACAAAATGAGTGGTGTTTCATTTAATAGCAACCACCCCACTAGGCGGACATACACCAGGAAAGTTAATCAAAAGTCCCAGAAAGTCCCAGAAATTACCATTTAAAAAAAGAACATAAACAGTCAAAACCAAATGTTCCCACACTGAAAAGAAGCATCCCTATTGCATAAATGAAATATACAATGGTGAGCTGTCAGATAAATGATTTATCTACACTTGTACTGTTTGACCTCGGACACCTCACTGTTGACTTACGCCACTCGTGAAGTTCCCGAGGTCAAACAGCACTTGTAGATAAATCATTATCTGTAACTCACTATGCTATCTCTATATATATATATATGTGTGTGTGTGTGTATAAGAATTTAAAGCAACTGCACGCAGTCCTTATTGCCTTGCTTTCAGAGAAATTGACATGTAAGTCCACAGCTCCTCCTCGGTCTGCCATCCCTGTTAGCCAGTTGAAAAACTCCATTGAGTTTGTTTGGCATGATCTCCACTTTGTAAACCCAATGCAGCTGGGGTCAACTAGCCCTTTTGCCTTAAGGTAGTCCACCAAGCACTCTTTTAAAAGTGACTTCACAATCTTCCCAAACCACTAATGTTAGGCATACACGCCGGTACTTTCCCATCACTTCCCTATCCGCACCTTTGTGGAGAGGAACGTTTACTTTCTTCCTGTCCTGTGGGACCTCTCTTTCCAGTGACAGGATAAACAACTCTGCCAGCAGTGTGCCTACACCACCTGAGTTCTTTCAGTACCTAGGTGCACAGCATTTGGTCCCATAGCCTTGTCTGCCCTAAGCCACAGCAGCTCCTTTCTGACCCTATCCTCCAAGAAGGGGCAGATGTCTACCCCTTTTCCCAACTCCCCCCTGCTCTCAAGCTTCAGCTCTATGTCCTCCTCCTCGGCAAAGACTGAGCTGAAGTATTTATTTAACATATCAATCTTTAGATCATCCTCCTCTATACCGGCTCCCCTCTCCCTTCTGTCTTGTAATCCCAGTTTTCATCTTCCTCCTTTCTCCTATGTAATGATAGAAAGACTTGTCCCCTTCCATGATTTTGCCTGCAATATTCAATTCTGTTAGTATCTTTGACTTCCTAACAGCTTTTCCCGCCTCCCTTTACAAAGCCTGGTACTGATCCAAGTCCCCCTCCCTCTGGGTTTTTTGAATTGTAAAATGCCTCTTTTTGGCCCTCACCTTTCCACTACTTCCAATCTATACCACATGGGCTTCTTTTCTTTACTTTTCTGACATACTTGATTCCCTCCTCATAACCATTTCAATAGCCTCCCTTTTCCCTCTCCACTTTTCCTCCACCCCTCACGCTCCCCCATCCCAGTTTGAGCTTCCCTCAGGTCTGCCTCATCCTACCAATGTCAGCTCCCTAGAAATATAGAGCTTTGTTCCTGTGTGGCTGTTTTCTAATTTGTTTTTTATTCTGAAATACACTGCTTTATGATCACTGGCCCCTGAGGTTCAGTTACTTCTAGCCTATCAATACTGTCCCCATTTGTGAGGACAAGATCAAGCACAGCTACCCCACAGCTGGGTCTTGCACTAGCTGACTGTGACATGCTTCCTGTACCGAGTCCAAAATGGCCCGCTCCTAGGGGTCACCGCTGCTGGGAGGCCCCAGTACACATCCAGAAAGTTGAAATCCCCCACTAGCAGCAGCTCTACCTTGATTGCCATCTTGTGTATGTCTGGAACAGGTCCCTGACCATCTCCACGCTTTGCAGCATGGCCTGCATATTACCCTCAATTTCAGAATTGTCCCATCCCCCTTTCCAACCTACTGTAACTCACAGTACCTCCTGCTTCCCCCATTACCTCAGTAGCCTTTATGGAATCTCTCACATAAAGTGCCACCCCACCCCCTCTCATCCCAACCCTGTCCTGCCTGAACATGGTCAATCCTGGCATGGCCAGGTCCCAGTCTTGTGATCCTTGCACCAGGTTAGTGATGGCCACCAGATCCAATCCCTCCTCCATTATGGCTGCCACCGTCATGTATTTTTTTCCTAAGCTCCTTGAATTTCTGCACATTGCATGCCACAAGTGTGGCTCCTTCCTCCCAAAACCCCCTGCCGTATTACTTTCTTCTTTCTGAGCAGGAGTGCCAGCTAGGCCTGTATTCCCCCTATTCCTCTCACCAGTCTAGCTCCATACTGCCCCTTACAGGTTTAACTGAAGCATCATTTATGTACCCACACATCTTCCCCCAAAGGAAATTATAACCCTATTCACTCAGGTGCAGTCTCTCCTTGGCATATAGGCCTTCATCCAGCCATGTTTCCCCAACCATCTAGACAAGTAAATCCTTCTTCCCTACATCAGCCCGTTAACCACATATTAATTTCCCTTATCCTGTCCTTCCTCCCTGTGCTGGTGCAGGGAACCAGGAGAGCCTCTGAGAAAGTTATAGTGCTAGCCACTAATTTGCAGAATTCCCACAGTGCCCTAAACCTCATCTGTACCTCCTGTACCTTATTTCACGCTAAGTCGTTTCTCCCTAGGTGTATTATCACATGCGTTTTTTCACCAGCCTTTCCTGCAGCATATATGAGGCTAGGTCGTGCCCTGGCCTCCTCTACTCCAGAAACACATATTACCACCCCCCTCCTTTTGTTGGGATCCCCTCTGCTGGTCTAATGTATGCCATTTATTATTGAACGCCAAGGATCAGCATTTTAACCTCTTTTCACATATTTTGTCCCTTCTCACTTCTCTTATCCTTGTTTGGCATGGGATCTCCATCCCCCCACCCCGGCCATCCCTCTGCCTGCCTTTGTGCTATCTTGCCTTCCATCTACAATTCTGCCTAACCTCCTCCTCCCCACCTCGCTGACCCCCAAACTGGTTTGACCTTTTACCTGCCCTCTTTTCTCATTCCTTCTTCCTTCCCCACTCCTGCAGACTCCATGCCATTTGCTCTAGCCTGTAGGTCACCCTGCCCACTTGGGTCCTCCACTTCCTCCACTGCTTATGGCAAGAACCAGTTTGCTCCTCTGCCTCCCAGCATAGCGCCTTCCCAAGAGCTCTTCCCAGTCCTTCCCTTGTCTTCACCATGTGCCTGTGACACCCCTCTTGTACCCTTTACTATCTGCTAGCCATTTTCCCCTGCTCCTGTGCATACCTCTCAACCTTTTGTCCCCCAAATGTGGAACATTGCCTCTCAAAATGTGGAACAAATGAGCAAAATGTGGAACACTTCATCAAATCTTTACCTAGGAGGCTCAGAACACTGTTAAAATGTTTGCATCTATGATCAGAAAGTCTGTTATTAATTAAATAATATATTTTTGCATCATTTACTATAGATTTTTGCATTAAAATGTTAATATTGAATGTGGAACAAGTCCTCACAGTGTGGAACAGGTAGCTTTTGTGAAGTAAAATGAGGAACGTTCCTCGTAATGTGGTACAGTTGAGAGGTATGCTCCTGTATGCCTGCCTTCCCCTTAGCCTTTTCTTTTCCCCAACTCCCATCCTTCTTCACTACCTACCCCACCTAGCATCAGTGCCTCCTCTGCTTTTCTCTCCTCTCCTCTCCTCTCTTCTCCTCTCTTCCATTTCGCCTCAATCCCCTCCCTTTGGTCTTTCCCCAACTTCCATCCTGCTATAATCTCTATCCCATACCACACTATATCCTTCTCTCCACTCCCCTTCTGATCCTTAGTCCATTCCCACTCCTCTCTCCCCAGTTTCCACCTCAGCGAGTTTATTTGCTCCCTCAGTTGGCTCACCTGCCTTCATATTGGGCAGCCTCCATTTTTCCACATCATCTTTAGGAAAACTGCTGCTCTGGACCCATTGCAGCCAAATGCACAATCTCCCTCATTCTGTCGGTATCCCGTGATAAGGGCATCCGCTATTGAGTGCTTTACGAAAAGGGTGACTCAAAAGCGGTGTCTGTTCACAGGGCTACTGGACGGGGGGTGAATATGAGTATAGCAACATCCTGTCGCTATATGTATAGGCACACACAGGGAGGGAGTGAGCATACCTTGTGATGGGCAGAAGGGGAGGGTTTGTGAGGTGTAACGTGATGGTGGGTTGCCAAGCTGGCTGTGTGACATGGTGGGCTCGTGGCAGGCTAGGGCTGGGATGGTGCCAGGTTAGGTGCTGGACGTGTCAGGATTTTTGCACCAGTCCATGAAACTTTTTTTGTTTTGTTTTCACCCGCCCGACATGTACGCCCCCCCTTGAGTTGAGAATCCTTTTAGTGGAGGGTGGGATGCGGGGGGGGGTGCAGCTCCACCAAAAACCAAAAAAACATATTTTTGGCAACCTTTCAGTTTGTGCAGCAAGTGTACATTGGCAAAATAGATTTTCACTGATGTACATTCACCCTAACGACGATCGCTTTTCCGCGATCACCGTTATCACATAGATCCATTCTGCCCTCCCTTAACCCCATCTCCTACCACATCCCCCTCATTCATCCCTGCGTGTGCCTGCCTCCCCAAACCCACATCTTAATTAATAAGATTTGAGCAGAAATCTACAGAATTCTATGGGCTGGATATTCAAACTGTGCCATTCTGTGGCGCAAGCCGTTGCGCAGCACAAAATAGTTGTGCAGGGGTGTGGCCGGGGCGATATTCAATGGAATTGCACTATTGAGCAACTCCTTTGAATATCACCCTCCGGCCACAGCCACTGTGCATGGCACAGTGGAACTTGCGCCACCGCAAGTGGTCAGAGTGGAGCATTCAAGATGCGGTGGCGCAAGTTCCATTGCGCCATGCACAAATTTCCGATATTCAAAAGGTGACATGCAAATGAGGCCATAATTCATGCAAGGTGCAGGGGGGCCATTTGCATCTATTTATTGCCCCATTTGCATGCCATTAGCATGCAGGTGTGCCGATCCCCGAGGACTTGCTCCTGGCGCCCTGCCAGGCAGCAGCCGTTGGGGACCGACACCCTCTGCAGCCCAATCACGGGCATAAGTGAAGTAAAACCCCCCAACCCCCAACTGGCCCGATCTCGGGAAGAACTGTTGAAACCCTCTGACAGGCCCGATTAGTGGCAGAACCGTAGTAACCCCCCACTAGCCCGATTGCGGGCATTAGAGTCAACTCCCCACAGAACAATATCCCTGGTTGTCCAGTGGACCTAGAAGCCCAATCATGGGCATTAGAGTCCCCAGAACAACATCCCTGGTGGTCCAGTGGACCACGAAGCCCTCATCGGGCATTAGAGTTTCCCCCAAGGTCCCAGTAGCCTGGTGATCTAGTGGCCCCACCACCCACAGAGCCCCACCACCCTGCTCCCCCATCAGCCGGCGGGCGGCAGCATCCTACCCGCCTACCGCCCCGTCGCCTGCCGACTGACTGCTCAGTAGGGCTGCACACCCATTGGTTCAGAGCAAGAGCCAATGGGCGTGTAGCCCATACCATACAAGGCAGTCCAGATATGTGAACTCTAATGCCCGTGATAGGGCTTCGCTGTCCACTGGACCACCAGGGATGTTGTTCTGGGGGGAGGGACTCTAATGCCCACGATCGGGCTTCGCGTTCCACTGGACCACCAGGGATGATGTTCTGGGACTCTCAATGCCCGTGATCAGGCTTCACGATCCACTGGACCACCAGGGATGTTGTTCTGGGGTGTTGACTCCTCTAATGCCCGCAATCGGGCTAGTGGGTGGAGGGGTGGTTACTACAGTAGTCGCCCGCAATCGGGCCAGTCGGGGGTTGGGGGGATTTCAACAGTTCTGCCCACGATCAGGCCAGTCGGGGGAAGGGGGGTTACTATTATGCATACGATTGGGCAGCAGGGGCACAGGGAGTAAGTCGAGGGCCACCCACAGGTGGCAACTGCTGTGTTGCACCCTGCAATGCGGCAGCTCACCTGTAGGTGGCCCTCGACTTACTCCTTTTTTTTTTTGCTCAAAGTTGTACAGGCACAGGTTGGGGGTTGCGCCTGCACAACTCTGCACAGCCCGCTGAATATCGGGCTGTGCAGTTTATGCATGGTTCCTCCCAGCCGGCCCGTCGGCGCAGCGGTTGGATTTCCGCTCGCGACACCGGCGACCCGGGTTTGGAAACGGACTCAGGTTGTCGGAGGGCTGGCCGGGGGGAGATGGATCAAGCATCCCACAGACTGCTCTCCTTCTCCGGGGGGAGGGCTGGGGTAGCAGTCGGCGCGAAGGGGACCCCTAGTGGAGGCTAGGGATCACCCACGGCCGTGCTTACGTCAGGGGGAGGGAGTGAGGCGGGGCAGACGCTTAGCGTCATTGCATGTCCCCGCCTCCTCAGGGAGTGGGCTAATGGGGGTAAAAGCCACGCCCAGCGTCTATATGACGCTTTACTCTGGGATGCCCTGATTGGCCACCGGAGCCGTTCCCCGACCAGTTACTAGTTCCGCGGTCCGATAACGGGGGTCGGAACCGCAGCCCCACTCTCTGGGGAAAGCCAGGGATGACTGGGGAGTCGGCAATGTCCGGTGACCGGGGATCCCGGAGTCCGTGACCAGGCTGAGGACGGACGTAGGGCGTGAAATAAAGAGCAAATTTCAAAAAAAAAAATGGTTCCTCCCCCTCCAGTTGAGTATGCCTTCATTAGCATTGCGCTGTTGCTCAGCTTGACTTGGGGGGCACAACTGCCTCCTGCTGAATATGGCAGAATGGCTCAATTTCGGACTTGCGCAGGTGCAACCTTATTGCGCATGGCGTAACCCTTTTGAATATCCAGCCCTATGTGTCAAGTGTCCCTAATCCCGGTAGAATTCCCTTCCAGTAATTTGTCAGCAAAATTCCCTGTTTCCTTTCAGATTTAAGGTCAATAACTAGTCTTCCTGCAGTCCCGTTCTAAATGAAGTCTGTAACTTGACTCAGCGCTAGAGCTGTGAGGAATTAGGAAACAAATGGAGCATGCTGCACTGTGTGTGATGGTTTGGTGCAACATTCAAAACTAATCCAGGCAAGCAAAAGAGGAATGTACACTCTCTGAGGGGTTGGACTAAAGGATGAGCCACAAGATGACAGGACCTGTGCAAACCGTCCTTATTCCAGCAAAGTGTTTCAAAGTTCAAAAACACAGGTATGTGGGTAGAGGTAGCCACTCAACCATTCAATGACATGCAAGTCAGCTTTGTCAAGAATCAGAATCCCACCAGTGGAACTCATGCAGAATGGCATCTCATTTTCCAAAATGCTTTTTGGAATTTCTCTTTGAATTCTGTAATCTAGATTTAGTATTTGGTAGGCTCCATGCCATTTGCATTTGCATCTTGGAATTCTGTGAAATTCCAAAAGGCATTAGTCTGTAAACTGCAGAATAACCTTCCACAGATCACATAAACCACAGAATGATGTTCTAAGGACTGCAGAAAATCATTGTGGTTTAGGTAACCCATGGGATTATTAAACCTCAAAACCTGTTTCCCTTTTTTTAAATTACACAATTTCACTGTCAAAAGAATTCCATGGAATTAAGCTGAATTTTCAAAAAAACATTTAGAAGTAAAATTCAGTACAATACTATTCCATGCATACTGTAGGCAAGGTTAGTTGCAAGGGCACTGCAGATGCAGTCAATGTGAGCTTCTGTAAAATGCAAGAGGATGATCCCAAAACATTAGGATCTGTGAAACTATTGGCTGGCAGTATAGGCCAGAGGTTAGAGTAACAAACTGTGAATGAATTCCAGCAGGCCTGGATTTGAGTCCTATAACCTCCACTTGCATGCTGTCTAACTCTGAGCGAGTCAATTATTCTCCAGAGTGTGCCCCTGAAAACAGGCAGTTGTGCCCAGTAGGCCTTACCCTGTTACCAAAAGCATAAATTAGATAAGGAAAAAAAGTAAATATGCATTTTGTATTCTTGACTGATTGCTAAATGAAGTTGTTGTCTTTATGTTGGTTTACAGCAACCCCCTTCTAGAAATAAGATGCTGCATTACATGCAGGTATCCTGAGAAGCACATCTTTTAACTAAAGAAACAAAGAAAGAAGTAGATGTCCTTGCATAAACCACAACTGTACACCTGTATGTCTTATCTTTAATTAATTGTCAAGGGAATACTCAAAAATGTGGCCGTATTAATTTTGAGGTTCAGAGTACACGTGATGGGTAGAAACAGGAATGCTTGACACGAACTCTGCACTGACGCGAAGTGGTAGGAACAAAGAGGCTGAAAGCCCATAACAGTGCTGTGCTAGTTAATAATACCTTAATGATCCTCCGTTCAATATGTTTTATCAAGTTTGGATTTGAACTCAGTTCGACTTTGGGCAATGATTATATATAAAGGGAGATTATTCCATAAATTTACAATTCTGACAGTATAAAAATATTTTCTGGCCTGGGTTCAGAATCTAGCCCCATGAATTTCTAGTGGATGACCCCCTGGTCACTTGACTAGTATTTTTTAATTCTATATCAAGTTCACACATAAGCTGAGGATCCTGTATTATGTTGTATAACAGAAGTAGGTTTCCACATGCTCTGCATGTTTCTAAAGACATCAGATTAAGTGAAATGAGCCTATTTTCATATGGTACTTCAAGCAGACCTGCAACAGTTTTTGTATACCTATGTTGTACCCTCTCTAATCTGTTCCTATCACAAAGTCTATAAGGATTCCAGATCTGGGAAGCATATTCTAAGTGTGGCCAAACATATGATCTATACAAAGGAAGCATGACTTTGCTTAATCTTGATGTAATGCTTTTCCTAATAGACCATGCCTCTCTATTTGTAGTACTTATAGCCTTAGTAACATGCTGTTTGGAACTTAAGTTATTTGTTATAGGGACACCTAAATCCATCTCACAGTCAGTCACATCTAACTTATGACCTTTGATATAATAGTCATATTTTTTATTTGATCTACCTATGTGCATCACTTTGCACTTGTCTATGTTAAGTGACATGCCCCATTCTTTGGTCCAGTAAACTACTTTGTCCAGTTCATTTTGAAACGTTATGTGATCTTCTGAATTTGTGCAAGGAGCATATAGTTTGGTGTCATCTGCATATTTCAATGTCAAGCACTCAAACTGTGATGTCAGATCCAAGATAAAAATGTTAAAGAGAACAGGGCCCAAAACTGAGCCCTGTGGTACTCCACTATGGACTAGTCCCTCACCTGAAATGTACCCATTTACTGTTACACATTGTCGCCTGTTTGAGAACCAGTCTGCTACCCAGTTTACCAGATCTGCATCAATTTTGAGTTAAACCATTTTTTCTAATATGGCCCAATGTGGGGTCAAATTCAGGGATCCTCACTCCGAGTGGCGCACCGGACTGCAAGGCAGCACTTAACAGCTGTCTCCTCGGCTGCTGCCTGCCAGGATCAGAATCCCCTGGCCACCCTCCGGGTTCTACCACCCATATCCAAGAACAAGGGATCCTCATCCTGAGCAGTACTCCGGACTACAAGGCAGCACTTAACGGCTGTCTCCTCAGCCACCACCCGCCAGGATCAGAATCCTCTGGCCACCCTCCTGAGTCTCCCACCCGGATCCAAGAACAAGGTACAGCCGCTGATTTGTATTCAGAACTGACATGCTACTGTAGCCTCCCGATTGGTACAGCATTTTGCTAGCAGCCCCTAATTGGTCCGCCAGGCAGCATGACCTCTCCGATTGGTGCATCTTTCCAGCCCGCTCTTGGGCTCACAAAAAAAATTTTTTTGTTCTTTCTCTCTTGTCTTGCTGCCTATGTTGCCATTGCCTCCTTACCCCACCCAGGCCTCCTTTAAACACACTCCTGCTCCTCCCCCCTCCTCGGTGTGCACCCACCCCATTGCCTCACACTGATCCTGTTTATTACTTGACCTCACTGGAATGTGCAAGCAAAGAACTACTTGTGCTTTTTGAAATGCCCCACAATTTCTACCTCAGTTGCTAGCTATTCTGTGCCAGTTGTGGAATCTGGTAAATCAGTACTACAGCATTCACTGATTACACACACTCTTTGGACCCTAATCAACTCGGCCACAGCACATAGACAAAGCCAAAGTGCACTGCCAAACTGCAGAGCTAAACTATTGTGTTCTGTGAAACACGGTCTGTCTACCACAAGACAGCCTATACTTACTGAAGTTTGCCCCAGAGAACCAACTTATTTGGTCAAGGGAGGGCTACCCTGATTTCTCTGGTATAGCCAAAGCCTAGTGTCAGTTTCGGGCAGAGATGTGACCTTGGTGGCCTCTAGCATGGGTTATCTTACCTTGGCTCTCAAGCTAATATTGGTGGTGGCCATTACCTGCCCTGATGTTCTTGATGGCGCCACAAAAGCAACCTCCCTTGCAGTACTCAATTCATAGTAACATATACTACATTCAAGGCATGTCCACTGGCGCTACTGAATATAATATTCTGGTCGCTTCACTCTGAGTTGGATCCTAATCTACCTTCTAAGGACACCTACTCCCAGCCCTGTCTTGAGTCACCCCCTATGGCAATACCATTCTGCCTTGCAGCACAGATGCATAAGTGTAGTCTTAAAATGAAAAGATGACTAACTTACAAACTTTTCTACAAAACGCTCAAGACATACCTCCTGAGACTTCTGCTAAAGCGTCTTCTGCTGTCTGGTAATGTCCACCCTAACCCTGGGCCTGCTGTGCCAGCCACACACCCTGGGCACGGGAAGGTTGGGTCCCTCACATTGGCATTTATCAATGTCTGTAGCCTACTCAACAAACTAGATAACCTCCAAACCTGGGTACAGCAACACAGTCCTGACATCCTATCTGTGGACAAAATATGGCTTAACTCAAAGATATCAGACGCTGCAGTCGCTATCCTGGGATATACCATATTTAGGCAGGACAGGGCTGCAAAACGTGGTGTTGGCAGCACCATATACTTCAGGGACACATATATGGGCCATGCCTTACCTATGCCTAACCCCAGCTCCACATCTCAGGTCCTTGCCATCAAAGTTCTCCTTGGAGCTCATAACAAAATGCTGACCATAGCATCTGTATACTTACCCACTAAAGATCAGGCTACAGGCTTCAATAACATCATGGAATATCTAAGGGGTCTGCATCTTAACTTGGAAACAATAATTCTGGGAGATTTTAATAACATAAACTGGCTCTCTCCTGATGGCTGCATCGATAAGGATGCTGTCACTGCACAGGACCTCTCTCAACTTGTCCCCACCCCCACCAGATGTAACTATACCCTACTTGACTGGATACTGTCTAGTCTCCCAGAATGTATTTCTCAGGTAGCTGTGCTCCCTGACACCATAAGCGACCACTCGCCCGTCACCTGTGTTTGGTCTAATAAGTTCAACAAGCCCTCTCTTAAGATACTGTATACCAGAGTGTTAAAACAGGGACTCATTGAACCACTCAACTTACATCTTCGAAGACTGGACTGGACCTCACTTGACTCAATTAATGATATTAACATAGCACTGGATTTTTTTCATCAAACAATTTACGGCAGCCTGCGGGACCTATGCGCCTGTAAGAAAAAAGGTTAAAGGGACACTGTCAACCCCCATAGGTCTCAAGTGTCTCTAGTTTAAAAAACACATTTTATGATTGCTAACATTCTGTAAAGATTGCTGATGTAGCTGGTATTTTGATTCTGACTCTTTTTTCTTTAAAAACGTGAAAAACAGACTGCCCACCATACTGGTGTTACCACACAGACAAATGTTTATTTACATTCCTTGATCAGCTCCAGCTGTAATTTTCCTGGACTTGAGAACACCCACAATACAGTCTAGTCCGTCATGATGCGTGGGAGTTTAGGAGGCTACTGCCTCATGAGTGACTGCACTGTTTTGGTGTGTTTCTAAAGCTCAGGAAGTATGCAGTAAGAACAGATCCAGGATTGTAAACAAAACAAGGTTGTTTATAAATACACATTAGCATGCATTTCAGTTGTACTAAACAAAGAGACAGACAAAACAAACAACAACATCAATGAATTTTAGAGAAGGTAAGCAATCATTAAATGTAGGTTTTTAGTTAGAAATAATATGATAAAAAACAGGTTGACAGTGTCCCTTTAAAGGGAATACCAACCCATGAATAACACCTGAGCTCATTACTTGTCTGAAACTAAGGCACCACCTCTGGCAATGTGCAAGAGGCACATCTAAGCTAGTGGATGTGCAAAGATACAAAGCAGACAGAAACAAATGCACACGAGCCATTCGTAATTCAAAAGAGCAAATATTTCAGGGAAACACTCTCTAACACCTGGGGTAATGATAAAAAATTTGGAGTAACCTGAAAGTCCTCACTGGGAAAAATCCCAAGCTGCCACCCACTATGCTCAACATCAATGGCACACTGATGCATGACCTTGGAACTATAACCAACACCTTCAATGAAGCTTTCTCGGATCTGGGCAATGTTCTTCCACCTGATTTCTTTGACATCCCCACCAGTATTTCTCCTCAAGATGCAGCATCCTTGGGCTGACACACCCCGCAATTCTACTTTAAAGAGATTCCACTGCATCTGGCCAGAAACTACATTTGCAAGGCTATCTGTAAACCTGGATTCAGTGGTGATTCAACAACCTAAAGCTGGTGGCGCTCATCCTTGAAGAAATCCTTGTGTCTATCACAAAGATCCTGAACCTTTCACTAAGACTGTCACAGTTCCCCCTATTTTGGAAACAGGCACTCATAACTCCAGTGCACAAGAGTGGAGACAGGGCACTACACACCAAATACATGCATATCTCCATCCTCCTTCCATTATCCAAAGAACTGGAACGCATTGTCTCGGACCAGCTGGTTGAAATTCTGGAAAAATATGAAATCCAATGCCCAAAACAGCATGGATTTAGAAAAGAGCACAGCACCACCACTGCCCTTCTGGAATTTATGGGTTTCATCCACAATATGCTGAATCAGGGAAACTGTGTTGGTGCTGTGTTCATTGACCTAACAAAAGCATTCGATACCGTCAGCCACCGGCTCCTACTCAGGCAGTTGTCCTCTATTGGGCTCTGCAATAATGCACTGCTCTGGTTCAAAATTTATCTGGTGGGCCAGATGCAGCAAGTAAAGATTGCCAATATCACATCAGAACATAAGCCAGTCCTCTCTGGCATACCCCAGGGCTCCATCTTGGGACCTCTACTCTTTAGTCTTTTCTTGAACAACCTTCCTAGCACCTGCCATCAGAAAGTACTGCTCTATGCAGATGACACAGTCATCTACTTCAGTCACCATGACCCCATGCTCCTTGAGCATCACTTACAGCTTGACTTTGAGTGTGTTGAAAAATGGTTCAGCTCCCACAAACTGGTACTGAACTACTGCAAAACTAAAGCTATGCTATTCAACAGTATGTGTAGCAAACACAAATCCCAGTCTCTCTCCATCAGAAACTGCTCTGGTGTTCTGCTTGATCAGGTCTCACAGTTTAAATAACTAGGCATCATGATGGATAGCTTCATCTCCTGTTCACAGAAGATTGATAATGTTGCAAAGGCTGTTAATATTCAGATCACCCTATTATACAGGCACAAGCATAGCATGACTTCAGATGCCCTTAGACTGGCAGTCCACAGTTCTGTAACCTCCATCATTAACTACGGCCTAGCCATTTATGGCTCTGCTTCCTTTACTGCCCTCCACAGGATAACTATGACACTTAACAAAGCTTATAGACTTCTTACTAACACTGCCCGTCTAACTCACACCTGTGACCTGTACTCCAAAGCATGATGACTTTCACTTTCTAGCAGGATCAAATATCACACCTGCTTGTTAGCTAAAAAGGTGCTCCTTGGTTTCATGCCACCAGCTGGTGAAAAGTTCCTAAATGCCAACTGTTGTTCCCAGCACACCTGAAGTGCTAGCTTTCAAACCTTCCAGGTCCCCAGATGTCGGACCTCCATGGGGCAGAGGTCATTTACCTACAGAGCACTTCATTGGTACAATGTGCTCAACCTTCATATCCTCACTACTCCAAAACTTGGCCCCTTCAAATGGCTGCTTCAGCAGCACCTCTCCTCTACCAGTAGCTGTGACTGTTTCACCTAATGGAGGCCACCTCACTACATACACCAGCTTAAGATGTCTCGGAATGCTGTTACATAACTTTCTACCAGCTTCTGCAGTCCCCGTTTGCCCTTCCCCAGCCTTTCTTCCCTCTCCCCTCTTCTCCCTTCTCCATTCCTCCCACCCCACCGCACATACCCTCATCCACAAACTGACACTTCTCTGACTCACTGACCCCTGTCCTCTGTCTACCAACTGAAGTATGAGCCCTGTCTCTTTGCCTAAAAAATTAGGACAGGCTTCACCCCTCCTGGTCTCGCAACCCTACTGAAATAGGTTCATTTCACCAAAAGCATGGGCCACTCAGGGAAATCCCCCTTTCATGTCCCCCTCTGCAAAACCTCGATGGGACAGAGAACCTTCTGCTGTAGGGCTCCATTCTGGTCCAATGCACTCCCCATGCCCATACTCTTAGCCCACAGACTTGGCCATTACAAATCCCTCCTTTGGATCCACATCCAGCAGAGGCTGCCTGTGACTGCTATTTTCCCCCTTAGATGGACCAATAGGCCATGTCCTTGGACAAATGACCATTCTCTATTCTGGTCCTGCTGAAAATGACACTCTGTTAGTAAGAAGCTCTCACCTAGGCTCCGCTGGTTGCTCCGGTGGTCTAAGAATTTGATGTCTCTGTATTTTGTTTTCCAAAACATTCATTGTAAACACTTGTTATTCTTTTCTACCCTATGTACATTGTCTTATGTAATTACACTGTAATCTCCTGATGTGGAGCCTCTGTAAAGGAGTCTCTGACTCATAGGTTGTAAATTCTGAAATGTATCAATAAATAAATAAATAAATGCTTAAGCATTTGTCCTGCCTTCTTCCCTCTCCAACAACAGCCCTCCAGCCTGCCTACCCTTCCCTGGTCTTCCTTTTACTGTCTCCACTCTATCTGTGCTCTTCCAAGTTCCCAGTCTTAGGTAGTCCCTCCCTATGAATCAATGTAATGGTTTTATTCCTGTTTTTCTTGTGTAATTGGATACCATGTTACTTTGTTGACCTTTGTATGTTTGTTACCTTCTATTATGATGTGGAACCTGTGTAAATGAGCTGTTTTTGCTCAAAGGTAATGTATTCTGAGAGTCTAATAAATAAAATAAGCAAAATAAAATAAATCAAAGGCCTTGGCAAAATCCAAAAAGATTATATCACAGGGGACATTTTGATTTAAATATTTGCTAATGTGGTTGTAAAGGTCAACAGGTTGGTTGTACAACTTTTCCCTTTGACAAAGCCATGTTGTAATGAATCATGTCTTGGAATAAAGGATAGGATTTTGTTTTAAATAATATTTTCCAATAATTCCCCAAATACACAATTGAGACTGATTGGGCGATAGTTCTATACAAGCTCCCTGTCCCTATTTTTAAAGATCGGAACTACATGAGCTAGTTTCCAATCTTTGGAAATGTCAGATTTTGAGAGCGATAGTTCAAAAAGTATTTTGAGTGGCAACAGTAAATGTGTGACCATTAACTGAAGAACACCGGCAGATATTTTTTCTGGTCCAGAGGACGATTCCTTTCTAAGGCTCTTAATTTTGTCTAATATTTCAGTTTCAGAAATCTGTATGGCAGACTCAGATGTTTCTTTCTCCTTTGTAATGTAGGAGTGCTATAAAATGCCTTTTAATGACCAACATTCACAATTAATTTCATTTTACAAATTTATGTAGGAAAAAAAAAAACTCCATTCTTAGTAACTTTGGAGAAAGAGATCATGCAGTTTCATGTTTAAATGGAAAGTTACCCAAACCCTAACCTTGATGGAAAACAACACAAAAATGTCCACACAAGAACAAATATAGAACTCGGAGGAAGCACAACGATAATAGTCACGTGCGTGTATGTATGACTGCTGAAATACCCTTACCCCCAAGTATCCCTCTGAATGTGCATTAAGCCCTGAACAATATCTGATAAACAAATAAAAATGTCCCTATATCAGTCATGTTCTATTGTATACTTGAAGTGTGAATTACAGGATCTGTTGCCACAGTGACCACAGCAAAGGCTCAGGAGAGCTGCAGTTCCCTCTCAATATTGAGAGAACTATACAAGTCAAAATAGAGTCTATTTTACGTACTAAAATGCTTGTTTTTAACAGAAGGCTGTGTGAGGGTATTGGGTGTTATGGGCCAGGAATCAAAATCCTAAAATAATGTGTTCTAAGTTATTTTAAAAGATAGCTGTGCTAATAAGTCAGGTAGCTTCATGGGTTAAATGCATTAAATGCAAAATGCACTTGAAAAGGACTCATGATAACAATTAAGTTTGCCATAAATATGACTACACAGGAAAGCTTCAGGAGGAGATCATTATCATTAAACAAAAAAATAGACTTTGAAAATGAATTAAGAAAGACTAAACAGGTTGTTCATACTATGGGGGATATATTAAAACTTAACATCTGCAGGATGATATCAGAAATATTACTGGTCCCTAGTGCAGGAAGAACAAAAATCATCATTATAAAACAACTGAATGGCTGACTAAAAAGGATGGGCAACAGGGAGAGATTCCATTTGCAGTGAAACTGGAACATGTTTGAGGGAGATCTGAGACTGTATAATATTGATGACTTACCTTTAAAAAGTATGGGCATAAATGCTTAGGCGGATAGAATAAATTATATCACCAAGCAGAATTTAAACTAATTGAAAAGGGGAAGGAGGGTGGAGAAAAAAGTGCATGCCAGAAAAAATTTACAACAAAACTACAGAGACCAACTCCAGGAAAAAATATTAAGAAGAACTGGAAGGTTCTGCTAGTGAATGTCGGAAATTTGGTAAACACAATTCAGGAATTAGGCACACAATTAGAACTGAGAATGTTCATATCTGTGCAATAACAGAAATATGGTGTCAGGAGAACGACCGTGAGCAGAATATCAAAGGGTTTAATAGATTCCACATTGTCAGGACAACCAAAAGGGGAGAAGGTATGACTCTACAATAAAAACACAAGGCATCAGAATCTGAGAAACTCAAAGGAAGAAATAATACATACGACATAAGCAATATGGAGGAGGAGGATGTATCCAGCTGCAAAGTCAGAGGCTCACTCAATGGAAGCAACCATAACATGGTTCAATTTGAAACAGTGAATTGTAGGGAGAAAAATAATTGGTAAAACTAAGGTCAAATGTTACAATAAAACAAGCTACAGTATATAAGAACTAGGACATTATTACAACAATGGAACTGGGAAGGTGAGTTTGAGATACTTAGTTTGGATGAAATACGGGAGAAATTTGAAGCTAAAATTCATGCAAGTGAAACCAGGTATATATATCAATGAGAACTGAAATATAAAGTGGGAAAATTCCAGTGTGGTACACAAAACAGATCAGGAATCTAATAAAGTGGAGGAAAAAGGCCTACAATAAAGCAAATTATAACTTGGGTTAGGACAAATAAGACATCCAGTTGGTGAAACACCACAAGGTGATCATGCATTAAATGCCTGCATATGCAGAATTGCTGTGATGCTCCCTGAATCAATATCCCGGGGTAGTATGGCACTCATTATATAGTGGGGAAATGAGAACTGAAAGTCAGTCATTTAAAAAAGTAATGAAGCAAGAGAGTGCTGCACTGCAGCCACTGGGGATAATGGGGAGTGCTCAGTGACTTCTGGCATTTTACCCCAGTCACCTGATGGTGTTGTAGTAATGGAATCTTATTTTTATTGTTTTTTCTAATCTGTGTTACATCTCTGTCTATAAGAAGTTGGTGGCACATATCTTCGTTGTCCATAACCCATTGTGTGTTCTTGACCAACGGGCGACAGTACCAGGGAGCCATGCAGCTCAGGTCACACTGCAGTAGAGAGAGTGACAGCGAGAGCAGGACAGATAATGAACAAGGTCGGCAGTTTCTTGTGCCTTTCTCTCTGTGTCCAGTGTTTTGGAGAGTTAGGTACAGCAGAGTGCCTTGCAGATGTCGATCTCCATCATGCACGTTCCCCTGTCACCACTGACAATGCCATCTAGACACAGGCATGAGTGGCTTGTCACAGTTAAGCGAAGACACAGAGACAATGTCATGAGCAGCACAGTGATCATGCCTAATTGTGAGAGAGAAGACACTGACAGAGAGAACGGGACATATCAAACTGAAATCCTGCAGTGTTCTAGCACTCTGTCTGTCTTTTGAGTATGTGTCTTTCTGCCTGTTGAGTGGAATGGAGCCCCACTGTCAGGTGGAGAGAAAAAGAATTGTGAGGGATCTGTGTCTAAGAAAGTATTTTATGCACCAGAAATGTCTGATATCGTCTCAGTACCGTGTTTAAGACATTTCTATGTCTATAAATTCAATCATATATGCCTCATTTCTTGGGGACTGTTTTGCAAGGTGGCGTGATACATTACATTTCTTGCTGTTTAAATAGGGGAAAAAAACTTTCTGTTTTTTTTCTTGATTTCCACATAACCCATATTATAAGTGCAATAACCCACTCCAGGGTATGGGGTTATAGTCATTTAATGCACACCTGGGGGGCTGTGATGACACTCAGCTTGTGACCTCATGCTTCACAACGCATCCCAGGCATGCATTAAATGACTATAACCCACACCTTGTCATGGGTTATTGCTAATGTAATAAATCACTAACCTTACTGGAGGAATACAATAACCATGTCAAAATTTGCAAAAAGGAAAAAAAGGACAGAAGGAATTAAGGCTTATAAGAAAAGCCAAAGACAATAAAAAAATTATTCTACAACTATGAACATACTTTAAAATAAGAAAACAACAAAAAGGATTGATTATAGAAAATGGCACTCAGGCACTGTAATAAAGAGCTCATAAATGGCTGAAATCTTTAATCAACTTTTTCTACAGTGCGTACCAAATTGGGACAGCTTTAGTACCAACAGTGGAATGTCCTGGGTAAAACAAAAATTGAAATAAGGGTCAAGAATAAGGAGAAAGGACTGGTAAATCTAAATCAGAATAAATCCTTAGTCCTAGACTGAATGCACCCAAGTGTGAACTCAGGGCATTAAAGGGCTGGATAGGGGGAGGAGAGGGGATCAAGCAACCCAAGAACTGCTCTCCTCTTCCAGTGGAGGAAGGGTGGTTAGAGCCTGACACTTTTCTGGTCCCTGGTGGAAGCTGAGGAAAAGGCATCCTGGGCTGGAGTATAAGGAGAACATGGCAGACATTGACACACATTGCACAGGAGCTCCAGGCATGCATCCTGACATCACTGCACACTAAGCCTTTCAGAGACCTGAAAACAGAAAAATGTCAGAGGTCAGATGACACAAAGTCCTTGCAGGCTCTGAACCAAACCAGCTTGTTATACTGGCCCAAACTCGATTCTTGACCATGGCAAAGTTGGGGAACCCTGCTGACCCAATGGGGGTGGGGCAAGCCCTGTGGGAAGACAGATTGTAATACATTCTGCTGAATTCAGAATAACAGGGCTGGAATGGTAGCCAGAGGGGGTATATCCAGAGAGGAGATGAACAGAAACATAATTAAATAAATTCTGACATATATGCATACATAATATATTACATTAACTTATTGTCACAAAGGATTTGCATAGCAGAATGAGACACAAAATGTTATGTAAATATATCAATTTTTAAATGAGACTTGAAAAGAGAGAGCAAAGGAGCACCTCTCACATCTTAAGCAAGGGTGTTCTATAGAATCAGAGCAGCCACTCTGGACACTGTATCCATCCACCCCCAAGGACACAAGATGGGATCTGGGTACCGACAAGAATTTTGCCTCTGCTATCTCAAAAGGGTGCCCAGGAGTGTGAGGAGTCAGGTCTCTCGAGTATCCTGGACCCTGACCATGCAGGACTTTGTGAGTTAACAAGCATACCCTGAAGTCTTTGCACCAACATACTTGAAACCATTTCACAACATGCAGAAAAAGTGTGATTTACTTAAACCAGTGACAACTAGCAACCAGCAGGGTTACTACATTTTGAATCTGGACCAGCTGCAAACAGTGTAAGAACTTCGCGGCTAACCCTATATTCAAAGCGTTACAATTAATGGGCCCTATACATGATGTCAATTCACCGTGTAAGCTTGGCACATTGACATCACTATGCCTGAAACCCATGGAGCCCACACAGCATGAACCATTGGTACATGCAACACGATCCGTGCCCGATCCCCTGGCCACACAGAGAGCAATGTGCCTGGGGAAGGCCAGAGGCATGGCAGCACTACGCGCCATTCTCTAAGGTGCGTACAGCTGCCCACAGGGATGTGGAGGCGGGCACAGGTTATGGCAGCCTGGACCCTACCGTAACCGATTGTGTGCCACCACAAACATGATCTGCTGGTCACAGCATGACATGGCGATGAGCTGCCATGCTGCCCCAGCCCAGTAGGCTACTGGGGTGACACCGGGATGGCAGAATTGGTGGTAGCCCAAAGTGCAGGGTACAGTGCCAGGTGCTGGTGGACCACGCTCTGTCCAGACACCTGGGACACATGCAAACCCCCAAAGACATAGCACCCTGACCCTGAAGGAGCACTGACTTTACAGCCCCATGCCCCATCCCTGGAATCCCCTACAGAAGCACCAGCTTGAGTGCCCATCCTTGTGCCATCTGCAACAGGCTGACTCACATTGCGGACATCCCCCTCCCAGCACACCCCCACCTCTTCCCAAGTATCTGCTAGTTGGTGCAGGGCACTGGATGGCAAGTGGCACAGCCTTCCTCACACCTCCACAGCTGCCGTCTGTCTGACTTATACAGGGCACTCATCAGCTGGGCTCGCATCAGCTGCGCACACCCTGCATAAGTCAGACAGCTGGCAGCTGTGGAGGTGTGAGGAGGGCTGTGCCCCTGACCATACGGGGCATGGCAATGATGATACAGGTACAGGTACAGGGTGGGGTGGTCAGTGCTGCGGGGGTTTTCATGTGGTGCACAGAGGCATGGTGTAGGTGTGGCTGCTGCTGGTGCTCCACGGGGAATGGGGCAGAGTTGTGCGGGGGGAGGCTTGCTACATGGGTGCAGGGGGTGCCTTGTGTTGGGGTGGCAGAGTGGTAGGTGGCCACAACATCCCAGGGGCTTGGACCAGGATACACTGCCCAGCAGAGCAGTGCTATGCAGGTCTGGGTGTACGCGGGTGCTATTCACACACCTGGACCCATGCCGCCTTGCACTAGGGATCTACTCTGGTACCAGTGAGGGCATCTGATTGGAAGCCTGCCTGGGTCTGCGATACCTCCCCAGGCTGCCCAGTAAAGTCTTGCGTGCTGGGGGCTGAGCCATGGACATGTGCGCAGCATTCATCTGTACCCCTGAGTGCGTACCTGTTCGCAGATGCGGACCAACACAGGCAGGATATGTGCTTCTATTGTGTAATCCCCACCCATTTGTGCATAAGGACCATTGTGTCTAGATGTAACCAAGGCATGCACCAGGTTCACCAGATCAGCTGGTTCAAGAAAGGATTTGATCTGGGAGATGTTATGAAGATGGCAAAAGTCATTGCCGACAACACCTTACACATGTTATGCTTTAAGGCAGCTTGGAGTACACAGTGACCTCTGATTCTTCATCCTATCTATGGCTCTGAGTATTTTGTCATTTAAGGAGGGAAAGACAGTGTCAACACTTGTCATTCCTAAATCACATTTACCTCACTCCACCAGTAGCAACTCTGACTTCAATGGATTAAGTCTAAGCCTTCTTGCCATCTTCCAGTCCTAAATTTCCCCGAGGCAGTGTCTCAGTTCTGAGACAGCCATATCTTTGTCAGGGGAAGAAGACACAAATAGCTGGGTATCATCCACAGAGCAATGAAAACCCAGGCCATAGCATCTGATGATTTCCCCAAATGGTAGCATGTACACGGTGAATCACATGAGAAATAAAACTGAGCCCTGAGGCACACCACAGCAGAACACAGCTCTACTCTAGATGAAAGAGCCCAATGCCACCTGCTGCACACTGGCAAATAAGCAAGACTCAAACCACCATGACACCACATCTGAGAATCCTAGACAGTGCTGCAGATGAGCAAATAGCCCCCTCATGGTCCATTATGTCAAAAACCAAGGAAAGGTTAAGCTGGACAAGGATGGAATGAAGACTGCTGTCCTTGCCAGAAGGAGATCATGGTGCACCTTGACTAGAGGAGTCTCAGTGCTATGACAAGGCTGAAACTCGACGGAAAAGGCTCATAGATGTCATATTTCTAAAGGAGTTGCTCCAAATGCAACACAACCATCTTCTTGATTAACTTTCCCAGAACAGGAAGGTTTGACACATCCCTGTAATTTGAGAGAATTTAGGGGTCCAATGACTTTTTTATTAAGAAGGGAATAAACCACCGCCCTTTTCAGGGTGGAATGAAAAAATCACCTCCATACGAGAACACCCAACAGCTTTCATGACAATTGGTCCAAGTATCTCCCTGTAATGTAGAATAACCAGGTTAGCCCAGGATCCAATATACTGGTAGTGCACAGTCCTAAAGTTACTTGGAGGAAAGCATCTGCCACTACTTGATCAAACTTCACACATTAAGACAGAATGCCTCTTCCCATCAGGGCTAGACACTGTCAGCCAATGCCAGGCTGCTTGAGGATATCCCAGCCCAAATAGAAGACACCTGGTCCAGAAAGAACCAATAAACATGTCACACTTGCCTGTGGAAAAAAACTCTGCAGGACTGCTAACAGATTGGATTTAATAATTTGTCTATAGTAGTGAATGAGTTAGCTGGTCAGTTCTTTCCAGCAGTATTCAGCCATGATAGGAATGTTGACTTTTTCAAAGTGATTGCACACTGTTATTCATTGCACTGAGCCCTCTGTTCCAGTCTATAATCCTGATACCTTAACCTCTGCCAACAATGCTTTAACTTTTGCCCCTTTGTTTTCAGCCTCCTCAGATTACCATCAAACAATGGCAACCTGTGCCTGGAAATAATGAAGGGGGGGCAGAAAGAGGTGCTAGGGTGTAAAAAGCTGCCACAAGGGGCACATTATAGTCCTCCATGCCTTACAAGACTCCCCTTGCACAAACTGTTTCCATACATGAGGTGTCCAGTACAACCAGGAGACCGAGGCTCCAAATTTTGAACAGGGTGTTAACTGACCATCTCTACCAAGGAGGTTAAATTGGGAGACTTGTAAAGAAATTACACAGTGTGATGATCCAACCAAATGACTGGGTCATCCCCGACCTTACTAAAATCAAGACCCAATGAGAAAACTGTGCTACTGTGTTGGTGAGTACCAGTGGCAACTACCTGTACAAGGCACAGTGAAGACATCAACTAGAGGAACTGCATTCCAAACAGAGATGTTTCATCAGTGACTTAGGTGTTGAAGTCACCCAGAATGAGAAGTCTAGGTGACTTCACCACCAGAATGGCCATGAAACTCTGAAGTTCCTTCAAGAATATGCTTCCATATTCTGGAGGCCAGTATATGGGAATGATCTTCCAACCTGTACTCCGCTCACCGTTTGCCACTATTATTCCCACTAGGACTTGAACCCAGACCCCTGGGATACCGTGCCAGTGCATTAAAGCATTAGCATGTATGCCAGTGGCCAGGGTTCAAGTCCCAATGGGAGTCACACTTTTCCTTTCACATTTCCATCATTCTGCTAGAGGAATTTCCACCTGAATTTTGCTGGTTCTCCTGTGGATATCTGCCTGCTGCAATCCACCGAATAATATTCCAAGCAATAGCATTTTTCAGCAGAAAATCATTCTGCAGCATTTTCTGGAAACAAATTTGAGATCTGAAGAATAATATTCTGTGGAATAGCGTTTTTTCTGCAGAAAATTATTCCACAATCAGTCATATGGAAAATATAGAAATCTATGGAATGCAATTCAGCATAAATGTTGTGGAAAAAGTTCTGCAAAAATATTGTGGAAACAACTAATTCCACATTTTTTTAGTATGGAATTCAATCATTCCATTTCTGGTGAAATTCCATGGAATGTTCATGGAATTTCAAAAATTCCACAACATTTAGTTCCACCAGAATTTAAACATTTGCACAACACTGTTGCTAGGACAGTGAAGCAACTACAATGATTGAGAAGAACCTGGTAAACAGACTGGTAACTCACTGCAACTACTTGCCATACAGGATGAAATGGATTACAATTGAGCCAAACAGTGACAGGACAGAGCATTTCAGAATTTCAGGGATTTCTCAGCTGGGCCCAAGAGAGGGTAAGGGATACAAGCAGTTGTGCAGTGGTGGACTTGCATCAGATGTTGAATGTGGAGAAAATGACGTGATGTAGGGGGTGATGGAGTTTCATATTTTGCTCCTAATGGCTGAAACTCTTCAGTTTTCATGTGGTTCACATTAGGATGCAAGAAAACATTTACTTTCTGTTTTATGTTTAGAAACACATTTTTGGCATCTATTATAGTTGTAATAGCACCTTTGGAGTTCTTTAGGTAATAGAACTGTAATGCAAAAAACATGTTCAAGGCTCTTTTTTTAAATGTAGCTTCAATTTAAAATTAAAATATTTTACTCTGTTAAAAATAAATAAATAAGAGAAACTCATGTGCAAGTGATGGATTATGCCAACTAAACATAGAAGATCAGAACATTATGTATTAGAGGCTCTTGCATTTGTTTATTTTTTAAATTCTTTGTTAAACAGGTAAGGCCTACTAGTCACAACCTCATCATTTTGTGGTACCAGGATGACTAGGATGGTTAAGTGAATTGCTCAGAGTCATACAGTATGCAAGTGGAGGATCCTGCCAGTAATATCGCGGGGCAAAATATCACAGAACAGAACAAAGTGGCATAAACATCACCCCCCACGATGTCAGTGGTACATCACATCGCAGGACAGAATACTACAGGACAGACTACATTCAGGCAGCAACCGCCACCTGTTGCAGTACTCACCCCAACTGGCATAGCACAGCTGAAGCCACCAGTGCCCAAGAATGGCAAGGGTGGGCATTGGGATGAAACACTGCAGAGAGCACCCACCTCTGGGACGAGCATGGACACAGGACACCCACCATGTGAGCCAACAGGCATGCCCACTCACATGGGTAATACCACCATGAGGGAATGCCATGAGGTGGCCACAGTGCATCGGAGGGATGTTGGGATGAAAGGATCAGGGAGAGCAATAAGAATGCTGTCCAATCTTGCAGTGGCCCTAGGGGGATGGCAACTATACTGTAGCATGCCCCTAGCACCCCACAGGACAGTGGACAGGTGCCAGGAAGAAGCTGTGCAGGACACAGTCAGTGATCTGAGGAACGGAGGGACACAGGGGATCATAATGCAGGTAGACATACCCAGACTCCTATCAATGTACCTCAGCACCTGGATCAATGGCCAACCCCCCTACACCCAAGCATGGATGTAGACACCCATGGCACAGGAGTGCCCCCATGGTAGTAGATGACCCAGTGGGGCTGGGGATACCACCATACCATTGTCCATGGATGGCAGCAGAATACCCTTGTCTGTCAACAGCTGTGAAAGGCCTCCCCATCCAGCTGCCAATGGCCACTCCCTTTGCTCCCTGCATCCTGCTGTCATCCTGTGTGCGGCCACGGCAGATCCCCCCTCTGCTGCCAGTGGCCACTCTCTGTGCCTCCCTGCAGTGGGCACACATGCTGTCTGTACCCTGCACGTTGACACACCCAATTCCATCCTGTTTGCTGGTGTATGCCTCCTCAACCCTGACCATACCTTTATGCCCTGTCCTTCAGGCACCAGCTGCAGCCATTGCCCTGTGCTGCTGTCATTGCTCCTTGTGCCCTCTCCATCCTGAGGGCTCTGTTTGACAGGATTCCACCTCCATTGCAGCATCTGTGTTGGTGCCATTGTGTGCCTGAACCTGTGTGTCCCTATTAGTGCTATGCGGTGGTGTTGTCTGACCAGGGTGGGCCAAGGCTGTTCAGTCCCATTGCTAGCACTGCTGGCAGACTCCCAGTTGCCCACCCTGGTGACTCCTACATGCTACTGAGTATCATGCATTGGCACATTGGCTGCCACTGCACTGTTGCAGTTTGTGGCATTACCCTTGGCGGTATTATTTTCAGGCTTTATTTTGTCCGCTGCGATGTTATGTCCCAAAATGTTTCTTCCGCTTTGTTGTTTCAGCGATATTTCATCTGTGATGTTAGATACCCAAACCCCAGTGGAGGTTGTGGGAATCAAACCTAGGTAGGCTAGACGTACCAAACTCATTCACAGCTCATTAATCAAACCTATAGGCCATTCTAACAGCCCAAAGTGTCTTGAACATTAAGAAATAAACAGTCCTGATTAGCTAAACATGATGTCATCATTCTAAATACCTGCAGCAACTGATGTGAACAATACATTAGTATTCCTCCCAGGAGCTGCAGATGAAAGAGTAGAGTATGTTGCTGCTTGTACTGTAATAGGGAAAATATTTAAAAGGAATATATATATATATATCTATATCTATATAGATATAGATATATATATATAAAATAGTGGCACGGTAGTGCCAATATAGTTAGACTTGAGTATCCTATTTAAGGTGAAAGTCTGAAATTTTGCAGGTTAATAACTTTGCCACTGTATGATGGATTTGCCTGAAATTTGGCAGGCACCGAGTGGTACAATACTTCTCTGGATCTGCCACATTTCGTAATGATCGAATATATGGTTGCAGAGCTACGTAGTGCCATAAAATGTGGTAATTACACTTTTTTGCACATTCTTTGCCTGCACCTACAGGTCGCACTGATTGTGCGACTGTCCAAAACCTTCAGGGAACATGCAGCCAGAGTCCCCAATGTGCCTTTCAAAGATTTCATGGAAAAAATAGTAAACGGTTCAAAAGTTATTCAAAAAACAAGTTTCCTATTATATTCAATGGGAAAAGTTAACAAGCTATTCGACAGTGTTGCAAATGCAGTTTTTAGTGTCGTAAATTACCCCTGTAGTGTCGCAAATCCATCATTTTGTTTTCACTTACTGGTCACAGAAATGCTTGGCAATTAAATTTGGTACCATCTAGGGACACAATTCTTTTTGTTTTCACCTTGTTGAGCCCTGAGGATGCTAGCCATGTCTTTTTTGTGGGGTTAAACACCACAGAAATATGTTTTTAACATTTGGCTATAGTATCGCAAAGTAGTGTCGTGATTTGCAGCACTTCTGCGAAAAAAAACACAAAAGTGTTGGATGTGTGACACTACTTTGCAACACTACTGTTTACATAATTTTTAAAAATATATTTCTGGGGTGTTAACCCCCCCACCCAAAAAAAAAGACATGGCTAGAATCCTTAGGACTCGACTAGGTGAACACAGCAAGAATTGTGTCCCTAAAGGGTCCCAAATTTAAATGGCAAGCATTTCTGTGACCACCAACTGAAAACAAGATGGTGGATTTGTGACACTACTGGGGTAATTTGTGACACTAAAAACTGCATTTGTGACATGTTCAAACTTTTTGTTAACTTTTCCCATTGACTATAATGGGAAATTTGTTTTTTGAATAATGTTTGAACAGTTTGATATTTTTTCACAAAATCTTTGAAAGGCACATTGGGGACCCTGGCTGCATGTTCTCTGAAGGTTTCGGACCAGTCACACAGACTACGCGACCTGTAGGTGCGAGCAAGGAATGCGCAAACATGCATAATTTATTTGTTTGTTGGGGCTCCGTAGCTCCACAACTGTACATCCAACTGTAATGAAACTTTGAAGATCCAGAGACCTATGGTACCAGACTGTGCATGCCAAATTTCAGGCAAAGCCGTCATATGGTGGCAAAGTTATTAAGCTGCCAAATTTCAGATTTAACCTTAAATGAGGTACACGGACCTAACTATAGTGGCACGATAAATATATATGTATATATAGTGTATATGTGTATATATATATATAGTGTATATGTGTATATATATATATATATTAGAGGCAAGAAACTCCATTTAATGCATCAGTTAGGGTTGTTCCACAGCGACAAAAGTGAGGAAATTCGATGTTAGGGTTGAAACCACCTTTGCACCCCTCCAGCCCACCCCCCCAACTGGAATCAGGATGAGCATTGGGGTCGTCGGCCCTAACTGTCACCCCATCACATGTGGAAAGAAGGTGAGGAATAGGAGAATGGGGTGACAGTCAGGACCGATGACCCCAATGCACACCCCATTCCAGTTGGGGGGTCTGGAGGGGTGCAAAGGTGGTTTCAACCCTAACATCGAATTTCCTCGCTTTTGTCGCTGTGGAACAACCCTAACTGATGCATTAAACAGAGTTTTTTGCCTCTAATTTCCCTTCTTTTTGAGAATGATAATGAGAAATAGTGAATGTAATGCGGTGGTGGGACCGGGGCACTCCTGCCACATGATGTCTTGTCACATTGTAACATTGTGCCCACAAACGCAAATCGTAATGCGCATGGTGACGCAAAGCGAAACAGAAAGATAAACAGTACTGTAGAAAGAAACGTTAAAAACAACGCAAACGCAACTGCAAATGAAAACGCAAAGGGTAACGCACATGGTGGCGTAAACGTGAACGGTAAGTGAAACGGGTACGGAACCACAAGCAGAAATGGTAATGGTAACAGTAATGTAAGCGCACAGGCTGGTTTTCCCCAAAAGCTGCATAGAGAAAGACAGTGAGTAGAAAGAATGTCTGCAAAATAATGACTCTCGGAACACAAAAATGAGGACTTGGAATAGTAAATTGCTTATATCTCAGTAACCGTACAACATAGAAAAAAATGTAAAAGTCATATGTATTATCACTTTCCTGGCTAGTATTGTTTGACAAAAAGTCCATATCATGCACCATTTTCGAGATACGGGCCCTGAAAGGCGCTGCGAATGCCGTAATGTTATCCTATGGGAAAAAAACAGAAGTTCAGACTGCCATAACTTTGCCTCCCTGTAATAGTTTTTCACCAAACCACTGAAAGGCACATCTGTGGGATGTTGGCTGTGTTCCCTGCAAATTTCAGCCCAAAAGACCAAACCGTTATTTTGCAGCAGGGCGCCAAACAATTGCTGCAATGCGTCGTATGCTGTAATGTTATCCTATGGGAAAAAGCGTCAACTTTGGGGTAGCGTCAACTTTGCCGCCGTGTAATATTTTTTCAGCAAAACTCTGAAAGACACATCTGTGAGATGTCGGCTTCGTTTAAACAGTTCTTTTGCAGTGGGGTGCCAAAGAATTGCTGTAATTTTCCCACAGTCTAGAAAAGTACTGTCGCAATTTGTGAAAGCTTTCACGAAAATCTGCAACACTTTCTTGAGCAGAAAAGTACTTTTTCCAGAAATCTGAAAAACACATTTCTGGGGTGTTTTACATCAAAATAAAGACATGGCTAGCATCCTCAGGGTCCGACTAGGTGAATACAAAAATAATTAGGTTGCTAGAGGGTCCCACATTTAAATGGCATGCATTTTTCTGATCAGTAACTGAAAACAAGATGGTGGATTTGGGAAAGTAAGAGGGCCATTTGCGACAGCAAAAATGCATTTGCGACACTGTCGAACTTTTTGTTAACTTTTCCCATTGACTTATAATGGGAAACTGTTTTTTGAATAACTTTTGAACCGTTTAATATTTTTTCATGAAATCTTCAAAAGGCACATCAGGGACCCTAGCCGCACGTTCCCTGAAGATTTCAGGCCAGTCGCACAAACTGTGCGATCTGTAGATGCGACCGTTGAATTCCAGAAAAAGGGTAAACGCACGTGCAGATCACACTTAATAACTCCGCAGCTGTGTGTCTGACCGGTACAAAACTTGGCAAATCCCAAGGTGTATGGGTCTTGATCGTGTATTCCAAATTTCAGGCAAATCCGTCAAATGGTTGCAAAGTTATTAAGGTGCAGAATTTGGGGTTTAACATGTAAATGGCTCCTAACCCTAGCTATTGTAGCACTACCGTGCTACCATAATATATATATACTATACTATATACTATATACTATAAATATATAGTATATATACATATATATATAGTAAATCAATGCCTGCTATAGGCTCAAACACCTCCTGACTGGCAGTCGGGTGGGGTGCTCAACTCCCTTTTCGGGAATACTGCTCCCCCATTATATCCCAAACATCCTCTCAGCTACTCAATTGGCTAAACACAGCATATCGTAGCATCTGTAGATTTGTTATTCAAGCCCCTTATTGCACCTACCACTGCCACCTTTACCAGACTCTAGGCTGACTCTCCCCCCAGAACTGAAGGAACCAACTCCTGGACTCCTTTACTCTCAACACCCTGCAGGCAGGAACCAAATATCATCTAGCAAACTTAATAGATCCTAGAATTAGTAGACAGGAACTTTGCTGCTCCTCTAACTGTCTGCTAGAATATCCAAGACTTAATACAGAAATGGGTCATAGAGAATTTTTATATGCTGCATCCAAACTCTGGAATTCCCTACCAGAAAATCTTCAAGTCTTGTCTCACCCCCTATCTTAAAAGTGTACTTAATGGATACGTTGTTATCAGGAGCTCAATGTTGCTGTTCTAATTAAATTTTGTTGACTGACCTTACTCAGTGGTACAGTAACTATTTTAATGTGAGCTGAAGTTGTCTGATTTTTCTGTAACATATCGTACATCTACTGCTGACATCTGTTTAATGCTAGTTACATCTATTGCTTCAATCCTATTTGTAAGTTCTTTTACTACTGCCATTTACCCTGTTATTTGTTGTTTAATGTATGTACCATGTGCCATCTGAATGGCCCGGATCATGCCTGAAAATGGTCTCTGGGAACAGAGGACTTAACCAGTTATCAGAAATTTATATATATATATATATATATATATACATATATATACAGTATATATACACATATACACACACACACACACACACACACACCATTTAAAGCAACTGCACACAATCTTTATTACCTTGCTTTCAGAGAAACTGGAATGCATAATTACACTGAAATGGTCATAACACAGATGTATACAGGGACGAAAATGGAAAAACAAAATTTAAAAGAAAATAAATGGAAAATCTAAATCAATTAAAAAAGAAACCTTTCATCTCTGGAGGCATAATGGGGCAAGGAGAGTGAGATTTAGAAAGCTAGCACACTTTAGGAGACAGCAGAAAAGAATGTTTTTGAAATAGATGGTTACAAAGTAGGATTTGTGTAACTCCTTACATAATCTTTCCCTACTAAAAAAGAACAAAAATGAAGCTATTAAATATATTACAGCTATTTTTAACTTCAGTGTTTTGTAGACAGCTTTACTTTTTACTGGTTCTACTCTGCTAACTCTTGCACTGTATGTTGTAGACAGCTACAGGCATCTAAACATGCTGCCATGCTTCATGTTCTGAAATTTATCAAACCTTAAAATGACATGTTGTTTTACCTGTGCTTGGTGTTTTGGTTATCACATTTGCTGATGTTGAAGCTGATAAACTAGTATTTTGGACAGCGGATGCAGTTGAATTTGCTACAGTTGTTGACATGGTAGTCACTCCTATGCAGTGGAAAAAAAACAATTTTATACAGAAGGTTGTGTATTAACAGAAGAATTATTAGAACAGTTTTCCATGGCAATTGCTATAAGCATATATAGCACTGTAAATAACTCAAATGTAAAATGTATAAGTAGCTTGAGAAAAATAAATCCTATATATGCTATTGTTTGGGAATATGCATTGTATAAATTGTAGATCAGCTTGTATGTGAAGTATGCCACATAAGTTCTCCCTGATTAGTGTTCCTGGTTTCTGTTTGAATACATAATGCTGCATTTCAGTCTCTCCTGTATTTCAGAGGAGATGCAGTAAACAAATTACAATAAAATGTTTCAACTCAAGGGGTACTCCTGAGGATAGTAATTAAATAAATAATTTACATTAGTATGTTTGGAACTTCTATAGCTAATTAGAACCTTACTGTGAGCCAGATACTTCTATTGTTCTCAAGACTCTAATTTGCTGTCACAGGCTATGATCATCAATGGATGGCACTGTATGTTACAGGCAGCTACAAAAATCTAAACTTGCTGCTGTGCTTCACATTCTTAAATACAGTATGTCAAACCTTAAAATTACATGATGTGTTTTACCTGTGCGTTGTGCATTAGTTGTCACATTTCCTGATGTTGTAGCTGATAGACTAACATGTTGTGCTGTTGATGTACTTATGATTGCTGTTGTTGATGCCATGGTGTATTTTCCTGTCCAGAGGAGAAGAAATGGTTTTGAGGAGAATGTTGTTTATTAACAGAGGAACATTTCTTGGAATAATTTCCCACATTAGGCATTAGAAGCATGTATACACTTCAGAGGGGCCCAAAAGGTAAAATGACTAAATAGCTTGAGAGAACAAAACATAGACATAACTGCACAGACAAGTTTCTTCTTAGCATTAGCATGTCCGTGTTTGATTATTTCGTAACATTACAGTTTTATTTTGGCAGAGTCTCTGTTTTCATTGTAACCCCCGGACCCCTGCCTTTTAGCAAAACGACAGGTGGCATGCTGTTGAAGCTGACAGCAGTACCTTGTGGGGACTGGGTTCGGGGAGGACAAGGTTAATCGGCACAGGGGGCTAAGTTTGGCTACTCTGCACAGGGACACCCAAGTAAATCAGAACACAGGAAGCAATAACTGTAATGTCTAAAACCAGGAATGGAATTCTACAGTGTGGCTTTTATTCACATCCAAACTGAACGAACAAAGCATAGACAGACTCCCACAGGGCTACATTCCTGGTAATGCAGATTAGAGATAACAGAACACTTCTTCACTATTCCAGCCCTCAGGATCTAAACCCACCAGGCACACAGCCCGGACTTGAACGCAGCTTTGGGTACACAGCCTGACTCGTACACTACTTGGATTTTTCCCCATGGCCCGGCTCCCTCGCCGGCCACTTGATCTGCAGTCCATTATGGGAATGAACCAGTTTTCCAATTAATGGCTCCCCAAACCACCTTAGAGCCTTCGACTCCTAGAGGGAAATTTCCTTCCATCCCACTTCTGGGTACTTTCCTCATCACTGGCCAAGCGCATGAGGCAAAGTAGAAATCCACAGAGCAAATCCGTAGAGGTGGACCTGGTTACTAAAGATGGGGGGTCTTCCACCTCCAGCTCCCACAATCCATGCCCGGCCATTTCTCTAGAAACTAAACAACTCTTTTGAAAGCTTGGCAATGTAGATTACTGGGTAGACGTATATCACATCTCCTCTACATGTCTTGACTTCCCCTATGTCCTGGACTTGAACATACTTTTAATTTTGGCTAAGCCTATTACTCTAGGCCTCCCACTACTTCAGTAGTCCAATCCCCACTTTTACACAATTCAGGATGAAACATGGGCCCTTTGGAAAGAGCAGAACTCACCCTCCGGTTGCAGGTGCCCCACAGGCGAATCATGAAATCTTCTTGTACCCCACACTCGTGGACAAAATAAGGCAGCTTCTTCACTAGCAGTAGCCAGGGGGTTGCCCCTGGAATAGCAGGCAAGCCCTCCTGCCCCATCCCCTCAGGGATGGGGCACAGAGGCACGAATCAGCGGTCTCCACCACTAAAAACAGCTTACTGTGTCTCTCTTTAGGCGGAAACACACACCTTTCCCTAAATGTAGCCCTATTTCAGGGCTGAGGCTCCAAGAGCCTGAGCACAGAGCTGCTGTGCTCCTCTCACAACAATCTCCAAACTGCAACTGACTACAGACTGACTGTTCAAACCTCCCAACATTCTACTGTAACTCCTTTCTGCAGATTCCATTGTGGCTCATGCAGCTGCGATAGTTCTATGGTGATGTCATCCCTCAGTCTCAGCTGAGACTGAGAACAGAGTGAGACAGTGTGAAATCCATTTAACTGGAGTTTCACAAGCTGCCTTTCCTGCCTACCACTAGGTCTTACAGGGATTCTAGTAACCCCGGGTAACAAGGGGGTTACATCATGATAAGGGAACACAGGGCATAGAAAGCATTCTATAGATACTCTACTTGAGTGTTCAATGATGATTTGCTTCGATTTACAAATCAGCAAACATGCAGCTCCCTGTTAGCTAAAGATATTGAAACATTGAAATGCAAATGTAAAACTGGTGCACTCTATATTGGCTGAATGTAAGAGATCAATTTATTGTGAAACAAATACTGTAAGGCAAATGTGTCAGTTGCAAATATTTGAGAAACATTCACCTTACACAGAAGAAAGCTTCCCTGCATGAAGTCAGACTCTGAGACCTCATCAAGGGGTCTCTAATACTAGAACGTCTGTAATGTAGTGTTTTCATTAGTCTCTGTGGTGTGTACATTTTTGTTTCTTGCCATTTAATTCTTCTTGCCAGTGTGCAAGGTGTGAGTGGCACCCAACATGAATCATGTGAATACTTTTGTTCTGCATTTTTCATATTGGAACTAATGGGTTGTATTGTAAAACAAAAAAAAAAGTATTATAACTGTTAAAGCTAGTAGTGTCAAAGTCTTAATGTTAAAAGTATATAATGAAACAAAATGTCACAAGTTTAAGATGCATGATTAGTGTTGTACAAAATCCACACATTTTGTTCCACTAAATATTTCACAAAGTTCACACTTTTTGCAAAATATTTTGCAGGTGTGAAATGTGAAATTCCACCAGCAACCTCATGGATTTCACTCTCAAAATCATGTATTTTGTCCATGAAATGTGGAATTTTGCCAGGTGGCAGCAGAATTTCACCACTCAAGAGTGAAATTCTGCTGCTCGTGGGTGAAATTCCATATTACACAGGCAGAATTCACAGTTTCACAGGCAGAATTTTGCATTTCACACCAACAAAATTTGTCAGCAAAATATACAAATTTCACAAACTGTTTCACTCAGCAAAATTCATAATTTCGCCAGAATTTTGCTGGTAAAATTTTATTTGCTGCACCTCTCTTCAGGATGCTAGTGATTACAAACCTGCAATATTTATGTTTCACGGAATCATTCACATAGTATTGCCTTTTGCCTTTTGCCTGAGAGGTGCTTTTAATGTGCCACCATTTGGTTCCTGAAGCCTGTACCAAGTGGAGCTGACAAATTCCACCTTTTTCACCCATTTCTTCATTTAAATTCTGATGTGTTAGTTATGCCCCAAAAATAATAATTTCCTTTGCTTAATGTTTCAGTTATTTTCAATGCAGCAACATGTTGCTGAGTTCATGGAACAGCTGCAAAGTTTAGACTGTTATAAAAAAGTGGAATCTGTTCAAATGCGTTGTGCTGTTGATGTAGTTATTTTTGCTGTTGTTGATGCCATGGCAATTCTTCCTGCCCAGAGGAAAAGAATGGAATTGTAGAGAATGTTGTTTATTAACAGAAGAAAATTTCTTGGAATAATTTCCCACATTAGGTACAAGAAGCATTACCATTAGCATTTCCATGTTTCATTTTTTCCTAAAATTATAGTTTTGTTTTGACAGAGACTCTATTTTCATGATAAGGAAACAGTTCATAGAAAATTGGTCTATAGATACTCTGCTTGTGCGTTAAACGTTGATTTGCTTTGATTTACAAGTCAGCAAACTTTAAATCTTGGGGAATTGAACTAGCCTTGCAGCTCCCCATAGGCTAAGGATATTAAGACAACAAAATGCAAATGTAAAACTGGTGCGTTCTGTATTGCCAAAATGTAAGTGATCAATTTATTGTGAAAAAATACGGCAAATGTGTCAGTTGCAAAAATTTGAGAAGCATTCCCCTTACACAGAAGAAAACTATCCTGCATGAAGTCAGACTCGGAGACTTCATCAAGGGGTTTCTTTTATTAGAACATTTAAGTGGAGACAAGTCTTTACCTGGGAACTATCAGCCAATATCGATACTACCACCCCTCTCAAAGGCACTTGAGCACATTGTTGTGGATCAACTCACAGACTACCTTCAAAAGTATAACATCCTCTGTGCACAGCAACATGGTTTCAGGCAAGGGCACAGCGCATCGACCGCCCTCCTTGAATTCACTGGAGCAATCCACAATGCAATGGACAAAGGATACCTAACTGGAGCTGTATTCACTGACCAGCTGTAACAAAGGTTTTTGACACTGTTCACCATGGCCTGCTTGTCAAACAGCTACTGGCTATTGGGCTCTCACAGGGCTCTTGTGCCTGGGTAAAAAGTTACCTGGCCCAGTGCTCACAAAGAGTAAAAATCTGAGGAGTTCTCTCAGACTCAAATCCGGTTCTCTCAGGCGTTCCTCAGGCATCCATACTGGGCCCTCTTCTCTTCAGCATATTTCTAAACTCCCTTCCTCAATCTTGCCCAGAGCAAATAATCCTCAATGTTGATCATGCTGTGATTCTCTCCACCCATAAGGACCTGAAACCCTTACTCCTCAACCTGTAGCTTGCTTTCACCAAGGTTGAGAACTGGTTCTCAGAACACAAACTGGTCCTAAACCACAAAAACACTAAATCCATGCTCTTCTCCAGCTCGTAAAACAAGAAAAGGCAAAATCTGCTTGCTATCAATACCTATGCAGGAAATACCCTTGAACAAGTGTCATCATTTAAATACCTTGGAATCTCTTTCGATCCCTGCTTATCCTTTGGGACCCACATTGATAGTATTACGAAAATTGTGAGCGAACACATTGGTATCCTATACTGAAACAGACAGTACCTTACCCAATCTGCACTGAAGATTGCTATCCAAAGCTCTGTCATCTCTGTCATAGACTATGGCCTAATTATCTATGGCTCCGCCTCAACTACTGCCCTGAGGCGCATAACACCTCCCTTAACAAGGCCTGTCGATTGCTCATTGGTGCCCAAAGATGCACTCATACAAGTGAACTCTATGCTAAAACAGGATGGTTACAACTCTCCAATCACATTAAGTACTTTTCCTGCTTGATGGCGAAAAAATCTACCTTGGGCCTCACTCCACCTTGTATCCAAGACCTACTACACTCAAATACCAACCCACGTTTCACCAGAAGTTCAGAACGTAAGTGTCTCCAGATCCCCCAATGCCACACCACTCAGGGCCAAAGAGCCTTTGCCCACCGTGCACCCAGCTGGTATAATGCCCTCAGCACTTACATCACCACCTCCACCTCTCTAGGATTATTCAAATCTCGGCTACATCTTCACCTCACAGCCTCCAGCTCTTGTGACTGCTTTGATTAATTTCCCCCCCTTGACTTTTTTGCTTAGCCTCCCGTCCCTGATCACTTTGACAAAGACGTGAGTCGCACTAGTCTCCCTACGTCTGCCACTCCTTGCTCCCCTCTCCCCCATCCATTGTTTTCTCTGTTGAAGTCTTCCAATCACACAGTATGTGTTATTCAAGTATTTGTATTCCATGATGCCATAACTGAACTGCTTAATACTGTTTAATGCTGCTTCATAATTTGTTGCTTTTTTGTTTAATTTTGTCTTGTTTGTACCCTACTGACATGGAACCTTTGTAAAAGAGCCATGGCTCAAAGGTATTAATTCCTAGATTTTAATAATAAATAAAAACAATATTTACATATGAACATATGAATGTGCTAGCCGAAACAGACCACCCGGTCTATCTAAGTCTGCTCGAGTGTGCAGCTAGCACACTAAATTTGCATCTGCCCCACCCCCTCCCATTTGTCATCCCACTGCCACCCCCAACTCCCTCTCCCTCATTCTCCCCTGTTTCCTGTCCCATGCCCTTTTGAAACTGTTCACAGATTTATATGATACCAGCCACTCTGGAGGACATTCCATTTTGCTACCACCCTCTGTGAAATAGTGTCTCCTCATTTCCTTCCTAAATCTTCCCCTCATTCTTAGCCCATGCCCCTGGTGACCCTCCCCCTCCTTAACTTAAAGACCCCACCTGCCCCATCCTTATGGACTCCTCTCAGATACTTGAATGTCTCTATCATGACCCCCTGTCCCTTCTATCCTCCAGGGTGTACATATTCAGGTCTCCCAGCCTGCTATCATAGTCTTTCCTCTCCATTCCACTTATCATCTTTGTTGCCCTCCTCTGCACCCCCTCCAGTAGCCTGATATCACACTTTAGGTATGTCCTCTAAAACTGCACACAATATTCTAAGTGTGGCCTTACCAGTGACTTGTAGAGGGGCAAGATCACCTCTCTTCGCCTGGATGAAAAAACCCTCACTATGCACCTCAGCATTTTTTTTTGCTTTTTCAGCTGCTGTCCTTGTTCATGGTCCCTGTTATCATTACCCCGAGGTCCTTCTCCTCCTCAGTGATCCACAGCTTAACACCCCTGCCCCCCCATTCAGTATTCTCTCCTTGGGTTCTTCACCCACTTTGCAATGCTTTGCAGTATAAATTGAGTGAGTGCTTGCATTAGTCTATGTGGTGTGTATATTTGTGTTTCTTTCTATTTAGTTCTTCTTGCCAGTGTGTAAGTTGTGGGTGGCAACCAACAAGATTCATGTACATACTTTTGTTCTGCATTTTTCATTTTGGAACTAATGAGTTGGTTTGTAAAAAAACTGTTAAAACTAGTAGTGTTAAAGTCTTAATGTTAAAAGGATGTCATGAAACAAAATGTCACAAATCTCAGATTCAAGGTTCTAGTGATTAGAAACCTGCAATATTTATGTTTTATGGAACCTCTCACATAGTCTTAGGTTTTGTGTGGTATGCCCTTCAGAGAGTTGCTTTTACTGTGCCACCAACTGGCTCTAGAGACCTGTACCGAGTGGAGCTCACAATCTGCACCTCTTCACAACTCTTCACAACTCATTTCTTATTTAAAATTCTTATCTGCTAGTTATTCAAAACAAATCCTCTCCTTTTCTTAATGTTTCAGTTATTCTCAATGTAGCAAAATGTTGCTGAGTTCATAGAACAGCTGCAAAGTTTAGACTGGTAAATCCAAAACAGAGTCTATTCAAGTGTATTTCCTAACAAATGATGTCAGATACAGCCTTTTGTTTTGTGAAATAAAGACAATGTAAGCATCAGATACAGTATGTATCTTATTGAGCATTAAAAAATATCACAAGGTTGAAAACTGTAATAAAATTCATGAGATATTTCTTTGCCACTTTACTTGAAATATGAAAGCTGTTTTTTTGTTAATTATTTAATTGACTACTACTTTAAATCTGGTGTTCCTGTGTTTTATAAGTAAGTTCTGCTTTTTCTGAACACCCATTAGTTAATATCACTTTTCTTGTGACTCAGGTGAACAAGCATTCAAAAAAAAAAACTCTAACATATTATGGGACAACTGATGATCAAAAACAGCTAAAATGCTGATGAAAAACTGGGACTAGCCATATGATATGGAAAGTCCCCTTTCATTCTTCCAAAACAAACAAAAAAAAAGCTGAAACACATTTAAAACTAAAAATCGTAGACGGCAAAAGCGATCGTCCAGCTCAAATATAATAAATCGGTTTAGAACAAAAAAGTGACCGTGAAATGCATTGCTGATTAAAATGTCTAGGTGTTTCCGAAGCAAAGATTGTCTTATTGGAACATTAATAGCAATAAAGAAATCATACTCTGCATATGTTTTGAAACATAAACAAAGGTGTCTTGCAGAGGAGCTAATAATGTGGTGGGATTCACATTTGACACTGCTATTCCAGGTTTGTGTTTCTGAGCTTGAAGCCAGCTGGAACTGCTGACAGGTAAAGAACCAAGTATCCAATCAGAATCACTGTCTCTGAGGAGGTAACTGCCTACTGAGTGATAGCAGGTAGAAGTGCAGTAGGGAAGTACTCATCCCAGGAAAGGAAATACAAATGGTTCTTCTAATCATACCTCTGCACACTCTGTGTTTAGTCTGGTTGTGTAAGCACTGATTCTAGGGTTAGTGCAAAAAGTAATAATCTATCTGCAGCACTTATTGGGACAATATCAGGATTAATCCTTGCCTGTGTCCATTCAATACAAAGCAATGGACATCACTGGACTGGAGCCCAGATGGAGGAGCTTGCCCAGCTTGGTTTATGGTTTGAATGAAAGGTTGCACGATACAGGAGATCATGGAGTTGATGTGTAGTTTAGTAATCTCCCCATGTACTGTAGGACAATTTTACAGTTTTGGAATAAGAAATATGTGTCTCACTAGATCCAGGGACAGAGTGTCAGTGGTCCTGTCTAGAGTTTTTGGTGTAGGTTCAAGGGCACACAAAGAGGAATGTTACCATAGCATCTTGTAGTTCTGTTGGATCTAGACCTATGAAGATTGTGAAATTCCTCCATTAGAATTCAGTGGAATGGCCATTCTACTTATTACAAGCTAGTCAGACTTCTTGGGGCAAATTCCACAGAATTTCTAAAAGTTTGGGGTTTAATGTGGAATGTGCAACTTTGCTCATTGACTGCTTACTCACACTGTAACCCTCAGCCACTCATGTATTTTATTTTTATTTATTTTATTTATTTATTTGCTCTAGGATTACAAATAGCTTATTTGTACTTAATATCCCCTCTCCCTCTGCCTGTCTTATCCACACTGGATCAACATCTATGGCTGGTGCAACTTTTCATGGCTTTTAAAGTGCTTTGTAATACATACAGTGATACAGAAAGCACTATTCTGTATATAACTAAGAGTCCTATTTACTTATGTTTGGGCCTAAGCCTGAAGCAAGCCAGCTGGCACCTAACACTTTGTGCCTGATGCTGGGGCTTGGTGGGTACTTTGGACATTCTGCACATTAATGAATTATGTAGCCAGTGCAGCTCATTCGGCAGCACATCATTTCATGGTTTCTAGTCCCACACTAGGATTGGACTCGTGACATAAACGATGGCACCTGAAAGGCAAAAATATGGGAATGATGAACCACTGGGGGTGTGCAGCCAATTGGCTGAGATGTTAAATTAAGGTCCTATCTACCTTTTCTGTTTGTTGTTAGGGTGAATGTTAAAGATCTCATTGCACATGTCAAAAAGAGTCGACAAAATTTTCTGATGCCCTAGCAGAATTTCCATATTTTCTGAAATATCAGCAAGGACTTAATCAGGTTCAGTTTTAGTTGGTTTACATCTGTATTTACCTCATCTATTACAAGGCTGAAATTAGGCAATATTTACAAACCCTCATTTTCCTGTCAACAAAAACAAAATAACTATATTTATATGTGTGTGTGTGTGTGTGTGTGTGTGTATATGCCTCTATATTCATATCAACACATGGTGGCCAGGTATTTAAACTGCGCCAGGCTGTGGCGCAAGCCTAGGCACAGCGCAACTCGGCTGCGCTGGGGAGTTGACTGGGCGATAGTCAATGGAGCTACGCCATGGAACAGCAATGTTGAATATCGCACCCTGGTCACCCACAGTGTGCTTAGTGCAGTGTCACTGCACCAGTGCAATTGGCCAGAGTGGAGCAGGGGGATGCGCTAGCACAAGTTCCATTGCGCTATGCGCAACAACTATGATATTCAAAAGTGCACATGCAAATGTGCCATAATGTATGCAAGGCACAAATGGGGCCATTTGCATGTCATTATGGCCCCATTTGCATGCAGGTGTGCCAATCCCCGGTGATTTGTGCTTGGCGCACTGCCAGGCAGCAGCTGTCGGGATACGATGCCCCCTGCACAGCGTGGCAATGTGCCCCACAGCCCGAACGCGGGCTTCAGTATAAATAAAATGAATTTCTATATCTCTGGTGGTCCAGTGGACTGCTGTCAGCCTGATCGCGGGCTTCAGTATAAATAAAATGAATTTGTCTATCTCTGGTGGTCCAGTGGACTGCTGTCAGCCCGATCATGGGCATTTGTCCTAAAAAAAGAATTACAACCAATATCCCTGGTGGTCTAGTGGTACCCCCTCCCCACCTGCCCACTGATCCCCACCGACCAGCTCCTCCCCCAGTCAGTGGTGGGAGGCAGCACCCCACCCACCTGCTGCCCCACCGCCCGCAGACTGACACCATAGGTAGGGCTGTACGCCCATTGGTCCACAGCGTGAGCCAATGGGCATGCAGCCTGTACCGTACTTCACATGCCTGCGATCACTAGGGATATTGAAATTCATTTTATTTATACTGAAGCCCACAATCGAGCTGCCAGTGGTCCACTGGACCACCAGGGATATAGAAATTCATTTTATTTATATTGAAGCCCGCGATCAGGCTGACAGCGGTCCACTGTACTACCAGGGACATAGGATTCATTTTATTTATACTGAAGCCCGCGATTGAGCTGACAACGGTCCACTCACATATCTGGAATGTGTAGTACAATACAGGCGGCACGCCCATTGGCTCACGGTGTGGACCAATGGGCATACAGCCCTACCTATGGTGTCAGTCGGCGGGCAGCGGGCGGCAGGCTGGGTTGCTGCCACCCGCCACTGACCGGGAGAGCGAGGCGTGGGCTACAGGTGGGTGGGTGGGGAGGGGTATCGCTAGACCACCAGGGATATTGGATGTAATTCTTTTTTTATTACAAATGCCCACGATCTGGCTGATAGCAGTCCACTGGACCACCAGAGATATTGGACTTTCTTTATGTATACCTAAGCCTGCGATTGGGCTGCGAGCAGTCTGCTGGACCACCAGGGATGCTGGACACAATTTTCTATACTAATGGCCACAATTGGGCTGACAGCCGTCCACTGGACCAACAGGGATATTGGATGTGATTTTATGAACTGATGCCCATGATTGGGCATAGGGGGGTACTGCCACGGAGGTGCAGTCAGAGCTCAGGTGACTACTCACAGGTGGCAGCTGCAGTGTTGTGCCCTGCAATATGGCAGCTCACCTGTGGGTGGCCAGCCATTGTTCCTTTTTTTTTTTTTTTTTTTGGATCAGCTTTGTGTGGCGCAAGTAGGGGTTGCACATGCATGGACTCAGTACATCCCGGGCTTAATATCAGGATGTGCAGAGTATGCATGGGCATGACCTCCCACCTGCGCCACATACATTACTGATGCACTCTGGTGCATCAGGATTTGTGACAGGCACAATTCCCATTTGAATATCGTGCCAGGGCGCATCAGTGGGTTGCGCATGGTGCAATACTGTTGCACCATGCACAACGCTTTGGAATATCTGGGCCTGTTTGTTTAAACATGTTCATGCAAGCAACTGTCCAGATGATTTGCCTCCTCTGCTGTTATTACATTATTAATAATTTCAATCAAAATTAAAACCTCACTTTAAAATAGGAGACTCCACCACAGGAATTACACTTTAGATAATAGAGGATGTTACATAATTTGAGAATATAATTTACCATTTATACATGTGTCATTATAATCAGGACAGCAGTCACCAAATGTAAGGCACATCCTATCACAGTAACATGTGCTGTTAATAGTTGGCTTGCATGGATTACTTGGTTCATCACAGCAGAGGGGAGTAGGACCAGAAGAACAACCAAGGGTAGATCCTAAAGACAGAAACAAGAAAAGCCAAATAAATTCAAAGTCTGAATTATGACAAACAGCCTCCAATTGTTGATTAGTTTACAAGACCCTTAATGGCACAGGTTATGGAAGATTTTAGTGTTCTGTGTTTAACTTGACTTTACATTAGATTCAAAAAAACAGGTAGCATGTTGCACTGTGTAATGGTTTGGTGCAATGTATAAATCTGATCAACGGGAAACAAAACAGGAACATGCACTCACTTAGGGTTTGGACTGAAAAACGAGCCACTAGATGACAGGATCTGTGCCAAACTGCCCTTATTCCAGTAAAGTGCTTAAAAATGTAAAACATCAGGTATTCAGTAGAGGTAGTCCCTCAACCTTTCACCGACATGCAAGTCAGCTTTGTCAAAAGTCAGAATCCTGCCAGTGGAACTCATACAGCATGGCATCTCTGTTTCCAAAATGCTTTTCAGAATTTCTCTTTGAATTCTCTGGAATTCAAAAAGGCATTTGTCTATAAAGTGCAGAATATCCTTCCACAGATCTTGTAAGCTACATAATAATGTTCCATGGATTGCAGAAAAAGATGTTGTGGTTTATGTAAACCATGGGATAATTAAGTCTCAAAAGCAAGTCCCCTTTTTTAAATTACACAGTTTCACTGCTGATGGATTCCACAGAGTTAAAATGAATTTTCTAAAATGTTTTTGAATTTGAAAATTCAGTACAGTACTAACCCAAAGATAGGCAAGTGGAGTTGAAGGGGCACTGCACCGGCAGTGCATGTGAGGTTCTGGAAGATGGAAGTGGGCGGTGCCAAAAGACAAGGCCCTGTGAAAATATTGGCTGACAGTACAGCCAAGAGGTTAGAGAAAGAATCTATGAATGAGCTTTGTGCAACCAGCAAACCTTGGTTTTTAATTCCCATAGCCACCCCTTGCATGTTTTGTGACTCTTAGCAAGTCGCTTAATAGAGTAACAAGCTATGAATGAGCTTTGTGCAACCAGCAGACCTTGGTTTGATTCCCATAGCCTCCCCTTGCATGCTTTGTGACTGTTAGCAAGTTACTTAATATCCCCAGTGTGCCTCTAAAAACAGGCATTTCTGCCTAGTGAGCTTAGCCTTTTACCAAAAGAATAAATTAAATAAAGAAAAAAAATATGCATTTTGTATTCTTGTCTCATTGTTAAAGAAGATTTTGGGGAAGGATTCATAAAGCAAATGAGTTGGGCACAGTTGAAATGCACCGGCACAAATTGAAAATGCAACACGGACCCATTCACAGATAGTGCGGTTACTGCAGTGCAAGCCAGATCTGCTGCGCCAAACAGGATGCACTGGAGATGCAATGAAATCATATGCAGTGTGTAAATCAAGGAGGAGTACACCTGCATACATAGCGCAGAGCCATTCACAGTGTAAAATTAATGCGCAAGTACTGAGCATTCACTGTGCAAGCCCGAAATGTGCCATGGGGAGAGAGTATAAATGAAGTAGACTGAAGTGCAAGCTCCCAGCAGGTCAACAGCAGGATAGCAGGAGAAAGCAGAAGGAGAGAGGCAGCTGAAAGGCAACAATGGATGGTGCACCATTCTTGATGGTGGGTATGATAATGGGGATGAGGAGACGGGCGGATGAGCAATGTGATGGTGGAAGGCACCGTAGGCAGCCAGCCCCTTGGCATGCAGCAGTTCCACAGGGTGGCATGCATGCCAGGTGTCATAGGGACCATTGACTGCACTCATGTGGGAATCCACACACCACCTGGTGATGATGCGGTAACATACATCAACTGCAAGGGCTACCATTCTGTAAACTGCCAGGTGGTATGCAATGCCACAGGGCGCATCAGCAATGTCTGCACCACACACCCTGGGAGCACACATGATGCCTTCATTTGGCACTAGTCCATCCTCTGCTGCAGATTTGAGTCAGAGGATGTGTCAAGTGGACATCTAGTAGGTATGCGGGACATGCTAACCTGCAGAACAACAGGACACTATGGCACAGGATAGGATGGGGGGGGAGGCAGGTGTGTAGGTAGCACGATGCACAATGCGCAAAGTGGGCAGCAGAACTGGGACAGTGGAAGGGGGACAGTGCTGCAGGGTGTGCACACAGTAGGACAGTGTGGCACAACTACAATGCATGGAAGGAGGGGTGCAGTGCCATGGGAGGCACGTGTGGCAGGACATAGCACACTACATGCAGACTGGTAGGTGCAGCTGCCAGGCACATTGGGGCAGACAACGGGGGCTGGAACACATGTGGAAAGCAATGACATGGGCAACCAGGGGCAGACAGCAGCAGCAGGTCCAGACCACATCAGGTGGGGGATTGCAAGGAAGGACAAAACACGGTCAGTGGTATACCCACACCACACACAGCAGAGCGCCATGGTGCAGGGGGGAGGTCATGTTGCACATGTGATCAGTGGACTAACAGCCAGCCTTGCTCCCCACAGGTGATGCAGCATACCCACTCTGACCCTTGATACTCACCTCCTTCAGAAGACCCAAAACAGATGTGGAGGAGCAATACAATGAGGCACACACTGCCATGCATGCCATCATCAAGCTCTTCTTTGGCATGCTGAAGATGCACTTCCAGTGCCTGGTAGGTCGAGTGGAGCCCTACAGTACAGCCCTGAGAAGGCCTGTGGCATATTCCTGGCCTGTTGTATTCTACATAACATGGTCATGGACCGTGGAATAGATGTCCAGGCTCTGGAAGGTGGCAGTTCGGGAGGAGGGGGGATGAAGATGCAGTGCCATATGGGTATCAGGCTGGACCACCACTGGTACATCGTGACCTACTCCTCACTCTGAGAGCCCGGCAGTACAGGGACACAATTGTGGAGGAGCACTTTGGTGACCATAGGTGAGTAACACAGGTTTGTATTGCATGGAGGGCACAACACACTACATATACAGCACCACACAGCCACACACACACACACAACACAGACCATGCAGTAGTGACAATGCTGCCTGTGGAATGCAGCCATGCCAGTGTCCATGTAACACACACACTCACACACACTAATAGGCCACAGCCTACATGGCCATGTGCCACTATGTATGTGCCAGGGATGGCAAGGATCAGTGTACAGCTGCCGACACTTGTGCAGAGCAGACAAAGGACCACACTCATCACGCCCATGCTACACGGCACAACGATGGTGCACACAGACAGGCAGGTGACACTGCATGGGGGCCCATGATGGCAATGCACTGGGGCATGCACATGTCACCCACGCCACCCCAAGCAGTATTAACCAGGCATGTGCGACTCACAGGTAGCAGATGTACTGTTCATTGGAATGGTGACCTGGATGTCACAGGGAGGTACCATGGCCACCACAGACATGGGGACAGTCTCACCCATAACTGGTGTATGCTGCCTCAGCACCACTTGCCATCACCTCTGTAGGGGTATGGCAGTAAGACCGTGAAAGGGTGCTCACTGGGGTGTTGGCCCCACGAGCCATGTCAGGTCTGGGGATGCTTGGCATGGTGATTTGCAGCGACAACAGCAGCAGGAATGAGTTCATCTGATTCCACTGCCTGGGCATATGTGAGGCACTCCTGGGTGTATGGCTGGAGAGCCAGAGGCCACATTGCATAGCAGATGCACACGCAGCCTCGGCAGCAGTTGCAATCTGCTCCAGAGCTGCAGTCATGCTGACCTGCAGTTGGCATGCCTCTGCCAACATCTGGGTGTGCCACGTGACCGCTGACTCATGCTCAAGGGCCAGAAGCATCTGAAGGTCCCTGAGGTCCACCTGTAGGGGTGCCTGCCCCTCCACTGTGTCCCACAGGAGGTGAGCATAGCCCTCAATCTCATCAGCGGATGAAGGCTGATGGTGATGGTGCTGATGGCTGAGTGGTGTGCCAGCCTGCCATTGAGCATCCACAGTTGATGGGCGCACCCCAGCTGGCTGGGGAATGGGTGGGGACTGGGCATGCACAACCCCATCATGTCCAGGTATGGTGGATTCTTAGTCTAACACCACCTGCATGTGACACACAGCACCCTGCCATGATGCGCTGGCTGACCCTGCTGCCACAGCAGGACCAGGTGCAGATGGCACTGCACCCACCACAGTGGGGGGTGATGTGGGCTCTGCAGGTGTGCCTGGGCAGTGGGGCCATGAACGCTGACAGGTGCCACCTGAGCAGGCACCTGTGTGTGACATGTACCACTGTTGACCATGTCCCCATTATCTGTGTGGCATCAGGATTGTCAGGGTCATCGCTGTATGCCCCCTGTGCGCCAGAGGTCAACACTAGAAGGGCATCAGTGATGTCCACTGCATCCTCTACGTCGTTATCAGCCAGACCCAGGAAACCCTCCAGCCAAAAGGTGCCATGCTCACCAGCAGTGGCACCACTAGCTGTTCGGTTCGATGGACCCACCACCACTGGTGATGCTGGTGGGGACACTGTTGTGTTGGACGGGCCAGGGATGGAACCATCCTCCATTGTGCCCGCAACCCTGGGGACAGGCCTGCATCATCACCCACTAAGGCATCCTCTGCAGCTGTGGATACAGCAGCATCCATGATGCGTGATGGAGCTGCAAAAGAAAGACGAGAAACATGGTCACTTACACTGGAAACAATAGTGGTAGACAAACAAGTACAGTGCACATTGTGGTGTGCCATGTTTGCACCTGACAGTCCCTGGCACTGATAGGCAATGCCCATTACACCACTGCAGCCATGAACCAGCAATGAATGGTGTAGCCCAGTGCCTGTACACACCCACATGGCACCATGAGGGACAGTGCTACATCATGCCCATCTAACTGCATACAGGCACACGGGCTGGCTGTCGCACACAGCAGGGCTATCATGGTAACCATGATGCACACACATGGTCTGACATGCATCAGGGGCATGTATACTCATAGTGCTGTGATGGGCTTCCACTCATCTGGAACCCCCCTCCAGGGACACCTTGCATAGCTGCATGGCCAATGCTGGCCACGAGCAGCTCCACATTTGGAGTGAGATGCACCCCCCAACGGCAGACTACCCCCATCCTGCTCAGTGAGGCCTCAATATGCACCAGCTTCTCCTTGGCCCTCATCTTTCCATCATTTAGGTGTTTTCTACACTCCTGAGGGGGTCCTTCTGTACTTCCCTACTGCATTAATGTGGCATGCCAATGCATCCCAGCCCTCATCCCACAGTGCTTGGCTGCCCCCCCATACTGGACAGGAAATCCCTGTGCAGGTTGTACACATCTATGAGGGCTCACTCTTCATCATTTGAAAAGTTGGAGCACCTGCGACAAGCAACATTGTCTCCTCCAGAAAATGATGGCTACTGTGGGATAGAGGACACCGACATTAGACATGCACGTGCAGGGCCCTGAGTGGTCTGTACCACCATACAGGGGCTGCTGTGTACTGGCACACTGCCTGCCTAACAATGTCCTGCCTGCACAACATGCCAGGGACAGTATCACAGTCTGTCTCGGACATCTGTGCTGTGAGCACCCTGTCCAAGTGCAATGCCACAGACTGATGCACATCCCTGGACATGCCACAGGCATTGCATGGCATGGAACACAGGCAGGTGGCCTGAACATCGCCACACACTGTAGCCATCTATGTTTGTGCAGTCACAACACCCTCCACCAGTCTCCCTCCCCCCCGCCTTGCCTAGAGTGGGTGTGGGACAGTGTGTGGCACACACCGGAGTGTGTCAAGTGTCCCTGCACATGTCTAGATGTTATCAGGCTGCCCATGGCCCATAGTGTCATTTGCAGTGGATACAATGGCACAGGAATTATAAACAGAACTTACCTTCATGGTTATAAAACCTCTCAGTTATCTATGCTCAGTGTGGGCTGAGTTAGGAGCATTTATGGCTCAGGGCATGCATATGAGGTTTGGGGCAGGTATAATGAGATGCTAAACAGGTGACATGCCTCTGAATTCTGTAATGAGCTGATTTAGGAGCAATCTCTGTGAACTGCATAATTGCCCTCAGCTCATCCCAATCAGCAGAGCGCATCTCCACATGGCGCATTGTCCGTGCATGCGCAGTGTATTTGGGGTCATCTCCCTGAATTCGGCACATATCCTTCAGCCCATGACCGTGGATGCATGATCAGCCTGACAGTTGCATCTCCACCATGCAGCTAGTGCACGATGCGTGGCTACATCTGTACGCCCATGCATGTCCATGTGCGTTATGCCTGCTATGCTTCTTGACCCTAGTCATGCCTTGATTGTGCAACAACTACCTTTGCATGCCTGTTGGCCAGGAGGACCTGCAGTAGACCAGGTCAGCTGTTTGGACCAGGACTGCTAGCCAGATGGTGCACCGCACAGGTGTACCCCGCACAGGATAGCAGTGCAGACAAGGGTATGGCAACCTGCACTGGAGGGACAGAGTGCACCTGGATCACCTACGGGATCATGCATGCAGGGGTGCAGTGCCCTGACCAGGTATGTTACATTTGTGCATTTGCAGGACATGCACATGGGGTTGGGGCAGCTGTACCACATGCCAGTACACTAACAGGGGTACACACACACACTTTGTCATGGCTGCACTTGTACTGTGGTGCCATCTACCACATGTCACATGGGGTGGACTTCTCTGCTTTGGTGTTTGGGTGGGGTGGGTTCATTGTGGCATGCTTGGGATGGGACTGCCATTTGCACTGCATGCCAACAGCTATGCACATGGGGGCACAGGTTGGGGTGCTATGCACTGCTTCACACTACCGGGCCTTTCAACACTGGTGCACTGTTTGTTGACACCTTCACTGCATGCCCACACCAGTGCTGGGGGGGCTGTCTCATGTCACATCTCCTCATGTCATTCTCTGCTTTTGGGTTTCCTGCAGGGCTGGAAGACAGGTGGAGGACCATGGAGGCCATTGAAGTGTGGGAGAAGAGGGCCACTGGAGGTGCACAGGGTGGTGGCCATGCTGGTGCAGGTAAGTGCTCCTTTCATGCATGCACTGTGTGTCAGGTGGTGTGGGTGTCTGTTCAGTTGGGTGTTGTTGGCACACTGTGCCTGTCCATGTGTTGTTAGTCGTGTGTGGATCCATTGGTATGTTTGGTGCAGTGTGTGCCTGGACCACAGTGCTCATGGTCCCTGCATCAGCAAACACCATGTGTGTATGCTGTGTTCACTGTGGCCACACAGTGGTGCACCATTGGTGTCCTGATGGGGCCTACATGCTTCTGCAGGCCACTGTCTTGTGCACGTGTTGCATGAGGCTTGCCCTTATGCCCCCTGCACAAGCCACTGTCTGTACATGTGGGGCATGTGCCCACACGGTTCCTGTGCACAATCAGTGTGGCACCCTGTGCCTGCCTGGTGTGTTGTGCGTTGTGCCTGGCTGGATCGGGGCCATTTCCACGGTGGATGCCTCCATGCTACGCGCAGGGGTTTGGGGGTGGTGTTTGGTACATGGCACTTAGTATCTGTTCTCTGTGTTCCCCACTCTAGGTCCCCAGGATGTTCAAGCTGGTGTTCATGGCCATGGGGGCTGACAGCAGGAGGAACCACAGGATGTGGATCTGCAAGTACAGTGCACACTTTGTGATTCCTTGTGGCCACTGTTTAGGTGGTAGGGACATCTGCTCAAGGCACTGCCATTATTCGTCTCCTCACTGCACGGGGCAGGAAACATGTGTGCCATTCCCTGGCATGCCCAATGGCATGAATTAGGACTTTGTTTCAGTTGTTTCCCCTCCCTACTTTGCATCGGTGTCCCCACCCATCCCCTATACACACTCCCACTGCCACATTCCTCCCCTGCTTTCCCCTGTTGATGTTGTTGTATATACTCCCACACTCCCCTTCCCTGTTTTGCATTGTTCTGGTAAATAGTTGTTACTGTTGTTTTTCTTGTTGTTGTGCTTTTATTAAACTGTTATTTATCTGATCCATTGTCTGTGGTCCTTCACTGTACCATGTTCTTGAGTTTGGTTGTTGTCTGAAGCTGTCCTCTGTCCCCTTGCTGCCATACTCATGTCTATACATGTGTTTGTAAAGGCAGCTACCTCATACCCCCATGCCATGTAACACCCACTGTGAGCCCACCATGTTGTCTGTGGCTTGTGGGTGGGCCTGCTGTCCTGCTGCACATGTCTATGCCCCTAGTCTGTGTGTGATGCCTGTGGCATTCATCTGCTGCACTGCTGCACTGTCAGTCATCAGACCTGCATGCAGTCTACAATTGTTGGGGGCATAAAATACTTGTCTGGCACAGTGGTGTTGGTGTTACTTGTGTGCCACCCAGTATATGTACTGGTGTGGCCCTGTGTGGCTTTGCACACCCACACATCCATGGGATTCTGTGGTGGTGGCCATGTCCTTTAGACACCATCTTACTGCATGGAGTCCCCCACAGATATGTGGCACATTGCAGGTGACAGTGTGCCTGTCTTATGTGCTTGCCATGGTTCTGTGTGGGTTGTGTTGTGTGGTACTGGGTGTTATTCTGTATGCCCTGTCTGTGCAGTTCATCTGCTGTGGCCACTATTGGGCCCTTGGCCAGTCTGGCTTGCCCATTTGGGCATGTATCCCTACCTCCTTTGTCCAACTGCATTTTCCCCTATTGCTCCCCCATTCCATGCTGGGTTGCTCTTTATTCACTGTTCTTCTCCCCTGGGTGGTTTTGCAAATCACGGATGCTCAGGGGCATCTCCACTTGTGCCAAGTGCAACAGGCACAATTCACAATGGGGTTGCACATGGGGCATCCCACGGCGCATCTTCGTAAATCACTCAGATTTTGGTTGGTGCAACCTGGTTGCACAGGTGCATCTCATGTGCATCCAGCTCATCTGCTTTGCAAATCCTGCCCGTTGTCTTTATATGCTTTACTATGACCCCTGTAGAAACAAGATGTTGCATTACATGCAAGTATTCTGGAAAGCAAATCTTTTAATTATTGATATAAATAAATAACTAGTAACCACAGTTTGTACCCTTAAGCCTTGTCTTTTATTAATTGACAAGGGAAAACTTAAAAATGTGCCTGTATTAGTTTTGGGGTTCAGAGTACACATCATGGGTAGAAATAGGAATGCTTGGCAAAAACTCTGCACTGGTGCATACATTTAGGAGTGCTATAAAATGTTTTTTCACTACCAATGAGCCCTATGCTGCAAAGGGCAGGTAATATGTGTCTGGGGCACATACCCCACCCCCACAGCTATGCACCCACTGGAGATCCACTGGTGGCCACATGCACAAACAGCAGCCATCGAACGACTCCTGTACGTGACCACACACCCCTAGCACGCATGGTCACATGAGAGGCCAGGGCAGAGCTACAAACTCAGGTGGGCAGCCAATTGAATTCTCATACTGGGTCCCTGAGTTGATCCTTTATGCCCATGCGGAGGGTGCAGGTTGTAGGGGAGGTGTCGCATACGGTGGCAGTGCTTCCAAACTAATGGGAAGTTGCCCGTGCTGCCGTCCCAACCCTCCCCTGCAGCATAGTGGGCTGAGGAAGCACAGAGGTCATATTTGTGTTGACGCTGCACCTGGTGGCCGTAGAACATGGGGGCATGTGCCGGGATACACCTTGTCTCAGCAGACTTAACTGGCACCCCTTCCACCTGGCACTATGCAGCTTTGTGAAAGACGCATAGTGCAGGTATGCCCCTGACATGCCCCCCGCACAGACATCCCTGAGGGGCCTTGGAGGCAGAAGCATAATTGCCTTGCAGTGCACTTATGCACCCCTGGTGAATGCCACCAGAGGTCTGCGGGACCACCGCTGTGTGGCATTTACCTTTGTAGTTGACTACATGCCCGGATCAACAGCACATGGGCAACGTAGATTTTTGTGCATAGGGCACATTATTTGCAAAATGTTTCATTTTGCTAATGTATGTAGAAGAACTAAAAAAAAAACTCTTTTCATAGTAACTTTGGAGAAAGAGTTCATACATTTTCATAATTAAATCATATGTCACTGAAATCATACCCCTGATGGAAAACAGCATAGTAATGTCCACACAAGAAGAAAAACAATTCATAAACATCACATTTTCAGATGTTTTGGAATAGGACTCAGAGGAGGGATCAATGACAATAGTTACTGTGTGTGTGTGTGTGTGTGTGTGTGTGTGTGTGTGTGTGTGTGTGTAAGACTGCTGAAATACCCTTACCCCCAAGTATCCCTCTGAATTGTGCTGAATCCTGAAAAACATATGGAAGAAAAAAAGTTTCTATATCTATCTAGTTCTATTGTATACTGTACTTGTAGTAAAACCAGAGTGTATTATGAATACAAAAAATATTCTTTCGAACAGAAGGTTGTTTGAGGGTATTAGGTGCTATGGAGGAGGAATCTAAATCCTAAAACAACTTGTTCTAAGTTATTTTAAAATAATGGCTGTACCAAACAGTCAGGTAGCAGCACTGGTGGAACACACATTACTCTAACCTCTATGCAATATTAACAGCCCAAAGTGTCTTGAACATCCATAGTATCTTAATGTGTCTTAGACGTTAAAAAATAAACAGAAATAATTAGTCTTGATAGGCTAAACATGATGTCATCATTCAAAATACCTGCGGGCAACTGATGAAAACAATAGATTTGTAGTCCTCAGGGAAGCTGCAGATGACAGAGTAGAGTTTGTTGCTGCTTGTCCTGTAATAGGGAACATATTTAAAAGGAATACATAAATAGGAAAATTAAAATAATGCCTAGGTATCTGCTAACGATTCAAATACCTCCTGTACATGGAAGCTTGAATGGTGGTTGGGATGGGTATCTTACTCTCTTTTTCTGGAATACTGCTCCCTCCATTACATCCCTAACATCCTCAAAGCTACAGAACTGGCTTAACACATCATATCATTGCATCTGTAGGTTTGAGATTCAAGCTCCTTATTTTACCTACCACTGCCAACTTTACCAGACTCTAGGATGGCTCTCTCCCCAGGATCGAAGGGACCAATTCTTGGGCTCCTTTTCACTGAAAACCCTGCAAGCAGGAAATCAGACTCCTCTGGCAAGCTTATTAGCACCTGAGATTAGTAGATAGGAGCTTAAGTTCTCCTCTAACTGCTTGCTAGAATATCCCAGATTTAATTAATTTATTTATTTATTTGCTTTTTGTAACCGGGTGAGTGCACTAGACATAGAGATGCCTATTTTCAGGCATGACCCGGGAGAATACAAGTGAGAACAAAAATACACGAACTGTACAATGTGACGCAGCACAAGGAAGAGATAAACAAAATGGAATTTAGTGCAATACAAACAATTGACAACTGGCTGAAACAGAGTAAGATAATATCAAAAAATGTAAACAGTGCTGTGATGAAAAAAAAACAAGTGCTAACAAATTTGTACTAGAACTGGCTGGCAAGTACATTAGAAACAGTAATTCCCTTTACAAGGCTAAATATAGAGAGAAAGAAGGAAGGGGGAGATGGGAGAACAGGAGAAGGGGTGAGAGGGAAAGAGGGAGGGTGAGGAAAGAACAAGGTGGAAGGATTAAAAGGGTCAAGGTGGTTGGAAGCACGTGCAAGGATTTGAGGCCAGTAGATGTTCACGGTGAAGTTTCTTGAAACCAGCACGGGTAGTAGCAAGGCAAATTGCTTGAGGGATAGAATTCCAATACTTAGGGGCTGAGTAGGAGAAAGCCTGTGTACCCATAGAAGTTTTGCGTCTGGGGATAAAGAGAGGGGCATTGTCACTAGATCGGAGACCATAGGAGAGGGTTTGGGGGATGTAGCAAGGAGGCGAGGGATTTGGGAAGACCTGATCTAGTTATACCATCTAGTAGGGAGCCAAAGGCCAGTAGCCGGTGGACAGAAGGGTGGTCCATTTTAGGTCAGCATACAGCTGACAATGATGTTTGAAATGTGGTGATCGAGAAGCATAGAAGCAGATGTTTTTATAGGTGGTGTCCCATTTATGTAGGGAGGTCTTTGATGCTCCAAGGTACGTGACTGAGCCATAAGCAAGGGCTGGGAGCAGTAGGCCTTGAGCCACTGCAAGCCAAGCAGATGGTGTAAGGGCATAGCTAGTATGGTATGCACCTTCAATTTTTGCAATGACCAATTTGCAGGTGGTGGTGACATGGAGGTCAAAGTCCAAGGATTCATCAAGGAGGATACCCAGGTATTTGAAGGAGCTAGTGCTAACTACCGGGGAACCATCAGCATCCAAAACTGAAAGGCATTTCGATTAGAATTGAGTCTAGCTGGGGAGCCGAAAAGCATAGAGTGAGTTTTGCTAGTATTAAGAACAAGATTGTTTTCTATTAGGCAAGACTGAATACTTAAGAAGTCATTAGTAAGTGAGCAGGTTATGTCCACGATGTTACTTCCACTGCGGTAAATGACAACGTCGTCTGCATACAGCAAGGAAGAGCAGTCAGGTGCACACGAGGGGAGGTGATTTATAAAAATAGAAAAAAGTAGCAGGCCAAGTATGGAGCCTTGAGGAACTCCCATATGTATGGGAGAAGTAGTGGACAGGGCTAAGTTGAAGGTGACAGCTTGCATCCGGTTGGATAGGTAGCACTTAAACCAGGCAACTGTTTCAGTGGAGAAACCAAATGACTGGAGTTTAGCAAGGAGAAGGATCTGGTTTACCAGGTCAAATGCCTTAGTTAAGTCAATAAACAGAGCACCTGTCAAAGAGCCAGATTCCATTGCACCATAGATGTCATTTGTAAGTTTTAGGATGGCAGGGGTAGTACTATGGTTTTTTCGGAAGCCATGCTGAGAAACAGCAAGGAGGCTATGCTTCTGGAGGTGCTCTGTGGTTTGGGTTGCTACTCATTTTTCCAGAATTTTACTGAGCATGGGAAGTATGGAAACAGGTCGATAGTTAGACATGATTTGAGGATCACCTTTCTTAAGGATAGTAGTGATTCTGGTCATCTTCCAGATGTTGGGAACAAAACCCTGACATATGGATCAGTTAAAGATTTTTGTAAGAGGGGAGGCAATGAGAGGGGCAGCAATTTTCAGTAGCCTTGGTTCCAGTCCATCTGCACCAGTACTAGTGCTGTTAGAGATGGATAGCAACAGCTTTAGGACCTCTTGTCTGGTGATGGTCTGAAGCCGGAAAGGTGGATGAGAGAGAGCCGGTTCTGTGTCAGAAGAGCTGGAAATGGAGGGACAAGGGGGGAAGGAGGCCGAAAAGCTCAATAGATCCAAGAAATGGTTGTTTAGTGTGTTAGCTATGGTCACCGGATTATTACAACGTATGTTGTTTATCAGCATGTCATTTGTGGTAGGAGTATTGTTTTTTCCAAGGAGAGTTTTTGGATGGACCAGAATTTCTTGGAGTCACCAGCAGATTTCATTAACAAGTCCTTACAGAAAGAGCTTTTTGCTAGATGAATATTCCTTTTACAGGAATTTCTCTTGGCTCTATAGCCATTAAACTCCGCTTGTAACCCTGGGGCCTTGAAATGCTGCCAACTGTTATCCCTTGTCCTGAGTTGAGTAAGACGGTCCTTAGTAAGCCACTTTGTTTGTGTTCCCGTATGCGGAGAGTGACTCTAGGGGCATGGATGTCCTGTAGGTATCCAAACCTTGTCAGGAAGTAGTCAAGGGCTAATTGAGTATCACAGGAGGCAAAGATGGGAGACCAGTCAATAATTGGGAGGTCAAGCAAAAAATGTGCCTGATTAAGATTGGCCAGGTTATGGAAGGTGATAAGTTTGTGAGGAGGAGATGGTTGTCTAGCGGCACGCCAGATGCAGAAGATTGGGGAGTGATCACTTATAGCATCTGCCAGAGTGCCGGCAGAGACTATACTGTCAAGACAATTTGTAAGAGCCCAGTCAATTAGTGAACTAGAACGAGGGGGGGCCATGACCCTAGTTGGGTCTGTGAATAATTGGTGGAGGTTGTGGCCCTGTACCACGGTGTGAAAAGACTGGTTTACTTTATTAGCCCAATTTAAATTTAGATAACCCAAAATAAGGACCTCATTACGACCAACAGCTGAGCTCACCTGAGATAATAGTTCCTCAAGTCCAGCAATGCCCCCAATAGGGGGGTTATAGGCACACACTATGTGCAGTTTCTTTAAGCCTAATTGTAGGGTAGCATGTATAGCTTTGCAGCGAGAGAGGGAGAGAGAGACATTAGGGTGAAGAGATAGGTGAGCTTTAAAAAGGATGGCAACACCACCACCATGCTTAGGTGTCGACCTATCTTGCCGGAGTATTTTGTAGTTGGGTATCGTACACAGGTGATCAGGTGTGGAGGGTTTTAGCCAGGTTTCAGAGAGACACAGAATGTCAGGGTTATAATACAGAAATGGATAATAGAGTATTTTCATACTCTGCACCCAAACTCTGGAATACCCAACAAGAAAATCTTCAAACCCTTCTCTCGCTTTCTATCTTCAAAAAGCACTTCATATACACATTCTTATCTAGATCTCAATGCAGCTGTTCTAATTAAATGTTGTAGATTGTCCTTACTCAAAGGTAACTACTTTACTGTCAGCTGAAGCTGTCTGATGTTTCTGTAACATATCCTGTATCTACTGCTGACACATGATTAATGCTAGTTACATCAGTTGTTTCAATCCTATTTGTATGTATCTTGACTATTACCATTGTCCTGTCATTTGTTGTTTAATGTACATGCTAGATTCCATCATCCCTGGTACCAGAATAATATATATATATATATATATATATATATATATATATACACATTATAGTGTCGCAGTCGCACCACTATAGTTAGTGTTCAATGGTCAGTTACATACTAAAGTCAAATGTTTGGTCAATAATAACTTTGGACCCATTCAACAGGTTTGCCTGAAATTTGGTATGCATGGTGGGGCATGGTAGATCTATTGACTTGCCAAATTGTGTTTTGGTCTGACTTACAGTCTTTGTGTATGAAAGCACTGACAAATGCAAAATTATCTGTTTTTGAAGGCACCTTTTGGGATTCTGGATGTGGTCCTGCATGGCTGTTGTATGGCATGCCACTCTGCGAGATGGCTCATTTGAAAGAGCATTGGTGGCCGAACATATTTCTGGGGTGTTGTATCCCCTTAAAAAAGACATGACTAGCATCCTAAAGGCTCGATTAGGTGAACACAACAAGAATTGTATTCTTAGAAGGTCCCACATATAAATGCCAGCATTTCTGTGACCACCAACTGAAAACAAGATGGACAATTTGTGACAATACAAGGGTCATTTGTGAAAGTAAAAAGTCAATTTGTGATACTTTTGCATATTTTATTAACTTTTCCCATTAACTATAAAGGGAAAATAGTTTTTTGAATAACATTTGAACCGTTTAATATTTTTCCATGAAATATTCAAAATGCACATCGGGGACCCTAGCTGCATGTTCCCTGAAGGTTTTGGACTGGTCGCGCAAACTGTGCAACCTATAGGTGCGAACAAAGAATGCACAAGAATGCACAATTGGTGCATTTTTCAGCACTCTGCAGCTCTATAACCATACATCTGACCATTATGAAGCTTGGCAGGTCCAGAGAGCCATAGTACCAAACTGTACATGCCAAATTTCAGGCAAATCCATCATACAGTGGCAAAGATATTAAGCTGCCAAATTTTGGATTTAACCTTAAATGGGGTACTCAACCTTAACTATAGTGGCACTATAATGTGTGTGTGTGTGTATATTTATATATATATATATATATATATATATATATATATATATATATATATATATATAGATAGATATACACATACATATATTTATATATATGTAAATTATATGCAAAAACTTTGTTAATGCATAAGTTATGGTTCTTCTACAGTGGCAAAAGTGAGGAATTCGATTTTAGGGTTCCCACCCCTAGCACCCCACCCAACCCCCACCAACAGGCATCAGGGTGTACGTTGGGGTCATCGGCCCTAACTCTCATCCCTTCCTATGTATAAACAAGCTGAGGTGGTGCAGTGTAGGAGAATGGGGTGAGAGTTAGCCGATGACCCAAACGCATATCCCAATGCCTGTTGGTGGGGCGGGTGAGGGTGGGTGCAAGGGTAGAAGAACCCTAACTGATGCATTAACAAAGTTTTTTGCATAGAATTTCCTTTCTTTTTAAGAAAGAATAGAAAAGTAGAAAGTTGCGCAAGTTGGTGGGAGCGCAGGGCCCCCACCAACTTGTAAGTGTTGGGCCACATTACACACCTAATGACTAAAAAATACATTTGCAACAGCAAGACCAGCAACCAATCAAATGTTAATCTAGTAGAACAATAGAAAATGCTGTCCACAAAATGTAAATTGTGCCACACAAAATCTCCACAAAAAATATATTGTCCAACACATAAACACTGCAATTGACATCTACAGGACATGCCATCAACACCCTCCAAATTTCAAGTAAAAAGACCAAACTGTGTCTGAGATATAACACATCAAAGATTGAAATTTTCATTTGTCAGAGTGGCACAGTTCTGCACCTGTTGACATTTAACACACACAATGACTGAAAACTACATCCATGACACTTAGGATAGGTATCCTATCAATTTCAAGCCACCAAACACAGTCTGCAGAATGTAAACTGTGCCACGCCAGATCTCTGCCAAAAAAAAATTCTGACACATAAACACTGTAATTTACATCCATTATACATGCTGTAAATACCCTTCAAATTTCAAGTAAAAAGACCAAACTGTTTCCAATATATTAAATGTCAAAGATTAGTGAAATGTCCCTATCTATTCCATTATAAAAAACCTAGCCATCTTATCCCCATTTTGCGATCAAAGTTCACGATCAAAGAATCTCACAATCAGAGAATTTGCAGGCTTGCAATCAAAGAATTTGCAGGCTTATGAACAAATAATTAAAAATGCTATGAATCACAAAATTGAAGAAATTGTGGTAAACCACCAACATGGTTCGACAGAACGAAGCCCCTTGAGCAAAACCCACCCTCATTTGACTTCCTAGGCACCCCTGAGCTAATAAAATAGATTTTTTAATCCGGCCATCTCATCCCTCACTCACAATGCATGATCACGATCAAACAATCTCGCGATCAAAGAATTTGCAGGCTTGCGATCAAAGAATTTGCAGTCTCACAATCAAAGAATAAAACAAAATTGTAATTTGAAAAATACAAGGAATCACAGCAAACCACCACCATGATTCGACAAAACAAAGTCCCCTGAACAAAACCCACCCTCATTTGACTACCTAGGACACCTCTGGGCTGAGAAAATTGATTTTTTAATCTGGCCAACTTGTCCCTTGCTCACCATGCACGATCGCGATCAAACAATCTCACGATCAAAGAATTTGCAGGCTCACGATCAAAGAAATTGCAGTCTCAGGATCAAAGAATAAAAAAAGTTATAATTTGTAAAATACAAGGAATCATGGTAAATCACCACCATGGTTCGACAGAACGAAGCCCCCTGAACAAAACCCACCCTCATTTAACTTCCTAGGGCACTCCTGGCCTGTGTTAAAATAAATAATGTTCTCCATATCCCTGGTAGTCTTGCGGCCCCCCTGATCTGTATAAAATCAATAATGTGCTCCATATCCCTGGTAGTCTAGTGCCCACACCCGATCTTTATAAAATAAATATTGTTCTCCATATACCTAGCAGTCTAGCAGCCCCCCCCCCCAATCTATATAAAATAAATAATGCTCCATATCCCTGGTAGTCTAGCGGCCCACCCTCATCATAAAATAAATAGTGATCACCATTTCCCTGGTAGCCTAGCAGCCCCCCCAATCTGTATAAAATAAATAGTGTTCTACATATCTCTGGTAGTCTCGTGGTGGGGGCCATGTCCTTTAGACACCATCTTACTGCATGGAGTCCCCCACAGATATGTGGCACCTTGCAGGTGACAGTGTGCCTGTCTTATGTGCTTGCCATGGTTCTGTGTGGGTTGTGTTGTGTGGTACTGGGTGTTATTCTGTATGCCCTGTCTGTGCAGTTCATCTGCTGTGGCCACTATTGGGCCCTTGGCCAGTCTGGCTTGCCCATTTGGGCAAGTATCCCTACCTCCTTTGTCCCACTGCATTTTCCCCTATTGCTCCCCCATTCCATGCTGGGTTGCTCTTTATTCACTGTTCTTCTCCCCTGGGTGGTTTTGCAAATCATGGATGCTCAGGGGCATCTCCACTTGTGCCAAGTGCAACATGCACACCACAATGGGGCTGCACATGGGGCATCCATGGCTATCTTCAGAAATCACTCAGATTTTGGTTGGTGTATCCTGGTTGCACAGGTGCATCTCATGTGCATCCAGCTCATCTGCTTTGCAAATCCTGCCCGTTGTCTTTATATGCTTTACTATGACCCCTGTAGAAACAAGATGTTGCATTACATGCAGGTATTCTGGAAAGCAAATCTTTTAATTATTGATATAAATAAATAACTAGTAACCACAGTTTGTACCCCTAAGCCTTGTCTTTTATTAATTGACAAGGGAAAACTTAAAAATGTGCCTGTATTAGTTTTGGGGTTCAGAGTACACATGATGGGTAGAAATAGGAATGCTTGGCAAAAACTCTGCACTGGTGCATACATTTAGGAGTGCTATAAAATGATTTTTTCACTACCAATGAGCCCTATGCTGCAAAGGGCAGGTAATATGTGTCTGGGGCACATACCCCACCCCCACAGCTATGCACCCACTGGAGATCCACTGGTGGCCACATGCACAAACAGCAGCCATCGAACGACTCCTGCATCGTGACCACACACCCCTAGCACGCATGGTCACATGAGAGGCCAGGGCAGAGCCACAAACTCAGGTGGGCAGCCAATTGAATTCTCATAGTGAGTCCCTGAGTTGATCCTTTATGCCCATGCGGAGGGTGCAGGTTGTAGGGGAGGTGTCACATATGGTGGCAGTGCTTCCAAACTAATGGGCAGTTGCCCGTGCTGCCGTTCCAACCCTCACCTGCAGCATAGTGGGCTGAGGAAGCACAGAGGTCATATTTGTGTTGACGCTGTACCTGGTGGCCGTAGAACATGGGGGCATGTGCTGGAGTACACCTTGTCTCAGCAGACTTAACTGGCACCCCTTCCACCTGGCACTATGCAGCTTTGTGAAAGACGCATAGTGCAGGTACGCCCTGACATGCCCCCTGCGCAGACATCCCTGAGGGGCCTTGGAGGCAGAAGCATAATTGCCTTGCAGTGCACTTATGCACCCCTGGTGAATGCCACCAGAGGTCTGCGGGACCACCGCTGTGTGGCATTTACCTTTGTAGTTGACTACATGCCCCGGATCAACAGCACATGGGCAACGCAGATTTTTGTGCATAGGGCACATTATTTGCAAAATGTTTCATTTTGCTAATGTATGTAGAAGAACTAAAAAAAAAACTCTTTTCATAGTAACTTTGGAGAAAGAGTTCATACATTTTCATAATTAAATCATATGTCACTGAAATCATACCCTTGATGGAAAACAGCTTAGTAATGTCCACACAAGAAGAAAAACAATTCATAAACATCACATTTTCAGATGTTTTGGAATAGGACTCAGAGGAGGGATCAATGAAAATAGTTACTTGTGTGTGTGTGTGTGTGTGTGTGTGTGTGTGTGTGTGTGTGTGTGTGTAAGACTGCTGAAATACCCTTACCCCCAAGTATCCCTCTGAATTGTGCTGAATCCTGAAAAACATATGGAAGAAAAAAAGTTTCTATATCTATCTAGTTCTATTGTATACTGTACTTGTAGTAAAACCAGAGTGTATTATGAATACAAAAAATATTCTTTCGAACAGAAGGTTGTTTGAGGGTGTTAGGTGCTATGGAGGAGGAATCTAAATCCTAAAACAACTTGTTCTAAGTTATTTTAAAATAATGGCTGTACTAAACAGTCAGGTAGCAGCACTGGTGGAACACACATTACTCTAACCTCTATGCAATATTAACAGCCCAAAGTGTCTTGAACAGCCATAGTATCTTAATGTGTCTTAGACGTTAAAAAATAAACAGAAATAATTAGTCTTGATAGGCTAAACATGATGTCATCATTCAAAATACCTGCGGCAACTGATGGAAACAATAGATTTGTAGTCCTCCCAGAAGCTGCAGATGACAGAGTAGAGTTTGTTGCTGCTTGTCCTGTAATAGGGAACATATTTAAAAGGAATACATAAATAGGAAAATTAAACCAATGCCTAGGTATCTGCTAACGATTCAAACACCTCCTGTACATGGAAGCCTGAATGGTGGTAGGGATGGGTACCTTACTCTCTTTCTGGAATACTGCTCCCCCATTATATCCCAAACATCCTCAAAGCTACAGAACTGGCTTAACACGGCATATCATAACATCTGTAGGTCTGAGATTCAAGCTCCTTATTTTACCTACCACTGCCAACTTTACCAGACTCTAGGATGGTTCTCTCCCCAGGATCAAAGGGACCAATTCTTGGGCTCCTTTTCACTGAAAACCCTGCAAGCAGGAAATCACTCTCCTCTGGCAAGCTTATTAGCACCTGAGATTAGTAGATAGGAGCTTAGGTTCTCCTCTAACTGCTTGCTAGAACATCCCAGATTTAATTAATTTATTTATTTATTTGCTTTTTGTAACCAGGTGAGTGCACTAGACATAGAGATGCCTATTTTCAGGCACGACCCGGGAGAATACAAGTGAGAACAAAAATACACGAACTGTACAATGTGACGCAGCACAAGGAAGAGATAAACAAAATGGAATTTAGTGCAATACAAACAATTGACAACTGGCTGAAACAGAGTAAGATAATATCAAAAAATGTAAACAGTGCTGTGATGAAAAAAAACAAGTTCTAACACATTTGTACTAGAACTGGCTGGCAAGTACATTAGAAATAGTAATTCCCTTTACAAGGCTAAATATAGAGAAAAAAGGAAGGGAGAAGGGGGAGATGGGAGAACAGGAGAAGGGGTGAGAGGGAAAGAGGGAGGGTGAGGAAAGAACAAGGTGGAAGGATTAAAAGGGTCAAGGTGGTTGGAAGCATGTGCAAGGATTTGAGGCCAGTAGATGTTCACAGTGAAGTTTCTTGAATCCTGCACGGGTAGTAGCAAGGCAAATTGCTTGAGGGATAGAATTCCAATACTTAGGGGCTGAGTAGGAGAAAGCCTGTGTACCCATAGAAGTTTTGCGTCTGGGGATAAAGAGGGCATTGTCACTAGATCGGAGACCATAGGAGAGGGTTTGGGGATGTAGGCAGGCGAGGTTTGGGAAGACCTGATCTAGTTATACCATCTAGTAGAGCCAAAGGCCAGTAGCCGGTGGACAGAAGGGTTGGGCCATTTTAGGTCAGCATACAGCTGACAATGATGTTTGAAATGTGGTGATCGAGAGGCATAGAAGCAGATGTTTTTATAGGTGGTGTCCCATTTATGTAGGGAGGTCTTTGATGCTCCAAGGTATGTGACTGAGCCATAAGCAAGGGCTGGGAGCAGTAGGCCTTGAGCCACTGCAAGCCGAGCAGATGGTGTAAGGGCATAGCTAGTACGGTATGCACCTTCAATTTTTGCATTGACCAGTTTGCAGGTGGTGGTGACATGGAAGTCAAAGTCCAAGGATTCATCAAGGAGGATACCCAGGTATTTGAAGGAGCTAGTGCTAACTACAAGGGAACCATCAGCACACAAAATCTGAAAGGAGTTTCGATTAGAGTTGAGTCTAGCTGGGGAGCCGAAAAGCATAGAGTGAGTTTTGCTAGTATTAAGAATAAGATTGTTTTCTATTAGGCAAGACTGAATACTTAAGAAGTCATTAGTAAGTGAGCAGGTTATGTCCACGATGTTACTTCCACTGCGGTAAATGACAACGTCGTCCGCATACAGTAAGGAAGAGCAGTCAGGTGCACACGAGGGGAGGTGATTTATAAAAATAGAAAAAAGTAGCAGGCCAAGTATGAAGCCTTGAGGAACTCCCATATGTATGGGAGAAGTAGTGGACAGGGCTAAGTTGAAGGTGACAGCTTGCATCTGGTTGGATAGGTAGCACTTAAACCAGGCAACTGTTTCAGTGGAGAAACCAAATGACTGGAGTTTAGCAAGGAGAAGGGTGTGGTTTACCACTTCAAATGCCTTAGTTAAGTCAATAAACAGAGCACCTGTCAAAGAGCCAGATTCCATTGCACCATAGATGTCATTTGTAAGTTTTAGAATGGCAGTGGTAGTACTATGGTCTTTGCGGAAGCCATGCTGAGAAACAGCAAGGAGTCTATGCTTCTGGAGGTGCTCTGTGGTTTGGGTTGCTACTCATTTTTCCAGAATTTTACTGAGCATGGGAAGTATGGAAACAGGTCGATAGTTAGACATGATTTTGAGGATCACCATTCTTAAGGATAGGAGTGATTCTGGCCATCTTCCAGATGTTGGGAACAAAACCCTGACATATGGATAAGTTAAAGATTTTTGTAAGAGGGGAGACAATGAGAGGGGCAGCGATTTTCAGTAGCCTTGGTTCCAGTCCATCTGCACCAGTACTAGTGCTGTCAGAGATGGATAGCAACAGCTTTAGGACCTCGTGTCTGGTGATGGTCTGAAGCCGGAAAGGTGGATGAGAGAGAGCCGGTTCTGTGTCAGAAGAGCTGGAAATGGAGGGACAAGGGGGGAAGGAGGCCGAAAAGCTCGATAGATCCAAGAAATGGTTGTTTAGTGTGTTAGCTATGGTCACCGGATTATTACAACGAATGTTGTTTATCAGCATGTCATTTGTGGCAGGAGTATTGTTTTTTCCAAGGAGAGTTTTTACGATGGACCAGAATTTCTTGGAGTCACCAGCAGATTTAATTAACAAGTCCTTACAGAAGGAGCTTTTTGCTAGACGAATATTCCTTTTACAGGAATTTCTCTTGGCTCTATAGTCATTAAACTCTGCTTGTAGCCCAGAGGCCTTGAAATGCTGCCAACTGTTATCCCTTGTCCTGAGTTGAGTAAGACGGTCCTTAGTAAGCCACTATGTTTGTGTTCCCCGTATGTGGCGAGTGACTCTAGGGGCATGTATGTCCTGTAGGTATCCAAACCTTGTCAGGAAGTAGTCAAGGGCTAATTGAGAATCACAGGAGGCAAAGATGGGAGACCAGTCAATAATTGGGAGGTCAAGCAAAAAATGTGCCTGATTAAGATTGGCCAGGTTATGGAAGGTGATAAGTTTGTGAGGAGGAGATGGTTGTCTAGGCCGCCAGATGCAGAAGATTGGGGAGTGATCACTTATAGTATCTGCCAGAGTGCCGGCAGAGACTATACTGTCAAGACAATTTGTAAGAGCCCAATCAATTAGTGAACTAGAATGAGGGGGGGCCATGATCCTAGTTGGGTCTGTGATTAATTGGTGGAGGTTGTGGCCATGTACCACGGTGTGAAAGGACTGGTTTACTTTATTAGCCCAATTTAAATTTAGATAACCCAAAATAAGGACCTCATTACGACCAACAGCTGAGCTCACCTGAGATAATAGTTCCTCAGGTCCAGCAATGCCCCCAATAGGGGGTTATAGGCACACACTATGTGCAGTTTCTTTGAGCCTAATTGTAGGGTAGCATGAATAGCTTTGCAGCGAGAGAGGGAGAGAGAGACATTAGGGTGAAGAGATAGGTGAGCTTTAAAAAGGATGGCAACACCACCACCACGCTAAGGTGTCGACCTATCTTGCCGGAGTATTTTGCAGTTGGGTATCGTGCACAGGTGATCAGGTGTGGAGGGTTTTAGCCAGGTTTCAGAGAGACAAAGAATGTCAGGGTTATAATACAGAAATGGATAATAGAGTATTTTCATACTCTGCACCTAAACTCTGGAATACCTAACAAGAAAATCTTCAAACCCTTCTCTCGCTTTCTGTCTTCAAAAAGCACTTCATATATACATTCTTATCTAGATCTCAATGCAGCTGTTCTAATTAAATGTTGTAGATTGTCCTTACTCAAAGGTAACTACTTTACTGTCAGCTGAAGCTGTCTGATGTTTCTGTAACATATCCTGTATCTACTGCTGACACATGATTAATGCTAGTTACATCAGTTGCTTCAATCCTATTTGTATGTATCTTGACTATTACCATTGTCCTGTCATTTGTTGTTTAATGTACATGCTAGATTCCATCATCCCTGGTACCAGAATAATATATATATATATATATATATATATATATATACACATTATAGTGGCGCAGTCGCACCACTATAGTTAGGGTTCAATGGTCAGTTACATACTAAAGTCAAATGTTTGGTCATTAATAACTTTGGACCCATTCAACAGGTTTGCCTGAAATTTGGTATGCATGGTGGGGCATGGTAGATCTATTGACTTGCCAAATTGTGTTTTGGTCTGACTTACAGTCTTTGTGTATGAAAGCACTGACAAATGCAAAATTATCTGTTTTTGAAGGCACCTTTTGGGATTCTGGATGTGGTCCTGCATGGCTGTTGTATGGCATGCCACTCTGCGAGATGGTTCATTTGAAAGAGCATTGGTGGCCGAACATATTTCTGGGGTGTTGTATCCCCTTAAAAAAGACATGACTAGCATCCTCAAGGCTCGATTAGGTGAACACAACAAGAATTGTATTCTTAGAAGGTCCCACATATAAATGCCAGCATTTCTGTGACCACCAACTGAAAACAAGATGGACAATTTATGACAATACAAGGGTCATTTGTGAAAGTAAAAAGTCAATTTGTGACACTTTTGCACATTTTGTTAACTTTTCCCATTAACTATAATGGGAAAATAGTTTTTTGAATAACATTTGAACCGTTTAATATTTTTCCATGAAATATTCAAAGGGCACATCGGGGACCCTAGCTGCATGTTCCCTGAAGGTTTTGGACTGGTCGCGCAAACTGTGCAACCTGTAGGTGCGAACAAGGAATGCACAAAAATGCACAATTGGTACATTTTTCAGCACTCTGCAGCTCTGTAACCATATATCTGACCATTATGAAACTTGGCAGGTCCAGAGAGCCATAGTACCAAACTGTACATGCCAAATTGCAGGCAAATCCATCATACAGTGGCAAAGATATTAAGCTGCCAAATTTTGGATTTAACCTTAAATGGGGTACTCAACCTTAACTATAGTGGCACTATAATGTGTGTGTGTGTAGATATATATATATATATATATATTTGTAAATTATATGAAAAAAACTTTGTTAATGCATTAGTTATGGTTCTTCTACAGTGGCAAAAGTGAGTTAATTCGATTTTAGAGTTCCCACCCCTAGCACCCCACCCCACCCCCACCAACAGGCATCAGGGTGTACGTTGGGGTCATCAGTTCTAACTCTCACCCCATCCCATGTATAAACAAGCTGAGGTGATGCAGTGTAGGAGAATGGGGTGAGAGTTAGGGCCGATGACCCCAACGCACATCCCAATGCCTGTTGGTGGGGGCGGGGTGAGGGTGGAGTGCAAGGGGTAGAAGAACCCTAACTGATGCATTAACAACGTTTTTTGCATAGAATTTCCTTTCTTTTTAAGAAAGAATAGAAAAGTAGAAAGTTGCGCAAGTTGGTGGGAGCGCAGGACCCCCTCCAACTTGTAAGTGTTGGGCTACATTACACACCTAATGACTAAAAAGTACATTTGCAACAGCAAGACCAGCAACCAAACAAATGTTAATCTAGTAGAACAATAGAAAATGCTGTCCACAAAATGTAAATTGTGCCACGCAAAATCTCCACAAAAAATATATTGTCCAACACATAAACACTGTAATTGACATCTACAGGACATGCCATCAACACCCTCCAAATTTCAAGTAAAAAGACCAAACTGTGTCTGAGATATAACACGTCAAAGATTGAAATTTTCATTTGTCAGAGTGGCACAGTTCTGCACCTGTTGACATTTAACACACACAATGACTGAAAACTACATCCATGACACTAAGGATAGGTATCCTATCAATTTCAAGCCACCAAACACTGTCTTCAGAATGTAAACTGTGCCACGCCAGATCTCTGCCAAAAAAAATTTCTGACACATAAACACTGTAATTTACATCCATTGTACATGCTGTAAATGCCCTTCAAATTTCAAGTAAAAAGACCAAACTGTTTCCAATATATTCAATGTCAAAGATTAGTGAAATGTCCCTATCTATTCCATTATAAGAAACCTAGCCATCATATCCCTATTTTGCTATCAAAGTTCACGATCAAAGAATCTCACAATCAAAGAATTTGCAGGCTCACAATCAAAGAATTTGCAGGCTTATGAACAAATAATTAAAAATGCTATGAATCACAAAATTGAAGAAATTGTGGTAAACCACCAACATGGTTCGACAGAACGAAGCCCCTTGAGCAAAACCCACCCTCATTTGACTTCCTAGGCACCCCTGAGCTAATAAAATAGATTTTTTAATCCGGCCATCTCATCCCTCACTCACAATGCATGATCACGATCAAACAATCTCGCGATCAAAGAATTTGCAGGCTTGCGATCAAAGAATTTGCAGTCTCACAATCAAAGAATAAAACAAAATTGTAATTTGAAAATACAAGGAATCACAGCAAACCACCACCATGATTCGACAAAACAAAGTCCCCTGAACAAAACCCACCCTCATTTGACTACCTAGGACACCTCTGGGCTGAGAAAATTGATTTTTTAATCCGGCCAACTTGTCCCTTGCTCACCATGCACGATCGCGATCAAACAATCTCACGATCAAAGAATTTGCAGGCTCACGATCAAAGAAATTGCAGTCTCAGGATCAAAGAATAAAAAAAGTTATAATGTGTAAAATACAAGGAATCATGGTAAACCACCGCCATGGTTCAACAGAACGAAGCCCCCTGAACAAAACCCACCCTCATTTAACTTCCTAGGGCACTCCTGGCCTGTGTTAAAATAAATAATGTTCTCCATATCCCTGGTAGTCTTGCGGCCCCCCTGATCTGTATAAAATCAATAATGTGCTCCATATCCCTGGTAGTCTAGTGCCCCCACCCGATCTTTATAAAATAAATATTGTTCTCCATATACCTAGCAGTCTAGCAGCCCCCCCCAATCTATATAAAAATAATGTGCTCCATATCCCTGGTAGTCTAGCGGCCTCCCCTCATCATAAAATAAATAGCGATCACCAATTCCCTGGTAGCCTAGCAGGCCCCCCAAACTGTATAAAATAAATAGTGTTCTACATATCCCAGGTAGTCTAACGGCCCCCCCCCATCTGTGTAAAGTAAATAATGTGCTGCATATCCCTGGTAGTGTGGTGGCCCCCACATCTTGTATGAAATAAATACTGTTGTCCATATCCCTGGTAGTCTAGCGCCCCCCCCGATCATCAGAAAATAAATAACAATCATCAGTTCCCTGGTAGTCTAGTGGCCGCCCACACAGCCGTACCAGTCCACCCAGCACCCGCCACCTGCCCCAGCTGGCGACTGGCACAACCCACCTCTCACCTTCATGGCCAGCTGCCAACTGTCTGCATTAGCAGTGCTACTGCAAAGATGCACTCAGAAAGCGTGCATCTTTGGAGTTGTGCTCTTACTGCACACAATCAGTGGCTGGCCGTGGAGGTGAGAGGTGGGTTGTGCCAGTTGCTGGCTGGGGACGCATGGAGGAGGATGTTGGGTGGACTGGCATGCCTAGGTTTGGGGGTAGGGGGCCACTAGCCTACCAGGGAGTTGGTGATCATTATTTATTTTCTGATGATTGGGGGACGCTAGACTTCCAGGGATATGGACAACAGTATTTATTTCATACAGGATGGGGATCAGCTAGACTACCAAGGATATGCAGCACAGTATTTATCTTATACAGATCGGGGGGGTGCTAGACTATCAGGGATATGTAGAACACTATTTATTTTATACAGATCGGGTGGGCCACTAGACTACCAGGGATACGGAGAACATTATTTTTTTAATCTGGCCATCTCTTCCTTCGCTTGCAATGCACGATCACGATCAACGAATCTCACGATCAAAGAATTTGCAGGCACACGATCAAAGAATTTGCAGTCTCATGATCAAAGAATAAAAAGTCCTGTAATTTAAAAAATACAGAGCATTGTGGTAAACCACCAACATGGTTCGTCAGAACAAACCCCCTGAGCAAAACCCACCCTCATTTATCTTTCTAGGATACCCCTGGTCTAAGAAATAACACTTTTTAATCTGGCCATCTCATCCCTCACTCGCGATGCACAATCACGATCAAAGAATTTTGTGATCAAAGAATTTTCAGGCTTGTGATCTAAGAAATTGCATGCTCATGACCAAAGAATAAAAAATGGTGAAATGAGATTTTTTGAACGATTTGTACCAAACTAACTGCATGCCTCGATAGAAAGAAGCCCCCTGATCAAAACCCACCCTCATTTGTGTCCCTAGCCCACCCCTGAGCTGAGATATTTGTGAATTTAGCTCACAATGCAGGATCGCAATCTAAGAATCTCGCCATCAAAGAATTTGCAGGCTCACGATCAAAGATCGTTAGCAAGCCGCGGTCAAAGATTTTAAAAGCTTATAACTCTATTTTTTGACCAATTTGGACGAAATCAAAGACATGGCTCGATAGATCAGAGCCTCCTGAATAAAACCCATCCAAGTTTTACTTCAGGAGTGACCCCTGAGCCGAGATATTTGTGTTTTTCTGATCAGAAAACTAAAAACAAGATAGTGGACCTCGCGATCAAAGAATTTTAAAAATTCTTGTGGACAAAGATTCTTGAACCGCAAGGCTGCAAATTATTTGATTGCCAGGCGGGACCAGATGGCCAGAACCCCATTCTTTGTTCACGAAACACATATACATTTTCTCATTGACTTATAATGGGAACTTAAAATTGGTGCAACTTTTGAATGCCTTAATATTTTTTCACCAAACAAAAAGCAGCATGTTCAGTCACCAAAGCTCTTTCAAATAAGCCATCTCACAGAGCAGCACATTACACCACATGATGGCCACTCAGGGCTACATCCAAAATCCCAAAAGCAGCCTCCAAAAATTTATAATTTTGCATTTTTCAGCGTTTTGCTGCGCAAAGACCATAAGCCTGACTGAAACAAAATTTGACAACTCAAGAGACCTACCATGCCCCACCATGCATTCCAAATTTCAGGCAAATCTGTTGAATGGGTCCAAAGTTATTAACGTGCAAATTTTGAGTTTAACATAGAAGTGACATGTGAACCCTAACTATAAAGATATATATATATATATATATATATATATATATATATATATATATATATATATATATATATATATATACTTTGATAATGCATCAGTTAAGGTTGCAGTGACAACAGTAGGAAATGAGATATTAGGGTTGAGCCTCTAACCCCCCCACCCTACCACCCCAATCCCCATCCTCCACAAACCAACAGGAATCAGTGTGTGCTATGGGGTCATTAGGCCCAACTCTCACCCCCATTTCATGTGTAAAGAGACTGACATGGTACAGCAGAAGAGAATAGGGTGAGAGTTTGACATAACCCGATGCCTGTTGGTGTGTGGAGGATGGGGGTTGAGGTGGTAGTGTAAGGGGGTTAGGGGCTGAACCCTAACATCTCATTTCCCTACTTGTGCTGCTTCAACCCTAACTGATGCATTAATGAAGTTTTGCAATGAATTTCCTCACTTTTTAATAAAAGTGTAATGTAGCTGGTAACTAGTATGTGCTGGTGGGAGCACGGGCTGTCCGGGCCCCGTGCTCCCTTCAAGCTGCCCATTTGTTTGCATAACAGTATGTGTCTGTGGGAGCATGGTCCCACCGTGCCCTGCACTCCTACTTATACATAACTACAAAGCCATACAGCAACCCTATAGGGCTTAAAAGGAACCACTGTGACATTAATTTGCCAATATCTCAACAACCGTAGCTGCTATCAAAAAAATTCCACTGCCATTGTAATCATGATTTTGAAACCTCCACACACAATAAGTAAACTAAATCCATATCTCACATCATTTCTGAGATACAGGCACCGAAAAGCTGTGTTGTAGCCACAGTGTTATCCTACTGGAAAAATCTCAACTTCATGATGGCATATCTATGGAATCAATTAACTTTTTTACACATAAACAACATATGTCACATTTCTGAGACATCCCCTTTATACCCTGCAAACTGTAAGCCAGTTGACCAAACTGTTTATTTACAGTGCACTGGCAAAAGTTTTAAATTCTGAGTTCATGAGGTGGCAAAAATCGCCATTTGTGAGGTCAATCACCGTTCATGAGCTGACAAAATCCCCATTCACAAGGAATCCTTGATTGTAAAATGTTGGCCATCTGGTCTGGCAGTTGCGAAAGAATTTGTCAGCTCACGAAAAGGGATTGGCTCGTGAACTGGGATTTTGACAGCTCACAAACAAGGATTTTGACAGCTCACAAATGAGGAATTAAAAAAAGAATCCCCTTTCATGAGTTGACAAAATCCCTATTCATGAATTGATACCCTTTCATAAGGTGACAAAATCCCTGTTTGCGAGCCATTCCTCATTCGCGAGAAGGGCCATTTGGTTGTGAAATGATGAACAAAGGATTTTGTCAGCTCAAGAAAAGGGGACTGGCTTGCAAACGGGAATTTTGACAGCTCCTGAAAGGGCATTTTGTCAGCTCATGAAAGGGGATTCAGAAACCCAATCCTCTTTCATGAGCTGAAAAAAATCAGCTTTCATGAGCCGATCCCCTCTTCATGAGGTGACAAAATCCCCATTTGCAAGCCAATCATTGTTCATGAGATAAGACCATCTGGGGCCCAATTCCAGAAGGGCATATGCCAGTGTAAGGTGAGATATGCCAAACCCCATGGTGTATCTTGCTACTTACACCAGGCAATATGCCAGCCCCTATTCCAGGAGGTGGGTTGCACCCTGGCATTTGTGGGCTGTGACAAATGCAGTTTACGCAGGCACTTAGGCCACAGCCCACAATGCCTGGTGCAGCTGTGGGTTATGACAGCAAACATAGCCCAATTCCAGTAGGGTGGCTGTCATAACTCGCTAGCGCAATTCCAGAAGCCACTGTGGCATGGCTATGTTATGGCAGCTCCAAGCTGCTCTAAGTGGCACCCGATGGTGCGATCCATTGGCTACCTGCCTCCTGGTACCATGGCAGTGGCACAGACATGTCCCCTAATGCATACCCCTGCCCAAACCCTCCTGTAACAGCATGGACCCAATTCACTGGCATGCCCCCAACACCTGTGGCACCTATCCTGCCCCCCTCCATGCCCCCTGGTGCAGCTGGTGGTATTCTGGGGTGAGATTGCTTCAGAGGGGCTGCCTGGTGTCTGTCACAAGCTATGACCTGCAGCACATCTACGCCATGCATGGGTTACCACCACACAAATGGTGTAGATCACAGGTAGCAAGTGCCGGAACCCTGACACTTCTGGAATGCGGCATAGGTTCCCTTGCATAGGGGCGACCGGCATAACTTGCAACTGTGAGCAAGTTATGCTAGCTGTCTTGGAATCAGGCCCCTGGTCCCTAAGTTGTGATCAAGGATTTTGCTACCTTGTGAAAGGGGATCAGTTCGCTAACGGGGATTTTGTAACCTCACGAAAATGGAATGGAAGTGAGTCATGAAAGAAGAATTTAAAAATCTAAAATGGCCATTTTTTTGACAAAATGAAGGAAATCAAAAGCACTGATTTGTAGATAGCATCACCCTGAACAAAATCCATAACTCATCTATAAAAGACATTAGCCATGGGGCAAGCTACAGCATTTTGTTTGGGGGAAAAATGAAAACAAGAAGGCAGCTTGTGAATGAAGACTTTTTCCTCACCAATGGGGATTTCATAAACCCCCATTCATGAGCTGACAAAATCCTTGCTCGCGAGCCCAATCCTCTTCTGCAAATCATGCATATAAATCTTGGAGTGAACTGAGCATGCTCAGAACCCAACATTTCAAAATTAAAGAACTTTGGAACTAATTAATATTGTTTCACCAAACTAACTCTGGATTGTTCTTTGACACGCCCTCTTTCTACCCTGAAAAGATCAGACCAAAATATCAAGTGGTGTGGCTGCAGTGTGATGGGCAAAAATCATCAGAAAAGTGCCAAGAAAAGTGAAAAAAGTATTTTTCAGTGCTTCATTGGATGAAAACCGCAAGTCTGACAATAACACAACTTGGCAAATCAAGAGACCTATTGCACTAGACCAAGCATTCCAAATTATGAGCAAATCCATTGAACGGTTGCAAAGTTATTAAGGTGCACCAGTATAATACAACTGTATACTGTTTCTCTGTACTAAGTTGTTATCACTGTATTGTCTTCTCTGTGACGAGGTACCTTTGTAAATGAGCCTCTGGCTCAAAGGTTGTAAACTGATGATTAATAAATAAATAAATAAAATAAATAAAAATAATATATATTTAAAGCAACATTCCACTATCTTTATTACCTTTCTTTTGGAGAAACTGACAAGCATAATTACATTGGAATGGCCATAACACAGATGAATTTAGGGACTAAATGGAAAAACATAAAAAAAAGAAAAACTAAATAAATTAAAAAAACATATTTTATGTCTGCAGGTACAGTTGGGCATGGAGAGTGAGATTTAGAAAGCAAGTGCACTTTGGGAGACAGAAGAAGAAGAAGAAGAAGATTGTTTTGAAATAGATGGTCACAAATTAGGATTTGTGTAACTCCTTAAATAATGTTTCCCTAATAAAAGAAAAAAAAAATTGAAACTATTGCATATATAACACTTATTTTTAACTTTAGTGTTTTGTAAATGGCTTTACTTTTTGCTGTTTCTACTCTGCTAACTCTTGCACTGTATCTTACAGACAGCTAAAGAAATCTCAACCTGCAGCCCCACTTCAAATTCTGAAATGTATCAAACCTTAAAATGACATGTTGTATTACCTGTGCTTGGTGTTTTGGTTGTCAAATTTGCTGATGTTGCAGCTGATAAACCATTATTTTGGACAGTTGATGCAACTGAATTTGTTGTTGTTGTTGCCTTGGTAGTCACTCCTGTCCAGTGGAAAAGAAACAATTTTATAGAGAAGATTGTGTACTAACAGAAGAATTATTAGAATAGTTTTGCGTGGCAGTTCCTATCAGCATATATAGTGCTGTAACTATCTTGAATGTAAAATGCATAAGTAACTTGAGGAAAACACATCATAGAAATATTGTTGCTTGGAATATGTATAGTATAAACTGGAGATCAGCTTGTAGGTAAAGTATGCAACTTAAGTTCACTCAGATTAATGTTCCAGGTTTCTGACTGAATACATACGGCCACATTTTCACCCCTACTGTATTTCTGGGCAGATGCAGTAAACAAATTACAATACAATGTTTCAACTCAAGGGGCACTCCTGATGATATTAATTAAATAAATAATTTAAATGAGTGCGTCTGGAACTTTTATATCTAATTAGAACCTTTCTAAGAGCGAGACATTTATGTGGTCCTACGGGCTCTATTTTGCTGTCATAGGCTATGGCAAACAATGGGTGGCACTGTATGGTACAGGCAGCTACAAAAATCTAAACCTGCTGCTGTGCTTCGCATCCTTAAATATGTCAAACCATAAAATGACATGTTGTGTTTTACCTGTACTTTGTGCGTTGGTTGTCACATTTCCTAATGTAGCTGACAAACTGACTTGTGCTGCTGATATAGTTATTTTTGCTGTTGTTGATGCCATGGTGGTTCTTCCTGTCCAGAGGAAAAAAATGGTATTGTAGAGAATATTGTTTATTAACAGAAGAAAAAGTCATGGAATGTTTTCCCAAAGCTAGGTACTGGAAGCATGTATAGCACCTCAGAGGTGTCCTAAAGATAAAATGGCTAAATAGCTGGAGAGAGAGAACAAAACACAGATGTAACTGCACAGACAACAGTTTATTTTTAGCATTAACATTTCCATGTTTCATTACTTCCTAACATTAGAATTTAGTTTTGGCAAAGACTCTATTTTCATAATAAGGAAACACAGAGCATAGAAATGGTTGTATAGATATTCTACTTGCATGTTAATTGTTGATTTACAAATCAACAAACTTTAAAGCTTGGGGAAAGGAACTGGCCATGCAGCTCCCCATAGGCAATGGATATTGAAACAAGGAAATGCAAATGTAAATCTGATACACTCTATATTGCCAAAATGTAAATTATCAATTTATTGTGAAAAACATATGGCAAATGTGTCAGTTGCAAAGACTTGAGAAGTATTCACCTTACACAGAAGAAAACTGCTCTGTATGAAGTCAAATGCTGAGACTTCATTAAGGGGTCTCTTTTATTAGAACATTTGAAAATTTTTGCACAATAAATTGAGTGAGTGTATGCATTAGTCTCTGTTGTGTGTATTTTTTTTTCTTTCTATTTAGTTCCTCTTGCCAGTGTGCAAGTTGTGGGTGGCAACCAACAATATTCATGTACATACTTTTGTTCCGTATTAATCACAGACAACATAAAGTGGAGCAAACATAAAGCAGACCAAATCAAAGGGAGCATGAGACATTACAACTGTGCAGACATGGAGGGGGCTAAAAACACAGTATGTCAGAAAAGGAATACAGGACACAGCTATTATCATGTTACACACCTTTACTCAGGAAACGGTGACCCAGGAATGTCCTGCTTTATTATGCGGGTGATGTTGTCAGCTGGTACCAGTGTGGGTATGGGAACTGTTCCCATGGCCACTGAATTGTGTGTCACCATGCCCTGTGATCATGGACTGTGCCTCCTACATGTGCATTTGGTGGTGGGATGTGCTGGGTGTGTGTGTGCGTGTGTGTGTGTGTGTGTGTGTGTGTGTGTGTGCCTGTTGCTGGGGTCCTGGGTCACTGTTTCCTGAGTAAAGGCATGTAACATGATAATAACTGTGTCCTGTGTTCCTTTCTTGACCTGCTGCATCTGCAGCCCCCCCTCCATGTCTGTACAATGGTGATGTTTCATGCTCCCTTTGGTTTGGCCTGCTTTATGTTTGGTCTACTTTATTTTGTCCGCAGTATTATTTACCCAGTTGATGTTGATGGAGATGTTAACAGCCGGTACCATTCAAGATGTTAGTGATTAGAAACCTGCAATGTTCATGTTTCATGGAACCTTTCACTTAGTCTTGCGTTTTATGTGGCATGCCCTCACAGATGTGCTTTTACTGTGCCACCAATTGGATCTTGAGACCTTTACCAAATGGAGCTCACAATTTCCACCTCTTCACAACTCATTTCTTATTTAAAATTCTTATGTGTTAGTTATTGAAAAAAATCCTCATTTTTGCTTAATGTTTAAATTATTTTCAATGCAGCTAAATGTTACTGAGTTCATACAACAATAGCAAAGTTTAGACTTGTAAACCAAAAATGGAGTCTGTTCAAGTTTGTTTTCTAAAAAGTGATGTCAGATACACCCCTTTCTTTTGTGAAATAAAAACAATGTAAGCATCAGGTACTGTTTGTATCTTATTCAGCATTATAAGATATCACAAAGTTCAAAACTATAATGAAATTCATGAGATTTATTTTGCCACTGTACTTGAAATGTGATAACTGTTTGTTCTTGTTGACTAGTTAATTGACTGCTACTTTTAATCTGGGTTTCCTGTGTTTTATAAGTAGGTTCTGCTTTTTCTGAACACCCACTATCACTTTTCTTGTGACTCAGGTGAACAAGCTTTCAAAAGACAACGCTGACATGTTATGGGACAATTGGTGTTCAAAAACAGCGAAAAATGCTGATGTAAAACTGGGACTAGCCATATGCTATAGAAAGCTCCCTTTCTTTCATCCAAAACAAACTAACAAAACAGTTGAAGCAAATTCAAAACTAAAAACCATACAAAGAAAAAGAAAAAGTGCAGCACAAATGTAATAAATCGGTTTAGAATAAAAATGTGACCATAAAATGCATTGCTGGTTAAAGTCTGTAGGTGTTGCCTCAGCAAAGAAACTGTCTCATTGGAGCATTAATATCAATAAGGAAATCATAATCTGCAGATGTTTTGAAACATAAACAAAGGTGTCTTGCAGTTGATCCAATAATGTGGTGGGTTTCACATGTGACATTGGTGACCCAGATCTGTGTTCCTCTAGCTCAAAGCCAACAGGAAGTGCAGGCAAGAAAAAGGAGCAAGTATCCAATCAGTTCCTCTGTCTCTGAGTAGGTAACTGCCTACTGAGTGATGTCAGATAAAAGTGCAGTAGGGAAGTATTCATCCCAGAGAAAGAAACACAAATGGTTCTTCTAAATATGCCTCAGCATCCTCTATAGTTAGTCTGACTTCTGGGGTTAGCACAAGAAGTAATAATCCATCTACAGCATTTTATTTGACAATATCTGGATTAAGCCTTGCCTGTTTCCATCCCATACAAAGCAGTAGCCATCACAGGACTGGAGACCCGATGGAGCAGCTTGCACAGGTTTCTTTATAGTTTGAAAGAAAGGTTGCACAATACAGGAGATCATGGAGTTGATCTGTAGTTTGCTAACCTCCCATCCCTGATGTGCCCCACAATAGTATTATATATTAGAATTCCCCCCCGATCCCTGATGTCCCTGTTGGGTTATCATATGAACAGCCCCTCACATTGGTGGTCCAGTGTCCCCCATCCCTCACCCCAGCAGATAGTGTTCCACTCCTCATCCCCAGATAGAGCTGGGGATCTGCACAGCCCTCCTCACAAGTCCACGGCTGGTCTCTGACTGAACTGTCAATGAGCGCTTACTGTAATGTGTACTTACTCATCTATTTATTTAAGAGTTTTACCAGGAAGGCATACTGAGTGGGGTGCTGCTTGATTCCAGATGCATCCTGGGGGAAGGGGACAGTGGAACATACAATTAATAGACACATGGAAGCATTAAATCCTATACAGATATAGATATATACAGATAGTAGACAAGGTAGAAATATGCATATATGGATATGTAAGGCAGTGAGAAATAAAGCCAATATAAACAAATGCAGAAACAAGCAGTCTGGGACCAAAAGGAGGGCACAATATATAATAGCAATAATGGGCATTTGCCTGGCTGAGGCAGAGTGCTGTGAACACTAGGCAAGGAGAAACTTGGTGCAGCACAGCTATGGGCCCTATTTATTTATATATATACAAGAAGGAGGCTAGGGCACCTGCTCCTTGATGGCCCTATGTGCAGGTGCATGTAGGGGGGAAATGAGCCTTGAAGAGATAATTCAGATGTGAGGTGTTAGTAAAGTCACAAATGCTCACTGGCAGTGCATTCCAGAGTTTTGGCATGAGGTATTTGAACACCGCTTGTCCCTTGGACGTGGACATATGTGGAACATGGAGAAACCAAGAGTTTTCACTCCTGAGGGAGTAGGCAGGCTGTGATAGAGCTGAGAGGGCAGATTTGAGGTGGGGGAAAGGGACTGTACCAAGAATTTAGCTATGGCCCTGATGCTGTGGATGTGTCTATGTTCATGGAGCGACGTTAGATCAAGGGATCTGTATAGGTTGCAGTGATGAGTTGAAAGGGGGCAGTCAAGGGCAATGTTCTTTGAGACTTTAACCCCTTTTGAGAAAGTCCCCTCATTCTTGCTCTCCATTGTTTGGTCAGGGAGGCACGACCAGAACAAGTCACTTTTATCAGTGCAGTAAAGTTGCTCTGGCAGGTACCTCCAGTAGGCAGAATTTCTTGCAGCTTGGGTAAAAAGGCCATGTCAGATTTACCATCACATGATCTTTGTTCACTAGTTATACTGACATGTCAGATACCATGCTGCCCTTGAAAATGCCACAACCAAGTTTACTGGGCAAGGTTCCACTAAGTCATGCAAGTGTGTGTGTGTGTGTGTGTGTGTGTGTGTGTGTGTGTGTGTGTAAGAGTGACATCTGACATCACCAGTAAGTGATAAAGATCAACAAGGGATCCTCCATGCAATAGGTCTCTCAAACTAACAGGGCAACAAAAGGGGGTGGGAGATCAACTGGATGGCATGGGCCATCAATTTGCTGGGTTTCAGGTGGTGTACCACTAGACCATCTAAAATAGCTGCAGGATGTAGTGAAAATTAATATCTCTCCTGACCGCAAACAGGTGTAAAGGTACAAATTGACTGGGAGGCCACATGGAAGACCATTGACCCATTTTCCTCTCATCACTATAAATAGCATACTGTTGCACCATGCAATACAGTATGTGTGATGACTTGTACAGTCCTCCGCTGTAGTTCAGGCATTATTGATCAGTAACCCCATTGTGACCATTAACATTTGGCCAACATTATTTGCAATTTTATTTTTCTTCTTCAGCCTGCAAGTGAGCTGTATCTGTAACTGACTTGGGCAGCTGAATTCTTTTTTTTTTTTTTACTCTTTATTTATACTCCTTCAAGCCTGGGCATCCTTCCGGGGTATGCACTCAACCCCAGCCTCTAGTCTATTGCCTGAACTCTCGTTAGTGGAGAGACCCCCCCAGGCAGATCTAACCCCCGGATCACCCTCCAGGGGTGGGCCCGTCCTCCTGTGATGGCCTGTCTATAATTAGGGAGATCATACCTGGTGTGTATTGGGTCGGCCCGGGAGTCCTCCAGATGATAGGCCAGAAGTTGTGATGTAGGCTGTGTCCCGGGCATCCCCTTCATCTCCACAAGCGAGAAGGGAATTTTTCTATTATTCTGGTTCCCCCTCGGGAGTGCAGCATGCAATGACATCTGTGCACGGCTTCCCTGCTGACGTCTGCTGCACTCCCACCTCTTTTTCTGGCTGGCGTATCTGTGTTACCCCCGATCTCCACCAGGGGTCTCTAGGTTGCCAAGTAGCCCTGGATCCCTCCCATGAGAGAGGAGAGCAGTCCTCTGGATGCTCAGTCTTCTCTCTCCCCCCTTGCCAGACCTTGATGGCTGGCCTCGTTCCCAAACCTGGGTCACCGGTGTGGCTCGAGGTGTGGTGTCCAGTGCCTCAACCCTCAGCACTACCAGGCTGGCTTAGCTGAATTCCTGAACTATGTGCCGCTAGCCAGGCCAATGTTTCACCCCCTCCTCCTCCCCACCTCCAACCTTAATTAAATCCTCCTTGGCGCCTCCCCAATCCCATCCCACCCTTTCGCCATTTGCCACTTTCACTCTGTGCTTTATAGGTGGAGCTAGCTGACCTTATCAATCTTTGACCTCACAGTCCTGACTCCCCTCCATCTGTGGCAGTAGATTAACTCCTTGATTAAGGGGAAGAACATCAAACTACCTAGCAACTTTACCACCCACAGCTCTACCCTTGCTGACCCCCTGTTGATTGCTTCAGGTTTTATTGAGTTCTTCACTGATCGCAATAAGTACACCTCCCTCTTTTAGCAAGTGCATCTGAGGGATCAATTATGGCTTGCTTGCACCTCATATCCACTCTCTCCTGCCTCACCCTAATCTGCCTGGCTGACTACTTTATTGCCATATTTTTATACAAAACTCCTCAGTGCAGCACCCCTCCACCCCCATGCTGCACCTGACCTCACTCCCCTTGCACGCTTCTCTACATCTCATGCCTTCCCTAGCCTGGAATGGCTGTCCTAGGGAATTGGCTCTGTGAGCGACTTTGCTTGTCTCCTGCATTCCTGGCCCTGGAAGCTGTCCTGTCCTGTGCCTAGCAAAGTGCCCATGTCTCTATCCTCCTCCTACTATTAGCATATGCAGGAGACATTGAAACTAACCAAGCACCACCTGGCCCCACATCTTCCCTCACTCTGACTCCCCCATCTCAAACCTCACCAAAAGGCCTGAGGATTGCACACCTGAATGCCTGCAGCATACAGCCAAAGCTGACAGAAATTGAGGCTTGGATCTCCTTAATGTCTCCTGACATCCTTTGCATTTCTGACTCTTGGCTCAAACCCAATGTTAAACAACATGAGGTGGAGTTGCCAGGCTATAAATACTTTAGAAAAGATCATTTGCATAGGCAGGCTGGTGGTGTCCTAGTCTACGATAGGTCAGAAATGAATATTACTGAACTACCTGCACCTGACTTTGGATCCCCAGATGTGGAAGCTGTACTCCTCACACTGACTCTAGGTAATATTAAATGCCTAATCATTGGCTGTGTATATCTGCCCCCCCAATAAGGCTGCTACTTGCCTCCCCTCCTTTATCTCCTCCCTTGCTTGCCTCCCCCACCTTGACCTCATACTTTGTGGTGATTTCAATACTGATTGGCTTAACCCTGCATCGGACAAACTGCACTCTTGTCTAGTTGACTGTAACTTAACTCAGCTTGTTCAGGACCACACGTATTGATCCTAAAACTGTTAAGCATTCACTGCCAGATTGGGTGGTCACAAATTGTCCCATAAAAATCAGAGCTGTGAGTGTTCTTTCTGATTGTGTTAGTCATCACTCATCCACCCTCTGTATCTGGAGTAATAAGTCCACTAGCCCCCCTCCACCTAGGATTACCCTGGTCCGTGACCACTCTAGACTTGACCCTAATACTTTTATCGACTCTATTAAGAATACTGATTGCAGCCCCATCAAGACTCTCCCTGATGTTAATCTTGCCTTAGACTTCTTCATTTTCACCTTCACCCATATCATTGGCCTCCACGCTCTTCTCAGAAAATGCAGGTTCAAGGGTACAAAAGCCCCTTGGATCAGTAAAGAGCTCAGGCAGCTCATGTCCTCTCATGACTGTGCCTGGAAGTCCTTCAAAAAATGTGGTCTGTCCACTGACTGGCAATCATATTGGCAACTTAGAAAGAAATGCAAACATTTCCTTTACAAAGCTAAGCACTATCACCTCAAATCACTTCAGACCAAGCACCTCTGCAACCACAAAGCTTTCTGGAAGCAATTAACTCCTTGATTAAGGGAAGAACATCGAACTACCTAGCACCTTTACCACCCACAGCTCCACCCTTGCTCACCCCCTGTCGATTGCTTCAGGTTTTATCGAGTTCTTCACTGATCTCAATAAGTACACCTCCCTCTTTCCGGATTCCACTACGCCTACCTTGGCTCCTACCCCCCTTGAACCTTCTGAGTCTCGGCCTTCCTTTCACATAAAACTGGCCTCCCTTAAGGAAGTTAAAAGACTACTCTCCAGCTTAAGAGATGAGAGCTACCCAGGGCACAACTTCCTCAAGCCCAAATTCCTCAAGTTAGGTGCTCCTACCCTCAGCTGTCCAATGTGAGATCTCATCAACCGCTCCTTCCTCTCCCACACTGTTCCTGATAAGTGGAAAGTCACCATAGTCATGCCTTTCCACAAGGAAGGCCCAACTCATTAGTTGAAAATTTCAGATCTATCTATATCCTCTGCCCCCTGACAAAAATTCAGGAATGGATAGTATATAATCAACTTCAGTCCTATCTGGAGCACCACAATATGCTTACCCACCACCAACATGGTTTTAGAAAAAACTATAGTACTCTTACTGCCTTGATCAAAGCAACCACTGATATCTTCAATGCCTTGGACTAAGGTTCTGTTACAGGTGCCATCTTTGTTGACCTAACTAAGGCCTTTGACCTGGTGAACCATGGTCTCCTGCTCTGTCAGCTCCACTCTGTTGGATTTGACTCAAGTGCCGTAAACTGGGTCCATAGTTACCTATCCCGTAGATTGCAAAGGGTTAAGTGGGCTGGTTTGCTATCTTGCCTTAGACCCATACCACATGGGGTTCCTCATGGGGATCCATTTTAGGTCCTATTCTATTCTCACTATTCATTAACAACTTGCCCAATTTTTGCAGCGGGGCTTCAGTGCACCTGTATGCAGATGATGCTATACTATATCATTCCTCTTCGGACCTTAGCCAGATGAATAATGATCTTGCATCGGACTTTGCTGACCTCGAACGCTGGTGGTTGAGGAGTCAGCTTGTACTCAACACTAAGAAAACTAAAAGCATGCTATTCGCTCACCCCCCACCTGTAGTCCAACCCCGTCTCTTCACATTACCTCTTTCAATGGTGATGTTCTTGATTCAGTTCACACTTTCAAGTACCTGGGCATCACTCTCGACTCCTCAGTCTCCTTTAAAGCCCATCTATCTAACCTGATTAAAGCTCTGAACCAAAAATTAGGTCTCCTTTATCGCATAAGTCCTTTCTTAAACTCAGCCTCCTGCCTTAAGATAGCCTCTGCATCCCTCCTCCCAACCCTAACCTATGGTACTCCCCTGATGCTTTCCACTAATGCCTCCACCATGGTACTCCTTACATAGGTGTACCATAGGGTAGGTAGGTTTTCTGTAGCAGTAAATGCCAGACATCACCACTGCAATGTCCTCACATCCCTGAGCTGGCTACCATATGAATCTAAACCTAAGTATACCTCATTGAGCTTCATACATAGGCTTGTGCACAAATATACTCCCTCTTGCCTCTCTGAAATTGTTCACCTGTGACAAGTACCCAGAGCTCTTAGGTCTGCCTCCTTCCCCCTCCTCATAAAACCTAAGCTGCATATAGCAGTCACTCACAAATCTTTCTCTTTCACTGCCGTGTCTGTATGGAACTTCCTCCCTACCTCTCTTCCAATCTAAACTGCACTCTATCCTAACTAACTCTGCAACCTGCTCCTGTACTAGATGATATCCCTCGGCCGTCACTGTGCCTAATTTGATAGTACTATGTCACCTCTCTGTATGCCATGTTTGTCATCTCCTCTTACTGCTAGACTGTTACCCTTTGCAGCCTGTTCACCCCCTTTGTACATAACTACTATAAATATACTGTAATTATGGAATTCACTTACTCTGTACATTACATTGTCTACTGTATGTAACCACTTTCACTTGTATTTTAGCCTCTGTAGTTCTATTAGACTCAAATTTTGCTATGCATACTATTGTTCTCCAGGGTTACCCCTGAAAACAGGACTGTAATTGTCTCAGTGGGCCCACCCGGTTATCAAAATTAAAAATTCAATAAATAAAATTATTATTTATCTGTTTGGGAAACTCTACCCCCAGTGAATGTGTTTTTTCTTTTCTGTTAACAGTTTCTGATAGTGGCATTATATGCAACCAATGGCACCCCAGTTCTTTTGCCACCAGCAACTGCAGCTGTGCATTACAACAAAACATAGAAATTGTCGGCAGATAAAGACCGCTAGACCCATCCAGTCTGCCCGTGGGCCCTATACATTGTATGTGACCACTGACCCTATGTGATCAATGGCTTTTCATTACTCCCTCCCCTCTCATCCCCTCTCAGGCCTCCCTTGTGCCTTTCCCAAGCATGCTTAAACCCCTCCACTGTGCTTGTCACCTTAACCCCATGGCAGACAATTCCAAGTGTTGACTACCCTTTCTTTGTAGAAAAACCTCCTCACATTACCTCTTAATCTACCCCTTCCAATTTCATATTGTGCCCCCTTGTTCTAGTACTTTTTCTACATTGGAAAAGGTCCCTTTCCTGCACCTTGCTTATGCCCTTGAGGTACATGAAAGTTTCAGTCAGGTCCCCCCGCTGTCTCCTGTCCTCCAGTGAGTACATATTGAGGTCCCTTAGTCTCTTCTCATATGCTTTGTGGTGTAAGCCCTGCACCATCTTTGTTGCCCTTTTCTGGATAGTCTCCACCTTATCTATGTCCTTTCATAGGTGTGGTCTCCAAAACTGCAAGCAGTACCCCATGTGAGGCCTTACCAATGTTTTATACAATGGCATAACCACTTCCTGCCTCCTGCTAGTGATACCCCTGCCTATGCACCCCAGCATGCCACTGGCCCTCCCTGCCACCTTTGTACACTGCTTTGATACCTTAAAGTCATCAAAGATGATGACCCCTAGGTCCCTTTCCTGTTTGGTGACAGTCAGCTCCTCACCCCCAGCCTGTAGCTCTCCCCAGGTTTCCCTCTACCCAGGTGCATTATTTTGCACTTCTTTGCATTGAACCTCAGTTGCCACATCTCCGACCATCTTTCAAGCCTCTCCAGGTCCCTCTTCATTTTCTGCACCCCTTCTGGAGTATCCACCCTGTTGCAGATCTTGATGTTATCAGCAAACAGGCAGGCCTTTCCTTGCAGCCCTTCTGCAATATCACTAATGAAGACACTGAACAGGACTGGTCCTAGTACTGATCCCTGTGGTACCCCACTGGTCACCTCCCTCTCCCCAGATTGTACCCCATTTACCACCACCCTCTTTCTCCTGTCTGTTAACCAGTTCCTAACCCAGTTCACCACCTTGTCTCCCATACCCAGACTGCCCAGCTTGCTAATCAGCCTTTTGTGTGGGATGGTGTCGAAGGCTTTGCTGAAATCCAGGTAGACAACATCTACTGCCCATCCCTGATTAAGTTCCCTAGTCACCCAATCAAAAAAACTATTAGGTTTATTTGACATGACCTTCCTGCTGTGAATCCATGTTGCCTCAGATCCTGATCACCAGTGGATTCCATATGTGCCACTATCCTACCTTTCACCAGTGTCTCCTCGATCTTTCCCACAACTGAGGTGATGCTGACTGGCCTGTAGTGCCCCACCTCCTTCCTATTGCCGCTTTTATGCAGTGGGATTACATGTTCCCTCCTCCAATCCTCTGGAATGGCACATGTGTTGAGTGACTCTGTGAACAGGGCCACCAGAGGCACTGCTAGTATCCTTCGCAGCTCCTTTAATATCCTTGGGTGGATGCCATCTGGCCTATTGGCCTTATTCACCTTCACCTTTGTAAGTTCTCCCAGAACTCTCTCCACTGTGAATGGACTGGTGTTCACCCCTCCCATTGCCTCTGCAACCAAACTGTGGTCCATGACCCCCCCCCCCATCATTAGTGAATACTGAGCAGGAGTATTTGTTCAGTATTTCTGCCTTGTCCAGATCCCCTCCTTACACTCTTCCTTCTCCCCTTTCATCCTCACAACCCCATTTTTCTTCTTTCACTAATGGACCTATAAAATGTCTTACCCCTTTGTTTACAGACTGTGCTAAGCTCTCTTCTGTCCACACTCGCCTCCTAACAGCCTTCCCTGCTTCCCTTAGACATTCAAGGTACACCTCCCTGTCCTCCTCCTTTTGGCTCCCCTTGTATTTCCTGAAACTCAGCCTTTCAGCTCTGACTTTGTCCCTCACCTCTGTGTAGAACCATAGTGGTTTTCTTCTTCTTTTGCCTTTCGCCACTATCCTAACACATTGGATTGTTGTATCCACTATGGCTCCTTTCAGTTTCTCATATTGTTCTTCTAACCCCTCTACTACCTTTCCCTTCCCCAGGACTGCTTATATTCATCTTCCCACTTCAGAAAAATCTGCCCTCCTGAAATCTAATACTCTTGCCCTTGTGTGGCTTAATTGAGTCCATGTCTCCATGCTAATACACACCATGTGTCCCTATACACTCTAAAGCTGACTAACATGGATCTGCTGTTCTACATTTCATTTTAAAATAGCCTAAATGATTCAGTATAAATATTAGAAATGTGCTCCTCTTAAAATCTTTATTGTGCGGTTAAAAATGAAATCTTCTCTTTATCCCTAGAAAATGGTGTTTGATATTCTGGGTACTAGCACCTCAACCAAGCTATTTAATTAAACTGCTAGTTGCACCTCTGTCAAACTCTATTTTATATTAATTGCAAAAAACTACATTAATGCAAATATTAGGGTTGAAAAATGCAAAGCTCACAAAGTATAGAAATGAAAAACATTAGGGTTTTTTCTACCAAATATTTGTAATTCAGTGGTGGGGTCTTCCTTGAAGTTGTCAACCCTAATACCTACCCCTCCACTGAGCACACAAGGTCAGACATGACCCCTTTTCTTTACACATGGCTCTGTGTGAAGAAAGCAATGATTTATTCTGTTGGCAACATGTACGTATGAACATACGAAGAAGCTTCTGAAGAAGTCCATTTGGTCTATCAAGTCTGCTCATATTACAGGGTCCAAAGCTTGAGCTAATGACCCTGCCCTCCTTCCCCACTCCTCCCATCTTCCCTACCCATGACCCTTACCCTCCCTCTATACCTGTCCCAGCCTCTCCTAAAGCTTCCCACTGCCTTCAATGAGATTACTTCTTCTGGCAGTGCATTCCAAGTGTTCACCACCCTCTCTGTGAAGAAGTGCTTCCTGACCTCCCTCCTAAACCCCACTTTCTAGCTTAAGATTGTTCCCCCTCATGTTATGGTTGCTTCTCAGCTTAAAGAAAGAGTCTCCTTATCAACCATATTTATCCCTTTCAAATACTTGAAGGTCCCAGTTATATTCCCTCTCTCTCTCGCCTGTCTTCCAGGGAGTGCATGTTCAGTGCCCTCAGCGTCTCCTCATATGCCTAACCCTGCTGACTGGCTATCATCTTTGTAGCCTGCCTCTGGGCCTTCTCCAGCAGGTTAATGTCCTTTTTGAGGTGTGAGCACCAGTACTGAACTCCATACTCTAGATGCGGTCTTACCAGTGATCTGTACAAGGGCAGTATAACCTCCTCTCTCCTACTACTGATCCCCCTAGATATGCATCCCAGCATATTATTTGCCTTTGCTGCTGCCTTCTTGAACTGCGTGGAGTGCTTCAAGTCACTAGTGATCATCACTCCCAGGTCCTTCTCCTCTGATGCAGATACTCGGACTTCATCCAGGTAGTACTCTGTCCTAGGATTCTTGGCTCCAATATGTATAACTTTGCATTTCTTGGCATTGAAGCTAAGCTGCCATATCCTGGACCAACTTCTTAGCTTTTCCAGATCTTCCTGTTGGTCTTGTATTCCTTCAGCTGTGTCCACTCTCTCTTACAGAGTTTGGTGTCATTCATGAATTGGCACATTTTGCCTTTAATGCCATCTCCAATGTCACTGATGAAGACATTGAACAACACCAGCCACAGCACCAAGCCCTGGGGAACTCCACTTGCTACCTGTCTGGTGCCAGATAACTCTCCACCCACAACCACTCTCTGGGTTCTGTCCTTCAGCCAATTTTCCACCCATCTGGCCATCTTTTCTCCAACCCCGAGATACACAAACTTCCTGATCAACCTATTTTGGGTCAAAGAGTCAAAGGCCTTGCTGAAATCATGTGTGAGCCATACTTCTCTTCCACTGAAAAGAGTATCACTATGAGGCACTGACTTGGAGCTGTACCTTGTGCTTCAGACAGGAGGCTATGAACAGGGGTAAAGAGGTGGGCATTGGAGTTAACAATCTCAAGGAAGACCCCCAACACTGATTTGCCAATACTCTGGAGAGCCAAAACCCTAATGCTTTTCATGACCCTACTGTGTGGGCTTTGCGTTCTTCAACCCTAATGTCTGCATCACTGTAGCATTTTGCAGTTAGTATAAAATACAGATTGGTGGAGGGACCAGTTTCTTTACTTCAGGGTAAAAAGATGAAATTTGATCATGCATTGCTTTCTTTATTTAAAGTACCTCTGACACTGGGGATTGGGCATCCCTATGTTGGCATGATACTTGGGTGCACCAGGGGTTGGTACCCCTGTATCCCAAACTGCTGGGTTGCTGGATTTGCGGGGAAGGCAGTTATCTATACCAGCATGGGGATTGGGCAAGTAGAAAATATGGGCACTGGGGGGGGCCCTTATGGTGGGGAACGAACTGGCACTGGAAGTGGGCACCCCAGTGTCAGACAATATTATTAATTATAAAGCTGGCACCAGGGATCAGGAATCACAGTGTCCAGTTCAAATAAGTAAAGCCACTGATGTGGCTAATGGCAGACTCATTGCTGAAGAAAACTCAATTACACATGCACAGCATGCTCAGTAGCCCTGTTCCTGCTGAAAAAAAAAACAGCACAACAGGATATACAGACAGGGAGCTGGCCCTGCCACCCAATGAATAAGTGCATTTCCTAATATGACCACATGACTTTATATGAGCATAAAAATCCAGTTATCCTTAGAACACTGTCTTTTTTTATATGAACATGCTCAGGATAGAGTGTTTTTTTTTTTTATATTTTAAAAATTACCGATGTTTATGAGCTAAAAACAACAAAAGCAAGTGCCTTGGGTAAAACTCGATCAAACAATTCAGTTTTTGGTTTCAAATCCTCCTAGTGTTTTAGTTATAGGTACGTAAAAACAAGTCTTAATTTATGTGATTTTTGTTTTTTTGGTCTCTCTGTAACTTTGACCCCATGAACCAACTGCCACAGACGTTTTGAAATCCAAAGATCCTGGTGCCATCTCTAAACATTCCATATTGCAAGTAAATTGGTAGAATGGGGGCAAAGTTGTTAAGATGCAACAGCTGGGGTTTATCATTATGGTGTGTATTCGGTCCTAATATACATGTGTGAACACATCTTTATAATACTTATCTACATACAGTAACTTTTTTATCAATTTGAGACCATATTGCTGCATTTAGTGCTGCTGAGCAGAACCCATAAGACATTCCAAGAAAATATTGTTACATTATGTAATCATCCATCTGATGCGTTTCTTAAAGAATTTGTAAACATTTCACACTGTAGTCAAATACTACAGTACATTTCACAATAAGATGTCCCAAAACATGGCCAGTTTATAGCTTGGAACTGTTTTGTAATTCATGGGGTATGAGATTAAGACCTTTATTTCAGTAGATAAACAAGGGAGTAATTTGGCAACATAATTTACCATTTCGACATGTGGGAATGTAGTCTTTGCAGCAGTCACTGAAGAGCAGACATCCAGAATCACAGAAGCAGTTAGCATTAGGAGGCTTGCAGCCAGCTATCTGGCCATCACAACAAAGATGAACAGCCCCAGATGAACAGCCAGGTTCTAAAACATAGAAAGAACATACAAGGTAATGCATATTATAAAAAAGGACTCAGAAATGCTGCAATCTAATTGGCTGTAAGGATTCTGACAGCCTTACAATAACCCCTGTTAAACTATCATGTACTGCCTGATCACAATGGCACATGGATTTTTCCTGTGAGCATTCCATCCTCTAGCACTGCTGAATGACTGGAATGCTGCATTCTGTTTTTTGAGCCAGCATTCTTAAACTGTTGGTGGAAGAACTATTTTATTAAAAATCTCCCTCTAAATGAGGAAAACATTCACAAAGTATACTTTTAACACTTTTCTTTTGGAATATTTTTTATAATAGCAATAAGGCACTTCCAGGAGTTAGATTAACAGTCGGTTAATCACCCCCAAGGGGCAATATGGCACTTGGCTGAGCCTCGTGCCACATTACACCCCTAGGGGGTGATTAACAGACTGTTAATCTAACCCCTGGTCATGCCTTATTGCTTAATAATACAACAACCTAAGGAAATAATATAGTCTGAGTCAAACTATGTTTATGTTATTGTTGCTTGATGTTATTAGCTAAATAGGATCTCATGGTTCTAGTCTGGACACTGACTCTCATGCTTACAGTAGGTGAGCAGATTATAAATAGAAGGCAAGGCAAGGCAGTTCTATTTATAAAGCACCCTTTCCCAAGGGCTTGGGGCTGTGTACATAATTTAAACTAATAACACAAACACATTCCACTAAAGATAACGACATAATAAGAAACAATATATCACAACCATTACAATACATTGACTACTATTCATCTGCAACCTCACTATCTGAGGTATTCCTGCTTAGATAGGTAAGTTTTAAGTGAACTTTTGAAGGCCTCAACTGTGCCAGCAGAGTGGATAATCCCCAAATGGGAGTCCCACAACATTGGTGCTGCTTCTCCAAAAGCTATATCCCCTGATTGTCTCAACCAGGATGAAGGCACAGCAAGTACAGTAGCCCACACTGTTGGAGCAGAGATTGGGTTGTGAGGTAAGAATCCAGTAGATCATTTAAGTAGTGAGATCCCAAACTACACAGTGCCTTGTATGTTAACATGCATATTTTGAAGATTATGCACCATAGCAAAGGCAACCAGTACAGTGCATGCAGGATTCGAATGAAGTGGTCCCTCTGAGAAGTTCCCATCTTCAGCCTAGCTGCAGCATTTCTGACCAGTTGCAGACATCATCTTAAACCTCCAGATAGCCCTAAGTCTAGAGCATTAAAGAAGTCCAACCTAGAGGTAACAAAAGCATGAACGATCATTACCAGAGCAGCTGAAGCCAGATGCAGTGTGAGCCTGATGATATTTCAAAGATGAAAAAAGCCAGATTAGACCACTACCAAGACCTCTTGGTCCAGTGTCAGCCTATGATCCAAAATGACCCCAAGATTCTTAACCACATCATCTCCAACAAGAGGTCGGCCACAAAACACAGGAAGGGCTATGACATCTCCTGTCACTGCCATACCCCATTGACTCAGCTTGATCAATATGATCTCTGTCTTCCCCTGAATGAAACATAACAAGTTTGAGGCCATCCAGTTGTTAATCAAGGCAAGACATCACCCCAGCAGTGAAGCCTCATGATCCCTACTCAGAGAAAAAGACAGGTACAGCTGCACAGGAGTGAAATATAATTATGTACCATAAGATGATCTCTCCCAAGGGCAACATGTATACAGAAAACTAGATGGGAGCAAGGATCATGCCTTGAGAAACCTCACCAAAGAGCACAGGAGCCTCAGATAAAATTTCCGAGGGCAATCTGTTGTGTCCTCCTGGTTATGTAGGATTCAAACCAGCAACAACTGGTGTTGGTGAGATGAATATATGTCTTCAGGCAATCCAACAGCACCTTGTGGTTGACTTTGTCAAATGCCAGAGAGATAAAGAAAGACCAAGATGGAACATCGTCCTTGATCCCTTGCCAGTAGGAGATCAACAGTCACACAGACAATTGCAGTGTCAGTGCTGTGGCGGGGCCAAAAACCAGACTAGAGATGTTCACAGGTGTTAAAATCCTCCATGCGATAAACAAGTTTGCTGACCACCAACTTCTTGATACCCTTCCAAGTTTTGAGAAAGTTTAATTCACCAGAACCTGAGACTCTAAGGAGATTGTTTTTAGGAGGGATCTAACCACCACCTCTTTTTCAGGGCAGATGGAAAAACACCCTATCTCAAGGAGCTGATGATGATCTTTTTGATGACTGGACCTAGGGATATGATGTAGCCCAAATGTAGCCAAGTTGGTCCATTTATAATATACAGCAGGTGGGATTCAAACTAGACAGTACACAATGTACCTCATTCCTCAAATCTGTCCAAAACACACTCCAGATAAATGGTTCTATGTGATAAGGATGAATTCGGCATGCCGAACATCTTTATCACAACCCCACATCAGCAAAATTCAATTCGGCGAGGTGGGATCCTGCCGAGAGAAAACGCAGTGCAAAAACCTTTTTTTTTTTGTTTTATGTGGGGGGCTGCACCCCTCGCACCCCCCCATGGTAGGTTTCATCCCCCACCTCATCCCCAAATTAGGATTCTCAACTCCAAGGGGGTACATGTCGGGGGGGTGCATGTTCCACCTTAAAAAACACTGTCTCAGGCCGGGCGCAACAAAAACTACTGGTGCCCAGTCCTGAACCCTGTATCCCCGCCACCCCAAAGCAGCACCTAGCCCACCACACCATGATGCCAGCTCGCTGGAACCCCATGGCACCACCCCTCACATACCCTCCCGCCCCATGTTCATTGGGCTCCCTAGCACACCTGTGTGCATTTAGGAGTACAACATCCTGTCGCTGTTTCACAATCCACCCCCATCCAGTCACTGACCCCACACCCCCGCCGTTGGGGCACTAGCCAAAAGTGGGTCACCATTTCAGCAGACACAAACTTGCTAGTGCCATATATGATGGTATACACAGGTAAACAGATCTACATTGCCAGAATATAGATCATAGCCAGTCCACGATAATCCACTTGAAGAGATATCAGATCTAATGGAGGACACCTTGTCAGAATAGAATTTACTGAACTCCTTACACTTATCTGCTGAAGGGGCATTAACAGATCATAGACAGGGAGAGTTTAGCAATCTGTCTATGGTGATAAAGAATTGAGCTGGCCAATTCTTCCCTGCAGCAATGAATCTTGACAGAAACTCTGTCTTTTTCATTTTGAGTACCCACTGATATTCACCATATTGGGTTTTCAGCACCAGTTTGTCCTTCCCAGGCCATGACCTTCTTCAAGAATGCTCTCTGCTGAGACAGTGCACATAGTCCATTTCATAATGGAGCAGAATGTCTGCCAAAACAGTGTACACCAGGCCTCCCTTCATTCTACGTCTATTGTGGAAAAATGTCAGTTGAAATGGGAAGAGTTAGAGATAATTACTGAGAGGAAAAATGCCTTTGCATTGATCCCCCATTAATGATGTGCACCTCATCAACACACAGCAAAAATGAGGAATCTTTGAACTATAACATCCTTGCAGTCATATTCAGTTTCCTCTGTCTGGGGTTCACATGATAGGACAGGGTAAAAGCAACATAGTAGAAAGGTAATTTATTCCAGGTGTACTGGTGTTTAAGAAATCTTTAGATCAGGTTCTGAAGTACAGTAAACTGTGTGTGTGAGTGTGAGTGTGGGTGTGTGTGTGTTCAGTAATGAATATGCATTGGTTTTACTAATTGTTTTTAACACATAACCTTGTATTTGCTTACAATATTCGGTTAGGAATGAAATACTTACATTAGAAATCAACTATCCATCACACAATTACAATGTTCTATTTTAGAGTATCTGTCTCCCTGTCTGTTTGTATGTCATGGATAGGAATTCTCCCCACACTAATAACCATCATATATTTCATATATCTGATAGTAATCTGATATTTCATGTATCTGATAGTAATTTCATATATCTGATAGAAATTGATACTAATGAAATTATACCAGCTAGTACAATGGACAACGTATTCACAAACTATTACAAGTGTAGAGACAAAATATTCACCTTTTTGCAACACTATTAAGATTTGTAACAACAAACGTTCTACAATACAACCATAATAAAATTTCCAACCGGTCTATTTTGTGTATGCACTTCAGCTATATATATACAGAAAAAAAATCCAATAGCAAAGTCCTGTACACTTATGAAATATTACCATCTCAGAACTTAACAAGCTTATGAAGACCACTTGTCCTTTGGGCTTGAGGCTTAATGAGCACTTTTGGTCCCTTGATGGAAATATTTCCTTGTATTAAATACCTTGCTACCAGATATTACATACAGTGTTCCCTCTTTTCTCTGCCGTTCTTGGTATATCCTAGAATTTGGTGGATAAAAGTGAGTGGTAGAAAAAAAGAGGGTGGCAATTTCCTATTAAAAATTGAAGGACAGCACTATTGTATTGCATTCAAATTATGGTACTGTATATTAGCAAACAGGTTTGAAACATACAGACATAGAATTCCCCACCCAAAAGTACTGTGCTTATGTGGCAGCCTAATCAACAATACACTTCACCCCATCTCTCATGTGCACTTTATTAAATCAACATAGAGATCATACTGCCCCAAATTACCAGCTCAGTTATTAGGTACAAGCCTAATCATTTTTTTTTAGCAAGGAGAGACACACTAACCTGAAGCTTGTTTACAGGTGTGATCTGGAAGCACAAGAGGGTCACACAGTATTTAAGTGGAGGCTGTGGGATTCAAACCCAGGTCTCCAGATCAGAACCTTAAACCACTGTGATATACTACCTCCCCAATCAACTATACACTTCACCCCTATCTTTCATGTGCACTTCATTAAATCAACATAGAGATCATACTGCCCCCCAAGCTACCAGCTCATTTATCAGTACAACATGCTTAACAGTCATCTCTGTGCATCAAGAACACCATTCCCCAACTACGGTTTTGAAACAAAACTGTAGTGCTTGTGTAAAGTTGTAATCTTTTGTCAGACCCTAGCACTTCTGAAAAATCAGTTTCCATGCAAACAGCCCTGATAAACTGATAGTTTAGACTTTTAATAGTTTATAATTATAACACTTTAGCAATTTTGCTTACATTACTTTACTTGTTTTGTAATATTTTGGTAGCCTTTTTAGCTCCATTAGCTCCACTGAACAAATTGAATAAGTCTCTGTATGAACAGCCCTGATAGACTCATAATACTTTTGCTTGTTATAGTGATCTGCACAATTTTTCTCCATACAGCTCTACACTTTTAAAAATGTTGCAATTTTGTATTCTTGGCTACTTGTGCAGTATTTCAGCATCTTATTCTCTTTGACTGCTACAATGCATGCTTAGGTAACCTAAACTGCATCATAAGCTTCACAAACTGCATAAACTGCAGAACCACTGATCTGAGCATGCAGGAGTCAACAGGCGTGGCATAGAGTACTGGACAGCCCCATTAGTTTAAATTACAGTACTGTGTCCAATAAATCAAACTTAAAATCATATACATTAAAAGCCAGAGTGCTCAGTGATGATGTACTACATGCGCTGATGCACTGACACATTGCCACTGGAATACTGCAGTAACTAGGGTAGATTAACGCTGCCTTCAGTGTCCCTGGAGGATGGCAGACAGTGAGGGTGTTAGTGAAAGGAGGCAATTACCATTACTGGAAAAAGGATGGGGCTAATAATGGTGATTACCAAGGGAGGCAGACAAATGGGGGGTGGATAGACAAGGGTGCTCTTTGTATACATTTTTGAATCCCTTCCAAAACATGATTTCACAGAACAGCTGTTAAATCATGTTTCAGTTAGGATTTGGAGCATCTTTCCTCTTTTGTCCATGAGAAGGGGTTAAAAAGGGCCATTTTAAAAATGTTGGGGGAAACATTTAAAAATTACCAAGTTATCAGCCAATGTAATATGTTATGTGCAGACTGGATGGGTCTGGTGGTCCTTATCTGCTGACAGAATCTGTGTATCGATATAAATGTTCCAAATGCATGGGTAAGCAATTTGTCACACTTACCATGTTTCGGTAAGTTTATGGTTGGCGTTGAAGCAACAGGATGTGTTTCCTCATAGAAAATGGATTTACAGCAGTAGGTCTTTTTTAGTTGAGTGAGGCATATGGGGGAGTGGTGGGTGCTGAGTAGGGAGTCAGGATGGGGGTCTTGCCAAGAAAGACTTCATTGTGGCTATTGAATCAGTGTGAAGGTAATAACTTTTGATCCAACTGCTTTTGAAAAATCCTGTTATTCTTAGAGCAGTCTTTTCTTTTCTACATTTAGTTTATGTATTTTTGCCCCATTTTTCACTTGCACTGTACCTCAGCTACATGTGCATATCTGGATGCATGCATATGTCATGGCTTGAGGTGCCCTGTCATGACCTGCTGCCCCCATTTGCCTACGCTAGCCACTGGACCTCCACCTGGTGGCAGCAGAACTACTGGGGGGACAACAGCCATCTGAGAGAGGAGAGCTGTGTTTCAGGTGCTCAGTCCTGCTCTCGCCCTCCCCCCTGTGCCAGCTCCCCAATATGACCTGAGTCTGTTCCCAAACCCGGGTCACCAGTGTGACACAAGGTATGTCATCCAGTGCCTCAGGCCTCTGCACCAACAGGCCTGCTGACCAGTCATTTCTTTAAATGAGCATGCTAGAAAATCAGTGCAGCTTTTAACTTACAGTATGTTTTAAAAAACTATATAGGATCAACCACTGCCATTTGTGAAAGCATGTATCTTGAGCCAGACTCTATCAAGCCTTTAAGCTTCAACTTTCAAAACAAAACAGCTGTTTAGTTACAAGTGAGCAAAAAAAAACCTCTGTTTTGGTGAAACACCACATTTCTCTACTTTTCTGGCATAAACTTGAACCCTAAATTGTGCATTAATGCAATGTCTGCAGTGAATTTCCTCTCTTTTTGAGACAGCAGAATCATATCCTCATTTATGCAGGTCCCATTGGGACCTGTTTGAACAGTTACAGATGCACAAGGCCCTGTGTGACCTGCACCAGGAAAAGAGTTTGTCCACATTTACAATACGAGTGACCCAAGAATTATATTTTTGGTGCACACAGAACATTTTTATGTTGTACACTTAAATGCATACAAACATACGAAGTTGCTGGCAGAAAAAGGCCTATAGATCTGTCAAGTCTGCCCAATTGTGCTGCACTTAAATGTGTTACATGAAAATTATTTTGACTCCATGCCATGAATTGGGTCACTAGAGTGTGCACCCGCTGCCAGTTTGGTGGTGTACAGCACTTATGATTTTACTGTTAACATTTGAGGCCCTGCATGGTTTTCATCTCAGCTTCTATACCTTAAGATTCTAGTCAAAGACAGCGGAATGTGGTGCAAAACCATGAGACAAACACAGTGCAGGACTGAGACACTATGTTTTCTGCATGTGGCTGCACACCCTGCACCCCCCATGTGGGGGGCTTTGCTCCACGCACTCCCCTTTATATATATATAACTAGCACCAGGGTAGGCAATACTAGGGAAGGGGCAACTGCATGGATTACACAGTTCTGGCTTGCGCTGCTATCCATGCAGTTTTAGCACTTTTTTTCATGTTGTTATTGACCACACGGTTATATTTTAGAGGTATTAACCTGTTACGGTACCTAAAAGATCTGTTGTTATGATACACTCCTGAAAGTTCGCTCCACTCTTCTGAGGGGCTTCTGATGGCCACCTTGAGATCCCAATTAAAACAGTCTGGTGATGTGGTTCTCTTAATGTTTTCCTCAGTCATTAGGAGCTCCCTTTTCTTGTATCTTAGGAGTTCTCCCTCACTGAAGGCATTTTTGAAGGGGATGATGTCTTATCTCTTTTTTCAAGTGTGAGTCATTACTTAGTTTTATTTATTGACATAGTATTTATACATTTTACTGAATTTATTGTTTTTCATCTCCCTGGTGACTCTGGTTAAATTTTTAGTTAAATGAACCCTTGGGATAGGTAACTATAAAATAAAATTGCCCTGCTTTACTATATGTTTACTGCCTGTATGAATTGTAAATAAAACATAGGTAAGGAAAAAAAATTGTTTTTATATAGCATCTTTCATACGTACTATAAAAAGCCCTTCAAAATCCAGAAAAGATCAGGGAGAAAACACTACTACTACCATTTTAGGTGCCCTGGGAGATTCAAACACAATAGTGATGGATTAGACAGAATTGACAGAGACATTAAATAAACACAGAGGGTTCGATTCTCAAGGAGCCTTAGACTGATGTAAGCTGTGGCAGAAGGCAGCTTGTGTCAAACCATGGTGAGTCAGGGATCCTGTGCCCAGTTCTCTATTGGGTAGGATCCTGGTGGCAAAGTCCAGTTGCTTGCTGTAACCATGGCCATGCTCCTAACAGACGGTGCATCTACATGGTGTGCTACAAACTGCTGGGTGGCCATGCATCAGTCCCTGATGGTCTACCAGACCACCCCAAGCCATGATCCCCAGTTATATTATTTTAGACATTCCATTCTGATCTAGTGGACCCCTCAAGCCTTGATTCCCTGTTTTGTAAAATTACCACAACCCTGGTAATCTAGTGGACCGTCCCCCACTCCAGCAGGCAATGTTCTACCACCCTGCTCCTTCATCAAGAAAATGAGCTGGTGACTAGCACAACCCACTTCTCACCACCATGGTGAGCTGCAGACTGAGCTCTAAATAAACACCTACTGTATTCTTTATGTGCTTATTGACTGACAGCTGTCAATCAATGAGCCTGTACTGAATATAGTATGCAGTCTTTGAGAGCTCAGTCAGCAGTGGGCCTTGTTGGTGAGTAGTTGGTTGTGCCAGTCTCCGGATCATTTTCTCGATAGGCTGAGCAGGGTGGATGAACATTGCTTGCAGACGTAGGAGGTGGGGGGATCCACTAGGCTACCAGGGTTGTGGTTATTTTAGATAATGGTGGATTGGGGCTTAGGGGATCCACTAGATCAGAAGGGAATATCTAAAATGACATAACAGGGGATTGGGGCAGTGCTGGGGAGGGTGGGCTGCACACACATTGCTGCAAGTTGCTCAACTAATGCCAGAAGGCAGATTTCTAAGTACCATTAAACCAGCCCTGGCTGGTCCAACAGTAATTAGAACCTTGCCTTCTGGGAGAGTTTTCAGGATACTACTTTAGGGGATATGGCAGTCTGCCTCTGCCACATGCCCCTAGAACCATGCCACAGCCAATTTTGTGGCACATGGTGGTGAAGCCCCCTATGGCGCACACAGCCTGTGGTTGGAGCAGACTGCCTTTGTGAATCGCTCTTGGAAACATTTGTGCAAGTGGCACTTTGCACCATTCTTTATGGTACAAGCCCACTGCACCATGACAGGAGCTTTGAGAATCAAGCCCCATATGTTTAAAGGGAAATGTCCAACTTGTATCGGGCCCCACCTCTGTGTGAAGCAGGGCCTGATTAGCAGTTTAAAAAATAAAAGTATTTTATGGACTTACTGTGGCTTCTTTTATTTTAAATCATATCTGGTTGATCCTGCACCCTCTCTGCTGGCATTTTAGAAGTAATTCCCTCCATGGCACACCTACAATCACCCGTGGCTGTCCCCATGATGATGTGTCAGGCGGGGAGCAGCCAGGGCTCATCCATAGGTGAAATAGCTCCAGTTTGGAGCCTCAGTGTTTTTGTGCTATCCCAAGAACAAGTATGGGCTGACAGGTACCCTGCCAACCGGTACCTGTTCTTGATATACAGTAACACAGACTTACATACTGTAGATGCCAAACCAGGGCTATATGAAGATATGGCCATACAGATAACTATATTGCCATATCTTCAAATAGCTCCAGTTTGTCATCTACATGTATCCGGGCTATACCGAGAGCAGGTACCGACTGGCAGGATACCTATCAGCCCGTACTTGGTCTTGGCATAGCACAAAAACACTGAGACTCCAAACTGGACCTATTTTAAACAAGAGTCATATAGTTAGACTATGGGTGACCCTCGGCTGCTCCCCGTCTGACACGTCATCACAGGGACAGACACGGGTGCTTGTAGGAACACTGGGGAGGGTACTTACCTTCTAAAATACCAGCAGGGAGGGCACAGGATCAACCAGATATGATTAAAATAAAAGAAGATACAGTAAGTCCATAAAATACTTTTCTTTTTTAAACTGCTACTCAAGCCCTGCTTCACATGGAGGTTGGGCTGATACAAGGTGGATGTTTCCCTTTAACTGATTTTCCTTGGATCACACAAGGAGTAAGTGACAGGTGTGGAACTCAAACCTGAATCTCAATGATCATAGCTCTGATCTCTAACCACCTGAGCATACTGCCTCTCTAGTATTATCAATTGAAATCCTATGCTATCATATGGATCTTTTTTTTTCTTTTTACCAGGAGAGACACACTAAGCTGAAAGCTTGTTTACAGATGCAACCTGGGAGCACAAGGAAAATAACCGACTTGCTCAGGGTCACAAAGTATGCAAGTGGGGGGATGTGGGATTTAAACCCAGGTCATTAGGTTTGCAGCGCAGAGCCTTAAACCACTGTGCTCTATTCACTGCCTCCTACAAATATGGAGGCAGTATATACGTTTCTTAGTGGCTTTGAATGCACATGATTTCTAGGATTGTATTATAACTTGTACCTGTGTTTGTGGTATTTGTTGCTAAGTTTGCAGTAGCTGTGCCAGGCTGAACTGTACTTTTAACAGAAGATGTAGCAGATGCACTTGCTGTCAGTGTGGTGTTTGCTGCATGTAAAAGGAAAGAAATAATGTTGAGTATGGAAGCTAAAAACAAAATGCAAACAGTTTTACAACAATACTAGGTCTTACTCTCAAAACAGTTAAAAAATCACAAACTGCAAGCCAGTGTGCGTCCATAGTAAAGCTTTGATGGCATGTTTTCTGTTCTGCTTTACTGATGCAATTTTTAATAACATTTTGCATGAAGCAAGAGAACATGTAAAACTCCTGCTCACAATTGAACTTGTAGATAAAATGTAACTGTGTTGGCAAATCTTTTGTTCACACAATGATAAACAGAATGTACAAGGACATCTTTGAGATTTGGCATTATTTAATGTGTTTATTAATCTGTTACATTTGCTTTGTTCAAGTTCAAGTTTATTGTGAAGCGATAAAATCCATTGAGCAAGCCAATTTGCAAGAATGTCCCTTATCCAAACAATGGGCCCTATGCAAAATGCCAACATGCAGCGTACACCAAGCATATTAGCACTGCTTCATTTCAATGCCATGGAGCAGGTCCCTCAGACCCTGCACAGTATTCATATATGGGGTGCTTGTCAGTTATGTACCTGAACCCCCAGCCATACAGACAGCAATGCTCTGGGGGTGGGTGGGGGGCATGTCGGGGGTGTGCCCAACTCCATGCCAGTCACAAAGTTGCATAGTGCTGGGCAAGGGAGGTGCATGCTATGATGGGTAACACCCAGCCATTAGGGATGCGTGCCCCCCAGGATGCCACTCGGTGCCATTTGGCTTAAGGGATCTAGTAGCGGACTGGGTCTGGGCATCCCATTGGATGCACTCCTAGTCCATTAAACTATCCTCCGCACATCTGAGTGACAGAGGGGTGGGGCCATGGATTGAAGCCGCACTGTGGCTTGTGTCTTTGCATTCAGTCACTGCGCATCCATCAGCAGGTGAGAAGCTCCGAGGCGGGATACACACCTTTGGCACGTATTTCCAACCCGTTTACCAATAAGGCCCAATAAAAAGAAAAATACATATCATAGTACAATAGCATGATACAAGGTCAAAGTAGTAATAGAGTAATACAAATTCAAGAGTAATTACAATATATACAGTATTCACAATAAATATATTACAATATTTACATTCAGGTAGAGACACAGGTCAACAATTTTGCAAGGCATGAGAAAGCATGCAAGAAGAATTTCTAACAAGTCAGTCACAAAAGCAAGGATGTCACAGAATCATTATATCCAAGATGAAAGCAGGGAGATCTAGAAAAGAAGAATTGAGTAGATAGGCGAAATGTAAAATTAGAAGCAGTGGCAGGTCGCATTAATGATTTTCATAATAAGGATTTTGAAAGCATTCAGTGGGATTAGGGTTTGGAGTTCAAGCATCATTTGAAGTTGGTTCCAAACTGAGGGGAGTGCATAGCTGATAGCAGCTTTGCCAAAGCAAGTGCATGTTTTAGGTAATTTGGCTTGCAGGGAAGTTCTGTACTTCTGCTTTTGATATTACAACATGAATAATGAAGTAGAAACTTTTCTCATGGTAGTGCTTATGGTGTTTTTGTCCTGCAGTACATTTTCAGGAAAGCATGATTTAATATATATTTTTCAATGGCAAGAAAGAATCTCAGGCTCTGATTGGTCAGTGTGGGACTAGAACCATGGTGTAATCCTGGCATACCACAGATTTATTCCCACCACACTCATGGCTGAATAAAATGTTTAAAAAGATCACTCTGCAGCTGTCTCTAAGAGCAGCTACAGCGGTCCCGGCTGTACTCGGAATCGGCATTTACCCTCCACCCACCCTACACACACACACACATGAAATTCACCCATTCCCTCATATAAAATTATTTTCTCACCATTTCATCAATCCCTTGTTGGCAGATCAGTTTTCTTTACAAAAAAAAAAAAAAAACACGAGCGAAATGAAAGCCATGTATTGCTTCACAGCAGTCACCCGCTAACACTCCACGCTCGCCGAATATTTCATATCATTCATTATTTTTGCAGGTAATTTTAAAAGAAAAACATATGTACTCTTCAGCATACTACTGTAACTGCCTCCTGCTCTAAACACAATCCCACTCTGAAATGACAAGGTGTCACCCAGTCATACAGTAACGTAGTGTCCGAGCTGAGCGCGTGCGCTTCACTTCCTTACCTTTTCACCATTTCCACTGTTCAGATCTTTTTCCTGGTAATGAAATGGAAGAGAAAACTCTCATTTCAAACTCCAAAGTATTGCTATAATGCCATTAAATAACAAACTATAAAATACATTTATTAATAAAATCATGGCAACCCCACACACAGAACCAGGTGTGTATGCATGTTTTGCGTCACACTTGAAGCTTTTTCAAAAAACATCAAGAGGAATGTGAAACGTGCATAGATGCCTTGTTCTGTGTGAGTGTGGGGGGTGCTACATCTTTACTAATAAATGTATTTTATAGTTTGCTATCTCATGGCATTATAGCAATTCTTTGGAGTTTGAGCCGAAAGTTTTCCCTTCCATTTCATGTTCGGCACTTGTACTTTGGCTCCTCCTTTATTCGTCCTGAGCTGTGTTTCCTGCTTTTTTCTCCTGGTAAGGAAAAAAGCTTATGGGAGAACACAGCTACAGCAGTGACACAGGCTGCTGTTTCTCCTAATTCCTTACTATAGACCATGAACAGATGCCTGCAAGGGGGGAGGGCACAACATCTTACTTCCACACACAGCGTCTAAAATAAAAACAAACAGGAAAAAGATAGGCTTGGAAAGTACTGGGCATTAAAACTGGGAGAAAATAGCATGGGGGGTGCAGAAGCAGAAAAACAGCAGTACCAACAGTAGTTAGTGTGATGGACTGCACATCAACAGCAGCTCCATCTGCTGGCAAAAACAGTAAATCAGCACTGTTTTTTTTAAAGTAAACCTATGCAGAACATAAACAGCAAACAAAATTTACTTTTGCATCTATCTGTTCATCTTCAAATTTTTGTACACTCCAAAGCCATGGTATAATAGGATTAATACACTCCAAGGTGTATGTCATGCTGTGATAATGCCATGCCTGCAGTGTTGAATGCACTTGGTCTGCGGCCTCATGCCCAACCACCCCAGATGTGGTGTTATCCCAGCATAACACACACCCTGTTGTGCATTATTCCTTTACCAAAATATTAAATTTCTACCCTTAGCCAGGCTTCTTCAGCATGTTCAGCAGAATTTTCAAAACTATTCTGTGAAGATGTGGCATATTGTTTTTCCTAATCACGGCAAAATGCACTCAGATGTTTGCCCACTTAAATGGAGGCTTAACTTTCAAGCACATTTGCTTAAATTTGTTGAACTTTGTATGCTGCTCACAGTATGTCAAAAAAGAGATTCACTGCAGATGGCAAATAAGATTATACAGATTTACAAAGGACTACACTCAGTGTAGTTACTGGACTGGATTATTTTAGAATATTTACTGGTTAGTGGTTATAAACTACAGCCAATGAGTGCCCAACAGCTCCATAAACCACAAACCACATTTCAAACAACATGAGGTCTTGCTATATTATGACAATTGCAGTATAACCGCAGGTTAGAACTGCTCCAGAGGTGAAATAGTTAACTTTCCATGCAGGCATGGAACTTAGAGTGCGAGCTCAGTTGAAAACTCTGTCTGTTGTGCTTCAAATGCAAACTGTCAGATTCTTTACTCCGCCTCACTGAACAGTCGCTCCGGAGATTTCTCCTTCTGCTCGGTTCATTTTGTCGGTTTTTAGCCGAAATTAAACCGTAACCGGTCGGTTCAAGCGCTGTCTGTGGTAATGTAAGTAATAGATAGGTTTTACATTTATTTTTTCTGCGTGGAACTTGTAATTCTTTATCAGTTCGGTTTGAACCGATCAGGTTGTATTTAAAATCTACTAGTCCTTTTTTAGAGTGTGGTTCCCGGTTCTTATCGGTTCTAAAAAAAACGGATTTCATTACGTTTTTTTCCACAACCCGTGACACGGTTGGGAACCGATAAGGGTGTCTTGCTTGGTGGATTGCCATAAACAGGCAAGTTGGTTAGGCTGGCATTGTGTCTGAGAAACCCAAAAGAAAACCGGACCCACTGGGTTTCAACACTGTAGTGTTTGTGGGGAAGCTTTTGCTAAGGCTGACCCACACACCACATGTTCTATTGTCTGGGGTTTGACCACCTCAATTCAGACTGCCAGATTTGTCACAATTTCCTGCTGCCACCATAGATAAGAGAGTTGGTAGGCTCGGGAAGGAGAACCAAAAAGTCACGCTGACCGGATGGCCAGCCCGGTTCGGTGCCAACCGAACCGGAGAGAGTGCCCTCTGACCAGGGCGATACTTCCTTGGGCAAACGAAGAGCTGGTTCTGAGGAGCCGGTTCCAGCAAAAAGGACTAGAAAGTCAGCTAGTGTAGAACCAAAAGTTCCCTCACCAACTGCTGAGGAAATAGCTAAAGCAATTCAAATTGTCCAGTCTCTCTCTTTGGTTCCGACCGAACCGACACCTTCAGGTAAGCATTCGGTTCAGCCGGTTCCACCAGTTCAAGATTATGATTTTGAGGATTTTTATGAACCGGGGAAGGGGGAAGAGGAATATGAGGAGAGTGAATATGGTTTTGAAGATCTGGTTGTGCCCATTGATCCGGACATCTCTCCAGACAGACACCTAGGGGTTTCTCCTCCAAGGCTTTCTGAGTCCCCTTCTCATTTCATGTTTTATAAAAAAGTGGTTGAAACTCTCCAGCTCCCTGTTGTGGAAGCTGTTGATGACCAAGAGGAGCCAGACTATGTAGAAATGATGGATATTCCAGAGTCTAGGAGACTGTCTATTCCTTTGCATAAATCTTTTCGGAAACAGACAGTAAAAGTTTTAAAAACTCCTCACACTATACCTCCTGTGGATAAAAGGATGGACAAGAGGTATACCTTATCAGGCTCCGACACTGATTTCCTCACTCAACAATGCAGCCATGTGGGGGTAGTGCAGGCTGCAGCCTGTGACAAGGCTAATATTCCCCTAGCTTCACACCCCTGAGAAGGACTCCAGGAAGATTGATGCTATGGCAAAGAAACAGTACATGGCAGCATCTTTGGAACTCAGACAAGCAAATTATATGGCTTATGCTGCTAGGTACCAGAAATCCAGATGGGATACTGTGCTGGCCCTAGCGAAGCAAGTCCCTGACCAGCTTGCCAGGGAGCTGGAACAGGTGGCTATGGATGGTATTGAGGCAATGCAATTTCATGCTGCAGTGGACTCTAATGATGTTTCATCAAGAGTCATGGCTACATCTGTGGCACTTCGCAGGATGGCTTGGCTCAGATGTACTACCCTGTCTCAGGATACCCAGTCTAAGGCCATGGATTTTCCTGTTGTGGGAAATTCTCTATTTGGGGAGCAAACAGAGAATTACATGAAGAAATTGGATGAATATAGAACCACCTATAGGAGTGCACAGGCCAAGGAAGGCAGGCCACTCCTCAAAAGCAGACTTCCTAGAGGCAGGGCAGGCCTTTTCATAGGCCTTTTTACCAAGCCCAAGCTTCCTCCTCCGCCTATGCTCAGAGGGGGTTCTTTAGAGGGAGAGGCAGACAGGGTACAAGCAGGTCTGCTTCCACCCCTCAGCCCAAAGCCCCTGCCAAGCAGGCACCCTGATGGGATTGCCAGGGCTGATTCTCCTCTACCTGTAGGGGGCAGGCTGGCTTACTTTGTCCAGGACTGGCAGTCTTTAACATCAGACAAGTGGGTCCTGGAAGTAGTAAGCCAGGGACTGGTTCTCAGCTTCAAAAAATTTCCAGAGCTGAGAACCAGATCTTTTCCACCTGCAATTCCATCAGAGGCACTCGCCCTAGAGGCAGAGGTCTCTACCCTCCTGGCTCTCAGAGCTGTGGAAAGGGTTCCTCCCGTACACCAGGGCAAAGGTTTGTACTCCTGGTACTTCCTTACCCCAAAAAAGACAGGAGAATGGCGGCCCATCCTGGATCTCAGATATTTAAACAAGCACCGTTTAAAGCCAAAGTTCAAAATGGTGACTCTGGGAATTATCCTACCCTCTCTAAGGCCAGGGGACTGGCTAGCTTCCCTGGACCTCAAGGATGCCTACTTCCATATTCCCATCAGAAGCTCCCATCGAAAGTACCTCAGGTTCGAGCTGCCCTCAGGCCACTACCAATTCAGAGCAATGCCCTTCGGCCTCACTTCTGCCCCAAGGGTATTCACCAAATGCCTGGCTGTAGCAGTTGCCTACCTAAGAAGGCAAAATATTGCCATCTTTCCTTACCTGGACGATTGGCTCTTAGTAGGCCAGTCCCCAGACCAGGTCAATTTACACCTTCAGATAATGCAGCGACTGCTGACCTCTCTAGGTTTCCTTCTGAATCTCTCAAAGTCAGTTCTAGAGCCGGTCCAGCTTCTTACCTTCATAGGCACAGAACTGAACACACAGGAAGCCAGGGCCTTCCTCCCCCTGAACAGGGCAAAGACCCTAGTCTCCTGGCCTCCTCATTTACCCTGCAGGTCTCCCGGCCAGCAAGACATTTTCTCTGAAGCTCCTAGGACACATGGCTGCTTCCACAGCAGTTGTGCAAGGAGCAAGATTTCAGATGAGGGACATCCAGTTCCATTTGAGAGTTTTTGGTCTCAAAGAAAGGATCCTCTTACCAAGCTGATCCCAGTAACTCGAACCCTGATCCAAGCCCTACAGTGGTGGCAGGATCAGAGCAACCTGAGACAAGGGGTTCCTTTTGTCACTCAGTCTCATTCTCTAATCCTTACTACAGATCGTCCCTCTTGGGCTGGGGAGCTCACATGGGCGACCTCACCACCCAGGGTCTGTGGTCTCCCCAGGAATCTCTGCTCCACATCAACCTGTTGGAGCTCAGAGCAGTTTTCTAGCACTTCAAGCTTTTCCAAATCTGTTCAGAACAAGAGTATTCAGGTCAGAACAGACAACACCACTACAATGTGGTACATCAACAAACAAGGGGCACTCGGTCTATGGCCTTGCGCTCCGAAGCCATGAAGTTGTGGTCTCTGGCTTACTCCCTGAACACCTCCTTTATGGCAGTTCACCTCCCAGGCAAGGACAATGTCCTGGCAGATGCTCTCAGCAGGATCTCCCAGGGCCACCACGAATGGTCACTGGATCCCCTGGTCTTGGGAGTAGTATTTGCCAGATGGGGCACCCTGCAGATAGATCTTTTTGCAGCCCCAGACAATCACCAACTTTCTCTTTTTCGCTGCAGGCCCCCAGTGTTGGGCTCACTCCCCCTGAATGCCTTAGCCCTCAGTTGGGAGGGGAAGTTTCTCTATGCCTTCCCTCCCTTTCCTCTCCTGTTCAAAGTGCTAGTCAAAATCAGATCCCAATCATGCAAAGTCATTCTGATAGTTCGGATTGGGCCAGACAGCCCTGGTATCCACTCCTGCTGTCATAGCAGTCCATCCTCCCTGTCCTTCCAGGAATCACAATCTGGTAACCTGTGCCCAGGGAAGGGTCTGGTACCGATCTCAAATCTCTCAATCTCAAGGCTTGGTTCTTGAAGAGTTAGAGTTTGCTGATTTACACCTTTCCCAGGATGTAATGGATATATTGAAGGCCGCAAGGAAGCCTTCCACCAGGGCTACTTACAATTCCAAATGGAAAAGGTTTTCCATATGGTGCTCAGAAAAGCATATTTCCCCTGTCTCTGCAGATCTACCCACAGTCCTGGATTATATGGTCCTCCTGAATTCTTTGGGGCTGAGACCAGCTACCCTGAAGGTGCACTTGACAGCTGTGTCTGCTTTGATTTCAGCAGGTAAATCCTCTTCCCTTTCAGCTCATCCTGTATTTTCCAAGTTTTTTAAGGGGTTGTTTCACACCAACCCTCCATTCAGGGATCCTGCCCCTGCCTGGGATCTTAATGTTTGCATTGTTCAGCTTATGCAACCCCCCTTTGAGCCCTTGTCTTCAGCTGAGCTCAAGTACTTGACTTGGAAAACTGTGTTTTTGGTAGCCATCACCTCTGCCAGATGCATAAGTGAATTACAAGCGTTGTCAGTGGAGCAGGAGTTGATCTGTTTTCACAGAGATAAGGTGGTTCTTCGGACTAACAGAAAGTTCCTGCCTAAGGTGGTTTCAGATTCCCACCTTAATCAATCTATTTCACTTCCAGTGTACTTCACTGACCACTCCTCCTCTGAGGAGAGGATGCTGCACAGCCTAGATGTGAAGAGAGCCCTTAGTTACTACATAGAAGCGTACCAAGGGTCATAGGTTTGACTCCTCCAACTGTTCCTCACCTATGGTGAAGTTGGTAAAGGGAAGCCAGCCACTAAAAGATCCATTGCCAGGTGGATTGTCTCTTGTATCCAATTCTGCTATGAGAAGTTGGGTAAGTCCCCCTCAGGCGGCTCTACCAGAGGTACAGCTGCTTCTCTGGCTGCTGCCAGAGACATTCCTATTCTAGAAATATGTCAAGCAGCTACCTGGAAAACAGTTCACATTTTTACCAAGCATTACTCCCTGGACAACCAGGCTAGGAGTGATGCTCGGTTTGGCACAGCTGTGCTTCAGAGCCTATTTCCTAGGTAGGTTATGTCCCTCCTCCATGGGGGTACTGCTGTGTAGTCTGCAATTGTCATAATATAGCAAGACTTCATGTTGTTTGAAGAAAAAATTACTCACCTTAGTAATGTTGTTTCTTCTAATGGAGTCTTGCTATATTATGACCTCCCTTCCTGCCCCTCTCAGAACCTCTGTTTTGGGGATGTGGGTGGGCAGTACAGGGTTGGCACTTTTTGATGCCCACCTTGTTGTTTTTCACCTACCTTTTTGGGTGAATTGGTGTTGTGTTTTTGCATTTTTGGGTCTCATGACTTGAGTCTTTGTTTTAGGCCAAAAATGAGTGTTTATGTTAGTAGCCAGTTGGCCAGTGTAGGTTTACAGCTTCCACACAGAACCTTAGTGAGTTTTAGCTCATAAAGATCTGACAGTTTGTGTTTGAAGCACAACAGACAGAGTTTTCAACTGAGCTCGTTCTCTAAGTTCCATGCCTGCATGGAAAGTTAACTATTTCACCTCCGGAGCAGTTCTAACCTGCGGTCATACTGCAATTGTCATAATATAGCAAGACTCCATTAGAAGAAACAACATTACTAAGGTAAGTAATTTTTTCATGTGGTTTATGGAGCTCTGTAAACCACAGGCAGAAGAGTACCATACCATCACTAGGAAAACTGTTGAACAAGTGGTCCTCATGCTGGACTTTCAGAAGCGCTACACAATTGATCACTCAGCGTGAGACAAACTTCTCATCGGTGATAACATTTACCCTTGCAAAGTGGCAGAAAATACATTTTAAACCAGCAAACTCCAAAAACCAGTAAATATAGAAAATAAAACATGGAGAAGTGTGGTTCTCTGGGGATTTTATGCACCCCCTCGGTGTGTGATGACCATATAAACCCCTTGAGCTTCACCCTCAGGGTTTATGGGGCATCACACACCTCAGGGGTGCATACAGTCCTCATAAACCACACTTCTCCTTGCATTATTCTATATTTATTAACTGGAAATCACTTATTCATCTGTGCAGGATTGTGTTTAGTTAGCTAATAGCAAGACCAGAAACTCCTTCTCATTTACAGCTCATACTAAGTGATGTGCAGATGTGGAATTCATTGTTGGAATAGGGGAATAATTCCAATTATACTTCTGAAATGCTTTTCAGAATTGTTTTTAATTTCACTGAATTCTGAAAAAACATTTCTGTGTAAACCACAGAATAATTTTCCATGGTTCATATACATTACAGAATAGTTCCCAACAGAATTTATAAAAATAATCCACAGTTTATGCAAACTCCAGAGTATTAAACTATGAAAAAAAGGGCGTTTGAAATGTCAAAATTCCCTTCTGAAGAAATTATGTGGAATTTTCCAAAATTTCACACAATTCCATTGTGTTATAATTTGAACACTCTGAACAGCCCTAATTACTCTATTCACAGATGGTGGAAATTATCTGAAATTAGTACAGTATTGTACTTGGGTAGTTCAACTGCAGAGCTATACTTTGTCTGTCTAGCCTTGCATTTTGTTAGGTATTAGTGCAACCAGAGATCACTACACAGTTAGGCATAACACAGCTTGGAGATGTGTAACATTAATACAAACTGTACATGTTTTATGGGGAATTGGAAGTTAAATTGTAGAACGTGACCATGTTTAGGCTTGCTTATATTTAATATTTTATTAAATTGACCAGAGAGAAGTGCATATTTGTTATTAAAGAAAATCAGAGTAATTAATGCAAACTGAATTCATTAACTATTTAAGCAATAATAACTAAACAGCCAGTCATTTCCTGGTGATTAATGATTGGCCGGGGAGAAGGGAGGCCTAAGGCGCAGTTGAGGGTCATCCCCATGCAGCTGGTCATTAATAGCCAGGAAATGATGATCTGTGAGGTCATGATTGTGATTATAAGTCTAATCACAGTAATTTAGACTTGTATGGGATGCAACACCAAAAACAGTTCTTATTTTGGTGCTGCTGCTGTCAGCATAGAGCACACAAGCAGCTGAGTGTTACTGCCATGCTGGGCAATTCTAAAATATTTTAGACCAGCATGGTAGCTAATCAGTGAGCTACTTTAGCTCATAAATACTTAATTAGAGTTGTTATTGTTTGCAAATCATCATGGGCCAGCTTTTCCAAAAGAGGTGCAAGGCATGCATCCAGCCCTGCACCACAGGACTTAAGCTTTTGCAGTGCGCCATCCTCCTTTGCCGCAACTGCACCTGAATTTCCATTCTCAGGTGCAGTTGTGACAGTTTCCGTGATGTATGGCTGCTTGCGACAATGCTCTGGTGCAAGCATCATAAATTTGTCCAGGAAGGACGGCGCAAACAAGATCATAGTTTTGTGGTCTAAGGACCTATGTTGGGCACAAGGGATGGAAATTCTCGAATGTCGTCCAGCGAATGCAGCAAGCTCCATGTGCCAAACATTCTGTGCACCGAGGACTTGCGGCATTCATTCATGTTGGAAAATCCAGCCCCATATCTCTGGGAGTTTGAAAACATGGGAAGCACAATGCAGGACAGCTGTGAGATTTGGAACATTTTACAAGTATAACACATGGGAAAACAGTTGAAAAAATAAAATAAATAGATTTTATAGTAGAAAACTAGTTTGTGCCACAGGCCAGTTACTCTAACCTCTGTAGTCAGAAAGATAATGGAGGCACACCTTAAGGAAAGAATAGCAGAACACCTGGAAGCAATGGACTGGTGGATCCCAGGCAACATGTGTTTTCTGCAAGATGATCCCATCAAACTAATCTGATAGATTTCTTTGACAGGGTGACAAAGGCAGTAGACCGGGGGGGGGGGTGGTAGATATTGCATACCTCGATTTAAGCAAAGTATTTGATATGGTTCCACATAGGAGACTGGTCAACAAGCAAGGTAGCGTGGGGTTGGGATGCATGGTGGTGAACTGGATTGGAAACTGGTAAAGGGACAAAAAACAGAGGGTAGTAGTGAATGGTACCAAATCAGATGAAAGGGACGTGATCAGTGGGGTACCTCATGGGTCAGTTCTGGGACCAGTCCTTTTCAATGTCTTCATCAGTGACATTGCTGATGGGCTTGAGGGAAAGGTTAGCATGTTGCAGATGACATCAAGATCTGCAACAGGGCAGATACTCCAGAGGGGGTGGAAAGGATGAGAAAAGACCTGGAACTTTGCAGAGATGGTCAGGGATATGGCAGTTAATGTTTAATGCAAAGAAGTGCAAAATCATGCATGTGGGGAGCAGGAACCGTGGGACGAGTTACCATTTGGGGGCTTCTGACAGTAACTAAGGAGGAGAGGGACTTGGGGGGCATAATCACAGATGACTTGAAGGCCGCTAAGCAGACAGCAAAGGTGGAGGTAAAGGCCAGTAGGATGTTGGGGCGTACTGGAATTGGAACCACAAGCCAAAGAAAGGAGGTAGTAGTTCCACTGTACATGACCATGATGAGACCTCACCTTGAATACGATGTACAGTTCTGGAGACCACAGCTGCGAAAGGAGATTAATAAATAAGAGATGATGCAGAGGAGGGTGTTCAAAGTGATGAAGGGATTACATCACAAGCCTTACAAGGAGAGAGTGAGGGACCTCAATTTGTACATGCTGGAACAAAGAAGGGAGAGAGGTGACATGATAGAAACATTCAAGTACATCAGGGGTACTAACAAAGTGGAAGGGGACAACATATTCCAGATTAATAGTAGTGCCAGGACAAGAGGACACAACATGAGACGAAGGGATGGTCGCATAAGAGAAAATGTGAGGAAGTTATTTTTTACAGAAAGGGTAGTGGATGAATGGAACAGCCAGCCCCAAGAGGTGGTGGCAACCCATACAGAGATGGGCTTCAAACATGCATGGGACAAAAACAAAGGAATAATAGAGATAGGAAGAAAAAGCTAAAGAAAATGACCAGTTAGGGTCACTGCACGCTTCCTTCGGCAGCTTAAACAGGCAGACTGGATGGGCCTAGCGGTCCTTACCTGCTGACAGCATCTATGTATCTATGTTGTGCTATATATTATTAGGGCCTATTGAGGGAGATTTGTGGGAGGGATTTGAAGATTTTAATTTCCATGTGGGTTCTAAGATGACAGATGACATCACTGGTGATGACAAGTGGAATGTTCAAAATTCTAATAGCATCGCAATTCACATCCTCATACAGTAAGTAAAAATTTGCAGTATTAAAGCTGTGCAGCATATATGGGAGATTACAAACTGAAGAACATCCATTTGCCCATGTAGGCTTATGTTTTATTAGCAAATAACAAGACCAGAGAGGGGTAGTCATACGGAGCTCACAGTAATCAGAGGAGGGGCACATTAATTGAACCTGTTTTACTTACTGATACTGTGATGTCATGTAGGCCCTCCATAGTTATCTGCTGAGGGATTTTAAACCTCACAGAGCACAGTCATTGAGTTACTTACCTAGACAGCAAATATGTTGGAAACAAACTTACTTGGGGAACAGGACTTTTTATAGGACTACTTCAACAGGAAAGGATGGGGTTTTCTTTTTGTATCAAAGGGTATAAGTTTGAATCAAACTTTGAATAGTAGTCAGTCCTGTGGTAGTGACTGTGCCACTCAGAAGATGCCACTCAAAACATTGACAAACGATTAAGTGCTTTTATGGACTTAAAAATGGAATATGAGAGAAAGAGGGTAGGAACAGAGAAAGGTGCTCCAAAGCTTTGTATATTTTATCAGTTAAATCAGAGTTTATGATGACAAAGTTCAGGCAGATAGGAGTGAGGGAGGGGTGGTAGTCACCGGTATATTATGTTACATAGCCAATTTCAGGGGTTGTTCTGGGGATGGAAGTGACAGCCATGTAAGAGGCTGGCTATCCTTATGGCCAATGTTCTTCAGTGCATAACAGAAGTTCAATTGCTGAAAGGGGAGCAGACATACAGGGCTCGGAAAGCTGCAATTACCTTATCACAAATGCCTGGATGGTCTGCTCTGGGGGATGGTTCACAGTGGCAATGGAGGGAAGGTGGGTTGGTTTGGTCACGCCTTGTTCCTGGAATTTCTCCTTCAGAACCACTGTTAAGAGTCAGTATCTGGTCAACTTAGTGTTGAAATAATCACTCCACAAAAACCATGCCGCTAAAATTTCATAAGAAAAAAACAGCAAATGGGACAAAATAGAGGCAGACTGTTATTCGCCCCACTGAATGTCACTCGTCCGGGGGTAGTACTAGTAGGTCCCCCTTCCTACGACTGTCATGCCCCCTATCTGTCACCCTCCTGTGGTTAGTACTACAAAATCCTGCCCCATGACTGTCACCCTCCCAGGATTAGTAATAGTAAATCCCCCCAACTTTCTCCCACCTGTGTTGCCTCCTCCAAGAGTTTGTAATAGTACGTCCCACTCAGCTTAATCCCACTCCCTGAGTTTTGTCCCACTGGAGTTTGTAATAGTAAATCCCCCCACAGAATTCTTCCTCCCATGTTCCATTCTCCCTTATGCATGGTCATAAGTTCACGCTGTATTGTGACGCATGGATTTTGCTTTCGGTCTTTTGTCTGCCTGAGAATTAATCATTTTTGGATGTGGTGTATTGACCTAGACCCATGATAATCTGGTAGTACAGCTCTACAGTACTTGTTAAAAATCAGCTACATTAAGATGTAGAAATGTGCTTTATATAAACGGTGGTACTGCATCAAAACATTTCATGGGTGAAGAGTTGACAAGGCTTGATACATTTTTTGTCCACTGTTTCTTAAAATATTAATGTTAATTTTCTAATGAGGACAATGCCCTTTTTTGTAGTCCTATACATATCACCACATGTAGCATAGATTCCTGTTTTGTTGCACTTGTCATACTTCTGTTATTTCAAGTTTAATTTTATCTGTGCTTAGGGTTCTTGTTATCACACTTGCTGTAGTTGTACTGGTTAGAGAAGTGCTTGGCACAGATGATGTTGTTGCAGCTGCAGTTGTTGGTAGAGTGGTGGCTGCTTCAGATCAAAGGAAAGACATGAGGTTACAATGACAATATACATAGAGGGATGTTCAATGTAGTGACAGAAACAGTATTTTGGCATTTAGGAGGGAGAGAGGGGATAGTCCAGATTGTCACCGTTATGAGATTGGCATGGCCAATTTTCAGGGGGTTAATTGGAGCCTGGGGTACAAGTTGTGTATGAGGTTGGATGTCCCTATGGCAGAGGTTCTTACCTCATGGCAGAAGTTCAACAGCTTAACGGGGAGCAGACATACAGGATTCAGGAAGCTGCATTTCCCTTACTTCAGATGTCCTGATGTTCTGCTTTGAGGGATGTACTCTTGTCAGGATGGAATGGAGATTGGTTAGCTTGCACATAATAGTGTGTGCACGAGTCCTCCCTCAGAAAACTATGACAGTCTGGTACCACGGCATTACAGTATACTATATATCATTATGAACAGGCTCCCAAATATGGAGGAAGCTGATTGGCTGAGACGCCTTTGAAGGCATAATGATAATGGGCTACATACTCACGGCTACAAAAAACCTCCAGCTACGGGCCTCCTCACCCAGAATAAACAATCTAATAGCAACTTTTCCCAACTGTAACAGCTGGACAGTGAGTTCTTTTCTATCTCACTTGACTCACAGTGGTAACTGTCAGACTCATCCCCCCCCCCCCAACTATCGGAACACACCATGGCTTCCTGCTCCACATCCCATTTAAAAGAGTACTTCCACAACCATACTGCTGCCAACCAAGACATTTACAAAAACAAAATCTGTCACGTAACTGCGTCAACTTCCACATACAAACAGCCCCGGAAAAGCCACCTAAGTAGTTTGCATTTCTTAAAGGGAAAAAAAACGCTGTGTGACAGCATTTAAAATGCAGCTGTGGTACAAAACCAAGTATCAGAAAGAGCCAACAGAGAATGTGATCTTTTTAAACACCACCATTATACGAACACACTGGGCACTCTCAGTCACATCCTCTAACGACTCTGATAAATACCTGTAGAAGTACAGTATCAAACAAAAACTGCAGTAGCATAAAAAAAGAAAAACTGCTGTGGCATACAAAAACCTACAACTTACTACAAATAGGAAGATAGCAACAGAGCCCACAGGTCACATCCAGGAATGGTAGTGGCAGAGTTCACACAATTACAAGAGTTCCACCTTGCTGTGAGTTCCAATTACAACACTGCCACCTGCTGTCCTCAACCGTTGAAGAACTGTTTTCTTAAAAGATATTCCTCCAATACACCAAAAAATCATTTTTAAAGGTTTTACATTTTTTTAAATTTGTTTTAGTGATGACACTGTTAGGCCAGTTCATAATAGCCATAATGCGGTCACGTGATTGCTATCTGAGGGAGAACAGCATGTCACCATCATTCCTCTCTTGACCTGGAAAGAAACTTCAATTTTGCATACCCTGAGTGCTTCAGCTGAAACCAAAATAGCACTCTAACCTGTAGAAACATTGTGGTACAAGAATCAGCACCCGGATTATGGAAGTAGACATGAAAAAGGCTCCTCCGTGCCACTCGCCTCCTCCCACGCCAGAAAAGGACAAGGCCACAAAGAGGTCTAAGCAACAGGCCTCTGGCTCACCCAGGAACCCACCCAGCCACACAGCACTCTCCAAGGAAGGGTTCCTTGAAATAATGCAGAGTATGCAGGAGACCATCTCTGTCACCTCGGCAGATCTCCTGCAGCTCGGTTCCTCAGTGGACTCGCTTTCAATGTGGGTTGGCGACTCGGAAACACGACTTACTTCTGTGAAGAAATGGCAAGGGACAGCTGATCAAGACACTACAACTATGAAACACAGGCTAAAGAAACTTGAAGAAAAATTAGAAGATTTGAAGGGGCACAATAGGAGTAACAATTTGCTGATTCTTGGCCTACCTGAGAAAGAAGAAGGCAATGTGCCAGTCCTGTTTCTCCAGAAGTTTAGTGATAAAATTGCTGGGCCATCACCAAATGGCAGCACGTATATTATTGAAAGGGCCCATCGCTTCCTACACCCTTCCCCACTTGCTGGCGCTCCCCCTCGACCCCTGATCTTTAAATTGTTAAACTTTCAAGACAAATAGCAGATCTTAGCGAAAACTAAAGAGATTCAAGAACTGCAATGGGAGGGACATAAAATAAGGATTACTCAGGATCTGCCACAGACTGTTCAGGCTACGAAACAAGAATTTCAACCCAATATGTCTAAGCTTATAGCGGCTGGGAAACCGTTCAGGGTCAGATACCCGGCCATACTACAAGTGAAACATGCTGAGAAATGGGTCTCATTTGAAACTCTGTAACAAGCAATAACTGAGCTAAAGACTCTACTACCCAACTTGTTTAAGTGAAGCCCCGTGCAGATCTAGTGGGGTGTTTATTTTCCAAAGGGAGCAGTGAGTACATGGTCACCTTTAGCTGTTGTTTTCAGCTTTGATGGGCGATTTTCACCCTTTGGCGGCCCTGCCCTGTAATTAGGGTGTTGAACATTGTTGCTATTGATTCAGGGGGTATGACTGAATGGTGATGCATCTTACTGCAGGTACATGTGCTGCTACTAAAGCAGTCAACAATAATGGGGGCTGATTCCAACTACCTGGTACTATGGACTAGGTCTTGCATGACTGAACCTGCTCCTATGCCTTTAGCAGGAGTTGTAAATCATTTAGGCAGCCACAATAGTGATTTTTTTTACCTCCACTGGAATTAAAGATGGAGAAATTTCCCTTTTTTTACTTTTTCCTAGTGCAGGAAACTCATGTAAGAAACTGGACGTATTTTGATAAATAACTGTGGCATGCCTGGTTCTGTTTAAATAAAGTTACCCGGAAATCAATTAGTTTGATACTGCTGACACAGACTACAGCTCCTTTCTTTCCCTTTTTTTAATTTTTTTTTCTTCATTTTGAAGCAAGCGCAATTCAGCAGGACTATTACCCATAAGATATGCTGACGGACTACCCCAAGCATAGGGTGCGTCATTCATTTGGGTTTAGGTAGATGTGGTGTCTACAGTAGGAAATTAGTTACATCAGGGTGTTTGTTGTTTACAGCAAAGTCTGTTTATTACTTGCTACTTAAGATTATAATGCTCTTCATTCTAAATTGTTTGTGGGGGGGCATGATCATGGTCTTTCTCAGTCTAGCACTGTAAACATCACCTGACGATGTTTTGAAGGTAGTGCAGTTAGTTAGAACTGGGGTTAGATAGCTTAGACTTTTTGTGTGTTTTAATGTTACTCATGGTGGGGATCTCTGGGAGGGAGGGGGTGGGGCTTGGGACAGGGTGTTCTATTATCAATGTCATTTTACACTGCACTACGGATGTTGGGAGGGAGCTGGGGAAATAAGTGCCACACTAGTGTAGTCCACCAGTTAGTTATGGTTTTCTCTTGGAGCAGATGGTGGTCTCTGTTTATTGAATCTCAAGACCACTTTTTACCTAGCTAAATGGGAGGTCCTTACAGTTTTATCAGCTGGAACATTAAAGGGACCCAAGACAGGTGCAAGAGGTTAACAATTCTGTGTCATCTCCATCATCTCAAAGCAGGAATAGTCTATTTACAAGAGACACATCTTCGGAGGGAAGATGTCTCACTTTTCTGGAAAAATTAGGTGGAGCAGGTTTTTGGTTTTGGTTCCTTCCCGAAGCAGGGAGGGGTTACAATACTAATTGCTAAAACAATCCCCTTTAAATTGGTTCATGAATGCTGGGACCCAGATGGATGCTATAATGTTCTCCAGGGTATCTTGGAATCTCACCCAGTCCTGTTAGGCTCTGTTTATGGACCAAACATGGACTATCCTCAATGTTTCACCCAATTGCTCACCCTGCTTGTTTCAGACCCTCCTAAATTAACTATTCTGGGCAGAGACTGGAACCTGCTGCCCCAGACTGACCTGGAAAGATCAGATCACAGGAGAATGGGACTAACCCCAGCTCAGCTGGCCCTAAGGTACCTCATGAAGGGCATGGGGACCATAGAAGTTTGGTGCATTTTAAACCCCACAGAAAGACAATACACCTATCCCCCCCCCCCACATAGCATGTGCAAACAGATTGACTACTTTCTGATCTGCTCCTTTGGCATCCTGGGTATTGTGACTGCCACAATACAGGTTAAGGTCTTGTCAGATCACTCCCCCATCAGTATCTCTTATCTGTTGGGGCCTGGGATCAAGTGTGACTCTATCTGGCATTTAAACACCCAGCTCTTACAATCCCCTGCATCCCTTACTCATATTCAAGATTTTATCACCTCCTTCCTGGAGAATAATATGGGCTCAGAAGACAGAATAGATACCATTTGGGCTGCTCTCGTGTGTACCCTGTGAGGTGAGCTTATATGTCTAGCAGTAACCCTGCTCTGGAACAGCTAGACTCACTGCTTACTGATATCACCCACTTGGAGCACTCTCTGAGTCGTTCCTCCAGTGCCTCAGATTGGGCCAACCTACACCATTTGTAGTCAGTTTTCTGAACTAATGGCACAGAAGGTGGAGCTTGCATTGCATCGCACTAAATTAAAGTATTTAGAATCTGGGGAAATGGCTGGTAAACTCTTAGCACTCAGGGTGCTACAAGCGGAAGCCAAGGATTATACCTGGTCTCCATCCATCACAAGATGAAGCTATAATCACCGACTCCAAGGAAATAGCTTCTGTTTTCAGGAAGTATTTCCAGGATCTCTATTCAGTAGATACAGCATCCTGTCCTCCTGCCCATGCTATTGCCACATATTTAAACTCTGCCAATCTCCCCATGCTACCTCCTACTTCTACTGTGTCCCTGGGCACTCAGATAAAGTTAAGTGAAGTGCAGCAGGCAATTAAACAGTTACCCTTAGACAAGGCCCCTGGATCAGACAGCCTCTTCAACAACTTATATAAGCTCTGTGTCTCTCAACTGGTTCCCCTTTTAGTGGACATGTTCAATTTCTGGTTCAAGGAAGGAGTGGCAGATCCTACTTTTTTAGAGGACTTAGTCACTCTTATTCCAAAACCAAGGAATGACCCCCTCTATCCTGAAAATTACCACCCTATATCATTAATAAACACTGATGTAAAAATCCTAGCTAAAATCCTGTCTAACCGTCTTGCCCTGATTATGGGGGAGATTATTAGCCATGATCAAGTGGGCTTTATGGAGGGAAGATTATAGGGGGACTACATGAGGAAATTGCTTCATCTTATTTCGGTGTCCAGGGAGTTCGATAAGCCAGTGGCTCTGGTCTCCCTTGATGCCAAAAAGGCATTTGATCAGGTCTCCTGGGATTTCCTCTTTGCTTCCCTTCATCATTTTGGTATTCCACCTGACTATATTAAATGGGTCCAAATTCTGTACACTTCCCCTACAGCCTGGATCTGGTGCAATGATTGTCTTTCTAATCCCTTTGCTCCAACGTGGCACTCAGCAGAGCTGTCCACTTTCCCATCTGTTGTTTAATGTCTACCTGGAACCCTTGATCCATAGACTAGTTATCTCTCCCGTTCTGACGGGTATCCGGGTAGAAGGCAAACAGTATACTTTCTTAGCCTATGCTGATAACTTGCTATTACATTAGGAGGACACACAAATTACTATTCCCATCTTGTTAATGGAATTAGATGACTTCTTTAAAGTATCCTTTTATAAATTAAATCTTTCCAAATCCAAAATTCTTCCCTTGAACAACTGAACTGTCTGAGCTGACCTGAATGATCTGGGTCTGTCTTGGGAGCCCAGCTCACTGACATATATGGGTATTAAAGTCGCTCAAAGTGTCTCTGCTATGGTCAAAGAAAACTTCACCAAATTGCTTTATAGTTTAAAACTGGACCTAGACAGGTGGGATGCTAGTCTCCTTTCCCTTTGGGGGCAGATTAGCATTATCAAAATGAATGTGCTTCACCGCCTATTGTACCCAATGGGTATGCTGGGTTTCTACTTTCCTAAAATATGGTTCACATGGCTCCAAAACACTCTTAATGCTTTTATGTGGAAGAAATAAGGGGTCCACAGGGACTATGGTAAGCTTACTGCCCCTAAATTACAAGGTGGCCTAGCACTCCCCTCTTTCCTTACCTGTTATGGAGTCCAGCATATTAGGAAGTTAGCACTAGGACGGTCTTGCAGGGGTTCCAGGGGTATACCCCCTTAAGGCTTGAATTTGAAACATCCCTAGCAAATAAATGTCACTGTTCCTTCCATCTCTTGGTTATTCATCCCCCTCTTAAATTCCCCGGCCCTTAAGGAACTCACTGATTGGATGGTAATTAAAAGCCCTGCAACAAATCCAAGCCTACCTTTCGGTGAACTGGCAACGGTTTCATGAGCAGCCTATCATAGGCAACTCTCATTTCTGGATTGGCAATTGCTCTATCCCACTCTCCTTCTGGCCCCCCTGAAAGTGTATACTCTTTCTACATTCCTGGTTGGTGATGAAATAATTCCCTTATTCACTTTCCAACTTCAACCCCGGGTTCCCAACAGAGATTTCTTTAAATTCCTACAAATTAATTAGGCCATCCTTTCTTTTTTGGGATAGAAACCTTGGACCTCCCCACCCAGAGAAGAACTATCCTTACTCTTCAAAGTGGCTGACCAATCACATGCAGTTTCCACGGTATATAAACATCTGCAATCTTTGGACTCCCACCTTCCTTCTGGTATTTGTTACTATTGGGTTCAGTAATTGTCTCTCCTCACCAAAGTGTCTGTCTGGAAGAAGGTCTGGCATTCAGTTTATAAATTTATTAAGCAGGATAGGCTTCAGCTTGTCCAGTTTAACATTGTGTACAATCTCTATTTTACCCCAACAAAACTTAATAAGATGGGAAAGCTTCCTTCTCCATCATGTTCCCAGTGTGGATAGGCCCCTGGAATGATATATCATTTGTTATGGAGCTGACCAAAGTCTCAAATCTTCTGGAACTCTATTAAACAGGTGCTTGACCCACTCTTGGGCCTTGAACCTCTCTTTACCGCAGATAGTTGTCTTTTAAACATATTCCCTTCCAGAACTCCCAGAATAGGGAAAGCCCATCTGGCTTTGATAGTGGCCACAGCAAAACTGACCATGTTGAGGCACTGGACAGAGGACTCCCTCCCCACTGTGATGGAATGGTGCCATGAAACATTGCCTGCCATCCAACTTGAGAAACACAAAGCCCATATGTATAACGGACCCCAAGCTTTCCAGACAACTTGGGAGCCCCTATACTCTGTCTTATTATTATGGAAACCATAAGTTATTACATTTTCTCTACCAATACTCGGCACCCCCCACCCCCCCATTGATGATTCCAGGCTCTGGCATGAAGGGTGGAGAAGGGAGGGAGGGGAGGAGGGCTAGGCTGGGGGGGTTCAGAGATATGGGGGTTGGGGATTGTTTGTCTTATTAGTTTGTTTGTGTATGTCTTGTATATATATGCAGCCTACTTATGTCATTACATCAAATTCTGTACTATGGACTGCTTAAAACTTAATAAAGTATATTATATAAAAAAAAAATAATAGCAATAATGCACTCCAGGGTGTGGAATATCATGGGGTATCATCACAACTCTGGTGTTGGACTCACTCAGACTGTGGTCTTGTGCCCAACCACCCAAGGTGTGATGATATCCCATTATATACCACACCCTGTCATGCATTATTGCCTAATTAATCAACATATATTAACATGTAGCATTGTGCTTTATGCCATAGGTGGTATCAGACTGCTCCCTGGGTGGAAGACTGACAAGGCTTGAAGTATTCTTTTGTCTATAGCACCAAAAAAAACACTAGTTGTATTTTGTGATGAGTACAAAATCCTTTTCTAGTCCTATGTATGATATTTCCATATGTAGTATAGCGTTCTACATTGGTACAATTTTCACATTTATATTATTTCAAAATGAAGTTTACCTGTGTTTTGGGGTCTTGTTATCACACTTGCTGTAGCTGTACCAGTAAGACCAGTGCTTGGAACAGATGATGATATTGCAGCTGCAGTTGTTGGTAGAGAGGAAGCTGCATCAGATTTAAGGAAAGAAATAAGGTTAGTGTGAATACTGATAGGAACACAGGAACAATGAAAAACTATTCTTAAATAATATGACAATTTAGTTGTGCTCATAAATGTTGCATGTGATTTACAGTAAGAATATTTAGTAAGGAAGTAACATTTCAACAGCATGTTCCACAGTATGTTCCCCCTTTGATGGTGTAGCTTTCTGATGGGATGTAACAAGCAAATCAAGAAAACCTGTTTCACAACTACTCACATTTACAATAGTGTACAGATAAAGCAATTTGTCTTTATAAACATTAGTTTATCTTCCATTACGTAATAAACTTTATATGCATTACTGTATGAACCACCAGGAAGTAGAGTTCTCAGGTTAGTTGTTTATGTTATCCTATCAGAAATTCCTTTTATAAAGCAAAAATCCTTGTTATAAGATTAGTAGGATACCTGAAATATGAAATTGTCAAAAATACAGTGTTATAAGTTAGAATTTCAGTTTAAAAATAAATAATATAGAATATGTGACATTTTATACTTTTCAAAATTGTCCCTTTAAGTTGTAAGATGTAGCCCAGCCTGGTGGCACTGAGGGTTGAGGCACTGAACGCCACATCTCGTGTCATGCCGGAGACCAAGGTTCGGGAACGAGCTTGGGCTGCCGGAAGTTGTCAGGGGAGGAAAAGATCGAGCGTCTGGAGGACTGCATTCCTTTCCTGGGGAGGTTGGGGTTCCTGTTCCCGGTGCCTAGCGGCCTCTGGTGGTGACTAGGGCTCCAGTAGTTGGGAACCAGACTTCAGAGGAATAGGCTGTGGAGACACTTCTGCAGGAGTGCTCAAGAGTGAGCACATGCCGCACTGAGGTGCATTGCAATTCCAAGCCAATGGGGGGAAGTTTAAAAAAAAACCTTTGTGCTGGTAGGCGAAGGCTGGTCTAGCGGCACCAGGCTCCACATCCAAAGTCAGGCTAAGGTGCCTCCTGGCTCATGATGCTGTCTCCTCCAGACACTATTACACAGAGCACCAAGAAGGAGCAGGTGGTCCTTGCTCCTGGGGGATATAAATCCAAGGGGGATATGGAGAGGAGCTGAGGAAGAGAGTTTCCCCTTCCAGGAGAACACCTAAGACTTCAGATGGATGGGATAAGCCAGGTAGGCCTCACAACCATGCTGGAGAGAGTCTAGTGCAGAAAGGAGAATAAAGAAAGTCTATACAACAAAAAAGTTGTAAGATGTAAATAAAATCTCAGTTTCAACAAAATATAATTTATTTGATATTCATGTATTTTTCAGAATCTGATTTTCTATAAAAGCCTTTGTTAAATTAATATTTCTAGCCTTGACATGGCTCTACATTTTGTAGAAGCATAGACATATGCCCAATGACAGAAAAAAAAGGCCAATCGCCCATCTTGTCTGCTCACAGTTCTCTATATAAACACGTGACCCATTGTCCATACAGGGTTCTAGCCTTCCTGAGCTACCTCCCAATTTCCCTCTCTGTTACTGTTACCCTGGGTAACCACTATACGCTTCACTCTGTCCAACTACACTTGAAACTATTAATTCTTTTGTTGACCACCACATCAGCTGGTGGACTGTTCCATGGTATCACCGGTAGCCTGTTATGATGGTGACCCTGATTGAGTGCTTTCAAAAAGGGTGACTCAGTTGTGGCACCTGTGCACAGGGCTACGTGGCAGGCAGAGTGACCAGCTAGGGGGTTCTGTGAATATAGTGACAGAATGTTGCTATGTATACATGCACACGGGGTTGGGGAGGGACCATACTGTGTGATAGATGGAAAGGGAGGAAGGGTTTGTGGGGTGTAGTGCAGTGGTGGGCTGCTGAGCTGGCAGTGTGGTGTGATGAGTTGTTGGCAGGTTGGGGTTGGCAGGGTGCCCATGTACTTTCACCTTTTCTTACTGCCAGCACTTCCCCAGTCACCCTTGACTTGCCCCCTAGAGGGTGGGGTTGCGGCACTGCCTGGCTCAGTGCCCTGAAACTGGTTCTGGTCATGGGAGTCTAGCTGGGAGGCTATTCGAAGCCCAGGGCCAGGCTTCACAACGACAGCATGGAGCAGAGTTTTCTCCCCCTTTAAGCAGGGGCGGGGACGTGCAATGCGACCAGCATTGGCCCCATCCCTGATAGTAATTGGTGTCGGTGCTATGCGACTCACCCAGCCTCTGCTGGGTGTCACTCTCACACCAAACACATGCTACCCTCCCCCCAGGAGAAGGAGAGCAGTCCTAGGGATGCTCAATCCTTCTCCTCCTGGCTGGCCCTCTGACGACCCAGGTCCGTTCCTGGACCCAGTTAGCCATCATTGCAAGCGGAGATCCAACTGCTGCACCGGTGGGTCAGCCCTAGAAGACAGATTTCTAAGTACCCTTAAACCAGCCCTGGCTGGTACAACAGTACTTAGAATCTTGTTTTCTGGGAGAGTTTTCAGAATACTACTTTAGGGGATATGGCAGTTTGCCTCTGCCGCATGCCCCCTAGAACCACACCACAGCCAATTTTGTGGCACATGGGTGGTGAAGCCCCCTTTGGAGCATGCAGCCTGTGGTTGGTGCAGACTGCTTTTGTGAATCACTCCTGGAAACATTTGTGCAAGTGGCACTTTGCACCATTCTTTATGGTGCAAGCCCCTTGTACCATGACAGAAGATTTGAGAATCGAGCCCCGATTGTTTAAAGGGAAATGTCCAACTCATATCAGGCCCCACTTCTGTGTGAAGCAGGCCCTGATTAGCAGTTTAAAAAAATAAAATAATTTTATGGACTTACTATGGCTTCTTTTATTTTTAATCATATCTGGTTGATCCTGCACCCTCCCTGCTGGCATTTTAGAATTGCCCTCCCCGGTGAGCCCACAATCACCTGTGACTGTCCCCGTGATAATGTGTCGGGCAAGGAGCAGTCAGGGCTCATCCATAGGCTAACTATATGCCTCTTGCTTTGAAAAGCTCTGGTTTGGAGCCTTGGTGTTTTCGTGCTATCCCATGAACAAGTATGGACTGACAGGTATCCTGCCAATCAGTACCTGGTCACAGTATAGCACAAACATACGTAGATGCCAACTATTGCCATATCTTCAAATAGCTCCAGTTTGGCATCTACATGTGTCCGTGCTATACCGAGACCAAGCACCGACTGGCAGGGTACCAGTCAGCCCATACTTGGACTCAGGATAGTATGAAAACACTGAGGCTTCAAACTGGAGCTATTTTAAACAAGAGGCATATAGTTAGATTATGAATGACCTCTGGCTTCTCCCTGCCTGACATGTCATCACTGGGAAAGCTATGGGTGTTTGTAGGGAAACCAGGTAGGGTAATTACTTCTAAAATGCCAGCGGGGAGGGTGTAGGATCAACCAGATATGATTTAAAATAAAAGAAAATATAATAAGTCCATAAATTACTTTTATTTTTTAAACTGCTAATCGAGGTCTGCTTCACCCGGGGGTGGGACCGTATACAACATGGACGTTTCCCTTTAACTGATTTTCCTCTGATCACACAAGGAGTAAGTGACAGATGTGGAACTCAAACCTGAATATCGAGGATCATAGCTCTGATCCCTAACCACCTGAACATAGTGCCTCTCTAGTATTATCAATTGATATCCTATGCTATCATATGGTTCTTTTTTTTACCAGGAGAGACACACTAAGCTAAAAGCCTGTTTACAGGTGCAACCTGGGAGCACAAGGAAAATAACTGACTTGCTCAGGGTCACAAAATATGCAAGTGGGGGATATGGGATTTAAACCCAGGTCATTAGGTTTGCAGCACAGAGCATTAAACCACTGTGCTATACTCCCTGCCTCCTACAAATATGGTGACAGTATATGCTCTTCCTAGTTGCTTTGAATGCATGTGATTTCTAGGATTGTATTATAACTTGTACCTGTGTTTGGGGTATTTGTTGCTAAGCTTGCAGTAGCTGTGCTAGGCTGAACTGTACTTTTAACAGAAGATGTCGTGGCAGATGCACTTGCTGGCAGTGTGGTATTTTCTGCACCTAAAAGGAAAGAAATAACATGGAGTATCGATGGTAAAAACAAAATGCAAACAGTTTTATAACAATACTAGGTCTTACTCTCAAGACAGTTAAAAATCATAGACTGCAAGCCAGTGTGTGTCCTTCGTAAGGCTTTGATGGCGTGTTTTCTCTTCTACTTTAGTGATGCAATTTTTAATAACATTTTGCATGAAGCAAGAAAACATGTAAAACCCCTGCTCACAAATGAACTTGTAGATAAAATGTAATTGTATTGGCAAATCATTTGTTCACACAATGATAAACAGAATGTACAAGGACATCTTTGAGATTTGGCATTATTTCATGTGTTTATTAATCTGTTACATTTGCTTTGTTCAAGTTCAAGTTTATTGTGAAGGGACAAAATCCATTAAGCAAGCTCATTTACAAGAATGTCCCTTATCCAAACAATGGGCCCTATGGACAATGCCAAAGTTCCACGTACACGAGGCACATTAGCATTGCTTCACTTCAATGCCATGGAGAGGGTCCCTCGGACCCTGTGCAACAGTCATAGATGGGATGAATGGCAGTTACGTGCCTGAGCCCCCGGTCATGCAGACAGCAATGTTCTGGGGGTGAGTGGGGTACATTTCAGGGGTGTGCCCACACTCCATACCAGTCACAAAGGTGCATAGTGCTGGGCAAGAGATGTACATGCTATGCTGGGTAACATGCAGCCATAAGGGATATGAGCCCCCTGGAATGCTGCTTGGTGCCATGCGGGCTCAAGGGATCTAGTAGCAGACCAGTTCTGGGCATCCCATTGGATGTGCTCCTAGTTCGTGGGACTATCCTCCATGCATCTCAGCATCGGGGGGGGCAGGGCCATGGCTTGGAGCTGCGCAGTGGCTGGTGTCTTTGCATACAGCCACTGCACATCCAACTGCAGGTGCAAAGTTCTGTGGGTGGGATACACTCCTTTGACCCGTATTTCCCACCCGTTCATGAATAAGACCCAATGAAAAGAAGAATACATATCATAGTACAATAGTATGATAAAAGGTCAAAGCAGTAATATAGTGATAAAAATCTGAGGGTAATTACAACATATACAGTATATACAATAAATATATTACAATATTTACATTCAGGTAGAGACACAGGTCAACAATGTTTCAAGGCATGAGCGTGCATGCAAGGAGAATACCTAACAAGTCAGTCACACAAAGCAAGGATGTCACAGAATCATTATATCCAAGATGTAAGCAGGGAGATCTAGAAAAGAAGAAGGGCATAGAGAGGTGAAATGTAAGATTAGAAGCAGTGGCAGGTCTTGGTAATGATTTTCATAATAAAGGTTTTTAAAGCTTTCAGTAGGATTAGGGTTTGGAGTTCAAGCATCGTTGAAGTTTGTTCCAAACTCAGGGGAGTGCATAGTTGATAGCAGCTTTGCCAAAGCAAGTGTGTATTTTAGGTAATTTGGCTTGCAGTGAAGTCCTAAACTTCTGCTTTTGAAATTACAACATGAATAATGAAGTAGAAACTTTTCTCATGGTAGTGCATACGGTGTTTCTGTCCTGCAGTGAATTTTCAGTAAAGCATGGTTTAATATCTATTCTGCAATAGCAAGAAAGAATCTCGGGCTGTGTTTGGTCGGTGTGAGACTAGACTTGTGGTGTTATCCTAGCATAATACCAGGGATCTATTCCAATAACACTCATGGATGAATAAAATGTAAAATAAAGACCGCTCTGCAGCCTTCCCTAAGAGCAGCTACAGCGGTCCCAGCTGTACTCGGAATTTGCACTTTCCCTTCCCCACATGCCACACACACACACAAAATCCACCCATTCCCTCCCATAACATTATTTCCTCACCATTCTGTCAATCCCCTGTTACCAGATCAGTTTTATTTACAAAAAGGAAAAACAAATGAGCGAAATGAAAGCCATGTATTGCTTCATGGCAGTCACCCGTTAACACTCTGCACTCGCTGAACATTTCGGATCATTCATCATTTTTAAAGGTCATTTTAAAAGAAAAACATATGTACTTTTCAGTATACTACTGTAAATGCCTCCACTTTAAACACAACCCCACTCTGAAATGACAGGCTGTCACGCAGACACACAGTAATGTAGTGACCGAGCTGAGCGTGTGTGCTTCACTTCCTTACAGTTTCACTGTTTCCACCATTCAGGCCTTTCTCCTGGTAATGAAATGGAAGAGAAAACTCTCGGCTCAGACTCCAAAGAATTGCTGTAATGCCATGAGATAACAAACTATAAAATACATTTATTAGTAAAAATGAAGCACCCCCACACACAGAACAAGGGTCTCTGAGCGTTTCGCGTCACACTTGACGCTTTCAAAAGCATCAAGTACAACATGAAACGTGCGTAGACCCCTTTTTCTGTGTGTGTGTGGGGTGCTACATTTTTATTAATAAATGTATTTTATAGTTTTCTATCTCATGGCATTATAGCACTCCTTCTGAGTTTGAGCCAAGAGTTTTCTCTTCCATTTCATGTTCTGCACCTGTATTTCGGCTCCTACTGTATTCGTCCAGAGCCGTGTTTCCTGCTTTTTTTCCTGGTGAGGAAAAAAGTTCAAGGGAGAACACAGATGCAACAGTGACACAGGCTGCTGTTTCTCTTAATTGCTTGCTACAGACCATGAATAGGTGCCTCCGGAGGCGGGGGGGGGAGCACACAACATCTCACTTCCACACAGCGTCTAAAACAAAAACAAACAGGAAAAAGATAGGCAAGAAAAGTACTGGACATTAAAACTAGGGGAAAAATAGGGGGTTCACATGATGTCTGGCTAAGGGGAAGCAGCGCGCTCATCTCTCTCCTGCTATATCGCACTGTTTTTGGCTCTAAAATACTTTAAAATCACCTGGAAAAGTACCTACTTGTTTCTGCAGTTGTTCTGCTGGACACTCAGTCAGTGCTCCATTGAGAACAATAAACACCAACCTAGGAATGGAGGTGGAGATGAGGCAGGAGCTATCATGTCATACTCTTCCAGCTTCTCCCAACAAAGCTGCTAAGAAATCCAGACAACAGCCTGTATAGTCAGTGGTCCCTCCAGCGGCCAAATCTACTACAACTCCACTCTCAGAAGAACATTTTCTGTTGGAAATGAAACTGCTCCAGGAAGCCTTACAAACCTTGATGACAGATATTGCCACATTAAAACAAGACCTGAAAGATGTCTCGAGACAAGTGAGAGACATGGAGGCAAAAGCCTCACTGGAAAAGTGGTGAGCGGCTGCGGACCCAGAGATTGTAGCCCTCAGAAAGCAAATGGGCAAAATGGAATTCAAACTGGAGGACCTCGAGGGCCACAGCCACCACAACAATTTGGTCATCATCGGGCTACTGGAGGAAGAAGAGGGTTCCTCTCCCATTGTCTTCACTCAGAATCTACTGGAAAAAGTCACTGGCCCCTCACCTAATGGGCCCACACATATTGTGGAGAGGGCCCATCGAGCTCTCTGCCCCAAGCGAGCCCCCGGCTCACCTCCGCTGCCCTTCTTGCTGAAGCTATTAAATTACCTAGACAAACAGCATATATTGTCGAAACTACAGGGCATACAAGCTTTGATGTGGGAAGGGCATAAGATAAGAATTGCACAGGACCTACCAGCATCCATCAGGCAAAAGGGGGCACATTTCACACCACGATATCTCGCCTTATTACTGTGGGGATCCAGTTCTACATGCAGTACCCTGCACAACTTCAAGTTTGGGTGCAAGAGAGGTGGCATTCCTTCAACAATATGGAGCAAACAGTGGGGGAGCTACAAGGGTTGCTGCCCAATCTGCTAAAAAAATGATACGGCATCCACTGACCACATATTTCCTGGATTGGTGATTGATTCCCTGTGCAGGCACTGAGGTAAGAGGGGACCTTTGATTTCTGGAACCTCTGAGCCGGGAGGGCACATATCCTCACAAGGGTCCACACTGTGAGTTAAGGAATCTTACAGCCCATGGTAAAACCAGAGGAGTGTCAATGTGCATGTATGAACAACAATGCAAACCACAACTGGGAGATCACGTGATGAGCTAAGTCGGAGAGGACGTCTTCTGTGCTGCTCTGAGGCCTAAGTTAATTAAAAGGTTCCAAATCTTCCGGGATCAGTCCAAATTGCACCTAAACATGCATATTCAGCTGGTGAGGTGCTGTGGGCCTGATCTGTGGTGAAGTGGTCTAAAATTGGGAGATATTAAAGAGCAGTGACATTGCAAGCTGCAAGCAGTTGGCGGTAGCACTAGGCCATGGCACAACACTGAGATGGAAGCTGAGATGGTGGAGCCCCTCGCGGGGAGATCCTCCACTACCAAAAGACCAAAACCCCAATCTCCCACCCCTAATGAGCAGGAGGAGGTGGCAGGAAAGGAAGGGGGAGCCTACTCGAACAGCAAGGACATACAAGAAATTAAACAAATGTTGCAGGGGCTCGTAATGGACTTGCAGCAGTGAAACCGGCGCTGCAATCATTGGCAAAGGGAATGGGGGACGCCGAGGTTCGGATCTACTCCCAGGAAAGGAAAGTTTCAATGATTGAACAGGAGTTTGTGGTGGTTAGAAAGCAAGTTAAAAAACTCGAAGAGAGAATAGAGGACCAAGAATCGAGGAGCCAAAGGAATAATCTGATTTTGGCAGGGCTGCCTGAGAGGGCTGAAGGGTCAGACTGCGTCTCATATATACAAGATATGCTGCTTAAGCTGTTTGGCCCCACGCCGTATGGGGATGCATATAATTTAGAAAGAGCACATAAGGCCTTGAGAGAGTTACCACCACCAGGGGCAAGACCTCGGCTAATTATTATGCGCTTCCTTAACTACAAAGAAATAGCCCATGTGTTGTCTGCTGCAAGGCAAAAGAAGTCAATACATTGGCATGGCGCCTCCTTATGGTTATTTCAAGACCGAACACCTGTGGTGAGAGAAAAGCAGAAGGAATATGTGGAAATTAAGAAGAAATTATACCTCGCAGGAATCAAGTTTCGGCTACAGTACCCTACAACATTGGTGGTGCTGCTTCAAACAGGGGAGAAGCGGTTTCTCACAGCAAAGGATGCTCTAGAAGGGCTACAAGTGGAGCTTCCTGAGCTATTTAGACCGCCTAGCTGAACTGCTCCAGATGAAAAGGGGAGCTACTCTGACTGGCCGGATTGGGACTGCAGAGGCTTAAAAAGCTTGTCAAACTTAATTTTCCAGTCAGACTGCTTGATTAACGGCTATTTGGGCTGGGGCGAAAAGAGCTCTATTAAAACAAATGGGGTCGGAGAGGGTTAACTATGGGGGAGGAAAGACTGAATGATTTTAATATAGAGATGGGTTGTGGAGAAGAGTTGAAAATGAGCATACAAGTAGTGGGGGTGGGTGATAAGGTGTTGGAGCATGAGGGGTGGCTGGGGGAACAGTTTAAATTGGGAATTGGATGAGGATCCCTTGTAAGGTGGATGAAGAGAGAGAAAGTTAATTGGGCAGAATGCGAGGGTTGGGAATTCAGGTAATCGGAAAGGTGCAACACACTGAGGGGATATTAGGGGAGTAAATAAGGTGAGGGGGCAATCTGTGGGGCCTGGCAAATCCCTGGCCATTCACAAGAAGAGGGTCGGGATTCCGCATACGAAGGGAACTTAAATCGGTGGCAGCCACCTTCCAGTTTTGGGTTTTCAGGGGGAGCAGAGTAATGGGAGCTCCTTTCTTTTCCTTTTCTCCCACCCGACGCTCCTTGAGGCAATCCTAATCCCCCTCTACCTCGATTGCTTTGTGGGAAAGGAAAGAGGAGGTGGGTAGGGTGTCTGTAGAATCATGGGTGACAGACATTGGCCAATAGGACCTCCAGTGGGCATCTTATCCCCTGGGTGCAGATAGGCATTGGGCTATAAGACGGCCCAATGCTAGCACAACCTTATTGAAAGGTTTTATGGTGGTGTCAGGTGAAGCTTAGGTGGGGAGGGCAAAGGCTCAAGGTCCTCTGAGTAGGAATTAGGAGGGGCCACATAAGTGGTGGGGAACACTGATGGGGGAAATGTACAGTTAATTCTGTCTCCCAACAAATGGGAGTAGAGACGAGGCTGGTTAATATCCTATATATGATGATGAGATTACTTCTAAATTGTACATACGAGGGTTAGAGGAAGGGAGAGGTTAGAAGGTTGGATGGTTGGATGTGTTGGGAGAAGAGGGGGATTTAGGAGATTAAGGTAGTTGTACAGCAGAATTATTTCTTGTTTCTAGATTAGATCCCGGAGTTGCTTATGTCAGGGAGGGGCTGGGGGGTAGCGCAAGAAGGAGTTCATCTATGATCCGAGATTTGAAAGGAGGGTGATCTAGGATCGGGCGGGGGCGGGCGTGATGGGGAGCTGGAAGAGAGAGAGTCCACCAGGTAGGAGTGAAGGAGGCAGACCTGATAGTGCTCAGAGGGTTAGCTTATCCATAATAAGTTTTTGGCACTATCTATGTCGAGTGTTAGACTAATCTCTTGGAATGTTAAAGGACTCAGGGGTAGACATAAAATAATGGTAATCCTGAGACATATGGAACAAATGGGGGCCCATATTGCTGCTCTACAAGAGACACACTTACTGACAGAGGAGCTGAATAACCTCAGGTGACTCTGAGTGGGGCAAGTCTATGGGGTAGGTAAGGAAAGGGCCTCGGGGGAGTAGCAATATTAATAAAGAAAACTTGTCCGTATAAAGTAGAGCAAGTGGTTGCAAGGGAAGATGGCAGAGGGATTTATATCTCGGGCTTTTTGTATGGCAAGGCGATCTTGGTCACTTCCATTAATGGGCCAACGCCCCCAAAACTGGAATTCTTTGACTCAATAGACAGGGACATAGCTGTTTTTCCCGTGCACTCCCTTATTCTGGCAGGGGATTGGAATACATACTCTAATAACCAGGGAGATAGGATCCCACCTGCCAGAGGGCCTTTAACGAAGGCTCAAATTGCTTTAAATAGGTTGTTAGAGGTCGCGGCTTTGGTGGATCCAATATGGACCCACTCTACTGGGGGCAATATTATGACATTTTACTCAGCTGCACATAAGACCCAATCTCGTATTGATTTCGTTCTGGTTAACAGGGAGGCACTCATGGAAATCAGGGATATGACAACAGGGGGTAGAATTTTCTCGGATCACTCTCCGATTCAATTGATCTGGGAACCTAGATTAGGCCCTCCTAGACCATATTGGTGGAGATTGAATGACTCCCTAGTGATGGAGACCTCAACTAAGGGTAAGCTCGAGGAGGCACTGCTAGAGATTATACAGCAACAGCTACCTACGTTGCAAAATAAAAAGCTGGCGTGGCCAACTTGTAAAGTGTTATATGCAGGAGTGGCTCAGGAGCTGGCAGCACAAAGAAGTAGGCATAGGAGAGCAAAAGAGGAATTTATTCTAGGGGCAATTAATTCACTGACGCCACTGGAGGGGTCCACGGGGGAAATCGACAGGGAACTTAAAAGTTTAAGAAGGGAATTGGCGGATATTGTTTATGGCAAAGTAGATTTTTGGTTGGAAAAGATTAAAGCTAAATATCTTTTGCTGGGAGACGTTCCTGGATGTTTGTTGGCGGCTAGAGTCAAGGAGTGGGAAGTGAGTAGAACGGTGACATCTATTCGGTATGAAGGGAAGCTTATAACGGACTCCCAGGAATTGGCAGACACTTTCGCGTCCTATTTCAAAGATCTATACCAGATTAGGAATACCGTGGGGGAGAAAGAAATTAAAACCTATCTGGAGGGAGTGCCTCAACCCGTGTTAGACCCTACTCAGGCTAAGGAATTAGCGACTCCCATAGGCGCAGCGGAGATTATTGAAGTAGTGAGGTCTCTGCCCGCTGGTAAAACACCGGGACCAGATGGCCTCACGGCTAAGTTTTACCAGGCCCATATTCACATTATACTACCTATACTTCAAGAATTCTTTAATACTATAGTGCTGGATGGAGTGTTTCACCCCCCTTTATATCAGGCGTACATTACATTAATTCTGAAACCAGATAAGCCCAGGGATTTACCCGGTAATTACAGGCCTATAGCATTAATGAATCAGGACATCAAGATTCTTAAAAGAATTTTGGCCAACAGAATTTGGCGGATCGCTCCTAGTCTAATCAGTCAGGAATAAGTGGGATTCATGCCAAGGAAGGGGGCTCATGATGCTTTGAGAAAGCTGCATCATATTTTGAATTTCATATCCGATTCTCAATTACCCCTAGCCCTGATATCTTTAGATGCCGAAAAGGCTCTCGACTGGGTCTCCCATCCTTTCCTTTTTGCCACAATGGAGAGGATGGGCTTCCCCGAAGGCCTGCTTAGAGGTATAAAAAATCTATATGCCGCCCCGACGGCCAGAGTTTTATGTAATGGCTATATTTCGCAGGAAATTCAGTTGGAGAATGGGACCCTTCAGGGATGTCCTCTTTCTCCGATATTATTTAATATCTATCTAGAGCCCTTGTTGAGAGCAATTAATAATGACAGGTATATAAAGGGGGTTGAGATAGTGGGACGAGAGTTAAAATTTTCAGTTTTTGCAGACGATGTATTCCTGCATTTACAAGATACGGCGACTGGTTTTGAGAAGACAAGAGAATTAATAGGGTGATTTGCTAAAGTCTCAAATTACAAACTAAACTTGACTAAAACTCAAATTCTCCCCTCGATGCCATATGTATATAGGGCAGATTTTGCTCCGCTGCGAGTCCAGTGGGTGGCAGACAAGATCAAATATCTGGGTATTTGGATCACAGCGAATATTGAGATGGGGGCCTAAATAAATATGGAAGGGACTATATCAGCTATCAGAGGTGATTTAGTAAGATGGAATAAGCTTCCCTTGAATTTTATGGCTAGACTGGGGCTTATTAAGATGAATTTACTACCTAAACTGCTATACCCAGTGTACTTAGCCCCATATAGTATCCCCAAAATATGGTTTAAAACAATTAGGAAACTACTCTTAGACTTTTTATGGAACTCTAAGCCCCCTAGGAAAAAGTATAATGCTCTGCAACTACCATATTCGCTGGGAGGGATTAAGCTGCCAGATCTCCATTTATATTATGTTACGGGACACTTGGGTCTGATGACTCGATGGGGTAGTAGTACTGAGGGGGAAACCTATACTCCAGATTGGTTGCATCTAGAGATCCAAATGTTGAAAGATGCTGGCCTTTCTCCTGAGGCACCACTGTATGCCAATATAGGCAAATGTTTTAAAAAGGGGTTGGGGAACCCAATTCTGAAGACGGCGGAAGTTTGGTGGTCATTCCTGACCCTGACTCAGAAAAAGGATCAAATGAGGGCCCAAGAGCAACCACTGGTGGGCAATCCCAACTTAGTCATTGGGGTCAAGTAATCAGTGGGAGGTGGGCTAGGTGGGCTTTGGGCTTGAAACTAAAGGATGTTATCCAGGATAATAGGGTGGTCCTCCCGATTCTGTGTGATGGGATGCCTTTCTTTCAAAGGCTGCAGCTTAGACGAATGCTAGAGGGGGTACTAAAGAGATCAGGGGGTCTCACAGACTGCTCTTTTAAATGGGACATGCTAAAGGAGGTCGATCCAAAACTAGATCCCTATCGCAAATATATAAAGTACTTTTGGATTTTCTTAGTTTGAACTCTCCCATAACAGTGCCATACTGGGACAATGTGTTGGCCCCTCGAAGCCTTGATTGGGTCAACATATGGAAAAACAGCAAATATATAGTTATACCTAAGTACAGGAGTATGCATTTTTTTATTGTTTCTAATATATATTTTACCCCTGTGAAACTATGTGATAGAGGCCTTAGGCAGAGAGACCTGTGTTTTAGGTGTGAATTAGAGAGAGGAGATCTCTTGCATGTGCTGTGGGATTGTAGCAAAATATCGCCCCTTTGGGACGAAATAAAGAGACAGATGGACCCAATGCTAGACTATTCAGAATTTATAACACCAGAGATATGTGTTCTAGGTGATCTGTCGCAAATCTCTGGTGTTACACCCAAATATCATCTATCCTTGATGGCTGCGGTAATTAAATCATTTGTGGTACAACATTGGAAGGATGACCAAGCTTATGTTTATAAGCAGTGGGCAGGAGATCTCATGGGGGCCCTGGGTAGAATAAAGAGACATTTATACTCAGAGGGAAGAAAAGGGTCATATGCTAAAAGATGGGCGGCATTAGAGGTGATATACTCCCACCAGGGTGCATATGTTCAGACACAGGTCTGTCTGTCGTGCTGCGATTAGCGGAAGAAAGTTTTGCTGGAATGAGTAATAGTTGGGACACTAGAAAGATTTAAATGTTTGTTATGTGATTGTATTTGAATAGGTAGGGTCTTTGGACATGGTTAACAGTAAGAGGTTAGGGGTCTACCAGGTTGATATGGGGGGATGGGGACTCTCTCTCTTTCCAGGGGGCACAGAGGGGCGCTACCTCTTAAATAGATTGAATCTAAAGAGCAGCCTGGGTCAGAGAGTATCTGTCAGGCTGCAGGGGGTTATTACTGGGGCTAATGGGAGGGGGCTTAATTTGTATGCAGTCCTACTATTTTTATTTTAGTGTATCGATGAAATAGGTTTAGGCCTTAGTTGGAGGGGGTGGTGCTACCTCTGTGTGTGTGTGTGTATAGTTGGATTGTATATAGTTTACACAGCCAGTTTTGGATTGTGTGCCCTGGGGTTCCCAGGTTTCTGTTTGTTTTGTCTCTTGTCTGGAAAATAAATAAAGATGTGTTTAAAAAAAACCAAAAAAACAATGCAAACCACAACTGTTGGACTTGGCTCTTACACTGTCTCCCCATCCTACCCTGGTGTCCTTGGGATTAAAGGGGTGCACTTGTACTGTTGACTCTTCTTTCTTTTCTTTTTAGTGTGTGGCAGCTCGGCAGAGTAAGAAGAAATGGCACTCCTTGATGATGCTCACATTTGAGAGGGTGCAGCAGCTCAAGCTACAGTAGAATGACAGTGCGGGTGTACGAACGTTTGTGGAGTTGCAATCAGCACCGTGCAGTCTCGCTGCAGCTTCTCACAAAATTAACCTTTCATTTCATAATTACAAATGCTGCATTGTTTTCCAGTATTTTAACTGCTGCTTATTGAAGTCAGGAGGGTTTCTCTTCATTTATTTTATTTTGGTCTGGACGGCTCGCTATTGCATTATTTGGGTCTCAGCTATTGGTATCACCAGCACAGAAGAACAAAAGGCAGCATAAAGTGGGGGAGGGCTTAGTTAACTTTAGTATCTGCTCAACAGTTTCCTAAGCATTATGAACTTTTGAGTTCTTGGGGTGAACATTGTGATGGAGTGATTTCTTTTGAAGTTAGTATGGTGTTATACTGGTTTCTTCATTCCAGGCTGTTTGCCAGGCTGTTAAATAATATTATATGTGGAAGCAATCTGTTTTAAAAAAAGGAGGGGGGGGAGCAAGGGCTTTAAATGCTCTGGCTGGCAGCATTGCATACCATATTGGAGGGCACTTTCATCAGTGCTAACAACAATATCTGTACTATTGAGAATTGAGGTGGAAGGTAAATTTTCACATGCTTCATATAAGTGTCTTAACATGGATGGGAGGGGACTCAAAGGGGGGACAGAAATTGTTTGTTTTGTGTAATGGGACAGTGGGTGGGAGGGAGGAAGGGGAGGCCCATGGTATCAGTATAAAAGGTCCAGTAGAGAAATTTGGAGAATATTACAGTAATTACGGATGCTCAGAGAAATATGGCTAGTAAAGTGAATATTGTGTCTTGGAATGTCAAAGGGGCACAAAATAAAAAGAAGAGATACAAACTATTGAAACACTTGCAAATGGTTCGGGGTCAAATCTCTCTCCTGCAGGAAACACATCTACTAGAATTGGAGGCCATATGGCTAAGAAGGTTGCATGTGGGGCAAGTCTTTGCTGCTGGATCTAGTTCACAGAGTAAAGGGGTAGCAATCTTGGTATCAAGGAATCTGGACTTCAAATTTTGCAGTAGGGACACTGGAGAGGTCTGAGATCCTTCTGGATCCATATATAGTCCGAATATAGACACCTCTTCTTTTTTTATGAAGATCCTCAATCTTCTGTTGCCCTCCCTCTCTGTTCCTTTTTTGTTAGCTGGAGACTGGAACCTCCCTTTCTCCCATAGACAAGATGGGCAAACAGAAGTTGGGTCTATCTCCGGCTCAAAGGGCTATTAGAGAAATGATAGGCAACCTAGAACTGTGTGACCCATGGAAGGATTTACACCCCAAATCTTCAGGAATATAAATTCTGGTATCCGGTACACAAGACTTCCTCCCACATAGACTACTTCTTGGTGAGTAAACAACTCCTCCCAGGCCTTATGGCATCTCAAATATCCCTGGAGGTCATCTCAAACCACTCCTTAGTGTTCTGTACCATCTCCCTGACCCCATCCCAACGTGCAGAAACAGTTTTGAAGATCAATAACAGACTATTGAAGGATAAGTGGGTCCTAGATAAGCTAAAAGCTTGTATTGCATAATATACACAAATTAATTTAAACTCTATGGGTCACTCTGATGTAGAATGGGGGCATCCTAAAGTGTTGCATCAGAGGGGAACTAATCAGGATCGCCTCAGTACAGAAACGTAAAAGGAAAGGCCAGGCGAAGGAACCATTAGATAAAATTCGGCACCTGGAGAAGTACATATCTCCAACATCCACGGAAATGCTCCGTCAGGAATTGGTCCATGTCAGAGCACAATATAATGACTTACTAGCGGTTAAGGCAGAGTATGCACTTCTCAAAACAAACTCCACTTATATTGACCAAGAAGAAAAAGCAGGTCGTCTGTTGGCCGTGATAGTAAGAAAGCAAGAAACCTCATGGCTGATCAATGCAGTCTGTTCCAGGGCAAAGGATCTCCTCCTGACCGAACCAGCTGACATAGTGGCCAAATTCCAGTCCTTCTACAAAGATCTATACAGGATTAGACTGGACCCACCCTCAATAGCTCAGATAGTTGACTACCTGAGTACAGTTAGCCTGCCAGCCCTATCCAGGGAACAACAATCCCTTCTGATTTCCCCACTTTCAGAGGATGAAATCAAAGTGGCCATTCATAGTTTATCACTTGATAAAGCCCCAGGCCAGGACGGCTTCTCCGCTAACTTCTCTAAGGCACTGGAGGAGGACTTAACTCCATAGCTACTACATCTGTTCCAGACCATCTTGGTGAACGAGTGCTGGGACTTACACCTCTTTGAAGCCCTAATAGTGGTAGTGCACAAAGGGGGGAAGGGACCCAGAACAGGTATCGGACTACCGCCTTATCTCACTCTTGGATTTTGATATTAAAATTCTAGCCAAAATTTTAGCTACCAGATTAGATTAGGTAAGGTAATGCCCTCCCTGATTTGTGCAGAATAAGTGGGTTTTATGGTAGGCAGATCAGCCTCGGACCATGTGAGGAAATTAGACAACATCTTCTCCACATCCCGTGCTGATATTGCTCGTGCTATATTGATGTCCCTAGATGCAGAAAAAGCACATGATAGAGTGGATTGGAGCTTCCTTTTTAGGACATTGTTTAGGTTTGGTTTCCTTCCCTTCTTTGTGTAATGGATAAAGGCCCTGTATACTAACCTTACTGCCCATATTTACTGTAACAGAACCTTTTCCTCTTATTTCTCTCTCTATTCATTTACTAGACAAGGTTGACTGCTATCCCCACTACTGTTCAACCTGTACCTGGAACCTCTCCTGATGTGTATTAAAAAGGACCCGGTAATTAAAGGTGTTATGGTGGGGAGTCAGGAATGCAAACTTTCAGCATACGCTGATAATATCCTCCTCCGCCTTTGTGAACCAATGACATCAATTACCAGAGTCCTGAACTTAATCCAAGAGTTTGGAACACTGGCCAATTACAAGCTGAACTTGGAAAAAAACATAGTATTCCCTCTCAACTACCACACTTACCATAGGGAAATTGAAGCATTAGGGTTATGGTGGGAACACAAACAAATTGGATACTTGGGTATATATTTAACCAGGGAAACTAAATCCTTGAGACATTATAACCTGAACACATTAGTTCAAGTAATTCATCAGGGCCTAAGCAGGTGGAGGGTGCTACCGATATCCCTATGGGGGAGAGTGAGTTTAGTCAAAATGAACATTCTGCCCTGGGTCTTCTACTCCCTTAATATGCTGAGCATTTGGCTGCCTCAGGCCTAGTTTTCTAGACTACATTCATTGATTACTGAATTTTTATGGAAGGGCAAACAGGCTCCCAGGACATATGGGAAACTCACAGTCCCTAAAATAAAGGAAGGCCTGAGGCTCCCCCACTTCAAATTTTATTATTGGGCCAGTCTCGCTGCAAAATATATGAGATGGTCAGAGAGGCTTGATAATCTACCACCAGACCACTACATACCTATTTGGTTGAAGCTGGAAAGTGAGCTTATCTCATCAGCAAACATCTCTACCCCGCCTTTTATCATGTTAAAGGGGAAAAAACACTCTGTGTGACAGCATTTAAAATGCTGATGTGGTACAAAACCAAGTATCAGAAAGAACCAACACCAAATGTGATCTTTTTAAACACCCAAGGCATTGGCTGGTACTCTGATTGGCACTTCAATCAAAGTTTACTCCCAACACTGTGCTTCCCTCAATTACAAACATACACAAGACCTGTTACATAGATACATAGATATATAGATACATAGACAGTGTCGGCAGATAAGGGCCTATGGCCCACCCAGTCTGCCCATTTGAGCTTGTAAGTTCAGTTTGTTTTCCTAGAAGTCTGTTGCCCCTTACCCCTGACCTCCAGAATTCCTTTATGTCTATCCCATGCATTCTTAAATCCTGTGATTGTTCAGCCCCCACCACTTCCTCTGGCAGGGTATGCCACTTGTCCACCACCTGCTCTGTGAAGAAATTCTTTCTCATGTTTCCTCTGAATCGTCCTCCTCCAACTTCATCCCATGCCTCTAGTCCTGGAACATCTTTTCGCTTAAAATAGTGTTTTCCTGCACCTGTTCCTCCCTGTAAGATACTTGTATGTCTCTATCATATCCTCTCTCCTCCTCTCCTCCAGGAGTACATGTTCAGTTCCTTCAACCTGTCTTCATAGGACTTGTGATGCAATCCGTGCACCATCTTTGTTGCCCTCCTCTGAACCTTCTCTACCCTGTCTATGTCCTACGTAGGTATGGTCTCCAGAAATGTACACTGTACTCCAGGTGGGGCCTCACTAGTGTCTTGTATAGTGGAATTATGACCTCCCTTTTCCTGCTGGTGATGCCCCTGCCTATACATCCCAGCATCCTATTTGCTTTACCTGCTGCCTTGTCACACTGTTTCCCTACCTTGAGGTCATCAGAGATGACAACCCCAAGATCCCTTTCCTGCTTGGTGCATGCTATATCCTCACCCCCCAACTGATATATTGTGCCAGGGTTTTTGTGCCCCATATGCATTATCTTGCACTTCTTTGCATTGAATTTCAACTGCCAAACCCTGACCATTCTTCAAGTTTCTGCAGGTCGCTCTCATTCTGTCTACACCCTCTGGTGTGTCTACTCTGTTACAGAGCTTTGCGTCATCAGCGAACAGTGAAATTCTGCCTTCTAGGTCCTCGCAATGTCACTGATGAAGATGTTGAATAGGACCGTCCCAGCACTGATCCCTGTGGTACCCCACTGGTCACTCTTCCTCTGTGGAGTGACAGCCATTTACCACCACCCTCTGTGTCCTGCCACCCAGCCAGTTACCTACCCACCACACTACTGTCCTGCCCACACCCATATTCCCCAGTTTGTGTAATAGTCTTCTATGTGGCACAGTGTCAAAGGCCTTGCTGAAGTCCAGATAGGCCATGCCCACTGCCCTCCCTGATCCACCTCCCTAGTCACCCAGTCAAAAATTCAACGAGATTGGTCTGACATGACCTCCCCTGAAACCATGCTGCCTTGGGTCCTGTAGTCCATTGACAACCAGATGTTCCACCAATCTCTCCTTCAGTAGTGCTTCCATGATCTTCCCACTACCGAGGTGAGGCTGACTGGTCTGTAGTTCCCTGCTTCCTCTTTGTTCCCACTTTTGTATAAGGGACTACATCTGCTGTCCTCCAGTCTTTGGGTACCTCCCTGTTTCCAGTGATCGGCTAAACAGGATAGCCAGAGGTTCAGCCACCACCTCTCTTAGTTCTTTAAGGACCCTGGGTGCACCCCATCTGGCCCCATTGCTTTATCAACTCTTATTACTTCCAGTTCCTTCAGGACCCTTTCTCGTAAAGGGACTTATGTCCATTTCTGCACCATTCTCACCCTTGTACTCCTTCAGACCCATTACCCTCCTCTTCCTCAATAAAGACTGAGCAGAAATACATGTTCAATATGTCAGCTTTACTGTTGTCATCCTCCACGCTGCCCCATCCTCCCCTTCAGTCTCACTATCCTCCCTTTGTCTTTTCTTTTTCACTTATGTACCTGTAAAGGTTTTGTCCCTCTACCCACTGATTTTGCAATGTGTTCTTCTGTCTGAGCTTGGCTTCCCTTACTGACCTCCTGCCTCCTTTGCTTCTCCTGGTACTTCTCCCTATCCCCTTCTGCCTGTGTCTTTTGTATTGCCTGAATGCAATCTTTTGGCTTTCACTTTCTTTGCTACCTCTTTGGAAACCATAATGGTCTCCTCTTCCTTTTCCTCTTGCTAACCTGCTTAATGCATAATTTTGTTGTTCTTGTAATCCCCATTTTAAATACTGCCCACTGTTCCTCAACCCCTGATTCCTGTCCCATTCCTTAATGCCTCTTTCAAGTATCTCCCCATTTTCCCAAAGTCTGACCCCTAAAATCCAGGATACGTGTTTTGTGTGGTTTGGTTCTGCTCTTTCTGTGATTTCAGACCACAATGACTGGTGGTCACTGTTTCCCAGGTGCTCCCCACTGTTACCCCCATCACACTGTCCCTGTTTGTGAGCACAAGGTCCAGTTTTGCCTTCTGCCGAGTTGGTTCCATGACCAGTTGCTTGAGGAAGGCACCTGAAGGAGTCAGGATAAATCTGCTCTAGTTGATGCTGCTGCTGGGATGCTCCAGTCACGTCTGGAATATTGAAGTCTCCAACCAGTACTACCACACCTTGTCTGCCATCCTTTGGATGGCTAGCAACAACTCCTATCTGTTTCTTCCTCCTGGGCTGGTGGTCTATAGACCACACCTGTGCGGATGGCTGTCCCCATTTTCCTTTCCAGCTTAACCCACAGTATCTCTCCCCCATTTTGTTCCTCCTGGATCTCTGTGGCCCTTATGCCATCTTTCACATACAGTGCCATTCCTCCTCCCTTCCTGCCTGCTCTGTCTCTTCTGAATATGTTGTAGCCAGGTATGGCCATCTCCCAGTCATGGTTATCATTACACCAGGTTTCAGTGATGGCCACAATGTCCAGGTCTGACTGTACCATGACAGCCTCCAGATTTTCCATCTTGTTGCTAAGGCTCCTGGCATTTGCACACATGGCTTTCCATGATTTGACCTCCCTAGACTGTTTCACTGTTCTACTCCAGCCCCTTCCTTGGTTGTCATTTATCCCTGGTTCTCCTTGCTGTCTGCCCTTCTGCTGAATTTTGACCCTTTTCTGCTTATCCACCTCTTGGGCACTAATCTCCATCTTTTGCAAACTGCTTTGCAGAGATAGCCACTCCTCTGGTTCACTGGTTCCACTGCTAGCTGTGGTGGGTGAGCAAATAGGTACCCTCCTTGCTGGCCTGCCACCCCCCTTTGCTAGTTTAAATGCTTGTCAATGTAGCATTTAAACTTATCATTGAGTGCTTGGATTCCCCTCCAGGATGGATGCAGGCCGTCAGGCTTGAACAAACCTCCATCCCTCCAGGTGGGTCCCCAGTCACCAATGAATCCAAACCTTTCTCACAGCACCAGTTCTTCAACCATGAGTTAAAGTTCCTGGCATGCACCCTATGCTCTCCCTTGCTCTCTCACAGGTAGTACTTCTGAGAAAGTGACAGAAGTAGCTACTTGCTTGAGACCCCTACCCAGTTTCCTAAACTCTTCCTGAACTTCCTTGGCTCCCCATTTGCCAGGTCATTAGTACCTAGGTGGATAATGACATCCAGCTCACCTCCCGCCTTGCCTTCCCAGTGATCCCCAGGATCTTCCTTCCATCCTCCTTGCCGTGGCACCTGGTAGGCACCTCACCTCCCTGTCCTCCCCTCCTGTGTTCCTAGCTGGATCCCTCTTATGATGGAGTCCCCCACCAGGATTCGCTTCCTCCTCCTCTGGGATCCACTGCTTTCCCCGCTGAGGTCACCTCCTTGGCTAACCTCCACATCCTTTCCTTCCACTTCTCTGGGTACCTCTATTTGGTTGTCCTCATTTTCCAGTGTGGCATATGAGTTCTTGAGTGGAATAGGATATGGGATGTGCCTCTGCCTGACTGCTCTAACCCTCCCTGAGCCCACTGTCATCCAAGTGCTCCTCGTTCTCGGCATCCTTTGAGGCAGTTGCATTGGACTGGGTAGTCCCTGGATAGGGGTGATGGTACTCCTGACCCAGTTTACTTCCGCTCTGAGTCTGGCTACCTCATCCCGCAGTCCAGAGAGATGCATGCAGATAGGCAGCACCTCAGTGTCCAGAAGGTCTGCCTGAATATGGCTGCCCCACAGCCACTGCATTGCACCACTCCCCACATTATACTGCAATTCCACTACTTGTCTGCTACTGAAGCTCTCCTAGTTCCCTTTATTAATTTACTGTACTAAAAATCCTACTGATCCTCAGATAATTTTTTTTTTAAAGAAAAAAACCAATAAATAAATAAATGAGTCAAAACACTTGCTCGTGTGAGGGTGGCTTCTTCCCCTTATGCCTCCTACTTACACCACTTACTATACCCTGTGTTTAGCTCCTGTCAATCAGATTTAACAGGGCATATAATTAAGAGTTGGGGAAGGGGCTAAAATTTGCAGCAATTAAAAGACAGCACAGAATTACACCACCACTATGTTTTAAATTTTCAACAGCCCAAAACAATTATAAGTAAAGACAACAAAGAAAGTATAGTGTCACTAAAAGCCCACAATCTAAGTTTAAAAGAAAAATAGCAATTACCAGTTACTCTAAAGCACTGAATTGAATATGTTTCCTTCCTTCCCTTCTGGCTTCTTCTGAGAAAATAAAATTCTGCTTGCTACTTTAACTCTGACGAAGCCCCACCTCCAGTTATCACGTAGCTGAGGTCAGAGGCCAGACAATTAACACCCTTCACCCAACTACAGGGCAGTCAGACAAGCCAAGATAAAATTTGCAGCAATTAACGACAGCACAGAATTACACCACCACTATGTTTTAAATTTTCAACAGCCCGAAAACAATTATAAGTAAAGACAACAAAGATAGTATAGAGTCACTAAAAGCCCACAATCTAAGTTTAAAAGAAAAATAGCAATTACCAGTTACTCTAAAGCACTGAATTGAATATGTTTCCTTCCTTCCCCTTCTGGCTTCTTCTCCTGTTCCAACCTTTGATCAGTAATCTGAATCTTAAAATAGGTGGGAGAGTAGTGACTGTCTCCTAGCTTCCCCAACTAGCACAGGTCAAGGTTACTGACTTATGGCATGAGGGTCAAGTCAAGACAATGAGAGATATCCTCATCAGATTCCACTTAGGCCCCCACTCGAGTTTCAAGGTGTTCCAACTTAGACACATGCTATTTGCCTCCCAAATAAAGCAAGCAGCAGGGGATGGAAGCAGTTTCCTGCAATCACTCAGCACAGCAGTTACCCAACTGCATGCAGTCTCTACCATATATAAGTTCTTAAAAGAAAAAGCCTTCCTAACTCAAGATGGATCCTCTCATTACTGGAGCTCCCAATTCTCAGAAGTAGCATTCAACTGGGAGAAGGTCTGGAAAGACACCCACTATTTTATATATCACAAGACAGATTACAGTTTATGCAATTTCAGATTCTTAGCAATATGTATTGCACTCCAATTAAGTTAGCTAGAATGGATAAGTCCCTCTCCCCAAACTGCTGATGTTGTATGCAGGATGTAGGCTCCTTATACCACAACTTTTGGAGCTGCCCCAAAGTAGCCCTCTTATGGGCCCCTTATAAAAAAGAGAGCCTTCCCTTTATTGGGCATTTCTGCTTACGTAGAACCAAAAGCATGCCTGGTGGGTGACTACTCCAACACAGATGTCACTGAAAGGAAATATCACCTAGCAATGACAGCAACGTCAGTTAAAAAGTTAGTACTCAAACACTGGTTAGACAGTGACACTGTAACCTATACTGAGTGGCTGCAGAAAATCTTGTTCAATCTCTCGGTAGAGAAGGTAATAGCTAGTATACACAACACGATGCCCAAGTTTGAGAGATACTGGAGGAAACTGCAAACTTTATACTCCATTTAACAGGCACTGTGAAAGTCTGGGAAGATATATCCTATAGTTGACTGTACCGCATCTTCTTTGATACCATGGGCGGGGAGGGCTTGGGGAGGGTAGGGGTGGATTTAGGAGGTCGGTATTGTGCTTTTTTCTCCTGTTTTCTGTACCTATGTCTTTCAGTAAAATGGCCTTTAAAGGTGGAATATATAAACCAATAAAATATGTTGAATTTCAAAACAAAACTAGGGGAAAAATAGCAAGCAATAAACACAAAGATTAGTGTGGGGTGATGCAGAAGCAGAAAAACAGCTGCACCAACAGTAGTTAGTGTGATGGACTGCAAATTAACAGCAGCCCCACCTGCTGCCGAAAAAAGTAAATTAGCACTATTTTTGTTTAAAGTAAACCTACGAATAACAAACAGCAAATGAAATCAACTTTTAAATATACCTATTTATCTTTTAATTTTTGTAAACTCAGAAGCCATTGTATAATAGGAATAATTCACTCCAGGTTGCATGTCATGCTGGGATAATGCCACACCTGCAGTGTTGGAAGCACTCGACCTGCAGCCTCATGCCCAACCACTCCAGGTGTGGCATTAACCCAGCACAACACACATCCTGTCATGCATTATTACTTTACTGTAATATGACATTTCTACCACTAGCCATACTTCTTTGCTCCTTCAGCATGTTGGGCAGAATTTTCAAAGCTATTCTGCAAAGATGTGATACATTGTTTTTCCTAATCATGGCAAAATGCACTCAGATGTTTGCCCATCTAAGTGGAGGTTTAACTTTTGAGCACAATTGCTTAAATTTGCAAAACTTTGTATGTCGCTCACAGTATGTCAAAAAAGAGATTCATTGCAGAAGGGAAGTAAGAATATGTAGATTTACAAAGCACTACACTCAGTGTAGTTACTGGACTGTATTATTTTAGATAATTAACTGGAAATCACTTAGTCGTCTGCGCAGCATTGTGTTTAGTTAGCTAATAGCAAGACCAGAAACACCTTTTCATTTACTGCTCATACTAAGGGATGTGTAGAGGTGGAATCCATTGTTGGAACTGGGGAAGAATGGTAATTCTTCTGAAATGCTTTTCAGAATTGTTTTTAATTTCACAGAATTCAGAAAAAATATTTCTGTGTAAACCGCAGAATAATTTTCCATGGTCCATGTAAACTACAGAATAGTTTCCCACAGAATTTGTAATAATAATTTGCAGTTTATGCAAACTCCAGATTATTAAACTATGAAACAAAATGGCATTTGAAATGGCAGTATTCCCAACTGAAGAAATTCTGTGGAATTTTCCAAAATGTGACACAATTCCATTGTGTCATAATGTGAACACTCTGAACAGCCCTACTCAGACTATTCAGAGGTGGTGGAAATTATCTGAAATTAGTACAGTATTGTACTTGGGTAGTTCAACTGCAGAGCTTTACTTTGTCTGTCCGGCCTTGCATTTTGTCAGGTATTGGTGCAACCAGAGATAGCTACACAGTTAGGCATAACACATCTTGGTGGTGTGTAACATAAATACAAACTGTACATGTTTTATGGGGGATTGGACGTTAAATTATAGAACATTACCTTGTTAAGGGTTGCTTACATTTAATATTTTATTAAACAGACTACAGAGAAGTACACATTTGTTATTAAAGAATATCTGAGTTCCTAATACAGACTTAATTCATTAACTATTTAAGCAATAATAACTGAACAGCCAGTCATTTCCTGGTGATTAATGACTGGCTAGGGAGAAGGAAGATCTGAGGTGCAGCTGAGGGCCATCTCCCCATAACTAGTTATTAATAGCCAGGAAACAACCATCTGTGAGGTCATGATTATGATTAGAAGTCTAATCACAGTAATTTAGCTTTTTATGGGAAGCAGCGCCATAAACAGTTCTTGTTTTTATGCTGCTGCTGTCAGCGTAAAGCACAAAAAGAGCTGAGTGTTGCTAACATTCCGTGCAATTCTAAAAGATTTTAAACCAGCTGGCAGTCAATCAGTGAGCCAGTTAAGCTCATAAATAATTAAGTAAACTTGTTATTGCTTGCAAAATATCATATCTCTGGGGGTTTGAAAACACGGGAAGCACAATGCAGGACAGCTCTGAGAGTTGGGACATTTTACAAGTATAAGACATGAGAAAACAATTGAAATGGTAAAGTAAATTCATTTTATAGAAGAAAATCAATTTGTGCCACAGGCTAGTTAGTCTAACCTCTGTAGTCAGAAAGATAATGGAGGTACAACGTAAGGAATGAATAGTGGAACACCTGGAAGCCAATGAACTGGTGGATCACAAGCAACATGGGTTCTCTGCAGGATGATCCTGTCAAACTAATCTGACAGATTTCTTTGACTGGATGACAAAGGCAGTAGACCAGAGTGGTGTGGGGGTGGGGTTGGTAGATATTGCATACCTCATCATAAGCAATGCGTTTGATATGGTCCCACATAGGAGACTGGTCAACAAGCTAGGTAGCATGTGGTTGGGATGCATGGTGGTGAACTGGATTGGAAACTGGTTAAGGGACAGAAAACAGAGGGTAGTTGTAAATGGTACCCAATCAGATGAAAGAGAGGTGACCAGTGGGCACCTCAGGGGTCAGTTCTGGGGCCAGTCCTTTTCAATGTCTCAGTCAGTGACATTTCTGATGAGCTGGAGGTAAAGATTGGCATGTTTGCATTTGACACCAAGACCTGCAACAACGCAGATACTTTGGAGGGGGTAGAAAGGTTGAGAAAAGACCTGGAACTGCTGGAAAGAAGGTCAGGAGTATGGCAGCTAACTTTTAATACAAAGAAGTGCAAAATCATGCACGTGGGGAGCAGGAACTGTGGGGCAAGTTACAGGTTGGGGGGAGCATGTGACAGTAACTAAGGAGGAGAGGGACTTGGGTATCATAATCACAGATGACTTGAAGGCCGCTAAGCAGACAGCAAAGGTGGAGGTAAAGGCCAGTAGGATGCTGGGGTATATCAGAAGTGGAATCACAAGCCAGAGAAGGGAGGTAATAGTTTCACTGTACAAGACCCTTATGAGACCTCTCCTTGAATACAGTGTATAGTTCTGGAGACCACACGTTTGAAAAGACATTGGCAAATAAGAGATGATGCAGATGAGGGCAACCAAAGTGGTGAAGGGATTTCATCACAAACCTTAAGAGGAGAGAGTGAGGGACCTCAATTTGTCCACACTGGAACAACGAAGGGACAGAGATAATGTGATAGACCTCAGGGACATTAACAAGGTGGAAGGGAACAACATATTCCACATTAATAGTAGTGCCAGGACAAAAGGACACAACTTGAGACTGAGGGATGGCAGCATAAGGGGAAATGTCAGGAAGTTATTTTTTACAAAACGGGTGGTGGATGCATGGAATAGCCTGCCTGAGGAGGTGGTGGCAGCCCATACAGTGATGGGCTTCAAACATGCATGGGATAGAAACAAAGGAATAATAGAGATAGGAAGAAAACGCTAAAGCCAGTGGCCACTTAGGGTCACCGCATGCTTCGTTCGGCAGCTTAATCAGGCAGACTGGATGGGCCTAGTCATCCTTATCTGCTGACAGCATCTATGTATCTATGTATCTGTGTTGTGCTATATAACAATAGGGCCTATAGAGGGAGATTTGTGGAAGGGATCTGCAGATTTTAATTTCCATGTGGTTCTAAGGTGATAGATGACATCACTAGTGATGACATGTGGAATGTTCTAAGTTCTAATAGCATCACCATTCACATCCTCACGCATAATTAAACACAGTAAGTAACAAATTCTGATCAGATCGATCACAGCTGCATAATGAAGTTAAAGAAGTTGTGTGGAATTGATCAGGAGGTATGGAGAAACAGCACAATGATTTGTAAGTAGTAAGATTTGTTTTCGTTTCTGTTCTAAGGAAGGCATACACATTATTAGGAAAATATATGGAGGTGTACATTTTAATGGAAGGAATAGGAAGTTTGCAAAAGAACCCCAGAGCAAATGCCACTGATGTGTGTGTTATCCCAGATGATATTGGCCAGACGGCTAAATTTTAAAGAAAACACAATTGCACATATCCCAATAATGCAAAGCATCAAGGGGAAACGTATATAAAGCCCCATGATGGTACAGGTAGTGGCAGTACATGAAGAAGTAATGTCTAGCATATGTTCAGCCTTTGGATTATTTACACAGTTTTTATTTTAATTTTTTTTTAGAGAAACAGGGTTTTTGCCCATGAGGTGATGTAAGTTACATTTATGCAATGTGTTGATGTCAGGAAGTCAGGTGTAATGATGGACTGTTAGAGAAAATGTGATATTAACTTTCAGAGGGGGGCGCTTTTGATAAGGGCAAGGTAGTTATGCTTGTGATAATGGGAATATTAGGAAAATATGAGGTCTATGCAGAAGTGGAGTACGAATATGCACAGTTTCATAAGTATGTGCTCAGAGTGCAGGCAAATGTGATATGCAGGTTTGTTTTAGAAAAAGGTAAAAATAGTGATACATTCAATTGGTAGAAAGAGAGATAATTACATAGACAGACAGATAAAGAAAGAGAGAGACACAGGCAGGCAGGCAGAATAGGCATGGCAGTGAAATACTGAAGTGATGCCAACCCAACCCCCACCCCACAGACATGGACAGGCATTGGGGTGTGCCTTTGGGTCATTGCCCATAACACTCACGCCATTTCACCTCACCCTAACCTGCAGACACAGACAAGAGTCAAGGTGTGCCTTGGGGTTTTCAAACTTTACACTCACCTCATTCCATAAGGAAATATGCTGAAATGGGTACAGTATATGAGAATGGAGTGAACTTTGGGGCTGAAGAGTCTAAGGCACACTTTATATCTGGCACTGGCTGCAGGGTGGGAATGGGGGTGGAATGGCATGAGCATTACTGTTGACAATCCTAAGTCACACCCCTGTTGCCTGTCAGTCCCTACAGGGCAGGGTGTTATGGTCAAAAACTTTAATGCCCTGGGCGTTTCTTGATATTTTCCCTCCAAGTTTTTAGCATGGGCTTTGACCCCACCACATGAACAGTGACACTGTCAGTTCATCAGTTGAAAGGTGATTTTGCACAGCGACTGTGCCATTTGGCACCACAGGTGCAAAAACACATGTTGAACAGGATGTAAAAAATGACAGCTGTACATTTCTTGCTTCAGTAATTGCTCAGCACATCTGTTGCATGACCTACTTATTGACATTTTACATCTGCTATACAATGTACTGCCTCTATGGTGGTATGGCTGAGAGGGACCTGGGGTGGTGGTGGATGTCAAGATGAACAACTTAGAGACTTGTTGGAGGGCAGCAGCCAAGGCCAACAGGATGCTGGGATGCATCACTAGGGGGATCACTCCAGAAGGAGGGAAGTGATACTTCCTCTGTATAACTGCTTGGTGAGGCCGCACTTCGAGTACTGCATGCAGTTTTGGAGGCCACACTTAAAGAGGGACATTGAACTCCTAGAGAGGGTTCATAGGAGGGCAACCAAAATGATCTGGGGCTTGGGGGAAAGGACCTTTGGGGAGAGGCTGGAAAAGCTAAATATGTACACACTGGAAGAGAGAAGGGACAGGGTGGGACATGATTAAGGTCTTCAAGTACATGAAGGGGGTAAATAGGGGAGGCACAGTCACGGTGCACCATAGGAAAGAGGGGGGCAACTAGAGGGCATGGGTAGAAGCTGGAGGAGGGGAGACTCAGGGGAGAAAGAAGGAGATGTTACTTCATGAAGAGGGTGGTAGAATCATGGAATACACTGTCCAGGGGGCTGGTGGAGGCAGAGACTGTGGATGGGTTTGATGGGGTGGGACAGTACAGGGGAAGGGTTGTGGAAGCAAAGTCCAATGAAGTGTAAATACCCTGTACTGGGAAGAGAGAAGCCCAAGAGGGCATGAGGGCAGCAAGGTCAGCTCCCAGGGTGCAGGCTGACCAAACGGGCAGACACAAAAGACCACTAGGCCTATTCTACTGATATGTTAGTAAGTTAGTATGCTAGTATGCTTACTACACCAACATCATGAACCATAAAACAGATGACTGCCATAACTAGGGAGGCAGTATAGCACAGTGGTTTAAGGCTGGGAGCTGCAAATCTGGAGATCTGAGTTTGAATCCCACAGCCCCCACATGCATACTGGGTGACCCTGAGCAAGTCACTTAACTTCCATGTGCTCCCAGGTTGCCCCTGTAAACAAGCTTTTAGCTTAGTGTGCTGCTCCTGGTTAAACAATTGAAAGAAAAAAAACACAATATATTATTTTTCTTGCTTTATTTTGCTACTACAAACTTTGACTAATACATCCATCCTTATTTATAGCTTATGGGTCTGTGACCTAGGTAGATCTACACTTAAAATCTCACACATAAATTAATCATCAGAATAGCATTTATTTCAGTAGTATCTCCTTCCTTTCCACATGCCCATGACACTATGTATTTATATTTATATCATTTAACTTCAAAGCACTAATCCTATGCAAATGCAAAAAAACATACTTTATTCTCTTCACACATTACTGTTAAACTTTAGATCTCAGAATTGCCAATAAGCAATTTATACTTCACTCTTGCATGCCACTGCCATGCCCACTTCTCGTGCACACAACAATCAATTACAGAAACCCTTTTGATTCTATGCTATTCACTCTTACATCAGAGACATAAATCTTACAGAACTGCTAAAAAAAAACACATTTATCAAGACTGGATTTCTGAATTAAGACCTGTCGTTTACAGTATCTATCTAAATAATAGTTTACTGGCTGCAAATGATGCTACAGACATAACATTAACAAAATTTCTGTTTTACATGGAAAACATCCATATAATGAACTTGTCATACAAGATTTGTGACATTCCATCTGCACGTATCTGACAAAGGAAAATATGATCCTTTTTTTTCTATTTTATTTTTATGGCCAACTTGCCCATACTGTATGAGCTCAATATTGACATGCTTAGAGTTTAAAAAAAATCATGATGTCTGTGTGTGTGAGTTGGGGGGCTGGATATGCCTAGATGCAGTTTCAGGCACTCCTTAATTACATCCCCAGGCAGCTCTGATGGTCAGTTGTTCCAACATGATAGATCCACCTCATGCCCCTCCCACATGAACCAAAAAAAAAGGTCGGGGTGGATCTTTAGGAGCTTCTCGGGTGGAGATGGGGTGGATATTACTCCCCCAAAAAGCTAATGCTGCCTCCCACTACTCAGGCTCCAGTTCTTGAATCTCCCATTTAAGAAAGAAAATAGTGCCCTGCAACCATTGAGTAACATGAAAGTGTATTTATTTGAGAGTGGAAAACATTTCTTGGAGGAGGGTAAGGCGGAGGAGACCATTTACACCTTCAGCCAGTTCCACGGACAGAAAACATTACATCACTCCTTTTGTACATGTAAAATGTCTGTAGGCTCCGCACACTGCAGCTGTAAAAAATTGCATCATTAAAGCTGTGCAGCATATGTGGGAGATTACAAACTGAAGAACATCCATTTGCCCATGCAGGCTTATGCTTTATTAGCAAATAGCAAGACCAGAGAGGGGCAGTCATACAGAGCTCACAGAAATCAGAGGAGGGGCACATTAATTGAACCTGTTTTACTTACTGATACTGTGACATCATGTAGACCCTCCATAGTTATCTGCTTAGGGATTTTAAACCTCACAGAGCACAGTCATTGAGTTACTTACCTAGACAGCAAATATGTTGGAAAGAAACTGATTTTGGGAACAGGCCTTTTTATACGACTACTTTAACAGGAAAGGATGGGGTTTTCTTTTTTGGACAAAGGGTAGACCGGATATAAGTTTAAATCAAATTATGAATAGTAGTCAGTCCTGTAGTAGTGACTGTGCCACTCAGAAGATGCCACTCAAATTATTGACAAAAGATTAAGTGCTTTTAGAGACTTAAAAATGGGACATGAGAGAAAAAGGGCAGGAACAAAGAAAGGTGCTGAAAAGCTTTGTGTATTTGGTCAATTAAATCAGAGTTTATGATGACAATGTTCAGGCAGATAGGAGGGAGGGAGGGGTGGTAGTCACCTGTTTATGATGTTACATTGCCAATTACAGGGGGTGTTTTGGAGATGGAGGTGTCAGCTATGTAAGAGGCCGGCTATCCTTATGGCCGATGTTCTTCAGTGCATAGCAGAAGTCAACTGCTGAAAGGGGAGCAGACATACAGGGCTCAGAAAGCTGCAATTACCTTATCACAAATGCCTGTATGGTCTGCTCTGGGAGATGATTCACAGTGGCGATGGAGGGAAGGTGGATTGGTTTGGTCAGGCCTTGTTCCTAGAATTTCTCCTTAGGAGCACTGTTATAGTCGGCATCTGGTCAACTTAGTGTAGGAATAATCAAGCCACAAATAACACGCTGCTAAAGTATCGTAAGAAAAAAACAGCAAATGGGACAAAATAGCAGCAGAATGTTATCGCTCCCCCTTAACTGTCACCCATCCGGGGTTAGTACTAGTAGGTCCCCCCTCCTGCGACTGTCATGCCCCCATCTGTCACCCTCCTGTTGTTAGTACTACCAAATCCTACTCCCTGACTGTCACCCTCCCAGGGTTAGTAATAGTAAATCCCCCCAACTTTCTCCCACCTGAGTTTCCTCCTCCCAGAGTTTAGAATAATAAGTCCCCTTCCCCTAATTTTATCCCACTCCATGAGTTGTGTCCCCCTGGAGTTTATAATAATAAATCTCCCCAACTGAATTCCTCCCCCCATGTTCCATTCTCCCATTTACATGGTCATCAGTTCACGCTGTATTGCTGAAGCATGGATTTTGCTTCTGGTCTCTTGTCTGCCTGAGAATTAACCATTTTGGGCCATAGTGTATTGACCTGGACCGATGATAATCTGGTAGTACAGTTCTAAAGTACTTGTCAAAAATCAATCTACATTAAGATGTAGAAATGTGCTTTATATATACGGTGGTACTGTATCAAAACACTCCATGGGTAGAGGGTTGACAAGGTTTGATGCATTTTTTTGTCCACTTTTCCTAAAAATACTAGTGGTCACTTTCTAATCAGGACAACACCCTTTTTGTAGTCCTATATATACTGTATCACCACATGTAGCATAGATTCCTATTTTGTTACACTTGTTGCACTTCTAGTATTTCAAGTTTAAGTTTACCTGTGCTTAGGGCTCTTGTTATCATGCTTGCTGTAGTTGTACTGGTTAGAGAAGTGCTCGGAAAAGATGATGTTTTAGCAGCTGCAGTTGTTGGCAGACTGGTGGCTGTTTCAGATCAAAGGAAAGAAATAAGCTTACAATGATAATACACATAGAAGGATATTCAATGTGGTTACAGAGACAATATTTAGGCATATAGGAGGGAGGGAGGGGATAGTCCAGATTGTCACCCGTATGAGATTGGCATGGCCGTTTTCCAGGGTGTTCATGGGAGCCTGGGGTGCAAATTGTGTATGAGGCTGGATGTCTCTATGGTAGATGACCTTACTTCATAGCAGAAGTTCAGCAGCTAAAAGGGGAGCAGAAATATATGATTCAGGAAGCTACAGTTCACTTACCCCAGGTGTCCTGATGTCCTGCTTTGAGGGATGTACTCTTGTCAGGATGGAAAGGAGATTGGTTAACTTGCATATTATAGTGTGTGCAAGAGCCCTCCCTCAGAAAACTATGACAGTCTGGTAGCACAGCACTACAGTATAGTATATATCATTATTAACTGACTCCCAAAATTGGAGGAAGCTGATTGGCTGGGAGGTCTTTGAAGCCGTAATGATAATGGGCTACATACTCACGGCTTCAAAAACATCCAGCCACTGGCCTCCTCACCCAGAATAAACAATCTGACAGCAACTTTTCCCACCTCTAACAGTCGGTCAGTGGGTCTTCTTCATCTCCTTGACTCACAGTGGTAACTGTCAGACTCATCCCCCAACTATAGACACACCATGGCTTCCTGCTCCACATCCCATTTAAGAGCCCACTTCCACAACCATACTGCTGTTGACCAAAGCATCTACAAAAAAGAGTACATCAACTTCCACATACAAACAGCAGCAGAAAAGCCACATAAGTAGTGCTTATTTCTTATAGGGAAAAAAAACGCTCTGTGTGACAGCATTTAAAATGCCGATGTGGTACAAAACCAAGTATCAGAAAGAACCAATAGCGAATGTGATCTTTTTAAACACCACCATTAGACGAACACACTGGCCTCTCTTAGTTACATCCTCTAATTAATCAGATAAATACCCGAAGAAGCACTGTATCGAACAAAAATTGCAGTAGCATAAAAAAAGAATCTACAACAACAAAAATCTGCAGTGAAATAAAAACATCTACAACTTACTACACATATGAAGACAGCGACAGAGCCCAGAGTTCACATCCAGGAGTGGTGGTGGCACTGTTCACACAATTACAAGAGTTCCACCTTGCTATGAGTTTCAATTACAGCAGTGCCACCTGCTGTCCACGACCACTGAAGAACTATTTTCTTAAAAGGTAGTGCTCCAATACACAAATAAAAAAATATTTTTAAAGGTTTTACATTTTTTTTTTTTTTACTGATGACACTCTTAGGCCAGTTCATAATAGCAATAATGCACTCTAGGGAGTTTTACATCATGGTGTATCATTACTTCTCTGGTGTTGTACTCTCTCGGACTGTGGCCTCATGCCCAACCATCTGCGGCGTGATGATATACCATGATTTTCCACACCCTGTCATGCATTATTGCTTAACTAATTAACATATGTTAACATGTAGCATTGCACTTTATGCCATAGGTGGTATCAGACTGCTCCCTGGGAGGAAGGTTGACAAGGCTTGATGTATTCATATGTCTATAGCATCAAAAACACTAGTTGTATTTTGTGATTAGTATAAAACCCTTTTCTAGTCCCATGTATGATATTTTCACATGTAGTATAGAGTGCTATGTTGTTACAGTTCTCACGTTTATATTATTTCAAAATGAAGTTTACCTGTGTTTTGGGGTCTTGTTATCACACTTGCTGTAGCTGTACCAGTAAGACCAGTGCTTGGAACAGATGATGATATTGCAGCTGCTGTTGTTGGCAGAGAGGCAGCTGCATCAGATTAAAGGAAAGAAATAAGGTTAGTGTGAATACTGCCAGGAACACAGGAACAATGAAAAACTATTCTTAAATAATATGACAATTTAGTTGTGCTCATAAATGTTGCATGTGATTTACAGTAAGAATATTTAGTAAGGAAGTAACATTTCAACAGCATGTTCCACAATATGTTCCCCTTTGATGGTGTAGCTTTCTGATGACGTAACAAAAAATCAAGAAAACTTGTTTCACAGCTACTCAAATTTATAGTAGGGTACAGATAAAGTAATTTGTCTTTATAGACTGTGGTTTATTTTCCATTATAGAATGAACTTTATATGCATTACTGTATGAACCACCAGGAAGTACAGAGTTCTCAGGGTAGTTGCTTCGTTATCCTATCAGAAATTCATTTTATAAAGCATAAATCCTTGTTATAAGATTAGTAGGATACCTGAAATATGCAATTGTCAAAAATGCAGCGTTATAAGATAGAATTTCAGTTTAAAAATAAATAATATATAATATGTGATACTTTATACTTTTCAAAATCGTCCCTTTAAGGTGTAAGAAGTAAATAAAAGCTGTTTCAACTAAATTTAATTCATTTGATATTCATGTAGTTTTCAGAATCTCATTTTCTATAAAAGCTTTTGTTAAATTAATATTCCTAGCCTTGACACAGCTGCATTTTGTAGAAGCATAGACAGATGCACAATGACAGCAAACAAAGGCCAATGGCCCATCTTGTCTGCTGGCAGTTCCCTATATAAACCCAAGACCCATTGTCCATACAGAGTTCTAATCTTCCTGAACTACCTCCCAATTTCCCTCCCTGTTACTGTTACCCTGGGTAACCATTATACGCTTCACTCTGTTCCGGCTGTGCTTGAAGCTATTAATTGTTTTGATGCCCACCACATAGGCTGGTGGACTATTTCATGATATTACTGGTAGCCTGAGATGATGGTGACCACAATTGAGAGCTTTCAAAAAGGGTGACTCAATCACACTGCCTGTGCACAGGACTAACTTGCAGTGAGGGTGACCGGATAGGGGGTTCAGAGAATATAGCAAAAGGTGTCACCATGTATACAGGCACGTGGGTGTGGGGATGGGGAGGGACTACGCCGTGTGATGGGCAGAAAGGGAGGGAGGGTTTGTGGGGTGTAGTGCAGCTGTGGGCTGCTGAGCTTGCAGTGTGGCACAGTGGGTTGTTAGCAGGAGGGGGTTGGGAGGGTGCCATGTTCGGTTCTGGAAACACACAAGAGTTTTGCACAAGGGTTAGTTTTTATTTAACTTTTCCACTTCCTCCACTACATGCACCCCCTCTGGAGTTGAAAATCCTTTCGTAGGTGGGTGCAGTGGGTGAAACCTAAGTCTTAGGTGCCCTCTTGATGTTTGCAATGAATGTACATAGCCAAAATTGATTTTCGGAGACGTACACTCGCCCAAATGGTGATCGCCTTTTTTGCTATCGCTGTTATCACATGCAACTGTATCACCACCCTTTTTGTAGAAATGTGCTTACTCATATCACTGTTGAACCTCCCAGCTGTCAGTTTCCACTCTTGCCCTTGTACTGTGTTACTCATGCAAAATATTTCCTCACAGTTCACCTTCTTTATTCCTTTCAGGAATTTGAAGATCTCTATCACATCTCTCCTTTCCCATCAGGTTTATAGAGAGTACATGTTCTCTGCCTTGAGGAGATCCTTGCAAGGCCTGCTTTGTTGGCCCTAAATCATCTTTATCATCCTTTGACACACTGTGTCCAACCTGTCCTTATCTTCCTTGAGGTGAGGACTCCAGAAATGGGTACAAGACTCCAGGTGTAGCCTCAATAAAGATCTACAAATAAGCTGTAGCAACTTTTTATGTTGATTTGGCGCATTCGCAAGAAACATATTGCGGCAGCTTTCTCCAGAAGCAGGTTGTGGAGGTGCGGTACTGTTGTGGCCAATGCCCCCATATCCTTTAAAGGCTTGGCCCGCTTTCCCCAATGCTGTGGTACACTGCTGCTGACACTAGTTCAGCCAGCATGGCACAACTTTGTAAAAATTTAGCCGCTGCAATCAGGGGCCACCTCGTCATTGCAGTGTCAGCCATTCGCTGCAATGAGGGAGCGACCCGTCATTGCAGGGCAGAACCTTGAAACACTGATATTGTTTGTGAACATGGCTGTGTCTTGCTGTCATGTTCACAAACAGTATTAATCCTCCTGCCGAGGGGTGCCCAATCCCCCTTGGCATAATGTAAACCCCTGTTTTTGTTATGTGCCGACAAGGGTGCCCAATCCCTCTCGGCTACAGCTGTCCCCCCCCCAAAAAAAAGACTGTTGGTATACTGGGAGCCTACCACAGTGTGCCATCTGCCCCTGTAAAATCAACAATGGTCCTGCGATGTCTTTTTTTTTTTTAACCTGTAAAAAAGGAAAAGGTTCTTCGGCCGTCTCCCTGCCCCCCTTCCACAACCCACGCCCACCCACTGTGCACCTTGCCTCCCCACAGACCCCCTCACCCCATACTTACCTTTGGAGTCCAGCGCGATGAACTTCTGTTTGCCAGGAACACGTCTGCACTCTTCAAAGCCGACCGCTAACTGAGAAAATGCCCGGTAATCTGTATAATGGAATAAACAGGGTTTTTTCAACTTTGATGCATATCTCAGTCATTTTTGGGAATTTTGGCACCAAATTTTCAACATGGGTTTTTTGGGACCCCTCCTCATGAATTCTGGCACCGTCATGGTGTTATTTGGCCCGAAAGGTGATTTCGTGGTCATTGTGCGGAATTCCCTTTCAGGAACGATTAATGAAACGACAGTGCCAGTGTTCATGAGGTGGGTTCTCAAAAAGCCTATTTTGCAAATTTGATGGAAAAAATTTTAAAAAATGACTTTTACAAGCATGCTTTGCGCAGTTGCTATGCACGATTGTAACTTCGCGAATTTGCAATATTTTCATGCCAGATTTTCAAAATTGGCATTTTTTCCATACCTCCTTGTGAACAGTATAGCTATCATTTTTCACATCCTGGCCAAAATGTGTTTTTGCACTTCAGGCACAGAATAGCACTGTTGCTGTGGGAAATCAGTGTTTGACACAGATTAAAAAAATGACAGTGACACTGTTCATGAGCAGAGTTCCTAAAATGTCTATGTTGAAAATCTAGTGCCGAAACTTCATAAAATGACTGTGTTATGAGCGTGCTTTTCGCAGTTTGCACGCATGCTCGTAAGTTTGAGAATTTATAATGTTTTCACTCCAGATTTTCAACATTGCATTGTTATGCACCTCCTTATGAACAGTACGCTATCATTTTGCAGATCCTGGCCAAAATGTGTTTTCGCACTTCTGGCGCAGCAAAGCGCGGTCACTGTGGGAAATCCATGTTCAGGACACATTATGAAAATGACAGTGACACTGTTCATTAGCAGAGGTCCTAAAATGCCTATGTTGAAAATTTGGTGAAGAAAGTCTAAAAAATGAGTGTTCTACGGGCTTGCATTATGCAGTTTCCACTCAAGCTCGTACCGTTGCAATTTTGCAATATTTTGACTCCAGATTTTCTACATTGCCATTTTTCCACACTTCCTTATGAAGAGTGCAGCTGTCATTTTTCACATCCTGGCCAAAATGTGTTTTTGCTCTTCCAGTGCACAACAGCGTGGTTGCTGTTAGAAATCAGTGTTCGGGACACATTAAGAAAATCATACTGACACTGTTCATGAGCAGAGGACCTAAAACGCCTATGCTGAAAATTTTGTAGTGAAAGTCCATAAAATGACTGTGTTACGAGTGTGCGTTGTGCAGTTTCCATGCACCTTTGTAACTTTGCAAATTAGTAATATTTTCATGCCACATTTTCAACACTGGCATTTTTCCACACCTCCTTATGAACAGTATAGCTGTCATTTTTCACATCCTGGCCGAAATGTGTTTTCACACTTCCGGGGCAGAATACGCCAGTCGCTGTCGGATCAGTATTTGGCACAGATTAGAGCAAGCGAGAGTGAGAGGGGGGAGTTACCAAGCACAACTGAGCTCTGTTGGGACTGCTGCGGATTTCTTTATGGGCAGGAAAAGGTGCCAATGCAGGCAGGAGCCCAGTACAAAAGGGCAGCCTGTAGCACTGGGAGACACGAACGAGCGAGTGAGGAAGGGGAGTGAGTGAGTTCAACGGAGCACTGTTGGGACTGCTGCGGATTTCTTTGTGGGCAGAAAAAGGCAGCAATGCACCGAGGGGCCCAGTACAAAAGAGCAACCTGAAGTGGCGGAAGAAACAGAATGAGCGATGGAGATAGGGGGAGTGAGCAAGCTCAATGGAGCTCTATCATGACTGCTGCAGATTTCTTTGTGGGCAGAAAAGGGCGTCAATGCATGCAGGAGCCCCGTACGAAAGAGCAGCCTGCAGTGCCGACGGAGTGAGTGAGTGAGGTCAATGGAGCTCTGTTGGAGCTACTGCAGATTTCTCTGTGGGCAGTAAAAGGTGCCAACAGAGGCAGGAGCCCAGTACAAAAGGGCAGCCTGCAGCACCAGGAGAAACAGAATAAATGCATAAGACAAGGGGAGTGAACGACCTAAATGGAGCTCTTTCGGAACAACTGAGGATTTTTTTGTGGGCAGGAAAAGGTGCCAGCGCAGGCAGGAGCCCAGTACAAAGGCCAGCGTGCAGCGCCGGCAGAAATGGAATGAGCGAGTGAGAGAGGGGGAGTGAGTGAGCTGAATGGAGCTGTGTCAGGACTGCTGCAGATTTCTTTGTGGGCAGAAAAAGGCAGCAATCACGCAGGGGCACAGTACAAAAGAGCAGTCTGCAGCAGTGGGAGAAACAGAATGAGCGAGTGAGAGAGAGGGAGTGAGGGAGCTCAACGGAGTTCTATCATGACTGCAGCACATTTCTTAGTGGGCAGAAGAAGGCAGCAATGCAGGCGGGAGCCCAGTACAAAAGGGCAGCCTGGAGCAGTGGCAGAAACAGGATGAGCAAGTGAGAGCAGGGAATAAGCGAGCTCAACGAAGCTCTGTCAGGAATGCTGCAGATTTCTTTGTGTGCAGAAAAAGGTGCCAACAGAGGAAGGAGCCCAGTACAAAAGAGCAGCCTGCAGCACCAGGATAAACAGAATGAGCGAGTGAGACAGGGGAGTGAGTGACCTCAATGGAGCTCTATCATGACTGCTGTGGATTTCTTTGTGGGCAGAAAAAGGTGGCAATGCAGGAAGGAGCCCAGTACAAAAGGCCAGCCAGCAGCACCGGCAGAAACAGAATGAATGAGTGAGTGAGTGAGTGAGAGAGGAGGAGGAGTGAGCGAGCTCAACTGAGGTCTATCATGACTGCTGTGGATTTCTTTGTGGACAGGAAAAGGCAGCAACACATGCAGTAACCCACTACAAAAGGCTATCCTGCAGCACTGGCAGAAACGGAACGAGCAAGTGACAGAGGGGGAGTGAGCGACCTCAACAGAGCTGTGTCAGGACTGCTGCAGATCTCTTTTTGGGCAGAAAGAGCCACCAATGCAGGCAGAAACCTAATACAAAAGGGCAGCCTGCAACAGCGGGAGACACAGAACGAATGAGTGAGGGAGGGGGAGTGAATAAGCTCACCAGAGCTCTGTTGGGACTGTTGCAGTTTTCTTAGTGGGCAGAAAAAGGCAGCAATTCATGCAGGGGCCCAGTACAAAAGGGCAGACTGCAGTGGTGGGAGAAACAGAATGAACGAGTGAGAGACAGGGACTGAGCAAGCTCAACGAAGCTCTATTGTGACTGCTGCAGATTTCTTTGTGGGCAGAAGAAGGCAGCAATGCAGACAGGAGCCCAGTACAAAAGGGCAACCTGCAGCACCGGCAGAAACAGAACGAGCGAGTGAGAGACGGGGAGTGAGCAAGCTCAAAGGAGCTTTGTCAGGACTGCTGCAGATTGCTTTGTGGTCAGAAAGAGATGCCAACAGAGGCAGGACCCAGTACAAAAGGACAGCCTGCAGCGACAGGAGAAACAGAATGAGCGAGTGAGACGGGGGAGTGAGCGACTTCAACAGAGCTCTATCATGACTGCTGCGGATTTCTTTGTGGGCAGAAAAAAGCAGCAATGCAAGCAGTAGCCAGTACAAAAAGCCAGCCTGCAGCGCCGACAGAAATAGAATGTGTGAGTGAGAGAGGGGGAGTGAGCGAGCTCAACGGAGCTGTGTCGGGACTGCTGCAAATTTCTTGGTGGGCAAAGTAAGCCACCAATGCAGGCAGGAGCCTAGTACAAAAGGACAGCCTGCACCAGCGGGAGACACAGAACAAGTGAGCGAGTGAGGAAGGGAGAGTGAGTGAGCTCAACGGAGCTCTGCTGGGACTGCTGCAGATTTCTTTGTGGGCAGAAGAAGGCAGCAATGCACCCAGGGGCCCAGTACAAAAGGGCAGCCTGCAGTGGTGGGAGAAACAGAACAAGCGAGTGAGAGAGGGGAGTGAGCAAGCTCAATGGAACTCTATCATAACTGCTGTGGATTTCTCTGTGGGCAGAAAAAGGCAGCAATGCAGGCAGGAGCCCAGTACAAAAGGCCAGCCTGCAGCGCTGGCAGACATGGAATGAGCGAGTAACAGAGGGGGAGTGAGCAACCTCAATGGACCTGTGTAGGGACTACTGCAGATCTCTTTGTGGGCTGAAAAAGCCACCTACAGAGGTGGCAGCCTAGTACAAAGGGCAGCCTGCAGCACCAGCAGAAACAGAATGAGCAAGTGAGAGAGGGGGAGTGAGTGAGCTCAACAGAGCTGTGTTGGGACTGCTGCAAATTTCTTTGTGGGCAAAATAAACCACCAATGCAGGCAGTGGTCCAGTACAAAATGACAGCCTGCACCAGCAGGAGACACAGAATAGGTGAGCGAGGGAGGAAGGGGGAGGGAGTGAGTGAGCTCAACAGAGCTCTGCTGGGATTACTGCGGATTTCTCTGTGGGCAGAAAAAGGCAGCAATGCAGGCAGGAGCCCAGTACAAAAAGCCAGCCTGCAGCACCGGCAGACAAAGAACGAGTGAGTAATAGTGGGGGAGTGAGCAACCTCAATGAACCTGTGTAGGGACGACTGCAGATTTCTTTGTGGGCTGAAAAAGCCACCTACAGAGGTGGCAGCCCAGTACAAAGGGCAGCCTGCAGTGCCAGTAGAAACAAAATGAGCGAGTGAGAGAGGGGGAGTGACCCACCTCAGCAGAGCTCTGGCTACGGATTTCTTTGTGGGCAGAGAAACCTGCCAATGCAGGCAGGAGCCCAGTAAAAAAGAGCAGCCTGCCGCACTGGGAGAAACAGAATGAGAGAGTGACACAGGGGAAGTGAGCGAGCTCAATGAACCAACGCAATCAACATTCAGCATTGACAAATGCTAGTTTATTCTGTTGTCAGAACCCTTTCTGATGCATCCCAGCATCCTATTTGGCTTACCATAGTCCTTTTGCACTGGTTTGTCTGTTTGACAGAGTCACTAATAATAAACCCTAGATCCTTTCCTCAGCTGTAGTGCTAAGTCTTACTCCACCATTTCACTAGTCTGTCCTGGGGTACTTGTTCTCTAAGTGCATCACCTTGCACTTTTTTGCACTGAATTTCAACTACCAAAGCTTAGACTATAGCTGTAGTCCTTACTGGTCACTCTGTATTTTTCTGCCATCCACTTGACTACTAATTGAGTTTCGCCATGGTATCCAGGGATGATAGTGACTGTAAATGAGTGACTGACAAACAGCGACTTATTTACAGTGCTATCCTGTTGGGCTACTCTGTAAGGACAGTGACCCTGTGTGATCGCGACTGTAGGGGAGGGCAACCAGAATGGGAGAAATAGGGAGGGAAGGGAAGGAATAGAGAAGAGGGTTTGTGTGCGGTAGTCTGCCTGCTGTAGCTGAGATAGCCATGTGGTAGTGAGGGTGGATTGTTCCTGTGCAGCAGGTACTGGGTTTGGGGCTACGGATCGGGGGAGAATACTTTGCTGCTGCCCACTGCTGCATTTTATTTTCTAAATTCAGAGCATCGCCCCATTCCTGACATGCACCCTCCAGGAGTTCGTAGTCTTTAATCAGAGGGTGCAGGTGGAGAAGCCTCATGCGAGTGGGGGTGCGGGGCAACACAGGCCCCCCGCATAAACACTTAGTTCCCATGCTGGATGTCTGTGTATATCTCTGATTTGCTTTTCAGCTACATACACTCGTCATAACAGCAATCGCTATTTTGCGATATCTGTTATGACATGGAACCTTTTCTCATGACACTGCTGATCCTTTTTACCTCCCACTGGAGTGTCAACCCTATTGCAGAATTTGGTTTAATCTGTGAAGAAGCAGACCTTCCCCTTACAGCTCCTCAGCAATATCGCTTATAAAGACACAAAGGAGAAGAGGTCTTAGCACTGATCCCTTAGGCATCCTGCTGATCACCCTGTCTTCCTCTAAGTGACCTCTGTTTACCACCACCCTCTGTCACCTATCCCCTAGTCAATTTCTTGCCCAGTTGACCATCTATGGACCTACTCCTAAGCCACCCACCTTGCTTACTATGTCTCCTATAAGGAATGGTGTCAAAAGCCTTTCTGAAATTCAAGTAGGCTACTTCGACCGCTCCACCCTGATGTAGTTCCTTTGCCACCCCGTCAAGGAAATATGTCAGATTTATTTGACATGACATCCACCCCCCAGTCCCATCAGGGTGAATCCATGCTGCCTTGGGTCTTGTAACCCAATGGATTCAAGATATTCCACAATCCTTATTAACTTTCCCACCACCAAAGTCAGACTGACTGGTCTGCGAATGCCAACCTTTTCCCTGCTACCGATTTTGTGAAGTGGGATTACATCTGCCCCCCTCCTCTCCTCCAGAACCTCCTTGGTTTCCAATGAGCTGTTAAATTGGACTATTAGATGTGTAGCCAGTACCTTCCTGAGGTCCCTTAATATCCTTGGATCCACCAAGGCTGGCCCCATTGCTCTGCCCACTTTCAGATTAGTGATTCCCTTCAGGACTCTCTCCACTGAAAATGGGCTTCTGCCTATCTCCTTCCCTTCAATCATCCTGTTACTTTTATGTGACCCCTTCCCTTCTCCATCCTCTGTGAACACTGACAAAAGTATTTGTTTTGACTGTCTGCCTTTTTATAGTTCCTCACTGCAGAGTATCATCCTTTCCTTTTTATCCTTTCAATCCCACCTCTGGTGTTCCTTCTTTTTACTTACATACTTAAAACATGTCTTCTTCCCTTCCTTTACCACGTGGGACACTCTATCTTCAGTCTGTACCTTCATGCTCCATACAGCTCTTCCTGCCTCCCTCTGTTTCTTCTATAGACCTCCCTAGACTCCTCCCTTTGCATCTTCTTATACCTTCTGAATGATACCCTTTTTAGATGCATCAAGTACAATTCACATAGTAATCATCCCATGAAACAGTTTATTTGATTGTATTTACCTGTATTCTGTGTTCCACTTTTCAAACTTACTACAGTTGTGCGAGACAGAGTAGAGCTTTGCAGAGATGATGGAGTTGCAACTGCTGTCGTTGCCACCGTGATAACTGTTTCAGTTGAAGGGAAATGTAATGAAGATGCTTTGAATGTTGCTTCCAAATGTGAACTAGAACAATCTTTTTTTTTTAAATAATGTGAACATTTTATTCTTCTCACAAATGTTCAAAGAAGAACTGTTTAAACTTCCTAAAGGTTGAACATATAAATTATTGACTTCAAACTTGACAAATCTTATAACAATTGTGTACATTTACACTTCACAAGGTCAGATACTAAGATAGCAAGAAAAATTGCCAATTCTCTCCAGTCCATCCCCAGGTAGCCAGAGTTAGTTCCTTGGACACCCTTTCCTCAGCTTCAGTCATTTGAATTTCTTGACTGCTCCCTCCAAACCACACCCACATTAAAAACTACTGTCTACTGATTACGTGCAACCATCTGGTACCAACATTTAGACAAACCCTTCATCCTTTGTCTGAATCTACCTTAGGACCCACGTACACTCTCACTGTATACTGTAGTTCCCTGTTGCACTTACTAAAGATCTATGATTTTGGGTTGTGGCAATCACATTTATAACTATTAAACTGACTCAGTTTGCCCTGCGGAAGTCACATTGTGTCGTGAAAGCACTAGAGTACACAGTCTGGCTCACTTGAGGAGCATAAATAAATAAAGTACTCTTTCAATTTCTTACCTATGTGACATTTTGTCTGCTACCTGGAGACTAGTGCACAACTCATCTTTTTTTTCTTTAATTTCTATTTTTTCTCCTCCCATCCTGTACCCAGTCTCCAATCCTTCAGGAGACACACATTGACTGTCTCCCCACTCTACGACCTGCCTGATTCTACCCCAGCAAGTCCCCATTGAGCCATGGCTATACCCCCTAGGTGGGTATGGGGAAGGGCCACTGTACCCTGAGATTTTTTGCAGGTGTCGGACTTACTGGGATGTTGAGCAGGTGCGGGCAATCAAGATCTTTGCTGTTTTGAGGTCTCCATCATCTAGGAGTCCGGGCACAGTAGTTTCCCATGTTCCTAGGGGAGTGGCATGCACCCAGGCATCATGGCATCCCTGCCAACATTGCCAATCCCCATTCCCTCAAGTTTTAGCTGTGATGCTTGCTGCACCCCTGGCTTCCAGCAGAGGCCAGGCAAGTGCCGAGCAAGGACCCCTTCCCTCCCTGGAAAGGAGAATAGTCTGTCAGATGCTCAATCCTCTCCTACCCCTACTAATCCCCGATTGTCCGGGCTCATTCCTGAACCCAGGTCTCCAGCGTAGCACGAGGTGTGGCATCCAGCGCCTCAACCCTCAGCGCCACCAGGCTGGTCATCAATCAGTTTGTTCTCAAAATTTGCCTGTTCCTCATCTGTCCCTCACAGAAAAGGTGAAAACAATAAAAGAAATCCACACGTACCAGCCACTACCAAAGATTCAACCACTACTAAAAACCAGAAACAAAAAGGGGACTCACACACAACACCCAGAGGAAAGGCCCCTGAGGAACTTGCTAGGACTTTATGTAGCCATGTGTTGGCCATGAGTTTGCTGCTGTAATAGATATTCTTTCCTTAGAGCTACAGTATGGTATGTGTGTGCCACTGTTTTTTGCCTCACTGAAAAGGTACTGCCCACACAGGGAATGTGCTGCAGACTTACTTTAAAACAGAAATTCGAAATATTCTAAGTTGCTGAATCAAAAATAAACTTTGTACTAGTACATACAATGGTTTCCACAGTATTCTGAGAATGTATATCCTTGCTTGAGTATATGTCACTCATTATGAAGGCCATTGTTTCTTATTGTCCCTCATTTTCAGTGTATTTGTCCCTCATTTCAGTGATTAAAGGTTGAGAGATATGTCCTACACATTCACAGTGAAAAAAAAATCTTCTGGCTCCTGGTGCTATATACAGAGCCAAAAAACACATTTTTGCTCAGTCCCCTAACTCACCCCTTGAAGGCACACAAATATCTTAATATAAAAACTTACTTACTGCCCCTTCACCTCAAGCTATGATTTGGGGGTCAGCCATCTAAATCCATGCTGGTTCATTCAGGACCCCCATGCACCTTTTTGTAAAACTTCTGAGCATAGAATGTAAACATTAACTAAATGATTGTGTTATCATGCTTACACCACCTATTAGTCCTGGGTAAAAAATCTCTTACAGCAGTATGATGCTTGTTGCTGTGTGACACATAATGTAACATTACCTGACTTTTTCCTCTATTGTATGTTTTATAAAAGGGTCATGAAGTATTTATATGAGTGAATTTTCAGTGAGCTTTTCCATAGTCTTTATCTTCTTATCGACTGTCAGTCATTTGTTGATGATGCTGTCACTGTCAGCTGTGTTGTTCAGCAATTTGAGGTCAACGGTAAGTGTAATGATCTCCCCTATGTCATCTACAACTTCCTCCTCATTGGCTGTCAGTGCATCAATGAATGTAGGACCAAGGATGGATATCCAGTAGTTATTCACAGTGGGAATGCTATCATTCTTCACTCTTCAACAGCCATGATCACCAAATTTTTAAGGATAAGAACTTTGAGAATGTTGGCCACCTGCACTCCTTCTGCCACAATTGAGTCACTTAGCAACCTCTTTCTATAGCGTGTTGTGAATGTGACCATAATGCCACCATCCAGATAGTGCTCCTGTACACAACAGTGGATGCAGGAGCTTGTCTTTATAGGGAGGAACAGTGATTTTATTCTTCCACCTCTGGCCCATGGTGTGCAAGACATTGATCAAGCAAAAGAACAGCCTTTGTGGAAGCTTCATTTTTTTATGTTTGCTTGTGCACATGCGCAAGAAACATGTTGCGACATCTTGCTGGAGAAGCAGGTTGTGGAGGTGCGGTCGCGTTGTGGCCAATGCTGCCACTGCTTTTGGGGTGTTCTCTCTGTGGCACCAATAAATGAGCATGCTGTCTATGGCAGCAGCTCAAAAGCATGCCACCAACTTGAAACATTTTCACCGCTGCAATTAGGGAATGTCTCCTCATTGCAGGGCATGCCTTGCCTGGTGTTACATTTCAATAAACATGGCAGCAGCTGTTGCTGTCCACCTCTCACAGTCCCATGAAAGCTGACCTGGGGGAGCCCAATCCCTCTGTCAGCATGCCCCTTCCCCAGTTCATTTGCCAATGGGGGAGCCCAGTTCCCATCTGCATAATATCCCTCTATAATTTGCCTGCTGAGGGGGGTGCCCAATCACCCTCAGCATCATGCCCCCCGCCCCCCCAAACACAGACCCTTTTTCTTTGCTGATAGGGTGCCCAGTTCCCATTGGCTCCAGTGTCTCCTCCCCAAAATACAGGTGGCATGCTGGGATCCCACCCCAACATGTCAAATGTACCAGTAAAAAAGAAAACCTTCCTGCAAAGTTTTTTTTTTTTAACCTGTAAACAAGAAAACGGTCCCTTGTTGTCTGTGGTGCCCCCTCCTCAAAACCGCATCCTGCCTCTCCGCACCCCCCCCACACACCTCCCTCACCCCATACTTACCACTGGAGGCTGGTGTAATGATCTTTGGTGGAATGGGAATACGTCTGCTTTCTTCAAAGCCAACTGTGAACTGAAGAAATGCCAGTAAGCTGTATAATGGCATAAATTGTGGGGGTTTCAACTTAGGTGGATATATTGACCATTTTTGTGACTTTTGGCCACAAATTTTCAACATGGGGTTCTTGGGACCCCACCTCATGAACTCAGTCACTGCCATGTCATTATTCAGTCCCAAAAGGAGATTTCATGGTCACTGCATGGATTCACCTTCTGGGACCAATTAACAAAATGACAGTGTCACTGTTCCTGAGGTGGGCTCCCAAAAAGCCTATGTTGCAAATCTGGTGAAAATTTCCCAGAAATGACTGTGTTATGAGCATGCATTGCACAGTTCCCACACACACTCGTAACTTTGAGAATTTTGAATATTTTCACTCCAGATTTTCAACATTTCAATTTTTCCACACCTCCTTATGAACAGTACAGCTGTCATTTTTCACATCTGGCCTGAAATATGTTTTCTCACATCACATCTGGCACACAATAGTGCGGTCTCTGTGTAAAATCAATGTTTGGGACAGATTAAGAAAATCACAGTGACAGTGTTCATAAGGAGGGGTCTCAAAAAGCCAGTGTTGCAAATTTGGTGGAAAATTTCCCAAAAATGACTGCGTTACCAGCATGTGTTGCGTAGTTTCTACACACGTTCATAACTTGGCCATTTTTTTATATTTTTACTCCAGATTTTCAACATTGTAATTTTTGCACACTGTCTTATGAACAGTGCAGCTTACATTTTTTCACATCCTGCCTGAAACATGTTTTCGCACCTGTGGCACACAATTGGCACGGTCATCATTCAAAATGAATGTTCAGGACAGATTACGAAAATCACAGTGCCCCTGTTCATGAGTGGTGGTCCCAAAATGCCTATGTTGAAAATCTGGTGTAAAAAATCCCCAAAATAATTGCATTACAGGTGTGCGTTGTGCAGTTTCTACACACGCTCGTCACTTCAATTTTGTTATATTTTCACTACAGATTTTCAACATTACCATTTTTTTACACCTCCTCATCAATGGTACAGCTGTCATTATCCTCATCCTGTTTGAAATGTGTTTTTGCACCTGTGGCACCAAACGGCACAGTCACTATGCAAAATCACCTTCCGGCTAATGAACTATTCATTCAGTGGGGTCACAAAAAGACCATGTTGAAAACTTGGAGTGAAAGTACCAAGAAACACCCAGGGCAATAGGGTTTCTGACCATAATGCCCTACCCTGTAGGGACTGACAGGCATCAGGGTATGACTTGGGATTGTCAACAGTAATGCTTACACCATTCCACCTCCACCCCCACCCTGCAGCCAGTGACAGGCATCAAGGTGTGCCTTGGACTCTTTGGCCCCAAAGTTCACCCCATTCTCCTATACTGCACCCATTTCAACATATTTCCTTATGGGATGGGGTGAGTATAAAGTCTGAAGACCCCAAGGCACACCTTGACACTTGTCAGTGTCTGCAGTGTAGGGTGAGGTGAAATAGCATGAGCTTTATGGGGGATGACTCAAAGGCACACACCAATGCCTGTCCATCTCTGCAGGGTGGGGATGGTGTTGGCTTCACTTCAATACTTCACTGCCATTTCTATTCTGTCTAACTCCTGCACTTCCAATGCTAATGCCAGCAAGCAGACATTCGGCATTGACAAATGCTTGTCATAAGTGGGTTGACACTGATGGGACAAAAGACTCTGAACTTCTGTCTCAAAATTGCAGGTGTCATCCAAGCATTTTTTCTATGCTTGTATGTGATAGGGAGAAATGTAAAGTTCACCTACTGGAAACACCTTAGATTGCCAAACTTCCCAAATGCAAAGAGCCTGAATCTTGTATGTCCCAGTGGCATTAGTACAAAACAAAAAGTGACTCTGTCCTTTAAGACTTTAATCTCTTTTGAGGAATTCCCCTCATTCTTGCTCTCCGTTGTTTGGTCAGGGAGGCATGACCAGAACAAGTCACTTTTATCAGTGCTGTGAACTTTCTCTGGCAGGGACCTCCAGTAGACAGAATTTCTCGCAGCTCGGGTAAAAAGGCCATGTCAGATTTAGCATCACATAATCTTTGTTCACCAGTTATGTTGACATGCCAGATACCATGCTGCCCTTGAAAATACCAAAATCAAGTTTACTGGGCAAGGCTCCATTAAGTCATGCAAGTGTCTATGTGTGTGCATGTGTGTGTGTATGAGTGTTTATTAGAGTGACATTTGACATCACCAGCAAGTGACAAAGATCAACAAGGGAACCTCCAAGCAAAGTGTCACTTAAACAAACAGGGCAACAAAGGGGGGTGGGAGATCAACAGGATGGCATGGGCTATCAATTTGTTGGGTTTCAGGCGGTGCACCACTAGAACATCTAAAATAGCTACAGGATGTAGTGAAAATTAATATCTCCTACAAACAGAGGCAAGAAAGAATAAGTACCTCAGCTGGGACTTGATCCCATGCTGCCCGTAATACTATTCTGACTGCGCTAACAAGCTGTGCCACTGAGACAACTGGAACCTGGGCTGTCTCTGAGCACATTACTCTTTCTCAAATGCACAACCCAATGGCAACACAAATATTTACTTGTAACAATCACACAAGAGTGTGGTGTACACATTTTATGGAACACATACAAACAGAGGAGAGAAAGAATAAGTGCCTCAACTGGGACTTGAACCCAGGACGCCTGAAATACCATTCAAACTGTGCTAACCAGCTGCACCACTGAGACAACTGGAACCTGGGCTGTCCCCGAGCACATTACTTTTTCTCAAATGCACAACCTAACGGCAACACAGATATTTACTTGTAACAATTACACAAGAGTATTGCGTGCATCATTTTAGGAAACACATACAAACAGAGGTGAGAAAGAGCAAGTGCCTCAGCTGGGACTTGAAACCAGGCTACCCAGAATACCATTCTGAATGCGCTAACCAGCTGCACCACTGAGACAACTGGACAGCCCAGGTTCCAGTGTTCTCAGTGGGGCAGCTGGTTAGCGCAAAATTAATATCTCACCTGACTGCATGAAGGTGTAAAGGTACGGATTGACTGTGGGGCCACTTGGAAGACCATTGACCCATTTTCCCCTCATGACAACAAATAGCATACTGTAGCACCATGCATTACAGTATGTGTGATGTCATGTGCAGTCCTCCCTGTGGTGGTTCCAGTTCAGGCATTATTGATCAGTAACCCCACTGTGACCATTAACATTTGGCCAACATCATTTGCATTATTACTTAGCTGCATGGGAAACTCCACCCCTGGTGAATGTGTTTTTTCTTTTCTGTTAACAGTTTCTGATAGTGGCATTATATGGAACCAATGGCACCCCAGTTATTTTGCCACCAACAACTGCAGCTGTATATTGTGTCCCTATACTCTCTAAAGCTGACTTACATGAATCTGATGTTGTACATTTCATTTTAAAATAACCTAATTGATTTAGTATAAATATTAGAAGTGTGCTCTTCTTAAAATTGCTATTGGGTGGTTAAAAACAAAATCCTCTCTTTATCCCTAGAAAAAAGCTATTGATTTTCTGGGTACTAGCACCTCAATCAAGCTATTTAGTTAAGCTGCTAGTTGCAACTCTGTCAAACTCTATTTTATATGAATTGCAAAAAATTACATTAATGCAGACATTAGGGGTGAAAAATGCAAAGCACACAAAGTATAGAAATTAAAAACATTTTTTTTCTCCAGAATATTGGTGAATCAGTGGTAGGGTCTTCCTTTGGGTTGTCAACCCTAATACCTACCCCTGCACTGAACGTACAAGGTCAGACATGATCCATTTTCTTCACACAGGGCTCTGTGTGAAGAAAACAATGATTTATTCTGTTCACAACATGCGTGACCCATACTTCTCTTCTTTAGAAAGAGTATCACTCTGAGGCACTGACTTGCATCTGTACCTTGTATTTTAGACAGGAGGCTATGGACAGAGATAAAGGGGTGGGCACTGGAGTTAACAATCTCAAGGAAGACCCCAAAACTGATTTGCCAATACTCTGGAGAGCCAAAACCCTAATGCTTTTCATTTCCCCACTGTGTGTGCTTTGCGTTCTTCAACACTAATGTCTGCATCACTGTAGCTTTTTGCTTTTAGTATAAAATATAGCTTGGTGGAGGGACCAGTTTATTTATTTCAGAATAAAAAGAGAAAATTAGATCATGAATGGCTTTCTTTATTTAAGGTACCTCCAACACTGGGGATTGAGCACCCCGATGTTGGAATGATACTTGGGTGCACCAGGGGTTGGTACCCCAGTACCCCAAACTTCTGGGTTGCTGGATTTGAGTGGAAGGCAGCTGTTTACACCAACATGGGGATAGGGCAAATAGAAAATATGGGCATTGAGGGGGCCCTTATGGTGGGGAATGATCTAGCACTAGAAGTGGGCACCCCAGTGTTGGACAATATTGTTAATTATAAAACTGGCAAAAGGGATCAGGCATCAGGGTGTCCTGTTCTTTTATTTTTCTTTTTTTTGCTACTTTCTTTCTGCTATGCCAGCTATCCTCCAGACGGAGCCCCCAGCCCCATCCCCCATTGTCTACCTTACAGTGCTGGCCTGTACTCCCAGGGCTTGACCCCCTTGGCAGGACTGGTGGGGTTCCTCAACCCCCCACTGGAGACCGGATTCAGTGTGGTCAGCAATGTGGCTGGCTGGGAGCAGAGCCTGTGAGGCACCCTCCATCATTCACCATGGCATCATCTATATCCTGTTTTTGTTTTCTTCCCCAAGAGTTGAGGAGTGCAATGATGCCTGTGGAGAGGAGCGTGCACATGTCTGCATGTGCTCACTCCAAGTGTCTGCCCCAACTCCTCCCTCTTCTGCATCATCGGTGCTCTGTCCCCAAGTCTCCGCTAGGGAGCAGGCAAGCATCGACTACTGATGACCCACCTCCCCAGCGAAGAAGAGTAGTCTGTCGGATGGTCAATCCTTTTCCTCCTCTGCAGACCTCCAGCAGCCTGTGCTCATTACTGAGCACAGGTCACCAGCACAGCGTAAGATAAGGCATCCAGCACCTCATCCCAGAGTGCCACTGGGTCAGCTTACATTGTTCAATTTAAATAAATAAAGCCACTGATATGGCTAATGGCATGTACGCCGATGAAGAAAACTCAATTATGCATGCACAGCATGCTCAGTAGTCCTGCTGAATAAAAACTGCACAATAGGATATGCAGACAGGGAGCTGGCCCTGCCACCTGATAAATGAGTGCATTTTTATAATATGACCACATGACATTATGTGGTCATAGAAATTCAGTTATCCTTAGAACACTGTCTTTTCTATATGAAGATGTTCACGATGGAGTGCTTTGTTTTAATATTTTAAAAACTACCTACGTTTGCTAGCTAAAAACAACAAAAGCAAGTACTTTGGGTAAAACCCGATCAACAATTCAGTTTTAGATTTTCAATATTTCTCCTAATGTATTAGTTATAGATGAGTTAAAAACAAGTCTTAATTTATGAGATTTTTGTTCTTTTGTTCTTTTGTTCCTCTGTAACTTTGACCCCCTTGACCCAATTGCCATAAATGTTTTGAAATCCAGAGATCCTGGTGCCATCTGCAACAAAAATTTTCAAATCCAGAGATTCTGGTTCCTTCTCTGAGCATTCCAAATGTCAAGTAAATTGGTTGAACTGGGGCAACGTTATTAAGATGCAACAGCTGGGGTCTATCATTATTGTGTTTATTCACCCTGATAAACAGGTGTTACCAAATCTGTATAATGCTTATTTACATACAGTATTTTTTTATCAAAATGAGATAATAATTTTTGTTTAATGCTGCTGAGCAGAACCCATAAAACATTCTAAGAAAATATTCTGTTACATTTTTATAATCATGCATCTGATGTGTTTCTTGAAGAATCTGTAAACATTTCATGCTGTTGTCAAAAACAACAGTACATTTCACAATAAGATGTCCAAAATGTGGGCAGTTTATAGCTTGGAACCATTGTGTAATTAATGGGGTATGAGATTAAGACATTTGTTTCAGTAGATAAACCAGGGAGTAATTTGACAACATAATTTACCATTTCGACATGTGGGAATGTAGTCTTTGCAGCAGTCATTGAAGAGCAGACATCCGGAATCACAGAAGCAGTTAGCATTAGGAGGCTTGCAGCCAGCTATCTGGCCATCACAACAAAGATGAGCAGCCCCAGATGAACAGCCAGGTTCTAAAACATAGAAAGAAGAACATACAAGGTATTGCATATAATACAACAACCTCAAAAAATAATATGTTCTGAGTCAAACAATGTTTTTGTTAACTTTGCTTGACATTATTAGCTAAATAGTGTATCATGGTTCTATTCTGGACACTGACTCTCATGCTCACAGCTGGTCAGCAGATTATAAATACAATTCAAGGCAGTTTTACTTATAAAGCACCCTTTCTCAAGGGCTTGGAGCTCTGTACATAATTTAAAATGATAACACAAACACATTCCATAAAAGATAACAACATAATAAGAAACAATATACCACAGCCGTTAAAATACCTAGACTACTATTCATCTGCAACCTTACTAGCTGACATATTCCTGCTTAGATAGGTAAGTTTAAAGTGAACTTTTGAAGGCCTCCATTGTGCCAGCAGAGTGGATACTCCACAGAAGGGATGTCCACAACATCGGTGCTGCTTCTCCAAAAGCTCTATCCCCTGATTGTCTCAACCAGGAAGAAGGCACAGTAAGTACAGTTGGCCACATTGTTGGAGCAGAGGGTTGGGAGGTAAGAAATCAACAGATTATTCAAGTGCTCAGATCCCAAACTACACAGGACCTTGTATGTTAACAGCATATTATGAAGGTTATGCACCGCAGCAAAGGCAACCAGGGCAGTGCATGCAGGACTGGCATGATGTGGTCCCTCTGAGAAGTTCCCATCTTTAGCCTAGCTGCAAAATTCTGGACCAGTAGCAGACATCATCTTAAACCTCCAGATAGCCCTAAGTATAGAGCATTAAAGAAGTCTAACCTAGAGGTAACAAAAGCATGAACGATCATTGCCAGAGCAGCTGGAGCCAGATGCAGTGTGATCTTGATGATATTTCAAAGATAAGAAAAGCCAGATTGGACCATCAACAAGACCTCTTGGTCTAGTTTCAATCTATGATTCAAAATGACCTCAAGATTCTTAACCACATCAACACCAACAAGAGATCAACCACAAAAAACAGGAAGGGCTATGACATCTCCTTTCATTGCTGTATCCCATTGACACAACTTGATCAATATGACCTCTGTCTGGCTGGGTTGAAACATAACAATTTTGATGCCATCCAGTTATTAATCATGGCAAGACATCGTCCCAGCAGTGAAGCCACATGATCCCCACTGAGAGAAAAAGGCAGGTACAGCTGAGTGTCATTTGCACAGGAGTGAAACATAATCTTGTACTATGAGATGATGTCTCCCAAAGGCAACACATACACAGAAAACTGGACAGGAACAAGGATCATGCCTTGAGAAACCTCACAGAAGAGCACAGAAACCTCAGAGTTGAAATTTCCTAGGGCAATCTACTGTGTCCTCCTGGTTATGTAGGATTCAAACCAGCAAAAACTGGTGATGGTGAGACCAACATATGTCCTCAGGCAATCCAACAGCACCTTGTGGTCGACTGTGTCAAATGCCAGCGCGATCAAGAAAGACCAAGATGGAACATAGTCCTTGATTCTTCGCCAGTAGGAGATTGTGAGTTACCCTGACAAGTACAGTGTCAGTGCTGTGTCGGGGCCAAAAACCAGACTAGAGATGTTCACAGGTATTAAAATCTTCCATTCAATCAACAAGTTTGTTGACACCACCTTCTTGATAACCTTCCAAGGTTTGAGAAAGCTTAAAACAGGTCTGTAATTCACCGGAATATCATAGTCTAAGGAAGACTTTTTTATGAGGGGTCTAACCACCACCTTTTTCAGGGCAGATGGAAAAACACCCTATCTCAAGGAGCTGCTGATGATCTTTTTCATGACTGGACCTAGGGATATGATGCAGCCCAAATGTAGCAAAATTGGTCCATTTCCAGTACATAGCAGTTGGGACTCAAACTATACAGTACCCAGCGTACCTCATCCTACAAATCTGTCCAAAACTCAATCCAGGTAAGCAGATCTACATTGCCAGAATGTAGACAATAGCCAGCCCGTGACATTCCACTTGACGAGATATCATATTTAATGGAGGACACCGTGTCAGAATAGAATTTACTGAACTCCTTGCACTTATCTGCAGAAAGGGCATTAACAGATCATAGACAGGGATGGTTTAACATTCTGTCTATGGTGAGAAGTCAAGTCAAGTCAAGTCATGTTTATTTATAAAGCGCCTTTCAAAATCAAGGCGTTGTACAAAAATAAATAGAACAGGAAAATCCAAACACTAAACAACCATAACTATAAAGAATAAGCCAAGGTAAAAAGATATGTCTTTAAAGCGATTTTAAAACTGTCAACAGTCGGGCATTCTCTTAACCAGCGAGTTAGAGAATTCCACAGGGTTGGGGCAGAAAAGGCAAAGGCACGAGATCCCGATAGCTTCAAATGAACCCTGGGAATCTCTAGCAATCCCTCACCGGCGGAGCGGAGAGGACGGAGGGGGCAATAGGGAACCAGAAGATCTTTCAGTAACCAGGTCCCTGATCGTGTAGGCTTTAAAGGTTAGTAAACCAACCTTAAGGTGATCCGCCACCGAACAGGCAGCCAGTGCAGTTCAAGCAGCAGGCGTAATATGACTGGTTCTAAGAGTCCCAGTCAAAGCCTGGCTGCAGCGTTCTGCACCAGCTGAAGGCGGCGGATATCAACCCTGGTAGCTCTAGGTAGAGGAATTGCAGTAGTCCAGACGGTGGTAACAAAGGCGTGGATCAAAGTTGGAAGGTCCTCCCGGGAATCAGATGTTTCACCCGGTGATATTCCTCAGATGGTAAAAGAGGATTTGACAACAGCTGACACTTGTGATTTCAGGGTCAGACCATCATCAAAAATAACGCCCAGATTTCACACCTGTTGAGAGCTAGAGAGGTACCACCAAGTAATAAACCCGATGGCTGTCCAACACCCAAACCCCCAGGACGACCTGGATCCACAACCAATACCTCAGTCTTATCCGGATTAAGTCTTAACCAGCTCGAACTCATCCAAATTCTGATCTCATCCAGGCAGTTATTAGAATCGGAGAGTGCATCACTCTGATCGGGAGAAAGGACAGGTACAGCTGAGTATCATCTGCATAGCAGTGAAAACTCAGACTGTATCTCCTGATGATTTCTCCCAATGGCAGCATATACACTGCAAACAACATGGGAGCTAAAATGGAGCCCTGTGGTACCCCACATGGTAGGGAGAAGGCATCAGAGGAATAAATTCCGGTGACAACTCTCTGAGACCTACCAGTGAGGTAAGAACGAAACCACTTGTGGACTGTACCAGACAGCCCACAAAAAACCCACAGTCGCTCCAATAGCACCCCATGGTCTACAGTGTCAAATGCAGCAGAAAGATCAAGAAGGACCAGAATGGTACAAGCCTTTTGATCTCTGGCCATTAGGAGGTCGCTCAATACCCGAACAAGGGCAGTCTCAGTACTGTGCCTTTCCTGAAGCCAGACTGAGAGTATCATAGACATTATGAGAAGTAAGATGATCATCCAATTGCAATGCAGCTGCCTTTTCAATAACCTTACCAACAAATGGCAGGTTAGAGATAGGCGGTAGTTAGCTAGACAGTCTGGGTCCAAGGAGGATTTTTGGGTGGTGAACTACTGCCTCCTTAAGGGGTCAGGAAAACCCCCCCTCTCCAAGGATTTCCAGACAATGTCAGCAAGGATTGGATAGATAACTTCTACACAACCTACTAACAGCGGTGTAGGACCCAGATCCAAACTACAACTAGTTGGTCGCATTGTTTGAATGATCTTCACAATGTCCATGAATTCCGGGTGGTGAAAATCTAACCAGACAGGCCGAGGATTAGATACCACCAGTTGTCCACCACAATCCCCCGGAGGAGAGGTCGGACCAACGCTGGACCTGATGCTGGCAACCTTATCTGCAAAGAAGCGAGCGAACTCCTCGCATCTAAGCTGAGAAAAAGCTTCTCTAGGCTGAAGACAGACTGGATTGCACAGTCTGTCCACAGTCCGGAAAAGCTGAGCCGGTCGATTCTTTGCAGCAGAAATCTCTCTGGACAGGAATTCTGCCTTCTTACGAGTGATTTCTGATTGGTAGCCATCATAATGGGCTAGCAATCTGAGCCTGTCAGCATCAAGGCCCGATTTCTGCCAGGCTCTCTCCAGCCTTCGGCCTACTCACCTTAATTCCTTCAAGGGGCCATCAAGCCATGGACTCCTTGAATGGATGGTGAGAGGCCGAACACGAACAGGAACAATTTTGTCCAGAGCATCTCCCACAGCCTTATTATAGGCAGATACAAGACCATCTGGACTCATGCATTCACCCGACAAACTCGATAGATCCAGCACCGCCATTAGGTCATCGGGGCCAATACCCCTTAAAGGGCGGTATTGGACCATCTCCGTAGGGGCAGACCTATTAGAGGGGGCCCTGAAACTGAGCCTTATGGTGTAATGGTCCGACCAACTGACTGGTTCCACCCCCAGGTCAGTGATCTCCATACCCAAGAGAAAGACCAGATCTAATGAATGACCCCCATAAGGGTAGAGGTGGTAACAACCTGTGTCAGGCCCAGTGTATTCATCAACTGGAGGAGATTTTGACCAAAATGAGAGAGTTCATCGTCGACCCAGGCATTGAAGACACCCAGAAGTATTAATCTGGGAAACCTCAACACCAGGTCGACAATGAAGTCTGCAATCTTCTGTAGGAATTCGCCTCCGTCACCTGGTGGACGGTAGACGAGGAGAATCCCACAACCTGCACCCTCGCCCAGGATATATTCAAAAGATCTGGTGTTCCCCAATGGCACATCCACAAGGCCGAGTTCAGATTTAAACATAATGGCCACACCTCCACCCCTACGATCCAGCCTTGGACGGTGTATCACCTAGAACCCAGCTGGAGTTGCCAAGGCCAATATAGGGCCAGGATTTTCATCCAGCCAGGTCTTGGTGATGCAAGTCAGATCAGATGACCCAGCAAGATCAGCTATGATAGCTGTCTTGTTTTTTACAGATCTGGCATTGCACAACACTGCCAAGGCAGGGTGAGATGTCGGGGAAGACCTCGGCACCTGTCCGATATCTTCGGGACTCTTGGGTATGGGGACAAGATAAGAGCAACCTCTATCCTGACCCCATTTCACCCCAGGACGTCTTCTGGACCCTAAAACCCCAATCCGCCCTCCCCTCTCCTGTCCCCCACAAGGCCCAGCTTTCCACCTTCGTCCTCACCTCTTCAGAATGCCCAATGCTCGACACCTAAAATAGGTGTCGGATGACAATGGTGGGCACTCAAATGGATGTAGTTCCCTGAGCCTAGTGGGGGAATAGTGCCCAACCGTCATTGATTAAATAAAACACAAACATAAACCTAAAAATATCAAACCTATAAATAACACACTCAGTAACACACTCTCCTCACTCTCTCTCACTGAGGAAGGGCAAGTAAAACAAAGCAAACTAACATAAACCAAAATAAACCCCAACTCAAAAAACCAAAGCAATAAAAATAAAATAAGAATCCAATGATCTAAAACACAATAAAATAGCTTATTAATTATTAAACAGATTTGTGTTTTAAACAGTGCAGCACCTCTCACGTGCAGCACTGCTAAAGATGTCATATAATCTCCCAATACCACCTCTCACATGGCAGGGAGTCAAATAAATAAATCAGATTTGTAATAAAATTAAAATAAATAAATATACATCGCTCTCACCACCTTTAGTCCAAGAGTTAATAAAAGCCAGAGAAAACAATTCTCCGGCGATCCAAAAAATAAAATCCAGACAAGGTCAAAGAGTTCTCAGCAGAGAAATCAAAGATGTTCAAACGAACAAACAAGGGAACCCAAAAGATGTCCGACAGATCTTCCAGCGGCTGCTCTTCAAACGCCAACAATTCTGACAGTTAATTATCCAAGGCAGCAGAATACTTCAGGAGGCAGAAATATGTTTCTGCAGGGAGTATTACCCTCAATCAGTCAACAACCTGCTGCTAAAGCTGTCTCACAAGTCAGCCCAAACAGCTGACCCCGAGGCAGCTTAGAAATAGTTGAGCTGGCCAATTCTTCCCTGCAGCAATTAGTCTTGACAGGAACTCTGTCTTTTTCATGTTGAGTACCCACTGATATTCACTATAGTGAGTTTTCAACACCAATTTGTCCTCATCTGGGCATGACCTTCTTCAAGAATGCCCTCTGCAGAGACAGTGCACATAGTCACTTTGGTAATGTAGCAGAATATCTGCCACAACAGTGTATACCAGGCCTCCCTCCACTCTATGTCTATTGTGGAAAAATGTCAGTTGATATGGGAAGAATTAGAGATAATTACTGGAAGGAAAATGCCTTCACATTGATACCCCATTAATGATGTGCACCTCATCAACATACTGCAAAAATTAGGAATCTTTGAACTATAACAGCCTTGCGGCTGTATTCAGTTTCCTCTGTCTGGGGTTCGCATGATAGGATAGGGTAAAAGCAACATAGAAATTTATTCCAAGTGTACTGGTGTTTAAGACATTTTTAGATCAGATCCTGAAGTTCAGTAAACTGTGTGTGTAAATGTGTGTGTTCAGTAACAAATATGCACTGGTTTTAACACATAACTTAATATTGCCAGCAATATTCAGTAAGAAATTACTGTAAATACATACTCATATTAGAAATCAACTATCCATCACAATTACAATGATCCATTTTAGAGTATATGTCTATCTGTCTGTCTGTCTATCTGTCTGTCTGTCATGGATAGGACTCTCCCCATGCTAAAAACCATCAGATATTTCATATCTGATAGTAATTGACAAGAATCTGATACTAATGAAACTACACCAGCTTATTTCAGTACAATGGACAACGTATTCACAAACTATTAGAAGCGTAGAGACAAAATATACACCTTATTGCAACACTATTAAGATTTGTAACAAGAAACGTTCTATAGTACAACCATAATAAAATTTCCAAATAATCTATTTTGTGTATGCACTTCAGGTATATATAGAAAAAAAATCTGATCACAAAGTCCTTTACGCTCATGAAATATTACCATCTCAGAACTTAGTGAGCTTATGAAGACAACTTGTCCATTGGGCTTGAGCCTTAATGAGCACTTTTGGTCACTTGATGAAAATATTTCCTTGCATTGAACACTTTCCTATCAAATATTACATACAGTGTTCACTCTTTTCTCTGCCATTCCTGGCATATGCTAGAATTTGGTGGATAAAAGTGAGTGGCAGATAAAAGAGGGTGGCAACTTCCTAATAAAAATTGAAAAACTTCACTACTGTATTGCATTCAAATTATTGTACTGTATATTAGCAAAACGATTTAAAACATACAGAGATATAATTCCCCCACCCAAAGTATTGTGCTTAGTTGGCAGCCTAATCAACAGTACCATTCACCCCTATCTCTCATGTGCACTTCATTAAATCAACTTACAGATCATACTGCACCCAAATTACCAGCTCAGTTATTATCAGTACAACAAGCCTAATCATTTCTTTTTTAGCCAGGAGAGACACAGTAACCTGAAGCTTGTTTACAGGTGTGATCTGGGAGCACAAGAAAGTTAAGTGACTTGCTTAGGATCACATAGTATTCCAATGGGGCTGTGGGATTCAAACCCAGGTTTCTAGGTTTCCAGCTAAGAGCCTTAAAGGCAAGGCAAGGCAAGGCAAAATTTATTTAAAAGACACCCAATCCCGGAGGCTCTGGGCACTGTACAAAACTTTAAAACAAACATTTAAACATAATAAATATATGACTTATACACAATAAAATACAAAATCTGACAAAATCAAAACCATAACTATAGATGTCCATCTAAACATCAAATGCTTTAGAGAAAAGTAAAGTCTTCAACTGGGCCTTAAAAATATCTACTGAGGAGGCTTCTCTGACCATAATTGGCAAAGAATTCCACAGAACAGGGGCCGGAGCGTTAAACGCTCTATCGTCAGCGGATGTCAACCTAGTTCTGGGAATGGCCAGGAAGCAACCACTGGAGGAACGAAGAGGGCGCGAGGAGAGGGCAGGTGACAGAAGGTCTGACAGGTAACCACTGCGCTATGCTGCTTCCGCAATCAACAATACACTTCACTCATATCTCTCATATGCACTTCATTAAATCAACATAGAGATCATACTGCCATCCAAGTTACCAGCTCAGTTATCAGTACAACAAGCTTAACAAGCTTAACAGTCATCTCTGTGCATCAAGAATACCATACCTCCAAATACAGTTTTGATTTTTTTTTCTCGGAGAGAGTGGTGGACACATGGAACTGCCTTCCTGAGGAGGTTGTGGGGTCAAAAACAGTGGGGGACTTCAGGAATGCATGGGATAGCCATAAGGTAATTATAGTGGGGGGTAGGAGGAAGTAGGCTGTTGGTAAACTAGAATCTGCAGCTTATTCAATAGGTAGGGAAATGGGCAGATTGGGTGGGCCAAGTGGTCCTTCTCTGCCATCAAAGTCTATGTTTCTATGTTGCTATGTAGTGCCTGTGTAAAGTGTTGTCTTTTGTCAGACTCTAGCACCTATGAAAAATCAGTTTCCATGCAAACAGCCCTGATAAACTGATAGCTTAGACTTTTAATAGCTTATACTTTTAACACTTTAGCAATTTTGCTTACATTACTTTTCTTGTTGTGCAGTATTTTTGGTAGTTTTTTGTTAGACCCTAGCTCCACTAAATAAATTAAATCAGTCTCTGTGTGAACAGCCCTGTTATACTCATAATACTTATGCTTGTTATAGCATTCTGGACAATTCGGCTCTGAACAGCTCTGCATACTTGGCTACTTGTGCAGTATTTCAGCATCTTATTCCCTTTGACTGCTAGGATGCCTGCTTAGGTAACCTAAACTGTACCATAAGCTTCACAAACTGCAGAATCACTGATCTGAGCATGCAGGAGTCACCAGGCATGGCACAGAGTACTGTACAGCCCCATTAGTTTAATTTAGAGTACTGTGCCCAATAAATCAAACTTAAAAAAATATACATTAAAAACAGAGTGTTCAATGTTGATGTACTACATGTGCTGACACACTGACACATTGCCACTGGAACACTGCAGTAACCAGGGTAGATTAACACTGCCTTCAGTGTCCCTGGAGGATGGCGGACAGTGAGTGTGGTAGTGAAAGGAGGCAATTAACATTATTGGAAAAAGGATGGGGCTCACAATGGTGATAACCAAAGGAGGCAGACAAGGGAGCAATTTGTACACGTTCTCAAATCCCTTCCAAAACCTGATTTTGAAGAATAGCTGTCAAATCACATTTCAGGTAGAAGTTGGAAAATCTCTCCTCCTTTATTCATTAGAAGGGGTCAAAAAAGGCTATTTCAAAAATTTTGGGGGGAAACATTTGAAAAATGACCATGTTATGAGCCAATGCAATATGTTATGAGCAGACTTGATGGACCTGGTGGTCCTTATCTGTCAACAGAATCTATGTATCGATGTAAATGTTCCAAATGCATGGGTAAGTCATTTACCACACTTACCTTGTTTCGGTAAGTTCATGGTTGACATTGAAGCAGCAAGATGTGTTTCTTTATAGAAAATGGATTTACAGCAGTAGATCTTTTTTAGTTGAGTGAGGCATATGGGGGAGTGTTGGGTGCAGAGTGGTAGTCAGGATGGGGGTCAGGGCAACAGAGACTTCACTGTGGCTATCGAATCAGTGTGAAGGTAATAACTTTTGATCCAGCTGCTTCTGAAAAATTCAGATATTCTTACAGCAGCCATTTTTTCTCTATATATATTTTATGTATTTTTGCCCAATTTTTCACCCGTCTTATACTGTACCTCGGCCACATGTGCATATCTGGAGGCATGCACATCCGATGGCCTGAAGTGCCCTCCCATGGCTGCTGCTCCCTCTTGCCTATGCTAGCCACTGGACCTCCATCTAGTGGCAGAAGAACTATGGAGGGACAATAGTAATCAGAGAGGAGAGCTGACTTTCAGCTGCTGAGTCCTGCTCTCACCTTCCCCCATGTGTCAACTCCCCAATATGACTTGAGTCTGTTCCCAAGCCCGGGAAGCCAGCGTGATGCAAGGTAAGTCATCCAGCACCTCAGCCCTCTCCACCAACAGGCCAGCTGACCAGTTATTTTTTTAACTGAGCATGCTAGAAAAACAGTGCAGTTTTTAACTTACTGTATGTTTTAAAAAACTCTATATAGAATAAACCACTGCCATTTGTGAAAGCATGTATCTTGGGCCAGACTCTATCAAGCCTGTAAGTTTCAACTTTCCAAACAAATCAGCGGTTTTATTTGTTTTGGTGAAACACCACATTTCTCTACTTTTGTGGCATTAAATTGAACCCTAAATTGTGCATTAATGCAATGTTTGCAGTGAATTTCCTCTCTTTTTTGAGATAGCGGAATCATATCCTCATTTATACAGGTCCCATTGGGACCTGTTTGAACAGATGCAGATGCACAAGGCTCTCTGGGACCTGCACCAAGGGAAGAGTTTGTCCACATTTACAATAAGTATGACCCAAGAATTATAGTTTTGGTGTGCACAGAACATTTTTATGTTGTATATTTAAGTGCATACAAGCATACAAAATTGCCAGCAGAAAAAAGCTCGCAGGTTTATCAAGTCTGCCCGATTGTCACATGTGCTGGCTCTCTGGTGCTGAGGGCTGAGGTGCTGGACACATTAACTTGTGCTGAGCTGGTGACACATTTTCGGGAATGAGCATGGGTCGCCGGGGGTTGGCAGGGAGGAGAAGGATAGAGCGTACGCAAGACTGCTCTTCTTCTCCGGAGAGGTGTGGTTCATTTCCTGATGCCCGATTGCCCCCTAGCAGAGGCTGGGGATCAGGGCATGGGGTGACAGCATTGAGTAGAGTCTGAGCAGATGCCTGGGGGAGAGACATGTGGACGCATGTGCCTCTGCCTCTGCTGGAATCATTGCACACCCTAGGCTCCAGTAAGGGGTGGGGCAGAGCAAACAAGGGAAAAATGTGGCACCTCTAGCACAGTTTGATGGCTGTCCATGACTGTTCATCAGGAAGCCAGCACCCGAACTGGATGCAAGAAGGTGGGGAGTTAGGGGGCTCCCTGCTGCCCCACTGTGGTGGGTAAGCCACAGGGGTTTCAGGGTTCTAGTCTAATGGGGGCAGAGAGGTGGCCCAAGGAGGATAAATAACCTCAAAAAAAAAAAAGTCTGCACGATTGTGCTGTACTTAAATGTGGGAGATGAAAATTATTTTGGCTGCATGCCATGAATTGGATCACTAGAGTGTGCACTTGCTGCCAGTTTGGTGGTTGCCAGTTTGGTGGTGTACAACACTTGTGATTTCACTGTTAACATTCAACGCCCTGCATGGTTTTCATCCCAGTTTCTGTATCTTAAGATTCTAGTTAAAGACAGTGAAAGAAAATGTGCATGATGCAAAACTGCAAGACAAACACAGCACAGGACCAAAACATTATGTTTTGATATTGCCATATCTTCAAATAGCTCCGATTTGGTGTCTACATGCGTCTGTGCTATATCGAGACTAGGTACCAACTGGCAGGGTACCTGTCAGCCCGTACTCGGTCTTGGGATAGCACAAAAACACTGATGCTCCAAACCAGTGCCATTTTAAAACAAGAGGCATATAGTTAGTCTATGGATGACCCCCGGCTGCTCCCCGCCTGACACGTCATCACAGAGACAGCTATGGGTGCTTGTAGGTGTGCCATGGAGGGCACTTACTTCTAAAATGCTAGCAGGGATGGCGCAGGATCAACTAGATATGATTTAAAATAAAAGGAGACACAGTAAGTCCATAAAATACTTTTATTTTTTAAAATGCTAATTGGGCCCTGCTTCACATGAAAGTGGGGCCTGTTACAAGTTGGACATTTCCCTTTAACTGATTTTCCTAGGATCACACAAGGAGTAAGTGACAGATGTGGAACTCAAACCAAAATCTCAACGATCATAGCTCTGATCTCTAACCATCTGAGCATACTGCCTCTCTAGTATCATCAGTTGAAATCCTATGCTATCATAAGGCTTCTTGGTTGCTTTGAATGCATATAATTTGTATGATTGTATTATAAGTTTTACCTGCATTTTGGGTATTTGTTGCTAAGTTTGCAGTACTTGCACCAGGCGGAACTGTACTTTTAACAGAAGATGTCGAGGCAGATGCACTTGTTGGCAGTGTGGTATTTTCTGCACATAAAAGGAAAGAAGCATGAATGGATAGGCCAACGACAGAGAAAAGGCCGATGGCACATTCATAAGGTAGAACAAATGGGCAGACTTGATGGGCCTTGCGGTCCTTATCTGCCATCAATTTCTATGTTTCTATGCTTCTATGTAAGAAATAATGTTGAGTATTGATGATGAAAACAAAATGCAAACAGTTTCACAACAATACGAGGTCTTACTCTCAAAACAATTAAAAATCATAGACTGCAAGCCAGTGTGTGTCCATAGTAAGGTTTTGATGGCATGTTTTCTGTTCTACTTTACTGCTGCAAATTTTAATCACATTCTGCATGAAGCAAGAGAACATGTAAAACTCCTGCTCACACTTGAACTTGTAAATAAAATGTAATTGTATTGGAAAATCTTTTGTTCACACAATGATAAACAGAATGCACTAGAACATCTTTGAGATTTTGCATTGTTTCATGTGTTTATTAATCTGTTCCCTTTGCTTTGTTCAAGTTCAAGTTTATTGTGAAGGGATAAAATCCATCGAGCAAGCTCATTTGCAAGAATTTCCCTTATACAAACAATGGGCCCTATGCTCAATGCCAACACGCTACATACACTGGGCACATTGGCACTGCTTCATTTCAATGCCATGGAGAGGGTCCCTTGGACCCTGTGTAACAGTTATAGATGGGGCGCATGGCAGTTATGCACCTGAGCCCCAGCTACACAGACAGCAATGCTTTGGGGATTGGCATGTCAAGGGTGTGCCACACTATATGCCAGTCACAGAGGTGCGTAGTGCAGTGTGCAGGAGGTGCATGCTACACTGGGTAATGCTCAGCTGCAAGGGATACATGCCACCCAGGATGCAGCTGCTGGCCACAGTGAAGACAGTGGGGCACTGCAGACCCCCCCACACACACATACTGCCCCAGCCCATGAGATTACAAGTAGGGCCGGGGCAGCTGACCAGGTACCCACCTGCTCCTATGCTATCTGTACAGTGCACACCATCTGCCTTCTTCAGTGTCATGTGGGCCAAAGGAATCTAGTTGCAGACTGGGTGCGGGCATCCCACTGGATGCACACCTAGTCCATGGAACTAATCTCTGAGCATCAGAGCAGTGGGGGCATGGGGCTATGGATGGGAGCTGCGCAGTGGCCAGTGTCTGTGCATACAGCCACAGTGCATCCTTCCACAGGTGCAAAGCTCCGCAGGTGGGATATACACCTTTGGCACATGTTTTTCACCTGTTTGTGATTAAGACTCAATAAAAAGAAGAATACATATTATAGCACAATAGTATGATAAAAGGTCAAAGTAGTAATAGAGTGATAAAAATGTGAGGATAATTACAACATACACAGTGCATACAATAAATACAATATTTACATTCAGGTAGAGGCACAGGTCAACAGTTTTGCAAGGCATAAGAGAGCATACAAGGAGAATATCTAACAAGTCAGTCACACAAAGCAAGGATGTCACAGAATCGTTATATCATTAAATCCAAAATGTAAGCAGGTAGATCTGGAAAAGAAGAATGGAGTAGAGAGGTGAAATGTAAAATTAGAAGCAGTGGCAGGTCTTGGTAATGATTTTCATAAAAAGGATTTTGAAAGCATTCAGTGGGATTAGGGTTTGGAGTTTAAGCATAGTTTAAAGTTTGTTACAAACTGAGGAGACTGCATAGCTGATAGCAGCTTTGCCAAAGTGTGTGCCTATTTTAGGTAATTTGGCTTGCAGTGAAGTCCTAAACTTCTGCTTTTGATATTACAACATGAATAATGAAGTAGAAACATTTCTCAAGGTAGTGCATATGGTGTTTCTGCCCTGCAGTGACTTTTCAGTAAAGCATGTTACAATATCTATTCTACAATGGCAAGAAGGCATCTTGGGCACTGACTGGTCAGTGTGGGATTAGATCCCTGGTGTTATCCTGGCATCACACCACATATCTATTCCCACCACACTCATGACTGAATAAAATGTTAAAAAAAGACCACTCTGCAGCCATCCCTAGGAGCAGCTACAGCAGTCCTAGCTGTACTTGGAATCGGCGCTTTCCCTCCACCACCACTCCACACACACACACACACACACACTCCACTCATTCCCTCCCATACCATCATTTACTCACCCATACCCTCAATCTCCTGTTGCCAGATAAATTTACTTTACAAAAAGGAAAAGGAAAAATAAGAGTGAAGTGAAAGCCATGTATTGCTTGGTGGCAGCCACCCGCTAACACTCCGTGCTCGCTGAGCATTTCGGATCATTCATCATTTTTACAGGTCATTTTAAAAGGAAAACTTATGTACTCTTCAGTATACTACTGTAACTGCCTCCCTCTCTTAACACAACCCTGCTCCAAAATGACAAGCTGTCACGCAGTTGCACAGTAATGTAGTGTCCGAGCTAAGTGCTTGTGCTTTACTTCCGTACAGTTTCGCTGTTTCCACCATTCAGTCATTTCTCCCAGTAATGAAATGGAAGAGAAAACTCTTGGCTCAAACTCCAAAGAATTGCTATAATGCCATGAGATAGCAAACTATAAAATACATTTATTAGTAAAAATGTAGCACCCCCCACACACAGAACAAGGCATCTACACACATTTCACATCACACTTGACACTTTTTCAAAAATCGTTAAGTGCAATGAGAAACGTGCAAAAATAATCCAGAGTTTATGTAAACTCCAGATTATTAAACTATGAAAAAAAAGGCATTTTAAATATCAGAATTCCCCACTGAAGAAATTCTCAAAAATTTCAAACAATTCCATTGTGTCATTAATGTGAACACTCTGAACAGCCCTAATCACAATATTATGAGGTGGTGGAAATTATCTGAAATTAGTACAGTACTGTACTTGGGTAGTTCAACTGCAGAGCTTTACTTTGTCTGTCTGGCCATTCATTTTATTAGGCATTAGTGCAACCAGAGATAGCTACACAGTTAGGCATAACACAGCTTGGTGGTGTGTAACATAAATACAAACTTTGCATGTTTTATGGGGGATTGGAAATTAAATTATAGAACATGACCTTGTTTAGGCTTGCTTATATTTAACATTTTATTAATTTGACCAGAGAGAAGTGCATATTTGTTATTAAAGAAAATCTGAGTTCCTAATGCAAACTGAATTCATTAACTATTTAAGTAATAATAACTGACCAGCCAGTCATTTCCAGGTGATTAATGACTGGCCTGGGGAGGCCTGAGGCACAGTTGAGGGCCATCCCCACCCAGCTAGTTATTAATAGCCAGGAAATAACCATCTGCGAGGTCATGATTGTGATTATAAGTCTAATCACAGTAATTTAGCTTTTTATGCGAAGCAGCGCCAAAAACAGTTCTTGTTTTGATGCTGCTCCCGTCAGCATACAGCTCACAAGGAGCTAAGTGTTGCTGCCATGCTGGTCAATTCTAAAAGAGTTAGGCCAGCATGACAGCCAATCAGTGAGCTAGTTTAGCTCATAAATAATTAATTAGACTTGTTATTGTTTGTAAAACATATCTCTGGGAGTTTGAAAACATGGGAAGCACAATGCAAGTCAGCTGTGAGATTAGGGACATTTTACAAGTATAAGACATGGGAAAACAACTGAAAAAGTAAAGTCAATTCATTTCATAGAAGAAAATCAATTTGTGCCACAGGCCAGTTAGTCTAACCTCTGTAGGCAGAAAGATAATGGAGGCACACCTTAAGGAAAGAATAGTGGAACGCTTGGAAACCAATGGACTGGTGGATCCCAGGCAACATGTGTTCTCTGCAGGATGATCCTGTCAAACTAATCTGATCAATTTCTTTTGACTGGGTGACAAAGGCAGTAGACCGGGGGGCTGTGAATATTGCATAGCTTGATTTAAACAAAGCGTTTGATACGGTCCCACATAGGAGACTGGTCAACATTTGCATATGCAGCCCCTGATGCTTTGCATTATGGGGGCATGTCTGATTTTGAATTCCTTGGTCAACAAACTAGGTAGCGTGGAGTTAGGATGCATGGCGGTGAACTGGATAGGAAACTGGTTAAGGGACAGAAAACAGCTGGTAGTGGTGAATGGTAACCAATCAGACAAAAGAGATGGTGACTAGGGGGTACCTCAGGAATCCATTCTGGTGCCAGTCTTTTTCGATGTCTTCATCAGTAACATTGCTGAAGGGCTGGAGGGAAAGGTTAGCATGTTTGCAGATGACATCAAGATCTGCAACAGGCAGGATACTTGGGAGGGGGGTGGAAAGGATGAGAAAAGACCTGAAAAAGCTGGAGAGATGGTCAGGGAATGGCAGGTAATGTTTAATGCAAAAAAGTGCAAAACCATGCATGTGGAGAGCAGGTACTGTGGGACGAGTTATAGGTTGGGGGAGCTTCTGAAAGTAATTAAGGAGGAGAGGGACTTGGGGATCATAATCACAGATGACTTGAAGGCTGCAAAGCAGACAGCAATGGTGGAGATAAAGGCCAGTGGGATGTTACGGTGTATTGGAAGGGGAATCACAAACCAAAGGAGGGAAGTAATAGTTCCACTGTACAAGGTCCTGGTGAGACCACACCTTGAGTGTGGTGTACAGTTCTGGACACCGCACCTTAGAAAAGACATTGATAAATAAGAGATGATGCAGAGGAGGGCAGCCAAAATGGTGAAGGGATTACATCACAAGCCTTATGAGGATAAAGTGAGGGTCCTCAATTTGTATACACTGGAACAAAGAAGGGATTGCGGTGACATGATAGAAATATTCAAGTACCTCGGGGGCATTAACATTGTGGAAGGGGACAACATATTCCAGATTAATAGTAATGCCAGGACAAAAGGACATAACATGAGACTAAGGGATGGATGCATATGGAGAAATGTCAGGAAGTTATTTTTTACAGAAGGGTTGGGGGATGCATGGAGTAGATTGCCTCAGGAGGTAGTGGCAGCCTGGAGAGTGATGGGCTTCAAACATGCACATGACAGAAACAAAGAAATAATAGAGATAGGAAGAAAAAGCTAAAGCCAATGACCAGTTAGGGCACACTTCCTTTGGAAGCTTAAACAAGCAGACTGGATGGGCCTAGCGGTCCTTATCTTCAGACAGCATCAACTGTATGTATCTATGTATCTATACTGTGCTATATATTAGTAGGGCCTATGGAGACAGATTTGTGGCAGGGATTTGCAGATTTTAATTTCCATATTGGTTCCAAGATGACAGATGACACCACTGGTGATGACAAGAGGAATGTTCAAAATTCTAATAGCATCACCATTCACATCTTCACACACATATTGAACCACAGTATGCAAAAATTTGCAGCATTAAAGCTGTGCAGCATGTGTGGGAGATTACAAACTTAAGAACATCCATTTGCTCATGCAGGCTTTTGTTTTATTAGCAAATAGCAAGACCAGAGAGGGGCAGTCATACAGAGCCAACAGAAATCAGAGGAGGGGCAAATTAATTGAACCTGTTTTACTTACTGATACTGTGACATCATGTAGACCCTCCATAGTTATCTGCTGAGGGATTTTAAACCTCACAGAGCACAATCTTGGAGTTACTTACCTAGACAGCAAGTATGTTGGAAACAAACTGATTTGGGGGACAGGCCTTTTTATAGGACTACTTTAACAGGAAAGGATGGAGTTTTCTTTTGGGGGCAAAGGGTAGACCTGGTATAAGTCTGAATCAAATTGTGAATAGTGGTCAGTCCTGTGGTAGTGACTGTGCCACTCAGAAGATGCCACTCAAATAATTGACAAGAGATTAAGTGCCTTTAGGGACTTAGCAAAAATGAGACTTGAGAGAAAAAGGGTAGGAACAGAGAAAGGTGCTCAAAGGCTTTGAATATTTAGGCAATTAAATCTGAGTTTATGATAACAATGTTCAGGTAGACAGGAGGGAGGAAGGGGTGATAATCACCTGTATATGATGTTACATGGCCAATTTCAGGGGGTGTTCTGGAAATGGAGGTGTCAGCTATGTATGAGGCTGGCTATCCCTATAGCAGATGTTCTTCACCACATAGCAAAAGTTCAGCTGCTGAAAAGGAAGCAGACATACAGGGCTTGGAAAGCTGCAATTAACTAATCACAAATGCCTGTATGGTCTGCTCTGGGGATGGCTCACAGTGGGAATGGAGGAAATGTGGGTTGGTTTGATCTGGCCTTGTTCCTGGAATTTTTCCTCTAGAACCACTGTTAAATTCAGTATCTGGTCAATTTAGTGCAGGAATAATCATGCTACAAAAACCATGTCACTAAAATATTGTAAAAACACCGGACAATATAGTGGCAGAATGTTATCGCGCCCACCCCCCCCGAATGTCACCCAGCCAGGGGTAGTACTAGTAGGTGCCCCCTCCCACAACTGTCATGACCCCCATCTGTCACCCTCCTGTGGTTAGTACTACTAAATCCTACCCCTGACTCTCACCCCCAGATTTAGTAATAGTAAATCACCCCAAGTTTCTCCCACCTGAGTTGCCTCCCCAGAGTTTGTAATTGTAAGTCCCCCCACCCAACTTTATCCACTCCCTGAGTTTTGTCCCCTTGGATTTGGTAATAGTAAATCTCCCCCCCACTGAATTCCTTCTCCCATGTTCTGTTATCCCATGCATGGTCATCAATTCACGCTGTATTGCTGACCCATGGATTTCTTCGGACTTTTGTCTGCCTAAGAATTAACCATTTTTGTTTGTGGTGTATTGACCTGGACCAATGATAATCTGGTAGTACCACTCTACAGTACTTGTTAAAAATCAATCTACATTAAGTTTTAGAAATGTGCTTTATGTAAATGGTGGTACTGTATCAAAACACTCCATGGGTGGAGGGTTAACAAGACTTGATGCATTTCTTGTCCACTGTTTCAAAAAATACTAGTGGTAATTTTCTAATGAGGACAACTCCCTTTTTGTAGTCATATATATATATATATAGTATCACTACATGTAGCATAGATTCCTATTTTGTTACACTTGTCACACTTCTATTATTTCAAGTTTAAGTTTACCTGTGCTTAGGGCTCTTGTTATCACACTTGCTGTAGTTGTACTGGTTAGAGAAGTGCTTGGAACAGATGATGTTGTTGAAGCTGCAGCTGTTGGCAGAGTGGTGGCTGCTTCAGATCAAAGGAAAGACATGACGTTACAACGACAATACTCATAGAGGGATGTTCAATGTGGTTACAGAGACAATATTTAGGCATATAAAAGGGAGGGGATAGTCCAGATTGTCGCATGAATGAAGATTGGCATGGCCATTTTCTGGGAGGTTCATGGGAGCCTGGGGTGCAAATTGTGTATGAGGCTGGATGTCCCTATGGTAGAAATTCTTACCTCATAGCAGACGTTCAGCAGCTGAAAGGGGAGCAGACATACATATATATATATAGTATCACTACATCTACATGTACTACATGATCTGAAGCAGCCACCACTCTGCCAACAGCTGCAGCTTCAACAACATCATCTGTTCCAACGTCCTAAATAGATACTTTTGCTCAGTATTCACTGAAGAGAAGGTAGGGCAGGGCCCACAGCTCAGCATCATGGACACAGGGGGGAGGGAGGTGAGCACTACTCCCTTCACAAAAGAAAGGGTCCTACAAGAGCTTGCTAAGCTCAGGGTGGATAAGGCAATGGGACCTGATGGCATACATCCCAGGGTACTTAAGGAGCTAAAGGAGGAACTAGCAGAGCCATTAGCAGAATTGTTTAGTGAGTCTCTGAGCACAGGAGAGGTCCCAGAAGACTGGAGAAGGGCTCATGTGATCCCCTCCACAAGAGTGGAGCAGGAGGAGGCGGGAACTACAGACCGGTCAGTCTTACCTCAGTAGTGGGCAAGATTATGGAAGCACTCTTAAGGAAAAGATAGTGCAACACCTGGAATCCATAGGGGCACAGGATCCAAGACAGCATGGGTTTACAAAAGGAAGGTCCTGTCAAACTAATCTCCAAGATTTCTTTGACTGGGTAACCAGAGTGGTGGACCAAGGGGGAGCAGTTGATGTCGCCTACCTTGACTTCAGCAAAGCTTTTGATACTGTTCCACATAGAAGATTGATAAATAAGCTAGGTAGGCTCGGGTGGGTCAGAAGTTGGTCAACTGGGTGGCAAACTGGTTGACTGGCAGAAAACAGAGAGTGGTGGTAAATGGTATACAGTCAGAAGAGATGCAAGTCACAAGTGGGGTACCTCAGGGATCAGTCCTGGGGCCAGTCCTATTCAACATCTTCATTAGTGACCTAGCAGATGGACTAGAGGGTAAGGCTTGTCTGTTTGCAGATGACACCAAGATCTGCAACAGAGTAGATGATCCAGATGGGGTGGGCAGAATGAGAAGAGATCTGGATAAACTAGCAGAATGGTCAGAAGAGTGGCAACTGGGATTTAATGCAAAGAAGTGCAAAATCATGCACATAGGGAAGAAAACCCTGAAGCCACTTATAGGCTGGGAGGAGTTGCTAGTAGTCACAAAGGAAGAAAGAGACTTGGCATCATCATCACTGATGACCTGAAATCATCAAACAGACCTCTAAAGCAGTAGGTAAGGCTAGGGGGTGTTAGGGTGTATTAGTAGGGGTATCACAAGTCGTAAGAGGAGGTAATAATCCCTCTGTACAAGACATTAGTTAGGCCCCATCTGGAGTACTGCGTGCAGTATTGGAGGCCACACCTTCACAAGGACATTAACCAAATTGAGGCAGTCCAGAGAGGGCAACCAAAATGGTGCAGGGACTGCATCAGAAGACATATGAGGACAGATTAACGGAGCTCAATATGTATACCCTTGAGCAAAGGAGGGAGAGGTGATATGATCGAGACATTTAAACATCTTAAGGGCATAAACAAGGTGAAAGAGTCTAACATGTTTAAATATAAGAAAAATAGCAGGACAAGAGGACACAGCATGAGATTAGAGGAGGCGATTAAGGGGAATGTGAGGAAATTCTTTTTCACAGAAAGGGTGGTAGATGCATGGAATGGCTTACCACAAAGTAGTGGCTATGAATACAGTGCAGGGCTTCAAACAGGCATGGGATAGGCATAAGGGAGCAATACAAATGACTATGAATAGATAGGTCACTGACATCGCAAAGGCCGATGGCACATTTATAAGGTAGAAAAAGAAATGGGCAGACTGGATGGGCCTTGCGGTCCTTATCTGCCGTCAACTTCTATGTTTCTATGTTTCTATGTTTCTATGTTTATGGATTCAGGAAGTTGCAGTTCCCTTACCACAGGTGTCCTGATATTCTGCTTCGAGGGATGTACTCCACTCAGCATAGAAAGGGGATTGGTTATCTTGCACATGATAGCGCGTGTGCTCCCTCAGAAAACTATGACAGATTGGTAGCACAGCACTACAGTATAGTATATGTCATTATGAAATGACTCCCAAAAATGGAGAAAGGTGATTGGTTGAGAGATCTTTGAAGCCATAATGATAATGTGCTACATATTCATGGCTTCAAAAAACTGTCAGCCACCAGCCTCCTCACCCAGAATAAATCATCTGACAGCAACTTTTCCCACTCGTAACAGTCAGTCAGTGAGTCCTCTTCAAATCCCACATGACTCATAATGGTAACCGTCAGACTCATCTTTGCAGCCCCCTACCCCCTGACTGGCACAAACCACACAATGGCTGCTCGCAGCAAACTGCTCCACATCCCATTCAAAAGCCTGAATCCACAACCATATTGCTGCTGACCAAGGGATTTACAAAAAAAGAAAAATCTGTCACACAACCACGTCAACTTCCACATACAAACAGCAGCAGAAAAGCCACCGAAGTAGCATGCATTTCTTAAAGGGGAAAAAAAGCTCTGTGTGACAGCATTTCAAATGTGGATATGGTACAAAAACAAGTATCAGAAAGAAACAACAGTGAATGTGATCTTTTTAAACACCCCCATTAGACGAGCACAATGGTCAGTTTCAGTCACATTCTAAAATGACTCACATAAATACCTGTAGAAGTATCGAACAAAAACTTCAGTAGCTTAAAAAAAAAATCTACAAGAAACAAAAACTGCAGTGGCATAAAAAAAAGAATCTACTACAAACAAAAACTGCAGTAGCATACAAAAAGAATCTACAACAAACAAAAATCTGCTGTGGCATAAAAAAATCTACAACTTACTACACACAGGAAGACAGCGGCAGAGCCCACAGCTCACATCAGGGAGCGGTGGTGGCAGAGTTCACACAATTACAAGAGTTCCATCTTGCTATCAGTTCCAATTACAACACTGCCACCTGCTGTCCAAAACTATTGAAAAAATATTTTCTAAAAAGATATTCCTCTAATATACAAAAAAAATAATTTTACATTTTTTTTTTTTTTACTAATGACACTCTTAGGCCAGTTCATAATAGGAATAATAAACTCCAGTGTGTGGTATATCATGGGGTATCACCACTTCTCTAGTGTTGGACTCACACGGACTGTGGCCTCGTGCCTAACCACCTGAGGCTTGATATATCATCATATACCACACCCTGTTGTGCATTATTGTCTAATTAATCAACGTATATTAACATGTAGCATTGTGCTTTATGTCATAGGTGGTATCAGACTGCTCCCTGGGTGGAAGTTTGACAATGCTTGATGTATTCTTTTGTCTGTAGCATCAGAAAACACTAGTTGTATTTTGTGATGAGAACAAAATCCTTCTCTAGTCCTATGTATTGTATTTCCATATGTAGTATAGAGTTCTACATTGTTACAATTCTCACATTTATATTATTTCAAAATTAAGTTTACCTGTGTTTTGGGGTCTTGTTATCACACTTGCTGTAGTTGTACCAGTAAGACCAGTGCTTGGAACAGATGATGATATTGCAGCTGCAGTTGTTGGTAGAGAGGCAGCTGCATCAGATTTAAGGAAATAAATAAGGTTAGTGTGAATACTGATAGGAACACAGGAACAATGAAAAACTATTCTTAAATAATATGACAATTTAGTTGTGCTCATAAATGTTGCATGTGATTTACAGTAAGAAAATTTAGTAAGGATGTAACATTTCAACAGCATGTTCCCCTTTGATGGTGTAGCTTTCTGATGACATAACAAAAAATCAAGAAAACTTGTTTCACAGCTACTTACATTTACAGTAGGGTACAAATAAAATAATTTTTCTTTACAAACTTTGGTTTTTCTTCCTGTATGGAATTACCTTTATATGCATTACTGTACGAGCCATCAGGAAGTACGGAGTTATCAGGTTAGTTGCTTATGTTACCCTATCAGAAATTCCTTTTATAAAGCATAAATCCTAGTTTTAAGATTATTACAATACCTGAAATATGTAATTGTTAAAAATGCAGTGTTATAAGTTAGAATTTCAGTTTATATAGAATATGTGACATTTTATACTTTTCAAAATCATCCCTTTAAATTGTAAGATGTAAATAACATCTCAGTTTCAACTAAATATAATTCAATTGATATTCATATATTTTCAGAATCTCATTTTCTATAAATGCTTTTGTTAAATTAATAGTTCTAGCCTTCACACAGCTATATGCACTGTCAGTGGCTCAGTAGGTAGCACACTCGCCTCTAAGGCCGGGAGATCAGAGGGCTGTGGGTTCAGTTCCCACATCTGGCACTTGGGTTAATATCCCAGTACTGACACTGTAATGCAGCATGAGAGGGGTGCTGCATTTCTGAAGTGCCGTCTTTTGGATGAGACATTAAACCGAGGTCCCATCTGCGTGGATTGGTAGTAGTTCAGGTGGATGTTAAAGATCCAATGGCACTTATCGAAAAGAGCAGGGGAATTTCCCCGGTGTCCTGACCAAATTTTCCTTCATTCACTAGGGGGTCCCACCTACAGCTTGATCTGGTTCAAGGTCAGTTGGCATGCATCTGTATCTCCCTTCCCCCGGGTCGTGCCTGAAAATAGGCAGGATTTGTCTAGTGCACTTACCCAGTCAACAAAAGCTAAAATTAAAAAAAAAATAATATTTTGTAGAAGCATAGACACATGTACAATGACAGCAAAAAAAGGCCAATGGCCCATCTTGTCTGCTTTCATTTCTTATATAAACCCGAGACCCATTGTCCATACAGAGGTCTTGCCTTCCTGAGCTACCTCCCAATTTCCCTCCCTGTTACTGTTACCCTGGGTAACCCCTATATGCTTCACTCTGTTCCAGCTGTGCTTGAAACGATTAATTATTTTGATGCCCACCACATCGGCTGGTGGACCATTCCCAGTATCACTGGCAGCCTGTGATGATGGCAACCTCAATTGAGCACTTTCAAAATGGGTGTCTCAATCCAGCGCCTGTGCACAGGGCTAAATGGCAGGAGGGCAACAGGATAGGGGGTTTGGTAAGTATAATGACAGGATGTCCCTAACACCCTCCTCTAATCCCTGGATGTTCCCTTCCCGTCTACCGTCACCTTCCTGTTACCTGGTGAACCCGTCCCCCCCAAAATTTCTACATCTTCTCCCCACTCCCAAATTCTTACTGGCCTCCATTGAACTGTCACAGAATGTAAGGGACCTCACAAGCTCTCCATGGATCCTTCCCTACCCCCTCGCCAAGGGGCTCGTATCTGTCATCAGCTCCCTTCCTCTGTCATCCCTTCTTTCTCCCTAGAATTATTGTCCACTTGCAGGGTTCTAGCATCCTGAAGGGATCCTACTGCATCTAGACTTGTCATATTTACCCTCCCTTTTCTACCTGTTTCCCTAACCCTTGCAGTCCCCTTGCAGGTTCTCAGCATCCTGAAGGGGTCCTACTGCATCTAGGCATGTCACCTCTCCTTCCCCTCCCATATCCACCTTTCTCCCCCTAGCCCTTACAGTCCCCTTGCAAAGTTCTCAGCACCCTGAATGGACCCTACTGCATCTAGGCATGTCACCTCTTCTTCCCCTTCCCTATTCATCTTTATCCCAAGTCCTTGCAGTCGCTCTGCAGGGTTATCTGCATCCTAAGGGGGTCAAACTGTGCCAGTCTGTCTCCTCTGCTTCTCCTCCCTTACCTACCTTTCCCCCTGGCTATCACAATCCCGTTGCAGGGTTCACAACATCCTGAAGGGGCCCAACAATACTTAATGTACATCTCCACTCTTCTAATCAGCACTACTCGGGCTTTCATGACTAATAATAGGGTTCACTGTATCTTGCTGGACTACTGATTAGGCCCCATCCGCTCCATGGGTGCAAATTATCCTCTCCTCATGGGGTATATTCTCACTCACTTATTAACCCCCCCCCCATACCACACTCCTACCAATCCTATCTCCTATTTCTTTCATTTAGCACTTGTTTACTTTTAGCCCGGCACTTATTATTGTTCCTCTCTTTCTACCTTTTATGTGCTACACTGTTGTAATACTGCTTGTATCACCTGCCAGTTGTAAAACTGCTCATATCACCTGCCTTACAACTGTATGTTAAGGTTGACCTTGTAACTTAATGTTTAATTGTCTCATCCCTGTTGTACCCCTTCCCCCTAAGTCACTCTGGGAGATGAGCTACTTGTCTCTCAGTGTGCTTTCCTGATGAAACATTTCAATAAATAAATAAAAAGAAAATGTTGCAATGTATACATGCACGTGGGGGTGAGAGAGGGGAGGGACTATGCCATGTGACAGGTGAAAGGGTAGGGAAGGTTTTTAGGCTGTAGTGTGGTGGTGGGCTGCCAAGCTGGCCATGTGGAATGGTGGGTTGGTGGCAGGATTGGGTTGGGAAGATGCTGGGTTCATTTCTGGGTGTGCTTGTGCTTTTTTTCACCAGGTTAGATTTTTTTCTTTTTTACTTTAGAAAACCCCTGACATGCATCCCTCTGGAGTTCAGAATCCTTTAGTAGGGAAGTGTGTGGGGGGGGGACCTAAGTCTCAGGTGCCCTCTTGATGTTCGCCATGAGTGTACATTGCTGAAATGGATTTTTGCCGCCTTTCTGCGATTACTGTTAACACATGTAACCATATCACCACCCTTTTTGTAAAACAGTACTTACTCATATCACTCTTGAACCTCCCAGCTGTCAGTTTCTACTCTTGCCCTTGTACTGTGTTACTCATGTTAAATATTTCCTCACAGTTCACCTTGTTTATTCCTCTCAGGAATTTGAAGGTCTCTATCACATCTCTCCTCTCCCATCTGGTTTCTAGCAATCATATGTTCTCTGCCTTGAGGAGATACCTTGCAAGGCTTGCTTTGTTGGCCCTAACTCATCTTTATCACACTTTGATGCATTGTGTTCAGCCTGTCCTTATCTTCCTTGAGGTGAGGACTCCAGAACTGGGCACAGGACTCCAGGTGTAGCCTCAACAAAGATCGACAAATATGTTGTAGTACCTTTTTAATTCTGCTGTCAAAACCCTTCCTGATGCATCCCAGCATCCTATTTGGCTTACCATAGTCCTTGTTCACTGGTTTCACTGTTTGAGGGAGTGAATAATGATAAACCCTAGGTCCTTTCCTCAGTTATAGTGCTGTCTTACTCACTCATCCAGTACTCTGTCCTGGGGTACTTGTTCTCTAAGTGCATCACCTTGCACTTTTTGGCATAGTATTTCAACTGTCAAAGCTTAGACCACAGCTTTAGCCTTTACTGGTCACTGTATTTTTCTGCAATCTACTTGACCACTATTTGAGTTTCCACATGGTATCCAGGGATGATAGTGACTGTAAATGAGATACTGTCAAAACAACGACACATTTACAGCTCTATCCTGTTGGGCTACCCTGTTAGGGTAGCGACCCTGGTGTTTGCGACTGTAGGGGAGGGCAACTGGAATGGGAGGGATAGGGAGGGGAAGGGAAGTAATAGGGAAGAGGGTCTGCGTGTGGCAGTGTGCCTGCAACAGCTGAGATAGTCATGTGGAGGTGAAGGTGGCTTGCTCCGGTGCAGCAGGTACTGGGGTCGGGGCTCGGGACCGGGGGAGAATATTTTGCTACTGCTCTCCGCTACATTTTTGTTTTCTAAATTCAGAGTGTTGCCCCTTCCCCGACATGCACCCCCCTGGGGTTGGTAGTCTTTAATCGGGGGGGTGCGGCTGGTAAAGCCCTCCTTTGAGTGGGGGGCTGTAGCGACACAGCTACTCCTCTGCATAAACACTTAGTTCCCGGGCCAGATGTGTATGTCGCTGATTTGCTTTTCGGAGATATACACTCACCATAACAGCGATCGCTATTTTGCAATCGCTGTTATGACATGGAACCTTTTCTCATGTCACTGCTCATCATTTTCACCTCCCCCTGAAGTGTCACCCAATTGCAGAAATTGGTTTAATCTGTGAAGAGGCAAACCTTCCCCTGATAGCTCCTATACAATATCACTTATAAAGACATATAAGAAAAAGGGTCTCAGCACTGATCCCTTAGGCATCCCGCTGATCACCCTGCCTTCCTCAAAGTGACCTCTGTTTACCACTACCTATCCCAAAACCAATTTCTTACCCAGTTAACCAACTATGGACCTACCGCTAAGCAACCCACCTTGCTTATTATGTCTTCTATAAGGAATGGTGTCAAAAGCCTTTCTGAAATCTAAGTAGGCTGCTTCAAGAGCTCCACCCTCATATAGTTCTTTGGTCAACCAAAGAAACCTGTCAGATTTATTTGATATGACATTCATCCCCGACTCCACCTGTGAGAATCCATGCTGCCTTGCATCTTGTAACCCATTGGATTCAAGTAATTCCACAGTCCTTATTAACTTTCTCACCACCAAAGTCAGGCTTACTGGTCTGTAACTGTCAAACTTTTCCCTGCTACCAATTTTGTGAAGTGAGATTACATCTACCCTCCTCCTGTCCTCCAGAACCACGCTTGTTTCCACTGAGCTGTTAAATTGGACTTTTAGATGTGCACCCATATCTCCCTGAAGTCCCTCAATATCCTTGGATCCACCAAGGCTGGCCCCATTGCTCTGCCCACTTTCAGATTACTTCCTTTCAGGACTCTATCCATTGAAAATGGGCTTGTGTCTATCTCCTTCCTTTCAATTGTCCTGTTACTTTTATGTGACCCCTTCCCTTCTCCATCCTCTGTGAACACTGAAAAACAGTATTTGTTGAGGCTTTCTGCCTTTTCCTGGTTCCTCACTGCAGAGTCCCCGCCTTCCCTTTTTATCCTTACAATCCCACTAGTGGTGTTCCTTCTTTTACTTACATACTTACAACATGTCTTCTCCCTTCCTTTACCACCTGGCACACTCTGTCTTCAGTCTGTGCCTTCATTCATACAGCTCTTCCTGCTTCCCTCTGTTTCCTCTATAGACCTCCTATAACTCCCTTTGCATCTTCTTATACCTTCTAAATGCTACTCTTTTTAGCTGCATCAAGTACAAGTCACATAGTATTCATCCCATTAAAAAGTTTCAGTTATCTGATTATATTCACCTCTATTCTGTATTCTGCTTGTCAAACTTGCTACAGTTGTATGAGACAGAGAAGAGCTTTGCAGAGATGATGATGCTGGAGCTGCCATCGTTGCCACCATGATAGCTGTTTCAGTTGAAGGGGAAAGAAATGAAGATGTTTTAAATGTTGCTTCCATATGTGAAATAGAACAATCTTTTTTTTAAATTATGTGAACATCTTATTCTTCTCACAAATGTTCAAAGAAGAACTGTGTAAACCTCCTAAAACTCAAACATATGAATTACTTTGAACTTTTCAAAGCTTATAACAATTTGTATACATTTACAGTTCTCAAGGTCAGATACCAAGATAACAAAAAAAATGACCAGCACTCTCCAATCCCTTCCCAGGTAGAAAGAACTAGTTCCTTGGGCTCCCTTTCCTCAGCTTCAGACATTTGAATTCCTTGATTGCTCCCTCCAAACCACACCCACATTAAAAACTACTGTCTACTGATTACATGCAACCATCTGGCACCAGCATTTAGACAACCCTTCATCCTTTGTCTGAATCTACATTAGACTCCAAGTACACTCTCATTGTATACTGTAGTCCCCTCTTGCACTTAATACAGATCTATGATTTTGGGTGGTGGCAATCACATTAATAACCATTAGACTGACTCAGTTTACCCTGCGGAGTCATATTATGCCATCAAAGCAGTGGAGTACACAGTCTGGTTCACTTCAGGAGCATAAATAAAGTACTCTTTCAATTTCTTACCTATAGTATATGACATTTTTTCTGCTACCTGGAGGTCAGTGCACAACTCAAACGTCTTGTGTATGTTCACTTAGTCATCCCTCCCCCTGTCATACACATAAACCTTTCAACTGTCCCTGATTATGAGGGACATCAATCAATTTGTTATCAAAATGTGTCTGTTTCTCATCTGTTTCTCACAGAAAAGGTGCAAACAATAAAAGAAATCCACACACACCAACGACTACCAAAGTTTCAACCACTATTAAAAGCCAGAAGCAAAAAGGGGACTCACACACAACATCTGGATAAAAGGCCCCTGAGGAACTTGCTAGGACTCTATGTGGCCATGTATTGGCCATGGGTTTGCTGCCATAATAGATATTCTTTTCCTAGAGCTACAGTATGGTATGTGTGCACCATTTATTCTGTTTTTGCCTCACTGGAAAGGTGCAGTCCATGCAAAGAAAATGCTGCAAATTTACTTTAAAGCAGAAATTCAAAATATTCTAAGTTGCTGAATTGAAAATAAACTCTGTACTAATACACACAATGGTTTCCACAGTATTCTGAGAATGTATATCCTTGTTTGAGTATGTGTTGCTCATTATGAAGGCCATTGTCCCTTATTGTCCCTCGTTTTCAGTGTATTTGTCCCTCATTTCACTGATTAATGGTTGAAAGATATGTCATATATATTCACAGTTAAAAAAATACAACTTCTGGCTCCTGGTGCTGGATCTGGAGTCCTTAGCCCCTGAAGGCCACACATACCTTAATATAAAAAATTACTTGCTGTCCCTTCACATCAAGCTATGATTTGGGAGTTAACCATCTAAATCCAGGCTGGTTCATTCAGGACTCCACCCCCACCCCCGCATGCACCTTTCTGTAAAGATTCTGAGCATAGACTGTAAACATTAACTAAATGATTGTGTTATCATGCTTACACCACCTATTACCCAGGCTAAAAAATATATTGCAGCAGTATGATGCTTATTACTGTGTGACACATAATGTAACATAACTTGACTTTTTCCTCTGTTGTATGTTTTATAAGAGTCATGCAGTATTTAACTGAGTCTGAATGTTTAGTGAGCTTTTCCATAGTCTTTTTCTTCTTATTGACTGTCAGTCATTTGTCGATGATACTATCAGTGTTAGCTGTGTTGTTCAGCAATTTGAGGTCAATGGTGGGTGTAATGATCTCCCCTAAGTCATCTACATCTTCCTCCTCATTGGCTGTCAGTGCATCTGTGAACAGAAGACCAAGGGTGGATATCCATCATTGCTTCACAGTGGGAGTGCTATCATTCTCCCACTCTTCAACAGCAGTGATCACTAAATTTTTAAGGGTAAGAGCTTTGAGAACATTGGCCACTTGAACAACTTCTGCCACAACTAAATAATTTAGCAGTCTCTTTATGTAGTGTTTTTTGAATGTGGCCATAATTCCACTATACAGATACTGGACCCAAAATTCTGTCTTTTTAGGGAGGAAGGGTGCTTTTATTTTTCCACCTCTGGTCCATGGTGTGCAGGGCATTGATCAAGCAATAGGAGAACCTTTGTGGGAAGCTTCAATTTTCTTAAGTGGGTTTACATTTTCGGGACAAAGGACTCTGAACTACTGTCTGAAAATCATAGGTGTTGTCCAAGCATTTTGGCTATACTTGTAAGTGATGTGGAGAGATGCAAAGTTCACCTACTGGAAACATCTCAATTTGGAAAACTTCCCAAATGCAAAGTGCCTGAATCTTGTGTGACCCAGTGCCATTAGTGCAAAACAGAAAGTGACTCTGTCTTTTGAGACTTTGACCCTTTTTGAGGCATTCTCCTCATTCTTGCTCTCTATTGTTTGGTCAGGGAGGCATGACCAGAACAAGTCACTTTCATTGGTGTTATAAACTTGCTCTGACAGGTACCTTCAGTAAACAGAATTTCTCACAGCTTGGGAAAAACATCCATGGCAGATTTATCATCACAGGGTCATTGTTGACCTGCTATGCTGACATGCCCAATACGATGCTGCCCTTGAAAATGCTACAACCAAGTTTTCTGGGCTAGGCTCCACTAAGTCATGCAAGTGATTGTGTGTGTGTGTGTGCATGAGGGTGACATCTGACATCACCAGAAAGTGACAAAGATCAACAAGGGATCTTCCATTCTAATTGTCACTCAAACGAACAAGACAACAAAGGAAGGGAGATCAACTGGATGGCATGGACCATCAATTTGCTGGGTTTCAGGTGGTGCACCACCTTAAAGAGCTGCAGGATGTAGAGAAAATAAATATCTTACCTGACCACAAGCAGGTGTAAAGGTACAAATTAGCTGGGGAGCTGCATGGAAGACCATTGACCCATTTTCCTCTCATCACCACAAATAGCATACTGTAGCACCATGCAATACAGTATGTGTGATATCATGTGCATTCCTCCCCTGTGGTGGTTCTAATTCAGGCATTGTTGATCAGTAACCCCACTGTGACAATTAACATCTGACCAACATCTTTTGCATTATTATTTAGCTGCTTGGGAAACTCCACCCCCGGTGAATGTGTTTTTTTCTTTTCTGTTAACAGTTTCTGATAGTGGCATTATATGGAACCATTGGCACCTCAGTTCTTTTGCCACCAGCAACTGCAACTATGTGTTGTGTCCCTATACTCACTAAATCTGACTTACATGAATTTGCTGTTGTACATTTAATTTTAAAATAACCTAAGTGATTCAGTATAAATATTAAAAGTGTGCTCTTCTTAAAATTGTTGTGTGGTTAAAAATGAAATCCTATCTTTATCCCAAGAATTGGTATGTGATGTTCTGGGTACTAGCACCTCAATCAAGCTATTAGTTAAGCTGCTAGTTGCACCTCTGTCGAGTTCTATTTTATATTAATTGCAAAAAACTACATTAATGCAGACATTAGGGTTGGAAAATGCAAAGTGCACAAAGTATGAAAATGAAAAAACATTAGGGTTCTTGTCTCCAGAATATTGATGAATCTGCGGTGAGGTCTTCCTTTGGGTTGTCAGTCCCAATACCTACCCCTCCACTGAGCACACAAGGTCAGACATAATCCCTTTTCTTCACACAGGGCTCTGTATGAAGAAAGAAATGAATTAAACTGTAGGCAACATGAGTGAGCTATGCTTCTCTTCCTTTGAAAAGATTATCACTATGAGGCACTGACTTGGAGCTGGACCTTGTGCTTCAGACAGGAGGCTATGAACAGGGGAAAAGGGGTGGGCATTGGAGTTAACAGTCTCAAGGAAGACCCCAACCAGTGTTGGGTAAGTTACTTTTTTTATTTCTTTCTGTTACTTTTGGACACTTGTTCCAGAAAGCTCTGTGCAGTCACTAGCAAGGATGGAGAAGTACCTGAAAAAGTAATACACCTAACAGTTACAATTACTTATGTCTTTTCAAATAAAAGTAATACATAACTGTAACTGATTACATTTATTTGAAAGTAGCTAGTAACTAACCTATTACTTTCAAATAAATATCCACTGTTACAGTTTTTAATTATGTTTGTATTTTTTTTTATAAAAGGAAATAAGTAACTGTAACTGTCAGGTATTACTTTCTAGTACCTCAATCCTGCAATGACTACACAAACTCCTGAATCAAGTTTATAAAGAAATAGAAGTAATAGAAAAAGTAGCTTACCCAACATGGACTAACACTGTTTTGATAATACTCTAGAGATCCCAAACCGTAATGCTTTTCATTTCCTACTTTGTGTGCTTTGCATTCTTTAACCCTAATGTCTGCATCACTGTAGTTTTTTGCTGTTAATATAAATTACAGCTTGTCGGAGGAACCAGTTTCTTTATTTCAGAGTAAAAAGAGGAAATTACATTATGAATGGCTTTCTTTATTTAAGGTACCTCCGACACTGGGGATTGGGCACCCCGATGTCAGCTGATTACTTAGGCACACTAGGGGTGGGCACTCCAGTGCTGCAAACTGCTGGGTTGCTGCATTTGTGGGGAAGGCAGTTGTCTACACCAACATGGGGATTGGGCAAGTAGAAAATATGGGTACTGGGGGGCCCTTATGGTGGGGAATAAACTGGCACTGGAAGTGGGCACCCCAGTGTTAGACAATATTATTAATTATAAAACTGGCACCAGGTATCAGGAATCACAGTGTCCATTTCAAATAAATAAAGCCACTGATGTGACTAATGGCAGAAACTCTGCTGAAGAAAACTCAGTTATGCATGCATAGCTTGTTCAGTAGCTCTGTCCATGCTAAATAAAAACAGCACAACAGGATACACAGACAGGAAGATGGCATTGCCACCTGATAAATAAGTGTATTTTCATAAAAAGACCACATGACTTTATGTGGTCCTAGAAATTCAGTTAAATGATGATCATGCTCAGGATGGAGCGTTTTTTAATATTTTAAAAACTATCTATGTTTGTGAGATAAAAACAACAAAAGCAAGTACCTTGGGTAAAACTCTATCAGACCATTCAGTTTTAGATTTCAATATTCCTCCTAGTGTTTTAGTTATAGGTAAGTAAAACAAGTCTTAATTTATGTGATTTTGTTTTTGTCTTCTGTAACTTCGACCCCATGAACCAATTGCCACACATTTTTTGAAATCCAGATATCCTGGTGTCACCCCTGAACATTCCAAATTTCAACTAAAGTGGTTGAAAGAGGGCAAAGTTATTAAGATGCAACAATTGGGATTTATCATTAAAATGTTTATTCAACCCTAATATACAGGTGCTCCACATCTGTATAATACTTACCTACATACAGTAACTTTTGTTTCATCAAATGAGACCATAATGCTGCATTCAGTGTTGCTGAGCAGAACCCATGAAACACTCAAAGAAAATATTCTGTAACATTTTGTAATCATCCATTTGATGTGTTTCATGAAGAATTTGTAAACATTTCACATTGTAGTCAAATGCTACAGTACATTTCACAGTAAGATGCCCAAAACATGGGCAGTTTATGGCATGGAACCATATTGCAAGTAATGGGGAATGAGATTAAGATATTTGTTTCAGTAGATAAACCAGGGAGTAATTTGGCAACATAATTTACCATTTTGACATGTGGGAATGTAATCTTTGCAGCAGTCATTGAAGAGCAGACATCCGGAATCACAGAAGCAGTTAGCATTAGGAGGCTTGCAGCCAGATACTTGGCCATCACAACAAAGATGAGCAGCCCCAGATGAACAGCCAGGTTCTAAAACATAGAAAGAAGAACATACAAAGTAATGAATATATTTCAACAACCTAAAGAAATAATATATTCTGAGTCAAACTATGTTTGTGTTAAACTTGCTTGATGTTATTAACTAGATAGGGTCTCATGCTTCTGTTTTGGACCCTGATTCTCATGCGTACAGTTGATCAGCAGATTATAAATAGAAGGCAAGGTAATGCAGTTTTTTTCAGTTGTTTAACCAGGAATAGTACACTAAGCTGAAAGCTTGTTTACAGATGTGACCTGGGAGCACAGGGAAGTTAAGTGACTTGCTCAGGGTCACACACTATAAGCAAGTGGGGACTGTGGGATTCAAACCCAGGTCTCCAGATTTGCAGCTCAGAGCCTTAAACCACTGAACTCTACTGCTTCTCAAGTTTTATTTATAAATCACCTTTTCCCAAAGGCTTAGATTCGATACATAATTTAAAATGATAAAACAAGCACACGCCATAAAAGATAACAACATAATAAGAAACAATATATCATGCCCATTAAAATAGCTACACTATGGCTGGCCTAGTGGCATAGATGAATGAGGCACTGGCACCTTTCATCAACCAATGCCAGCGACCCGGGTTCAAGAATGAGCCCATGTCGTTGGAGGCTGGCAATGGGGGGGCAGAGCTGGATGGAGCTGCTGGCAGGCAAGCTCTCATCTAAGGGGAGGTAGTGTGTCATCCCTCTGCTGATGTCAACCCCCAGTGGAGGCTAGGGGAAGCAAGGTCTCAGAGGGTGTTCAGGCATTATGCCATGGGGGGGAAGGGGTCATAACCTGGGCTGTACAGTACATGAGCGCCTCCATGTGCATGCATACTCCAGGGGCCCCTGGGAGAAAAACTAGAGGGGAAAATACTCCGTCAGCAGGATGAAGACTGACTTCCCACAGGTGCTGCTCCTAGACTGGTCAAGTTAAGCACCGGTAATTCCGAGGGATGTGGCTGAGGGGGGTCAGTTGGATGGGGGCTGCCAGCGAAGGTGCAAAAATCAAATCATCATAAAAAATAGCTACATTACTATTAATGTGCAACATCACTAGCTGGGGAATGCCTGCTTAGATAGGCAAGTTTTAATTTAACCTTAAGGCCTCCACTGTGCCATCGGAATGGATATTCCCCAGAAGGGTATTCCACAACATTGGTGCTGCTTCTCCAAAAGCTCTATTCCCTGATTGTCTCAAACAGGATGAGGGTACAGCAAGTACAGTAGGAAACATTGCTGGAGCAGAGGGATTGGGTTTGGAGGCAAGAAACTAGCAGATCATTCAAGTAGTCAGATCCCCAACTACACAGGGCCTTGTATGTTAACATGCATATTTTGAAGGTTATGCACCACAGCAAAGGTAACCAGAGCAGCGCATGAAGGACTGGCATGATGTGGTCCCTCTGAGAAGTTTCCATCTTCAGTCTAGCTGCAGAATTCTGGACCAGTTGCAGGCATCATCTTAGACCTCCAGATAGCCCTAAGTATAGAGCATTAAAGAAGTCCAACCTAGAGGTAACAAAAGCATGAGCGATCATTGCCAGGCAGCAGGTGCCTGATGCAGTGTGATCCTGAAGAAATATTTAAAAGATGACAAAAGTCAGATTGGACCACCAACAAGACCTTTTGGCCTAGTGTAAGCCTATGATCCAAAATGACCCAAAGATTCTTAACCACATCAACACCAACAAGAAGTTGGCTATAAAACACAGGAAGGGCTACGACATCTCCTGTCACTGCCTTTCCCCATTGAATCAACTTGATCAATATGACCTCTGTCTTCCCCGGGTTAAAACATAAGAAGTTTGAGGCCATCCAGCTGTTAATCTTGGCAAGACATCACCCCAGCAGTGAAGCCACGTGATCCCCACTGAAAGGAAAAAGACAGGTACAGCTGAGTGTCATTTGCACAGAAGTGAAACATAATCCTATACCATCAGATAATATCTCCCAAGGGCAACACTCACACAGAAAACTGGACAAGAGAAAAGATCAGGTCTTGAGGAACCCCACAGAAGAGAACAGGACCCTCAGAGGTGACATTTCCTAAGGCAATCTGCTGTGTCCACCTGGTTAGGGGGACACAGCAGATTGAAAACAAACCAGCAAAAAACAGTGCTGATGAGACCAACATATGTCCTCAGCCAATCCAACAGCACCTTGTGGTCGGCTGTGTCAAATGCCAGAGAGATCATGAAAGACCAAGATGGAAGAAAGCCATTGATCCCTCACCAGTAGGACATTGTGAGCCACCCAGACAAGTGCAATGTCAGTGCTGTAGCAGGGCCAATAACCAGACTGGAGATCTTCACAGGTGTTAAAATCCTCCATGTGATCCACAAGTTTGTTTTCCACCTCCTTCAAAGATAACCTTCCCCATTATGAGGAGGCTTAAAACAGGTATGTAATTCATCAGATCATCACGGTCTAAGGAAGGCTATTTTAGGAGGGATCTAACCACCACCTTTTTTTCAGGGCAGATGAAAAAATGCCCTATCTCAAGGAGCTGCTGATGATCTGTTTGATCACTGGACCTAGGGATATTCTGCAGTCCAAATGCAGCCAAGCTGGTCCATTTCCAGTATATAGCAGGTGGGACTCAAGCTAGACAGTATCCAATGTACATATTTGTCCAAATGGTTCTACAGTGCCAGAATGTAGACCATAGGCAGCCCATCCATGACAATCCATTTGAGGATATATCTGATCTAATGGAGGACACCTTGTCAAAATAGAATTTACTGAACTCCTTACACTTATGTGCTGGAAAGGGATTAATAGATCATAGACAGGGACGGTTTAACAATCTGTTTATGGTGAGAAAGAACTGAGCAGGCCAATTCTTCCCTGCAGCAATCGATCTTGACAGGAACTCTGTCTTTTTCATGTTGATTACCAACCAATATTCAGCATAGTGAGTTTTCAACACCAGTTTGTCCTCCTCATGCCATGACCTTCTTCAAGAATGCTCTCTGCAGAGACAGTGCACATAGTCCCTTTGGTAATGGAGCAGAATGACTGCCACAACAGTGTATACCAGGCCTCACTCTACTCTCGTCTATTGTGGAAAAATGTCAGTTGAAATGGGAAGAGTTAGAAATAATTACAAAGAAAGAATGCCTTCACATTGATCCCCATTAAGGATGTGCACCTCAACAACACACAGCAAAAATGAGGAATCTTTGAACTATAACAGCCTTGCAGTCATATTCAGTTTCCCCTGTCTGGGGTTCACATAGTAGGATATGGTAAAAGCAACATAATAGAAAAGTAATTTATTCCAGTTGTATTGGGGTTTGAGAAATCTTTAGATCAGGTCCAGAAGTACAGTAAAGTGTGCGTGTGTGTGTGTGTGTGTTCAGTATCAAATATGCGTTGGTTTTGCTAACTGGTCTTAACACATAACCTACTATTTGTCAACCATATTCAGTAAGGAACAAAATACTTACACATATTAGAAATCAACTACCCATCACACAACTACAATCAATTGTCTATTTTAGAGTATCTATCTGTCTGTCTGTCTGTCTATCTATCTATCTATCTATTCATCTATCTATCTATCTATCTATCTATCTATCTATCTATCTATCTATCTGTCTATCATGGATAGGAATTCTCCCCATGCTAAAACCATCAGATAGTTCATATCTGATAGTAATTAACTAGAATGTGATACTAATGAATCTACACCAGCTTATTTCAGTACAATGGACAACGTATTCACAAACTATTGCAAGGGTAGACACAAAATATTCACCTTATTGCAAAATTATTAAGATTTTTAATCAACAAACGTTCTACAATACAACCAGAATAACATTTCCAATCTATGTTATGTATATACTTCAGCTATATTTAGAACAAATCTGTTAGCAAAGTCCTGTACACTCACTAAATATTTCCATCTCAGAACTTAGCGAGCTTATGAAGACCTCTTATCCTTTGGGCTTGAGACTTTAAGAGCACCTTTGGTCCAATGATGGAAATGTATCCTTGTATTGGAACACTTTGCTATCAGATATTACATACCATGTCCCCTCTTTTGTCTGCTATTTTTTGGTATATCATACAATTTGGTGAATAAAAGAGAGTGGCTGATAAAAGAGGGTGGCAATTTCCTATTAAAAATGGAAGAACAGCACTACTGTATTGCATTCAAATTATTGTACTGTATATTAACAAAAAAATTTAAAACATACAGACACAGAATTCCCCACCTCCACAGTATTGTGCTCATTTGGCAGCCTAATCAGTCTAATCAACAATACACTTCACCCCTATCACTCATGTACACTTCATTAAATCATCATAGAGATCATACTGCCCCTCAGGTTACCAGCTCAGTTATCAGTACAAGAAGCTTAACATTCATCTCTGTGCATCAGGAATACCAGGCCCCAACTACAGTTTTGAAACAAAACTGTATTGCTTGTGTAAAGTTCTAGTCTTTTGTCAGATCCTAGCACCTCTGAAAAATCAGTTTCTATGCTAACAGCACTGATATACTGATAGCTTAGACTTTTAATAGTTTATACTTTAAACACTTCAGCAATATTGCTTACATGACTTTGATTGTTGTGCAGTATGTTTGGTAGTCTTTTGTTAGGGCCTAGCTCCATTAGCTCCATTGAATAAATTAAATCAATCTCTGTGTGAACAACCCTGATATACTGATAATTGTGCTTGTTATAACGGTCTGCACAATTTGGCTCTATACAGCTCTGTACTTTAAAAATTTTTGCATATTTGCTTACTTGGCTACTTGTGCAGTATTTCAGCATCTTATTCTCTTTGATTGCTAGGATGCCTGCTTAGGTAACTTAAACTATATAATAAGTTTCACAAACTGCCCAAACTGCAGAATCACTGATCTGAGCTTGCAGGAGACAACAGGCATGGCACAGAGTATTGTACAGCCCTATTAGCTTAAATTACAGTAATGTGCCCAATAAATCAAACTCAAAAAATATACATTAAAACAGTGTGCTCAATGATGGTGTGCTACAGCTGATGCACTGACATTGCCACTGGAACACTGCAGTAACAAGGGTAGATTAACACTGTCTCAATAGAGACAGTACAACAAAGTGTCCCTGGAGGATGGTGGACGGTGAGGGTGATAGTGAAAGGAGGCAATTAACATTACCGAAAAAGGATGGGGCTCACAATGGTGAAAATCAAGGAGGCAATCAAATGGGGGTGGATAGCAAGTACTATGTAGTTATACATTCTCAAATCCCTTCCCAAGGTGGTTTCACAGAACAGCTGTTAAATTACATTTCAGGTAGGATTTGGAAAACCTTTCCTCCTTTTTCATGAGAAGGGTAAAATAAAGGCCATTTAAAAAATGTTTGGGGGAGGACATTTAAAAATGACCAAGTTATGAGCCAATGCAGTATGTTATGGGTTGACTGGATGGGACTGGTGGTCCTTATCTGCCAAAAGAATCTATGTATTGATGTAAATGTTCCAAATGCATGGATAAGCCATTTACCACTTACCTTGTTCGGTAAGTTCATGGCTGGTGTTGAAGCAACAGGATGTGTTTCCTCATAGAAAATGGATTTACAGCAGTAGATCTTTTTAGTTGAGTGAGGCATATTTTATTTTTTATTTATTTTATTTATTTCATAGTTGGAAATAACCTTTGAGCATGGTGCTCGATTTCAAAGGTTCCATGTCAGTATTAAACAATACAATACATACATACATACACAAATACATACATTGTAGGAACTTCAGTTCACAAAAACAAGTAGAAGTGAGTACATTTTACGAAGATAAGGGAATAATTCAGGCAACACCATGTACAGTCACTTATGACTTGACATATAGCAAGAAAGGGATAATTAAACCATGGCAATGTTCCAGCAATGAATTAGTTGACTTGTAACAGATGCCAAAGTTCAGAGTACCCCTGACTCAATAAGTAAAGTTAACAGATGTTCACTTTATTGTTCAACTGGTATAGTAAAATACATCATTCAGTATCAAAAACAAGTGCAAGGCAGCCTGGTGGGTAGGCTTCATTGAGGGGGAAGCAGCCTAGAGGTTAGGTTCAGTCCAGGAGGTGGATGGCTTAGATGAGGAGGAGGAGGAGGAGGAGGAGGAGGAGGATGATGAGGAGGAGGAGACTAAAGGGAGACTAGTGGGAGAGATCAAATTTAGGCAAGAGGAGTGGGGTGAGGGTGGAGGATAGACAGTAATGTAAGTGGGGTGCTTTGCATTTAAAGGGAAGGTAGAATGGGAAGGAGGAAGGAAGATGCAAAATGGGTAAGGGTGGGAAGACTGGTAGTAGCAAGAGCTCAGGGCATAGGAGGAGGAGAAATTTATTAAGTGCATCAAGACACTGAGAAGGGCTAGCACCAGGTCAGTGCAGATAATACTGCCATATAGATTCAGGCTAGGGAAGGTGGGGTGCAGGGGAGTGGTGGATACTGAATGGGAGTCAGGATGGGGGTCAGGGCAAGAGAGACTTCATTGTGGTTATCAAATCAGTGTGAAGGTAATAACTTTGATCAACTGCTTTTGAAAAATCCAGTTATTCTTAGAGCAATAATTTTTTCTATATATAATTTATGTATTTTGCTCCATTTTCACTGAGTCCCATACCTGGCACACATGGTATCTGAGGCATGCACATGCCACAGTTTGAGTGCCCTCCACAACGTCTCACCCCTCTCACCTATGCTAGCCACTGGACCTCCACCCGGTGGCAGTGGAACTATAAGAGGACAACAGCCACCTGAGAGAGGACAGCTGTCTTTTGGCTGCTCAGTCTTGGTCTCACCCTCCCCATGCCAGCTCTCCAATATAGCGCAAGCCTGTTCCCAAAGCCAGGATCGCCAGCGTGATGCGAGGTAAGTCATCCATCACCTCATCCTCTCACCTAAGTTGTCTGAGCAGTCATTTTTTTAACTGAGCATGCTAGAAAAACTGCAGTTTTAACACAGTATGTTTTAAAAACTAGGATAAACCACTGCCATTTATGAAAGCATGTATCTTGGGCAAGACTCTATCAAGCCTTTATGTCTAAACTTTCAAAACAAAACAGCTGTTTAGTTACAACTGAGCAAAAAAAATAACTTTTTGTTTTGGTGAAATATGACATTTCTCTAGTATTGTAGCATTAACTTGTACCCTGAATTGAACATTAATGCAATTTCTGCAGTGAATTTCCTCTTTTTGAGATAATGTAATCAAAGCCTCATTTTGCACATCCCATTGGGACCTGTTTGAACAGGTGCAGATGTACAAGGACCTCTGGGACCTGCACCAGGGAAGGGTTTGTCCACATTTACAATAAGTGTGTGAAAGGGGGATCGGTAACCCCCCCCATTTCTCGGTACATTTGGTTGTCTTGTGGAATGAATGCTGTCTGTGTGTCTATGTTTGTTTGTTCTGGTTAAATGAGTAAATAGTGAGTAATAGACTGGCCATCTATTACACACTATTTAAATAAAATATTAACCCTATATCTGACTTCAGTGCTATTTGTAGAAAGTCCATTGAGTAATACTGCCGTCTTACATTTTAAAAGTTACAAATCCCCACCTGTAACAGTAGAAGTTTGCTGCAGTATAAAGTTTTCTGCTTTATTTCATCCTGCTCACAACACCAGAAGAATCCACATTAGCAAGAAAAAACATAGCTTTTAGGCATGATAGTCCCGAGATAAAGGACTTATCCTGAGACTCTGTATTCTGTCTGCCTTTTAGCTCCATTACAAAAGCCATACTACGCCTTTAACTGCTTACCACTGTGGTTACACTCTGCGCTCTGTCGTTGTTTGAATGCCCTATTAGAATGGGCAGTGAATGTTCCTCTTCACTCCTACTAATTTAATTTTATAGTCTTGTGCAAGGGAAGAGCCACTCACCTAAAAAAATTGTAGAAGTTGTAACTCGTATTGTTTAAACATCTCTATGAATCTTGGTTCCTTCTGGAAAGTGCACACATTCGTGCGCTGCACTTCCATTTGAAACTTAAAGTGTTTAGAAGGAAAATAATGAAACGGACAGTCAAAACTCCCACTTTCCCTTCTATAAGTGAATTATTTGTTCCAGTTACGAAAGGACCAAAGCAGGGTTTTATCTCTGTCTCGCTGGGTTAAATTGATAACTTGATCAGCGCTTTGAAGCCAGAGACCTGCTCAGCTCTCCTGCTTACTAAGCCGGCCGACCCTTTCAACCTCAATTTATGCAGGAAAGCTGGGGCGGTGTCTCCGGTTTCAAAACTGGATCCAGGATAAAATTAATCTAGGGAAAGGTGATATCTTAGAAAATAAATATATATTAATTGATCAGGTTGTCTATGGTATTATAATATGCATGAAATAACAATTTTATATTGAATACTGAAAAAAGATATGTGATTGACTGCGGAGGGAACCAATCCTGATGTGTTGCACCCTTTATATGCCAGGCTTTTTCATGTAAAGATTCAGATGGGACTTGGGTGCTGTGTTAGAAGCATCTCGGAGACAGTGGAAAAGGAAAGTACTACTCCAAATTAAGCCTGTAATAATGGAATGGAGCTTATTAGAAGACCTGCATTTATTTTGTTTTGTATAAACGTTCAGTTAATTTTCTTTTTGTTTGATAATTTATTTGTGGTTCCAGCCAAAAAAAGTCTGTTAAGATATCATCTCTTCTGTCAAGCATCCATTTGTTACCCCTAGCCTTCCACAAAGTGTGACCCAAGAATTATTTTTGGTGTGCAAGAAAATTTTAATGTTGTATATTTAAATGCTGTTCTTAAACGTGTGACATGAAAACTATTTTGGCTCCATGCCATGAATTGGGTCACTAGAGTGTGCACTTGCTGCCAGTTTGGTGGTGTACAACACTTATGATTACACTGTTAACATTCACAGCGCAGGACTGAAACACTATGTTTTCTGCAGGGGATGCACCTCATGCACCCCAGTCAGGGCCTTGCTTCCTGGACTCCCTTTATATATACACTATATAACTCCAGGGTGGGCAATACTGGGGAAAGGGCAGCTACCTGGATTACTGTCGGTTCTGGCTCGCAATGTAATCCAGGTAGTTTTACACTTTTTTCCATGTTGTTATTAACCAGGCAGTTATAGTTTAGTGGTATTGACCTGCTATGGTACTTAAGAGATCTGTTGTTATGATACACTCCTGGGTAGTTTACTCCTCTCTAGTGAGGGGCTGCTGATGGCCACCTTGAGATCCCAGTTAAAACAGTCTGGAGATGCGGATCTCTTAATGTTTGCCTCAGTCATTAAGAGACCCCATTTTCTTGTATCTTAGGAGTTCTCCCTCAGTGAAGGCATTTTCGAAGGGGATGATGTCTTATCTCTTTTTTCAAGTGTGTGGCACTACTTAGTTTTATTTATTGAAATAGTAGTTATACTTTTTACCGAATGTATTGTTTTTCATCTCCCTGGTGACTCTGGTAAAATTTTCAGTGAACTGAACCGTTGGGATAGGTAACTATAAAATAAAATTTCCCTGCCTTGCTATATGTTTATTGCCTGTATGAACTGTAAAAAACATAGGTAAGGGAAAATAATTTTTTTTTTTATAGCACCTTTCATATGAACTGTAAAAAGCCCTTCAAAATCCAGAAAAGATAGGGGAGAAAACACTTCTATTACCATTTTAGGTGCCCTGGGAGATTCCAACACAACAGTGACAGATTAGACAGAAATGACAGAGAAGTTAAATAAACACAGTGGGCTTCATTCTCAAAAAGCCTTAGACCGATGTATGCTGTGGCAAAAGTCAGCTTGTGTCAAAGCATGCTGAGTCAGAGATCTTGCGCCCAGTTCTCTATGGGGTAGGACTCTGGTAGCAAAGTCCAGCTGCTTACTGTAACCATGGCAATGTGCCTAACAGATGGTGCATCTACATGGTGTGCTGCAAGCTGCTGGGTGGCCATGCACCAGTCCCTGGTGGCCTAGCAGACCTCTCCAAGCCCTGATCCCCAGTTATATTATTTTAGACATTCCATTCTGATCTAGTGGACCCCTCGATCCCCTTTTATGTAAAAATACCACAACCCTGGTGGCCTAGTGGACCCCCCCTCACTCCAGCAGAAAATGCCCTACCACCCTGCTCCTCCATCCAGAAAATAAGCTGGCAACTGGCACAACCCACTGCTCACACCAAGGCCAGCCACAGACTGAGCACTCAATAAACACCTACTGTATCCATTATGTTCTCATTGACAGCTGTCAATCAATGAGCACATACTGAATTTAGTAGCGCTCATTGAGGAAGCTCAGTTAGCAACTGACCATGGTGGTGGTAGTGGACGTGCCAATCACGAGCTAATTTCAGGATAGATGAAACAGGGTGGTTGGTAATATCCTGCTGGGGTGAGAATCAAATAACCCATCAGGATTGTGATTATTTTACATAATGGTGGATTGGGGCTGTGAGATCCACTAGAACAGAAGGAAATGTCTAAAATGACATAAAGGGATCAGGTCTTCAGAGGTCTGCTAGATGACAAGGGACTTATTCCAGTAACAGGGAGATCAGTGTTGGGGAGGGTGGATTGCCTACATTGCTGCAATTAGCACAACATGCCAGAAGGTAGATTTCTAAGTACATTTAAACTAGCTCAGGCTGGTCACAGTGCCAGAATCTTGCCTTCTGGGAGAACTCTTCAGAATACTACTTTAGAGGCTATGACACCCTAATGACGCCCATCTGCAGCGCATTTTGTGGCGCGTGGGTGGTGAAGCCGCCTGAGGTGCATGCAGCCTGTGGTCAGTGCAGACTGCCTTTCTGACTCACTCTCAGAAACATTTATGCAAGCGGCACTTTGCACCATTCTTTATGGCACAAGTCCCTTGCACATGACAAGAGCTTTTAGAATTGAGCCACATATGTTTAACTGATTTTCCTAGGATCACACAATCAGTAAGTGGCAGAAGTGGAACTCAAACCTGAATCGCAATGATCATAGTGATCCCTAATCACCTAAGCATAATGCCTCTCTAGTATTATCAGTTAAAATCCTATGATATCATGTGGCTTCTTAGTTGCTTTGAATGCATACAATTTGTATGATTGTATTATACGTTGTACCTGTGCTTTGGGTTTTTGTTGTTAAGCTTGCTGTAGTTGTACCAGGTGGAACTGTACTTTTAACAGAAGATGTCGTGGCAGATGCAGTTGTTGGCAGTGTGGTATTTGCTGCACCTAAAAGGAAAGAAATAACTTTGAGTATCAATTATAAAAACAAAATGCAAACATTTTCACAACAATACTAGCTCTTAGTCTCAAAACAGTTAAATATCATAGACTGCAAGGTATCCAGTGAACAAGGTGACTGAAATCGGGTACCTACAAAAATGGTGACTCACTTATGGTACCTGTGTTCATGGCTACCAAGCAGGGGGCTGACCGGATACTGGGCTGGATGAAATGCCATGACAGGAGGTAGTGGGTATACATGCACACACACGGGAAGGGGAGAGGAAGCAGAGGGACAGTATGTGGTTGGGGTGTGGATGGTAGCTGCTGAGCTGGTCTGCTAACATGGTGGAGAGGGTGGTTGGCTGAGAGGTGCAGGGTGCAGGGTTCTGGTCCGGTGCAGTGTGAGAGTTTTTTTGCCAGCACGTGGCATGTTTTTTTTTTATGATTTTCTCCACTCTGACATGCACCTCCCCTGAAGTTGTGAATCCATAAGTAGGGGGTGTGGGAATGAGATGGGCAGTGTTTTTGTCCGTGCTGTGAGTATGCATCGTCAAAACTGATTTTGGCAATGTACACTCGCTGTAATGAGTGATCACCTTTCTGTGATCACCATTATGACATTGGACCATACTGCAAGCCAGAGTGTGTCCTTAGTAAGGCTTTGATGGCATGTTTTCTGTTCTACTTTACTGCTGCAATATTTAATAACATTTTGCATGAAGCAAGAGAACATGTAAAACTCCTGCTCACAAATGAATTTGTAGATAAAATTTAACTGTATTGACATATCTTTTGTTCACAAAATGACAAACAGAATGTAAAACAACATCTTTGAGATTTTGCATAATTTCATGTGTTTATTAAACTGTTCCATTTGCTTTGTTCAAGTTCAAATATATTGTGAAGGGATAAAATCCATTTAGCAAGCTCATTTGCAAGAATTTCCATTACACAAACAATGGGCCCTATGCACATTGCCAAAGCGCTGTGTACATCGGACATGTTGATACTGCTACAATTCAATGCCATGGAGCAAGGTCCATTGGACACTGTACAACATTCATAGATAGATGCATGGCAGTTACATGCCCAATCCCTCAGCTGAGTAGACAGCAATACTCTTGGGATGGGTGGGGGGCATGTTAGGGGTGTGCCCACATTCCATGCCAGTCACAGAGGTGCGTAGTGCTGGGTGCGGGAAGCACATTCTATGCTGGCTAACACCCAGTGTGGTATTTTCTGCACCTAAAAGGAAAGAAATAATGTTGAGTATTGATTGTAAAAACAAAATGCAAACAGTTTCACAACAATACTAGCTCTTACTCTCAATAAAGTTAAATATTAATGACTGCAAGGTATCCAGTGAACAAGGTGAATGAAATTGGGTGCCTACAAAATGGTGACTCACTTATGGTACCTGTGTTCACGGCTATCAAGCAGGGGCTGACTGGATACTAGGGTGGGTGAAATACCATGATGGGAGAGTAAGCGGGTATTACGTGCACACACGTGTGGAGGAAAAAGCAGCAGAGGATAGTATATGGTTGGGGTGTGGATGATAGCTACAAAGCTGTTCTGCTAACATGGTGGAGAGGGTGGTTGTCTGAGAGGTGCAGAGTACAGAGTTCTGGTCCGGCGTAGTGTGGGAGTTTTTGCGGCAGGTGGCATTTTAATTTTTGTTTTCTCCCCTCTGACATGCACCTCCCTAGAGTTGAGAATCCATAAGTAGTGGGGTGCGGGAATGAGATGGACACTGTTTTGTCTGCACTGTGGTATGCATCGCCTAAAATTGATTTCGACAATGTACACTTGCTATACGGTGATCACCTTTCTGTGATCACCATTATGACGATGGACCATACTGCAAGCCAGTGTGTGTCCATAGTAAAACTTTGGTGGCATGTTTTCTGTTATACTTTACTGCTGCAATTTTTAATAACATTTTGCACGAAGTAAGAGAACATGCAAAACTCCTGCTCACAATTGAACTTGTAAATAAAATTTAACTGTGTTGGCAAATCTTTTGCTCACACAATGATAAACAGAATTTACAAGAACATCTTTGAGATTTTGCATAATTTCATGTGCTTATTAAACCACTCCATTTGCTTTGTTCAAGTTCAAGCATACTGTGAAGGGATAAAATCATCCATTTAGCAAGCTCATTTGCAAGAATTTCCCTTACACAAACTATGGGCCCTATGTACAATGCCAACACACAGCGTACATCGGACATGTTGATACCGCTACATTTCAATGCCATGGAGCAGGGTCCCTTGGACCCTGTACAACATTCGTAGATGGATGCATGGCAGTTACATGCCCAATCCCTCAGCTGAGTAGACAGCAATGCTCTTGAGGATGATGGGGCATGATGGCGCTGTGCCACATTCCATGCCAGTCACAGAGGTGCATACTGCTTGGTGCGGGAAGCACACACTATGCTGGCTAACACCCTGCCATAAGGAATGCACACCCCCCACCCAGAATGTAGTTGCTGGCAACAGTGATGACATTGGGGCACTGCAGTCCTCCCCAAATGCATCCACAGCCATGGCACTACAAGTAGGACCAGGGGCAGCTGACTGGACACCCATCTGCCCCTGTGCTCAGTTCGGTTTGCACTGTCTGCCTTCTTCAGTGCCATGTGGAAACAAGGGATCTAGCAGCAGACCAGATCCAGGCATCCAATTGGATGCATGCCCAGTCTGTGGAACTATCCTCTGTGCATCTTGGTGCCCAGGGGTGGGGTAATGTTTGCGTGCCATGCAATGGTCGGTGTTTGTGCATACGGACACTGCACATCCATCCGCAGGTGCAAATCTCTGCCAGCAGGATACGCACGTTTGGCGCATTTTTCCTGCCCATTCATGAATAGGGCCTAATAAAAAAAAGAATATGTATCATAGTACAGTAGTATGATACGTAGTCAAAGTAGTAATAGAATTCAAGGGTAATTACAACATATACAGTATATGCAATAAATATATAACAATATTTACTTTCAGGTAGAGACACATGTCAACAATGTTGCAAGGCATGAGATAGCATACAAGGAGTATATCTATCAAGTCAGTCACACAAAGAAAGGATGTCACAGAATCGTTATATCATTAAATCCAAGATGTAAGCAGGGAGATCTAGAAAAGAATATGGGAGTAGAGAGGTGAAATGTAAAATTAGAAGCAGTGGCAGGTCTTGGTAATGATTTTTATAATAAGGGTTTTGAAATCATTCAGTGGGATTAGGGTTAGGTGTTTGAGCATCATTTGAAGTTTTTTTCCAAACTGAGGTGAGTGCAGAGCTGATAGCAGCTTTGCCATAGCGAGTGCATATTTTAGGTAATCTGGCTTGCAGTGAGGTCCTACACTTCTGCTTTTGATATTACAACATGAATAATGAAGTAGAAACTTGTCTCACGGTTGTACGTTCAGTGTTTCTGTCCTGCAGTGAATTATCAGTAAAACAAGGTTTAATATCAATTATACAATGGCAAAAAAGAATCGGGGCTTTGATTGGTCAGTGTGGGACTAGTTATCCTGTGATATGGGGCACTACCAAGTGGGCACCTGCCGAAATGGTGACCCACTTTTGGCTAGTGTCCTGACATCGGGAGTGTGGGGTAGGTGACCGAATGGGGGTTGTCGTGAAAAGGCGACAGGATATTGTGCTGGTATACGCATGCGAGGGGGGTGGGAACAAGCCTGATGGACATGGTGTGGGAGGGTATGTGAGGGGTGGTGCAAGATGTCTCCCTTCCACATACAGAGTCAAAAACAAAAGTGATGGCGGTTTAACTTTCGAGCACAATTGCTTAAATTTGCAAAACTTTGTATGCTGCTCACAGTATGTCAAAACAAGGTTCACTGCAGATGGCAAGTAAAGCTGCAGATTTACAAAGCACTACACTCTGTGTAGTTACAGGACTAGATTATTTTAGATTATTAACTGGAGATCACTTAGTGTCTGTGCAGGATTGTGTTTAGTTAGATAATAGCAAGGCCAGAAACAACTTCTCATTTACAGCTCATAAGGGATGTGCAGATTAGAATCCATTGTCGGAATTGGGGTAGAAAGGCAATTCTACTTCTGAAATGCTTTTCAGAATTGTTTTTAATTTCACAGAATTAAAAACTTTTCTGTGTAAACCACATAATAATTTTCATGGTTCATGTAAATTACAGAATAGTTTCCACAGAATTTGTAAAAAGAATTCACAGTCTATATAAACTCCAGATTATTAAACTATGAAAAATGACAATTGAAATGTCAGAATTCCCTACTGAAGAAATTCTGTGGAATTTTCCAACATTTCACACAACTCCATTGTGTCATAATATGAACACTCTGAACAGCCCTAATCACAATATTCTGAGGTGGTGGAAATTATCTGAAATTTATGCGGTACTGTACTTGGGTAGTTCAACTGCAGAGCTTTACCTTGTCTGTCTGGCCTTGCATTTTGTTAAATATTGGTGCAACCAGAGATAGCTACACAGTTAGGCATAACACAGCTTGGTGTTATGTAAATAAATAAACTTTACATGTTTTATTGGGGATTGGAAGGTAAATTGTAGAACATTACTTTGTTTAGGCTTGCTTAAATTTAATATTTTATTAAATTGATCAGAGAAAGTGCAAGTTCCCAAGCATAGATTGAATTCATTACCTATTTAAGCAATAATAACTATACAGACAGTATTTTCTGGTGATTAATGACTGGCAAGGGGAAGGAAGCCGAGAGGCATAGCTGAGGCCATCTATGTAGCTAGTTATTAATAGCCAGTAATTCCTTCTGTGAGGTCATTATTGTGATTATAAGTCTAATCAAAGTAATTTATCTTTTTATGGGAAGCAGCGCCAAAAACAGTTCTTGTTTTGGTGCCGCTGCTGTCAGGGTAGAGCGCACATGGAGCAAAGTGTTTCTGCCATGCTGAGCGATTCTAAAAGATTTTAGATCAGCATGGCAGCCAGTCATTGAGCTAGTTTAGCTCAGGAATAATTAATTAGACTTGTTATTGTTTGCAAACCATCATATCTCTAGGAGTCTGAAAATGTGGGAAGCACAATCCAGGACAACTGTGAGATTTGCGACATTATTGAAGTATAAGATATGGGAAAACAATTGAAAAGTAAAAGTAAATTCATTTTATAGAAGAAAACCATTTTTGTCACAGATCAATTAGTTGAACCTCTGTAAACAGAAAGGAAATGAGGCACACCTACAGAAAGAATAGTGGTACACCTCGAAAGCCAGTGGACTGGTGGATCCCAGGCAACATGTGTTCTCTGCAGGATGATCATGTCAAACTAATCTGATAGATTTCTTTGACTGGATGACAAAGGCAGTAGACCAAAGGGGTTGGGGGGGTGGTGGTGGCAGATATTGTATACCTCGATTTAAGCAAACCTTTTGATATGGTCCAACATAAGAGACTGGTTAACAAGCTAGGTAGCCTGAGGATGGGACACTCAATGGTGAACTGGATTGGAAACTGGTTAAGGGACAGAAAACACAGGGTAGTGGTGAATGGTACCCAATCAAACGAAAGGGAGGTGACCAGTGGGGTTCCTCAGAGGTCAGTTCTGCTGCCAGTTCTCTTTAAAGTTTTCATCAGTGACATTACAGAAGAGCTGGAGGGAAAGGTTGGCATATATGCAGATTACACCAAGATCTGCAACAGGGCAGATACTCCGGAGGGGGTGGAAAGGATGAGGAAAGTCCTGGAACTGCTGGAGGGATTGTCAGAGGCATGGCAGCTAAAGGTTAATGCAGAAGTACAAAATCATGCATGTGGAGCAGGAGCCCTGGGGCTTGTTGCATGTTAGAGGGGAACTGTTGACAGTAACTAAAGAGGAAAGGGACTTGGGGATCATAATCACAGATGACTTGAAGGCCACAAGGCAGACGGCAAAGGTGGTGGTGAAGGCCTGAAAGAAGCTGGTGGGTTTTGGAAGGAGAATCACAAGCCAAAGGAGGGAAGTAATAGTTCCACTGTACAAGACCCTGGTGAAACCTCAACTTGAATATGGTGTACGGTTCTGAGGACCACATCTTCAAAAGGACATTGGCAAAATAGAGATGATGCAGAGGAGGAGCACCAAAATGGTGAAGGGATCACATCACAAGCCTTATGGCGAGAAGAGTGAGGGACCTCAATTTGTACATTCTGGAACACAGAAGGTAGACGGGTGATGTGACAGAAACATTCAAGTACCTCGGGGCATTAACAAGGTTGAAGGGGACAACATATTCCAGATTAATAGTAGTGCCAGGACAAGAGGACACAACATGAGACTGAGGTGTGGTGGCATAAGGGGAAATGTCAGGAAGTCATTTTTTACAGAAAGGGTGGTAGATACATAGAATTGTCTGCCACAGGAGGTGGTGGCAGCTTCTACAGTGGTGGGCTTCAAACATGCAATGGACAGAAACAAAGGAATAATAGAGACAGGAAGAAAAGGAAAAAAGTCAATGACCAGTTATGGTCACTGTACACTTCGTTAGGCAGCTTAAGCAGGCAGACTGGATGTGCCTAGCCATCCTTCATTGCTGACAGCATCTATGTATCTATATATCTGTGTTGTGCTATAAATTAGAAGAGCCTATAGAAAGAGATTTGTGGAGGGATTTGCAGATTTTTTCAGGGTTCTTCTTATCACACTTGCTGTAGTTGTACTGGTTAGAGAACAGATGATGTTGTTGCAGCAGCAGTTGTTATCAGAGTGGTAACTGCTTCAGATCAAAGGAAAGACATGGCGTTACAATGACAATACACACAGAGGGATGTTCAATGTTGTTACAGAGACAATATTTAGGCATATAGGAGGAAGGGACAGTCCAGATTGTCATCTATATGAGATTGACATAGCCAGTTTCAGGTGGTTCATTGTGTATGATGCTTGATATTCCTATCGTAGAGGTTCTTTACTTCAACAGAAGTTCAGCAGCAGAAAAGGAGCAAACGTACAGGATTCAGGAAGCTGCAGTTCCTTACCACAGATGTCCTGATGTTCTGCTTTGAAGGATGTACTCTGAAGGATGGAGGAAATTGGATTTTGCATAGGATAGTGTGCATGAGTCCTCACTCAGAAAACTATAACAGTCTGGTAGCACAGCACACTATAGTATAGTATATATCATTATGAACTAGCTCTCCAAACTGGAGGAAGTTGATTGGCTGAGAGGTCTTGGAAGCTGTGATGATAATGTGCTACATACTCACAGCTTCAAAAAACCTCTGACCACTAGCCTGCTAATCCAGAATAAATCAATCTGACAGCTGTAACAACTGGTCATTGAGTCCTCTTCAATCCCACTCGGCTCAAAACAGCAACTGTCAGACTCATCTTTGGAGCTCCCCCTCCGACTGGTGCAACATACAATGGCTGCTAACAGCAAACTGCTCCACATCCCATTCAAGAGTGTGCTTCCACAACCATATTGCTGCTGACTGTGGCACCTACAAAAAGAAATCTGTCACACAACCACATCAACTTCCACATACAGACAGCAGCGGAAAAGCCACCTAAGTAGCATGCATTTTGCATTTCTTTAAGGGAAAAAAATGTTGTGTATGACAGCATTTAAAATGTTGATGTGGTACAAAACCAAGTACCAGAAACAACCAATGGTGAATGTGATCTTTTTAGATGCCCCCATTAGACAAACACAATGGCCACTGTCAGTCACATCCTCTAATGACTCACATAAATACCTGAAAAAGTATAGCACCAAACCAAAACTGCAGTAGCATAAAAACAAGCATTTGTCAATGCTGAATGTTTGTTACTGGTATTAGCATTGGAAATGCAGGAGTTGAGACAGATGTATAATAGGAATGGTAGTGAAGTTTTGAACTCACGTCACCTACCGCCATCCTGCAGAGATGGACGAGCATTGGGGTATGTGTTTGGGTCATCGCCCATTATGTTCATGCCATGTCACCTCACCCTATCCTGCAGACACCCGACATATGTTGAGGTGTGCCTTAGGGTGTTCAGCTTTACAGTCACCCCATTCCGTAAGGACATAAGCTGAAATAGGTGCAGTACAGGAGCATGGGGTAAACTCTGGGGTCAAAGAGTCCAAGGCACACCTCGGTGTCTGTCACTGGCTGGGGGTTGGGGGTGGGATGGCATGAGCAGTACAGTCACAATCCAAAGGCACACCCCAATGCCTGTCAGTCTGTACAGGGTGGGATGTTATGGTTAGAAACCCTAACATCCCAGGCGTTTGTTGGTATTTGCAATACAAATTTTCAACATGGCCTTTTCGTGACCCCACCTCATGAAAGCATTTGGGACCTCTTCTCATGAAGAGTGGCAGTGTAATTTTGTTAACGTGTTCCTAACTTTGAGTTACAACAGTGACCATGCCATTCTGCACCAGATATGTAGAAACACAGATTGGGCAGGATGTGAAGAATGACAGCTGTACCATCCATAGGGAGGTGTGAAGAGATGGCAATGTTGAAAATATTTAGTGGGAATATTAAAAATGCTCGCACTTCCTAGCATACTTGGAAACTGCACCACACATGCACGTAACACAGTCATTTTATGGAACTTCGTCACCAAATTTACAACATAGGCATTTTAAGACCTCTGCTCATGATCAGTGTCACTGTCATTTTCTTAATGTGTCCCGGACACTGATTTCCCACAGTGACTGTGCTATTCTGTGCCAGAAGAGCGAAAACAAATTTCAGTCAGGATGTGAAAAATGACAGCTATACTGTTCATAAGGAGGTGTGCAAAAATGCCAATGTTGAAAATCTGGAGTGAAAATATTACAATTTCATGAAGTTATGAGCGTGCATTTGAACTGCACAAAGCACACTCGTTAAAGTAATTTCTTGTGTTTTTTTCACCAAATTTGCAACATAGGCTTTTTGAGAGCCTACCTCATGAACACTGGCACTGTCATTTCATTAATCAGTCCTGAAAGGTGATTCCATGCAGTGACTGCAAAATCACCTTTCAGGTACAAATAACATCCATAACAGTTCTCCTTGACCAAGTTAACAAAACTCTCGACTGCCTCACCTTGAGACATTTGCCTACCCATCTTACTATGTCCTTAGCTGCACCAAGATGCTCTATCTTCTTCAGCAACTCTCTGTGAGGACCAAGTCAAAAGCTTTGCTGAAGCTGTACTAGATGAAATCCAAGGTGTGGCTTTTTACAATGCTCTAATCACCGGTCAAAGAAAACTATTAAATTAGTCTAACATGACCTCCCTCATATGAGCTCATGCTGTTTACTATTCAGAAATCATTGCTGTTCAGGTAGTTCATGAGATCTCTTTTGACCAGTGACTCCATCAGCATCCCTTGTACAGATGTAAGACTGACAGGTCTGTAGTTCCCCACTTATTGCTTGCCCTCTCCTTTTTGAGGGAACTCTATGCACTACTTTCTTGCCATTCAGAACTATAGCTGTCTGTAATGAGGCTATTGAACAGTTCTACTTGGGGTTCAATCTGTTCTGTTGCAAGTTCCCTGAGCAACCTCAGATGCATAGTGTTCAGATTTGTGCCTTCTCTATCTTTAGGCCTGCTAGCCTGTACTGGACCATTCTGCATGTAAATAATAGACCCCCTTTGTGGCTGCTTTCATGCCACTGTCTGTCAAGGGCCATCTGCCATCCCTTTGTAGGTGGAGAAAAAGTAATCATTAAGCACAGTAGTCTTTTTCACATCGTCCTCTAACACCCTACCATGACGACAGCCTAACAATCCCTCCTTTCTTTCTTTTTCCCTAATATACTGGAAGAATTGTTTTCTCTGATTTTGACTGCCTTTGCAATATGCAGCTCAAAGTCTTCTTTTGCCTCTAACTGCCCTCTTTGCCATCTTAATTCTCAGTGTGTATTCTCCCCATTCTTTCTCTTCATGTTTTGTTTTGTACCCAATGAATGTCTTTTTTTGGACCTCACTGCTTCCCTGACCCTTTCTGAGAACTACAATGATCTCATGTACTTGTTACTTTTTGGTTACCATTCTCATGCATAAGTTAGATGCCTTAAAATTGTCCTTTTTATTCTCCCAATTCTCTTCCACACCGCCTATGCTGTCTACCTTACAGACTAGCTTGTCACACCACTTCCTCAACCAGTGGAAGACCACCCTTCTGAAATCAAAACCTCAGCTCTCTGTTGGGGTTTCTCATCTCAAGGGCTAGTTTGAACCAACTGTAGTTGAGGTCACTGTTCCATAGTGGCTGTCTTACTCTCACAGCTCCTATTACGTCTGACTTGGTGAAACCCTCTTCAAAACGGACAACTTTCCTGGTGGGTTCCTTAACTAGCTGTACCAGTAGACAGTCCTGGAATGTATCCAACAAGGCTTACATAGAAACATGGATGTCATCAGCTAATAAGGACACTTGGCCCATCAGTCACTCATAAATTTCCTACCTATGGTACCACCGAGACCATATTAGTACCCAGCTTCCATCTCTTGCTTCTAAGATCCCTTTGTGTCTATCCCATGCATTCTTAAATCCTGAGACCATTTTGACGCCCACCGTCTTCTCTGGGAGGCTGTTCCAAGCATCTACCACAATCCCATAAAAAGTAGTTCCTCACATTTCCTCTGAGCCTCCATCCTCCAGTTTCATATTGTGACCCCTTGTCCTTGAGAATCTTTTCCTTTGGAAAATGATCACTTCCTGCCCTTGTTTACTCCTGTGAGATATTTGAATGTCTGTCATATCCCTCAATCCCTCCTGTCTTCTAGGAAGTACATATTTAAATCCTTCAGCCTTTCTTTGTATGGCTTCTGATGCAAGCAATGCACTATTTTGATTGCCCTCCTTTGTAATGCCTCCACCCAATCTATGTCCTTTTGGATTTGGGGCCTCCAGAACTGTACACAGCACTTGAGCTGTAGTCTCACTAGCAATCTATACATGGGTATTATTACCACCCTCTTTCTGCTGAAGATACCCTTCCCTATGCATCCAAATATTCTGCTAGCCTTTCCCATTGTCTTGTCACAATGTTTAGTTACCTTCAGGTCATCAGAAATGATAAGTCCCAGGTCTCTTCTTGTTTACTGACTTCTAATCCCCCCCCCCCGAGTTGGTACAATAGATCATTTATCAAAAGCTTTTGATAAAGGATCTATTGTAGATCCAAACTGCATCATGCATATACCCACTTTGTGGTCAGTCATTTATACTTTGTTCAAAATAAAATTAATTAAAAAGACTGAAGTGGTTTGGACTAATTTTCTACATTGCTGGTGAGTGCCCAAACTTTAAAGTGACTGTCATAGGCTACTCAGTTGGTCTGCCAGCCTTCTATGTGGAACAGGCCTTGCTGAAATCCAGATAGGCCACATCAAGCACCACTCCCCTGGTCTACTTCCTTTGTTACCCATTCAAAGAACTCAATCAGATTTGTCTGGCAGGGCTTCCTCATGGTGAATCCATGTTGCATCAGATCTTGTAGACCCCTGGTAACAAGATAATCTCCAATCCTTTCCTTCAGCAATGATTCTATTACTTTGCTTTCCTTTCCTTTCCTTTGCTTTTGGCTTGATTTCTGATGCTTCGGCCACTGGAACATCCCAAACAATATCGATCATGTTCTGATGACCCACTACTTCTGTGTCCCCTTTGCACTCCCTTTCTAGTTCTTCTTTGAGCTTCCCATCCCTCTCTTCTGATTGATCTGGTGGTCTATAGATCACCCCAACTGTAGTTTCTTGCCTGAGGCCACAGTGAGCTGCACCAACAATGACTCTGTTTCCCCATTACTATCCTTGATGCACTCATCTTTCACAATCTCAATGCCATTCTTGGTCTTCTTAATTTCTTCTTTTTCGAGATGATTGTACTCTTTGTGTTCCCCCTCTCTATTGTCCCTTCCCCTAGCCCATTTTGGCCTTCATGCCTATTTTTACCCACTGTACTGCTACAAGCCACCAGATATTGTGGAGTACTAACTTGGTTCCCCTTCTTCTCTTTTGTCACTGTGGTTCTCCTAGTCTAAGTCTACCCTGCAGTCATTTGAACCGTCCAGTTTAGACATCAAACATCTACAGTGGCACACTGCCCCTTCTTTTGACAGTTGGAGTCCATCACCCTTAAAAAGCCTCCTGTCCTAGAAGTCCCTCCACTCCCCCACACAGTGATACCCCTTCTCCTGACACATCCCGTAAGCCACATATTAAACTCATCTGCCTTATCCCTTCTTATTCTCTCCTTCTCCTCCTCCATGTCCTACACAGAGAAAACCTCTGAAAAGGTCAAGGTGGCTGAATGTGCCATCAATCTGTCCCCCAGTTTGCCAAAGTTCTGCTTCACCATCTACACTGAATGGTTCACCAGATCATTCATATACAGGTGTATCAGCATCACCAGCCCCACTTCCCCCTACCATCCTCCCCATCCTGTCTAAATTCTAGATACATGATGTACCAGGAAGGCACCTGACCATTCCTGTCCCATTCAACTCCCTCCACTACCCTTTCAACTCCCTAGTCATTAAGTCCCCAACTACTAAGACCTTCTGGGAGATTTGCTCCTATTTCCCCCTGACTGCCATCATGTTGTCCTGCCCCTTTTCTCTGACTGACTCAGAGTCCAGCACCAGCACAGTCAGACACCTGAGCTTCATCGGGGGAGTAAAGTGGTTCGCCATCTGAAAGATGTTGGGCATTACAACCTCCTTGTGGCTAACCCTGCCTCAATACCACTACCCTCTGCTCCACTTGCCACTCCTTGGACCAGTGGGCCTCTAGTGAAGTGAAGGGTGGGTTCCTACTGAGCAGGTGATGCAGCTCAGATATATCTTCTCTTGCTATAATGAGCTGAGAATGAAGCTCTGCCAGATTCCTACAAATGGGGCAGTGCCCACTCCCTCCTGCAGAGTATATCCCTAGAGAAGAGTGCCAACAGCCACCACAACCAACTGTCTCCACTCTGTATCCCATTCCTATACAGAACCTATGAATAAGGCTATACCTAACTGATTAGGATATGTAATACTCAGCTATTAGCATGAGCAACAAGTAAACACTGAATGAACCCAGAATACAACTGCTCAGTACTAAAAAAAGGCTATGTCTGCAACTAGAAATAGAAATAAGGGTATACTCAGACAGTGTGCAATTAGGATACATAATTAGCTAACTAAACAAGCAAACATAATAGGCAAAAGTAATCTAACTAGCCATGCAGCATTGCTGTAATACAACAGATCAATGCTATAATTGAAAGTTTGTACTGAAAGTAAAAGTAAATTAATATGGATATAAGAGTAGGTTACCTAGCTACTATTTAGCTAAAGGCCAGTAGGCACATATGTAGGTAAACCAGTCCTATTAGCTGCTAGCACAGAATCTAGAAACATGTGAATACCCAAATAAGGTGCATTTTGGTTTCCCAATTTCTTAGTTAGTTAGTTTTACATACTTCTCTGTTACGTGTTGTATTCTGGCATTATAAAAAGGGTCTGAGAAATAGAGCCTTCTGATTGGCTGCAAACATTCTAACAACCTTATGTTAATCTTTTATTAATATACATGTAGAGTTTAACTATATGCTGAGCAAGGTTTAACACTGTTTAAAATTTTTTTTTATTATAATAGCAATAAGGCACTCCCAGGGATTATGTTAATGGTCAGTTAATCACCCTCTAGGGGCATGTGGTACTCGGTTACACCTCGTGCCACAGTACACCCCTAGAAGGTGATTAACAGACCATTAACATAACCCTTGGTCATGCCTTATTGCTTAACTAGTCGAGCCTGAAGTAGTAAAGTAACTACATTTCCTGTTTTTTGTTCCTTTGTAAGAGCTGTGTATGGAGAATACAGGATGCTAACTGTGATGTATAGGGCAATACTGTGAGGCTAGCAAAGGCAGAGGCATAACCTAGGATTGCAAAGGGAGCCATATCCAGAAATAAGCAATTCCTTTGCTATATCAGGGAACCTAGAATGAAAAGGTTGGGGGGTAGTCAGACTCATAGATGAAGGCAAGAGCAGAAAGGATGATGGGCAAAAGGCCACTGTTATGAACAGCCTTTTGAGCTTAGTGTTCACAAAGGAGCACATGGGACCACTGCACGAGAGAGGCATTAAAGCTGCAGATAGAGGGAAAACATGTATGGAAACACCATCAGTTACCACTGACAAAGTTAGGGAGGCACTACTGAATCTAAAACAGACAAACACCAGAGCCTGATGGGCTGCACCTGAGGGCACTAAAGGAGCTAGCAGAAGAACTAGCAGTCCCCTTGATACACTTGCTCAACAGATCACTTCTAACCAGTGTTGTGCCCAGGGACTGGTGACTACCAGATGTGGTCCCCTGCCACAAGGTGGGAATACAGAAGAGGCTGGCAACTTATCAGTCAGCCTCACATCTGTGGTAGGGAAACTTATGGAGACATTGATCAAACAGGATCTGGTAGAATATCTTGAAAGAATGGCCTTCAAGACATCAGACAGCATGGGTTAATGGTGGGTAGGTCATGTCCAGCCCTTCCTGCTTTATTCAATTCTGTAACCAAAAGAATTGGACAAGGGCCACCCAGTAGATCTCCTATACTTCGATTTCAGCAAGGACTTTGACTTGGTGCTGCACAAACATCTGTTAAAAAAGCTGGAGGACCTTGGCACTGTGAAGACCATAGTCAGGTGGGTAAGAAATTGTCTCAGTGATAGAAGTCAGAGAGTAGTAGTCAACAGAGTGAGGTTGAATGAGTTAGGTGTCACTAGTGGTGTGCCCCAGGGCTCAGTCCTGGGCTCAGTCCTGTTTAATATGTTTATTTGTGACATAGGAGTAGGTATTAAGGCAAACTCAAACTCTTTGCAGACACCATGGAACTAGATGGTAGAGTTGGCAGCATGGAAGTAGTTGGGGACCTACAGGAAGACATACAAATACTTGAAAGATGGTCCACTATCTGGCAGCTTAGGGTCAATGCAAAAAAGTGAAAGGTATTACATCTGGGTAAAGGAAGTCCCAAAATGGAGTACCAGCTCAATGGGATCCAACTCATCACCACAAAGAAGAAGAGAGACCATGGGGTCATCATAAATGAGACCCTGAAGCAGCTGAGCCAATGCAATAAAACTTACAGCAAGGCAAGAAAAATGTTGGGGTGTAAAGGAAGAGAAATTGGGACAGCAGGAACAAGGAGGTGATTCTCCCACCAGGTGGTCTGGAAATGTGGTTTTCACTTTTTTTTTCACCATTTTGCCATTTTTATCGCAACACTATTATACACTGCCATGGCTATATATCAACCATTAAAAATACAACCACAACACTATATTTTACGTTCTCGGTTGTATTCCATTACAAAGATAGCAGTGTCACGATCACTTAAATGACTGTGGTAACACTGCAGAGCCACATTTTCTGAAATTATGTTTCGTTTGTCACTTGATTGTGGCCAGCTAATGTAGATTGTGATATTGGCTTGAAATTTTTAGGATGGAAAGCCCTACTGCCACAGGTGTGCCTTTCAGTGGTTAGCTCCAAAATCGTTCACCATGTCCCTAGTTATAGCATTCCAAAGTTAGGAATTTTCCCATAGGATAATGTGGGAGTCATTTTCTTTATCACTTCATTGTGGCTTCGTGCGTTGTCATATTGCCATATTGACCTGAAATTTTTAGGGTACAAATACCCTACCCCTACACGTGGGCCTTTTGCTGGTTTGGTATGGAACCATTGAACATGGCCATAGTTACAGCATTGTAAAGTTTGGAAATTTCCCCATTGGATAACATTGCAGCACAGGTTTTTCTTTGTGCCCTTGTTGTGGCAATGTGGATTGCACTATTGCTCTGAAAATTTCATGGTGGAAAGGCCTACTCTCACAAGTGTGCCTTTTGATGTTTTGTCATGAAACCATTTAACAGGGCCATAGTTACAGCATTGCCAAATTCTGAAAATTCCCCATAGGATAGCACTGCGGCTCCCGTATCTTGAAAATGGTTATAGATACGGATTTTTCATTGCAAAAATTCTTAGCCCTCCACTAGGGGGCTAAGTACAGAACTAGGTTAAAAAGGCATGAAACTCCTGAAATTTGAACTTTTTTCCTACCATGTATGGCTCCTAATATATTTGTGAATTATTATCCCATGTGTACATTTTCATATGCGTCGATGATTGCCATGCCTTAACAGTTGACACTCACTGTAATTTTAGATTGCCATTACTAGGAAATGATGACTGACATGTGTTTGGTCACTGCATTGTTATAACAACTACTGAGTTACACAATTAGAATGACACTTAACTTCGCTTAGTGGTGTGCGCGCTTCACGAGATATGGGCAAATTACTGTAACTAGGCCTCCTTGCTTTATACAGCTGCAATACGGAATAACACTTAACTGCACACATACTATTTGCCACAGTTGCAGGGCTTTACATTACACTTTTAAAAAAAGAAGGGAAATTCTTTGAAAAAACTTTGTTAATGCATCAGTTAGGGTTGTTCCACAGTGACAAAAGTAGGAAGTTTGCTGTTACCTACTTGCGCCACCCCACCCCAACCCTACCAACAGGCATTGGGGGTGTGTTGGAATTGTTGTACTAACTCTAACCCCATTCTCCTATACTGCAGCACCTCAACTTCTTTACACATGTAATGGGGTGAGAGTTAGGTTGCGACCCCAATGCATGCCCCAATTGGTGCCTGTTGGTGGGATTGGGGTGGTAGTTAAAGTGGCAGGGGTGGTAACCCTAACAGCAAATTTCCCTACTTTTGTCACTGTGGAACAACCCTAACTGATGCATTAATGAGGTTTTTGTAAAAAGAAAATTACAAATATATATATTCTTTGCAAAAAACTGCGTTAATGCATCATTTAGGGTTAAAGCACAAAAGGTCAGGAAATTAGACCTTTAGGGTTGCCCCCTAACCCCCGTGTACCCCCATCCTCCCCAGACTGACAGATGCTGGGGTGTGTCATTGGGATTGTGAGGCCTAAATTTCATTACTTTTTGAGAAAGCATAGAAAAGTACAAAGTTGGGCAAGTTGTCAGGCCCCTCGCTCCCACCAACTTGCAAATTTCTGCCTAACTAGCAGTACAAGTACTGAATATCATCTGTATTGGTGGTAGCACATATTGATGGGAGTGCTGGCCCCATGCTCCCACCAGCTTGAAACAAAACAAATTTTAATTTGTCAGGGTGGCATAATTCCACACCTGTTTATATTTTACACACCAAGTTACTGAAAATGACCTCCGTGGCAGTGAGGTTAGCTGCCCTATAAATGTCAAGCCACTATCACAATGGAAAATGCTATCCAGAAAACGTAAAGTGCATCACACAATGGCCCAGATATTCAAACTGTGCCAGGCTGTGGCGCAAGCTTGGGCACAGTTCAACTTGGCTGCACAGGGGTATGGACGATATTCAGCTGCATCATGTCAACATCGTGAATGTCACCTGTGCAGGGATGCTAGCAAAGTGCACTAGTATGCACAACAACACAAATTCAAAAAAACCAACATACAAATGAGGCCATAATGTACAAAGTGCAAATGAGACCATTGCATGTCAGTATAGTCCCATTGCATCAAAATCGATCAATCGATGACTTGCACCTGGCGCCCTATAAGCAGCAGCCACGAGAGCCGTACGCCCTACAGCCAACAATATGCTCCACAACCCGATCGTGGGCATTTGTTAAAAAAGAATAATTCTATCCAATATCCCCAGGGGTCAGTGGTCTGCTGTCTGCCCAATCATGGGCATTTGTCAAAATAAATAAATATTTCCAATATCCTGGTGGTCAGTGGACTGCTGTTTGCTAATCGTGGCCATTTGTCAAAAAATTTAAAAATATTTCCAATATCCTGGTGGTCCAGTGGACCTGCAAAGCCAGATCGTGGGCTAAGAACTGAATAAACCCCAGCAATGTTCCTGGTGGTCCAGTGGACTCCACACCCACCCAACCACTGAATCCAGCTCACTCCCCTGGATCAGTGGCGGGTGGCAGCACCCACCTGCCTGCCACCCGCTGCTCACCAGCGGCGCAGACGGTAGGGCTGCTACACCCCATTGGTCCCTGGCGTGAGCCAATGGGCATGCTGCCGCTGACTGCGCTACACATTCCAGATATATGGATCCCATTCACATATCTGGAATGTGTCTGTGGCTGAAACCATTAGCTCACCAAAGAAGACCAATGGACCGTCCAACCCCGATTCAGTTGGCAGGAATAATGAGTGCGAGTGGTGGTCTGCTGACCTGCTAGACCGGGGAGGGGGCATTGGATTCAGTGGGAGGGCAGGGTGGGGGGTCCACTGCGCCACCAGTGATATTGCTCGGGTTTATTCATGTACTTAGCCCCACGGGCTTGCAGATCCACTGGACCACCAGGGATATTGGAAAAATTGTATTATTTTTGATAAATGCCCATGATCAGGCACACAGCGGTCCACTGCACCACCAGGGATATTGGAAATATTTATTTATTTTTTGACAAATGCCCGCGATCAGGCACTCAGTGGTCCACTGGATCACCAAGGATATTGGACAGCATTCTTCATTTTTTTAACAAATGCCTGTGATCGGGCATGGGGGGGGCACCACCAGGTGCAGCCGGAGCTCAGGTGGCCACCCACAGGTGGCAGCTGCCGTGTTGCACCCTGCAATGCGGCAGATCACCTGTGAGTGTCCATCTGTTGTTCCTTTTTTTTGGATCATCTTTGTGCTGGTGCAGGTAGGGGTTGCGCATGCATGGCTCTGCACATCCCAGGCTGAATATCAGGCTGTGCAGAGTATGCATGGCATGCCCCCCCTACCTGGGTCTGCATACATTACTGATGCGCTCTGGCACATCGGGATTTGTGCTGTACACTTTTCCCTTTTGAATATCGCGCCGGGGTGCATCAATGGGTTGCACATGGTGCAACACTGTTGCGCCATGTGCAACCCTTTTGAATATCTGGGCTCATATCTCCACAACAAATTAATTTTCTGACATCTATACACTATAATTCACATCTACAGGACATCCCCTCTATGCCATCCATATTTCAAGTTAAAACATCAAACCATTTCTGAGATATTTAATTTTAAAATGTTAGCACCTTTAAAAATTCTTTAATAGCAAGAATCAACCTCAAATTCATAATCAAAGATCATCTTTGATCATGAGGGACATCTGGTCATGAAAATTGGGCTATCTGATTCCTCTAAATCTAACCATTTCATCCGCCCTCACAAACAAAGGTCATGAGTCAAAGAATCTACTAATTAAAGAATTTAGGCTCGTGACCAAAGAATTTGCAGGCTCGCAATCAAAGAATTAAAACATTTCAAAACTCCTTTTTGACACAACTACATTAAACCACAGGTATGGCTCAGTAGAAGGACACCACCTGAGCAAACCCATCCTAGTTTAACTTCACAAGTCACCCTGTGCTGAGATATTTGATTTTTCCAACCTAAAATCTGTCCATCTCGATCCTCCCTCACGAATGAAGATCGCGATCAAAGAATTTGCAGGTTCATGACCAGAGAATTTTCAGGCTCATGATCAAAGAATTACAAATGTTAAAACTCCATTTTTTCATGGAACTACATTAAACCATAGGCATGACTCAATAGAATGAAGCCCCCAGCGCAAAACCCATTCTAGTTTGACTTCATAAGTCACTCCTAGGCTGAGATATTTGATTTTTAAATATGGCCATCTTTTCCCTCAAGAATGAATGAAGTTTGCAATCGGAGAATCTTGTGATCAAAGAATTTACAGGATCACGATCAAAGATCTTTAGTGAGCCGCGATCAAAGAATTTAACAGTTTAAAACTCTATTTTTTGACATACCTGCATTAAACCACAGCCATGGCTCGATAGAGGGGAGACCCCTGAGCAAAACCCATCATAGTTTTACTTCAGAAGTCACCCCTGAGCTGAAATATTTGTTTTTTTCCAACTGCAAACTGAAAACAAGATGGCGGCCATCGCGATCAATAAAGGTCTCGCAGTCAAAGATTCTTTGATCGTGAGCCTACAAATTCTTTGATTGTGAGGAGTGACCAGATGGCCAAAATCCCATCCTTCTTTCACAAAATAACCATATAAATTTTTCCATAAACTTACAATGGGAGCTAAAAGTTTAATAACTTTTGAATGGATTAATATTTTTCACCAAACAATAAGTGCCATGTTCCTTTACCAAGCTCTTTCGACATGCCAAGTTACAGACTGGCATGCCTCCATGACAACTGTGCAGCATCACAGACAAAATCTGAAAACTGACCACAAAACTGGCGAAAAGTGCATTTTTCAGCGTTTGGTGCTCAAAACCGTGCCTCCAACCAAAATGAAATTTGGAAGATCAAGAGATCTACCATGCTCCACCACACACATGGAGTTCCATGCAAATTTGTTGAACAGGTCCAAAGTTATTAACATGCACAATTTCAAGTTTAACATAGAAGTGCCCTCATAACACTATATATATAGTCATTGCAAGAAACAACATCAATGCACCAGTTAGGTTTCTTATCAAACCATTAAAAGCAGGTGAATTAGACATTAGGGTTCTGAACCCTAAAATCCCTGCCCCACCATGAAGTGAATGAGGGGTGGGGTCTTCCTTGTGGCTGTCACCTCTAACATTCACACCATTGCAGTAAAAGAAAAGCTAAGATGTGAGGGAGACAAGTGTGTATGTTTCATGAGAGCATATAGTGGTGTTAATAGTAGGGTTGACAACACCAAGGAAGACTCCACCCCTCATTTGATTCATGGGTCAGGCAGGGGTTTTAGGGTTAAAAACCCTAACGTTGAATTTACCTACTTTTTACAGTTTGACAACAGCCCTAACTGGTACATTAATGTCATTTTTTGAAATGAATTTCCTTACTTTTTGAGACAGAGTAATCATAGCAATATTTGACTGTGGAAGTACAGGGCCCTCCGTGCCCTCAGCTCCTACCCATATATAGTTTTGGAGATGAAATGTTGAATCCTTATTCCTATCCCTTCATTGATCTGTACATGTATGTAGCTATGAAAGGGACCCGTGCCATTTTTAGGACAATAGTGGCCAAATTGTCAGCATAGCCAACTTATTACCCCACCTCATATACCCAGGCCTTAAAAATTTTCAAATCCCTGCCAAGACGAATTACACAACTGCAATGCTATTCTGCACCACAGGTATAGAAAACACATTTGACCAAGATTCAAAAATGACAGTTGTGACCTACTGTACATGTAGTGATATAATAAGAAGGTTATGTTGAAAACGTGGGGCCAAAATATTTAACATTTCCAGTGATATGAGTGAGCATAGACAAATTGCAATAAACGGGCATAACTTTGCCATTTTTACATATTTTAACCCTACATAGTATGCCAATCTATCTCAGATTGATCAACCAGGTTGTGCAATTAAGCTTAATTAGAAGCTGGTTCTTTTTTTGAAATTTAAATTTTATTGAGTTTTATATATAAAAAAGACAAACAAAGTACATATAGTGAAGGTTGTTTGATCATACAGTACACAAATCAGAATATAGCACTTGTAAATGCGTACAATCTCACTGAAATAAGCAGGGACAATAAAAACAACAACAACATCACCCCCCTCCCTCCCAGCCCACCCACCCCATCCCCATTGCCTCGGAGAGTTTCATAGCTAAAGGAGATGTAGGGTCACTAAAGTGGAGGACTAATAATGGAAACCTGATTACTCTGCATATAAACAGTGCAACAGCAGCTACCTAAGGGACTACATATATCAGGGTTAATTTAGATAGAGCACATTTAATTTGCCCCATTTCCGATTAAAAGATGCCAGACAATGTCTGGAGCTAGCTATAAGTTTCTCGGTATTGAAACAGTGGGACATCTCCTTGAGCCATTCCTGATAGGTAATGATATCTTGATCCATCCAGTGCCTGAGGACCAACTTTTTGATAACTATTGAGATTAGAGCCATGTGGTATCTGCATTCCTTCACCACAATGTTAGAGTAAACTCCCAAGATACATATTTCTAAGGTGAATAGTTCCTTGAGCCCCAAAAGTGGATCTAAACTGTCTCATACTATATTCCATAATGGTGCCACTCTATTGCAGTCCCAGAGGATATGCAACAAGTTCCCTTCAGCTGCTCCGCATCTCGAACATATATTCGACTTAAGTTTACCAAATTTGACCAACTTAACTGGAGTATAGTAGAGATTATTTAAAATATAATATTGGATCAATCTATGGTTATCTTGGGATAAGTAACGGTACATGTCCTTCCAGATTGATTCCCATGATAGGGGAGAGCTCAAGTTGGGGAGTGACCAGATTGTGGAACCCTCCAGGGAATTAGGAAAAAGGTCGTCTTACAATTTATTGTATATGTTGGATATACCTTTGGGATTACAGGCGCATTTTGTATTTTCACTAAGAATGGCCTTATTTTGGAAGGGAGGAGACAGGCCCAAAATTTTGTGTATGAGGTGTCTCAATTGAAAACTTTGAAGATATGCTTCTGGGGATGTTAAAGGACGTTAAGATTCTATCCGACATGAGAAGTGAGCCCTGCTTATACAGAGACTCCACCATTAAATTATGGATTTGTGGGAGCCACTCAGAAGTTAGCACAACTACTTCCAATTTTGATATTGGGATTTAGCGTGAGAGGTTGTGCTGAATCCTTGGTCAGGGATATGTTGAAAAAATTCCAACACTGAGAAAGAATTTTAATAGAGAGACCGATAGCGGAGTCTTGAATGGCTGGGGGTAGCGTGGAGAAAGGGTGCCAAAAGATACGGGGGGGGGCGTAACTTGAACTGGTACAATAGACTTAGTTCAAGCTGTAGCCAGATTGGTTGAGGCAAGTTAGACTGTGCGGTGGACCACTTACTTACCCTGTATAGGTGACTAGCCCAGTAATATAGTAAGAAATTTGGTAGGCGAAGACCCCTTTGTCTCTAGGTGCACTAAGTTTAGAAAGGCTCTACGAGGTTGTTTCCCATTCAAATAATGTTGGATAGCAGAGTTTACTTGACTAAAGTATTGCCTGGATAGCCGTATATTAAGGAGATTTAGGGGTAAAATAACGGGGCAGGATATTCATTTGATGATGCTGATTTGCCCTCATATGGATAGTGGCAATTTTGCCATCGGTCCAAATCCCTCTGAATTCTCGTTAATGCGTCATCTAAATTAAGTTTCTTGACCGTTTCCACCTCCCAGACCACGTGGATACCCAAGTATTTAAATGAGACCGGGGACCATTTCATACCGAACCGTGTGAAGCCTGATTTAAAGGTAGAAGAATTTAGCGGAAAAATAACTGATTTAGAAACATTCAACCTATAGTTAGAAACCTGGCCAAAATGGTCGATGATTTGTAGTACTTGTGTTAAGGATGATTCAGGGTTGGTAAGGTGTAGCAGAATGTCGTCTGCAAAAAATGATACAGTCAGGGGAAATTGAGCAATGGTACAACCTGTAACTCGTGGTGAATTTTTAATACTAATAAGTAGAGGTTCTAGGTATAGGTTGAAGAGGTAGGGGGAAAGGGGAAAACCTTGACGTGTGCCAGCACATAAAGGAAATCTGGAAGAAAAAACCCCGTTACAGTAGACTTTTGCCAAGGGGGACTTGTAGATCACCATGTTTTTATGGATAAAGGTGTCAGGGAAGCTCATTCTTTTCAGAGTGGCCCACAAAAAGTCCCAATTCACTCTGTCAAAGGCTTTTTCTGCATCAAGAGCAACTAGGGCCATGGGATCTAGTGAAGTGTGGGCCACTTGGAAGACATGAGATAAGGTTCTCAAATGATCGGCTGATGATCTGCCCTGGACAAAGCCAGCCTGTTCTGGGCTCAGCAAGTGCTGCCAAATCTTTTTAATTCTGAAGCGATACAATTTTAGATGGATTTTGATATCATAATTTAAGAGCGATATTGGACGGTAACTGGCTGGATCTATTAAGGGTTTATCAGGGTTGGGGATTAAAATTATTGTAGCTTCTAAGAGAGAGGGGTCTATCAATTCTGCAGAGAACATATATTCGTATAGCTTAAGAAGAAGAGGGGATATCTCTTTGCAAAAAACTTTATAAAAATTCAAGGGAAAACTATCAGGCCCAGGGGCTTTTTCTAATGGTAACTCTTTGATTGCATCTTCTACTTCGCCTAGAGTGATGGGAGCTGATAGAATATCGCAGTGGTGTATCTGAAGGGAAGAGAGTTTGATTCCGTCTAAGAAGTGCTCTATCCTCTGGGGATGCGATGGAGTAGAGCTCTTACTATAAATGCCTGTATAGAAGGACTCAAAAACTTGGGCAATATCCCTAGGTAGCGTCTTAGTGGTGCCGTCCTGAGATTTGAGAGCCAGGATTACACGGGAGCTCTCCATCTCTTTCAGCCTAAGAGCTAGCATTCTACCAGGTTTTTCACCTTGATCAATATATCTGGTCTTAGTCTTAAACAAAGCATATTCAGCCTTTTCCCGTGTCAGGTTGTTGTATTCGTTCTTGAGCTTAATAAGAGCAGTTAGGTTTGCTGGGGAGTTGGAAAGGAGAAGATTGTCTTTGGCTGCCCTCAGCTGACTAGATAGCAAATTAATTTTGGACTCCCTTACCTTTTTCCTAGTGGCAGCAATCTTGATAAGTTCCCTCTAATGAAACATTTGAGGAGCACCACAGTATATCATGTCGGTGGACAGACCCTTGGTTCAGGTCCAAGCACGAAAGGATCATGTCCTTGATTTGGGAAACTGTATGTGATATCCTTCAGGATTTGCATATTAAGTTTCTATGATGTGTCTCTTTGTCCCTGAATTCCAAGAGAAATCTTGATCCACACCAGGGAATGGTCTGAGATAACTATTGGTTCTATACCTACTTGGTGAGTACAGCTCATTAAAGAAGAGCTAATTAAAATATAGTTGATTCTTGACCAAGATTGGTGTACCTGGGAGTAAAAGGAATAGAGTCAGTTATCTGGGTTAAGGAGGTGCCAGGGGTCACACAGTCCCAGTAAAAAGTGTGAAATCAGTAAGGGCTTTGTTGGGCAGGGGACGTCGGTTTTATCGGTCTGTAAGTTTTATCTAAATCGCTGGAGGAGCTATATTCCAGTCACCCCAAGGATAAGAAGGAAGGCAGAAATCTGCTCAGGTTGTCTGCTAGGGACATTAAGAAGGATGGGTCACCACCTACTGGGTGTATATTGCCCCTAGTACCACACTACTACTGTTAAGTTGGCCCTTGACCAATACATATCTACCCTCTTGGGCAGTAATACTATCTTCTGCTACAAATCTAACGTGGTGTTTAATTATTACTGCTACCCCCTGCTAGCTTGTGAGCCAGAAGCAGTGAAGATTTGGGTGAACCCTAGCCTCATGAGTCTCCTAGTCTCTGAGGCAGCCAAGTGGGTTTCCTGCATGAAAACTATGTCCACATTCAGAAGAGTAATTCAGAAACACCTGCTGTCTTTTAAGAGGGTCATTGATGCCTCTAACATTCCAACTTGCAAGTTTAATCGCTCGCCGCCATACTGATTAATACAAAATTTAACAGGACATAGGAACTTCAGTCTCTCCAGTGCAGATAATAGCATGAGGATTACACCAAGTTTGCCTAACGTTAATAAATTCCATAGGGATTGAAACCTCTGAGGCTCCTTCCTCTCGAAACCCTAATAAGATAACCTTTAGTAACTGACCAAGTCACCCACAGACTTAAATGTGACTGAGCGATGTGAGTTCTCAATCTACAGAGAAAATTCTTAATGATGACTAGGCCGGAAATTAAGACATACCCCCTTCCCCTCCTGCCCAATTGTCTTGTACTTTGAGTAAAACTGAGATCCCCAAAACTATTTACAAACCATCACTTTAGAATTAGAGGAACATGACCGTACCATCTTTGTGTCCTGGGTAGGGATCGGTCCCCGGGACTAGCAGACCCACTCTTATCTGTAACCATTCCCGGCATGATGCCCCCACTAACATAGTGCAATAAACAAGGTACAGGCATCATAGGGCAGAAAAGGAACAAGAACCAGGGTACTGCTGTCCCCCACCAGCTCGGGCTACGTAGACAGCTTCCCGAGGCTTGCCAGTCCTGTCCTCCCCCAGCAAGGGGTAATTATTAATCAGAACCACTAAACCCTAACCAACAATCAGTATTCAATATTAAAAATTCAAAATTCACGACTTCAAGACATTAAACAGACCTACCAGATCTTGAAACAAATCACTGTGCTGAGAATAATTTACTCCAGCTGACCACTGCAACGGTCGCTCCAGTCAGTTTGTGTCGAAATCAGGAGCAGAAGAAACAAAGCTCCATGTGAACGAGCAGGCATTCACCTAGCAGGAAGAAGAAGGGGAAGGGAAACTGGTGGGAACCCAACTGGTCTGTCGGCAGACTAACCGCCGGAAACCAAAAGCGGAAATAGGGATCCTATCCAACCTCCTCGGGCCAAGAGGCGGAGGCCTCAGTCGTTCAAAATATAGGCCGCAAACCAGGCCCCGATGAGCATCTCTACCCCCAACCACCATGGAGGGCCAGCCAGCCCCGCCACCCAATCAACCCAATCCCAGCTTGCAAAAAAAAACAGTAGTGCACATATTTAAACAGCACAAAATCGCTCAGCAAAGGTAAGCAGACTTTAACCTAGCATTTACATTCGCCAGTCAGCCAGATTTGAACAAATCAGGAAGTCTCTGGGAAAGTTATTTTTTGGCTTGTTCCGGATTCTCGAAAGAGTGCCATGCATTGTCGAGTTGAACTTTCAGCCTAGCTGGGTAGTTCATGCGGAATCTAAACCCGGCAGCTATCAGCTTGGTCACTATCAGGTGGAATTCTCGTCTCCTCTGTCAGGTTTCTAGTGGTAGATCTTGAGTGATTCTCAGAGTATGATTCTCCCACAGGACCGCTTGCAGGCTTTTAACTTTGCTCAGAATGTGTTGCCTTTCAAGGTAGCTAAGCAGTTTGATTATTATGGGTCTGGGAGAAGAACCGGGCGGAGGTTTAGGCTTCAAGGATCTATGAGCTCGCTCAATATGATAAGAGGGATTGATAGGCGAGGGACCAACAATCTTGGTCAGGAGCTTTTGCACGAAAGACAGGCTATCTGGTCCTTCCTCCACCTCTGGTAGACCCAGGATCAGTATGTTGTTCCTCCTGCTTCGTCCCTCAAGGTCTTCTGTCTTTAGTTTCAGTTTAGTGATTTGCTGCTTAAGCATAACAATTTCAGGTTAACATTTGGCCTTCCATGTCTCCAAGGAGCTGGTTGGAGCCTCAAATTAAGCCTACTCGGGTGATTAGCGAAGCAGGTCGTTGCACATGGACTTCAGCTCAGAAGAGATATCTTGCAGAGTTTCTTGAAATGGAATCAGCTCCTGGAGGAAACAATCCTCTGTGAGGCGGGTTGGAAGAAGGTACTAGTGGAGCCAGATTTGCACGAACCCACAGGCAGGGTTCTTGATTTTTTGGCCACTTTCTCCGGGGTACTCAGCAGTGTGTGCCTGGCCCAGACGGTCTTCATCTCAGCCTCCATAACTTTCATCGCATCCTGGCATAATTAGTTTGAAAAACCACTCGAACACCGATAAAAGGTGTTGCTGGCCTAAAGAGAACTATGGTAGGTAAGTAAGCGTTGAGAAAAGTATTCCCGAAGTCGATATGTAGTTGATTTAGCTGGTTGAGAGGGGAGAACTGTGGATTATGCTGCCATTAGGAGCGCTGCACCACGTGACCTCCTTAGAAGCTGGTTCTATGATAAAGTTTCAAAACCACAACCCTGTTGTATTTGTTGGTCAACTTGAGTATACGTATAGTTACTTAATGTTTTATATTTATTGGTTTGTAAGTTTTTACTAAATGTTTAGTCATTGTATGTTGTATTTATTAATTGCTGAGTTTTTTTGTACATATGATTTATTGAGATGAATGTATAAATTGATCTGGTGAGTTGAGTGTATAAACTGAGGACCTTCTTTGAAATGAGCTTAGTTCAATGGAGAATTGTAACAACTATCCTTTCACAAACCTGAATAAAATTTTATAAATGAATGAATGACATTTTCAGTATAGCCATCTTATAACCCCACCTAATGTGCCTGCTATAAAACAATTTTCAAATCACTCCTGAAATGTAACTCCACCGACAGCACACCATTCTGCACCACAAGTGTGAAAACACATTTTGGACAAAATTTGAAAAATGACAGCTGTGTTATACATGAGGAAGGGTAATAAGATGGCTATGTTGAAATCTGGGGTCAGATTATTGAAATTTCCAAAGTTATAAGTGTGCCTAGCAAAATAACAACAAATGGGCACATCTTTATCATTTTACATATTTTGATCCCAATTTTAATCATAGCCTTTTATGACCCCTCCTCATGAACAACCACAGAAAAAGTTTCAAATCTGACTGAAAGGTGAATTCATAACACGACCTAAAATCACTTTCTGGCAGGAGTTGCATAATGACAGTCATAATGCTCATGAGGTGGGGTCCACAAAGGCTATGTTTAACATTTGGTGTCAAAATGTCAAAAATAGCAGAGTTATACATAAAAGTTGAAACCCCCATTGAAAAGCATTGAATTGCATTTACCTTAGTTTTTCATATGGCAGTCTAGCAGCAAGGCGTGTCTTCAATTGTAGAGTGGGTGGATCTCCAACCTGGGACCCATTCAGGTGAGTGGTGTGTGTGTGTGTGGGGTGTACTGGGGATGTGGGGTAGTGGGTTCTGTGTGGGAGGTGGGGGGCGGTGGAGAGGATTGATCTAAGGGACCATTTTCTGTTTTGCAGGAGAAAACATCATGGACAGTTTCTTTATTGCAGGGAGTGACACAAATGGGGAATTGCTACTAGAGACCAGGGACATAAACTGCAACACGAGGATGACAATCGGAGAACAGGGAGGGAGGGACCACTGGACAACCAGGGATTTATATATAATACAGGTTGATGATTGGAGAATGGGGAGGGACCACTGGACTACCAGGGAAATATTTTTATACTTGGAGACAGCAATCAGAAAATGGAGGAAGATGGGAGTGATCACTTGACTACCAAGGAATTGTTTATACATGGAATGGTGAATGGAGAACAGGGAAGGGGAAGGGATTACTGAACTGCCAGGAAAATGTTTTATATATGTAGATGGCAATCAGAGAATGGGGGAAGGGGGAGGGACCACTGGACTACTAGGGAATATTTTTTAAATATGGGAATGGTGAATGGAGAACAGGGACGGAGGAAGGACCCCTGGACTGCTAGGGAAATGTTTTTATATGTGGGGCAGTGATTGGAGAATGTGGAAGGAGGGAGGGACCACTGGACTACCAAGGAGATTTATTTGTACAGTACATGGGGATGGTGATCAGTGAATGGGGGAAGGGGTGTGGGACCACTGGACTACCAGGAAATTTATTTGTAAAGTACATGGGAATGGTGATCAGTGAATGGGGAAGGGTGTGGGACCACTGGACTACCAGGTAATATTTTTTTTATATACAAGGTGATGGAGAATGGTGAATGGGGAAGGTCTGAGGGACTACTGGACTACCAGGGAAATTTATTTGTACATAAGAATGGCAATCAGAGAATGGGGAACATGGGAGGGACCATTGGACTACTAAGGAAAACATTATTTTATTCAGGGGCCAGAAATCGGCAGGTAAGTGGTGCCACTAGTCACCAGGGAGGTATGACAGTTGAAACTGTCATGGACCTTTACTGTTCACAGTCTTTACAGTTTGGACAGTAAAGTCCCAACTACAAAGAACTATGATTGGTTATTTTCTAATTGATTGTCCTTACCTAAGCTGACTGATCGAAATTATTCTTGCTATACTAATGGGTATTTGCAGTGTTGACTAAAAGAATCCAACAAAGTATATAAAGTAGACCTAATACAGGCCTTTTTCATTAATTGGCAGGCAGTACTTGGGTGGAAAATCTTTGTTAAATATGGGGAAAAAACTAAGATGGTGGACAATTCAAACAATATTTCTCTGAGCATGAACAGTAATTTAACTTTTCGAATGGTTTTCAATTACCTGCCTGTCTAGCCGCTACCACAAAAAACATAATAAATCAAAAACAGTCAGATTTCTTTTCACCAAACTATCTCAAGGCACACCCTTGGCACAGACCCCATCATTCCTGAAAATTTCAGGAAAAAAATTTAATTTCATCTGGGCTGTAGATGTGAGCAAAAAATCCCATGTTAAGTACAATATAGGAACAAAGTTGCAATTTTACACTTTTTTACCACTACATATCTCAAAAACCAAACAAGGGCCAGCTTGGTGGCACTGAGGATTGAGGTGCTGGATGCCACACCACGCGCCATGCCGGCGACCAGGTTTGGGAGTGAGCTCGGGCACTGTGGGTCGGCTGGGGATGGATCAGATTGAGCACCCAATGGGCCATTCTGGAGGGAGGCATTGGGATGCTCTGTGCTCTGGCAGCCCCTGGTGGAGATTGGGGGCACTGCAGAAGTGCAGGCAACATGTTACAGCGTGCCAGACACTGGCAGAGCTGCCATGCACCAAGTGTCGGGGTGCATATGCGGGGAGGCCAGAAAAAGGAAAAACCGGCTCAGAGGGATAGGTGACGGCACCTATCCTCTATGCCCAGCACCAGATCTAACTCAGCCAGGCCTCATCAATCCTCCACCCAGGCCCTGCCCACTTGCCAGAGTCTGCCTAATTAAGGACCCCAAGGAAGGAGTTGGGCTACCCTGCCCAGGTGGGTTAAACAGGGGGTGCTGGTAGCTGGGGGGCACTAAACTGCAGAGGATCTCAGGTGGGCAGGCACAGGGAAGGATGCCTGAGAGAGTTCCCACAAGCCGTGATCAGGGGGAAAAAAGAGTTGACAAAAAAAAAAAAACATACAAGATGCTGTTGCCAAACTTTCCATGTTTTGAAATACTGGAAGAATGACAGCACATGCCAAAATGCAAACTATGTTGTCAAAGAATTTCAAAATTATTAGGGTGCAGAAACTGGAGTTTAACATTAAGTCATGGTACAACCTTAACTACAGGGGCACTACCATGCCCTTATAATAATATTTATTGCAAAAACCTTTGTTAATGCACAAGTGAGGTTCAACTAACCCCACAAAAGTAGGGAACTGTGGTATTATGGTTTCAACCCTAAATCCCCACCGCCTATGCAGGAAAAGTACAAGACCACTTAACCCCACAAAAGTAGGAGCTGTGGTATTAGGGTTTCAAACCCACATCCCTACCTCCCAAGCAGCAAATGTTCAAGACCACACAAGCAACCAAAGATAGCTATCATCAGGCAAGACAAACAACATAGAACTGTTTCCAGTTTACACAAAGTGCAGTAGTACTAATTATAATATTCATTTTTGATTCTCCAGCACAGTATACTGTACATACAGTTTTAAGCACCTGAAACCTAATATAAGTTTACAATACATTCAATTTAAAATCTTAAAATATACATTACCTGTGTTTTGAGCCCTTGTTGACAAACTACCAGTAGCTGTGCCAGACAGACTAGTGTTTGGGACATGTAATGTTGAGGCTGCACTTGTTAATTGTGTTGTAGGTGCTTTAAATTGGGGGAACAAAGAAGTCTTAATCATACATTTGATGTAAAACATAAACATTTACAAAATATTATATGATTCTGTATGTTTATATGGTACAGGTATGACTGAGAAACATATAGAATGGTGAACTACATAAGCAATAATTCCTGACAGGGTAGGCAGTATTGTCCATACTGGACTGCCCAGGGCATAATGATGCCTAACACTGTAGGCAGAGGGCCTTATAGCCCCTGAAAGGTCCAGTATAGGACAATACCGCCCTCCTTGGAGGGTATTATTGCACTTATAAAATGCACACTACAAACAAAAAAAATTGTGTAAAAAAATGCTAACAAAAAATTAGTGCCCCATCATTTTTGTAATAAAGTAGTTCCTCTACCTGTATTAGAATGACTTTTGGTTTTTTTTAAACTACGGAATTTTGTACTACAGGAGCCTCCCTAGTTCTGACTTGGAACTGGTTGTTGTGGTCCCCCCAGATTGTGAGTCTGACGTGGTTCTTTAGAAAATTGACTGTGCCCTGACACACACACACACACACACACACACAAATATATATAAGCTGTGATCTTGATTTTCATGGTTGTATTCAGAAGTTTACTGCCCCCATGTGCTGAAATGCAGCTGGGCTGTCACAATGTCTGGATGGCAGCTTTTTTACTCCAGCTTGCTGATGTTGATCAGGACTGGAGTAAAACAATGGGAAAGAGTGTGATAATAGTGAACACAGCTTTGCCAGATGTGGCCGGCAGCCAGGGGTCATAGATGAACCCTGAATCTATCTTGCAAGACATTGAAAGACATCAAGTGGGACAACATTACACACACATTACAAATTGTATTCATGATCCTGTCTGTAACACAAACAAGCACACCTCCTGATCACTGTTCACCATGGTAACTGTCATCAGGATTGAGCATAGATTTCATAGATCAAAAACAAGCTTAACGTAGACTTGCATCCTTAGTGCTTGCCCTTTAAGAGTATATCTAACTGATCAGAAGATTAAAGATTTAACTAACCTCGAATTTGACCTCATTGCCCATAACATTGTCTAATCTGTTTTTAAAAGTGTTCATATTTTTGCTTTCAATTACTTCGAAGGAAGGGTATTCCAGCTATAATCACTCTTTGGCTATACCAATTTTGTCTTAAGTAGTAGGTTCCATTTATCTAAATAGAGTTGTTTGGGGTGTCTTCTAGTACTAACTCTGCCATAATTAGGCACAAGGCCAAATTAACCTCTAAGGCTATTGTCGTCCATTACTCTATAGAGCATACATAAATCCCCCTTGCCTTCTGTATTGTAGTGAGTATAGGTTAAGAATTTTTAATCTTTTATGATAAGGTGTCTCATTTAAGCCTGTAATGGACCTAGTTAATCTTTGCTGTACTGCTTCAACCCTATTGATGTCCTCTTTTCTATATGGGGACCAAATCTGGATACAATACTCCAGGTGGGGCCTGACCAGTGCGACATACAGGGTGAGTAATACTTCTTTTAGTTCGACTGGACATATGCCTAAAAATGCAATTTAGTATCTGGTTGGTCTTTTTCACTGGGTCTCTACAGTGATAGTAAAATTTAAGGTCAGGACTTATGGCTACACCAAAGTCTTTTTCACAGTGTGTTTCTATTAAAGGTTCATTGTTTACGAAGTAATTATATTGACTGTTGTGAGTGTCTAAGTGAATGATTTTGCATTTACTAATGTTTAGATCCAATTTGTTTTGTTTTGTTCAAATTAAAATAAGATCTAGAGCTTCCTGGAAAGCATTTGTACTATCCAGTCCATTCACTACTGTTCCCAGATGACAGTCGTCCACCAATTTTGACAACCAGATGTTTGGTGTATCCAACTTCAGTGATGAAATGTAACTATTAAAAAGAATTGGACCAAGGACCCAGCCCTGTGGCACCCCGCTGGTGACTCTGATCCACTCCGAGTATACTCCATTAACTACCACTCTTTGTTGACACCCCTCCAGCCAGTTAGCTATTCAGTGCATTATGTTAGTGCACAGCTTTAGGTCCCCCAGGGTTTTGACTAGATCTGAATGGGGCAGTTTATCGAAGGCCTTTGCAAAGTCAGAAAATAATGTCAACAGGGTTTCTCCTATCAATTCCCTGTTCACATTTTCATTAAAAGGCCAGTAAATTTGTCTGACAAGACCTGTTTTTAGTGAATCCATGTTGGTGGGGCTCAGTAAGCACAAGTATCAGTTGTTGTTGTGGTATATAGTCTTTAATTATTCCCTCCAGTAGTTTCCCCATTAGAGATGTCAAACTGATTGGTCTATAATTTTCAGATTTTGTTCGGCGGCTTTTTTATGGAGGGGCACCACAGTGGTGACTTTACAACCCAATGGTATCTCACCTGAGTCCAAGGAGTGCTGGAATATGTGAGCCAGGGATAAGAATATATAGTCAGCAAGTTCCTGCAAAACTCTGGAGTGTATGTCGTCTGGCCCCTGGGATTTATTAACAGCTCGTTTTTTAAGTCTCTCCAGAACATCCATTGAATATATGTTTACCTGTCCAGGTTTTGGTAATATTATATCCCTGGATGTTTTGGGAGCACTGTTATTAAAGACTGAACAGAAATAATTGTTTTGTATATCGGCTATTTCTTTATTACAGGCAGGTAACCCTGAACCATTGGTAAAAGGGCCTACTGAATTTGCAGTTCCTCTTAAGTTACTTATATGGGAAAAATAATCTTTTTTATTGTCTTTATCCCTAGTAGCCAGGATTATTTCCCGTGCGCTTTGGCTAGTTTAATTGCTGATTTAACTTTTTTAACTAATGTCCTATAAGCCGGAGTATTTTGATAGTTGCCATGTTTAATGCTCTTTAACAATCAATTTTTTTATTGATTAATTTTTTAATCGAGGGCATCATCCTACTAGGGTTTTTCTTTGGGTGGTGTCTTACTTATGCTTGGTATGTCCTTAAGCATGGTGGCATAAGTCTGAACAGGGTCCCTTCGCTAACTACTAAAGAAAAACTATTATTGTGATTTTTAAAAAAAATGCAGTTTTACTAAAAGGGATAGTGGGTTGAACTGATGCCGAACCTTGGGAAAAAGAGAGCAAGAAGTTAAAGCGAAGGACAATTTTTGAGGGGACTGTAACTGCCTCCTCTACCTCCCGCTAGCTCCATTTTCTTTCCCTCTCCCACCAGCATAGAGCAGGCCACAGCCTGAGCTCTGTATGGGCTGGGAGTTAGAATTGTCCACAGGCACATTCACTGCACCTGATCTCATTGTGCTTCTGGCTGCAGCCCCAACATATCTCTTCACCCACCAGTGTGCTACTCTCGACATCAGCAGCACATAATACAGGGGTTCAGGAGCCCTCACCAGACACCAGGAAAGGCTGCTAATTCATTTTAAGAAAATTGTCGACAGTGACAGTGTGGTAGCCCTCTACTTCACCAGGGCTATAACTTTTGAAGGCACAGAAGCAAGCTGCAACTAGCTGTGTCGCATTTTTACAGTGGGCTTAATTAAAAAAAAATATGTTGCTCTATGTGCTGTTCGTATTTTAGTTGTAGGAACTGGTTTGATTACTGAATGGGGGCTCTCGCTAAGGGATAAAAAAAATGGTGGCAGTTTGAAATTGTGTGCCCAGTGATTCAGCCAATGATGAAGCAGGCTGGGCAGAAGTGTACTTGGCTAAGCATGAGGCAGGGTTTGGATGGGACTTTTTATTTGGTTGGCATCTATTGAAAGTTAATGTACCCCTGTGGAATGGATACCAGCCAGTCAGATGCCTCCAAATAAAAAGCCCATTTTCTAACTCAAAAATACCAAACATTACTAAAGCACATTTGGTACCAGCAGAACTCAGTTGTGGAGGTGTGCACGTCTTTTATTTTGAATGTTCAGAAAGTGATCATACTTGGCACCTCAGCTACGTGGATATTCATTATTAGGTACCTGGTATTCAGCAAAGTTTAAGGAAACTGCAATAAAAATATTTGCAAGCGGTTAAGTCTAATCCTGTGATCACCCACTCCCCAGCATTGATCCATTCCATACATGACTCCATACCCATTCTTCTGGACAGTGTTTAAAAAACTGGGCTCTGGCACTGTTTCTAGTCAACCATCCTTATAAACATTCCATTACATAGCCTGACCCAAAATGCCCCAAAGCTCTATATGTCAGTAATGCCCTGACCCCTGATCAATGATTTTGGGGCAATTATTATTCAAAATCCCAGTTAGTTCACCATGCCACTTTCAAAACAGCAGCAATGCTCTCAGATTAATTAGATTCATCTGATTCATAGAAACATAGAAACATAGATTTTGATGGCAGATAAGGACCGCTAGCCCACCTAGTCTGCCCATTTTCCTACCTAGAGTAAGCTGCAGATCCTATTTAACCAACAGCCTATTTCTTCCTACCCCCACAAAAATTGCCTTGTCTGTCACATGCATTCTTGAATTCTCCCACAGTTTTAGACCCCACAAGCTCCTCAGGAAGGCTGTTCCATGCATCCACTACCCTCAATGTGAAAAATACTTCCTCCATTGCCTCAGAGCTGTCCCCCTCTATCTTCAAATCGAGTCCCCTTGTTCTTCCACATCTCTTTTTCTGAAAGATGCTACCCTCTTGGACTTTGTTGATTCCAATGAGGTACTTAAATGTTTCTATCATGTCCTCCCTCTCCCTCCTTTCCTCAAGGGTATACATATTAAGCTCCTTTAGTCTCTTCTCATATGGCATCTCTTGCAGACCCTGCACCATTTTAGTTGCCCTCCTCTGAACTGCCTCCACCCTGTCTATGTCCTTGAGGAGATGGGGTCTCCAGAACTGGACGCTGTACTCCAGATGGGGTCTCACCAACTGTCTGTACAGGGGGATAACAACTTCCCATTTTCTGCTGGTGATGCCTCTCCCTATACATTCCAGTATCACCCTAGCCCTCCCTACTGCCTTCTCACATTGCTTGCCAACTTTAAGGTCATCTGATATGATTACCCCCAGATCCCTTTCCATTTTTGTTGTTGTTACTACCTCCCCCCCTTGTGTAATCTTCCCGTGGATTTTTGTTTCCCAGGTGCATTACTTTGCACTTCTTTGCACTGAATCCAAGCTGCCATACTTCTGACCATTCCTCCAACCTTGCCAAGTCCCTTCTCATCCTTTCCACGCCTCCATGTATCAACCCTGTTGCAGATCTTTGTGTCATCTGCAAAGAGGCATACTTTTCCTTCCAGTCCTTCTGCAATGTCTCTTATAAAGACATTAAAAAGGACTGGACATAGTAATGAAACCCTGCAGTACCCACTAGTAACCCTCTTCTAGAGTGGACTCCATTTACAATTACTTTCTGTGTCCTGTTATCCAGCCAGTGTTTTACCCAGGCTACCACCCTGGGACCCACTTCCAGGATGGTTAATTTGACTGTTAATCTTTTGTGTGGGACTGTGTCAAATGCCTTGCTAAAGTCTAGATAGGCCATGTTCACAGCCCCTCCCTGGTCTACTACTTTGGTCACCCAGTCAAAGAAATCAATTAGATTTGTCTGACACGACCTTCCCGCTGTGAACCCATGCTGCCTTGGGTCCTGTGCCCCACTGGCCTCTAGGTACTCAACAGTTCTTTCCTTCAGAAGTAATTCCATCACTTTCCCTACCACAGAGGTCAACCTGACAGGTCTGTAGTTTTCTGCCTCTGTCTTGCTCCCACTTTTGTGAAGGGGAATCACATCTGCCTTCCTCCAGTCCTCAGGTACCACACCATCCTCCCATGATTTGTTAAAAAGGGTAGTCAGTGGTGTCTAGTTCTCTGCTTAATTCTTTTGAAGTCTTGGGTGAATTCCATCTGGCCCCATTGCTTTGTCCACCTTCAGTTTTGGGGTTCTTTCAGAACCCTTTCTTCTGTGAAAGGACTGGGATCGACCCCCCTATCCAGAGTGCTTCTGTTAATTGGATTAGGCACCCCCCCACCTCCTCTTTTGTGAATACTGAACAGAAGTATTCATTCAGTATCCCTGCTTTTTCGCTGTCTCTCTCTGCCCACCCACCGTCTATTCTATTCAGCCTCACTATCCCTCCCTTTGTCTTTCTACGCTCCCTGATATACCTATAAAAGGTTTTATCCCCCTTCTTAACTGAGTTGGCTATCTTTTCCTCAGTTTGGGCCTTTGCTATTCTGACTACCCTCTCTGCTTCCTTCTGCCTTAACTGGTACAGTTCTCTGTCCTGCTCCTTCTGTGTTTCCTTATACTTCCTAAATGCTATTGTTTTCTCTCTAACCTTCATCGCCACCTCTTTGGAGAACATAGTGGCTTTTCTTTCATTTGATTTGTTTATTTGTTCACACAAAGACTTGCTGCCTCTGTGATGGCAGTTTTGATATTTCCCATTGTTGCTCCACCCCTCCTTCTAGCCTGTTTGCTAGTGCTTTTCTAAGGCACTCTCCCATCTTGCCAAAGTCAGCCCTCCTGACAGTCCAGAACCCTCACTTTTGTAGCAGCTTGACTCTGTAGCTGAGTTTATTGTGAACCACACTGTTTGGTTATCACTTGTTCCCAAATGGCTAACCACTTCTAGATCTGTAATCCTCTCACTGTCCCCATTTGAGAGTACGAGGTCTAAGATTGGTCCCTCATGAGTAGGTTCCAAAACTAGCTGTCTGAGGCATGCCACCTGAAGGGCATCGAGAATGGCCCTGCTTTTGGATGTGGCTGCAGCAACGGTGCTCCAGTTGACTTCTGGCATATTAAGGTCTCCCAGCAACAGTATCTCACCCTTTTTCTGCCATCCTAAGTATGCCTTCTATCATATCCTTGTCCATTCCCTCCCCCTGACATGGGGGTCTGTATAAAACCCCTGTGCAGAATATGGTGCCATTTCCAGTCTCTAAGGTGACCCACAGTGCCTCTTCTCCTCCCTGTTTACTCATTTGTTCAGTTACTTTTATCCCTTCCCCTTACATAGACAGCTACTCCATCCCCTCTTCTCCCCTTCCTGTCTCTCTTGTAGGTTGTGTAACTCTGGTATGTAACATCCCAGTCATGGTTCTCTGTGTACCATGTTTCTGTGACTTCTAATTATCAGGCATCCCTCTTCCATCAAGGACACCAATTCAGGAGCTTGTTGCCCAGACTACGAGTGTTGGTATTCATTACCTCCATTTCTTGATGGCCTTACCCTTTTTGTCCCATCCTGTCTCATTGCATTTGTCACTTTCTCCATTTACCCCTACGCTTCTCCCTATCGACATCTCTATATTGGTGTGTACCTCACTTAGTACCCTGATTTTTGGAGGGGGCTAGGATTTCCCTGCTCCTCTCCAGTACCTCCCCCCTTGGCTAGTTTCAATGCTTGCCAATGAAGCATTTAAACCTATCACCTAGGATCCTGGTTCCTCTCCTAGACAGATGCAGACCATCATGCCAGTATAGGCCTCCATCCCTCCAGGTGGACCCCCAGTCCTCAATGAAGCCTAATCCCTGAGCTCTGCACCCAGTTTTCAACCACTGATTGAATCCCATTGTGGAGCACCCTAGCCTCACTATGCCATTAGACAGGCAGGGCCTCCGGAGAAAGGTTACCGTATGCAAGGTTTTGTTCAAGGCCCCTCCCCCATCTCCACAAATGTCTTCTTGTACTGCTCTGATCCCTTTCTTGAAGCCAGGTCATTTGTTCCTAGGTGGACAATGACATTCAGCTCCCTCCCATGTGCAGCTGCTCCTGCGGTCCTGAGGATTCGCTCCCTGTCCCTCCAAGCCATGGTGCCAAGCAGGCACCTTACCTCCCTCTCCCCTTCCTCCTCCTCCTCCAGTTCTACCTTCCTAACAATGGAATCCCCCACCAGGAGCTGTTTCCTTCCCCTGTGGGGTGCCATGCCACCCTCCTGTGGGTCTCTTTTGTGGAGGTTCCCAGCATCCTCCTTGGTCTCCACTGTGGGTGCCTCCAGAGGAACCACACTTTTCCAGAATGGCATAGAAATTGTGGACAGGTACAACTGGAGGGATGTGCCTCTGTTCCACCACCACTCCTCCCTGAGCCCACTGTGCCCAACTGTCTCTCTTCTTGGCAAACTCTGAGGCAACGGCAATGACCCTGGTGGTCCTTAGTAGGAGAGGAGGTCCCACAAATCCTGGCCTACTCAGCTTGGAGATGGGCAACCTCCTCTCACAGCCCAGAGAGGTGCCTGCAGATGGGACAACACCACATACTCCAGAACATCTCCCGGAAGACTGCTGCGCCACAGCCACTGCACTGCACCACTCCCCATCATGTCTTATTTCTGGCCCCCTAATTGTTGTTTGGAATATTTACTCTTTCCTCTGTTTGTTTTTTTCTTTTTCTTTTTCTTTTCTGTTCCCACTTACACCTCTGTGCCCTTTTAGCTCCTGTTCTGAGACTAGAAGTTCCTATATTTCTCAGTAGTCTCCTTACTTGCTCAGAGTCAGACCTCCAGCAGCTGGGAGGCATGGAGAACTACTCTTGCCCTTTTAGGATGGTGAGTCTTTGATGGCTCTGTGATCACGCACTTCCTGCTCCCAAATAGGAAGTTCCTGTTGTCAGTTAAATCATGTGCCTATAAAAGTAGAACTGCCTTTGGGTGGGGGGGTGGAGGGGAGGGAAGGAGGGCAATAGAGTCCAAGTAGAGAGAAGTTTAGTTATACCAGCAGGTCCTTCCTCCAGGTGCTCTGCTTGTTCTCTGGAAGAAGCTATCTAGGGCAATGCTTAAATTTGTTTTTAACTTGGCTCCTTCTAGCTAAGCCACTCCCCCTACTTTGCAAATCTATCTACACCTAGTTAATTTCACAGAAAAATTCCCTTCAGCCACCTGTGACAAGTACCTAGGTAACTACACAGATAACAGATAACAATTCACTTCAACTAACTCTGACAAACAGACTAACTTTTTTTTTTGTTACCCTAAATTGAAGGTCCCAGTACAAGAGTTCTAGTTCTTAGTCCAAGTAGAGAAGTTTAGTTATACCAACAGGTCCTTCTTCCTAGTGCTCTGCTTGTTCTCTGGCAGAAGCTATATCTGTGTACTGTTATCCAGCCAATGTTTTACCTAGGCTACCACCCTAAAGTTGTAGCAGTGTGCATGCATTGGAGGAAGGGGGGCAGTAGTCTGCATCATTGATGACACTAGGCAGACTGACCAATCAACGGTGAAACAAATTTGGACTAATGTTAATCATTTTACAAACTGGGCATGCAATAAACTATAACTAAAATTTTGATGGATTCAGTTGCTATTCAATATGCTGGTAACTTTGAGCATTCTTTTTTAGCTTGAAATGCTTTAAGTCATTTACTTACTGGGTAGACATGTGGAGAAATAGTCATGACAACAGTCACCAGTTATAACACAAAATTTATCACAGAAACATCTGCCAGTTGGATCTGTACAGTGAATATCTACATTAGAACAGCAGTGCTGTGCTGTCCTATTCAAACACCCTGGAAAAGAAGATACAGATGAGTTAATAAGTAAGAAAAGATCAAATATACAACAAAATAAACTGGGAAGTTTAAAAGGAGCGATAATTCAGCAGCACAAGATAACATTTTTAATAGCCAGATATATGCAAACACTAAGGTCCAGATATTCAGAGTAGTTGCACATGGTGCAACTGAATTGCGCCGGTGCAAGTGTGGTATTACGCCAAAGAGCCATGTTCAGTGGGACCCAATGCATAGCGCAAAATCCATTGTTCCAATGTAAAACTATAATGAAAGCCAGCACAAGAGCAGGGGGTGTTCCTATGAATATCCAGCGCAGTGGCATGTTCAACCGTGAAACCATGGCGCAAGTGTGGAGCAAATCGAAGTTGCTCAGAGCAGACTTGTTCCTATAAATACAGGGCACAAACACACAGACAGCACCTGCACCAGGGGTGTGGGTGAGAGGGTGTAAGTGAGAGAGACAGAGACACACAGACAGACAGACAGACCAAAGCCCACACACAGAGGGAGAGGGACAGAGGTGGCATGGAGAGGGACAGAGGCGGAGAGAGAGAGAGAGAGACACACACACACAGAAGCAGTGCACCAGGGTGGCACACAGCAACTAACCACCCAGGGGACAATGGACAGCAAGGACCATGGACAGTGCACCCTTCATGATGGAGGCTATATGAAGGGTATGAGGGGGCAGGAGGAACAATGACATGGCTGAGGAAGGGCCAGTCGGAGATGATGAACACAGGTGGTGCCCGCCTGCATCACCCTTGGAGAACTACAGTGACACAGAGATCATGGGCCGTACCACCTGAATTGGGCCATTCTGAGGCAGCTCTGTGAGCTGTGCAGTGAGGAGATGCAGGCACCCACCAAACAGAGCCACACCATGACCATGGAGATGAAGGTGGCCGTCATCATGTGCCTGCTCACCATGGGCACCTTCCAGAGACCAACAGGGGACACCACAGGCATCACCCAGTCAGCCACATCCCACTTCCTCACACAGTTCCTCAATGCCCTGCTGCCACGTGCTTCAGAATTCATCTGTTTCCCCAGCACACAGGTGGAGTGTACAGCAACCATGCAGGACTTCCACAGGGTGGAACATATGCCTTGCATGATTGGGGACATTGAGTGCACCCACATGGCCATCTGCATGCCACCTGACCCTGAGGGCATGGCATACATCAGTCTGAAGGGGAGCCAGAGTGCCAACTGCCAGGTGGTGTGTAAAGCCATGGGGCGCATCACCAATGTCTGTGCCACACACCCTGGGAGTGCAAATGACACATTCATCTGGCACAACTCTGCGCTGTGCCTCAGGTTTGAATGTGGGAACATCCCCATGGGCCACCTAGTGAGTGAGTATGGCATGGCAAGGGGCATGGGCAGAGCAGACCTGGGGATGGGGTGGGTAGGGTGTGCAGGGTGGCATGGGTGCCAGGGACAGGCAAGAGGTGCAGCACAGAATAGCAGAGGGCTAACCATGTCAACCTCCACACAGGTGGCAGTGCATATCCACTGAGGCCCTGGCTGCTTACTCCCGACCAGTGCCCATCGTCACCAGCAGAGGAACGGTACAATGAGGCACAAGCTAGCACATGCAACATCATCAAGCCTGTCTTTGGCATTCTGAAAGCACTGTTCCATTGCCTAGACAGGTTAGGTAGTGTCCTACAGTACAGCCCCTCGAAAGCCTGTGGCCTATTCCTGGCCTGCTGCATACTGCACAACATGGCCATTGACCTTGGGATAGCTGTCGAGGCTGATGAGGGCAACAGTAGTGGGGACGACAGAGGCAATGGGCTGGAGGGTGGTGTACAGCCACCCCTTGGGTGGAGGGATCCTCGGCTGCTCCAGCAGGTGTGATGCCACTGGGACACCATCACACAGGAGCACTATGGTGCACATAGGTAGGTGGTGCGGTACACATGCATGGGCCACACAGACAGGTACAGCACACGTGCAGGGATGTGCATGGCAATGGGCATGCACACACAGAGGCATGATGCCGGGGTAGGGGAGTCAGTGGCACACAACCACACACAGCAGCACACACACCCACACCCACACCCACATGCACCCACAAACCCAGGCATTGGTATGTGGCGTGGATCAGATGCATTGCACCGGTGCACAGGCACAACTGGTGCTAGCCTGCCCTCATCATTCCCATGCTACATGGTCCAGTGGCTGGGCAAGCATGCACACAGGCAGCATGCATCATGGCACACAGGCACGACACCTATGGAAGCACACACACACACACACACTACCCATGTGCACACGGGCAGCAGCGGCAGACAGCAGTGAGGATGGCCAGCACATCAGGGTCACTGCATGGAACCATGGCCACCACGGCCATGGGGGTGGACAGGCCAGGGCCAATTGGCAGCCACAAGCTGTGTATCAGCCATGGGGGGTTGCAACAGCCTCCCATGGGAGGGGTGGAACCATGGGACCATGACCGTGTCTGCACAGGGGTGTGCAGGTGCCCAAAAAGGCCAGCCACAGGCATGCCTGGGATACCTACATCAGAGCCCCGGCATCGACTGTGTTGGGGTCACCCAATGCTGGGTTTGTGGGGTGGACAGTGAACTGCAGGAGGGGTCACCTGTGGATAGCCATGCCCTGTGGCAGCCAGCAATGCAAAGCCATCCATGATCGCAGTGGCAATGCAATCCAAGGATGCAGTTGTGGCCTCCTGCATGTGATGCATCCCTACCAGGATCTGTGCAGTGTTCCTCTACTGCTGCTCAGCTAACTGGTGCACCTCTGCATGCAGTGCATGCATCCCAGTGGGAAGCAACACCTGTTGCTGAATGGATGCCTGCAGCAGATGGGGTACTCAGCCAGCTGGTCGGCATCCGGGACTCCTGAGTGGGACACCAATCCTCTTGTGGTGACTGGTCATGCTGCACAGCCCCATCTCTGGTGGATGCTGCACAGTGGGGTCTGCAGGGGGGAATGGGCATAGCAGGTGCACCAGCAGTGGACCCTGTGTCCAGCTGCCTGGTGGCACCCGCAGCCTGCTGCTGTCACCCATCTGGCCGCTGTATGCCATCTAGCACCTGTGTGGCTGTACCACCACCACCACCACCACCACAGGGCACAGCCAGGACAGTGCACACACAGTGGTGGCATGAAGCTGTTCCACCGCTGACAGAATGCTGGGCGTGCTGCCTGTGTAAGAGGCCAGCAGGGGTATCTAGTTAACAGCATTGCCCATGTTGTCCAGGATCAGTGTGATGTCATCATCGGAGTTGGACCCTGCCCTGATCTGTGTCTCTGTGCATAGGACACCAAGGCTGGCAGCCTGCAGGAACACATCCAGATCCTCATCTGACCCCACATCCAGGACATCTGCCTGCATTATGGTGGTGAGCTGCAGCCTGCTGGGCCCCTGGATGCCAGTGAAGGTGGATGGCTGATCCTCCGGTGCTGTACCAGTGTCCACTATTGCTGCCACTGCCAGCATCCCATCAACTGCATGTAGGCATGCTGGTGCTGCAAAAGAAAGAAAGGGGTGTAAATGTTGTAATGCCCATATGTGCCCCCTGCACACTGCCGCTGCAGGTGACCTGCAGCATTGCATGCATGTGGGTGTGCATGGCATGCATGCACATGACATGCATGCCGGCCGTATGAATGCCAGCATGCCCATGTATTCACCCTCTGTGCCACTGGCTGTGCATGGTGGACAGACTTACCATGCAGTGATGGGCTGCCACCCATTTGGAAACCTCCTCCAGGCACACCCTATACTGTGGTGCGGAGGATGGTGGCTGCCACCAACTCCACCTATGGTGTCAGTGTGGTTGCATCCACTGGCCCTCCTCCAGAGGCAGTATGGGACACCGGATGGCCACCACTTTCTCCTTTATCCACCACTTGTCCATTCCCACCTTCTTCCAGCACTCTTGCACCAAATGCTGGTGGCTGCCATGCTGGCTGGACGTAGCCTGCCACCTCCTCCCACACACCAGCCCTGGCCTGTTGTGTGCCCATGTCACCACTCAACAGGGGCTTCCTGTCCAGGTAGGCCTCAAACAGGGCATCAGTCTCAGCCTTTGTTAAGTTGAGCCCAGCTGCTCACCCTCCTCATCTGCCGACATGTTGCTGCCTGTGGACATGGACAGCACAGTGTGACAGTAGCAGCATCTCCCCAGTCCATTCCACCATGCAGTGCTGTTGGCTCCCAGTGAGCTGCAGCAGCATACACAACTTACCTATAAAGGTTGCAATACTGGTTTGTGGCCTGTGCTGTTCCATGGTGCTTATATGGAGCAACGCATGCAAATGAGGTTGGGTGCAACAGTAATGCATGCTAATGCACCACTTTGCCATGCATTGGTGGATGAGCCCATTTGCGGTACGGTGTTTGAATATAGAGAATACTGGATGGGCAACTGTGCACAACCAGTATTTTGTGCCACAGAGGGGTTCTGATTCCAGATGATCTCAAGAGCGAAGCTCGAGAGGTCCCCTGGAATCAGAACCTCAAGGTGGCACAAAATATTGGTTGTGCACTTAGTTGCCCATCCAGTATTTTTTATAGTGTATAGTAATCATTTCTTCTAAAGAAAACAGTTTTTATTTAAAATTATTCGATCGTCTCTCGTCGTATTGGCTGTTAGAACCTTGGTGTGGTTACTAGGAGATGTGATGCTTTGCTATTGGGTACATTTGCAGTGTGGGCGGGGTTACAAGCAAAAACATTTATGGCGCTAAACGAGATGCTCACTAAACAATTTCACTTACCCACAAATTAATTCCAGAATGAGGCATAATGTAACAGGCAAAAACATGTATTTAAATTCATGACAGTGACAGATAAAGAATAAACTGCTCGCTTTTTTCAGCTAAGTAGAGGGACAGTTTTTGAGTCGCTGCTACGCTGTACACGCTGTCATGGTGAGATTGCTACTTGTGTACAGATGCCGTTTGTGATTCACAGCCCATCATTGAGGTACGATGTCACTATTCTGATATCGTTTATTGTGTTGTTCGTTTGTTTGCCTGCTCCTCGATGAAGCGCTTACGCTCTCCGAAGTCTAATTTTGAAAAAATCGCCGCTGCCATTCTGACTCACACTGCTCTGTGAGGAGACGCTAGTAGGCAGTTTGACTGAGGCACAGAGCAGCGCGTGGAGCTCTAGAGCGTTTCAAGATGTTGTTGTACTGCAGTGTGGTACAATTGCATTCCATGAACTTTTGCACTGTGGTACCACAACATTTTGAAACGCTCTGATTTCTATGCACAATAGCCCCCTACTATACACTATATTACGATATTGTGCTGTGCTCAATGGAATTGTGCTGGAGCAAGCCACGATGGTGCAATGCACATGCATGCGTGGTGTGCAGGCCCACAATGCACATGCGCATCATGGCATTATGGCATCAATTGTGCACAGTGCACAGACAGAGTGATGCAGTGGCATTGCACATGTTGTGCATGGGCCAGCTATGCACATGGCCATGCATGGGGTGCCATGCTTTATTGTGCATGTGTGCAATGCTGGTTGATCTCGACCTTTGGGTCAGATCTCTGACCCTGTGACACCATGTAGCCACTCCAGTTCTGCATATCTCTGGCACTGTGCAATGTATGTGCACTGCTCATGCTCCTGGGCATCGCTCATGTGCACAATGCTACTCTGGCGCCAATTTTGCTGCCAAATGCATTTAGCGGAACATGGTGCAGGCAAGGTGAAGGAGGGCTGAGAACTGGTCACCTATTGAGATGGCCAACCTAGTGGCTTGCGTGGAGCCCCATGCCCCCCAGTTCTTTGGGTAGGTGCCCTGCAGTGGGCCAGGGGCACCTTGTGGCAGGACATCGCCACAAGCCTGGAGCACAGGATAGGGTGCCCAGAACTTAGGAACAATGCCATGACCACTATGGGGACCTCATGCGGCTGGACCCAGAGTGCCTCAGGATGCTCCAGGCATGTGCCAGGAGAGGGGCCATGCCACAGCCAGGTGGGTCATCCCATGTTGCATGTCTGCCTGGTGCTGTACTGTGGTGTTGGCTTTGTTGCCTGCCATGCTCTGCAGAGGGTGCACTGTCATTGTGCATACCAAGGGGTGGCATTGCCAGCCTCTGCTTGCATTGCGATGCAACTGTGCGGCCGTGCGGGGCGGTTAGGGCAGGGGCACACCCTGTACACGGGGTGGGGTGGGGGCAGCTGCTGTGGTCAGTTCCTGATATGCACCGTCTTCTTTCCATTCCCAGGACCTGAGGACCATCAGAGTTCCCAGGCTGCAGCAGCACAGCAGGCCACTGTGGATGTGCTGGGAGGGACCAGCATCAGGCAGGGCCACAGAGGGTGGGTAGGAATTGTCGCGGACTGCACTGCACGGGGTGGGGGAGTTGGTGCAGGCATGGCCACCTGTACCATGTGCTTTTGCAGCTGTGTGTATTGCACTGTGAGTGGTGCATGCCACTGTGGCGCATCCATTGGACACGTGTGCCGGCTTTTGGTGGGGTGGGCATGCATCCAGCTGCCAGTGTTGTTGCTGTAGTGCTGCCAGTGCACTGTAATTGTGCAGTCTTGTGGCCATTGTGTGGAAGGGACCACCTCTGTGCACTGTTGTGGTGCGCCGAGATGCTGGCTGGCATTGGCTCACCCCCCTGTGGGTGGCCATTACAGGCCCTCCAGGGGTGTGTGTGTTCCCATTGCCCATTGTGCACTGTGGGTGGGCAGGTTTCTTTGGGACATTGCACTAATCACCTGTCCTGTCCTGTCCCTTGTTATAGGTGTCCGTCGGCAAAGACCGCCATGATCCATGTTATCCAGACTGCTGCGCCGGACCCTGCTGGTGGCCTCCATGATACTGGAGGCTGTTGTCCAGGTCAGACGGATGCTGGTGGTGGAATGGAGGCAGTATCAGTGCGCCAGGGTTTTTGGAGGGGCCTGCCTTTAGTTTTGCCCCTGATTACCCCTGTTTCCCCTGCTGTACCTCCTCCTTCAGTTCTCCCTCCCACTGTACAGTCCCTTTTCCCTGTCCTCTTCCCTTGCTTTACCTATCCTTTCCCAGCCCCTGGATTTTGTACATAGTTCCATTCAAATATATATTTTCTGACTTACCTACCTGTGTCTGTGTCTGCTTTGTAGGTGGCATGAGGAGCCATGCTGCAGTGGCTCAGTGTCTGTCCATGTGGTGTGCATGTGCAGAGGAGCATGTTCTGCTTCCATGGTTCACTGCTGTGTGCTGTTGTGTGTCCCACTGTGGTGGTGTCCATCCCCTGGCTCAAGGACTATGCCTTGGGGTGCCCTTGGGCCGACTGTTGGGGTGTGTGGCAGTTGCATGTGTGGTGGTGGCACACAGCCATGGTTATTGGTCAGGTGCTGTCTGCATGCTGTGTTGGGGCCCTTGCTTGATGTTGTGCAGCCTGTCCCATGTGGTCTGCTATGCTTTCTGCCACCCATCACATTCCACGCCTACTGTGTGGGCATCCTGTGTGCCTGTGTGGCATGTGTGTGCTTGGCTGCATGGTCCTGGGTGTGACCTGCTATGATCTGGGGGGGGCATGGCCAGTGACCTAGGGGGGTGCCCCCTTGGTGGCCCTCTATTGGCTGTTGGCACATCCTGTTGCCTGCTTTCTCTGCCACTGTTGTGTTCTGGGGCCAGGTGTCTGGGTGCCTGTGGGCACCCTGCTGTAAACTGTTGGTGGCAGCCTCCTGTGGCCTGCAACTGTGCTTCCCTGGTTCTGTCCCTGGGTCTGTTCTCTGTGCTGTACCCCCCTCTGTTGCTGTGCTGCTCTGCTCCCACAGTTGCCCTGGAGCATCTCTTTTTGCGCCATGGTGCACCTCTGTTTGTGCCATGGCACAACTTTTTTAGCACCACGGTGTAACTCTGCCATATTCAGCTGGGTTGTGCTGGTGCAGTTCGGATTCTGAGACCTCTGAATATGGCTCCTGTTGTGCACGACACGGATAAGCGCTACATCAGACTTGTGCTGGGTTTTAGTGCATTTCTGAATATCTGGGCCCCAGAGTGCAAATTATTATTTACAGTGGGAATGGGGTAAAAATAACAAGATAAAAGTGATACCATGTCTAGTGATAATGAGTTAACAGCAAGGTATCAAAATATATTGATGTTACTGTTATAATAAAGGATATTTTGAAGGTTAGTATCATCATAATGGAATTTTGAACCCTCTCACACTTGAAGATGAGCTGCATATTTTGAGTCAGACCATTGCATGCAGTATGGTGTATATATTTATTGTTAAAATGGGCTGTATTGTGAATTGTTTTAGTATCAGTATTTGCCATCAAATAATTAGAGATTTTGCAAATTTAAATTTTGCCAGTGATATGGCTGCGAAGCTAGCAAAAGTCTTCTTTGCAAATCTTTACAAAGTTCCCATGGCCTTGACTTTGCTGGAATTACAAAGTTTAAACTGCAAATTGATAATTTTTTGGTGGTCTAGTTGCTTCATAAACAAATTTTGGTAATTTACCTTTACAAATGGCAACCTTGCCATTCAAAAATTCACAAATTCAGCAAATGTGCTTTTTGTGAATCCCATGGAATTTGCAGATTTATTCATAATGCAACTTTTTGGCCCTTCCCTCGTCCCTACAACAAATACTTACATCTGCAAAATGCATTACTCTCCATAAAGAGTTGCCTCAGAATCAGACAGTTGTTTTCAAGGAGCCCTTTCCTGCTTCACATATTCTTACTTAAGACTCTGTTTCTATAGATATTATTCTAACTTCATGCAACAGTAGACCATCAGGCTGATTAAATGAAACATTAAATTAAAGTTCAAAACAAAACATTATTGTTTCTATCTGGATAGACAGGGACCCTGGTCTTTTGCTGAAAATGCAATAACTTAAAGTTCTTGACAACATTCAGCCCAGGTGCCCTTCATTCTTAGTTTCTGACATATCCACTGTGCTGCAGAACCACACTTAAATGAATGGCAATTATTGTAATGTAATGGGTAAGTCAGGAATCAAAGAAGCAGGCAGTGGTGGCTCTACACCAGGGCCCGCCAGGGCACGTGCCCTGGTAAAAAAATGCTGTGCCCCAGTTGGTGCCCCATATGGTGCAGAGCTTCCTCCATAGTAACAATATATCAGTGCCCTGGTTGCCATCTATTGTGCCCCAGCTGTGCCCTGGTAACCATTTGTGGCTAGAGCCGCTACTGGAAGCAGGCACCCCAAGAAACAAGGTTTTCAAGCTAGGACAGTAGCACTCAGGGAACTTTCTAAGAGATCTGTACTAATGCAAATAATCTACTATATAGGTTGTTCTCACTGAAAGCGGTATGATAACACACCATTATGTGGTGCACTATCAGATCAGAATACCTGATTAAAGCTTAAATACTGCACTTCATGGATTTTGTTAACAATTTACAATAAAACCTAAAAGACCATTTTAAATTAAAATACATCTTATAATAAACTGTAATTTGGCAATATAGAAACATAGAAACATTGAAGTTGACGGCAGATAAGGACCGCAAGGCCCATCCAGTCTGCCCATTTCTTTTTCTACCTTATAAATGTGCCATCGGCCTTTGCTCTGTCAGTGGCCTATCTATTCATACTCATTTGTATTGCTCCCTTATGCCTATCCCATGCCTGTTTGAAGCCCTGCACTGTACTCATAGCCACCACTTCTTGAGGTAGGCCATTCCATTTATCCACCACCCTTTCTGTGAAAAAGAATTTCCTCACATTCCCCCTTAATCAGCCCCCCTCTAATCTCATGCTGTGTCCTCTTGTCCTGCTATTTTTCTTATATTTAAATGTTAGACTCTTTCACATTGTTAATGTCCTTAAGGTGTTTGAATGCTTGATCTTATCACCTTTCTCCTCCTTTGCTCAAGGGTATACATGTTGAGCTCTGTTAATCTGTCTCATATGTTTTCTGATGCAGTCCCTGCACCATTTTGATTGCCTTCTCTGGACTGCCTCAATTTGGTTAATGTCCTGTGAAGGTGTGGCTCCAATACTGCACGCAGTACTCCAGGATGGGCTAACCAGTGTCTTGTAAAGAGGGATTATTACCTCCCTCTTATGACTTGTGATACCCCTACTAATACACCCTAACACCCCCCTAGCCTCATCTACTGCTTTAGAGGTCTGCTTGGATGATTTCAGGTCATCAGTGATGATGATGCCCAAGTCTCTTTCTTCCTTTGTGACTGCTAGCAACTCCCCTCCCAGCCTATAGGTGGCTTCAGGATATCTCTTCCCTATGTGCATGATCTTGCACTTCTTTGCATTAAATCCCAGTTGCCACTCTTCTGACCATTTTGCTAGTTTATCCAGATCTCTTCTCATTCTGCCCACCCCATCTGGATCATCTACTCTGTTGCAGATCTTGGTGTCATCTGCAAACAGACAAGTCTTACCATCTAGTCCATCTGCAAGGTCACTAATGAAGATGTTGAAGGACCGTCCCCAGGACTGAGTCCCAAGGGTACCCCACTTGTGACTTACATCTCTTCTGACTGTATACCATTTACCACCACTCTCTGTTTTCTGCGGTCAACCAGTTTGCCACCCAGTTGACCAACTTCTGACCCACCCTGAGCCTACCCAGCTTATTTATCAGTCTTCTATGTGGAACAGTGTCAAAAACTTTGCTGAAGTCAAGGTAAGCGACATCAACTGCTCCCCTTGGTCTACCACTCTGGTTACCCAGTCAAAGAAATCTATGAGATTAGTTTGACAGGACCTTCCTTTGTAAACCCATGCTGTCTTGGATCCTGTGCCTATGGATTCCAGGTGTTGCACTATCCTTTCCTTAAGAGTGCCTCCATAATCTTGCCCACTACTGAGGCAAGACTGACTGGTCTGTAGTTCCCTGCCTCATCCCTGCTACCACTCTTGTGGAGCAGAGATCACATGAGCCCTTCTCAGTCTTCTGGGTCCTCTCCTGTGCTCAGATACTCACTAAACAGTTCTGCTAATGGCTCTGCTAGTTCCACCTTTAGCTCCTTAAGTACCCTGGGATGTATGCCATCAGGTCCCATTGCTTGTCCACCTGAGGCTTAGCAATCTCTTGTAGGACCCTTTCTTTTGTGAAGGAGTAGTGCTCACCTCCCTCCCCTGTGTCCATGGTGCTGAGCTGTGGGCCTGCCACCTTCTCTTCAGTAAATACTGAGCAAAGTATCTATTTAGGATAGATGCTTTTACATGGTCCTCCTCCTCACATGTTTCCTTTTCTCCATTAGCTTAGCTACCCCTCTGGACTTTCTCCTTTCACTAATGTATCTATAGAAAGTCTTGTCACCTTCTTTTACTGTTCGTGCTAGTGTTTCCTCAGTTTGGGACTTTGCCTGCCTTACTGCCTTCCCTGCTTCCCTTAGGGCAGTTCGGTATGATTCCTTATCTTCATCCCGCTGTGTTCCCTTATATTTCCTGAAGGCCAGCCTTTTGGCTCTGACCTTTTCTGCTACTGTATTTGAGAACCAAAGTGGTTTCCTTCTTCTTTTGTGCTTCCTTTTCTCTCTAACACAATGGAATGTTGCTTCAAGTATTGCATCCTTAATGCTTGCCCACTTTGCCTGTACCCCCTCACCTATGTTTCTTTTTGCCAGGGCTAGCTTAACTCTGTTGACCATCTTATCAAAGTCAGCTCCTCTGAAGTTCCATATTTTTGCCTTGGAATGGGATGATTTAGATGTAGTAGCCAAATTGAACCATACCATGTGATGGTCACTGGCCCCCAGGTGACCTTCTACCTGGAGATCTGTGATCCCTTCCCTGTTAGTCAGTACTAGATCTAGGATAGCCCTGTCTCTTGTGGGTTGTTGTACCAGTTGTTTGAGGCCCTCCCCCTGCAGGGAATCCACTATGTGTCTATTTCTGGCAGATGTTCCTGCTGGTATTGTCCAATCTGTATCTGGCATGTTGAAGTCTCCCATTATCAGAACCTCCCCTTTAGCTATCATGTTTTGCATATCTTCTAACAGTAATGTGTCTATGTCCTCCCCCTGGTCTGGGGGCCTGTACACAACCCCAGTTCTTATGGCTGTCCCATTTCCTGTTTCCAGGGTGACCCACAGTTCTTCCTGCTCTTTATGTGTATTCTGAATTTCTGCAGCTTTGATATTTTTATTGACATACAGGGCCACTCCTCCCCCCCTTTTTGTACCTCGGTGTCTTCTGAACAATACATAGCCAGGTACTGAAGTCTCCCAAGTGTGGTTACTGGTAAACCACATCTCACTAATTGCTACTATGTCCAGTTTAGCCTCTGACATAATTGCCTGCAGGTCTGGGATCTTATTTCCCAGGCTGTGAGCATTTGTGTACATGATTTTCCATTGGCTAGATTTCAGCGTGTTAGTTGTTCGGTGAGGTTTGGCATTACCCCTGTGCATTGTATGGGGAGACAAACCTTTTTTCTTACCTGGTGATGCAAAAGAACTGCAAACATGCTGAATCCCTGTTTGACCACTAGCTGGGGGAGGGGTGTTCTTCCCATTCGACGTATGGGGTGCTGCATCCCTCTCCCCATTTGCTAGTTTAAATATTCTTCAAAAACATCAAACTTCTGCCCCAATGCACTGACTCTCTCCTTAGTCAGATGCAGTCCATCAAATTTAAAGAACTTTCGCTGCCAGAACTGTTGCCAGTTCCCTACAAATCTGTGTCCTTTTTCCTGGCACCAGCCCTTGAGCCACGTGTTTAGCTCCCCTATCTCCCCTTCTCTGACCTTCCATCCATCTGCCCCCCTCTCCCAGACTGGCAGGATCTCAGAAAAGGAGATGCTGGATGAAATGGATGATAGTTTGTCACCCAGCCTGGTCAGGTGTTCCTTGGTCTCCGCAACTGACTGGCTGGCAAGATCATTAGTCCCTATGTGTACTAGGACATCAATGTTTTCTCCTGCTTTGTGAACAATTTTAGCAATGCAGTCAGTGTCTCTCCATGCTGATGTACCTGGGAGACATTTGACCATTACCCCTGGCTGGAGATGGGTATCAACTCCACGAATCATGGAGTCTCCTATGATCAGAAGTTTTTTGGATTCCCTTTTTACTTTTTTGTTTTGGTTCCTGATTTGGGTGAGTTGTGTTGTGCTAGCTCTTGTGTCGCAGTGTCCTGTTTCAGTGTCTTCTGCCTCTTTGATTTCAGAGATAGAGGCAGATACCTGTTTGTAGTGTCTATATGGTTTTTGGAGGTAATATGTTGGAGAGCAGAGAGTGATGTGGCACCTGATTTGCCCCTCCTAACCACCTGCCAACCTCCTGGTCCAACTACCCTCTGCGGTCAAGGTTTTTCTGTTGGATGCTGGGGAAATGGCGGGTGGTTCTTATAATGTATTTCCTCTTGAATATGAAATTTGAGGCATGCAATCTCTGCCCATGCTGCCCAGAGCTGAGCCCTAAGATTTCCAATGGCTCAGCATGTAGGACAGTGTCCTAAATCCTGTAAGACTGTCCTTCTGAAAATTGTTCCACAGTACCTGCAGTTAATGATATCCATTCCAGATAAGTTGCTGGGTTTATAACATAGTAAGAATAATTAGAAGGAAAGAAAATGCAAGTAATGGTTTGATTGTGTTTTGTTTTTGTTTAACTTGTTATAACAAGTTAAATTACTAGTGCCCTGTAAATGAGCTCACCTTGTGGATGCCCCACTGATCTGCCCCTTCCTGCTCTGCCACAGGAAATATCACAACTGTGGTACCCTATAAAAGTAGTGTAGTGTGGGGTGGTTGGGGATGGGGGTGGGTGGCTGGGCCCTTCCCCTGCCGAAAAAGAAGAACCACGGACGAAAGAACAAGGAGGTAAGAGCAGAAACAACCAGTCAACAACAAATGCAGTAACCCTGAAAGCTTATCCTAATGTTAGATAAAACTGTAAAACCTGTAAAGCACCACCTGTAATAATTTCAGAGAAGATATACGCTGTAAAAACACTTTGCTACAGAGAAAAATAAAGCAATGAAATGTTAGCAACAAACAGTAGCAATCCCTGTGAGTAAAAAATAAAAACAACACCATACAGTAAATCTGCTTAGCCAAAGGAAGTCTTAATCCTTTTCCTTGCTCTGGTAAGGTTCTCTACTCTGCCTTTCAAGCAGTCTTGGAAGGAAGAGCTCAGGTGAAGCTAGGTGCCTTTGCCAGTAAACCAAGTCTTCTACCTCCAAGATATAAACTAACCTGACCTTTTAACCCTTCTTTCTGTTGGAAATTACTGGCAGTTTGCCAGCTCCACCCCTCACATACACTCCTAATCCTTTGGAAGAGCTGTGGGAGGAAAGCAATTAGCTCCTTCAATGTGAGAAGGAGACTGAGACACCTCTGAGACAACAAACCTTTTCAACAAAAAAAAAACAAGAATAAAATAAAACAGTGTCAAACAGTAATTTTGCTTAGCCCAATGATAAAAAAGTCACAAAAATGTAAGCTCCACCTGTAATAATTTCAGAAAAGATGTACCCTGTAAGAAACACTTTGCTACAGAGAAAAATAAAGCAGTAACAGAAGATATACCTTGCAAAAGACAATTTGAATCAGAAGATTACAGCAGTAATCTGTTAGCACACACCTGTAGGCACACCTTGTAATAATGCAGAAGAAGGTATGCCAGCAACAACAATTTGAATCAGAGAAAAATAAAGCAATGAAATGTTAACAACAGACAGTAGCAATCCCTGTGAGTAAAAAATAAAAACAACACCACACAGTAAATCTGCTTAGTCAAAAGAAGTCGTAATCCTTTTCCCTTGCTCTGGTAAGGTTCTCTACTCTGCCTTTCTAGCAGTCTTGGAAGGAAAGAGCTCAGGTGAAGCTAGGTGCCTTGGCCAGCAAACCAAGTCTTCTACCTCCTATTGTCTTACATACAATAAGACATACAGTATGTAATTAATGGATTTCTCTTCTTTCCATAGGGAGACCATGGTTTCATTTGCCATAATAAAGGAGTGTTTATTACGGCTAACACGCGCATGGTTTCCCTCACTTTCCGCATGCACACGCCACAGCTCGTCCGCTCCTGATCGCTTGCCGGTGGCCATATTTTCTTTCTCCTGGACAAACTGCCACTTGGACTCAGTGGTAAGTGATAGAAAATTGCTTCTTTTTTGGGAAAAAAATGTAAGTTGGATGCTGCCTTTTAAAAAACTTCCTAATAAATAAATACTGTTGTCCACATGCTCAAACCTAATCTGACCACAGCCACCAGGAAAATCTCTTTATTTTACATAACTGCTGTGGCAAAAGAGGAAAATCCAGCAATTATGTAAGATAAAATATGCGGTAGTGTGTTTAAACTCAAAGCTTACGTGCACCACCCCATACTTTATTCTACATATAGTAATAGCATGTGACAAATCAATGCATATTATATATATATATATATATATATATATATATAAATATATATTTATCCTCCCTCCCAAAAAGAACTAAGTTAATGCACTAGATAGGGTTAAATGAACAACAGTAGGGAAACATGGCCTTAGGGTTTCCAATCCTCACATCCACCCACCCCACCCTCCATGCAGCAACAGGAAAAAACATTATGGTTTCACCTCTGCTGCATCTTTACAAATCAAGTGTAGGATGTGCCTTGGGGTTGTCATCCCTGATGGTCACCCCATTTGATCACTAAAGAAGCAGAGATGTGCAGAGTATATGAGAATGGGTGAGTGTTAAGGTTGACAACACCAAGGCACACCCCATGCCTGATTTGCGAAGATGCAGGAGAGGTGAAACCTTAATGGTTTTTACAGTTGCTGCCTGGAGGGTGAGGGTGGGATGTTAGGGTTGAAAATGATATTGCCACATTTCCCTACTTTTGTTGGTTTAGCACTAACTAGTGCATTAACAAATTTTTTTTTAAGAATTTCCTTTCTTTTTGTGATAGTGGAATCATATCCTCATTCATGTAGGTCCCTTCAGGACCTGATGCCCTGCATCAAGGGGAGACCTCTTCCACCTACTGAACTGCATGGTCCTCATGGGTCCTGCACTTCAGTGAAGCAACAGATGTGAATAATTCATCAGGCTATCTGGTGGGCTGCAGAAGTGCAGGACCCTGTGGTCCTTGCCCTTCCATGTGACTTAGATGCAGATACACAGGTCAAAGAGTGCATCTGTCAGCCAATACACAGTGCCCTCTGCCACCCAGGGGTGCAGAAGTCCAAGGCCATATGCCAAGATGACAGTTGCCTTCACTATATGGTACCCAGGCCCATGTGGACAACCCTTCACCTTTCATTTCATGGCTGGGGGGGGTGTTGCATAACAGCACCATCACTCCACCCTCACCCCATCCAGCTGGGTCACTGAGCTCACCCTCAAACTGAGCTCACCAGCACAGGATCACAAAGCATACCCACTGGGGTCAAGTGTGGCACTACAAACATAATTTGTTAACAATTATGTTTTTATTTTTCAGTTTTGAACCCAAAGTTTTAAAATTCGCATTTTATGATTCACCGTATAAACATGGCATGTACCATTCATAGTATACTGGCCAAAATGTAATTTCACACCAGAAATGCAAAAACACATCTCATCCAGAAGTTAAAAAATGACACATGTCACGTTTATGCGGTGGTGTGGAAAAATGTCTATGTTGAAAGTTTGGACTTAAAATAGTGAAAATTAGTGAAGTTATAAGTGAACGTTGAAATACTGCAACATTCACTCATAACCTTGGCATTTTACTAGCCTTCTTATCACACTGACTCATGAATCCGGTAGTGAAAATTTGCAAACTGAAATGGCATTCCATGGCATTGAAACATCACTCTGCACCACAGGTGTGAAAACACATTTTGGACAGGATTTGAAAAATAATAGCTGTCAAGTTCATGAGGTGGTATAAAAAATGGCTATGTTGAAAACTTATTGTCAGAAAATTTAAAATGACCAAATGTATGAGCGAGCATAGTAAAATGTCAACATATGCACATAACTTTGACATTTTTACATATTTAGACCCAACATTTTCAACATAGCCTTCTTATGACAAAATCTGATAAACAAGGGTGGTGAAAATGTACAAATCCCACCTGAAAGGTGACTTCACCAAGTGACTGCAAAATCACCTTTCAGGCTTGATGTCCATAATTCCACCTTAATTGCTCATGAGATGGACTCCCTAAAAGGCAATGTTGAAAACGTGTGGTCAAAATATACAAAAATGACAAAATTATGCATTGAAGTTCAATACCCCACTGTTACACATTGAACCGCAATTATCTTCATTTCTCATATTGCAGTTGGTGATTTCAGCAGCAAGACATGTCTTGGATCAGAGAAGGGATATTTGCCTTGGGATGTGTTCAGGTGAGTGAGGGTGTGTGGGGGGTGGGGGATGGTTTGTGCTTTGTGGGAGTTTGGGGTGGGGAGGTAGTCCTATTGGCAATGGACCATTTTCATTTTTAATTACAAAAAAATCAAGGGATGGTTTTCTTTATTACAGGAAAGATAATGCAGGGACAATGATCAGAGGGTGGGCAGTGCTATTAGACACCAGGGATACATAAGGGGATGATGCTCAGAGGGTGGTGGGGGGCCTCAACTAGACATCAGGGAAACCTAAAAGTAATGGGATGAAAATTGGTCAGTGGGGACCACCACTTGACACCAGGGACACATAAGGGGATGATGATCAGCGTGTGCCACTAGACATCAAAGAAACATTATAATAGTAAGGGGATGGTGATGTGGGGGGTGCAACTAGGCACCAGAGAAACATCATAAAATTAAGCGATGGTCACCATGAGTGGGGAGAGACATTAGACACCAGGGCAATACATTAACTATATAAAGGGACAGCATTAGGAGGCACCACTAGACACCAGGGAAATTGTGACTCACTGATCTCACTGATGCCCACTGCATGAGTTCAAGCTACAGCTTCAGAAGTCAAGAATTTCCTGCTGTCCTTATACAGAGAATGTGGGTGAATGGCTCCTCTTGTTAACCTGGGCACCCTGGATTTTGGTTGCCCAGAAAACATGTTTCTGCCAACTTTTGAAAAAAGAAACAAGCACCAGAATATAGCTAAACAGAACTTGTTTAATTAGGTTCAGGAGTTTTTCTTAAGATGTTATTTTTATGTACTTGAACATTTTTTAAGTTTAAACAATAAAAAGAAAATGGCAGCCATACAAGAAAGGAATTTTTCTTACAAAAAAGAATAATGATCCTTTTTCATATGGACCAAATGCTAGTGTTTGTTAATGTTTTTTCACTATCCACATCTATGAATCTACATATCCAACTGGAACAAAATTTGGCACATCAAGAGATTCTATGCTCCAAGACTGCACATGGAAACTTTTGTGAAAATCTGTTGAATAGCTGCAAAGATATTAAAGTGCAAAATTTTAGGTTTAACATAGAAACCCCTGATAAATCCTAACTATAGTGGTGCTACCACACCACTGCAATATAAGCTGAATTTTGTGGTTTTTGATCAACAGCAAGTTTTTAATGTGAATCGTGGTAATTTGTAACTTCTTTTTTCTAATTCAACATGCTTTATTAAAATTTTGCAAGTCACATATAGAGTACAAGGCTTAAAGTGACATAGTTAAGAACACTTAAGGCAATCAGCGATACAGTCATGTAGATATACCAGTCAGTTTATTTGTACCTTACTAACATCCCTCCTCCTCCTTGTTATCCCCCTTCCTACTACCCTATTCCCCTTAACTCCCTCCCTTTTAGTCCCCCTCCTTGCCTTTCTCCCCTCGCCCTCTCCTCCCCTTTTGTATCCCACAGCAGAACATTCTGGAATATTTAGCTCTGGGAACATGGAGAGACCTTTTAGGTCATTTATCAGATGTCAGTGATTCATTCTACTGTAGTCTTGGCAGTGTCATTCTTAACCTCTTAAAAATCACATTGGCAGGGTTTTCAAAACAATCTGTCTGAGATCCGCCCTTAGCTATGTTCAAAATACAAATCCATTCAAACTCTTAAACCATCTGACTGGGTCTAATCTATGCATTCAAAACATGAAGCAACTGTGGCAAAAAACTGATGCAAATGTTGATGCATATTGTGACTTTTGTTGCAGAAAGATACAGTGTATCATTTAACAATAGAAGCAGGACTCTTTGGATGTTAGTAGGCAGATGCATGCAAAGTCTCAAAAAAGATGTACAGTGGCATCCAACCCTTTTGAATATTCAAGCCCAGCTGTTTAGTAAAAAAGTTATAAATAATGTTTATAGCAGCTTCATTTATAATTTTATGTTTTCTAGATTGTTGGCTTTCCCCATATTTCACATGAACAGTTACTTTCCTCACTGTTTAAGAAAACCCTTCTTTCCTTAGCTGACCTCACACAAGATTAAAGAAGGAAAAAGTCTTAACAAAGATAGTACAGATCAAAGAAGTTAATAAACAAACTAAAATTACAAAGTGTTTCATTAATTCAACTGGTTCCAAAGTAAATTCTTTATCAAACACTTTGGTATCTGTATCAGCATCTAGAGATCCGGTACAGAAACCCTTGATAGAAACACAGATTAACGGGAAGTCAGAAATTGAGGCATCAATTACAAATGTTACACTAAATGAAAGCAGCATAGAGGGACTCAGAACCCCATACAGGGATTCACCAAAATGGGTGGATGAAGGCATCTCGTTATCATCCTATGATTGGGAGTTATATGACCCCAATGATTATTCTGCCTTAATTCTAGGCAACCCAGATCAAGTTAAAGCAGATTCAAGATTTCAGGCCTGTTCTTTTACACATTTATTTTCTCTGGACAATTTAAAGGTTGAACTGTTAGAAACTACAGGCCAGATATTCAAAACTTTGCCCTGGTGCTAAATTAGCACTGCCCAGCGTGTTAAACTAGCCCAGAACCAAGAGCCTTCTACATTCAAAAGGAACAGCTTCAGTGCTAAACCTGCTGAATATAGTGTGCAAAGGAAGCGGGGCAAACTGGGCTGGGAGTACAATGTTAAATTAAACCAGGAATTAAGACAGCTCTGAATACTGCAACAGGGAAGTGCAAATTGCAGTGGCTGCTCAATGGACACAGAGAAGAAGCAAGGCAGAGTTGCAGGTGGAAGACATTGTGTATGATTGCAGAGGTGTTTCTCATCAACTGCAAGCAACAACTGGTCTGTGTTTGTGTATAAATTAATATTAAGAATAATATCCTCATTTTTGTTAAGCAAATTACAAACTAAAATATCTTAAAATATACTTTTCGATCAAATTCTTGTCATTCTACTTACCAAATTCCTAGGAATAGATCAAGATATGGGGATAAGACCTTAGCTACAGCAGTACCAGGAACCTGAGCAATACTACAAAAATGATGGGATTAAATATCTTGCCTACCTTGACACGTTTTATGGCCTCTTTAGGAAAAATATTTAATAGACATTGCAACTGTTTTGGATAAATGAGTTCTGTCTAATATTTTAATGGAATTCAGTATTTTTTAATATCGTATTAGAATGTATTTGTGATAATTGTATTTGTATGTTGTAACACGGTTTTATGTTAGGACACAATTGTAAACAAGAAGAAATTTCTCAGTTTTGCTATCCAATAAATGAATGATGATTCAATGTAGGCCACACGCTGCAGAACTGTGCCATGCTGATGAGAGGTTTGCCCGGGGCTAACCCAATTACATAGTGCTAACATATTAGCCCGGTACACACAGGTCAGCCCAGGGCAAAAGAACTGCTGCCCATCATGTTCTCGCCTCCTTGCATTTAGTATTAGTTAATTATTTTGCAGACTATATCATCCTCTGTTCCCTACCTGATTTGCTCTATATCCTGTAGATTCTCAAGTTGTTCACTTAACAACCTGTCAGCCTAGCCTGCTTTAAATTGTGTGTCTGTATATTTTTACTTATGTAATCCCTATTATTGCAATTATGTAACCACTGTAACCTGATGTACTCATGTCTTTCTAGGCATGGAACCTCCTTGTATCTGCTTATGTACTTGTAATCACTGTAAATGATGTTATGCCCATGTATTACTACGACATGGAGCCTCTGTAAAAGTGCCTCTGGCTCAAAGGTACTTCCTTGAAATAAATAAATAAATATTCGAAGCTCATATGCAAACGAGTCTAGTTAGGTAATCCATGGGCAAATAGTCACATTTGCATCTCATTGTGTGCTGCTTAGCATACATTGCCATGCAGTTTGCCCGGTGCTACTGCATGGCGCACACAGCTCCACCTTTTGGTTGAAATGGAAGTACAGGTTGGAAGCTGCAGTCAATCAATCAATCAATCAATCAATCAATCTTTATTTAACCAGGTGAGCATCATTGAGAAGGACTCATTTACAGGATGAGCCTGGACCTTCACATATATAAGTACAGGCAACAGTATATACAATGTTACAAAAATTGGGAGTCCAAAAACACAGTAATTTAAAATAAGAAAGGAAAAAAGAAAATAAACAAACAATAGGTACAGGGCAGGGATATATACAGTGTTACAACAATTCAGTGGTCATACCATGCAGTAATGCTAGCGTAAACAAGGAGAAAGTACACATATCGTAGATGAATGTAGCATACAAATTATGGTACAAAAACCTATGTACATTAGCTGCAACAGGAATCTATGCAGCAAGAAAGGGTAAGGAGAAGGAGAGTAGAAAGAGGAAAGGGCAAAGCCAGAGGGGGAGGAAGAGTGATACATTTGGGGAGGGCATTACATAGTTTAGGAAACAGGTCAGGGTAAAGCTACGATGTGAAAAGAGGTAGGGTATGGAAAAGAAATAGGGGAGAGGAGCTTAGAATACAGAGTAGGATAGGAGCAGTAAGACTGTCATTAACAGAAGCAAGTACAGGTTTCTGAAAAAGAACGTTGGTAAAGGGATTTGAAGAAGCTTAGTTTCAGAGGGATTGACAACTTTAGCGTTTTCTGTATTGTGTTCCAAATGACAGGATGAGCATGACTTTTTGCAGATTTGCCATATCTGGTTCTAACATTAGGGATGAATAGTGAGATGTAAGAGAGGCTTCTCAAGGTGTAGTTTCCAACCCTACAGGTGGGCAGGCAGCTCACAATATAATGCAAAAGCATATTAGTGATTGCTCTGTAGGTCCAGAGCACTGCGTTCTTTTATCATTTAAATGTTAGTGAGCTCAACCCTACCTTGGCATAGAGCCTACAGTGGTGTGTGGCATAATGGAGACCAGTTATGAATCGAACAGCTCGATGGCAGAGTATATCCAGGTTAGCAAGGGAGAGCTTTGGGCCTTGGCCATATAGGAAATCAGCATAATCTAAAAGGCAAAAATGTAGTCTGGACCAACCTAGTTTTAGCTTCTGGTAGAAGTACTGTAGATTTGTAATACAGAAGAAGAGACCAAGTCTCTGTTTCATCTTTTTTTGAGAGTCCATCGATATGATGGACAAAGGACAATTTGTGGTCTATACAAAACCCAATATACTTAAATTTCTTAATGAACTCTAGCAGCTCACCCAATAATGTGTATACGAAGGGAGCAGAATTAGTGAGACTGCTTATCTACAAAGGCAGAGGGAGCAAGTGTCATAGCCTTGGTCTTTTTTGCATTTAGGAGAAGCTTTAATTGAAGTAGATTTTCCTGTAAATGATCAAAGTCTTGTTGGAGATCACTGCAGACAAGATCCAGAGTAGGTCTGGCACTGTATAAGACAGTATCATCCACAAGCAGGTGGATGTTTGCTGCAGAGATACCAGTATTAATCCAGTTAATATACACAGCAAATAGTAGCGGGCCTAAAGTAGACCCTTGAGGGACACCCTTAACAGGGTTTTTTGAGGAGCGAGACCTCCCTCAACCTTAACAAGCTGTTGATGCTCAGTAAGATAGTTACTAAACCAGTTCAAGGCTGGCTGGTCTGCTCCAGTATTACTTAGAACACACAGGAGTTAGTCATGGTCTACAGTATCAAAAGCTTTGTTCAGGTCAAGAAACAAAGCACACACATAATTTTTTGTGTCCAAGGCAGTCTTCCAACCATTAGTGACCTTAGCCAATGCAGATACAGTGCTATGGCAAGGTCTAAAGTTTGACTGAACTGGATTCAACAGGTTGTAGGTCTCCAGATAGGACCTAAGTTGCTCATTGACCACCATTTCTAATAATTTGGATAGGATGGGCAACAGCAATATTGGTCGGTAGTTATTTAGGTCACTGGGGTTCCTGTATTTAAACAGGAGAGCTACAAGAGCTATCTTCCAGACTGGGGGGGGAGTGCTCCCTGTGCAAGGGACATGTTAAAGAGGTGATTAATGGGGGTGACAGAATGTAATATCCCAGCTTTAGGTAATGAGGTTCAATATTGTCAGCGCCTGCTGACTTTCTGGTGTCCAGGCTCTATGATAGATCCTCTACTTGTTTTAATGTAATTGGCATGAAGGAGAATACTTCTTCATGGGAGGGGATAGCTGAGGCATGGCACTTCAAGTCATGGCTGATCAGCTGCGAGAAAAGTTTAGATGCTGGTGAGGTGTCAAACGCCAGGTCAGCTGTTACCCGGTTAACAAAAGCTAAATAAATAAATAAAAAATAAATTTAACATTAAACTGAAAGCTCAGCCTAAGAGTGGGGGCATTACCTTGCCCCTGTAATCAGGAGGGCAAACTGAAGTAATTAGCTTGCAGTCCTAAAGGGAGGGGTTTATTCTGCTTACAGCCCTGGTATGAAGGCTCAGTTTCATGTATGAGCATACCTCTTAATTTTGCAACTATATTTGACAATTGTCTGTAATTGCACTTCCTCCCTTGTGATGCTTATTGTGTTTTACAACGTTCATTTTGCTCTGTATAATCAGTTGTTGTATTATTTTATCAAGTAACTACCTTGTACTTACTGTATCCCTCCATCCCTCTATTCAAGATGAAGTTATGAACCATAATGCACCAGTAACCCTTGCTGATTCCATTCCCATGAGATCTGGGAGCCTCACTCACTGCCCCCATTACCATTACAAAGAAGTGCCAAAGGCAAATGGTCTACAGGGCTATGTTTTGACAAACTGTGGCCTGTTCAGCTGACAAGCTGCTTCAGTTGTCTACAGCTGATATAAGCTAAATGCAAGTGGTAAAGAATCAAATGCATGCTGGTAGGGGAGAGGAGGTGCAGTACTGGAATGTAGGTTGGGGAGTGGCAGAGATGACTAATAGATACCAGAGAAATGACAAATTTGGTGTTGTGTGAGGCTGGGGAATAATGGATACCAGGGGAGTGTGTGCATCAGCTTGAAAAAGGGGCAGGGGAACAATAGGACATCAAGAAGGTATCTGTATTGAGCTCAGGATGCGGGTGCAAAAAGGGAGCACAACTGGATCTTCCTATCAAATTGTGTGCTGCGGTGTTACTAGATTGGTGGGCTGACATCAGTAATATCACCAATGCCAGTCCTATAGACCCATTTCCTACTCCCAGCTGGACTGGCATTAATCAGTGTACAGAGGGCACTAGCCTACAGGAACTACCTGTGAATGGAGGTATGTGTGTGAGGGTCCATTAAACTGCCAGGACTGTGTAAATGACAGTTATATGGTGGGGGGGAATTCTTCAGAGCCAAAAAACAGATATGCACCTTGTGTTGAACATCCAGCACTTCTCTGTAGCATCACAGCACATTTCATGCACATCTTATAAAGGTATGCTATGTCACATTTGCAGGAAGTTTTCTTGATTGCTCACTTACCATCAGGGCTGATAACTTGCATTTCACTTCACTTGCAGTGGTGGGGGAACTACACCTTCCCCTCCATGTGTGCAAAATGCAGCATATTGCAGTTTTAAGTGCCATAGAAAAATTGTGGACACAGGCTGAAAATCACCCCCTTGTTTAAGACACTCCTGATTGCAAACTGGAATTACACCACACAGTATGTGTGGCACCATACTGAAAAGCAAACATTTCATTTACTGTAAATGAATAGTAGGATTACAGCTCTTGCACAATGATAATTAAGTTTGTTTATTAAACATCTGGACTCTGCCCAACCCAGTGATGTTGGCGGTAATGTATTGCATTGTATAATTCAATGCTTGGTGCTACAGTACCATACAGGAGAGTCATGTTACAACCTTCACACCTGGCCTTGGGATTCAGGAGTGCTGTGAAGACAGACTCATGGGCTCTGTGGGGTGGGTTGTAACTCTCCCTCCCACACTAGTGTCTTAGTTTGAAAGCTGGCTGGGTAATCACATGCTGCCTGTTTCAGTCCTGCCCACAGATTTCTGCATAGGGAGAATTATCTTTGGGATGTGGGAAGGGCCATGGAGAAAATGAGGAAAACATGTTGGCCTGTTACAATAGATGCATCTGCCATGCCTCCATCACATTCACAAACCTCTTGTGCCTTGAAGTCCCCTCCATTAAACTGCAATTTGGATGACATCCCCCTCATTGCAGCAGGGGGTCCCAAGTGATTTGATAGATCAGAAACATATGATTTTGATGCATTGAGGGAGTCTACGTGGGGCCTTTGGATGCTAGTAGAGAGGCTGACATTCTTATGTAACCCCCTCCCAATTGGGAGTTACTATGGTGTGTTTCTTTAAGAGGGCACATGCTCTCTATGTTATTGACAACCTTTGTGTCCTAGGAGTACTGGGAGTATTTGTGCTGCCCTGAGCATGACAAAAGGGGAGGAGCCAGAGCTCTCTGTTTTGAAAAGATAGGGAATTCTAGTCAGTTGGTGGGAGACCAGAGACTAGCACAAACTACCATTTCCGACTAAGTAGAACCCTTTTCTCAGAACTGGCATTGGTAAAAACCAGTTGTTAATGATGGTGGCCAGTGAAACACAATCCTTAAAAGGGGATGCCCCTTCCTAACAGGAAGAAAAATGCTTTGTATAGGGATTCCTGTCAGACCATATGAATCTACAGAACTGACGTGATAGTTAATTCTTTTGAAATGATGATACAGAGGCACCCACTTGTGCCTAAAGCCTCCTTGGGGGACAAATGACACTATGGTGTTTTTCCTGTCAGAATGTGGTCTAGCTGAAATGTACTAATACTGTAGGCTATGTAGCCTAACAGTTCTATGGATATGCTTGGTTGGCACTGCAGTTATGCCCCATGGGGCACTACTTCAATGATAGCCCTTCACAGTGAAGAAAGAAAACTTAAAAGAAACAAACAAGTAAGTGCTACATCAGCCACAGAGTGAAGTTTGTAAAAGCCTGTTGGAGAACATCCGGCACCGTTTGTGCCAGGTGGTAAAAGAATTAGTCACTAGTCTGTGAAACATAGAAACAGTGACTTTGATGCAGATAAGGACCGCTTGGCCCACTCAGTCTACCCATTTCCCTACCTACTGGATAAGCTGCATATCCTAGTTAACCAATTGCCTACTTCTTCCTACCCCCACCAGAACTGCCTTATGTCTGTCCCATGCATTCTTGAATTCCCCCACTGTTTTTGACCCCATAACCTCATCCGGAAGACCATTCCAAGTGTCCACCACCTTCTCTGTGAAAAAATACTTTCTCACATTGCCCCTAAGCTGTCCCCCCTCCATCTTCAAATTGTGCCCCCTTGTTCATGCACATCTCTTTTTCTGAAATATGTTACCCTCTTGGACTTTGTTGATTTCCTTGAGTACTTGAAAGTTTCTATCATGTCCCCCTTCCCCCTCCTTTCCTTGAGGGTATACATATTAAGCTCCTTTAGTCTCTTTTTGTATGGCTTCTGGTGCAGACCCTGCACCATTTTAGTTGTCCTCTTCTAGACTGCCTCCATCCTGTCTACGTCCTGGTGGAGATGGGGTCTCCAGAACTGCATGCAGTACTCCAGATAGGGTTTCACCAACTGTCTGTACAGAGGGATAACAACCTCTTGTTTTCTACTGGTGTGGCTAATAACTGACTGAACTCCATCCCCTATGTTTAAATGAAAAATTCTGTCTGCTGAATTGGAATGTTGGTAACCTATTCTCACAGGGGTTAGCACTTAAGTGAGGTTGGGGGTGGACATCCGTGTCACCTCAAATCCCCAAGGGATGCTGTGTCCTCCTTGCCCCTAAATTTGGATCTGTTTAGGACACACCTTACAAGTGGTACTATGGAGTCTCTACTCATAGGGGTCAGTGTCTTGAGGGAGAGGTGGAGATGCTATCAATGGCACCTCAGACCCCAAGGGGACTGTTGCCTCCCCTAGCCTACAAATCAGTCTGGAAAGAAAGAATGTGAATCCAAGAGACTTGTGGGTTTCTCATATGACAGAAAGTGCAAAGTGCAGTTAAGAGACTCTTCCAGAACTTTAACTCACAGCCCTGAGATGCTTCAAGGTAATATGCTGTGTTTTCAACCAATGAAATGTGCCCCTCGTTGAGGCTAGAAACTGTGATTGTCCCTTGGTCTGGAATTAGTCAAAGTAAATGGATACCAATCTCCCTGGAGATTTTCATTTTAAAATAAATTATTCTTTTTTTTTTTTAAGTTTACAACTCTGTTTGGACATTGCCTTCTCTTAAATGTTTTGCCACTGCATAACCCCTTTTAAATCTACAGCCTAGCCAGCCCTGCCATGTGCTGTAGGATGCCCAGATGTCAACTTCTGCCTGGGAGGTCAAGTAAGTGCTGCTTGATCACATTTTGTATACTCCCCTCCCTTAATACCATCCATTCCACTAGACATGGAAGCTATGTCCACGATTTGAAGTGTCTTGTAGGGTCCCTGGCACTCTGGAGGGTAGCAGGTGTGGTTTGAACATGAAAAATGCCAGTGAAGTGTGCCACTGATGAGACTATAGGGAATTGAAGAAACAAACAGTTTCATAATGTTGGTGGCAGTGGGAAATGTGAGCCAGGGGCTTGAACTGTGAGTGACATGGCAGGGGAGGTCTTGTGTGCTCGCATGTGAAGGGCACATTAATATTCATGAGGAACATTGGCTGGTGTTGAGTGACTGGAAGATAGTGAAAAAAGGGAAGTGGCAAAGGGACTCAAGACCTAGAAGTACATGTAGTGCAGCAGGTGTGAGGAAGAAATGATGTGGGAGCTTATCGAAGGCAAAGTTAAGAAACTAGCACCAAATAAAACTCCAGTTTTAGTAGAAGTCCAGTGGTGCCTGTAGCCAATAATTACAGTCAATTCCCCAGAGCAGTGAAAAGAAAAAGGAAGAATCTGCATGCTTGAGGCAGGAGAACAGCCCAGTGAGGCGATCCACCATTTTGGCCTCAGCGAGTAAAAGCAAACAAATTTTGCAAATTCAGAAGCTTTGAAGAGTGGATCGAATGGTGTGAGAAAAAAAAACTGAAAAAAGGAGGAAATGAACTGTGAAAACTTTTTTTTTATGTTTTTATCTAGTGTTTTTCCTTGTTTTCATCCACCCCCTTCCCCAGGTGTGCATGTGCATGTGCAGGCAAGTGCACACTGCATTCCAAGGTGCCCTCTCAACTTGCCACCCCCTTTTGCCTGAGTTGCCACCAGACCTCCACCCAGTGGCAGAAGAACTACGGGGAGATGGGGGGAAACAACCACCCCAGGAGAGCGGAGCTGCCATTAGAGTTCTTTATCCTGCTCTATTCCTCCTCCCATGCCGGCACCCCAATGACACAAGGTTGTTCCCGAACCCAGGTCGCCGGCACGATGTGAGGTGTGGCATCCATCACCTCAAGCATCAGTGTCACCAGGCTGGCACTGTGAAAACTTTAAAAAAAGAATAAAAGTATATTAAAAGCATCAAAATGGCAGCATGTTGTGCAGGGTGCAGGAGGAAAACTGTGGGACTTAAGACTGGGGAGGGCATGGTGTGTGATGTGCATATGAGTGACAGAGTCTTAAAGTTCTTGCTTTGCAGACTGGGAAAAATGGCTGATGGTCCAAGTAACCCAGATATTTAAGTCCCCCTGGATGTCTTTGTATGGCTGACTGAGACAAACAATAGTGAAAGACTTATAGAGGGTGGCCCCCTGCAATGCAATCATTGCACCCATGTGGGGACAGATGTGTCCCTTGTACCCCTGTGCAGCTTCTGTACAGATTGGGAGCTATGTCCCAAAAAGAGGCCTCTGTGGCAGCAGATGCCTCCAGGGACCTCTCTCAATCTGAATCAAGGGGTCCCATGCTGAAGCCCTGGGAGCTCCGCAAAGAAATGTCCTGTGCCACAAGGGAAGAGGAGGAAATCCCCTCCTCTAAACACATGAGTGTGGTAGTTGAGGAAGACTAGTAATACATACCCCAGGATCAGCCAGCCAGTGAGGAACCAGTTGACCTGAAGAGACTGGTGCAGTCCCTAGAAATCAATGTAAAAGAGTTGCTGATTTTGACTAGCCAACTTCCAAAGCCCCCACCAACCTCAAACCCTGCAGTAGCCACCTAGTACAAAACCTACATGAATACACCTCTTCGGGCCAAGGGAACTGAGAAATCAGCCCCAGCAGACTCAGACATTCATAAGGAACAAGAGCTTGTAACTCATGAAGACCCCCCGAGCCTGTCAGTGCAAACAGAGGAGTTGTAGCCACTCAAGGAGACCCCATCCATCAGAAAACCCATGGTGGAGGATGGGTCCTCAGCAGGGTTAGCTGTACCCACCCCTCTACAAATAAGAGTACAGCTTGGGCCACCATCTTTATGTTATGCAAAGGTTTGGTCTATGATGAGATCCCAGGCACAGATATCCCCTACGGCCCTGGCCTACCAGACCAAGGTATGGTTTCCCCCCAGGAAAGCTCCTGGGACTTCAAAATGATCTATTCCAGAGTGGAGTCAGGGGGAGAGGATCATCACACAGATCATCAAGAAGGGTTACCCTGACCTGGAATACCCCTACCATACTGAATGTATGTGGGACATGATAGCGTGCAAGCACAAAGACTGGACCAGCCATGCTATAATAGATACAATTTGGAAAAAGCATGGGATGACTTATTGAAATGATCAGGATGCAAAGGATGAAGCTCATCTGGTGGCCCAGTCAGTCCTAGGTGGGGACAACAGGTGATTAACATTGCTTAAAAACTACGCCCAAGTACAGTACCCAGATGGGAACATAGTATTGTACAGAGTGCCTGAAGAGGATAGTGGAGGCCAACCTTGTATCAAGCCTAACTCCAAATATTACTTTTAGGCTGAGGGACCCTTGTTTGCTCAGTGGAGAAAGGATCTGCCAATATTCTGTGTGAAGGAAGATTAACCCAGCCAGCAAGACATGCCTCCCATATAGGCATCCCCAGCAAGACACCTAGTGGTGTAGCCAACATTTCAGTTTTAAGAAGAGTTTAGCCTGTTGCTGCTCAGTGTCCTTTGTTTGCATATTGCAATGTCATCTAGCCTCAACAATAAAGGCCCTGAAGTGTTTTTGAAGATTCATTGGGAGACCAAGCCCTTCTGGGATGAAAAAAAGAAGACCCAGCAGTTAACTGACTCATATGTGGGACTCCCTGAAAAAGAAGCCCAGTAGGGTTTGTAGCCTTACCTCTGTAATCAGCAACTAGTGATTTACTTTTCCTTTTATCTTTAAAGGGAGCTTAGTTTACTGTATGTTTGGTATTTGTTTAAATGTTAACAGTCATGAAAGACTTGACTTTGCCAAGTGGCACCCTCCTACAGGAATGAATATCCAAGAGACCCAATTAACAGCATGCACAGGGAGGCATAGAGACTGTGAAGGGACTGGAGACAATAGTTTATATGGACCCATCCATATCCCCACTGAACAAAGTTGTGCAAACAAATGTTAAAGTATGGTGTATTTCATAAAGCTGAAGTAAAGCATTGAAAAGTACGTGGTCATTGTGTGGAAGGTGTTTTGTTCTGTTGCAGGTTTCCAGTGAGCAGAGTTTAGCTCCAGGAGGGGGCTACAGGTAAACCATGTTACAATACAACAACAATATGGGAAATATTTGTTGCTGTTCCAAGAGATGTCACTGTGGAATAAGGCCAGGGAGGTTGTCTTGGGCACAAATAGCATGGGCAAAAGTACTGGATAGGTTGATATGGTGTGTGAGGTATGGGTTATATTGCATGTATTGTATGATTTCCACTGCATAACACTGTTAAGAATTGATATAGAGTACAAGAGTTGTGCAGAGAGTTATGTGTATGTTGTATTAGAAGAAAAAAAATGTTAGATGTGATGTATGTAGTAGCATAACAGAGGTGCATTTCTGAGTGAGCCGGTATTCACCGCATAAGTGATGAGTTAGTTGTCCTAGTCAGGATTAGAATACAAATGTGTAGCCCAGCTGGCTAAGATTTAGACTGATGTCCCACTCTGGGCACCTGAGGCTGACCATTCAGGTGTTCTTGAGGTTGGGCCATCAAAGGAACCAAGAGGATGGACTGATACCTCAAGGTCTGGAAGATTTTGTTTGCCCACAGTAAGATGTGCACTGCCCCAGCAGTGTAACAGCCATGATGCCACTCTGGGGACTGGCTGGTGGAGGGGGGCTCTCTGTTCAGCAGAAGCCCCAACTGTTTGTAGCTGGATGAGGAGGAGTGAGTGGATGACTGTTTGAGACCGAGCCCCTATGCTGGGTGGGCCATTAGAATGGATTGTTGATTAATGTTATTGCTCACCAGGGATATCAAGCCTTAAAAAGCAGGTGAATGTAACCCCCCACTGGGAGTTACTGTGGTAAGTTATCTTAAGAGGGTATGTGCTCTCTATGTTGATGCCAACCTTTGTGCCCTAGAAGGACTGGGACAGCTTGTGCTGCCCTGATCATTCCAAAGGGGAGGGGCCAGAGCTTCCTATTTTGAAAAGAGATGGAATTCTAGTCCAGTTGATGGGAGACCAGAGACAGGCACAGACTGCCATGTCCCACTAAGTGGAACCCTTTTCTCAGAATTGGCATTGGTAAAAATGAGTTGTTCATGGCAGAAGCCAGTGAAACATGATCCCTAAAAGGGTGTGCCCCTTCCCGAAGAGGAAAAAAACTATTTTGCATAGGGATTCCTGTCAGACTGCATGAATCTACAGAACTAAGGCAAAATTTAATTATTTGGAAAGGTTGTAACTGAAGCATCCACTTGTGTCAAAAGTTTCTAGGGGGCAGGGCAAGTGAAAGGAATGTGTTTTTCCTGTCAGAATGTAGGAAAGTAGGTGAAATGTACTATGTGGGCTGTGTAGCCTAACATCTTTATGGATGTGCCCGGTTAGCACCCCAGTTATGCCCTGTGGGCAGTACTTCTGTGGTAGCCCTTCTCAGTATAGAAAGGAAAGTTAAAAGAAACAAATAAATGAGTGCTTTGTCAGCTGAAAAGTAATGTTGGTGAAATCCAGTTGGAGAATATGTGACACCATTTGTGCCAGGTGGTAAAAACTGAGTCACTAGCCTGTGTGGCTAGTACCTGACTGAACTTCATCCTCAAGTATTTAAATGAAAAGTTCTGCCTGCTAAATTTGAACATTGGGAACATCTCCTCACAGGGATCAACACTTGAGTGAGGGTGGGGGCAGATATCTGTGGCACCTCGGACCCCCAGGGGATGCTCTGTTCTCCTTGCCCCCAAATTTGGATCTCTTTGGGATGCACCTTTCTATTGAGACTATGGACTCTCTCCTCATGGGGGGTCAGTGCCATGAAAGAGAATGGGAGGCACTGTCTGCGGCATCTCAGACCCCCAGGGGGCTGTTTTCTCCTCTAGCCTGCATGTCAGAGTCAGGAAGAAAGAATGTGAATCCAGGAGACTTCTGGGTTCCCCATATGGCAGAAAGTACAACATTTTGTTAAGAAACTGGATCTTAAACCCGCAGCCCTGAGATGCTTCAAGGTGATATGCAATGTTTGAACCAATTAAATGTGGCCCTGTTGGGCTAGGGACAGTGATCACACCTTTGTCTATGGTAAGTCAAAGTAAATGGAGACCAGTCTTCCTGGAGACTTTCATTTCAAAATAAATTATTGTTTTTGGTTTGTTTGTTTGTTTTAAGGATTACAGCTCTGTTTGAACATTGCCTTTCATAAATGTCTTGCAACTGCATAACCGCTTTTAAATCCATAGCCTAGCCAGCCAACCCGTGAGATGCCTGGAGGTCAGTTTCTGCCTGGGAGGTCAAGTAAGTACTGCTTGATCTTTTTTTGTGTACTCCCCTCCCTTAAATTCCATCCATACCCCTAAACATGGGATGGGGTTGCACTTAAATGGTCAAGGTGACATCTAAGGGGTAAGGTTGTTTTGTCTTATGAGGTGAAAAAAAAATGGATCCATGCTGAGGTATATAAAATTTCTTTTCCCTTAGTAATTTTCATTTAAAAAGATTATGAGAACAGTAATATGATATGTACTTACAAGAATACCAAACAGCTCACTGATATAACTTACAGTTATGGTATTATTTGCTTAGCCAAGTAAGAGTGATGCTGACTTCTTCAAAAGTTGGGAATCTTGTTCTTTTGTCTTCTGCAATGCTTATCCTGTTTCTTTTATTAATTTCTTTATCCCTTATTTACACAGTATGTTTTCTCAGGTTTCAAGCATTTTGCAAGTTATGCTTGTTATCCTCTATCCTTTGTCACAATGTATTTTTCTATAATCCCCATTGTTACAAATATTTTCTTTCATGTTTAGTTATTTTTGTTTTTTCTCTGTATAGATGTTTTATCAACTTCTACTAACACTATTTGTCATTCTATGGTGTCTGCTATGTGCTTTCTGTATTTTTGTTTCAAATAGTATTAGCAAGGCATGTTGGCAATGCTGTATTTTCTGCTGTTGTGTCAGATAATTTACATTTCAATCAATACACTGGATCATTTTTGTTCAGTTTAAACAATGCCATGTATGTTATGTCCTCAATGGTTCAAGCAATGTACGCAAATGTTTTTCCAGAAGAAGCATTAACATTTATATTACACTTTTCATACACACTGTATTCAAAATTGCTATACGAGGAATACAAGACTGGTGGTGAAGAGATTGTAAATGTGTGTGGCAGCCATTTCATACATCATAGCTCACACACAGTCTTGGAAAGCTGCATGAACCAGTTTTATGGAAAGGGAAGAAAATCCCCATCTGTTTCAAAAAGTGCCTTGGGTTCTTTAACATCCACCTGGACACCCACTAAGACAGCACCAGAGATGGGCAGAAGGGAACTTGGTTCAACATCTCATCCAAAGGATGGCACACCCTAACAGTACTAAATCCCCCTACTCCTCCAAACAAGTGTCAGCTTTTATTGTATGAGTTCAATACCCATGTGGGACTAGAACCCACATCTTTCAGGACCACATGTGAATGCCTTACCCACTGATCCATGCTAACACCAAATTATGTGTAGTTCATAGCTTAGGCTTATGCTACAGACTGTAGTTGAATGTTGTAGGTTGTGCTTGGACTCAGAGGCCAGACCAGTAAGTAGGATGATGCTTACAAGGTATTAGTTATTTGGAGTCCTTAGTGCCTAGATAGAAGGCAGTATAGCACAGTGGTCTAAGGCTCTGAGCTGCAAATCTGGTGATATCCAGCAGACCAGACCTGGGTTTGAATCCCACAGCTTCCACTTGCATACTGTGTGACCCTGAGCAAGTCACTTAACCTCCTTGTGCTCCCAGGTCGCTCCTGTGAAAAAGCTTTCAGCTTAGTGTGCTGTACCTGGTTAAACAACAACTAAAAAAAGATACTTCAGCATATACATGAACAAGTCAGTGATTATAGTACATGTGTTCTGGATAGTATATGCATGGTGCTTAGATGCTTGAACTGATGAGTAACTTGTTAAGAGTTGATGTTTTGGCCTTTCTCTGTATCCCACTGTAGGAAGGATGCTTAGTCGAGTAGGAAGAGATCCTTCAAAGAAAAATAATTTTATCAAACGATTATCTCCTCCAACTCTGGAGAGTGTAGCCAGTAGCACACAGGAGAAGAGCCCCCCCTTGGGGGGAAACCTCTGAGGACCCATGGCTACTGACTGCCCATCCTTCTAGGCATACTAAAGGAGAGTAATCCTAAATTAAACATATTATGTAGTTGGCTAATCCGAGGACCCACACTTTTGCAATCCTGAATCCAATAACATGGATGCTGAATCAGAGCCCAGAAGATAAGAGTCCGAGATGGCAGCACATTCTTCATGAATTCCTAGTTCAAGAGATCTCTATGTCCAGGCAAGGATCTGATATGAATAAATTCAAATCCACAGGTGAGCATAAATCAGAAATGGTCGAGTTGTACTGGCAAACAATCCAGCAGGTGAGATATTCTTTCTGACAAGGACTTGAGCTTGAACGAATGGCTTGTGATCCAGAATAGGAGGATTTCTGGTCTTGGATTCGATGACAAGCTATGCGAGGATAATGTCCTTGGTGAAGCGAGGAGGCTAGATGTAGCTATGAGGCTGGGGCAGAGCAGATGGAATCCTCTATCTTGAGCAGCAAGGCAGATGGGAGTACATTTGTGCAATAAAACTCGAGCTACAAGTGGATGGAGAGCTGAAAGACCTCCAGGCCCAAACAGGCAAAGCAGGTCTTGTAAGTAGGGGAGGCACTGTCAGTAACCCTCCAGGCCCTGAGGGCGAAGTAGGTACATGTTGGTAATAAGTTCAATAGACCTCCGGGCCTCTTAGGGTGCAAGTCATTCAAAGTGCGTTGTAGTGACACGTCCAGCCCCGCAGGCAAGGCAGGTTGTAGAGCAGTTGTAGTTAGTGCGGCAGTCATCCCAGAGGCCAAAACTGAGGATGGTGGTAGGTATGAGTAAGTACTGCATAAGCAAAAAGGACCTGCTGTACGTAGGTCAGTAGTAGTAGTAATTGACAAACCTACATGCAATGCAGAAATAGCAGCAAAGGAGTAACTGAACAGATAGTAGATGGTACTGTGAAGACCACTGGGGGCATGTGAATAAGCAAGTAAGCAGAACAGCCTCCTGTTATCTAAGCAGATATCCCTGTATGAGTGGTATGTGCATACATTTAGGAAAGAGCCATGACTAGTAGCTAGCTAAGAAATCCAAGCAAAAGTTGTGCTCCTGGTGGTCAAAGTATGGCAGAAGAATGTGGTGAGAGGGCTGAATTGAATAAGTGAGTGCCTTAAACAGCTGGACTACATCTCATGGTGCTGGAGTAGGGCAATGTTTTAGGCTTAAGCATGAGATAAAATGGCTCTAATGGAGTGAGTTCAGCTGATAGGGCTGGTAGTAAGGAAGTTATAGAGCATCTGAATGAACTGAAGCAGCATGGTAAGAAGTATCCAAGGGAAATGAGAACGCTGTCCTGAGTTGTACTCTAGATGGAAGTCCACATGAATATGGAGGAGCCTTGATGGATAAGTAGGTGAGCTGGTGAGATGAGGCTGCAGTATCCAGACTCTTAGAAGTCTGACGAAGGCAAGAACCACTGGCAATGCATCCAGTCTTGATAAGGCTGATATGAGTAAGTGAAGCACAGAATCTAGTAACGAAGTGGAAGATCCAGCGAAGATGGTAGCAGATCCTAAGCAAGGTTCTAAATCAATGTTAATGTCAATGTCCAGGAGACACAGCGATAGTGGTATCTGGAACTGAGGTGACGGATTAGGCAAACTTGAAGTGAAGGTCCGAATTCCAAGAGACGAGGAGCTGGAGCCAAAGTTATTGAAGGCAAGGCAAACTAGCTGGATGCGGTCAGAAGTCAAAAAAGCAGATCAAAGGAACCCGTGGTCCTGAGTGGGCAAAGCAGTAAGTGGACAAGCTAGACAACTCCGAATCCTTCAATCATCCGGTGAAGCAAGTATGAGAAGGCACGAAACTGCTTGCTGAGCTGGGCAAAGCAGGTGTAATAAATATTCAAACCTCCAGGCCCTGATGCAGGGAGAGGCAGGCGGAGTAGAAGCTAAAGTAGGTGAGCAACTGAATGATCATAATGAGCACTGAGCAGTGACACCCTGAGAGGGTGAAAGGGTTATTGAGTGCAGCAGAATTCCAGACTAAGTCGAGGAGATGGTAGTAATAATGAAACAACAATGTGTGGTAGTAATGAGCAACGAGTTCGGAAGCAAGCGTAGACCTGCATATAAGTCAGTAAACAGTGTAAGAATAAGTGGATATCGCATGAGGTCTGCATAAGAAAGTAGCTATATTAGTTGAACCACCATGACATGAATCTGCAAGGCAGGTGCAGAGGATAAGGAGTGCATGGCATGACTTCTAGGGCTAAAGGCAATGAAGCAGCTAAGCTCATACGTGGGGCAGGATAAATGGCTGGACCACACGTTGGTCAGCAGGAGGAAGGTGTAGAAAGCAGCAGCTAGGCCCCGTGAAATCTAGCAGAACCACAAACCCACATGCAGGGTAGCAGAGGAGAGTGAACACTTGCCAGGTGAGGCCCTCTCGAGGCCAGCAGTGTGGCTGAACCTCATGTGGGTTAGGCAGAAAAGAGGAAAGCAAGTCAACCTGATCACCACGGCTAGAATGACTGGGTGTGCCACACAGAGGGCCGCTCAGTGCAGCAGACATCCCAGGCTGGGCCAAAAGGATGACAGAGGCAGGAAGCATGAGTATGGTTGCAAGATGGTGATGAGGTCTAGGAATAAAGATGTAGCCAGGCCAGAAGGAGCAGTGTAGTCATTGATTAGGGAAGTAAGCAAGTACTTTGAAATATCTGAATGTAATCCTGGATTGACCTGTAGAGAGCAGTGCAGCCTGAGAAAGCTAAATAATATGTCCTGTAGAATAATAACTGTCTGGGGAATAGATGTCCTGTAGAAGCCTCCAAGCCTGCAAAATACATGAATCCCCACAGAGTAGGAAGCCTTACTAGCAGTTGTAGCGTTGCTATGTGAAAAGTGTTGGACACTGCAATGAACTCTTGAGGCATAACAAAATGAATGATAAGAATGTGGATGCAGTTAAAGTTTGTTATCGCTGTTTCTGTTTCACTGTTTTGCTAGTAGAAAAAGTGCATAAGCAGACATCTCTCTTCAGTTTATAGTTTGACCGCCTTATTCTGTACTGTTTATAGGTTGCTGGTATGCATGTCATTGCAGGATACCTCTAAACCATGTGTAAATAGCACCTGCATGTAATATGCACCAAAGTTGTTGCTTTTCTCAACACAAACTCAGTTGTGTGTGAATAAGGTTGAACAGTAATGCACTCCCAGTAATAATGCTCACCATTGTTGGAGCTGGCAGCCCATACCAGAAATCCCAGCAAAATAAACTCGGTGAATGTCTGACAGCCGGCGGTGAAGAAAAGACAAGGGTAAGTCAGGAAGCTGATACAGTCACTGGAACTGCACTGCTGAGGAGCTGAGTGGGCTAGTGGCACAACAGAAGAAGTCCAGGAGAGCACATGAAGGAAGAAAAATGCATCCAAGCTGAAGGGAAGGCTATGATCTGGCAGCAAGTGAACGAGCAGTCCGGGTGGTAATACAGTGAGGAATGGAGTGAGCCCAGCTCAGCAGTGGTGGAAGGTGTCCTGAGGTATGTTGGCTAGGCAGGCTAGAAGCACACAGACTACAGCAGGACATGGAGTAGAGCTGCTCAGGAGAATGGAAGCTAGGAAGGAGAGAGAAACACTTAAACGAGCAAGCAGTGGTAGAGCAGAGATAGACCACTATAAACACGGCCCAGTAGGGAAGTAGGAATGAGAATCCCCAAAAGAAAGGCAACGAAGCAACACAAACGAAGGGGGGGTGCACAAATAATCAAACTTAAAAACGAGAGGAAAAAAGGGGGGAGGCAAGCACAGGCAGACAGAATGAGGAAGAGAGCAACCAGGCACCAGTACTGCCACAGAGCGAGAGCAACTTACTTTAAGCAGAGCGGTTCTAGCCTCGTAGTTTATGTAGGGTGTGGGGGAAAAGCTGTTCCCTCACATAACTACAGGCATGCGCCTTTCAATTATCTAATTTATAGTTTTTCCAGATAAAATGGTAATGAGATGATGTTCCCATTTTCAAACTAGACTAAGGGCAGGCTACAAGACACATGGTCAGTGTACAACATTAAATAAGTCAAAAACTGCACAAGATCAAAAACATAGCTTGAAAGAAAATTTCATGACGTCAAGATCAAGAGACTTGAAGTTATGTAAAACAAAGACAGCAATATTCAGATACCAGTCAATGATGGCACGCTGATAGCACATGAAGAGCAATCCAATACATTGATTGTATGCCCTGTACAATAATTAAAGCTAAAGAAGTTACTAGGAAAGGCATACCCACAATAGGGTGAAAATAAACTGGCCAACAATGATTGGCACATGGGAAAATGGGTGAGAGCAACATGTGCGACTGGCAATTGCGTCACTCACCTTGCTGGTCAAACCACAGATTGGCCCCATTACGGGAGTGGGCTTTACTGCCCACACCCTCCTTAAATAAATATAAACATCCCCCAGCCTGCACACAATGGGGAGGGGGCCAGACCTCAGTTAGGACCCCATGTTCTCATCTGCCCACAATTGCCACTGCACTGAAGTCCCGACCACCCACATCGGGTTTGTTCTAATTGATTCACCCACATTTCTTCACCCAAAGTCCCATGCCCACTTGGCAGTATACAGTACGACTAAGAAATACAGCATAACAAAAAACAGTGAATTTGCCCACCTACTGCCTAGAATGTCATCTGACCTTAAAGTTAGAAAAACAAAGATTTGCAAGGTATGCCCCCACACTTGTGAATCTTCATGCCTTTGGTGGCATCAACAGACCTCAGCCTCACCACCCTATGAGGGACAGCAACACAAAGAGGCATGAGGCATGTTTAGAGGTGGGGCAGGGCCAGATATTGAGTATACAAATGAATATCTGTTCCTAAGCAAGAGAGAATCCCCAACGTTGTGCTCAGCTGGGGGGTTGAAGGATAAGGCATCCCTTTCAGGACAGCTGTATCCTATACGGAAAACTAACAAATCTTATAAAGCGTGATATCATTGTAATCTGTCCGGTTTGTTTATTTGAAAACATTGTAGACCCCCTAAGAGCCATAAGAGGGTCTCTCATGCAAACAGTAATAATATTTGAAAGTTCTAAGGCATATTCCATTTCTCACACATGGGTTTCTCTTATTTTCTAAAAAGTAAAACATTTTCATTTTTAAATTCAATTTCTATTTTTATTAGAAAGAAGGTCTTTAACATGAACGGTAGTATTTTTCTTTTGTACACATCCTTATCTTGTATGGTTATGAGTGCCTTTTGTGCCTTTTCAAGTCATTTTTCTGCCAGAATTGCTCTGCTTTGCTTTGCTGTTCTCTTACCCAAAGAAGTCAAGAAGGAGCTCATAATCATAATAGATGGCAAAACTTTACATGGAAACACATAATGAACTGCAATATTATGGCCCTGTGCCCACCATACCATCTTAAAGGGCTGGGAACAGGTGGTAACAGGACCAATTGGCACATGAGAGTGCCTGGGAAGTGCAGAGATACTTTGCTGGAGGATGGGCAAGTATTACTGTACCCACTACATAATATAATTGTGCCAACCTCAACACCATGTCAGCAGCTTGGATGCCACTCCTTGCCTTTCCCTGGCAAGATATATAGATTCATGGACAAAGCAGGCTCATGAGTGAAGGAGGCATGCACACACATTTGTGGTTCCTACAGAGTGCCCCATATGATAGTAGGTGTACAAGTCCCAGGCACCAGCAGTGAGCAGAAATGCCATTGGATCAGGCACTAAAAGGTCACTTGAGGCCTCTGGGAACACATTGGAAAAACATAACTTTTAGACACATTTAGCATACTGTATATGGCCACATCTTTTCTGCATTTAGCTTTCCCCTTTCCTTTATAACACTCCACATTAAAAAAAACTGGGGTCACTTGCCCCTAGTCTTGATCTACTCTGGATGCTTGCCCTGCACAGATATCATAATTCTTGGTTTGCTAGATCTCAATCTTTTGCCTTGGAGAAGTGTGTGATGTCACAACAAGCAGAGGATTATAGTGCCAGGTATATGGAAGCAGCCAGAGCAGACTTGTTCTTGAAGATGGTGATCCTGTTTTCAGATTAATATACATTCCCATTATCAGAAAGAGAAATTCTACAGAAAATATATGAAGTCTTTGTGTATAAAGCATATGTGTTTACCACAATTTGCTTGTGAAGTCATGGGGCCCTGATTCTCAAAGCGTTATGTCTGGCATAAATTTACTTATGCCCCCCAAAAATGGAACAAGTAGCAATTTACAAAAGCAGTTGGGACAATTGATATTCTATAAAGCAGCCTGTGACATGTTGCAGGCTGCATCCACCAAAGTGGACTTACACCACCAGTCATGCCCTAAACCCCCTGTGATGTGGCACTAGGGGGGTTTACAGCAGCAGTTGCGCGCTATTCTGAAAGGGCAGCAACCATGTCCCTCAGTTCGCTGTTCACTAACAACCACTGGAGGACAGCTGCCAAAGTACAGTTACACCAGCTTTTAGCTGGTGTAACTGGACTTTATGCCTTCTAGGGGTTGCATAACTGTGCCTCTATCCATCCCCCAGTACATGTAGCCCCCAACCCCCAGTCCTTAAAGTCCCCCAGGGCTTGACCATGCCCCCAGCACCCAATCATCAGTTAAAGCCCCTCCAGGCTTTATCATGCCTCCCAACCCCCTGATATTTTAATACATCCCCTCTGGGCTTTATGTCCCCCTGACCCCCCGATATAGGTCCAAAGCCCCGAATCCCCTCAGTGTGTGAACAGCACCCACCCCATCCCTGAACCAATCCCCAACATGTAGGCACCCAATGCAAACTTCCCCATTACCCTGGTTGTCTAGTGGCTCCCCACCCCCCCCACCTGGCAGTGCCTGACCTCCTCACTCCTGCCCCTGACCCCTTACAGGCCAGTGACTGGCGCAACCCACCTCTCACCACCATGGCCAGCAGCTGACTGAACATGAATGAGCTTGTCCTACTGTACTGTACATACACACACAGCACACTGTGAGTATGTACAGTACAGTAGTATGCACTTGGGGGGTCGGGGGACATAAAGCCCAGAGAGGCTGTATTAAAATAACAGGGGAGTTGGGGCATGACAAGGCCCAGATGGAATTTAACTAGGGATTGGGCATAGGGAGCATGGAGCAATTTCTGGGGGGCTTTAGTGACATGGGGGTTGTTGGCATGGTGAAGCCCTGTGGGGCTGTATGGACTGTTTGAGACATGGAGGACATGACTGTACCCTTTACAACCAGCGTTGCAGCTTGTGGCAATCCCTACAGCTATGCCCTTTGTTTTGCATACCTGTTGGTTTGTTGCAAATTGCAGGACTTAGCCTTACAGAATCAGGTGCAGGGTCCTTGTCATAACAGGGTTTGGTGTGCGTCACCTTTGGAGGCGAATTGCGCCATCCTTCTAGAAACTGGCCCATGGACTCTTTAATCTGCAGAGTATATATTTACCACTTCAGCATTAATGTCTATGCCCAGTGTACCCTGCAAACATACATTAAAAACTAAAAGCAAAACAGCTACTCATTTATGACTAATGTTTTTAAAACTGTCTTGGGATTACTATGGAAAATATAACACTGATGTCACCCAGGTTCTTAGAACATGTTTTTGGTTTTGTTTAGCAATACATTTTAGACTCATTAATGTTGTGAACCATTGTATTTCTCTTATATGCCTTACTGTAGATAGGCTTCCAGGAAATTTATTTATTTAGTTTTTGTTTACTGGGTAAGTGCACTAGACAGAAACTGCCTATTTTCAGGCATGACCCAGGAGAAATACAACAACATCAGATAACATAGAACAGTGCAGTACAATAGGACGGTACAACACAACATTACTTCAAAAGAATTGCAAGTCCTTTCATAAGTTTTTTTTTTTTCTGGCAGAATGGATAAAGGAAGCAGATTTCATCTTGTCTATTATTTGCATTTAAAATATGCTTCCTTTGTTTAGACTGCCAATGCACCTCATGGAGAAACTCAGCAGTTCTTAAAGCAAGTATAGTACAGGACCTATATGCAATATATATGTTTGTGCAAGAAAATTTAACTCAAGATCTGAATTTAGTTAAGCACCTATACTGTTACAAACATTTTTTTATTAATAAAACATATTTTAATCCATAATTCCATGGTTTAAATAAATTGTTATAGATGAAGTCCTGTCAGTGGTCACATGCTGGTGAAAAAGGCAGAACACCACTTGATAAGTAATACATTTAAGGAAGATTTCTGCATGAAATTTTACTAGATAATTTGTAACAAACAAGTATGTTGTATAAGATGTTATACCCGATTTTCAAGGTTAATCCAAGAGTTGTTTTGTAAAGTGATTCTGAAACCAATGTTTACAGGTGAGTATCATTTGCAGCTAGTGTTTTAGGACTACATAAACTTGCTTGCCATACCTGGACCATTTTTGTTTATTTTCAATTAATTTTCCAGGTTAGCAATTTAACTTTTACTGGAGACTACGGGATTGATATTTAACATATTTACATGTGCAGATTGATGGTTCTAGAATATTCTAAAATGTTATGTGATGCTGAAGGATGACTGCTCAGAATTTCTGGGGAGATTATCACAGTTTGGAACTATTGAAAAGTGGAGTGATTTAGACTGGAATTCTAGGCAGACATTTGTTTTTGTTTTTTTCTTTCTTTCTTTCTTTTTTGTTAAAATGTGTAAAGGTAATCTGTAACAACAGTATGAATATCTGACCCAATGTGCTTTTTAAGGAAAATTGCCAATTTTATTTAAGCGGCCTAATCTGAAAATGTTAATTTTAAAATATAGTCCTAATGCTATCAAATACAACATCAAACATTAAATATCTTAAGGATCACATAAAATGTCCTGTACATATATACTGTAAGCAGTCTGCAAGCCAGCAAAATGTAATTAAATACTTAGCTAACCATAAAGTTACCAGTTTCATATATTGTTTATTGTAACTTATTACATGACTTCTTATGGGTCATCCTAACGTCCGATAAGTTCTTATGACAGTTAACAGGGAAATCTGAAGTCTGAACATAGCTTTTTTATTTTGATCTCTTTGATCTTCTTCTAGTTTGCTTGAAAGTAATAATGACTAAATACAAGCATAACTAAGCAAGCACATATGAAGACAAGATTTTCCCTTACCTTGACTCTGGACTCCATGCAGTGTACATAGTAGACAAATATAAATAAAGCACAATTTAAAAACTAATATCCCTGGTCTTTCACCCATTAAAGAGTATATCGGCATTCAGTGAAACTTTGTTTCAGTAAATAAATAAATAAATAAATTGTTTCTCAGTTACTCTGCAGGACAAGTTAGGATGTGTGTCTCTTTGAAGTGGAACAGGTGTGTGGAAATACAGGTGGGTATATAGTGGGGTGGAGTCTATAATCCGTAGCTGTACTATCCTTTGAAGTGACAAATATGTACCTCACTGTGATTCATGTAATTGCATTTTGGGCATGTCCTTTTGGTATTTAATACGCTCAGAGAAATGTCAGACCTATTAACTTCGGGTTAAACAAAGGATCCAGATTTAGCTTTGACGTAACTATGTTATGATTCTGAATGGATGCCAATGTGGCCAGTTAAAACACATACATTTTTTAGTAAAAATAAACATGTTTTCTGACCATTTCTACAGCAAAGCATCCTGTGTCAGCAGTAATATACTGTATCAGTAAGCTAGAAAGTCAAGACTCTACTATTTAGAATATATGCTGTTCTAAAAAGGTACATAGGCTGTACTCATGCAGTTTGTGAGGTAAGAAGGAACATAATGTATGCTCCAGTTGTGCTGGTGTCCATACGGAGCAGCCTAGTACCTTTATTTTTCTAACAGTTGGGGTAAGAACTGTCTTACAATTCACCCTGTAGTTGATTACTGTGCTCGTAAGCAGTTAGTTTCAATAAAAAATGTTTGAATGGTATGTCTGATACATTCAGCAACCAGCTAAGATAAATGACAGTCAGCCAGCCATAGGGTTAAAGGTATTTTATTTAATGGTCATGTGATGTGGTTAAATCAATCATATACTTCCTTTTCTGTCAGTTTAAAAATATTATGAATTCATTTTGAAATTGTAAAGTTGCAAACAAGTTTTTAAATATTTCATTCAGCCATTATTTGACTATATAGCACAAATCAGTAATGTTTTACAGAGTGCAATTTGGAAACCACGTCAGCTGGGATTTTCAAAGGACATGCTTCAGGTGGAAATATAGGATCCACCTATGCCTGTAGTAGCTTAAACACATCAAATGCGATTGCAGTTGATTTCCTAGAGGTGATCTACTTACAACCATAGAACATGGTTTAGCACAGTCTCTGGATGTGACTGACAGTCACAGCTAAAACTGTCAGTTAATAGTTGGCCTAGTACTTAAATAGGTTTTGTCATACTGTCATCTGGCAACAGTGAATTGTTCATCCCTCATGAAGTATTGTGACAGCTGGAATGGGGGGGGGTACCAGGGGCAGTGCTGCACTATAACTATGGATCTGGGCATATTTGCACTTGAAAATTAGGCACTCACTGTTCTTTTATGTCATCATAGTCAAATATTCAGTGCATCAGTGGGACAACACAGGAGTAGAACATCCATATTAATGTGTCTGCAGGCATCTGCAGTCAGTCCACAGTCTGCAGAAAACTGCAGGAGAAACACCTGAAAAAAGTAAGAGATACCACAGTACTTTGTATGAATCTACTGGAATAGACAGCCTAAGGTTAACTGCAGTAGGCACGGGTTGTGGGGTAAGAACTAGGGGGTAGGAAGTAGTAGACAAAAGGAAGGTAGCAACTGCTAGAAGGTTGTGGAAGAGAAAGAAGGTGATACCCTGTTTAAAATAGGTGATAAATACATCTCAAAAAGGTAAAAGAAGAGGTAGGAAGTCAAGGGACGTAGAAAGGAGGCAGGAAGGTGTAGAAAAGGTTAATTGAAACACAGAAACATAGACACTGTCAGCAGGAAAGGATCACTTGAATTACCCAGTGTTCCCAGATGTTCCCTGTCTGTTCTTTCTCTGTAGGACCCCACCATGTCTCTGGCAACCCTTTCTGCCTATTTACCAGTACTCCATTAGGTGTATCCCATCCATGCCTGAAGCAATCCATTGTTTTCACACTCACTACCTCTGCTGACAGAATGTTCCATGAATCCATGAGCCTTTCAGTTCAGTAGAACTTCAACACATCCCTCTTAAACTTCTCCTCTTCCAGCTCCATTGCATACTCACTTGTCCTGGTGCACGTCCTTGATTGAAATAAACACCATTCCTGTACCCTGTTCACCTCAGTGACATACTTGTAGGTATCTATCGTGTCTTCCCTCTCCCTCCACTCCTCCATGGTGTACACATTGAAGTGCCTCAGCTTCTCCTCATAGGACTTCTCTTGCAACCCCACCACCAGTTTAGTTGCCCTCCTCTGGACTGCTCCACCATGTCTATGTCCTTTCTGAGATGTGGCCTCCAGAACAGGATGCAATACTCTAGGTGGGGTCTCACCAGTGACCTATACAGTGGTAGCACCACATTCCTCTTGCTGGCTGTACCTCTGCCTATGCACCCTAGCATGCCACTGGCTCTGTCTACTGTATTGTTACACTGTCCTACTATTTTTCCAATTGTTTAACCAGGTAAGACACACTAAGTTGAAAGTTTGTTTACAGGTGTGGCCTGGGAGCACAGAGAAGTTAAGTGACTTCCTCAGGGTCACATAGTATGTAAGTGGGGGCTGTGGGATTCAAACCCAGGTCTCCAGATTTGCAGCTCAGAGCCTTAAGCCACTGCACTATACTGCCCACTTTGAGGTCAATAAATATTATAATCTCAAGGTCTGTTTCCTGCTTAGTGACCATCAGCAGCTCCTTCAACATTTTATAATCTGTTCTTTGGTTTTTATGCCCTCAGTGCATGATTTTCCACTATCCCTGACCACTCATCTAGCTTGCTAAGCTCCTTTCTTATTCTCTTTACCCCAGCTGAGCATCCACCTTAGTACAGATGTTGGTGCCATCTGGAAAAAGTCATACTGTATCTTGCCTCCTATCTCTTCTGCAATGTCACTTATGAAGACACAGAAGATGACTGGTGACAATACTGAGCCCTGTGACACCCCACTGGTCACACTCCCTTCATTGCAGTGAGTGCTGTTTACCACTATCCTCTGTTATCTATCAAGTAACCAGTTATTAACCAGGTTTACCTCTTTGGATCCCACCCCAGACTGTTCAATTTCTGTATCTGTCTCCTATATCACACAGTGTTGAAGGCCTTATTGAATGTGACTGGGCTGAATAAGACCCCGTCCCATTTGTTATGCAGAAAGAGTTAAAATGCAAAGATCTGTTCTATTCTGTCCTCTCCTTTTCTGTCTCTTGTCTGTCTGGTTGTCCAACCAAATGTTCTCATAAGACCAAGGAACTGATCACACTGATGATCTTGTGATTCTCCATTTCACTCTATCTCTCTGTTATCACTTGCTGTTTCTGTCTTTTCCTTCCCCTTGTGTATTTGTGTTTATAAAAATATACGTGATTTATTACGTGAAACTGTAACTGATAATGGGATCCTTTAGTTTCAAACTGCATTTAGTTAAACTGTTGAAATGATTGCAAAAATATATTTGGAATTTAGGGGTTAACCTTGACATGCAGCACAAACTGTTTTGCAGAGTTGTCAACAAGAGGCCAGTTCTAGCACATCATGTTCTATTTTGTTGCACCTCTAAGGAAAGAAACTTACAAAGTTCTGGTCTCTTAATGAGCTCAGGAGGCAGAAATAAGAGCAGCACTGCTTTTGCTAGAGGGAGAAAGAGATTGAGAAACTGAAACTTGGAATTGCAGATTCCCTCACACAAAGGACTTTGTTTTCTCTGTTTGTACTGCTGTTGAAAATAGTTATAATGAATATTTTTTTTTGTTTTACTGTTATTGGAAACAAATAAAATGCTACTTGCAAATTTTACAACTGCTCCTAGTTTTCCTATGCTTCCTGACCTATGCCTCGATGGCAGATGGTATTAAAAGTGAGATGTTTGCCATGTTTACTCTAAGTCAGGTGTTTGGTGCATGGGTGCTAGACCTGGACCATGGAAACATAGCAGAAAGGTATGGACTCTGTAGCAGTAAGCCCAGGAGACATTACCAGAAAGATGGTAGCCAAAGATGCAGAGACAGAAGTCAAAGCTGTGACTATACAGCCAGCACCAGTGATAGAAAGAAAAAACAACAGGCAGTGACAGAACCTGGAAGCATGACTGCCTTTTACAAATCATGGGCTATACAACAAAAAGAGATGGAGAAACAGAGAAGAGAAGAAATGCAGCAACTTGAGAAGCAGGCAAAAGAAGAAATGCAGCAACTCAAGAAGCAGAGAAGAGATGCAGTAACAGGAGCAACAAAGAAGAGAAGTGATGCAGTAAGAGATGGATGCCTTGCAAGTTATCAAAACTGGAGTATCTGGCACTGGTCCAGGAGAGCAAAAAGACACAAATAACTTAAAAGCCATTAAACTTACAAAGATGTGTCCCTCAGATGACATCAAAACATCCTGACAACTTTTGAAAGAGTTGCCACAGCCTGCCAGTGGCCAAAGCAGCAATGGGCAGCCAGACCGGTACCTTACCTGACAGGTAAAGCCCAACTTGTCTACAGCAGTATGGACACTGCACAGTCAGAAAACTATGACCTTCTGAAAAGAGAACTCTTGAAAAGGTGCAATATCTCAGAAGACACTTATAGGCAAATATTCTGGTCCCTGAAGTAAAACTTATTCGACAATCCTCGAGAAGCCTTCACCCAGCTCAGAGAACTCCTTATTAAATGGCTCCAATCAGAGGGAAAAACAGTCCCACAAATCACTGACACATTTGGAATGGAGCAATTCTTCAACATCCCACCTACAGATGTGCAGCTTTGGGTGAAAGAACACTGACCAGAAAGTGAGGAAAAGGCTGTTTCTTTGGCCAAGGACTTTCACATGGCCAGACAGACCACACAGCAGCAAGGTAACAGGCAAGCACCTTTTTCCTGATTTCACTCCAGATCAGATAAAAACTCTGGTGAGTGTAACAAATCTGCACCCAAAGACTTTATTTGCTATAACTGTAACAAGCCAGGCCATATTGCAAGAAATTGCCATAAAAACAAGGAGGGTAACACTGAAGCAGATCTTGCTTTGTCAAATTGGGGCAAGTATTTAACAGATGTCAAGGTGGGAGACAAGATTGTAAAGGGACTTATTGATTTGAGAAGCAGTCAGAGCCTAGTGCACGCTGAAGTGCTGGGAAAACACTATCTAAAAGGACCAGGGTCTGGTGTCATTTGCATCCACAGGGACACTCAATATTATCCTACCACACAAGTGACCTTAAATATTAGCTGCATGCCACACCAAATGAAAATTGGGGTAGTACCCAAGTTACCATTACCTATGATTACTGGAAATGACTGTCCGGGGTTTACTGAGTTAATGTCAGAGGAAGTGAACCCTGCAGTTTCAGCAGCAGTGGTAACAAGAGCACAGGCAAAGACAATCTCAGAAGGTGGGAACACTTTTCCTTTCAGTGACTTTGATGCGGGCTTGTTTGAGCCAAGCTCCAAGATCTGAAAGGCCAAAAAAGAAAGAAGACACCTGAAACAACAGTGGCAACAAAAAACTGCTGAACATAAGACGTTAAATATGAAAATACTCCAGCTAAACTGAAAACTGATTGTGGTTTTGTTTCAGAGAAAACTAACAATGCTTCTCTCCAAAGTTATTTTAAGCAGCTGGGGGTGAAACAAAAACAGGTTGAACCAATGTTTAAAAAATGTAATGGGTTACTGTGCTGAGTATGTGTTAAACCTCAGACAAACGAACAGATAGAACAATTGGTTATACTGCAAAAGTACAGAACTGAGTTGTTACATATAGCACATGATAGTCCTTTGGCTAATCACTCAGGGAGTGATCACACCCTTGCCAGATTGCTGTACAGATTTTACTGGCCTGGAATTCATGAAGACATTGCTACCTACAATATTGCAGTTCTTGTGCTGAATGATAGAAAGTAGCCCCAGTGACTAAACAAACTCTGGCCAGAGCCGATAGGGCTGCAGCTGAGGGAAGTTGGGGTACAAATATTGAAAAGTAGCAAAGTTACAATCCTACATCAGCAAAATGTAATGTAGGCTCATAAATTTGTTGTTTTGTAATATTTCTACTCCAAATTTTCAGCATAGCCTCGTTATGATGCTGCCTCATGAAGAAGGGATGAGAAAATGTTTAACTCTTGTGCGAAAGGTGATTTCATGCAGCGACTGCAAAATCAACTTTCAGGATACAAAAACACATTTTGGGTAGGAGTTGAAAAATGTCAGCTGTCATATTCATGAGGTGCTGTAAAGAAATGGTTAAGCTGAAAATTTTGGATAAAAATATTGAATACGGGTATTGCCGAACTTATGAATCTGTGTTTGCAAAATTCAACATAGCCTCATAACATTTTTGGTTTTAGATATTTTTACACCAAATTTAAAACATAGCCTTCTTATGACCCCACCTCATAAATAATGACAGATACAATCTGTAACTCCTGCCTGAAAGGTGATTTCACACAGGGACTGTGAAATAACCTTTTGGGACACAGTTGCCTACTGTCAGTGCAATTATTCATGAGGAGGGGTCCCAAAGAAGACATGTTGAAAATGTAGGCCAAAAATATGCAAAAATGCCCAAGTTACGATGCTAAGTTCAAACCCCCATTGAACTACATTGAACCACATACCCGATTTCCTCTGTTTGCAGGATAGCTGACTATCTGAATGAAGATACACTCCAGCAATTATCAGGGAAACAATTAGTAACATGATAAAATACCAGTACTAGAGAAAATGACAGGTATGGTATAAAAGGAGCAAAACTAGTAAATCTAATATACAGATAAAGTAATGGGTAATATATTTGAAACTATAATTAGATTATATATTTAATATACTGGTTATAAGTGATATACTATTATAGATACTCAAACATTATGACAAATATCATACTGATTTCTGTTCTGTGGAAAATCACTAAGCACACTGTGAGTAGAGATGCAGCGAATTTAAATTCTGCCGGTGAAGTGAACGGGAAGTGGGCAATGCAAAGTGCTCACTCCGTCTTGTCATTACCACTTTGCGTTAAGGTGGAATGGCAATGCCAAGTAAGGTGAAGTCATTGTTTTTAATGGACTTTGTGTTCCTCATTATGATTCAAAGTGATCCACATGATGTTTCAGATTTGGCAGCCCCCCCCCCACACATCACATGGCTTACAGTACTGTAAGTCACATGCTCTTTAGCTAGGCAGGAAGAAAGTGAGTCATACAAGCAGAAACTTTTACTTTCTCCTGTGCAGATGGAAAGAGAGTAGTGTGTTTTGTGACAGCTGATACTTTTAGAGCAGAGCGAAGAGGAGATGTAAACTTTGATTTAGATCCAATAGCTTTTTTAAAAGCTACATTTTTTGTCTTTTCTGTACTCTTTTTTACTTAACTTGTTCTTTCTGTAAATGTTATTTTTATTACCTTCATAAGTAGTTAGTTGTTGGTCTGTGTCTGTGTAACTGTGCGTGTGTGTGTGTGTGTGTGTTGTGTGACAGTGTGAGTAGTGATTGCTCGGACTGAGAGAGATCAAGTAGGAGAGATGGACCAGGGTGAGGGAATGTCTGGGATGGGGCAGCTCTGAGAGAGCGTGGTAGTGGTAAGCATGATACCATGTGCATGTGTGGAGGGCATGGGTGCCCATTGCTGTTGGACCACTCAAAACTTGTGAGTGCCCCCAGAAGCAGGACCAGAACTGCCTCCTGTCCTGATTCTGAGGCAGTTAAACCACCACCACCACCACCAAGTCCAGCACCAGGTCCTCTGGAGCAGGATGTGCCTGTTTCCCCAGGCCTAGGTGTGGATCCCATCCCTGTTCAGCACCGTGACCAGCAGGCTTACAATACATCCAAGCAACTATTAAAAAAAATGAATGCTATGATTCATGACGTGATCATAAATCGTGATTTGTGACTGCATTTGTGAACATGATAATGAAGAAACATGAATGCCTATGGCTGTACTTCCCCGGGCCCCGATGAGCTGTAGCTTAAAACTCCCAGACTTAAACACACATATCAATGAATACAATGGTGGGGTGGTGAGGCCTGGAGAGATACTACAAAACAGGCTTACAATACATCCAAGTAACTAGAAAAAAAATTAATGTTGTGGTTCGTAACATGAAAGATCGTGAATCATGATTTGTGACTGTATTTGTGACCATGATGATGAAGAACGTGATTTGTATCACAAGTGACTCGTGATGATGGTCCTGACTTAAAAATGCATATTAATGAGTACAATGTTCATGCAGAATTAAGCACCACACCTGTCCAGTACTCTGAAGGGAAGCCAAAGAAACAACTGTGACTTAAGTTACAGATGGAGATTGAGCCCTAAAGAGATGCAAATGCACAGACAAAGATTGCGCTGTGCACTGAAGAGATGCAGACACAAAGGCACAATACCTAACCAGTGCTCACCATCAGAAATTCAAATCTGGAAAAGAATACCTTTGCCAGTTGGTGCGGGTCACGCCAGGGGGGGGGCAGTGTACTGTACTCCTGAAGTAACAGTCACTAGTACTAGTACCAGTAAAGATACCACAAAGAAGTACAAAAATCACACAGCTGCAGTGGATAGCAGCTTCACATTGCTGAAATTATTATGTGGCACAATAAAAGGTGTCTGATTTGATGACACGCGTCACACACATCCTCACACATACACTAAGTAATGCATAGCAAATTGAAAACTTCAGTAATATAACCACTTATTTTAAACAAACTAAAATTATGCACTGCTGCACCACAGCAATCAGCAAAAACATGACAAGAAATATTGAAAATATTACTGTGTGTATATTAATACAGTTAAACAAGAAAAATATCACCAAAACAGGAAGCACTGTCTTTTTCCCCAAGTTAATCTGCCTATACCACAGATACACCCTTCCCCCAAAGCACATTTCCACTGTCTCTCAGTACACAGACTGAATGTTTTACATTAACATTCAAAATCCATACACAAACAATAAACGTTTGATGATATGAGCACAGAAGGGTTTTCTATAATAGATTAACTAAAATTTCAGCAAAAAAAATGACTCGAAAAGGATTTTTTAACAGCTTTTTGAAAGTTTGAATCACAGAGAGCTCTCAGAGCAGATTGTCTCCTACAGCTTCCTACACATACTACCCCAAACTGAGGCTGTGCAGAACAATCTAGAGCCCAAGTGACCTGAAATCCCATGAATCACTGCAAAATTCTCCTTTGGAGCTTAAAAACAAGGTGAAGTGAGGCGAAGTGAAAGGCAGGGTAACGCAAAGTCATTGTTTTCAATGGACTTCGCGTTACCCATTATAACGCGAAGTACTCTGCTTCACGTTGTGGAGCACTCCGTGAATTCGCCTTCACTCTGTGAAAATTGGGGCCACTTTGCCCATCAGTAAATGTGAGTTTCAGTTTCAAAGATGATTATACATTGAGCCAAAGGTTACTGTTTACATTGCATAGTACCAGTGCAGGAATTACACAACCAGCATGTGGCTTTTTGAATGGAACTCCGAGTAAACTTTTCTTGCCTTTGCATTCTCTAACAGACAGATACATACAGTATTTTAAACCAACCTGATTCAAGAGCTTTTCTTCTAAACATATATTAGATTTGTGTATCAGCATTTCACAATGCATTGATCTTGTGAAGATAACTGTCAGAGAATGCCCTTTACATCACAAATCACCTTTCACAAACAACCGGTTCATTTATTTCCTAGCTTTCTTTATTCAGATGGGCAAAACAATATGTGCTAGAAACAGAGCGTGCAATGATTCCAATTTTTTTAAGAAAAGCAAACTGCAAAACTAGGTAAACAAAATCATAGATGTAGAAGTCGGTAGCCATCTGGGAACTAGCGACCATCAAACAGTATGGTTCACAATAAACACTGCAGAAGAGTCAAGCCATACAAAGGCAAATGTCCTGGAATTTAGGAGGGCTGACTTTGCCAAAATGGGTGAGTGCCTAAGGAATGCACTAGCAAATGGGCAGGAAGAAGGGGGTGGAAGAACAATGGGAAATAATCACATCTGCCATCACTAAGGCAACAAGCCTTTGTGTGAAGCAAATAAACAAAACAAAACAATGTGAAAAACCACTATGGTTCTCAAAGGAGGTGGCAGGGAAGGTTAGTTAGAAAAAGATAGCATCCAGGAAGTACAAGGAATCACAGAAGGAGCAGGACAGAGAACTGTATCAGTTAAAGCAAAAGGAAGCAGGAAAGGCAGTCGGAACAGCAAAGGCCCAAACCGAGGAAAGGATAGCCAACTCAGTTAAGAAGGTGGATAAAATCTTGTATAGGTACATCAGGGAGTGAAGGAAGACCAAGAGAGGAATACTGAGGCCTAATAAAGGGAAGGGGGGCAGAGGGTGACTGTAAAAAGGCAGAGATACTGAACAAATATTTTTGCTTAGTATTTAGAAGTGAAGAAGGGGAGGTACCTAAACCAAATAACAGAAACACTCTGGGTAGGGGGGTTGATGCCAGCCCATTCACAGAAGAAAGAGTTCTGAAAGAACTCTTAAAACTAAAGGTGGACAAAGCAATGGGGCCTGATGGGATTGATCCCAGAATTCTAAAAGAACTAAGGGTAGAACTAGTGACACCACTGACTACCCTCTTTAAAAAAGCAAGGGAGGATGGGGTGGTACCTGAGGACTGGAGGAGGGCAGATGTGATTCTGCTTCACAAAAGTAGAAGCAGGGCAGAGGCAGGAAACTACAGACATGTTAGTTTGACCTCAGTGACTGGGAAAATGATGGAATCACTTCTGAAAGAGAGAATTATTGAGTACCTAGAGGCCAGAGGGGCACAGGACCAAAGGCAATATGGATTCACAGCAGGTAGGTCATGTCAGATGAATCTAATAGATTTCTTTGACTGGGTGACCAAAGTAGTAGATCAGGGAGGAGCTGTGGACATGGTCTACCTAGACTTTGGCAAGGCATTTGACACAGTCCCACACAAAAGATTAATATACAAGTTAGCCCACCTAGGAGTGGGTCCCAAGATGGTAGCCTGGGTAAGAAATTGGCTGGAGAACAGGACACAGAGGGTAATAGTAAACAGAGTCCACTCTGAAGAAAGCAGGGTTACTATTGGGGTACCGAAGGGTTCAGTTCTAGGACCAGTCTTCTTCAATGTCTTTATAAGTGACATTGCAGAGGGCCTAGAAGGAAAAGTATGTCTCTTTGCATATGACAGAAGGATCTGCAACAGGGTTGATACACAAGGTGGGGTGGAAAGGATGACAAGGAACTTGGCAAGGTTGGAGGAATGGTCAAATCTATGGCAGCTTAGATTGAATGCTAAGAAGTGCAAAAATAAAGCACCTGGGAAACAAAAACCTAGGGGAAGAGTACCCTATGGGTGGTGAGATACTAAAAACAACAAAAATGGAAAGGGACCTGGGGGTAGTCATATCAGATGATCTAAAGATGGGTGAGCATTGTGAGAGGGCAGTAAGGAGGGCTGGGGGATACTGGGATGTACAGAAAGAGGCATCACCAGTACAAATCAAGAATTTGTTATCCCTCTTTACAGACAGCTGGTGAGACCCCATCTGGAGTACTGCATGCAGTTCTGGAGACCCAATCTCCGCAAGGACATAGTCAGGATGGAGGCAGTCCAGAGGAGGGCAACTAAAATGGTGCAGGGTCTGCATCAGAAGACATATGAAGAGAGACTTAAGGAGCTTAATATGTTTACCCTCGAGGAAAGGAGGGACTGGGGGGGGTCATGATAGAAACCTAGCTCAAGGGAATCAGCAAAGTCAAAGAGGGTAGCATCTTTCAGAAAAAGAGATGTGGAAGAACAAGGGGGCACAATTTGAAGATATAAGGGGGACGGCTTAGAGGTAATGTGAGGAAGTATTTTTTCATGGAGAGGGTAGTGGATGCATGGAATGGCCTTCTTGAGGAGGTTGTGGAGTAAAAAACAGTGGGGGAATTCAAGAATGCATGGGACAGATATAAGGCAATTCTAGTTGTTGGGGGTAAGAGTTGGTAAGCTGTTGGTTAACTAGGATCTGCATCTTATCCATTAGGTAGGGGAAATGGACAGACTGGGTGGGCCAAGCAGTCCTTATCTGCCTTCAAATTCTATGTTTCTATGTTACTATACTTCCAAATATTTAAAACAGTTTTTTTTTTCTGTTCTTAGCCTGATTTTTAATGGAATCTGTTGTATAAAACATTTCTGATAGCTGATCATATTTTTATGTGACATTTTTTAACTGTAATAAAACAAAACTAAATAAAAAAAGTGCTATTGGAATGGCACAGGTTGTGGATTATCTGTTCTATTCACTATCTGATGTAAAGTAGGACTACACTATCTTGATTCATATCATTGTGAAGACAAAATAAAAAAAATAAAAAAAATGTTGTCCAGCATAGAAGGTACCTGGAGAAGTAGATTAGACAGGCATGCTAATATATTTACTGATTGTAGTTGAAAGAAGCTTTTTGCTAAAACAAACAAAAAAAAATCATTGCACTTCTGCTTTCAGCCAACTTCATGGGTGCTTGAGCACACCAGCACCCATTGAGTCCGCACCTATGGTCTGAATGCAGACAGACTGAGCCTGATGAAATATGGGAACCTCTCAATAAAAATCACAGGAATAAAATGCTTAACTTTAAGTAGCAAAAATAACATTTAAATGCAAGACACCTTTAGACCTTGTTAAAACTATCAGATATACTGCCTGTCTGCCCATTTCTCCCAACAGAGCCACTGCGCATCATTGGTTCATTATGGGTCAGGTACGATTGCCCGACTTCTAGTTTACTGATGCATTGTTCCCCACACCCATTTTCCCGAATTACATTGGCCTGACTAGGTATGTTTCCCAAGTGCTGTTTACCAGACTATCGCAGTGAAAATACCGGCAGTCACTTTTGCACTCAGATTGAAAGTCAGTGAAAGGTAAACCAAAATTAATTTACATTGCCGATTGTGAAGCACAGCCTTAGTTAATATGCAGCAAAGACATGTCAAATAAATGGAGCTCCTTTCTAGTATGTCCCATTGCAAACTGCATGGATCCCTTCCTTGTTTTGAATTTTCCACAATTCTGTAATTACAGGTAATTAGACTTCTGATGACAATCCTGTAATTACCTGTAATTACAATGTGTTGCCTTCAGTCCTCTTCAATTAATTACATAAATGACAACAACATTGCAGTGCATCCTGTTTTGTCTGAAATGGAACCACATTCTGCGTTGTTAGTTGCAATGGCAACTGCTGCACCAGAGGTCTGCCAAGTTGTCCCTTCCAAAAGAGGACACGATAAGCTTTGTGTTGAAGGCAATCTTTACGTGAAAGAGTGCTGCAGGGGGGACTTATTTTATTGGTGTTGCCAGCACAGAAAATATGGTGGATGTCATGGCAGGGCCTCAATTGTGCTGATTGGAGGGCAGCACCACCTTCAAAGCACAGCAGCACATAATCACTCACCAGATGCCAACAACAACAACAAGCATGTAGCTACTGCAGTAGCATCATTAAGCATCTATGATTTGAACGTAGACAGGTTGAGGCTGAAATGTTTGAAACATCCCAATAAAAACCACAGGAATAAAACTTTCAGAAGGGAGATGAACATATACAAGTAAGACATCCTTGGACCTTATTAAAAATATCAGAGAGATATACTCTGCCCATTTCCCCACAGAGCTGCCACATGTCATTGGTTCCTTCTTACTATAATTTGAAAGTAGTCCTCCTTGACGGACCATCATTTACTTTGTGTTACTGGGAAATGCCCACAGGAAAAGATATATTGTATGTGCTTGGTAAATGGGTTTCCTATTTTTTCAGTTAAAAAAAATGCAATGTAAGTATAAAACATTTTTTTTTTTTTTTGCAATTAACTTTATTTTTCAGCTCAACACAGACAAAATCAAAACAAAACCAACATTCTCCAGAATAATGGTACACAGTATTCATACAAAGCAATACATACATAAAATCTCAAATAAGATAAAAAAACCCCACCAACCTAAAAAACCAAAACAAACATCCTACCCACCCCCCCCCCGCAGCAAATACGTAGAAATCATATATAAAATAACTCTCTTTATGGTCCTGATAGTTTATTTCAGTAAAATGGAGTACTGTCTAAAAGAAAGGACAGAAACATGACAAGATACAAATTAGTACCAAATAAAAAACAGTACTATGGAAAGGACGGGAGGGGAGACAACCGAGGAAATATTGCCAAGAAATACTAAACATGTGAAAGGAAGGACAGACCAATGGAAACAAAGGTAAAAAATCACAACCTATTCTGGGGGGGGGGGTTGATCAATCGATGGGATAAATATGTCTCAATGCTTTTTAATAAAAGGACCTATGGAGTTGAAAAAATTAAAAGTTAATTTTTCCTTAGTAGCTGAATTTATTTCTAAGGCTTGAGAAAAACCCACCCCAGCAGTTATGAAATGTTTCACTAGATTGGAAAAACCGGGCTACACATCTCTCCGCATTTAGAGCATTTAAAAACTCGTCCCACCATTCTTTAAATGAAGGTTTCCAATTATTCTGCCAATGTCTAAGTATTAGCAATTTAGTAACCATGGCCACCATGGCTACATGCGCCTTTTGTGACAGGGTAGGAATCTGGGCATACAACCCTAATAAACATGTATTTTAATTAAAAAAAGCTGAGATGTTAAAATACGAAGCCACCCACTGCTTGACCGAGTTCCATAGCTTAACGATTTTAGGGCAGGCCCAAAGTTTATGGTATAAAGTAGTAAGTTTGCACCCACAATCCCCACACTCAGGCAAACGTGTTTTATAGATCCAGAATAGTTTAGCAGGAGTGAAATAAAGGTTATGTAGAATATTAAATTGAATATTTCTAAGCTGGTTCTGTTTGATAAGGGAGTAAATATCAATCCAGACCCATTCCCAGGTTTTAGCTGGCCTGCCTTTATTGAAATTATTTTCCCAGTGGTAAGCTATGGGGGTGCACTTGGACATCACACCCGACAAAATTGACTTGTACAACTTAGCTATTGTTTTCTGGCCCTCCGCTATTCCCTTCAATTTTTCTAACATGACTCCAGCTCCTTCCAACCATGGCAACTTCCCCAAAAAGGAATGTACACACTGGCAAATCTGGTACAACCGAAATAGATCTTTATGAGCCACCTCAAATTTAGTAGCCAACGCAGGGATCGGCATAAGAGAACCACCCAAAACAAAACTCGCCAGATAAAGTTTGGAAAAGTACTTGCCTGGAAAAGTACGAATTGGGCAATTGTCTATTTGCAAGTTTGGGTTATTAAGAAGAGGTTGCCTAAGGTCTCTTAAGTTAGATTTTTGGAGTAAGGAACAGAGTTGTTGTAGAGCCCTCATATCCCAACCTAACGGGGAGTTCCTTATTTACACTGGGACTTTAGACCAGGGAGTATATAACAGGGCCTCTAGGTCTACCTTGTAGAGATTTGTCAGCGATTGATCCAGAGTTAACCGGGGGAAGATCCCGAAACTGCTTCTGCAGTAGATAGCCAGTATGAAAATCTCATAGTATGAATAGCCAAATAGTAAATAAAAAAATCAGGTAATTGGAGACCCCCCAACTCCTTAGAGTGGGTAAGTTTTGCATATGCTCGATGTGGGGCTTTACCCTTCCAAAGAAAATCAGAGCAGATCCTACAGAGGGGCCTGAAAAAGGACTTGGACAAATAGATATTAAGATTGAATAAAGGATAAAAAACTCTGGGTAAGATTACCATTTTGAGAGTGTTAGCCCGGCCCCAGAAGGACAGTGGTAATTTATTCCATCTCTCCAGGTCTTCTTTAATAGTTTTGAATAAGGGGGTTAAATTAAGGTCTGCAAGACTGGCAAGGTCTCTAGATATTCTAATGCCCAAATATACTAGATAGTCACTTTCCCATTGTAGGCCCAAAGAGGAGCACCAATCCCTCGACAAGAGAGAAGATAACGAATACACTGTAGTTTTGCTCCTATTGAGCTTATAGCCTGAAAAAAGGCTAAAATAAGAAATAATTTGTAATACACGGGATAGAGATTCCCTACTATTCTCTATATGAATAAGCAAATCATCAGCAAAAAGAGATAATTTATATTCGAGATGACCCGCATGGATACCCCACATTACCTTGTCTAAACTTAAAACTCTAGCTAGAGGCTCTATATACAAGTTGAAAAGAAACGGAGAAAGGGGGCAACCTTGACGGGTGCCACGGCATAGGGGAAAAATGTCTGAAATAAGTTTGTTACACTGAATTCTGGCTGATGGGCAAGAGTAAAGGACACGAATCTGATTAATGAATTGCTGAGAAAAAACAAATTTCTGTAAAACTGCAAACATATAGTGCCATTCCACTCTATTGAAGGCTTTTTCTGCATCCAGGAATACGAGAGCTGCCTCTAGCTCAGGAGCCTTGGAAGCAGAAATTAGATAAAATAACTTCCTAAAATGGTCCGCTGAGGATCGTCCAGCTACGAAACCTGCTTGCTCAGGACTTAATAGCCCCTTCCATACCTTTCCCAATCTATTAGCCAAAATTTTAGCATATATCTTTAAATCGACATTTAGGAATGAGATGGTCCTATAATTGCCAATTACAGATGGGTCCTTCCCTGGTTTGGGCAAGAGAGTTATTCTCGCTTCAAATAGTGATTGCTCACCAACATCATGAGAGTGCCAATAGCTATATCTTGAAGTAACAGAGGAATTAAATAGTTTTTAAAGGTCTTATAAAATAAGCCGGTAAACCCATCTGGGCCGGGCGCTTTGTCAGGTTTTAAAGAGTCAATAACTCCTGAGATTTCTTCACCAGTAATTGGGGCGTTCAAAATAGACCTGGTTCCTTCTGCCAAGGATGGAAGAGTAGCCTCTTCCAGAAAGGCCCACATCTTGTTATCCTGTTCTACTGTTCTCGGCTCTGAAGAGTATAGTGACTTATAATAGTCCTGAAACAAAACTAATATCTCTAAAGGATCAGTAACCAAAGCTTCCATCTGAGGATGCTTTAAAGCTGTAACCCGTTTAGAAACCGAATGTTGTTTTAGTTGCCAGGACAAAAGCTTGCCCGCTTTACTCCCTTGACCAATATATGAAGCCTTTAACAGAGAGGTGGATCTCTCCACCATCTCCAATAAAGCACTAGCATAAGTAGCTCTCAAAGCAGATAATTCTTGCTCTTCTGTAGGGGTAAGCTTACCAACCTCTTTATTTTCCAATATTCTAATTTTTACCAGACAGCTGTTTAAAAAGCTACTTTTTTCCTTTTTTTGAACCGATGCTATATGAATTAACTCTCCCCTCCAAGTGGCTTTCAGAGCTGCCCATACCCGATCTGTTGCAGGGATCGAGCCCCAATTAGTGCTAATAGTATTTTGCAAAAATTCTTGGAATCGCTCTACAACTTGGTTATCTAACAACAGTTTATTATTAAGAGACCTTGAATGAGACCTTATAAGGACATTTGGTAACGCACACTGCATTATAATAGGTGAATGATCCGAGACCACTTGAGCCAGGATTTTAACATCTACTATATTTGATAACATCTGTTGACTAATTAAGAAATAATCAAGGCGAGAATAACTTTTATGGACTGGAGAGAAGAATGTGAATTCTTTACTCAGAGAGTTAAATACCCTCCATGGGTCTACAAGGCCCAGTGATGAAATAAATTATTTTAATGCTCTCTGCGCAGATGACATTTTTGCCCCCCTACAATATGTACAATCTAAGTCATTAGTTTGTACCAGATTCCAGTTGCCACCTATCAAAATAGGTAAGTGTAAAAAAGGAGCCAGAACCATAGCCAGTTTCATAAAAAAGGACGGTGTCTCTAAATTTGGACCATAAACAGAACCCAGAACAATGTCCAGGTTACTAATTTTACCTATGACAAAAACAAACCTACCTTCAGGGTCGGAAATAGATTCCGATAATGTAAAGGGGATCTTATTAGCCAAAAGCAAAGCCACGCCATGTTTATTTGAACTGAATCCTGACCCAAAAACCTGACCTACCCACCTCTTTTGGAAAAAATGCAACTGTTCTGGCAGCATGTGAGTTTCTTGGAGAAACACAATTGAAGGATCGTATTTGGCAAGTTGGTTTAAAATGACATATTTATTCTTGTTGTCTCTCCCCCCCTTTATATTCCAAGAAAGAATATTTAAAGAATTAGCCATAGCAGTATAAACAAATGTGCCTTGAGAATACAACCACATGTGCCTTGAGAATACAACCACATAAAGGCTTGTATTGCTGCCCTTCCCCCATAATAAAAAAAACAAAATGACCCAAAAACCTAACCCAGCCCCAAAGCCCCAAATTATATCCAAAACTTTTAGGTCTATTTACAACTCTGTATAACCAGGCCCATAGCCTACACCTAGACAAATGGTCCATGGTGTGATCTAAAGAGCAAGCTCCTCCCTCCACCCACTCCCAAACAGGAAAGAATAAATAAAAGGAGGCTGAACAAACATTCCCAGCAGTGTATCAATGGAAGTTCAGTCCCTCCAAGCCAATACCCTTCCCAAGGACTTCATTAACTCCTATAACCATAGCGAGGGGGCGTAGACATGTGGGGACATATGCAAAAAAAATCATATTTAGCCCAAGCCCCGTGTTCTAAATATTACCTTGTCCTCTAAACAAGTTCCAGCTAGCGTATGAATAACAACAGAACATATCCCCTTTTCATTTTGGGACTTTTCAAAACTGCCAGGGGACAAAGAAGGAGAGCAGCTCTTCCCATAAACATTGCCAATAACCCATAGAAAGGCTCTGAAGGACTATATACAGTGGCGTGAAAAAGTATTTGCCCCCTTCCTGATTTTCTCTATTATTGCATATTTGTCACACTGGATGTTTTCAGGTCTTTAGACAAAATATAATATTAGATAAAGGGAACCTGAGTGAACAAATAACACTTTTTTTTTTCACTTATTTCATTTATTTAATGAAAAAAGTTAACCAACACCAACTGGCACTGTGTGAAAAAGTAATTGCCCCCTAGTTAAATCAACCCAATTAAAGGGATAATTAGAGTCAGCTGATTGAACACAGCCAGGCTTGATTACAGCCAGCCCTGCTCAATATAAACCTCACTTATTTTGGCCTTACATCAGAGTCACGTTGCCAGCACAAAGATTCAACAAGCACATTATGCCATGATCAAAGGAAGTTCCTGAAAAGATCAGAAAAAAATTTGTTGCCCTCTTTTAGTCTGGAAAGGGTTACAAAGCTATTTCTAAGGCTCTGGGACTCCATCGAACCACAGTGAGAGCCATAATCTCCAGATGGAGAACACTTGGAACAGTAGTGAACCTTCCCAGGAGTGGGTGGCCTGCCAAAATTACTCCAAGGGTGCAGTGTAAAATCATCCAAGAAGTCTCAAAGGATCCTAAAACAACATCCAAAGAACTGCAGGCTTCTCTTGCCTCAGCCAAGGTCAGTGTTCATGACTCCACAATCAGAAAGAGACTGGGCAAAATGGGCTTCATGTGAGAGCAGCAAGGTGGAAACCACTGCTAACCAAGAAGAACATAAATGCTTGTCTCTCATTTGCCAAGAAGCACCTGGATGATCCACAAGCCTTTTGGGAAAATGTTCTATGGACAGATGAGTCAAAGTGGAACTTTTGGACAACATGGATCCCATAATGTCTCGTAAAGCAAACACAGCATTCCACAGTAAGAACACCATACCAACAGTCAAACATGGTGGTGGTAGTGTGATGGTATGGGATGCTTTGCTGCCTAAGGACCTGGATGACTTGCCATAATTAAAGGAACCATGAATTCTGCTCTGTACCAGAAAATTCTTAAGGAGAATGTCCAGTCATCCTTCCGTCAGCTGAAGCTGAAGCGTAGTTGGGTCATGCAGCAAGACAATGATCCAAAACACAAAAGCAAGTCCACATCAGAATGGCTAAAGAAGTAAAATTAAAGTTTTGGAGTGGCCTAGTCAAAGTCCAGACTTAAACCCAATAGAGATGCTGTGCAGGACCTGAAACGAGCAGTTCATGCTCGAAAACCTACCAAATGTTACTGAATTAAAGCAGTTCTGCGAGGAAGAGTGGGTTAAAATTCCTCCACAATGATGTGAAAGACTGATATTGAATTATAGGAAGTGTTTGGTTGCAGTCATTGCAGCTAAATGTGGTATAACCAGTTATTAAGTGTAAGGGGGCAATTACTTTTTCACACAGTGCCAGTTGGTGTTGGTTAACTTTTTTTCATTAAATAAGTGAAATTAAAAAAAAAAACAAGTGTTATTTGTTCACTCAGGTTCCCTTTATCTAATATTACATTTTCTCTAAAGACCTGAAAACATCCAGTGTGACAAATATGCAATAATAGAGAAAATCAGGAAGGGGGCAAATACTTTTTCACGCCACTGTACATGCCATGCTTGAGCTGAATATTACAAGCTGCAATTCTCCCTGACCATTGGAAGCTTTTACCTCCTCTGATTAATGTCAGTAATGTTTGTGACAGGAAAACTGAACAGGGATAGCACCCTAAAAAAAACTAAAGCGCTAGTAAGCCCTCTCAAATGTATCCCGTGCTTATGGTAGGCTGTCCAGGGCTGCAATAAAAGCTAAGAACCAGACTAATGGCCACTTGGATCCTAGCCGAAATGAGGGAAGCCCCCATCAATGATCGGTACTGCATTAATGGCCTGAGAACAGCCTAACTATAGTGCACATAAATAAGCTTAAACAGCTGCCAGAAGGGGCTAACCAGTTTTCTACATTTGTCAGCGGAGGTAGAGTCCCCTCTAGTGTCCAAACATTTCCTCTTTCTAACCCACAGTAAGTGAACAAGTTGAAGTAACAGTGAGAAACTTTCAATTATTAACCACTAAAGAAATTAGAGTCCAATGCAAAGCACTCAAACAGAGTAGGAAGAAGAAGAAAAAAAAAGCTAAATATGAACAGTCTAATGGGGGGGGGGACCCTCCATGAGTCAGTCATCAACTTCCTTATCGCAGGCCTTCTAGAAGGATCTCTAGTTGGTCTCTGGTTTCCATACTTATGGGTCGCAGTCCCCTCATTTAGAGAATAGATCCTGGTAACACTTTTTCAGAACTTTGATTGCTTCTTCTGCAGAGTCAAAGCACTTTGATCCATCTTTCAAGGACACCTCTAATCGAGCTGGGTACATCATCCGGTGTTTAATGCCAGCTGCCCATAATTTAGAGGTAATGGGACGATAAGCCGCCCTGAGCTGACGGGTCTTCACCGTCAAGTCCGGAACTAGCCTTAATTTTTTACCCTCCCATAATACAGCCGTTAACTTCCTGGCTTCTCTAAAAATAAACTCCCAATCCAGGTAGTTGAGTAGCTTGAATATTAACAGTCTAGGAGGTTCAGAAGACAGTGGTTTAGCCCACAAGGACCTATGGGCTCTTTCTATCATGAACTCCGGGCCATTTGGAGAGGGGCCCACCGTTTGCTTCAGAAACTTTTGTAAAAACGCTATTGTGTTTGACCCTTCTTCCCCTTCAGGGAGCCCAAGTAGCACCAAGTTGTTCCTTCTATTCCTCCCCTCCAGGTCCTCTAGGCGATCTTCTAATTTGCTGACAGATTTCTTGATTTCCACCACTTCAGGCTCTGATTTTTCCTGCTTTCTTTCTATTGAAGCTATCCTTACCTTTGTGTCAGTAACTCTCCGGGCTAACTGAGTAAGCGCTGGTTTAAAATCAGCCACCTCTTCTATTAGCTTCAGAAGAGCTTCCTTGATTGAGGCTAATTCTGAATAGACGTGTGTAGGTGACAACTCCTCCACTGTATTCTGGGGAGAAGAGCTCCGATGAGGGCGCTTGGCCTCTGACTCCTGTGCGGTCTCCTCCTGGTCTGACGAGTTAGACATGATGCCGAAGAAAAGAGCAATTAAATCCACCACCTACACAAGTGTAAGAATAGTGAACCGATTTTGGTAGTTAGTGAGTATTTGAAGGGAATATTCGATTGGTGGTTAGCGAGAGGAGCATGGCTCGTAGCAATGCTTCCTACTCCCCGCGCCACATCACATGACTCCCGAGTATAAAACATTTTGATAACTGATCATATTTTTATGTGACCCTTTTTCTCTGTAGATTCTGTTCCCTCTCTCTCTCTCTCTGTCTCTCAACTGCACATGTTGTAAAACTGACTGTGTCATCCTTTCTGCTGCTGTTCATAAAATGGTGAGTGAGGCAGTGACCACCAACTGTGACCTGCAACACAGACTTAATTTTGCACTGACACTATACCAATACACAACAATGTTTTCAGAAAGAGAAACAAAACAGACCCAAGTGAGCAGGTATAGAAACACAGCAGATCAAAGGAATTCTGAGTCAAGGGGGTACTGTGAATTCTTTCTTGGGCCCATGTCTATGCACATTTCTGATCCTTCTAATTGAGCATTACAGTGCTACTGATTTGAGTAGAAGTGAGTTTGCTTTACACCCCGCTATCTATTTAAAGTGTGCAACTCTGACATTTTCTGATTGTAATTTCTATGGGGAGGAGAAAAAGACATATCCCTTGTAAATTAAAACTTGTATGTTTCACAACCAGTGGCCTATGTCAGAGCAAAGGTCTGCATGGCATCTTGAGGTGTAGGGCTGATTGTGTGAGTCAGAAACATAGGGAAGATGCACAATTGGAAAAATGGGAGAGTTCAGTTTTCCACTCTGAATGCTCATGCATACATTTTGCCAGATTTTAAGCTGAGTGAAATAAATGGGACCTTCCCCACCCTCCTGGCACTGAAGTGTACATACCAGGCAAAAAGGCTAGACTGCGGGAAATTTGTAAATGTTCCTCTTATCTTGGAAAGGCTCATTACATAGAAACTTAGAATATGACAGCAGATAAGGACCAACAAGTCCACCTAGTCTGCCCATTTCCCAATTTGGTTTTGCAACCCCTAGCCTTATCTAAACTGTCATTTCACTGCTCTGCTGCACAGCAGGGTGACTTTATATTTATCCCATGCACTTTTCAATCCCTGTACTGTTTTCACTTCCACCACCTCCGCTGGTAGGCTGTTCCACGGATACACCACCCTCTCTGTGAAAAAATATTTTCTAGCATCTCCTCTAAGCCTTCCTCCCTCTAGCCTCATGTTATGCGATGTTACCACAGGGTGCATGACTCCAATACAGATGCACAGACACAGGACACTCTACCACATTCTCATTGAACAGTTTGTGTCCATGCATCTCTCACTCTGTCACTCACCAGTGCTCCTTGCACTGCCATTGCACAGTAACTGTGAGGTATCCAATGATCTGCAGGGCTAGTGGGTGGGAAGACAATGCAACACATGCACAGGGTGGGTAGCATGTACTGGTATGGGGAGCCAGTGTGAGTCCGTTCTGGTATCTGGGCCAGGCAGGCAAGCAGGTACTAAGCACTGTCACCGTGGAGTTGCTGTATGACTGCTGTTGTGTTATGTTCGATGTCCGTTTGGTGGGTGGGTGGGAAGGGCTCCTTACCACAGGGAACATGATGCAACACAGACGTACAGACACAGGACACTCTACCAGGTTTTCAGGTAACACTTTGTGTCTGAGCATCTCTCGCTCTGTCACTCACCTGTGCTTCCTGCACTGCCTTTCCACAGTCACTATGCAGGAGCCAGTAATCCACAGTGTGGGTGTGTGGGGAACCAAATCCCAAGACTCAAGGTTCCTAAAAGATAAAAAGAAAAAAATACTAACATACAAGGTGGTGCGCAAGTAGTCAGGTATAAAAGGCAACTGTATTTTATTTTATTTTTGAAAATAATTTGAACTTCACTGTAAATGGCAGTGGTTGAAGTCAGACTGCCATGGAAAGAGAGAGAGAGAGAGTCACTCATTGAGAGAGAGAGAACACACTCAGTCCCGATCCTGATGTTCTTGTCTATTTCACGCTTGCTCATTCTGCTCTCTCTCTCTCTCTCTCTTAATGTAGGGGAAGGGGAGGGTAAGGGATCCTGATGTACTTGTCTACTGTTTCTCACACACACATCCTCACTCTCTCTTTCAGTGTAGTCATGGAGGCAAGGAAAAGAAAGAGAGAGAGAAAGAGACACACACACACACGTAGTTGTTCTTGGTAAAAAATTGTGCAGCGTGAGCAGAGTACTCTGAGGCAGAGGGGGCTATGGGGGCACTCAGTCACATTGTTCATTCAGAAAGAATGCAATAAATGCAGAGTCCTTTTCTAATGCAAGATGTCTGCAGGGCTCCACCCATTGTAGCCCTAAAAAGACAAGGTGCCCTTGGTGCCCCTACCCTTGATAGACATGCCTTTTGAGAGAATTGCAATAGATGTGGTTGGCCCTTTTGACAAATGTAAAAAAGGGCAACCAATTCATTTTGGTAGTATGTGATTATGCTACTCAATACCCAGAAGCAGTTCCAATGCGTACTGCCAAGCCCCAAAAGTGGCAACAGAGCTTGTCCAAATTTTCAGCTAGTTGGGCATACCTAAAGAAATTATTACTGATCAGGGTAGCAATTTTGGTGCTGCATTGCTGAAGGAGCTGTACCGACTACTAGGTGTCACTGCCATAAGAACCTTCCCCTATCACCCTCAGACAGACAGTCTTTTTGAGCATTTTAACAAAACCCTAAAACACATGTTAAAAAAGTTTATAAAAGGGGAAGGGAAAGATTGGGACAAATACTTATCTTACCTGCTTTTGCTTACAGAGAAGTGCTACAAGCCTCAACAGGTTTTTCACCATTTGAAATGTTGTATAGTAGGCAACCTAGAGGGCCACTAGATATAATAAAAGAAACATGGGAAGACAACCCCACTCAGAAACAATCTATTACATTTATATATGTGCCCAGACAATGAAGCTGGCACAATATGTTAAAATTGCCCATAGTAATTAGGAAGAGGCCCAAAACCAGCAGAAGGCACATTATGACCATGGGGTAAAAGTAAAAGTTTTTGAGGTAGGTGAAAAAGTCTTGCTATTATTGCTCACTACAAACAAATAAACTATTAATGAAGTGGCAAGGGCCTTATAAAGTGTTTAGACATACTGGCACAGTTAACTATGAAATTGAGACCCTTGATAGGAAAAATCCTATAAAGATGTACCACCAAACCTCCTGAAGAAATTGGTTGAAAAAACACCAAAAGTTGCTTTTCTAGTTTTATCAGAAACTGATAAAGAAAATATTGATATAGCTTATGACAGACTGGAAAAGAAGATATTGATATAGCTTATGACAGACTGGAACAAACTGTAACTCCTGATGCTATAAAGGTGAATGTTTCCTTAACCTCTAAACTAACCACAGAAATTTGCATCTTATTAAAGACATTTAAACAGTAATTTTACCTCAGTGCCAAGCCGAGCAAAAGGGTTCAAACATATAACAGCAATAGGGAATGTTCGCCCTAGTAGACAAAAAAAAAAAATACAGATTACCAGAGTGGTTAAGAGCAGACATGGTTAAGGAAATGCAAACAATGAAAGAATAGGGTATCATAGAAGAATCAAGTGAAGAGTTCAGAAGTGCTTGTTCAGCAACAATGGTGATTGTAAATAAAAAAGAGTAGGGTGTAAGAACCTGCTTTGATTTTAGGAAACTTAAACAAGAGTCCAAATTTGGCAATTATCCTATGCCCCAGATAGCTGATTCGGTGGACAGATTGGGAAGTGCCAAGTACATCAGTATCCTCAATCTCACTGAGGGTTACTGGCAGATTCCTCTAGCTAAAGAATCTAGAGACAAAACTGCATTTGCCACACATGTTGGCTTCTATCAGTTCACTATCATGCCAGTTGGTTTACATGGTGCACATACTACATTTCAGTGGTACATGGATATAATTGTAACCCCTCACACTGGCTGTTGTGCTGTTTACCTGGATGATGTCATGGTGTACAGTGCAGATTGGAAAAGCCACCTGGAATACCTATGAGCAGTTATCCAACTATCAAAAGAGCAGGTCTGATCATTAATCCTACCAAATGTGCATTAGGCATGCAGGAAACCAGATATTTGGGATATGTTTTGGGAAATGAAGAAGTAAAGCCATTGATATCTAAGATAAAAGCTGTAGTCAATAGTCCTATCCCTAAAACAAAGAAACATGTCAGGTAATTTTTAGGGCTGCCGGGTTACTATCAGAGATTTGTTCTGAACTTTGCCCAGTTAGCTACTTCCATCACTGAACTCATGAAGAAATGGTTCCTGAATAATGTGAAATGGTTCCCAGAGCGTGAAGCTTTTTGGGTCATCAAGGCTGTATTACGTTCACCTCCTGTTTTATGAAGCTCAGACATTGAGAAACAATTTCTGTTACAGACAGATGCATCAGAGATTGGCTTTGCTGTGATCTTGAGTCAAAATATAGATGGGACAGAGCATCCCATTCTATATATCAGTAGGAAGTTGTATGACAGGGAGAAAAGGTACTCCACCATTGAAAAGGAATACCTTGCAGCAAAGTGGGCCATGGAGTCTCTTAGGTTTTATTTACTAGGAGATGACTTTGTATTTCTAACTGATCATAATCCTTTCTGTTGGCTTAACCAAATGAAGGCTAAAAGTTCCAGAATCACAAGGTGGTACCTTGCACTACAGCCATTTAAATTCAAGGTGATATACAAATCCAGAAAAAGAGAATGTCAGTGCTGATTTTCTGTCAAGATATGGATCAGGAATTGAGAATTCAGAAGATTGAAAACAAGTGTGAGTTTAAACTTCACTGTTTGCTATACTGAGCATGCACTGAACTGTAAATGTTACAAGCTAATTTTAGAAAAGTATTACTAGAAAGTTCTGGAATCCTGTTTTTAAAACAGGTCCCTTCTTAAAGAGGGGGGTATGTGACAGGGTTGAATAAGATCCTGTCCCATTTGTTACACAAAAAGAGTTAAAAAGCAAAGATATGTTCTGTCCTCTCCTTTTCTGTCTCTTGTCTGTCTGGTTGGCCAACCAAAATGTTCTCATGAGACCTAGGAACTGATTACTTGTGAATTTTACAACTACTCCTGATTTGTCTATGCTTTCTGGCCTATGCCTCGATGACACTGAAGTCTAAGCAGGCCAGATCCCTCACCTGTCCTTGATGTATTTCCATCTTCACCAGTTTAAAGAAATCAATCAGATTTATCTGGCATGACCCCCACCACCACCACCACCATGAATCAACACTGCCTCTGGTCCTGTAACCCTTTGGATTCAAGATATTCCATTAGCCTTTCCTTTAACAGGGTTTTCATTAATTTCCTCACCACTGATGTGAGACTGACCTATCAATATTTGCTAGACTCCTCTCTATTACCACTCTTATGGAGCAGGACTATGCCAGCTCTCCTCCAGTCCTCTGGAACCACTCCAGTTTCCAGAAAATTGTTCAATAAGACCATCTGAGGTGCAGCAAGTACCTCTCTGAGTTCCCTTAGTACCCTTGGGTTCATCCTGTCTGGGCTCATGACCTTCTCTACTTTTAGATTTGCTAGTGCTTTCTGGACTCTTTTCTCTAAATGGACTTTTGTCCACCTCCCTCCCCACTGCAGCTCCTTGGTGGTCCATCCCCCTCTAGCTCCATTGTGAAAACTGAGCAGAAGTACATGTCCAGGATGTCTACTTTTTCCTGATCCTGGTCTGCACAGTCAGCCTCTGCCATTCTCCATGTCCTCACTGTCCCTCTCCTTGCCTTCCTCTTCTTATTTATGTACCTGAATAAACTCTTGTCCCTTTTGCTATCATTTCCATTGTTTGCACCTTAGCTCACCTCACTGTCCTCCCTGCTTCCTTTTGTTTTACCTGTTATACCTATCTTCATCCCATTGTATTTTTTGTCCTTCCTGAATGCCATCCTTTTTTCATTCATTTTCATGGCCACTTCCTTAGAGTACTGTAATGGTCTTTTGTTTTCCTTCTGATTTTGTTCATTTCCTTCATGCAGAGGCTAGTTGTCTTCACTATGCCTTCCCTTAATTTTCTCCACTGTTCCTTTACCCCCTCCCTGGCAAACTACAGCTGTTAGTCTGCATCTGAGGCAATCTCCTATTTCTTTAAAACCCACCTTGCTAAAGACAGGTACATTCATCCTTGTGTGGTTTGCCTCTGCACCAGTCTAAATGATGAACCACAGAGCACAGTGATCACTACTCATTGTGTCATCTATAACACTGTCTCTGTTAGTAAGCACCAGGATCAGTATTGCCCCATCCTTTTGGGTTCAGTAACTAGCTGTCTGAGACATGCCCCCGGAGAGAGTCAGTGATTGCCCTGCTTCTAGCTGAATCTGTAGCTGGAGGGCTTCAGTCAACATCTGGAAGATTGAAGTACCCAACAAACAGCAACAATTTATTTATGTCTTGCTGATGGTTTGTCCTAGAGCTTTATCTAAATACTCACACTGTGCTGGAAGTATGTATATCGCCCCAGTGTGAATGGTGGACCCAGCTCATGCCCTCAGGGTGACTCACAGCACTTCCACCCTTCTTTTACCTCAAGATTCTATTGCACTTCCATAGCCCTAATACCCTCCCTCACATAGAGAACTACCCCTCCTCCCTGCCTTCATTCCTTCCCTACAGTATCTTTTCTGAACTCAGAGTATCCTAGTATGGCCATGTCCCAGTAATGATTTTCAGTGCACCATGACCCAGTTATGGCCACCAGTTCCAGGTCCCACTCCACCATGATGGCCTCCTGATCCAGAGTTTTATTTCCTAGACTCCTTTGTTGACATACATGATGCTCATACCTTGCTTTCTCCCTGCCTACAACACCCCTTTTGTCCCCCCTTTCTGCCTTTGATACTCCCTGAAACTCCCCCTGACTCCCCCTTCCATCATTGTTCCTTCTATTTCTTGTCTTCTCAACCCCTCTCTTTCTCCATCCTTTGTTCTTGTACCCCCTTGTCCTCCACATTGTCTACACCCCCTTCAAGTTTTGTTCTCATAAAGCTACACACAGGCAGAGTAGTAGGCAGAAAGGTGTTGGGGCAGTATCTTTCTAACTTACTGGTGAACTATCTGTGTAATTTTTATGGCCAGACGTAAATTTTGTGTACAGATCAAAATTCTGCAGCCAGGCATTTTTTTTTCTGCAGCAATTGCCACATGCTACAGAACCACAGAAAACAGGGATCATTGAACCTGTACTCCCAATTTCCATACACAAGCAGCAACTCAGCAAATGCCACCATTCATGCTACTTGTATAAGGCTATTCACTGTTTCCTGAACTGATCTCTCATTTGCCACAAATCCATACTTCATCACATCATTAGTCCCTAGATGGACAGTGTCATTCAGCTCCCTCCCATGACTTGCCACTCTAATGATCCTTATGATCTGCTCTACAACCCTCCCAACTAAAGTACCAGGTAGGCAACTTTTCTCCCTCTCCATTCCCCTTACTACTCCAAGTCTATCCCACACACTACTGAATTCCCCACCAGCAGCTGCTTCCTCTTCTGCTTGGGGTTTCTTACTCCCACCATGGGGTCTCCTCTTCTGAGAACCCTACATCCTCCTGTGCCACAACATTAAGTGCCTCCTCCCAGCTATCCTATACCACCAGAATGGCAAAGACATTTTGTTGTGGCATACGCAGAGGATTGTGTGATCTAACCATCACCACTACCCTCCCATAGCCCTCCAATGTCCTACCATCTTTCCTCTATCTCAGCATCCTCTGAGTCAATGAAGGCAGACTCAGTGGCCCCTGGTGTGGTAAGAGGTCCTCTCCATACTTGTTAACACAACTTAGAGTTCAACAGCCTCTGCTGTCCACCCAGACAGGTGGGTGGAAATGGGGCAGTGTCTCAGCCCCCAGCTCCAATCTGTCTCAAAAGACTGCAGCTCCACACCCATTACACTTCATGACTCCCTTACTTGATTAATGGATAAAAAAATTCAACAGCCAAAAAGGACAGCAGGCCAAAAGCTTAAGAAAGAAAAGATTATGGGAGCGATACAGTGCAACTGGTGTGGAGCTGCAGTCTTTCGAGATACATTCTGGAGAATGAGGTGTTGCTCCATTTGCACTCAGCTCTCTTGGTTGATGGCTGAGATTGCTTGACTACTGGTGAAACTTCAAGGGTGCAGAGGACCTTCTGCCCAACCCAGAGGCAACCAAGTTTGCTACTGTTCCCCCAGAGGATGCCTTGGCAGAGAAAGAGTAGTTGGATCTTGGTGGTCTCCAAGAGGGCAGGGTTGGTGGGAAGGGAATAGATTACTCAGCCTGTATCACTGCACAGTTTCTTTCCCTTACTGTTAGGAGAGGGCAGCCAGGAAAAAGCACAGACTGATGTGGGGAGAAAGGAGGGAGGAAGTAGGGATCCTTAGAAGGGGGGCCCAAAGGAAGGAGGTAGAGGACTCCAACCAAGATGGAAACAGCTGAAGGTAGTGGACTCTATCATTAGGTGGACAGACTTGTGAGGGGGAGGAAGAGAGAGGGAGGTGAAGTGCTTCCCTGGTGCTTCGGCTTGGAGAGATGGAGAGAAGATCCAGAAGAGCACTATGGGAGCGGGAGCTTGAAGGGAGCTTGAAGTCATTGTCCACCAAGTGACAAATGATCTTGCAAGGGATAGGGTAAGGGCAGGGTAAGGGCAGTACAGGGTAATTTTAGGGAACTGGGGAGGAGTCTGAAGCAGGCAGCTGGCACAGTGGCATTTGCTGAGGTATCGCCTGTGTATGACCAAGGAGAGGAAAGGGCACCACACAACAGCTTTTCACAATTGATAGAAGGCATGGTGCATAGAGGATGGCTTCAGCTACAATTGGGGACTAGTGACCAGCCTGGGAGGATGCAGGCCTCTATAGGGGAGAAGGCCTGCATCCTTCCAGGTGGGAGACCCAAGTCCTTAGTAGAAGGTTTAAATGCTGCTTGGATAAGCAGTTAAACTACTGGGGTGGGGGATGTGATACCAAAAGAGCCAAACATTGCCTCCACCAGATGCTGAAGCAACATAGAAGGAATGCTTGAGGGGAGGAAGCACCTCCACATCAGGGGCACAGGAATACAGGGGTGGGGACAAGGTGGAGAACAAGGGGATGTAAATCAGGATAGCAAGAAGAGAAAAGTAAAGGAGGCAGGTACCAGAATGGGTAAAAAGAGAAGAGGGGTGCCAAGGGAGCTTCAGGAATCAGCAGAAGCTGGAGATGGGAGACAGGGAGCAGGTGAGGTGAGGGGAGAAGGTATGGAGACTCATGTACACCACTTAAAGGAGTATGGAAAAAACAAACAAACCTTGAGGCTGTCATGGAAAAGGCTAGCGTGGATTTGGTGGCCATAATGAAGTCATGGTACACTGACAACCATGACTGGGGTAAACAGATACACAGAAGGTGATAGCATATAAAGACAGTGTGGCCCACCTAGTCTGCCCCTTTTCCCTATCTAAGCATTGTCGCAGACCCTAGATGATCTGCTGCTTACCTTCTATTCCCTATTGCTAGAGTGCTCTTACGTCTGTACCATACATTCTTGAATTCCCCTGTTTTTCATAGGTTTCATAGGTTTATACGAGCCGAGGGTAGATAATCCTACCCTATTAGGCTCGCCATCCTTTACTATAGTTTAAAAAAGGAATTTACTATCTCCAAAATACAAATCAACCCCTTTTTTAAACTCATTCATTGTGGGACTGTTAACAATTTTGGTCGATAAATTATTCCATACTCCAACTATTCTTAGACTAAACCAATTTTTTCTAAAGTTATGCGCCCAAGTTTGATGACGTAATTGTGTCATATGTTTCCTTGTGCTGGTTCTACCCTGATTAAATATAAATCCCAAATCCTGAATCAGTTCATTGTCCTTGATATTTTTATACAGAAAACATAGGTCTCCCCTCAACCTACGATAGTACAATGAATAAAGGTTCAGACTAACCAATCTATCATGATAATTTTTATTTTTTAATCCTCTTATTTGTTTAGTTATTCTTCTCTGTACTCCCTCAATAGAATGTATATCTTCCCTATTTTGGGGGGACCATACCCTCGCACAGTACTCCAAATGGGGTCTAACCAATGCTACATGCAAAGGAATCAAGACTTTTGCTTCTCTGCTAGCTATATGTTTCAGAATGCAGTTTAAGATCCGGATTGCTTTCTTAAGTTGATTTCTACAATGTATTCTAAATTTTAGGTAATTTGTAATTGTAATGCCCAGGTCCTTTTCCTCAATAACTACCCCTAAATTTGTTTTGTCCAGTATATAAACTGCTTCCTCATTATTCTTACCCAGGTACATGACCTTGCATTTAGATTTATTTAATTCCAATTTGTTAAGATTTGTCCATTTATTAATTAAATCTAGAGTTTGCTGAAAAGTTTCTCTCTGTTCCTCACTGTTAGAAACTACACCCAGTCTACAATCATCAGCAAATTTATATAGCCAGATATTCTTATTATTGATTTCCAACGAGGCAATATATAAGTTGAATAAGCTAGGCCCAAGACCGATCCCTGGGGTACTCCACTCGAAACCGGGGCCCAATCTGAATATTCCCCATTAATAACCACCCTCTGCCTCCTATCCTGCAACCAACTTGAAACCCATCTACAGATGTTACTGGGCAATTTTATTTTTTCCAAAACTAACAATAATTCTTTATGGGGCAATTTATCAAAAGCCTTGGCAAAGTCCAGAAAAACCACATCCACAGAATTCCCAGCATCCAATTCCCTGTTCACTTTTTCGTAGAAGGATAATAAGTTGGTCTGACAGGATCTATTCCTTACAAAACCATGCTGAGAGGGATCCTGAATATCTTGTCCCTCCATATGTACCATAAGTATATCCTTAATTATTCCTTCCATAAGTTTTCCCAGTATTGAAGTCAAACTAATGGGCCTAAAGTTTTCTGGTAGGGTACTGGGTCCTTTCTTTAAAATGGGTACTATGTTTGCTACTTTCCAATCATGAGGTACTAATCCCAAGTTTATAGATGTTTGAAATATACATGTTAATGGTTGGACCAACGTGTCTGCCAATTCCCTCAAAATTCTAGGATGCATTCCATCAGGACCAGGGGATTTATTTATATTTAAACCCACTATTTGTTTGTAAATGTTCTCTGGGTTCAATATTATAGTTCCCGGTTCAGAAGCCATACTAATATTATTCATATTAGTTTCATTTGGTATATATACTGAACAAAAATATTTGTTCTGTATGTTAGCAATTTGTTGATTGGTTGCTGGGTGTCCCTCTTCAGTGAGGAACGGACCTATACTGTTAGGGTCTTTCTTGGTTATTAATATAAGTAAAAGGCTTTTTGTTATACGTGGACTCTATTAGCTAGATTAATCTCATGCTGGGCTTTTGCTTTTCTGATATTTATTTTGACTTTTTAAGGCATTCCTTGTATTCAGCATTTAATTTAAGTAAAAGGCTTTCATCTTCTTATATAACCTATTTTTTTATTAATTAGTTTTTATTGGTATAGTTAACCAGGCAGGTTTAACAGTTCTAACCTTATGGTATTTAATGATAGTAGGTACATATTTAGTTGTTAAGTTTTGTATTTTAATTTTGAGAGAATCCCATAGATTGTAAGGTTTATTAGCAAATTCTAATCTCCAGTCCCAATTACCCATATCCATTTTCATATTTTGAAATCAGCTTTCCCAGTTCAACTAGTGGTGGTTCCATAGATTTACTAAGTTGGATTTCCTTAATTTTGAATAAAACAGTGTTGTGATCGCTGTTTCCCAGAGGTGCTTATTTCCACTATATTTACTAGATCACCCATATTAGTAAAGATTAAATCGAGAATATTATTACCTCTTGTACTCTCCAGGACCAGCTGCTCAAGTCCCCATGATCCATAGCATCTATGTACTGTCTCTCAAGAGGGCATGTGCCTGTACTTTAACCCAATCAATATTGGGTAGATTAAAATCATGAGTTATAATATCCTCTTTGTGGGGTCAGATTTCTAAGAATACTCAGTATAACCTTGTGTCTTCATATGACATGGACGGGGTCTATAAAGCAGGCCCAACATAATTTTTGTTCTATTTACAGGTAATAACTGAACCCATAAGAGTTCTATCTGCCCATATCCCATTTGATTTCCTCCGACACAATATCTTTATGGATATAAATTGCCAATCCTCCACCCTTTCTATATTTCCTACAATAGGAATATAATTTATACCCTCGATTTCTTTTCCCATGCATCCATTACATCCCACCATGTTTCCGTGATAAGGGCAATATGCATTATTCTTGCATTATTCTTGTATAAAGTGTGTTAAGCTCATCGTATTTATTCAGCAGATTTCGAGCATTTATGAGAATAGCATTCCAGCCGAGAGATTTAAAGGGAGGATAAACATCCATTTGGTTCTTTTTTATTTTCTATTCCCCCCCCCCGAACCAGTTTAAATGAAAGTTAGTAATTTCAAGAGCTTTTTTCCCCAATATCCTTATTCCCGCATAGTTTAGGTGGATGCCATCCTTTCTGAAAATAGTTGTTCTATTAAATGTCCTTTCATTATCCATAAAACCAATTTCTTCTAGCTCACAGATGCTTCTGATCTTAATATTAATTATTTTTATCTGATTATTTTTATACACTTTATTTCCCTGCATGGGAATAATCCCTGAAATAATTATTTCACCACCTTTCCTTCTAACTGCATCCACAATACGCTTAAAATCCCTTTCCATACAGCTCCAGTTGGTTATACCCACATCATTCACCCCCACATGTAAAAGAACAAGAGGTGTAACTGTGTTTTCAAACAGACCATCCATCATTCCAGCTATATCATTTACTTTTACTCCAGGTAATGAGCTGACTGTGGTGTGTTCATTTCTATTTGAACATACATATGTATCAATACCCTTTATAATTGAGTCCCCTATTATAAGGATATCTCTTACAGTTGGTTTAATTTTGTCAGATGACTTAGCACTATCTGAGCAACTAGCGCTATTCATCTTTATGTCATCTTGATTCATGGACTCACTTATTTCCTTTGTTTTATTTATAGTACTATTTAGTCCCCTTTTTTTAATGCTGTTCCTAACCAATTTGTCAGGTGCATCATTGGAAAGGCACTCAAATCTATTCTCAATTTCTATATTGGTATTGAGCTGATAATCTTCATTTACTTCGTTAATGGATGATCCCCCAGCTTCAGTTTTATCAGACGAGTACTCTTGGTGCCCAGTTTTATTTAAAACCAAAGATTGCCTATTACCAACATCACATACAGCTTCATTTATGTAGTCCTCCAATTTAGATATGTCCTTGTATGTTTGAAGTCTTGTTTCAAGTTCAAATATCTCTTTAATTAATGCAGAGTTTTTAATACATTTATCACAAGTAAACTCTGAGTTAGTCAACTCCTCTACATACATACAACATTCCCTACATTTCTTTTGCCTTTCAGTTTCTTATGCCTTGTTTGGGCCATTTCAATGTTGTTGGTACTCTTACTTACCACCCCCAAATTTAGCTTTCTTCATGCTCCAATATTTGTTCCCTAGTATTCCCAGTGTTCCCAGCGGACACAGCAGACATGCAATATGCGTGTCTCTGCACGCGTCTCCGCACGCGATACGCGCTCCTCTCGGCTCGCCGGAGTGGCAGTATTTATGTGCAGAACCCGGAAGTGCAGCTAATCTCACTCGTTGTTTAAAATAGTTAAATTTAAGAGATTTGTCCTTAGAATAGGAGTCAAGGACCTAACTAAGGTCTAGAAGTCACCCAATAATTTCAAATATAAAATCTAATGCATAAATATTAGTTTGTAGTTCGTTTCAGCAATCCACGAACTACAACTCTCTTCCTGCTTCCGGTGGTCACAGGGCTCAGTGAAATTATTCAATTTCTACATACAGTTTATAAAAACAATAAAACTGGAGTCATTTAAGAAATATAGGCACATTCATGCAAATGTTTCATTGATTCACCTCCGCAGGGAGGCTGTTTCAAGCATACACTACTCTTTCTGTGAAAAAATACTTCCTCATGTTGCCCCTGAGCCTACCCCCCTCTAGCCTCATATAATGCTCCCTTGTTCTTGTATACTGTACCTTCTTTTCTGAAAGATGCTACCCTCCAGTACCTTGTTTATATCCCTGATGTTCTTGAATGCCTTTATCATATACCCCTCCCCCCCAGGGAATACATATTGAGGTCCTGTAGTCTTTCCTCATATGACTTTTGGTGCAGTCCTTGAACCATTTTTGTTACCCTTCTCTGGACTGCTTCTAGTTTGTCTATGTTCTTCTGGAGATGCAGCCTCCAGAACTGGACACAGTGTTTTATATGAGGTCTCACTAGTGATCTGTACAGTGTCATAACCATCTACTTTTTTTCTTTTGGTGATACCTCTCCTTATGCACCCTAGCATCCCACTGGTTCTTCCCACAGCCTTCTCACATTATTTGATTACTTTTAGGTCATGAGATATGATTACCACTAGGTCCCTTTCTTGACCGGTGGCCATCAGTATCCCCCCCCATCTTGTACTCCTCCCTTGGATTTCTGTGCCTGAAGCGCATGATTTTGCACTTCTTTGTATTGAATCTTAGTTGCCACACTTTTGACCACTTCTCAAACATGTTTAGTTCCTTTCTCATTCCCTCTCAGCCCCAGAGTGTTGACCCTGTTTCAGATCTTAGTGTCATCTGCAAAGAGGCAGACCATCCCCTCCAGCCCCTCTGCAATGTCACTTATGAAGACATTAAAGAGGATTGGCCCCAGTACGGATCCCTGTGGCACTCTGCTGGTCACCCCCTCTCCTTGGATTGAATGCCATTTACCACCACCCTCTATATCCTGTCACTCAACCAGTTTCTAACCCAGTTTACCACCTTGGAACCCACTCCCAGGCTGCCCAACTTATTTATCAACTTCCTATGTGGGACAGTGTTGAAGGTCTTGCTGAAATCTAAGTAGGCCACATCCACTGCCCCTTCCCTATCTATCTCCCTGGTCACCCATTCAAAGAAATCTATCAGATTTGTTTGACAAGACCTTTCTGCCATGAATCCATGCTGCCTTGGATCCTGAGCACCACTGGATTCAAAAAATGTCACAATCCTTCCCTTTAACAGTGACTCCATAATTTCCTCACCACTGAGGTCTGGCTGACTGGCCTGTAGTTGCCAGACTCCTCCCTGTTACCACTTTTGGTGGGGGAGAACTAAATTTGCCCTCCTCCAGTCTCCTGGAACCACTCCTGTCTCTATTCATTTGTTGAATAGGGCTGTTAGTGGTTCTGCCAACACCTCTCTAAGTTGTTTTAATATTCTGGGAAGTATCCCATCTGGCCCATAGCCTTGTTCCCTTTCAGATTCTTGAGCTCCTGCAGGACTTTTTCCTATGTAAATGTGCTGGTGTCCACCTCTCTCCCACTGGTGTTCCTATCCCCCTAATAGTGGTCCTTCCCCTTCCCCTTCTCTGTAAATAATGAACAAAAATATTTGTTTAGGATTGTTGCATTTTCTAGGTCCCCCTTCGCACACACCCCTTCTGTCCTTTTTAACCTCACAATCCCACCCCAGTGTTCTTTCTATCACTGATGTACCTGAAAAAGGTCCTGTCTTCTTTTTTAATTGCCTGGGCTATTTTTCCTCAGTTTGCGCCTTTGCACTCCTGACTGCTTTCCCTGTCTCCCTCTGCTTTTCTAGATACAGTTCTCTGTCTTTCCCATCTGTGTTTCTGTGTACCTCCTGAAAGCTAGCATTTTCTCTCTTACCTTCCCAGCCATGTCCATTGAATATAGGAACATAGGAATCATGTCAGCAGATGAGGACTGCATGATCCATCTAGTCTGCCCGTGTTTCTGCCCAACTCTCTATTTAGATTGTACCCTGACATGTCCACAATGTCTGTACCATGCGAGTTTGAACTCACGTGCTGTCTTGGATTTCACCACCTCCTTAGGAAGGCTGTCCCATTGATCTATGACCCTTTCTGTACAGAAGTACCTCCTCAGGTTGCTTTTGAACCTGCCTCCCACCAGACATAAGTTGTGCCCCCTTGTAAGCTCATCCCTGTTTTGCCGGAAGAGGTTTCCTGCTTGTGTTGTGTTGATTCCCTTAACGTTCTTAAAAGTTTTGATCATGTCCCCTCTGTTTCTTCTCTGCTGATGGGTGTACAGATTTAGGCCCCTGAGTCTTGCCTTGTATAGCTTACAGTGCAGTCCATGCACCATCTTTGAGCCCTTTCCTGTACCGTCTCCAGGCAGTCTATGTCTTTTTTGAGGTGGGGCCACCAAAACCGACCACAGTACTCTTAATGTGGCCTCACCAAGGGCCTGTGGAAAGGATGATAACCTTGCTCTTTCTACTTGTAATTCCCCTACCTATGCAGCCAAGGATGCCACTTGCCCTCTGTGCTGTCTTTTTACAGTGTTTTCCAATGTTTAAATCATCCATGATGACTACTGAAAAGGTCTCTTTCTGTCTTTGTCTCCTCTAACTGATGCTCTCCAAGTGTGTACTTTATCCCTGGGTTTCTTTTTCCTATGTGTATAACCTTGCACTTCTTGGCATTGAACTTCAACTGCCAATCCCTGTACCATTCCTTGAGTTTTTTCAGGTCTGCTTCCATACCTTTAGCTCCCTCCTGCATGTCTTCTCTGTTACAAAGTTTTGCATCATCTGCAAAGAGGCAGACCTTCCCCCTTCAAGTCCTTTGCAGTATCCCTGATAAATATGATAAAGAGGATAGATGAAGCACAGACCCCTGTGGAAAGCCACTGATCACTTTGCCTTCCCTTGATAATGATCCGTTGGCAAGCACACTCTGTGTCCTATCTTGCAGCCAGTTGGTGATCCATTTCACTATCTTATGATCAATTCCTGTATGCTCTAATTTGTTAGCTAGCCTTCTGTGGTGGACAGTGTCAAAGGCTTTGCTGAAGTCCAGGTACATAGTGTTCACTGCTCCTCCCTTGTCGACTGTTCTGGTGATTCAGTCAAAAATGTCTATTATATTGGTCTGACAAGAGTATCCTGCTGTGAATCCAGGTTGCTTGGGGTCAATCTTTATGCTGTCCTCCAGGTACTTCAATATCTTTTTAGCAATGACTCCCTAATTTTTCCTACCACAGAGGTCAAACTGACAGGTCGGTAGTTTCCTGCTTCCTCCCTGCTTCCGCTCTTGTGTAAAGGTACTACTGTTGCCCTTTTCCAGTCCTGAAGTATTATTTCACTTTCCAGTGACTTGCTAAAAAGCTCAGCCAGTGGTGTGGCAAGTTCTTCCCGAAGCTCCTTCAGTACCCTAGGGTGGATGCCATCTGGCCCCATTGCTTTATCTACCTTGAGCCTATTCAGCTCTTCTAGGATCCTTTCTTTTGTGAAGGGCCTTGTGTCTGCTCCTTAGCATTATGTGCTGTCCTACTTATTTTAGGACCCTTTGAGAATCATAATGTGTTTTTTTTCTCTTTGTTATGCTTACTTGCCTAACACAAAGGCTTGTTGCCTATGCTATGGCTCCCTAAAAAGTTAGCCCACTGTTTCTCAACATCCCCCCTTTGTCTTCCCCTGACAGGGCTTCCTTGAGACATTTTTCACATTTTTTGCAAAGTCAACCTGTCTGAAATCCAGGACCTTTGCTTTCGTGTGGTTTGACTCCTCCACTGTTGTCACATTGATCCACACCATTCAATAGTCACTGGACTTCAGGTGGCTTCCCACCATTACATTGGTGGCTCTGTCCCTATTGGTGAACAGCAGGTCCAATATTGCTCCTTTTCTGGTGGGCTGCGCAACAAGCTGCTTGAGGTATGCCCCCTGCAGGACATCCAGGAAGCCTGTGCTTCTGGCTATGGCTGCAGCCTGCATACTCCAATCCACATCAGGCAAACTTAAGTCTCTCAATAGCAGCACTTCACCTTTCACTGTCTTTTTGTGGATGGCTTCCACTAGTATCCCATTCATCTCCTCCCCTTGTGCTGAAGGTCTGTCGATCATGCCTGTGCTAATGGCAGTGCCATTTCCTGTCTCCAGGGTGACCCACAGTGTTTCTTCTCCCTCTTACATTCCCTTAACTTTGGTTTCTTTAATTCTCTCCCTGACGTAAATAACCACCCCTTCACCCTTTTTTCCCACCCTGTCTTTTCTAACTAGAATGTAACCTGGTATTGCTATATTCCATCCATGGTTCCTCGTGTACCATGTCTTGATAACAGTGACAATGTCCACGTCTGCCTCTGCCATCAAAGCCACAAGGTCAGGGATATTATTTCCTAGGCTGTGGGCATTTTGGCACGTGGTCTTCCTAGTTTTGCAATCTCCCCATCTAGTAGCTCCCTTCCTATCCCCATGTCTTCTCTCCTTTCCTCTCATTCTTCCTTATCTCTTCCATTCTACATATCTCTCTCTTAGGGTTTAATGTCAATTTCCCAAACCCTAGGGTCCTGCTTCATCCTGTGGGGGGGCAATTAGCTTCTTCCTGCCTACTATCGCCTCCCACCTTCACTAGTATAAATGTTTGCCAATAAAGTATTTAAGCCTCTCACTAAGGATCTTGGTTCCCCATTGAATAGATGCAGTTCATCACACTTGTATAAACCTACATCCCTCCAGGTGGGACCCCAGTCCCCAATGAAGCTGAAGCCCTCTGCTCTGTACCAGTTCTTCAAACTTGCATTGAATCTTGTGGTGTGGAGTGTCCTGCCTCCCCCCTTGTCATTGACTAGTAGAGCCTCTGTCAAGGTTACAGTGCATGCCACATGTCTAAGACCCCTGCCCAGCTCCCAAAAGTCTTCCTGTACTACCCTAACCTCATCATCAGCCAGATCATTTGTCCCCAGGTGGACAATGATGTCTAACTCTCCCACCCGCCCTGCTGCCCCAGCGATCCTCCAAATGTGCTTTCCACCCCTCCAAGCCATGACACTGGGTAGGCACTTAATCTCCTCTCATTCCCACTCCATCAACCACCCAAGTCTAACCATCTAACAATAGAATCCCTCACCAGGAGTTGGTTCCTCCTCCTCCTTCTCTGGGGTCCTCTGCCCCCCAAGTCACCTCGTGGAGGACACCAACATCCTCCTTGGTCTCCACAGTGGATGTCTCCTTAGGACAGTCTGACCCTGCTGGTGCATCATAGGAGTTGTGAAGTTTAACCATAGGAGGGATGTGACTCTGCCTCACCACCCTCAACCTTTCTGAGCCCACTGTAGTGCGGCCATTCCTTCACTCAGGCAACCTATGAGGCAGAGAGGGTGGACTTGGTGGTCTCTGGAAGAAGGATGAAGTCCCCCAAATCCTGGCCAACTCAGCGTGAAGACGAGCAACCTACTTCCTCAGCCCAGAGAGGTGCCTATAGATGGGACAGCACTGCATCCTCCAGAGCATCTTAAAGAAGATTGCTGCCCCCAGCCACTGCACTGCACCACTCCCATCATGTCTTATTTGTGGCCCTTCTCCTGTTGCTTTTTATGCTTACTCTTTCCTCCCTCTGTCTATTTTTTTCTCCCTACTTTCCTACTGCCTTTGTGCCCTTACAGCTCCCACCCTTCCAATTCTGGGACAGGGACTTCCTGTATTCCTCAGTAGTCTCCTTCCTTGCTCAGAGTCAGACCTCCAGCAGCTGGGGGGAGAGCTACTCTTTTCCTTCAAAGAGGGTGAATCTTGTGTGTTTCGGTGATTCAACTCTCCTTGCTTCCAAACAAGAAGTTCCTGTTTTCAGTCAAATCCAGTGCCTATAAACATGGATCTGGCTGTGGAGAGGAGGGTGAGAGGGAAATATCGACTTCTAACAGGCTCTCTCACAGAATCAAAAGTGTTCTAGTAGTAAAGTTCTAGCTCCTTAATCAGCCGCCTCCTTGCTCTGATAGCAAGATTGCTCTTTGCCAAAAGCTAGCAGTGGGGAAGTCTATTTGCAGACACCTGGTTTACCTCTTGTCTTAGCAAACTGCCAAGATGATACAATCCTCTTCCCCAACTCAGAGAAGCATGCTAACTCTTTTTTTGGTTTGTTTTTTGTTTTGTTTTTTACCCAATTTGAGACCCTACACTTCTAATAAAGTATCTGTTTGCCTTATCCCAACAAGCTCTAACTCTCTTGCTGAGTCAGAAGTGTTCTAGTAGTAAAGTTCTAGCTCCTTATTCAGCTGCTTCCTTGCTCTGATAGTAGGATTGCTCTCTGCCAAAAGCTAGCAGCAGGGAAGTGGACATACCAGACTAATCTCTGTCTTTAGAAGGTGCAGGAAATATAGAAGTGGTTGTACTATGTAAGGGAGTGAATCAAGGCTACAGAACTGTAGGGGTTACCCAGAGGAAAAGGAAGGACTGGAGGTGCTGTGGATCAACCTAGAGTCAGGTGCTGGGACCACTATTTTACAGGGGCTCTGGAATCACTATTTGTACAGGGTTATATACAGATCTCCAGTCATCCATCACAAAAAGAAGAGTTTGATAAAGTACATGGGGAGGACATCATCAGGATGGCAAGTTTGGGGGAGGTGCTTCTAGTTGGTGACTTTAATCTGCAGGTGTGGATTGGAGTCTTCCAGATGCAGTTTTTGCAAGGTATAGGGCCATCCTTGATTTCCTATCAGGGGCCTTTCTCAGGCAACTAGTCAAGGAGCCAAATAGATATGGGATAGTGCTAAACCTGCTGCTTACAGACAGGAAAAGCATTGCAAACATCACAGTAGACAATCCCCTAGGTACCAGTGGCCACTGTACAGTGTTGTTTAACAGGAACAGGGGCAGGCCACATGAAGATGAGGTTTCTGGGCTTTAGGTGAGTTGATTTTAGGGAAGTGGCAAACTGCTTCAGAAAGTGCCTTTTGGGGGGAGATTCCAGTGAGGGATGAAGGACAGTGGGAAAAATAAGGGAGGGCATTATTAAGGAAACTAGCCTTTGTGTGAAGGAAGTGAGTAAAAGCAAAAGGAAAAATAAACTGTTGTGGTACTCTAGGGAAGTGGACACAGTGATGAAGGAAAAAGGGTGACTTTCAGGAGGTATAAAGAAACACAGAGGGAGGAAGGCAAGGAGGTGTACCAGGTATAACAGAGAGAAGCAGGGATGCACTAAGGGTAGCAAAGGCACAGACAGAGGAAAAGGTAGCCAAAGGGGTAGACAATGGGTATAAGACTTTCTTCGGGAATGTAAGTAAGAAGAGGAAAGCAAGGGGAGGGACAGTGAGGGTAGGAGGGTTGCAGAGGGAGACTGAAGAACAGGATGAAGAAAAAGCCAACATCCTAAACAGGAACTCCTATTCACTCTGCACAGTGGAGGGAGAGGACAGACCACCACTGATCGGCAGGAACAAGGAGGTGGGGAAGTGGACTTAAGTCCATTTTCAGAGAAAAGCGTCCCGAAGAGACTTGCAGCTCTGAAAGTAGATAAGGCTATAGGACCACACTGAATACCCCTAAGGGTACTGAAAGAATTCAGGGAGGTGCTGGCTGCCCAGCTGACAGCCTTATTCAGCAGCCCAGTGGAATCAGGCATGGTCCTCGAGGCTAGTAACAATAGGCCAACAGAGCTGGGTGAAATTTATCTTCCACCAGTGAAATTCTGGTGAAATTATGATTTCAGTTACTTTCATCTAATTTAGAAAGTGTTTGTCCAAACTAGACTACCTTTGGTACACTAACTTTAGTAATGTCCATACAGAACTGTACCAAGTTTCTGATCTCTGTCTTTAAAGATGACCGAGTTGTAAGCACCCAAACATTTAGAAATCTTAAAATAGCGTTTTTTTCAATATTGTAAAATGAAGACTTTTAAGCCCCTTTAACTTTAAAACTAGAGAATGAAATATCACCAATTTTAATACCCGTAAATTCATTGATCCTAAATATTAGGCACTGAGCCACCTCCTGGTCAAGCAGCAGAGTATCATACTGCCATGCTGATGATTCAGGTTTGGAAGTGAACGAGGGAAGTCATGTGGTAGACAGGCTATGGCCAAAATAATTGTTGCTTGTCAGTGCATCTCGGTTGTGGAGGGTTGGCAGTAGGTTCCACCAACACAATAACCCATACAGCTGGGCCAGTGAGCTTGTTCTTATTCCAGAGAAAGCTGTGGCTGTGTGAGGTTGACAGAGACACTGCCCCCATCAGGTTAGTTGGGAGAGGAAAATATACTGGAGAAAAACTTTGTAGCCAACTGAATGATGGCTGGGTTCAGCCTGACCAGGGTATACTGCATCCCTGTGAACTTATCTCTTTAGCCTGGCATTTTTAGAGGGAGATTAATATTATTTAGAATGCACTGTCATCTTGTTTTATGATTCTGCTGTTTGTTTTTATTTTAAGATGTTGAGGTTTTAATTGCCATATTTAATTGTTGATGTCAGTGGATTTTATATACATGCACCCTTATTGCTGGAAAGGGGACTTTTTACAAATAAAGCTTGAGCTGAGTTCAGTTGAAGAGGGTGTACCCCTGAGAGAAGAGCTGCCACCTGGGATTAAAAACAATATGGAAAAAAAGAGGCTGTGTTTGTCAGCTGCCTAACCTGTTGCTCAAAGGCTGAACATGTTATGAGCACCCAAAGATTCCAAAATAACATCAGTAATTAAAGTTGAATTTCATAAGGTTTTGTGAAATTGTGAGATGTTGTGATACTTTTATTAAAGCCATGTCAATACATTCTGCCCAGTTATACACTTGAGCTCCCATTGTGTATGAAGATAGAGACAGGGTAAAGTGGCAATAAGGTAGCATTCACAGGAGGCTCCACAGTAAATGTATAGTTGTGCCAAGTATCAGGCCACAATCTTGAGTGACAAACCATGAAGAATAGTCATGGATGTCACTGTGCACCAGCCTGAATTCTTGAAATATGCCAGATAACTACTAGCACTCACTGACATAATGACTTTTGGAAGCATGTGCATGCGTAGCATTGTTTCTGTGCAATGCCACCTACTGACGCTTTAATAACCCTGTGGAGAACAATCTGTATTTTCACTATTTGAAAACAGTGGCACCAAATGATGCCAAACCTATCAACTAGCTGTGACGTAGGCCATTATGAAAGAAGCATCTGGATATATTTACTTATGATGGAGCATGATGCTGGGCAACACTGTCACAGGAGTGTTGTGGGGTATTGTAGAGCCATGATGGTAGTGCAGCTAAGGTGATTAAGTGGTGCTAAATATTTGATGAAAGTTAAAGTTCACAAGTGGCATTCTAGTGGCATTACCGATTATCCGTCCATGAATTGTTTAGAACATTTTGTCAATTAGTAATTGCTAGTGTCTGCAATAAATTTTAACCTATTAAACAACATTTATCCAACTTAATTAAATTTCAGGACATATTTATTTTGGTATGCATGCCAAATCTGGAGTGTACATCTGCAATAGCACTGGAGCTATGAATAGTCAAATATTTTGAAAATGTTCACTCAATTTAATGAATAAATTGTGAAATTTTGAACTCCTGTGTCATACAATTCTATAGCTCTTCCAAAAAAGTATGCATATAAATTTTCAATTATCTATCTCCAAAGGTGGCTAAGTTGTAAGCATGGAAATATTTCCAAAAATGTTCACATGGACAATAAATTGCCAGACTTTGAGCCCCTATAACTTCCCAGTACTTCATCTAAATGTCATAAAAATTGCCATACATTTAGATCCTCTTTAACTCAGTACATATGCCATATTTTTGATCTCTAGCTATAACAATGACTGAGTTAGGGCCAGTTAAAAAATTTCTGAATTTGATAATTTTGACCAGCTCTATAGGTTGGTGAGCATCACCTCAGTGGAGGGGGGGGGGGTTAATGGAAACACTGTTAAAGGAAAGGTTTGCAGAGTATCTTGAATCCAAAGGACTGCATGATCAAAGGTAGTATGGATTCATGGTGGTGGTGGTGATGGTGGGGATACCATAAGAATATGATTGAGTTCTTTGACTGAGTGACCATCAAAATAAAGCAGAAGAGGGCAGTAAATGTAGTTATCTGGACATTAGTAATTCTTTTGGCACTGTGCCACACAGGAGACTGATTAAGAAGTTGAACAGTGAAGGGGTGGGATCCAAATTGGTTATGTGGGTTAGAAACTGGTAGTTGAGTAGGCAACAG